>OU426932.1:10268008-11689759 GCA_911387795.2 Apamea monoglypha
ATTTGACAGATTGTAGTAACTTGATGTGCTGGCGTCCGTACAATAAGACTAAATATTATTACTAAACTTAAATATTACTATACTTAAATATTATTGCCTAATTTACCTAATTTATGCACCTGGTTGTAATCTTAGAAATATATCGCTACAAGTTTCTTTGGTTGTTTTAAAGGAAGCGAATAGTCGAAGGAAACGCATGTCTGGAGATGGATATAAAATGTATGTACAAGCATTTCAATGCCTACTATGCCTAGTACTATCGGACCTGCGGATCTATTCTGTAAAAACTACACCGTGAAAATGTTGATGAGGTGAGCTGTCAATAGTGTCAATCCCTAGCATTGGATGAAATGATAGCTTACTTTAAGCTCACTTCACTTAAGGATTCAGGGTGAGATTTTTACAGAATAGCCATGCTGATAGTCAAGTCTGTCAAGTCAATTAAAAGAGGAAGCAACCAACTGTACCAGCATTTCTGTCATAACGTGCTTATGAATGTGCATAGCGCTCATCTCTGTGCAAACTAGGGCATAAATCCTCATAACTTTGAATATTGAGAAGACCTTGCCTTGACCGTGAAAGATAATAAGTATTAACGTAGGTACGTTTACGAGTCTCTTGATTTGCCGATGTATAATCATGGCAGCCCTTTGAAAGTTTCGTTTCTTGTTCGACAAAGACAAAGAAAGTCAAGCCATGATTATAATCATAGACCTGCACATCTATCTTCGACCTATTTCGTGTCGGAATGGAACTATGAACCTCCGCAGCCGCCCTCTATGCGCCAGAGCAGACTGGTTACATTAATCTCCCGGTTTGCGGTTAGTGTGTCGAGTAACGGTACAACAGCAGATGGAGGCAACGCGCCTACACCGAAACATAGATCATCAGCCTTTGTAGAGGTGATGTACTTTAAACACGTGTTGCAAATGTATGAATAACATGAAACTGATCTTGGATAAACGGAATTGCAGACTTGAGCAAGAACTTTAACTAGTAAGTAAGTTTATTTTCAAATGAAGGTAAGAACGGTTTTAACTTTTAGCTTTATCGTAACTTAAAGTCCAGAAAGTTCAAAACAGTTTCCACACAAAAGAAAACACAAACTATTTTCAAAATGTTTATTCAATTCACACTTCATATCGCCAATAAGTTTGTGCCTAATTGCATGTCTGCAAAACGTTAATAAAGTCTGTGTGCATACGCATTCGCTGCCAAAGTGTTGAACTTGCGCGGGAGTGTTGTGTCATGAGCAGTTATGTGACGCCTGTGACCCACTTCATTGTAAATCACACAAAAAACCTTATTGACCATTGTTCACACTGTCAGATTGGACTGACTTATAAATAATACTGTCTGGTAATCTTTTTTGTTGCTGAACTTCGCTTTTATCTCTTATGCTATTAATATTGTTAAATAGCGTCATCAACCAGTATAGGAGGTGTAAAGTTAATGACCGTCTTAACACATTAACAAAGATAAAATAGGATAGAAATACCTACTAGAAAATACGTTAGGATTTTAAAGTTTCACAAATTTTAAATTATGGAATTAAAATAAATTCCAAAGCTTTCTACTGAAAATAGTCGGAAATTGTGTTATTTCCTTTATTTCAGCGTTGAAACCATTAAAGTAATTGCACCGATCCGTTAGATGCCATTTCTTTCATTAGTGCTGTATTTCATTGGCACACACCAATTTCGAAAATTGTGGTAAAAAATATGAGTTTTCCCAGCAAAGTATTTCAAGATGAAATTGTTCACAACCTCTACAACCTATAGTTTACGCCCAATTCAATAGGATGACGTGTATTTCTCATTACACTACAAAAACGATCAACTATAAAATTACAATGTCCGACGTCACATATCCAAACAGTTACAAAGTATAAGAAACTATTTGCGAGCAAAAAAAAAAATGATCACGAATCAAATGCATAACCTACATTTGGAAGCAATAAAAAATCTATACAGTTATCTATCGAATCATATCATCTGTGAGGCAGGACCGGAGAGCCGAGGTCGACGACCGCAGCATCTGATGTTTTCGGTTTGACGCTTTGCTTTATAGAATTAGGTAAACTCGAAGTGGCAGAAAATAAAAATAATTCTGATGAGAAATGATAAACTGGTTTTGTAAGACCAAATTAAATCTTAACTTCAAAAATGAAAAAGAAAAGGAGTTACGATTATGTATAGTTAGACGTAAAATTATGGTTCACAGCGTGGCCGTGGGTAACATTCATCATACACTGACAAAACGTAGTTTGATTTATAAGATTAGAAAGTGGCACATTGTTCGATATGAGAAACGATTTCGCGAACAATTTTCTTTGCAAACAATGTATGAGATTGAGCGAAAGACAAATAGTGAGTTATTGCGACAAAGCTCAAGGTGGAACAGTGGAAGTAACTGCTCAAATTCAATCAAGTCATTGTAAGAACATGAGTACATTACGAATGAATGGAATTACGATCTACGAGTACCTTTTTTTTACGCATCCCCGCTCTTGGGGGACGAGACGGGGTATGTGGGACTCCTGTCGAAAACTCAGCGGTGTTCCCGCATCGCCGTGATGGGAAGGCCATGGGAAACCGGCTCAGCCTTTACTTCCACAACCCTCCCGGCGCATGCCCGCCTAGTTGGCGGGCCCCGCATGCCCCCCTGGCTGAAGGGATACGGGAATGGCCTTCTGGGACATGACGTGTTCGCAGAAGGAGGCGACTGCCGCCCAGGACCTCTCATCCCCCAGCATGGCGTTAACCAGACCGGGGAATGAGAGGTCCGGTCCGATCACCGCAATGAGACTGCGGCGCGGCTCGGACCACAACGGGCACACTTCGAGGGTGTGCTGCGCCGAGTCCTCCGCCGCGCCACAGTCGTGGCACGACGGCGTCTCCTCCCGTCCGATCCGGTGCAGGTACGATCCGAAACAATCGTGTCCGGACAGCACCTGCACCAGACGGAACGAGAGGAATCCATGCGACCGCTCAAGCCAGTCTCGCAGGACCGGCCCGATCGCGTCGATGGTTCGGCGGCCGAAGGCTGCGGTGGCGAGGTCCGCCGTCCAATGGACGACGATGGCGTCCCTCGCCTCCCACCGGACGGCTTCCCGCTCTTCCGGGACTGGGCGTTCTCCTCTCGCCCTCCGCCCCGCCGTCCATTCGTACACTCTGGCGATCCCCCACGCCTCGAGCTGCCAAGGCGGGGTGCCGGCCAGAGCGCATGCTGCCGCGGAGCCCACCGTGCGATAGGCCCGCGCCACCCGCTGAGCTTTGCCGCTGGCCCTTTGGGGTGCCCGCAAGGGGGCTACGAGTACCTTTTTTTTTTTTTGTTCCCGGGTTGGAAAATCCTCATGGATGTCCGCCGCCCTGGGGCGGGCGACGGGGTCTGTCAGACTCTTACTGACTAAAAACCACCCCAGTGTTCCATCTCTCACCTACGCCGGGGGTCGCGGGAACGTAAGATCCTTCCGCAACCCCCGACTGGTGCCGGCCCGGGTCAGTGGACGACCCGAGGAGGCCCGCGACCCCCCCCCGCGAGTACCTACTTCAACCAGCTAAACTATACTTTGATAGATGTTGGATTATTATGTGGCAATAAAAGGAATACATGAGAGAGGTCACGTTCTCAACAGAATAATAAAAACTAATCAAATATAAAATCTTCAAAAGTTGTTTTTTTGGGTTGGGATATCTTAGATAACCGATTCAACTAATTAGTAAAACTCTGTAAAATTATATTTTACTGGACGGGGAAAATCTGTCTGCTGAGAGAGATTTTCAATAGTATTTTTGTTAGTTTTTCTTTCCCTAACCAAAATTCTGACATTTTCACTCGTTAGAAGATAGCTGCATCGGCGACCTCGCTCATTTTTACCGTACTCAATTAAAATCACCTGCTACATCAATACATCGAGCTATTAACAATGATGTAGGTGGTATCGGAGGCTGCCAACTGCAGGTCCGGTTGCGCTGACACAGAAACCTGGTGCACGGTCCGCACTGACCGACAGAGCTCTCACTATAATTGCAGCGGGTGCAACGACCGGCAATCTTCGTCGACGATCGCGAAAACAAACAGTCCCCGAATTACTTCGTGCACGTTACGAAAGGGGAATTAGCTCGTACTGAGTGAACTTTTGAGCCGTGGTTTACGGTTAAATGAGGAATTGTATCGAGGCTTCTTGCGTCAATTTTTCTTCGCTGTTTTAAGCAGTTACATATAGTACTTTTATTTCGTACGGGTGCTATGCTTTTGATATTGGTTCCCGAATTACTTCGGGCACTTTTTGAAATGGGAGTTAGTCAGTGCAGAGTCAACTTATAAACCGTAGTTTACGGTAAAAAGAGGAATTGTATCGTGATTTCTTGCGTCAGCTTTTGGCCACCGTTTCATGATTACAGTACTTTTATCCAGTACGGTGCTTTTCTAAATTCTTTTTGCCGTTTTAAAATTCTTCATGATGTAAACTGAATAGAGTTGTTTTCTTCCGCTGCCGCTATTGTATCATTATAAATGGTTTGCAAAGTTTTCTATAAATACAGTCGCGACATAAAATGCATGTAAGATTATTGTTATCTTTCCTACAGATATCCCTTAATCAGGATACCTGATACTTTATATTTTGCTGCTAAGGACCGACAGTAGGAATGCTAATTTTATCTCTAGTTTGAATTTCGCATGGTTGAACTCAGCCATCAGCAAGCATCGAGAATTTTATTCTTAAAAGAACGCCCACCTTGGTATGGTAGTATCTATTCATAACATCTCCTATTTCTCTACGGTATAACAAAAAAGTTATACTCTATTGTAATAAAATGGAATTTTGTTTTGTAGTTATCCTCATCCCGAATATTGAGAATATATTTTTGATACTACGCAAATAACTGTCAGCCTAGCAGCCAAAAAAGCCATCTAAGTTTATTATCTTGTTTTTCTGTATCAAGAACTGAAATCACAAAATTAAGTTAAGTGGATTATTTAGGCAATGATAGCTTAACCATATGTAAATGTTCGTTTAAACGTCTCTTAACTTTAAGAGCAACGTTTGTAAGTGTAATAATGTATAATTAATAATGTTGACATTCAATAATAATATACTAACATAGTTATAAGTATGAGTTACTAACAATGTATGGAATATTTGTTGATTCTGAAATAAATGAATAATAATAAAAAAATAAAAAAAGTAAATAAGGGATTCCCCCTTAATTATAAACGTTCTATAATAGTATAATCTACAGCTAAGTACGTATTTTTCATTTCGATGAACGATGTTATTTTGTGACCCCTGGGATTTTGGAAACTCTTACTCCTAATCCCTAAACCTACGTCTACCAAGACAAAGTAAATGTCACCCATTGTAACTAAAATCGGCTCTTGGCACATTTTGCAAACAGAATGTATTGGGTTTTTTCCCTCGGTCTGCCAATCCCAGTTGCTACGATATACACTGCACTGCACCTAAGTACCTATCGGTAATAATACTAACATAATAGGTGGAAGTCAACGTTTCCCCTTTCTCCGCAATCAACGGGGCTGTGTCCCCCCACTTTCCGCACCTAAACAGTGGGGAGGGCGATAAACCTCGGAGCGAGCGAAACCATGACTCAACATAGCCTTATTTTTTCTGCTTTGATTTTTTACAATTTAGTTTTGGGGTGAGCTGAAGTCAAAGTGATACATATTGAAGGTTGAATTTATATTTTTGCCGTTATGTCTAAATTTCAATTAGTATTCGGGAGGGGCTGATATATTCATTGTTATCCTTCTCTAATAATACTGGCGTCGTCAACGAGGGAGACCTAGGAAACGCTGGCGTGATGACTTAGAGGCATTTATGAGAGATTGGCTGTAGAAGACAACACACAGGGAGACCTTTGTCCAGCAGCGAAACAATACAGGTTGATTAAAAAAAATGCTAACGTAAGAGGAGGGAGTGAATTACAGGTGACGGTTGACAGGAGAGAATGGAAGAAGAAAACGTGTTACGCCGATCCCAAAGTATATTTATATATTATTTTTATATATTTCCCATATATACTCTTTCTAAACATAGTTTCAGGGCGAGAGCAATAGAATTACAAGTATATATTTCTTTTTTCTTTCTTCTTCTTCTTCTTAATAGTGTTTTATGATGCACACTGTACTGTATGTCTGTTTTCTTTTAACTTTTTTTTTGTGAATTCGTGGACAATGGTGTGGGTTACATGTGTAATAACATAAATATGGAATAGATTATATTTAAATGTATTTCTAAGTACTTTGCTAATTTAAGAATCTTTATGTAATCTTGGCATGTAACTGTTTTTTGTCCCTAACAAAAAAAATAAAACATGTGACAAGGGTAGGAAGATGATGATGTCTACCTATGTACCAGTTTCTGAAAGGCTATTCAATTCAACTGATTGGTTGCCATTATATCGAGGCAAAAGGAGTATGTACCTAAGTGTTTTGCCTAAGCCCATGAGAATAAGGCGCGAGTTTATATATTATGTTGATCAACCAATCACACACAGTTAATTTGATAATAGTCAGAGGCCTGATTAGGCATTCGGGTACCCGGTACTTAGGGCTGTTGGTATCAAATTACTAAAAACATGAACCCCATAAATAGGTACTACAGTTTTATTTTTGCTAATGAAGTAGCGCTGCTTGTAGTTTGTTTGTTATCTTTTTAAAGTAGTTATTTTTCCACTCTGCAATTGGCTTTTTTTTTTGGTTTGTTGTCATCTGTCAGTGTCGCGGGCGCATCACGGATTAATTTGTTTTGTCAATGTTAATTATTGTGGGTTGTAATTGACAACTTTTTATATGCTTGAGTACCTACGGCTTTTGATTACGTTGTATGTGTATATAAGTATTTTTTTATTTGTAATGTGCGTTTTGTTTTGTTTGTGCAGAATAAGCAATTTTTCTTTCTTCTTTTTTATTTCTTTTTAATGCAAAGCTAACACTGTACCACAGGGCGATCGCTGACGATGCGTTAACCTCATTTACACTTAACAACATATTGCATCAGTCACGGACGAGGACGGGCCACGAGATGCTGACTCCGCGCAACGCGAAAACCATCACGCCACCATTTCCAGAGCATCTAAAACAGTCACTTAGGTTCCAACCTCGAACGTAGTCATAATCTTAACAATAGTCAATCACTGTAATTTCTCTTTAATTAAATTCATTATAAGTAAAATTGCTTTTTTTAATACTCTGCCTGCAGCCTCCGTAATTGGCGTAATTGTAAGCTAACTTAATTCAATAGCATTCATTTAAAACAGAAACAAAGTAGTTAATTGAAAGCAGAGTCGCAGAGTCAGCAAATAAAACAGCGTTCTTTCTCTGCAGCCTCATATGAATGAAACCGATTGAAATCTCAATTCAAATCCGCAAATAGCCCGTGAGGTTGCCAACCTATCGTTCACGAATGCTATAATAACCCGTTTCTAGTAGTTGACTCTCGTAACTTACGTAGGACAATGAACTACTAATTATGTTTTATTGAAAATATTAGTTTATTTATAGGGGACTTATGTTAAAACATTCAAAGTGATACAGGCAGCTTAGAGTGGTCAAATGAAGTTGTAAATATTAATAAATATATAAGATATCGCAGCTATATTTCAGTAGGTAGTGAAGAATTAAGCTGCTGTTTCACACCCACAGTCAGCGAATAACGGTATTAAGTAGGTGATAATGATAGGTGATAGGTGACCGCGGGGCGCAGCTAGTAGTTACTAGCTTCGCCCCGGTTTCACCTGCATAAGTTTCGATCCCATGGGAATATCGGGATAAAAAGTAAATTATGTATTAATCCTGGTTATAAACAATCTTTGTGCCAAATTTCATCCAAATCCGTTTGGTAGTTTTTGCGTGAAAGAGTAACAAACATCCATCAATCCATCCATCCATACAAACTTTCGCGTTTATAATATTAATAGTATTTCAAATTCAAAAGCCAACTTACAGCGCTTTTCTTGACCAAAGAATCACATTTACGACTTCTTGGTACCTATGCAGTGCGAGATTGCCAGTTTACGACCCTTCCAGTCACTTAGTAACAGGACCTTTCGCTATATTGTTGTTTGTGGAGCTTTAAGTAAGAGAAATTAGGTACCTCGCTTAGGTAGGGTTAGAACCAACTAAAATTTGTGAAGAAAGTTGAAGTGCTAACTTTAGTTAAACTTATCTAATTTATATCTTCGTCATTTTTCGTATTCTTTCCTTTATCAAGTCAGCACACTTAATACCTTTTGAAGCTACGGCACTGAGCACACTATTGCATAGAAAACTATATTAAATATTTGTCCAATATCGAGTTGACCTCAACCAAAAACCTTTTCAATGAGCTGGCCATTTTATACCATATATATGTATTTATATATTGTTTTAATGTATTTAATCAGACCGTAATGAAAATGTGACACTGACAGACATGTAAAGAAGATGGCAGAATGTCATTCGATATTGACGTTACAACAGAATGCTGCAATGCTGAGTCAGGAAAGCAGATTCTATCGTGCATCGAGCAGACAAAAATAGCCCTTAAGGTGACGAACCTATTTTTAAGGTGACTGTACATGCCAGAACAATGACAAGTTCTATTTAAAGTAAGTACATAATATTGTAAAATTGTGCCTGTTCAACAGTATTTTAAACCATTCGAGTAAGTGTACGAACACAACACAGTAATTATACGGCGATGATATTTTTTCAACTGCGGTAATTTCATGCTTCATAAACGTTGACCGTCAAATAATTATTATAATAGTGAGGCCGCGGTAGACAGTTGGTAAGGTATAGCCGACCTCGTAACTGTTTACCACTTTTGACAAATAATCCCAGTAAATTGAAACTTAGCTTCTGACGCTAGCACCTAGATTCTGAAATTCATAAGCGCCTATTTGCTCATGTAGGTTTATGTGAAATAAAATATTTTGAATTTGACTTCACTAATACCGGGTTCACACAGCTCGATATCTGTTGAACAACTTTTATTGTTGAACAAAAAATACTTTGAATTTGAAATTTAATGTGGTTAAAAGTCTGTTCAGACGGTTCAAATAGCATTCGACTGCTAAGTCACCTGCCAAGTTGATCAACTAAAATCGAACCGTGTGAACCCGATATAAGATTGAAACTATCTACCTAACTGTCATTACTGTGTAAAACGAAACGCATATATAATAGGTATAATAGAAAATATATAAGCAATTTACGCTATACTCACTGTATATAATTATAAAAAACCATAACATATTATTATACACCAACATGTAAACTCGTTCACATACACGCTTATAAACAAACTAGTCATTCATTACATAACATATAATAACTCTGATAATCAAGTAATCCAATAGACACTACACAAGTATTTAAAAAGTTTCAAATTTCAAAATCTTTCTTTCTGCCGGTTTTATAATTAAATCAAGTAAGATATGGGTGCTTACCGCCTTATAATATACGCGCCGCACTATGTAGGTACTATTTGGTAGAAACTCAGATGTGTCTTCTCGACATCCGTGTGTCACTAACGGGATGCAGCAGAATACCAGCGTCAGGTATTGTACCTGGCATATGCTGAGCTGGACTCCCATTTGGTGCAACCATGAGACACATACCGCCCAGTAGTGATCGATTTACTTATACGAGGTGTCTATGGGTCAATTTATCTTTTTAATATTTGTTTTTTTTTTTGCTTCAACTTTTTTTGTGTTTTTTTTTTTAATTCTTGTATTGTGTCTTTTGTTGCACTGAATCAACGTTTTATCTATCCATCTATATCGACAATTAGACCTTATCATTTTATGACGTGCAAGTGACAACATTAAGGGTGGTACCCAATTACGAGGTCGACTATACAATATCGACATTTTGCCGCAAGTGAATTGCTCAATTATCATCGATCTGCTACTGTGGTATCCATTTTGTATCTACATTTGTTTCGCCCGAGGTAATCACAGACTAACGTGTATTATGGATGCTAAATAAATTACAAATAGAAAATCAATTAGAATGGTGGTGTAGAATAATTTAAAGCTGTCAGTAACAGCTTGAGCTGTTTGAATAATGATGGAGAAATCTTTAAACCCATCATCAAGTTCAATTAATGGTATGATTAACGGAGTTTTCTGATGGTCCAACATCTTGGTAAATGGGATGTGATGAGTGAAGAAGAAAGTCATTGATTTTAAGTGGATAGGATACCCATTTAAATAATTGATTAATACAATTCCGTTACAACAACATAACATGACAATAACATCACTCCAGCCGATCGATTCTGTAAAAATCTCACCGTGAAAAGTTAGGTGAAGTGAGCTTAGAGTGAGCTGTCAATAGTGTCAATCCCTAGCATTAGTTGGAATGACAGCTCACTCCACGCTCACTTCACCTAACTTTTCACAGTGAGATGGTTACAGAATCGCACTGCTGTATTCCCCGAAGGGTTAGGCAGAGGTATACGTACATATAGTAAGTAAACCCACATTTCGCCAGTTATGTTAAAGTCACTTGTAACACGGGGCGAGTCGATTGCCACAGTATAATTTATTATATTGCGCAATAGCACAGTATAATCAATAATAATATCAAAATGGAACCAAATAAAATTGATTTGATTTTATCAATATTATCATCATCATCTGCCTAGCCTTTTTTTACCAATATTATAATTAATTAAATAATAAAAACGGGCACAAATCCAGACTCCGCGCTGGTACGTTTGTATAATACTATCGACACATTCAAAACAAGTTGATAAGTAGGTACCTAAAGCAAATATTTACTATCTATGTCCTCGTTGCCTATTTCATCGTATACCTCGCTTTATTGTGCAATTAACAATCATTATAATTATTATTTAAACATGACACTTCCTTACACTAGTTCTTAGTGATAAGAGACATTATTAAAGTTATTTCTTAAGTAAATACGAGTAATTTCTTAGATAATTAAAATTTACGTGATGGCGGACCCTTGTCATAATCGAAGTAT
Organism: Apamea monoglypha; assembly: GCA_911387795.2. NCBI lineage: Eukaryota > Metazoa > Arthropoda > Insecta > Lepidoptera > Noctuidae > Apamea > Apamea monoglypha. The sequence goes on from OU426932.1 coordinate 10,279,010, forward strand.
TTCAAAGACACAATCAGAAGAATTTTCAACAAATACCAACTTCTGCTATCCAACGCAAAACTGTTTGGTATCAGAATTCCACAAGCAACCTTGAATAATACGTTGAAATTCCGACTGAAATGTTCATGAGTTCAGTAAAAGCTTCTATTAAAGTTTATAAAATAGAATCACAGTGGTATTTGAAACCAAATCAAAAACAAGTTAAAAAAAAAAACTTACGTTTCGACATCTGGCTGGACCGGATACAACTTATTCAACACGGAACCTGAAAAAAAATGAAAAAAAAAATCAAAACAAAATAAATAAATATAACACATGAGCCTTCTATTTTCATGTAATATTGTACTTACGACTGTTTCAACGAACTGACCTAGTGCGATTGATAATATTAATTCAACTAGTGAATACTGGATGGCATGCAGCGATAATAATTCGAATCTTGTTTAGTTCAAAATATGGGCGCCTATTGTGTAAACAGATGCTATCATGAGTGATAGATCAAGATAATTTAGAACTATGTACCATTAAGTATGGTGCAGGAATATTTGAAACGACCACAGTCAAAAGAAAACAAACTGATGTTTTAAATATATTTTGACACAGTTAAACGTTCTGTTTTACTTATCAGGTTCTTATCATTATTTTATGATGCCAAAAAGGTAGGTATTTTGGTAACAGCGCCCCATATTAATCTCTTAATGGCCGTTATTTTAAGTGCAGTGTTATTATTTATTAGCGTTTGTAGTTGCCTTTCACTAAGCAGTTGGATCACGAAACTGTCTTTAGTGTATTTACATAATGGCGCTGATTCCCTTGTTCACAAACTAAACTAAATTTAAGTTCAGTGCATCTTTTTCTTTCTATTTCATTAAGAAAAGGACAGAAGATAAATATTAGTTTAGTCCTGTCAAATTAGTCAACGCCTGACGTAAAAATGTCTATGGAGTATCTTAATTTGATAGGCCTAAACGAATATTTATCTTCTATCCTTTTCATAATGAAATAGAAAGAAAAAGATGCCCTGAACTTAAATTTAGTTTAGTTTGTGAACAAGGGAATCGGCGCCAATATACTATGAAAGCGTCACCGTGAGTAACGCATAGAACCAAACAATCAAACCATACCGCACTGGGAACCAGCTGCTGTCCCAGCAATGGGAAGATTACCTATAGGCTGATTATGCTAAGAAAACTAGGAGTTACTCGTCATACTGCAACTAAGACCATGGAAGAAGAAAAAACATGCTGAGTCGATCCCAAACAAGTTGGAATATAGGAGGGTGGGAAGCATAAGGATGGTGACTCAGAGTCACGTGAATGCGACAAAAATATCTGCAACGCCATAAAAAGTTATGGTTGTTTAGGCAGGACTACGACTTTACCCAAATACGATTTGTTCTGTCACATTCGGCTTATGTAAATTAAATATAACTTGTCAAAATATCGAGATGCCATATCTGAGTGGCAATTCTCGTAATTTTAAGAACGTTCACAGTCTGATCTCAGTCTCAATCTGTCAGAAATACCTTTAATTTCCCTACATTTTAACAAGTTTTTAACATTTGTTTGTCGCCGAGATGAAACTGCGACTAGGTTTTGAACGTTTTAAATTACGAGAATTGGCCTTCTGAGTTAATAATATACAAATAATAAGTCCAAGTCAAGTCGGTGGGAACGAAGTTCCTTTCGCTGTATATTATGTATTAAATATATAACAGGCACAATGAAATAAATTAATAACGTTTGAGAGTAACTAAATCGCAGAACTAAATGAATAAACAAAAGTGCCGTGACCGTGAAAATGGTACACTATTTTTGGTCTAGCTCTCATTCGTCAAGAAGAGTATAACGAGCGATAAGCAACTTCGTTCAAAAACCTTCCGGAATAAATGCTCTAAAAGTAGTGAAAACCGCATGTCTACATTATCGTGAAAATCTATTGTTTACCAGCCCAGACAAACGCGAAAAGCGACTTTGTTCTTACTATGTACAGATATAGATAATATCATATTCTATTTATTTATTCTATTTCTGTAACACTTTACAGGAGGTAGAGCTCAAAGGGTAGACCGTGAAGTTTCTATTCAAACTGTTCCCTCTGTTTGTAAACAATTCCTGTCTACCTTTGTCAAAGTTATCTTTTAAATGAACATTCTGGTAGCTAATTTGGCAGGTTTAAGGTAACTATATAGTTACGAAATAGGTATAACAAATGAGTTGAGTTTTGTGAGTACCGTACATCAATAGAACTTGTGTGAAAATTGTAACCAATGACAAGCATGACATTTAGAACCATGCCCGAGTATAATGCCGGTGATGGAAAACATCGTGAGGACTAAGACATAACCGGCATGTCTTAGAACCAAAAACTCGACGACATGTGACATCTACCAAACCGCACTGGGCCCGCTTGATAGATTCCAACCCACTCCCTCGTGAAGAGAGGAGGCCTGTGTCTCAGCAGTGGAAATATTATAGGCTGATTATATGCTGAGTTTATTTCAAATTTCTAAGTTACCCATATGAAAATAACTCCGATGGAGAAGTATGGAATGTAATTTCATCATTGTTTTCGTGAGTCGTTGATAGAACAATGACGGCCAATTAATAGTTCAGCAGTATTTCTAACTCTATCTGAAATTTTACGACATTCCTCCGCAACTTTCACTCCGCAAATACAGCAAATAATACATAATAGGTAGGAATACAATATCAAAATGAGCTGACTATAAAATGGAAATTATTGTAAAACAATACTATATTTTTACCTTGAAATTGAAACCGATGTAACAAAATTTATTGCTGAACCCGCGAATTTTCACATTTATCCAGCTACTATTTTTCTTATAGAAACGATGTTCAGTTATCTAATTTGAAGCAAATATTTTACAAATTAAATTATTATCAAACATCGTGAATCGTGAATGCAGACATTTATTTTTATTTAATCATAATTTTGACATGAAGTGCAAAAAAAATGCAACCAACATTATTATAAAAAACATTTCGCACGAAAAGAGATTTGAACTTTAGTGTACCTAAATACTTTTTTGAGAAAAACTTCATTGCTATATTACTAACATAAATATGGATCACTGGGTCTGACGTAAATAAAATTATTATTATTATTATATTTTTATATTTTTCACGTTTTTCTTTCTCAACTGAAATCATGGCGTATTTGCATAACCTGTGTTAATAGAATGCGATCTATTATTTCACAAAACTGTTTACTTAAATGAATAATGTGTCAAGATTCAAACCTATTCACGAAATCATTAAAAAGCCATGAGGTTACTGTAACACCATGCTTCGTATCACGGTGTCATACAAAATTCACTGAATCTGATAGTGAACGTATCGATCGGGCCGATTATTTAGTCCTGCAGAGTATCGAAATGTGGAGCACATGTTTGATATAAAAATAACGGTATTCATAATAAACAAAGCTAAGAAGGTCAGACGTATTCCAGCTTCGTACATGTTTATGAACTGGGTACACAGGTTATATTATTAGGTGCCACAATATTCTATGTGGCACTAAAAAAAAGCATTTGTAGCACAATATACTCACCAAACGTAAACTTTGATCTTCTATGGCAAAACACACAGTACCATTCCGAATAATTAACTCAGATTTAATGCAATTTCAGCTCAATTGATTTATAGCACTAATTTATATTAATAATTACTCACTAATACTATATATTTTACCTACTTACGTACACTACAAGCAGTAAACTAATATTTATTTACAACATTCTAGTAAAATTTACAATAATGTACAATTTCACTGCACTATTTTATACACACAGCATTTCCAGTGATGTGAGTCGCGGAAAACGAAACGAAAACGCGCTGTCTAGCCAACATTTTTTTTCTAAAAGGCTTCTTCCCGCGCATGCGTGTATTCTTGGAGGTTATCTACTTTCCCTCTCACTATCCTTATTACGGGAAAGAGACAGGTGTGTACTAGAGCAACATGCGCAGTGTTATTGATGAAAATTTTGGCGGGAAAACACGCCATCTGAGGTGATCCTTTGGCGTCACGTGATTGGCTGAATGTTAGTAAGCAAAGTCGTGCGTTTAATTGCCGCTTTTATACGAGCGCGTTTTCGCTGAAGGATATAAAAAGAGCAATGGATGATGCTGTACTGTACACGGATACATTATATTGTATGGTGGTTAGTTACCATACGAGTAGTTTGAATCGATAACAAGTGTTACACGTAACAGAACATAACGCCTGTTTTCCCCGGAGATTAGGTAGAGGTGTACCTATAATAGGTACTTTAGTAGGTACCTTTTTTTAAATCGATATTATGAAGCTAATGAGTTTTTGAAGTGAAAACTTCTTTAGCGGCGTTACCGTTAACACTTTTTTTGTAATGGGTAAAAAATGTTAAGCTCGCATCAGGACACGTGACCTGATCGAAAATTCGTAAGACGGTAAGTTTTCACTTCTGCCGGCACTCCCGGAGTGCAATTGTTTTTTTACTATTCCTTTCATAAAATCGATTCTCAATCAATTATCAGTTTAGCTTACCTTTGCTATGACGTTTGTACGCGTATTAGATATGAGCGCCGCGCCGGCGCGCCGCCGCCGTCGCCGTGAGTTCAAGTCGACGCGTCGTCGCCGAGTTGAGCACGCGGCGCGCCGTCGCAACTAGCTTTCCCGCTCGCACGTGCGGCCTGCGGGAATCTTTTGCTTCTTTTTTCATATACATGTACATATTATTATTTTATAACACTTAAAATAACAATATGCACATGTATATAAGCTTAAGCTTATATATTGTATTCTAGCTGCGCCCCGCGGTTTCACCCGCATAAGTTTCGATCCCGTGGGAATATCGGAATAAAAAGTACCCTATATGTTAATCCTGGTATAAACTATCTATGTACCAAATTTCATCCAAATCCGTTCAGTAGTTTTTGCGTGAAAGAGTAACAAACATCCATCCATCCATCCATACAAACTTTCGCATTTATAATATTAGTAGTAAATACACAGTCTGGCCATAAATACTTTTACAATTAAAAATAACAAAGATATTAATTACATTTGAATTTGGAATCTGTCATTTTTATACGATTGTTCATTGGGTTTTCTAATTTTGGCGCCAATACATTGTACAATATTTTGCGATATTAAAATGGAGTGGGGTGATAAAGAGAACCGAATCGCTGTGATTGCATTACACAAAGTTGGTATGGAGCCAAATGCAATTTTTAAAACTCTCCATACGTTTGGTATTAGTCAAATGTTAGTGTACTGACTACTGGGCTATTAATCGGTATAATGAGACCTCGTCTGTTTGTGACAGAAAAAGATCTGCCCGTCCACGTAGTGTTCGTACGGAAAAGGTGGTCAAAACAGTAAGGGAAAGAATTCGAAGAAATCCTGTCCGAAAGCAAACGATTTTATCTCGGGAGATGAAGATAGCACCCAGAACCATGTCGCGTATTTTAAAAGATGACTTAGGAGTTGCAGCCTTTAAGAGACGCACTGGACATTTTTTAACTGATAATTTAAAAAAGAATAGGGTGGTAAAATCGAAACAACTACTGAAGCGGTACGCAAAGGGAGGTCACAGAAAATTTTTGTTTACGGATGAGAAAATCTTTACAATTGAGCAACATTTTAACAAACAAAATGACCGTATTTATGCTCAAAGTTCTAAGGAAGCTTCCCAATTAGTCGACAGAGTGCAACGTGGGCATTATCCGACTTCAGTGATGGTTTGGTTTGGTTTGTTAGCTATGAAGGAGTGACTGAGCCATATTTTTGTGAAAAAGGTATCAAAACATCGGCACAAGTGTATCAAGATACCATTCTTGAATAGGTAGTCAAGCCCCTTAACAATACCATGTTCAATAACCAAGTATGGTCCTTCCAACAAGACTCGGCGCCGAGTCATAAAGCTCGGTCCACGCAGTCTTGGTTGGAAGTGAACGTTTCGGACTTCATCAGAGCTGAAGACTGGCCGTCGTCCAGTCCCGATCTTAATCCGCTGGATTATGATTTATGGTCAGTTTTAGAGAGTACGGCTAGCTCTAAACGCCATGATAATTTGGAGTCCCTAAAACAATCCATACGATTGGCAGTGAAGAATTTTCCCATGGAAAGAGTGCGTGCTTCTATTGATAACTGGCCTTAACATTTAAAGGACTGTATTGCAGCCAATGGAGACCACTTCGAATAAGCTTTTTATATTTTAAATTGTTTTATATTTATGTATTAAACTAACACACTGTAAAAGTAATAAATATTATTTGTATTACTCGTAGATAGTGCTGTGATTAAAAATGCTCAGTTTCTCTTCAACTGAAAATACTGAAATTATTATTTTTCAGTAAACGTGATTTCCAATTATTTAAAAGACTGTTAAATTGTAATTAACAAATACGTTCCTTTTTTAAAAAAATTAAAGCTTTTTTCGTAACAACAATATGGTTTTCTTTAAGAAATCTCTCCCTGATACAAAAAATATCTAAGGCTCACTGCCGGCCACGCCGCGCCGCCGCAACGCCGCCGCCTCCGTGGAAATTTTCAGGCCCCGCAGCCGCCGTGGAATTGGCCATCGGCGCTCATATCTAACGCGTATACGTCAAAAATGGCGCTAACTATCGTCAAACCAAAAAAGCGTTGTTTCAAATTATGATTACAAAATTATGGCTATGCCGTATGTCAAATAATAACGAGTACGCACAGCTACACATCAAGCTATACAAAACCAGTATAAGCTGCCTTCTGATTGTACGAAAAACCTATACAATGCGAGGTCAGCTAAAACTGGAAATGCATAGCTTGATGTGTAGCCGTGTGTACGTAATCGTTATTAATTGAAAGTTATTATTCCAGCCCTTACTCAATTAACCAGTAATATTCCACTATTATTTGACAGTATCTATAATAATTTAGTAGGTATCTATGATATTATGTTCCAATGTAAACAGGTACCTAGATCAGAAGGGCAATTCCAGTAATTAAAAACGTTCATAATTTAGTCACAATCCCATATCTCAACGACAATCAATGTCAAAAACTTGTCAAAAATATAGGGATTTTAGAGGAATTTGTGACAGATTGAGACTGAGATCAGACTGTGAACGTTCTTAAAATTACGAGAATTGCCCCTCAGAACATTTTGCATTCTTTCTTTTCATCTACGAACAGAAGTGATCACAATGCAGGTGCAAAATAAATTTTGTTTATGCAAAGTTTACAGACAATCGTTAGACTTTCACCCTATATGACTTCATTATTATTTTCGTGGAAACTTAACATAAACATAGCTGCAGGCTCAAATAATAAGCTTAGGATTAAAATCCTAAGCTTAAAAGCTTAAGCTTTTTAGCTAAGCTTAGCTAAAATCATAAGTTAATTTTATATTTGATAGATAATGAGGTGTAAAAAAACGCTTTTTATTTGGACATTACGGCCGCATGTATGTGGCGGTGACCACTTTTCTAGGAAACTGCAACTTTACTGGAAGTTACGCCCGACTCATCTTCCTTCTGTCAGATGCGCGACCACCCCAAATGTCCGCGGTGTATACAGGAATTTAGGCTGCTTTACCACCAGAGATGTGTTAAACTGCGTAGCGCCACAGAATACATAACAGTACAAGTAGTAGTGCTTAGACCATTAAACGGTCTAGAATAGATACAATACAATACTCTTTATATTGTATAACACATAAATTACAGACATAAATATAGGAATTTTACAAAGGGTGACACAATGGGCGGTCTTATCGCTAAGAGCGGTCTTTGCGATCTAAGGTGTACGGAAATATGTATGTAGGTATATGTCGCAGGCCTCCTGTTGCGAACAGACACTGCATGGTCTCGAGTGATTGTAGCCATACCTGCGGCCATGGAGTTCTTGGTGACATCTTGCTCGTAATAATTGGTAGGTTCTCTAGTGAGTGTGGCCGCCAACTGTATCTTTTCTGTATGTTTGCTAACCCAAAATGAACGCAAACGTTTCTCCTTCTCATACGCTTCGGTAAGAAGCAATAAAATTTCCGGTTTGGTGATGTCCAGCTTCGCCATTCTGTGAGAGGGTTTTTATTATCCTTTGTTTAGTGTAAAATTTAAAGCCTACTCCTGAAAAATTGTCGGAAGTAAAAAGTAATTTGCAGTCATTGATTTATTTTCAAATGTTTCACAATTTTATATTGTTTATGTTTGTATTTGTAAACTTTATAAGTACCGATCACCAAGTTTCACTTTCAAGCTATTGCTTTCAAGCGGGTATCACTTCCTATAAATATAGTGTATAATCTATGGGTATCACACTGACATAATATTTTTTCAGTACCCCATTCAAATATTTTGGATAATCTTACCAAAAAGGTTGTTTTGATATTATGATTAAACTATTCTTGAGATGTTGCGGGCAGCTAAATAGAGTATCTCTATATTTAATCATATTTATATTTACTATTTATCATTCAAAATCTACATTTAGTACCTACCTATACCAAGAACGCGGCTCATTACACTTGCGTACATATGTAGATAGGTAGAGATAGGCATATGTATGAAGGGTATCTAATCCAGTGCCCAGCAATAGAATATAATAGGTAGAATATTATTATAACGCGAACCTCTTTGTAACCGCTCCCGCCACAATCCACGCGCTTCTGGCGGAAACGCCTTTCGTTCCCGCCCGGCCAATGAGAGCGAGTCGAAGCTTCTAGAACATTCTAGAAGCTTCGACTCGCTCTCATTGGAAGCTTCTAGAACATTCTAGAAGCTTCCTTAAGAAAACATACGACACGCGCGGAGGATGCGTTTCTTACTTTGTTTGTCCAGGCATGGGGGTCATAACCTGGTCAAATAGGGGAGGATATAACGCGAACCTCTTTGTAACCTCTTTGTAATGAGAGCGAGTCGAAGCTTCTAGAACAATCTAGAAGCTTCCTTAAGAAAACATACTACGCGCGCTACTTTTTGACAGAGTCGTGTGACGTCCTTCAACTAGGAACTGCGCATCGAAAGCGTATATATTTTAGTAACCTTTATCTTTACCCCGAACCCTATTGTTTATAGCATAGGTATATCACTGTGTGTATGTTAAAATATTTATTTTTACACAGGTGATATGTAGTTTCCAATTAAAATGCTTGTCTAAAACTTGTACCTATGCTTAAACTTCGTAATTTTTTTGATTGGTGACAAGCGATTTTAAATGTTATGTAGGTTAAGAATTATAATTTTGAAAATTGATGTTTTGTCTTTTACTTAAATTCGCACTAGAGATTACTATTTTCGAGTCTTTTTAAAACTTTTTTTAACCTTTCGTGACCAATTTATTTTTTATTGTCATCTGACACCTAGTGTAATGTCGTACAACATTTTTCTGTGGGGAAATGCAGCTGACAGTCAAGCTATAATTTTGCTGCAGAAATGAGCTATTCCAACAATTCATAGCCTAAGTTGTAGGCATTCACTGAGGGATAACTTTAAGGAAATAAGCATAACGACAGTCGCATCTTAATTAATATGTATAAAAGTACCTAATTTATGTAAAAAAGAATATTAATCTTTATTCTAAACACAGCGACATTCATAGCATAAAATAATACTAGAAACCAAAATTTACATTGAGCCCACGACTAGGCTCCAAAAATTAGTCATTCATTTAAGTGCCAAACAATAAACTCCCAAGCCACATTAAAAAACTGAGCCTCAATTTTACATCATTTATTTATTAAACAGTAACTCTTTCATTTTTGACAGGGTTTCTATAAAGTAAAAGCTTACTTGGATGAAAGGCTTGGGATTAATTAGCAACAAACTATTTCATACAGGGTGTCCCAGAACTCAACGTCAAGCCGAAACGGGGCGACAGGATTGATTGCAAACCTCATGAGAAAAATCAGAAAAAAAATCTATACCATGCAGTTTGAAAATTATGGGCATTTAAGAAAAACCTAAAAATTTGGTCAATCTGTAACCATTTTTCGGTTATTGTGGTTATTTTTTATTATTTTTCTTCATTTAAACTTTGGAACCGTAACCCTAAATAATATTTCTAAGAATCACACGTCATCAAGTGTTTTGAAATTAACATTGACATTTTTATTTTTATTGATGTACAGATGCCAGCAGGTCAAGCTACCCGAAACTGTAAAATTTTCCCAATCAACCTTAAACCTTAGTGCTTTATCGATAAAGTTGAAAAGAGAAATCTTTAATGTCTGATCCACTTGTTATTCTATCTTGTTTGACACAGTCTTATTTAATTTGTAGTTTTTTACGCCTAATTTGTACGCCTTGCAAGGCAAAACATAGTGATACAACGCAAATTTTATACCATGTACCATATTACCTATGTTCAACAAATAAAATACTTTGACTTTGACTATTAAAGAAATTCGACAGATTGTAGTAGCTTGATGTGCTGGCGTCTGTACGTGACATTACTTCTGATATTTTTGATACCATTTAAAGAGAAAACTGACTGTAAATGTGAGAACAATGCAGGCTAGATTGAATAAATGACTTTATAACTTTCTGGCCGTTTTGAGTATTTTGTACATATATGGCCTACGCAAATGTCTGAGCGTCGTGTGACGGGTCGTTGAGCTCCCTAAAATAGGGTTGAGCTACACGATGACTGATGCATGCATACCGTCAGTTGGGACAGGTCAACTCAAAGCTGCAATAGCTCTTTCTTCGAAAGGCCTTTCCAGACATGGTCCTGCATGCCTGCTGTTAGACTCACGTAAAGTCCTAATATTATAATGTTTGGATTTTAAAAGAAACCTCGAACTCTGCGTTTGTTTCGGCATTTCTTTTGAGGGATCAGTCAGCTAGCAAATGCCGGTGCCATCTAGTTTTAAACATATATTGGCCAACAAAATATTGACGTGTAAAAGTGTCGTAAAAGATCTACTTACAGAAATAAACATTTCATTTCTCTTTATTTCATTTCATTATTATAACAGAAATGTCGTCAGCAAAAAGTTTGTACATTGACGACGGAGAGCCGTAGGTAAATGGTTGATGTGAATTAGAAAAAGTAAATGACAAAGAATACTTCCTTGCAGTACTCCTGATTTGGTCGAACTAAATTTAGAACTAAATGAAGTGGGCTCGCCATTTTTATGTATAGAGCTTATTTCTACTTTTTATTCTCGATTCGATAAATAGCTATTGTTCAAATCAATAGCTATTCCCCTAGTTGCGAAGCTATTGCATTTTTGTAGAAATAGTTCATGGTTGACAAACTCAAATGATACTGGTATGAGTTTACCTAATGTTTCAATCACATTTTTTATTAATGTAAAAGCTGCTAGAGTATTTACTATATTTTGAATAGTGTGTGTCTTCAGTTTTCTTTTTTGTTTGCTTGATTTTCTTATTCTTGTTCTTACTTTGTTGATCGAAAAGCAAAGGTTGTAAACAAACCAATACGAATCATGAAATAAGTTAAAACCTGAATTTACGTTTTCGGGATCATCATCGTTCATTTTCAGACCAACTTAGTGCTGATAAACAGCTTAGGAATTAATCTAAGTTGTATTTACATATATTTGTATGTATTTGCTCTCTCTTGTGTTTACAAGAGAGAGTATACAACTTAGATTAATTCCTAAAAAAAAGTTGTTATGTTTATAACAACTTTTTTTTTCTTGTTGGCTTTTTATTAATAGATTTAAAGTTTGCCCTGTATTGTGGTTGGAGAGAAACAATTAGTGAACATTACCAATATCGTATTTTAAAAAAAATTGTCAGTTTATTCATGTCATCTTATATGTACAAACTTGTTGTTGTGTATGATATTACTAAATAAACGACAAATTATTAAAATTAAAATATAATATCCTAACCTAACTTAAACTATTAAAAAACTAAAATTTTGCTTTGAAATATTCCTCTGCATCGCTATCAACTGGTAATGTAAGAGACCGGCGGCATTGCTGTGTTGTATGGCAATACTAATCCTCTACTCAAGGTAAAAGCCAGCCCTTGGATCACGGGAAGTGTCAACCAGCTGTTTAGAGATTTCATTGAACAAACTCTCGCTCGAACACTCGGACCCCACGGCCCGAGGTTTTCAACCCCAAACGGCTCGAAAATATAATTTCTGATATGGTTATTATACTTTCGCTGCTTGAGGTTTTCCGCAGCCGCAGCAACAGCGCCAGCACAGCACGCCGAGGCAGGAAGATGGGATGACGCAAGAGTATCAACACACGTTGCGTCCCACAATAAAGGCCTACCCACCTTCCATGGAAATAAAGACATGCCGTCCGGTCTCTTGCCATCGTCGCGTGTCAAGCCGCGTGCCAAAGGTTCTAATACAGCTGGAAGGCCGACGGTGACAAGAGCTCATCGGATGATGTAATTAATGTTCGCGTGACGCGATAAGCGGCCCGCACTTCGGCTGCAAGACAGGCCGTGGTGTCCGAGGCTGTTGACATCTTCGCCACAGTGACAGCGATGAGGAGAACAGCAAGGAGCTCCTAGTCGCAGGGAAGCAGCGAGGCGGAAAGTAGTGTCGTCGAACAAATTGCCTATGTTCGACGAAGGTAATGCATAAAGCCGAAGACCCGACTCCTACTTACCCACAGCCAGAAGGCGCGCACGCTTCGTAGTAGTAGGTAGCAGACGAGCAAGTAAATTTATTTTATTTTAATTTTATTTCGGGATAAAAAACAGGAGTACAATTAAATTCTACTGTGCTGCTCTGCAGAGCGGCTCATCCCACCGTCTTTGGAAAGATGGATTGTCGGGTGGATCTGTATTCTGGCAAGCGAGTCTCCAGGCATCCATAGCCTCGGTGAAGCACGGCACATCAGAATTAATCAGTGAAAGGGCTAGGATTTTCCTGATTAATTTATCAGTGCCATGGACCGAGGATATGAAAGCCGGTAAACTAATACCAGAAATTTTGCGGACCCCGACGCCACATATACGAATGGGAAGAGTAGCTTTATGACCGAACTGTCGCATTGGGTACATACACTGATACACCTGTAAGGATAGATGTAAGGGAGATTTTAATAAATAAATAAATAAACTCTCTGGGCCTAATATTATTTTGCCGTCTCACCCATCTACTTGGTACGTGTGATCAAGGCATTTAAATTAGAGATTCTCATGACTTTTTGCAAAGATCACGGTCAATATCAATTTAAGTTATTCTGTAATCCGTACACATTTATCCCGAGGGTGATATATAAGGGGGGATGAAAATTTCGTTATTTTTGAGCTAGGACGTCTAGTTTTGAAGATATTAGCGAAAACTCAAAAAAAGGGATTTTAAATTCACAGTTGAAACATACGGCCTTTCCCGCTAGATGGCGCTGAAATCAACATTTTTAGTTTATTTTGGTTTATGTGCAATTGGAACATTAGAAAGTTGTAGGATTAATTCATGCGGTACTCGGACATTACACTTTATTATATTTGGTTGTATCATTGCCTCAAAATCCACCCAATTCGACATATAATCCTAAAATAACATCTGCCATTGAATATAGTGCTGTTCACACACACAGACGCATTGTGTTGCCGGTTCATAATAAGACACGGAAAAAATTATAGAAACAGATGTATTTAATAGAATAACCATAATTTACTATGCACTAGCTGTGTCCCGCGGCTTTACTCGCGTTAAACTGGATAAAAAGTAGCCAATTTTAGGTTCTAAACTTTTAAGTTTCATCCGAATCCTCTAATAGAATAACATGTTACAATAGTTACTTACACACAATTTTTCAGATAGGTACATTTCCTACAAGAAACAATAGATAATAACAACCGAGGTAGCAGGTCGTAGCAAGGTTTGTTATTACAATATAATAATATAAAGTCCAGAGATTATTTCTGTTAATAAATTGTTATAGAAAGTTGCGGAAAACACTTACAATAATAGCCTTGTGAATTTTTATTTTAGTCGTATTTTTGGCCGTTAATTGGGACTGTCTATATACATACATTATGTTTATATTTTTCAAGAACGTTATTATTATCATATCTAAAATCGCGTTGCAGAATATTGGGTCAAACAAATTTAAGAAAAAAAAAAACATATTTTTGCCATCGACACGCTAAGGAAGAAGGTATCTAAAAGACAATACCTTGAACTTTAGAATCCATGTTGTTGATTATACAAACAACAATAAATATCAAAACTGTATTTGCTTGAATTATCTTGAGTTTTCGCTTCTTGAAACCGTAGTTGTCGACAGAAAGAAAAATATTTTTTTCTGCACTAAGGGTCAGTTCACACCGAGACGCGACGCGACGCGACGCTGCTGGAAGAGGCCAGTGATTTCGCGCTGCGCCGCGCTGCGCCGCGAGGCGCATCGTAAAATCGTTGGCAACACGACGCCGCGCGGCGCAGCGCGGCGCACCGCGGCGCCGCGCGGCGCAGCTAGACGCCGCGAGGCGCAGTGGGACTTGTCTACATTCGCTACGTGCTCCCGCCCCGCCCCGCGTCCACCCGCAGTCTACCATTTGCAAGCGCATGAGAACGACGTATATATTTGGTGAACAAATGGGTTTATCGGGTAGGTTTTGAACTTTGTAAATATTACATATAATACACGGTCAATTACCTAGGTAGATAGACAATGAATATTAACGTCCGTCATTTGTAATTAGCAATTGAAAACAAACCTTTAATCTTTAGACTACCTAGATACCTACCTACCTCTTTATTTAACATTCCTCATTAACTTACATATTACAATAATATCATTTTCACATTTTGCATTAATTAAAAAGTACGTAGAACAAAATCATAAAAAATTATGGTTGTTTAAATTTTCCCTATACTAATTCTTAATTATCTCCTAAGCGTGTGGACCGATTTACATGATTCAAACGGAAGAAATGGTTTTAGACCTAGACCTTTCATTTGACACCAACATCGTTAAGATATTTCGATAAACAAAAAAACACATTTTCAAGTTGCTCTCGTAATTATCCAACTTAACAATTTTCTACAAAAGGGCAAGTAAAAATCAACAAGTGTGTTAATGATACGTGACAATGCAAGCAGGAATCTAAATATTATTTCGTTAAATTTTGATACCAAGACCAATTAATTGTATTGTAGCTAGTTCACAAACATAATCAAAGTTTAGGAAAAGTCCGTAATAAAATTTTGTAAACAAAAAATAAACATGCGGAACCTTTTATTCAGAATTATCGAGATAGTGGGTCTGTAATTCGTTTTTTGTTTTTCTATGTATGGCCGCAACAAATTCAATAAGTTTTGAAACTTTTGGTAATCCATTTTGTAATAATCATAAATTTTTTCTGGATAATTGGCAATGTGGTCATAAGCCAAGGTATGAAATTCACCATGAATTAATCTATTTCTCCATAAATTATGCACCCAAATACTCCTGTGTGATGTCTTCTTTTTAATTTTATTTTTGTATTCTTCTTCCTCTTCCTCTTCTGCAAGAAGTCCGATTATAACAAGATCCCAGTCTATCATTATAATATCACTCGACCGTACTGCATCAATTCTGCACGAAGTCTGGACGGAAATAGTAGAGACAAGTCGCCACGGCGGCCTCGGCTGCGCCTCGCGGCGTCGCGCTGCGCCTCGCGGCGTCGCGCTGCGCCTCGCGGCGTCGCGCTGCGCAGCGCCGCTCTCGCACGCCGCGCGCACCGGCAAGTACCGCTGCGTCGCGATGCGCCGCGAGGCGTCACGAGGCGCAGCGCTGCGCAGCGCTGCGCCGCGCAACGTAATCTGAACTCTCACAATGGAATGTGTACCTTTTCGTGTAGAAAATAAAGTATATTTTAAGTCACTCTTTTAAAAGTTTGCGCGCAGCGTCGCGTCGCGTCGCGTCTCGGTGTGAGCTGACCCTAACAAAACGCACAATTACACGCGCACATCGTACTTTGACAAGTGATATCTTGTAATTTTTATTAGAAAACTACCCTCCATTTTTTGGATTGCTATAACATACATAATTATTCGGTTTGCAAGTCCGGTAATTGTTATTCATCTACCTTCAAATTTAAAATTTGGTTTTTGTCCGTCCTCGGCAACACAGGAGACGTGAGCAATTAGTATCTGGTCCCTACGTTTACAAGGATTGACAACTAGATGGCGTGAATTAAAAAAAAATGGTCTGAATTATTTGAGGTAGGTATTTATTTCGTAAAAAAATAAATGAAAGTCGTTAATTATTTCAAAATTTGTTTAATCATAAATAAATAACATTTTTGTTTGGAACAAAACAACCTCCATAATTATTCACACACCATACAACTCGTCATTTAGTGAATTACAATTATTAATTTTCTAATTACTTTCTAATAATACTTACAGCAATCTTAAAATTAATGTTGTACATAGTTTTATTACCACAATTAATTTGAGATTTTTTTCATGTAAATATCTAATGCTTATAGAGAGAATTATTCCAATTACAATATATATATTTTTTAACTTTCGTTATGGAGGATTTGGTCATAATAATGAATGAAAGAAGAGTTCGATCCAAATGTGAAGTAATGACTCGAAATTGTTTTGCTTCCAAATGTAAAGCATACATAGAGTTGAAAGTCATTTCTCAATATTAAAAGTTGTACAACTTTGTACGTTATAATGTTATCATTTATTAATTTTCAATATTTTAAAAAACATTAAAAAGTACAAAAACGAGTCCAAATTAAGAGATGATCGTAGTCAAATTTAATAAAAGACTAGAAGAACAACTACTAGCGAATGTCCATTTACTTATATAATAAAAAAACATGAAAAAACATTGCAGTTGAATAAAAACTTACGAAATAAAGTTAGCAGTTTCTTTATTATCTAAACAAACGGACACGTTACTTAAAACAATATTCTGTTAGCTTTTATAATTGACACGTTTGCTACAAAAACTTGATGGACAACACAAACAAAATCGATGCAAAAAAATCTATTTTAAATCGAAAATAATATTGGAATGGATCAGCGGGTGCCGTAACTGTCTTGAAAATAACTAATGCGAGGTCATGATTCCTACAAGCAGATACAGAGCAAAATTATCCATGTATAATTAATAGAGAAAACCCGAATTTATAATAAGTACTTACCAAAATTACAACATGTTAGTATTAGGTATAGTATTTATAACATTGATTAATTATTTACAAAAATTACGTTGTGCGACTGAAAATTATTAGTTGACATACACAAACTGTCGCAAGTGTCTATCATATTTTCCGCACACACACATACTCATAATCAAAGGTATAATAATAGAATTTATAATATTTATTTTTTTTACATATGAAATACATAAGTATGAAAAAATTAATGATAAATCCGAATAATAGAAAACAATAAGATTTTTAGTACAACAACTACATAAAAACTTTTTGGTATTTTGGTCATACAACTACGTCACGACAGTTAGGCCCTGTTTTGTTACACTTACTGCAATTAGCGTGGGTTAGAGTATTTTAAAAAGTCGAAATATTTTTGTTTCTATGAGAAATTGAATATTTCATTAGCTGTAAAATGTATCTTAAATGATACCAAAACTATCGACACACGAACAAACTTCATGTAATACGTAGTAGGAATAGATGAATGAGGTAAATTAAAACATTACACACCTACTTGTAAATTTTTCTCTTATAGGTACTTAAAAATGTAAAGCTACATAATGAAGTGTATAAAAATAGTGCGGCGATGGTCATGACAACTTATCGATAAATTACGCCATGCGTTTAGATAAATTTCAAATTCGACTAAATCATCTATTTACTAAACGAATATCACACAGCTGTCAGTTGAAACCCGCGAACTGCATATTATTCACGTAATCGTCCAACATTCCAAGCAGACCAATAGACAATAATGATGTGACGTATAAACAAATGGACAGACACGCAATGACGAAGAAATTGATTTTTCTAAAATGCAATGCAACTTACGAATCACAATTAAAACTTAGTAAAATTTCATTGTTAGTTGTGCTAGATACTTAGAAACTTAAAGTGTTCTAATCCTAACATCCTAAATGGACGATTTGGCTTCGCTATTGGCCTTTGAAACGTGGGAGCACTAACAAACCGCTTATTCACTTTATCACAATGTCATAGTCTATAGAACTTTTAAAAGTCATTGAGTTGACAGAACTTGGCGTTGGGGTCCCTGAGAGTGAGGACGTTGTTGCACAGGAGGCCTACGACGGGGTTCTCGAGGTTTTCATATTTAGAGTTGGTTTCTGAGGAGAGGCTGACAGCACCACTGCTGTCTCCCTCGTACGTGTTCTCTGTGTCATCCACGTTCTGGGAACTGATGCTTGATTTGTCGTTTCTCTCTGGCGGGTCCTTGTCGAGTTGCCCGTAGTCGAATTTCTCGCCACTGTCGTTGTTGGAGAGGTCGATCCAGTGGCTGCGGTTGCTCTTCACTCGGTCGAGCATAGGCTGTAAGGCCGGGGACAGGACTGCGAACGCCTAGAAATGAAACGGGAAGAATGTTGATAAATATTGACAATAATACCTACTACCAAAATAATTTTCTAAGTGAAAAAACTTGCTAAAAACTCAAATAATTCAAACGAATGATTACCTCGTAGATAGGCAGGCAGATAGTATCGATAAATTTGACTTGCATAGCAGGGAGCTCATCTTCCTTATCTCTATTCATTATGTCCTGAAATAAAAGAAAACCAACTATAAATAAAATATCTAATTTACATACATAAGTCATGAAGTTGTGAGTCATCAAGGTTGCATGGTTGTTGTAAACAGCACCTAGGCCCGTTTTCACTAACACTCGGTACACCGACAAACCGGCGGCACCTAAATGAATGTCTAAATAAAAGCGCGCTGTTGGATTTTCTACTTTTGGCAATCAGCTGAGGGTTGAAAATCCAACAGCTCGCTTTATAACGCCGGCCGTGTATTAGTGAAAACGCCATTAATTTCCTAAATATAGGCACAGTCAATCGCACATCAGTGGTAACACTTGCATGACGAAAACCGCCCTTATTCCTGCAACTTTAAGGCGCAGTAATGTCAAATTATAAGATTCAACCAATGAGTACTTACAATAGGCGTCAAATTCAAGTTCTGCCTCTCCAGATCTCCCTGTCTGAAGAACTCCCCGGCAACCAGGGCTGCAACCCGTCGCTCAACGGGCCAAGGCTTGGTGATCGCGGCGAGATCGCAAGCGGTCATCAACATCGCCCGCAGCAGACCGCGGCGGTCCTCGCACTCGCCCCAGCTGGGCGTCACTTGTCGCTCCTCGCTGACCAGCTCGATGAAGCCTTTGCGTTTGCTGGAAGGTGAGGTGAGGATAGTTTAAATACCTTGTCTTTCTATGGAAAAGTTTGGACCGATGATTTATGGCTGAGGATAGGCTGTTCCCAATAAATGTCCTGCATGCTATAGGTGAGAGCAGTGGTGGTCTAGTGGTAACAGCCGCGACTTACGAATTGTATGTCGTAGGTTCGAACCCAGGCAGGTGCTTTGTGTAAATTATTTCATCACAACACGGGCTCTCAAAACGGTGAAGAAAAACATCGTCAGGAAACCGGTATATCCTACAACCAAAAATTCGAAGACATGTGACATCTACCAATCCGCACTGAGCCCACGTGGTGGATTACGGCCCATTCCCTCTCACCGTGAGGAGGCCTGTGTCCCAGCAGTGGGAACATAATTGGCTGATCACGCTATGCTATAGGTTTCGGAGGCTGTTATCATTTCAGTTTTAAATACACCGTAGGTGCCTGTGATTTCTACTCATCTCTTTTTTCTATGATATCAGAATAACATAGAAGTAAGAGACAACTATTTGTACTGGGTATGGTGGGGTATAATGAGCTCAGGGTTCGCCGGGAGTTTAGTCTTGCTGCGTATTTAGTGAAGCTACTGCGTGGCGTAGCACATAACCCGGGAGTGCTGCGTCAACTGGAACTTAGAGTGCCGGACCGTTACGTGTGGAGGCGGCGACGCCCCCAACTGCTAAACGTGCCCGTGGCCAGAACCATTCTACTGGGGAAAGCACCCCTCACCCGAACAATCCGTGTCGTGAACGAAGTCCATGAGAGACTGGATATTTTTTCGTGCTCTTTGAGTGAATTCGCAAGAGTTTTATTAAATAGTAGCTTCTGCCCGCGACTTCGTCCGCATGGAATTTTTGGTTCCTCCGACCCGACACGTCGCGAGGCGTCGCCTGCCCGCGCTATTACTTTGTTTTCGCATAGCGTTCTTTCTTCTTTCGGACTTTTTTTCTTTCTGCTCAGCTCCGAAGAGTCGTAGCGTGATGTTAAATAGCCAGATCGCGTTCAAACAAACAAACTCTTCAGCTTTATTATTATTATTAACTCAACTTGAGATAGAAACAATCGTAAACCAGAATTACAAAGAGGAGAGGAACGGAGCATTTAAAACAACCAAAACTAATAGAAATCAATAGAACGACATCCAATCAATTTACATCAACCAATGACAACTATTTAAGGCGGACCAGATTGCCATACATTGTTTTTAGTTATATTCAACTGTTTAGGCAGCGCATGCAAATAATTCTGTTTTAAGGGGTATTTCTTTCCGACATGCTAGACAAAAGTTGTGATAGCTCAGGTAAAATGCTTGATATAAACATAATTTATAGCCTATAGCACTCACACATAATGTAGCTTTCTACCAGTGAAAACATTTTTAGAATTGGATCATCAATTCCAGAGATTACCCCCTACATACAAACAAACAAAGTTTACCTCTTTATAATATTAGTATAGATAGTTATGTAAGGTAAAAAGTTATATTATTTGTTGCGAGGTATTTAAGGTTAAATAAGTTAATTTTAAGTTGATAACTACATTGTCGCACTAGGTTAAGGCCTGTAATGATAGTTGTAAGGTTGATACGAGAAACTCGTAAATAAATTTAAAAAAAAAAATGTGCGCGTAGGGTTCTTAGATAAACCGAAAGTAGCACAGGGAACCGATGTCTTAAAATTAAAGGGCGTCTCTTGAAACTTAAACTTTTACATCATTAACATAAGGTTTAAATTACAATGATTGACGCGAGCTATAACATCCTATTGATGATTAGAAAATTCATAACCTAAATTGTTTTCTATGCCTTGTGAAACCAATTCTACCTGAAATAAACAGCCAAATCGGTGGATAGGATAGCATCTTCGAGCACTTTGACGACTTTCTCGTAGTCATCCGAGGACAGGTTGAGCAGGATCTGGTTCCCGGGCGAGTTGAGGATCATCAGGCACTGGTCGAAGTGGTGGTGCTCCATCGTCGAGGTGGAGTACAGCTGTGCCAGAGGTGATGACGCCCTGGAATGAGGTAATGTGAGTATTTAGTAATAAGATTTTGCAATGAAAATAGAATTAAGTTCCGTTTAGTGTAAGTTATCGTAACGACACACCTACCGAAAGTTACGTGACAGAAATGGTAAATACAGCAAACTTTCCGCCGAGTAATTTCAGATATGTGTTGCTCATCATCAGCAGCCTTTTCTCTATGTTGAATTCCATTATTTAATATAAAGCATCTTTCTGTCTGACCTCCACAACCCAGTAACTGGGTAACATGACGTGTTGCTACACTTAGTAACTTACCCATTATTTTTATAGTGCCACTTTTATTCAACTACAAAAATGTATATATGTTAAAGAAGTTTGTAATATAACTTACTTGATTTGAAAAGAGTTGTTGGTCCCCCGGTGGTCAAGGTCATGACACAGGCAACCGATGATCAGCGCCAGGCATTCCAACTCCCCAAATATCTTCCACCACTGCGTCTCCTGAAGCAAGGCCAAATATTACTCGAGGTTGAGTTACCTAAAATCCTCAGTCCTACCTTCTTTATATTCCTTCTCTTACCTTCTTTATCTTCTTTTTAACTTCAAGGTTTTATGTACAGCCATTATGGCCAGAAGATAAAGAAGGTAACAGAAGGAATATAAAGAAGGCAGGACGGGAATATATCATGGCTGAGGTATTTCTAGATTCTAGAAATAATTCAGCCAGTATTCAAAATGTTGTGATATGTGCATTCAGAATCTGAACTAATAGGGAACATGCATGTGATTTTTTTTTAATCAACTTCTTATCTTCAGAATTATTCCTCCATCAATATTTTTGAGCAAGATTTTTGTGGGAAATTCATATATTTGAGAAGCGACGCCATTAGTCGAGTGTGATGTAAAAGTCTATTAGGACAACAATAAACGTCAAAGTATTTTATAGAAGTGTTTGCGATTCAGTCCGTTGTCACAACTATGACGTCACACCAAGCTCGCAAAAAGGAGCCTCCTATTTGCGCGCTTGGCGGTTGCCTATTTTACCTTTTTTTTTAAGTAGATTTAATAGTTTTTTTGGCGTTAAATATTTTTTTACTATTATATGGCGATACATATTCCCTATTATGAAGTTTTGGAACAACAAACTCAATGTCATGCATGACAGAGTTGCAATAAAACATTTTTAGGACATTTTTATTACAAACGGTCACTCAATATCAACTTAGAATACAAAACGCTAAGTAGCAATAGAATATAAATTAAATGAGATTATGAATAAAATTCAAGAACTTTTAGGATCTCAGCATTTTCATCAGAATCCTGGATAAGACGGAACAAGGCGATCTATGTAAGAAATGTCAAATCAAGCTTAATTTTGACATTACAAAATCATTTCCTAAAAATCACTCACCGTCAAAATAGCGAACATCATCTGCGCGACGTTGAACGCGTGCCTCCAATTATGGTATGTTACATTGCGGTAGTTCTTCTTGACGCTCAATAACCACCGACAGAGGACGCTGTAATCTATGTGAAACCGCTCCACAAAGTCGAGGTCGAGGAACATACGGAGACAGGCTCGGAGTGTGTCGTCGTCTGTCATTTCGATGTCGTCGAAAGCCAGCTCGTGGAGACTGAAGTGAGCTGAGGACGGTATCCTTAATGTCTGTGGAAGGTAAAAGAATTGGTCAGTAATTATCCTGAATATTCATTCTTCTTCTTAGCGCTTAGATGGCAAAAAGTTCATATAATACGTTTGGCCCAAAATTCAACAACGCGAACTGCACTCACTGACGCAGTCATCAAGTGCAGGGGCATTCATAATATTCATTTATGGGTCGATATTTCAACCGTCAGGTAACTTTTATCTGTAGAAATACGGCTATTTGACATTATTTTCTATACAAAAGCTGTCAAATTGTCATATATTTATATATTCAGACAAAAGTACGTAATCCGACGATTGAAAATTCGGTTCTAAGTCAGATTTCAAGATGCGATTAAATTGCCTTTGGCATAAGTACCATAAGTTGAAGCAAACATAAAAGTTACACCTTTTATACGATGCAAGCCATTTGTTGCTCCAATTTATTTGTATGTTACTGCTTGCAGCATACACATTTCAAATGTTTGTATAGATGTTTTATTGGAGGGCAGTTTTGAATTAGACGACCTCTAACATAGGTAAAGCTCAGACGCGCGTCATGTGACTTTTTTTAGTCTTATTTCAATGACATAAAGCTTAAATTAGAATGCCTTAAATCAAAAATAGACCACACACACATGAAAAATAAGACCACAAAATGTTGTGGTCTTATTTTGCAACATAGTCTGTTCAACCTTATTGCTTAAAAAAGTTTTATTTTTCCATAAAATACTTTTGTTCTTATTTTACAAATACGTTTACTATTCAATCAAAGTAGCAAGTATTTTGCAAACGATAATAAGCTTTATGTTTGAAAGTTAAGGTTTATAATCAAGTTTTAAGCAATCGCGGCCACTTGAGCGATTTGTTTTTGTTCCTAATCCTTAATGTATTCTTGATCGAAGGTTAAATGCGCGTCTGTGATATATGCACCAACTGCTTCCTAAACTTAAAATGGGTATTGATATTTTGCTTGCATCAAGTGCTTCTATTTTGCCTCCGATATTGACTCAAATTCTGCCACAGCCAATTGCATTTAAACGGATTTGATTAATTAAAGACGTACGGACGCCAGCACATCAAGTTACTACAATCTGTCAAATTTCTTTAATAGATTTTCAACTTTATCTCTAAAGCATTAAGGTTCAGGGTTGATTGGGAATATTTGACAGTTTCGGGTAGCTTGACCTGCTGGCGTCTGTACGTACTACATATAAATGTGGGTGTACTATAGGTACACCTCTGCCTAACCCTTCGGGGAATACAGGAGTGTACTTATATTATATACTATATATAAGACTACTATTGATAAGACGTAACATCGTAAGTAGATAAAGTTAATAAATTGATCAACAGCTGTGTAAAAATAAATCAAAATCTTTTAACGAAACAATTGCCATTAATAACATATCCACGCAACCAAAATCACAAACCCCCGCTTACTAATTAATTTAAACGCGATAATTATTAACACGATAAACATAATTAACATTCACCCAATCAGAAAATTAATAGCCATTATCAATATAAATTGAATAAATAACAAATATGTACATATTGCAGTGCAGTGTTAAATACGTCACGTGATATCGCAAGGAATTTAATTACGCGCATTCAGTCTTCAGGTTATGAAATGAAATGGCTGAAACAATGTGACTGCGTTGAATTACGAAATTCAAGCTATGCTAACTTGGTTCCCTGCGGTTTAATATTTGAGGCGATTACATCGTTATGTTTTCGTCGAAGAACATTTTAATCGGCGAATGGTATTACAAAATATTTTTTTATGGAGAATAATCTTGTTGGCAAAACGTTTATTTTATTCTCATGGTCACAGAGGCTTTTATTTAAGCAATATTATAATCTAATCAAATTCTAGAGAAGAAAATAATTGTTTTAGTAGACGAAATAAGATAGTAACATTTTGGAGAGGAATATCTTGAAGGCATAATAAAATGAATAATTTATTTTCATGGTCGTAGAAATTATTTTTATAAATTAATAATTATCCTCATTTCATTACATCGCCACAGGTAACAAACGCCGGCGCCGGTACCTACGTAGATATTACCAACTTTCCGCGCGCAATCATGAGCCAAGTTTGGAAAGAAACCTGTTAACGTAAACATGTTCATCTAATTACACTTTGAGTTTGTTAATTATATGACAGGCTGAGGCGTTTCGCTCGGAGTTACCAACTTTACAAACTACAACTTGCAAGAACATACGACCTGGCACATACATTGAACACGTCTGCAGTCATCTGTTTATAACTCGTAAACACAAGTTTAAACTCTATTACTATAGAGGTTAGGTTTATAATTCCAAGAGTATGTAAAACAGATTACTGCATTCGTGACCATTTGTGTTGTGAACTCACCCGTAACCGTTGAGCGTCGTCTAATGAAGCGGACGCGTGGTAACTTAGTACCTGCAATCATACAAATAACATATTTAGATCAAACGAGCCTTGGAGCACAAGCATTAGGAGAAATTGGCGACTTAACTCAGAAGTTAATTTCCCTCAATAAAATCTTAGTCGAGTATTATATTAATACGGTAAGTGAGGAAGTTGAATTTGGAATAGTGCCAGATACATGTAGGCGTTTCAATATGGCACAATGGACAATTATATCTATTCGAAGGCTGTTGGCTTAAGTCCTATTTAGCTACTTGAAATAAAAGGCCACGACGTATCTTAAAGTGGGACACATCATAATTATTATCATATGTGAATGGAAATTCAAATTCCATCGCCTGATCAGCGGGGTAATTGCGTAAAACACTAACAGTGGATAGTAGACAGTAGGCTTTCATTTTGACAGTTCGACAACATTCATTGCGTTATTTACGTTGTTGAGCAGACTATTTTTTCGAACACATGAAGCAATGGATTAGCTGTATCCTTCAAAACGATTCAGATTGTGATTGGGATTGGTCGTACGCAATTAGGGTACTGGACTTCAATATTATTATTATTCCTTCAGGAAGATCACGGGACTATTTAGATGTTGATGAAATATCTATGTTGCTGCTGATGATACTGAAGTCAGGAGGACTGAAAAGACCGACAGGACTGAGATGACGACTGATAGAGATGTATGGAACAGCTGACATGCAGCGTCGGTGACAAATAGGTTGGTATAAAGACGGGCGAACGATGATAATGAAATTGATTACTATTATGTTGATGATGTAAAAGAATATGATACTGATCATCATCATCTGCCTAGCCTTTTCCCAACTATGTTGGGGTAGGCTTCCAGTCTAACCGAATGCAGCTGAATACCAATATTTTACATGGAGCGACTACCTAATCTGACCTCCACAACCCAGTTACTGAGTAATACGATACCCCTTAGTAAGATTGGTCAGACTTTCGG
Organism: Apamea monoglypha; assembly: GCA_911387795.2. Taxonomy (NCBI): domain Eukaryota; kingdom Metazoa; phylum Arthropoda; class Insecta; order Lepidoptera; family Noctuidae; genus Apamea; species Apamea monoglypha. The sequence goes on from OU426932.1 coordinate 10,305,302, forward strand.
GCTTCTGACTGCCCGTAATGACAGTCAAAAATCTACAAATGACAGCCGGAACCAACTGTTTACCGTGCTTTCCGAGACACGGAGAGGTATCCAAACAAAATGGACGACATTGTGAAGCGTTGCTTAACCTCCGACGGACCCGTGCGGCTGTTATTATTTAGCCACGACCCTTACTTAATAAGATACTATTATCAAAAAGTAAAACTCACGTCTAAAGTAACGCTCTGTTTCGCCATCGCAGTGATAGCCTTCTCGTACATATGCGTATTGTGGATGCCCATGCCGCAGAATATCGCGAACGCCTCCACGAAGTTCTCGTCGTTCTTCGTGAAGAGGAGCTCGTCGAATTTGTTGACTAACTGGAAGATTAACATAAAATTTAAATTGAAGAAAATATGAAGAAATTACCAGATTCATATGTTTTATGGGGCTATAGTCTTAAGGTGCATTCAGACATTGCGAGGCATGTGCTCCGAATGGTAAGCCACGCATGTGACGGCTGCCTCAGGATGAGGCATCTAACATTAAAAAAATCACTTGCAGCGCATGCCTCGCTCTGTCTGGATACACACATAACAGAAACACGTGCCTTAAGATATTGCAATTACTTTAAATATCCTTAGTTTTATTTAAACCTAGGGGAAGCGTTTAAATTAGACAGGCCTTTTTGTAGTAATTTTTATATCCCGTGTTGTGTAAGTCATTTTTTGTATTTCGTAAAAGATATTGGATTTTTTACAGACGCGTCTAAAGAAACCAGCTGTTCATTAAACTCTTACAAAGTTAGAAATTTCATAATAACGATACTCAAGCTGATATAATTCGTTACATCAACAAACTTTCATTAAGAACTGTTGTGTTAACAAAATTAAGAAAACAATTAAGTTTGTTAGCAGACTCCTCCCATCCCTCGGGATGTACCTACTTCTTTGAGCTTCTTATTTCATTTTATTTTTAAAGAAGCAGCACTTGATTTTAAGTGCAAGCTACATAACTTGTTACCGACTTTACTTTTAATGTGTACGCTTCTTTATTCCAATCAGAAAAGAGACATTAATTTTTTGTACGATCATGAGTCATCATCATCTGTTGGGGTCGGCTTCCAGTCTAACCAGATGCAGCATGCTGAATACCAGTATTTTACATGGAGCGATAGCCTATCTGACCTCCACAACCCAGTTACTGCGTAATATGAAACCCCTTGGTAAGACTGATTTTCAGACTTCCGGATTTTTGTACGATGTTGAGTAAAATATTTTATAAAGGTACCCTTTGCTAACGAAACCAAATTATATGAACATGTTTCGAAATGAGTACAAAATGTATCAAACAAACATTGTTCCGTATAAATACATTTTAGAGTTAAGAGTTTAGGACATGAAAATGTCCTGTTTACATTACGAACACAAATAAAAAGTTTACACTAAGCACCTCAATTAGGGTCCGAATGACGAAGGCAAGGTAAACACAATTAAAAAGAATAATATTTGTCCCTACTTTAAGCTTTCCACCCCACTCACTCTTCCTAAAAGTAAAATGAGTACTCCTTGGCAAATAGATTAAAAACTTTTTCAATGAAATTTTGTGTAAGGTTATCAAAGTATATTGTGAGAAAAGGGCTCAAAAATTGTTCAAATGTACGTAGGTTTTTGCAATTTGCAAGTCAGTGTCATCTTGAATGTTGATTAAAATATGATTCGCGAGCGTAACAAATATTACTTCACATAATTATAATAATTAAAATCATCAATACAACCGTCTAATTTCATATAATCCTATTAATTGATATTTCATGAAATAGTCATTCAATATACACACTGTGATTATATTTAAATAAATAAAAACTAATATAATAATAAATATAAATTTTATAAAACTTATAGCTAAGATACAGATAGTTGACAGTTAGTGAAAGAAGGCCAATTAAAAGTTTTCACTGACAATACTAGGGTAGCACAAGAAACAGTAGACAGGTAAGCGAAAGCAAGAATAAGTAAGCACTCGGAAAGAATCAAGAAAAGACTGAACAGGTTTTAGTGATCTTCAAAGAAGTTTTGACACATAATTTTTTTTAGTTTAGAAACGCTGTTGGATTACAAATCAAGATTATCAACACTAATCGCTTATATGCTCTTAGATGGTTGTATTGATGAGTTTAATTATTATAATTCTGTAAATATGTACATACTTGTTACGGTCGCAAATAATATTTTGTATAACATACAAATATAGGCGTGGTATGTTGGCGTGACTAGCTGACATATGGCAATTAATCTAATTTAATGTTCTGTGTCTTGTAATGTTAATTACTTAACATGCCTATTATTGTATACAATCAAGTATTTTCTAACTGAACAGACAGCTGAGCTGCTGGGGAGTTTGTTGCGCCACTCCTTCTTCTCAGCGATAGCACTAGGAAGTGGTGAAGGGTGGGCGTTTTGGGGGACTGTCTTTTGTAATTTTGACGTTCGAAAAGTGCTGATTCTCAGCCTAGTTTGAATAAATGACTTTTGATTTTGATACAACCTGACCTGCAAAAAAACGTAAGAACATTTTAATTTCGCGGGCTACCCTGGCGCTTTCCCCTTAAGAGCAAAACTCTTATACTGGGTAAAATGTTACGTATCAAAAATCCTTTGTAACGCTGCATGAACGAATGTTTCCATATCAACAAGCATGACAGATAATACATACAAAGAACATTTCCACAAAGAGGACACTGTACACAAGGGATGAGCCCCCACATTTTTGCTAATGAGTACTTATGCAAAAATAAATAAAAGAAAACCAGCTGCAGTTACAGTCACTCATTTAGACTGTACAAAAAAAATATTATTTGTCGCATTGCGGAATATTTTAATGCGTTTCTACAGATTCACATTAACTCAGTAATAAACAGGGCTTTATCATCCACGTTTGCTATACCTATAATCCAGTATATTTTTATGCGATGTTTCTCCATTCTAGTTCCTTCCGTTTACAACATGTTTAATCTTCAATATTTCTGCTGTCGAGTTCTCTTAACGGTTGACACGTTTCGTTTGAGTAATTTATGCTCCCCCGTATAAAGTTATTCGGAGCTAACATATTCAGCGGGAAACGCGTAAATCCAAAATCAAATATTTGAAACGAATTGTCGGTGTTCTCAATTTACAGGGAGTTAATTAGCAAAAGCCACGTCGTTATACGTTATCCCATCTCTTGTGTTATTCCAATATGTATATATTCAGTATCGTAGTGTCGCATACGACCGCAATGCGCTGTTTCTACAACAATTGTTACTTTACTCTTTTTTGGAATTTTTCATTAATTCAACGTGACCAAGTTTGTGAACAGCACATTTGCCGAGTAACTCCGGTAACGTTTGGCTATTTTTATGGATCCAATTGCCATATTTTAACAAATTTTTGGCAAACTTGGTAGATAATTAAGCTAATATTTAAACGCTTCCCTTGAGAATTTTACAAACGTAATCTGATCGTGTGACTAGCTTAAAATAACAAAATGTTTGTGTGAAAGTTTGCCAACTTACCTGAATGACTCCGATAATCCTCCCCTCAGAGTTCTTAATGGCCATGCAAAGTATTGTGTTGTGTTTAAATCCGGTGCCTTCGTCGACGGACGGATCAAAACGGGGATCTAAATAGGCATCCGGAATGTTCACCGTCTGAAAATGTACAGAAAATGTTATTTCTACCGACACGAAGTTAACAGACTATAATGTTCCCGCAAGCCCTTACTTAACCTTCTTCAGAATGAATACGCTCGCGACATACACGAGAATACGTGCTAAACCCCTCAGCGAGACAATTTTAATGAACCACCGCGAATTAGTTGAAAAGCACTTAGGGAAAACTTCGAAGTTACTGCATGTCTTTAAGCCGTTGACAATAAATTCGTTTGGAACGACTTTAACTCTAAGGTACAGAGAAAAATGAGCTCTTATTCTTAATTTGAATAAATTAAGTTCTTAAGCAATATATATAACATCCGGCAAGCTTCATAATCCATATACACTTTATCATAAACCCCAGGACTAAAACTTATCCCTTCCTTCCTCATTTAGACCACACACTAAGCGCTTTAAAGTTTCAACTATAAGTCCTTTAGCTTTAATACAGCCGTGGTTCCTCTTAATTCTTATCACAGTTATTAAGCTGACTTGGCTCTGTGGTCTAACAACTACTGGCGCGCTGAAGTTGACTAAAGTCGTTAGCTGGAGTGCTCTAGGAAAGTCACATCTAGTCGTGAAGTAAAAGGTTTTGTAAGCCAAAAAATTGCTATATAATCAAAAGAATGAACAATACTGGCAAACACATAAATGCTATCGCCAAATATGATGGTAACGTTATAAATGCTAATAGCAATTCCAAAACTGCTCCAGGGCAAAGAGTAGTTAAAAGTTAAGGATTCATAAATAAAATTACAATAATGCGACTGTACACACAAAGCTTTTTGGAGGAAAATTTAAGTATCAAATAGTGACCTTTTGCAGCTAAAAACTTTACCATAGAAAATAACAGTATGCATCCCACGCGAGACGGGAGTTGTAAAAGTCAGCTGACGGATACTGTCATTGGTAATTTTAAGCAAACATTTTATTTTACAACGAATACCTACTCATAAAAATGAAATTTTTTCTTGGATGTAAGTAAGATCATTTCACTTTCATCTTTATTTTTAAACTGAGCGATATTACCTTGTTTCAGGCTACTCTACCTCTTCCTAAATTTCGTTTACTATAGAACAAGATGGCATTAATTATTTGTTTTCTTTGATTTTGCATTCTTCAGTTTATTTAAGAACGCATCGTCTGGGGCCTACCATTTTGCGTCTCTAGTTTTCAGCAATGGGCACCTAACTGTATGCTTTCCTATTCCAGTTCCAGTACCTAGGTCCACTATCACTAAAGACAAAGATATACAAATTAAATCAGCTCTTACCTCCCCCGTAGTTGCCACATATCCCGTGATACCAATGTTGATAGGGAACCGACTTTCGTAAGGTGAGGTCCTTAGTGCGTTTAAGTCGGTGTCATCGCCTGCTTCCAGGTCGAATACTCTGGAGAAACTGCCCTTTGACGCCTCATGGACTAATAGGACCTGGAAATAGAAAGAGATTGGTTAATTTTATGGTAGATATTGGAACGTTTTCGGGATGTAGAAAATAAAGAAAACACTCTAAAAATAATTTTCCTAATACATACTGAAGTCAGACTTGTCTTTACGTCAATACAGGCAAAAAACACGATACACATTACAATATTGTGAACTAAAAAGAACTCCAAATGCAAATCAGTGAGACAAAAAAACTTCTGCTAAGTGCATTCACGGTGAAAGGACTGTTACAAATTAATTATGGCAGCTCTTCACCTGACTATCGACCAAGCCGATAGAACAGACTCATCGAGGGCTTTAAAAGTGACGAGCCTTAGTAATGAGGTGCCCATAGAAATCAGCATTTCTTTACTCTCTTCTTCTTCATTAAAACCTTATTTACATACTTCATTCAAATAGCCACACAGATCATCATCATCCTAGCCTTTTCCCAACTATATTGGGGTCGGCTTCCAGTCTAACCGGATGCAGCTGAGTACCAGTATTTTACATGGAGCGACTGCCTATCTGACCTCCACAACCTAGTTACTGGGTAATACGATACCCCTTGGTAAGACTGGTTGTCAGACTTTCGGGCTTCTGACGACCCGTAACGACTGTCAAAGATCGACGAATGACAGCTGGGACCAACGGCTTAACGTACTTTCCGAGGCACGGGCAAATAGCCACACAGAATTAATTGTAAAAGTTCATGTAACTTACAAAGAGAATTTTAATTATATGCAGTGTTTTCATAAATTGAATATGGGCAATCGTAGTCGACACGGCATGCAGCCGCGCATTGCAATATGTTAAGCAGCATTGGAATATGAAATATTGCAGGTACTCCTCAGGACTCCTTTATTTACATATAAATTAGGTTTACATAATTTAGAAATTGACTATGAACTCGGTATAACTGCTATGCAAGAATCTTAAAAAGACCATACATTTTCACGTTATATGCTTTGTATTTTTGGCTCTATTAACACGAAATGATAGCATTTAGAGCAGTGATGGCCCAGTGGTAACGGCCACGAGTTACGAGTTGTATGTCGTGGGTTCGGACCCAGACTGGCGTTTTACTTTGTGTAAATTATTTCATCACCACTGCTCTCAAAACGGTGAAGGAAAACATCGTGAGGAAACCGGCATGTCCTAGAACCAAAAAATTCGAAGACATGTGACATCTACCAACCCGCACTGGGCCCGCGTGGTGGATTACGGCCCACTCCCTCTCACAGCGAGGAGGCCTGTGTCCCAGCAGTGGGAACGTTATAGGCTGACTATGATAGCATTTTTAGCAACATTTTTCAAACACAGGTCAAGCAAAGCTTTTTTGCAATCTCCAGTAAGTTTTCAAAAGTTTGCAAAGATTTCATCGAAATACGCCGAATGGATGTTCAAGATTAGAATAGTTCTTACAAACAGACAGAGATAGCGACTTCCTCCTTGCCGAGATTCGTCGCGGACGTACGGACTGGGCCCGAGGGTATTGTACCAATAAAACATTAAAGATGTCTGTCTGACTGTGACTGTGAGCGACCAGTACCACAAAATAGACAGGTACAGAAGACCGGCTCCATACAACGAGCGAAAATAGGCACACGCACACATAGACGCGTACATACGGTGGGCAATGCGAATGCGCTTGCATGCGTTTCATAATCAGCCTATAACCCTGCTGCAGCTGGGACACAGGCCTCCTCTGTGAAAGGGAGTGGACCATAATCCTCCACGCGGGCCCAGTGCGGGTTACGACATGTATAGTCCTCGAATGTTTGGTTCAACACATGCCGGTTTCCTCACGATATTTCCCTTCGCCATTTCGAGAGCAGTAGTGATGAAATTAAATACACAAAGTAGAAGTTCCTGCTTGGGTTCGAACTCACGACCTACAATTCGTAAATCGGGGCTGATACCACTGGGCCACCACTGCTCTACTGGGTCAATAATGCTCTACTAGGCAACCACTGCTCTACTGGGTCAATAATGCTCTACTAGGCAACCACTGCTCTATTGGGCCACCACTGCTCTACTGGGCAATCACTGCTCTACTGGGCCACCACTGCTCTGTTGGGCCACCGCTGCTCTGTTGGGCCACCACTGCTCTATTGGACCAGCACTGCTCTCCTGCACTCGCCGCGCTGTACATAAACACATGTCTATGTGAGCGCTTTGCATGGAGCTGACCTTCTGTACCTATCTATTTTGTGCCAGTACGCACGACGCGTAGGAATAGCCACACAAGTGCAATAAGAACACGGCTCCTATGATCGTTGCCGAGCCGACAGAACCGGCCGCGTTATGTGTTATTACTTCTCTAACTGACCATTAACTCTGTACGATATTTTTACGACCAACATGATGACTTTCAATGCCTAGTCTTTATATTATACGAGATTCGAAACGCTAAACGTAAAATACTTGCAATAAGGTATATAGATGATATTCGTTAATAATAAAACATTAATCGATTCGTGACTATAAGGTTCCAAATTGTTTACTGTAGCGGTTAAGGTAATATTTTAATTGGCATTTATCACAAGCGAAGCACAAAGTAACCAAAGCGGTATTAAACTTCAATATTGTCTTGCAAACAGCGGTAATTGGGAGGCCAAAACCAAATTCGTTTCGGACAAGTTTACACTGGCCGAATGGCCGGCCGTCCGATTTTAAATTATTTTCGGGACTCGATTTGAATGCTAATTTTATTGTAGCCTATATCGTGGGAAATTGCCTATGTTAATATTGTCGAACAGAGCACACCTGTTCAATGTTCATTCAATTATGTTTTCAGAATGCGTAGTTAAGTTGGTTATATACCTCGATAAGGATTTACAGAAATTAGCGTGCTGCTGTGCTAAAGCTTAGCTGGTTAAATCTAAGTAATTAAATATCTGTATCGTAATTCTGTTTAGACTTAATGGCTTTAACTAAAGCATCTTCTCGTTACTTTAATGAATTTCCTCTGTCTCTAGATTTCTCCTTGATTCACTAGGATTACTATAGTATATAATATAATTACACAAGTATAAAACAAAAGGGACGCTCGCTGCAATGCGCTTTGTTGTCCATACTTAGTTAAACTCTGTCTGACACCAGAGCGCTTAGTTCAAGGCAAAATGCCAGCAGATATTGTTTTGGATTTAATAAAACAATACTAACTGAATAGAGCTTCATAAACTTTGTAACGTACAAACGGAGAACGCAGCGATATTATTTACCCAGTATACGGAGACTCAATCCATCCATCTCGCTGGATATTATCTACAACTTTTCTACATACATTTACTCTTCCTGTACGGTCTCATAAGGCCAGGTATCCAATTGAAGCTAAACCAACAAACAATTCCCTGCAAAAACTAATAACATCTAGACTAGCATCAGTAAATGCCTGAACGTATTATTTTCATCTTCGTGTAATTTCTATCAACGCCTTACCGGATCTTTGGGCTCCACTTTCATAAGAACAAACCCCAACTTCCATTAAAGGACTTCGTGTTATTTCTGCACATTGTTCGTTCATAATTGAGTTTTCCTTGGAAACGATCCAATAAAGTATTTGCCCGAGGGACAGTGAGCTGTAGCGCAATATGATCGGACGTAGACGTACGGACCTCATCGGGCCCCCGTGATCTGCGATAATCTGGTGCTAAGCCATTCTGATAGTTACAGCTTATAGCGATGTTTAACACGGGTTATTTTCGGGGCGTCAAACTTGTATTGGTTGTTTTAAAAGCAAAGGCTTCATTTGTTTCTGAAATTGAGTCATAGGTATTCCTATTTGCGAGTTCCCTTTCAAGGCATCAATGATTTTGCCAACACGCTGTCGTTCTAATGTGTTACTTTACAAATAATGGCTCCTGGGAGAGACTAGTAATAAAAATTAACATTTACATTAGGTAAGTAACATACTTTACACACCTGTATATTACGAGGTGATCAATTCAAAGGTAATTACAGTTTAAAACCACCACAAAAACGTTAATCTAAGTGCTGTTAACGTGTCGTATAAACTTGATACTTGTCTGAAACCTTTTCAAGTCCCAAGAGTGAAGATTTTGCTCGCCAGCTTATCGCTTTCCATTCTCATTAGGGCTCATGACACGCTTTTATCTTGATCCTCTGGCCGGACCCGACTCTGGTTAACTTTATTTATTCTAAAGGTTCGCCATTTTGTACGAAATACGTACAGAATGGCGAATGTTTGTGTGCGATAACATTTTTGTTCCCTTATCTTTGTTTCGGTTAGCATTTGTTTGAAGTAAAATAAACGATAAAAATAAACAAAAAAATAATTTCACCACTTGCTGTTTTACTTTCATGTTATTTTAGCAACGGAAACTCTAATAAATTATAGCTTTTAAAAATAATCCGATCCGATACCGGCCCATTGGGTGGATTATAACAGAAATGTTAAGAGCTTTTGTCAACAAATTTTATCACTGAAAATATAGCTGGCAAACACGAGAGCCTAATACATCTACCGGCCCCAATAATCCTTTAATACACTCCAAATCCTGTGGGTACAACTTGTTCTTTACATCCATATATTGAAAAATAAAAGTCATCTTTCCAATAAAAAATGAAAGTTGCCAGACATTTTTTTCTAATATTTCAAGGCACTCGAGGCTATCTCATTATGTGAGTGATGATATCGATCCATCAGTTTTTATAAGACACTTGGGGTAAGCCGCGTGATTATTTCGGGTGGTCTATGTATAGCGCGAAAATGTTCGATAAACAAAAGATATTTTTATATTTTACAAGAAGAAAAGAAATGTAACAAGGTCGTAACGTAACCTCCTATGTTTTACATAGGTTACGTTTTCGCTTATCACGTGAAAGGTATCCTCCCACCTATGTTTTTTATGTTATCGTAGAAGTTAATGCAGATTATCTTGAAATTACTTGCTTCTGTATTCATAAGTCATTTTACGTACAAACAGCGTTTGTTAAGCATACGTTCAGCATCCAGGCACTCTGAATACGGGCGTTATAGCTGAAGAAGAGTGCTTTTACAATGTACCTTATGTACCTTTGTGTTTATACGCGAGTATTCGTTCAGGAGCGGCATTCGACGCAGTGTGGGAGTGATAAATGACATTCCATTATGCTGCTCCCACCCTGTAATCTAACTATGTGCTGAAGCATTTCGAAACGGCAAAAACCGTAGCGAACTTCCGTGTAACTAAATTAGGGGGGGGACCTTTAGTGAAGCTTTGACGGACTAAAACTAAGGCATAGAGCAACTTTCTAAGAGTCATCTCCAATATCCTCTCTATGTCTATGTCTATGTAAAGAAAACTTTTAATGACTGCCTCATTGGTCTACTGGTCAAGCGCTACTTCTGAGCATGACGTCCTGGGTTCGACTCCCGGGTCGGGCAGTGTTAGTGGGTTTTTCCATCTGGAATTACTCAGTAGCAGCCCGGAATCCGGTGCATGGGACCTAAACATAACTAGCGAAATGTGGGTTGTACTATAGGTACATCTCTGAACCTAACCCTTCGAGGAATACTAGCATTATGTTTGTGTTAAAGCTGTGCATACTAGTCCCGGAATGACTGACAGATATGATATATGTATATATGACAGACTGGATAGACGGGTCCAGTTGAAAACCAGCGCCAGGCACTAGTTGTCTGGCATTTTCTGCTGAACTGGGCCTTTTTGGCGCAGCCGTCAGGCACACTTTTCCTGCTAATTTCTTACATCGGACTTCACACATTTTTTTTTTTATTGTGTGTGTTTATTTGATGTATGTATCTGGTGTATTGTGTGTCTTTTAGTTTGTGCCAAATAAATGCATTTTCTTTCTTTCTTTCTTTTTCTTTCTATATAGTTGCTTCTTTTACTGCCTTGTCTATATTTTTACTATAGTGTGCTACATCTCACCAAGTTAGGGAACGTTGGCATTAGTCCAATATACTATATATTGTTCAATAATACATAGAGTATGCCTAAACAACTGACAGCCAAACCAGTCTTATGGCTCATTTACACGAGGAGAACTTCTCGCTCGTCGAGAGGCAAGAATGTCCATGCGAGATTCGCGATCGCCACGCGATTATGTGTTTATCTTCAAGCGAGAAACAAAACATCGCCTACGTTAATGTCATACGAGACGAGACTCGTTAAAAGGTTGTCTCGAACTGTGATTTAAAACAACTCGAAATAAGTACCATTTTTTGTTAACAAATTTTTAAAAGGGGCGGATTTACAAGTAAAGAATCAAGAAAAGAAAGGGAAAAAAGGTAAGGAAGGAGGTTTTAAAAGAAACGGGGCGGGGCCTGTTACTACGACGGCCACTACGACACGAATCAAATATTTTATCTCATTTCCATAATCGCTAATAAACAGTGCGAGAAAGTCTCCTCGTGTAAATGAGCATTTAAGAGATAAGTGCCAAAACCGTTGACGTAAAAACATTAACATTTTATTTCGTATGGAGATAGGGATTAAGACACTCTTGACGTGACTACTTTACGTAAAAGGTTTTTTGTTAAGTTCATGTCTCGACCGCAAATGTTACATAGTTCTTATGAATATCTATCTCCATTGCAGACCACGCAGACGACGAAACCAATTTCTTGTTACAATGGCGCGTCTCTTTTTTGTGAGCACAATACCAGCTTTCTCGTGCGCTATTTCCTTTTAGATCCATCTCTCTCAACTAATGATTAATTACTTTAACATGCCCAAGTAATGAAACTGCAGTGCGATTCTGTAACCATCTCACCGTGAAAACTTAGGTGAAGTGAGCGTGGAGTGAGCTGTCATTCCAACTAATGCTAGGGATTGACACTATTGACAGCTCACTCTAAGCTCACTTCACCTAACTTTTCACGGTGAGATTTTTACAGAATCGATCGGCTGGCCTTTTATCTAAACTAATATTACAAAGAAAAAAGATTGATTTCTTTGTGTTTGTTTGTTTGTTTGCTCCACTTTCACGTTAAAACGGCAGAACAAATTTGTATGAAATTTGGCACATGGGTAGACCATGACCTGTATTGGGAAATAGGACACTTTTTATCTCGATATACCCACGGGATTGAGACTTATGCGGGTGAAACCGCGGATTGCAGCTAGTATATTATAGCCTATATGGATAAAATGTTTTCACTGCTGGGAGATATACACCTCTCTGCGAGAGGGAGTGGGTCGTACCTAATCCACAACGCAATCCCTATGCGGGTTGGTGGATGTCACATGTATTTTTATTTCACACATAAAATTAAATAATTATGTTTATTATTACTCATATAACAATAAAAGTTAAAATAAGGGACCCAATTCCAGGTTAGTGCGCAATAAAAACTTAATTCACCGTTAACAAAACTAACTATACACACAATTATTGTGGCGGACGTAAAATTTAACATTTGGGAACTAGGACTGGCAACATTACTTTACAGTTATTGCCATAGTAAAACCACAGTATTGGAGCTTTTGACCGTTAGTAGTCAAAACTTGAGGGCTATTTAAAAGGCCACCTCTGGCTTTCTAAATACCCTAATATTCCCGATACTAGTATTCCCAGAGTTTATTTTTGGATATATAAATATTTGTTTTTAAATCATCATCCTAGCCTAGCCTTTTCCCAACTATGTTGGGGTCGGCTTCCAGTCTAACCGGATGCAGCTGAGTACCAGTATTTTACATGGAGCGACTGCCTATCTGACCTCCACAACCCAGTCACTGGGTAATACCATACCCCTTGGTAAGACTGGTTGTCAGACATTCGGGCTTCTGACGACCCGTAACGACTGACAAAGATCTGCGAATGACAGCCGGGACCAACGGCTTAACGTGCTTTCCGAGGCACCGAAGGGTCTCGGTATGTAAAGATGGTCACCCATCCACAGACCAACCGCGGCAAGCGTAGCTTAACCTGATCGATCGACCTGTGCGGCGGTTATAATTTAGCCACGGGCCCCTCCCGTGTTCCCGTTGTTTTTAAACCCCAAGTCCTGAACAAATACGCAAGTTTATACATTAGGTACTGTGGAGGTTTTAGCCTGCATGGCTTCACCATGCAACCTCCACGAGTATTTTAAGTTGATGGCATCTGTAATGACATAAAGAAAAAAAACAATAGCACTCCGGGAGTGCCGGCAGAAGTGAAAACTTACCGTCTTACGAATTTTCGATCAGGTCACGTGTCCTGACGCGAGTTTAACATTTTTTACCCATTACAAAAAAAGTGTTCAACGCCGCTAAAGAAGTTTTCACTTCAAAAAAAGAAGTACATAATTGTAAAGTAACAGTGTACTTTTTCTTCACCAACCCGCACTGGGCCCGCGTGGTGGATTACGGCCCACTCCCTCTCACAGAGAGGAGGCCTGTGTCTCAGCAGTGGGAACATTATAGGCTGATTATGAGTGTACTCTTTGATGAAGAGCCTAATAATAAATAAATATATAAAATAAACACTATAGATTACAAGGATATAAAAAAGAGTATAGGATCAGCTTGAAGAGCTGATAGAGGGTATCATAATAGCTATAGAGTAGCTTTAATCCCAGGAATATTACATAAATTAATACTTCTATTTTATTTATTCATCCCGGTAATGTACGCACGTAGCGAGCTTACAGTACCTCTAAGCATTTAAAATAATCTGTTTACAGAAAGTATTTATAAAAAATATGGAGCGCTTTATGTCATGGAACGACATCCAGAAAATTAATATCACCGAGCTACCATACAAGAGTTATTATATTAAATGTTTTTGTCTCGTACCCGAGGCATTGCGGTCAAAATTTAATAAACACTACATCACTTGACTTTAGCACTATGCGGTACTGCGTTGTTGTGGCTGCTTCCGCACTGCAGTGCACTTGCCATAGATAATATTCTTAGGCCAACAATGGGAAGGTGGAAAATTGTAAGGGAAAATACAGACATTTTTTCACTTCTGCAGTGACACACCACCCAATGTTTGAACTGCTATAACGTTGTTATTGACTAATTCAACTACCTTTGACTTATCATAAAAAATAATCATGTAATACCTTAGAACTACTTGAATGTTTTCTTACTTTAAATCATAATGAGGCATCACAGCTAAAGTGGAAAAATGTCAAGTACCTTTTGGAGGCCACTGTACAGACGCCAGCAGGTCAAGCTACCCGAAACTGTCAAATTTTTTCAATCAACCTTGTACCTTATTGCTTTAGTGACAATGTTGAAAATCTATCAAAGAAAGACAGATTGTAGTAGCTTGATGTGCTGGCGTCTGTACATAAATTCACGATTTTGTTACATTTTTTTTAAAGATAAATAAATGCTTTTACAAACAAAAGGATTCATGAAAACGCTTTTTTCAGTCGTTAAATCTGCAAACAACAAAATAATTGGAACATATGTACATAGGCTTCTTGGGCTTTAGGCTTTCAACCCTTCAATAATATCCGATTAAGTAACTTCTCTGTTTTTATTGGCGTACTGTCAAGTGCAAAATATGTAGGGACTCATATTTAAAAAATTGCGAAGGCTTTCTTTCTCTGTCAGCTTAACATACCATCACGCCTGTAATCCACGAAGGGTTGGGCAGAGGTGTACCTATATGTTACTGAGAAATTCCTGATGGAAAAACCCAATAATACTTTGCCCGGCCTGGGTATTGATCCCAGGACCTCGTGCGTAGCTGTTGCGACCATACAGGAAAGTAGTTTTTTTACATTTCTATGGTTGCGACTGTCAAAATGTTTCGGAATTTTCGAAACTTTAATTCGAATACGTTGACATTATAACGTAGATACTTTTACAATATTAAAGAACTACAACCTATTCTAAAATGGAATTGGTTATGGAACCGGGGCCAAGTGGTCTGCTGTCGATTTTAAGGGATTACTGTTCGTAATAGCATGACTTGCGAATAGTGGTGCCGCCACCACATTGTAAAATTTTATCACTGCACTGCACACGAGATCACTGCAGCAATTTAGTTAAGTCCGTCTTATGTACTCGCACCACCTTTGTAAAATTATTTGATAGCACATTGCACATTTTTTTTTTCCGGATGGGAAATCATCAAATGACCCCTCCCGCTCTGGGTGGAGCGGAAGGGAGTGTCAGACTCTTACTGACTAAAACCCACACATGTTCCTTCCTTTGCCCTTTATGTTCCGGGGTAGCGGTAACCCTTTCGGACAATCCCGCTGAAGCACATTGCACATTACTGAAATAATTGATTAAATATATAAGATACATTTAAATGATAATTTATTATAAATATACGCAACTTGTACAATATTTAATACAATACTTAAATAAAATAAATTAAATGACAAACTATACAGATAAATACAAAAACAAAAGGACACATAGGCGTCGAAACACTCGTCCGCATCGCTATCATCCGGAAACGTGCCCAGAAGACTGGCAACATTGCCACGTTGAATGGCAATAAACAATAATTAGATTGTGTGGGTTCTTGTCTGTAACCAGAGAGTGCTACTTGTTTTATTGTTTTAGGATTAGATATTATCGCTCAAGACAAGAGATATTTGAATGGAGAAAGGGGAGTTTGCCCAGAGCTTGAGTCACGATGTAGGCTAGCGAAAAAAAAAAAAGAATTATTATAATACTTTAGTACTAAGTACTAGAAGTGGGTTGCGCATTGCTAGTAGCTAAATTAAATTACCCTACTGAGCTAAATACGCTTGTTCTAGGAGTGAGTTTACGTGCAACAGGTGGAGATCGAAATCACGCCCTCCTATTCGCAATAGCCCGACGGTTGAGGCCCCCCGCCTCTTTGCTTTGGGCTATTGCCGCTCGTTGAAAATTCCATGTTTTTTCCAATTACATATTCGGAAACGGCAATGACTAATCGTCTAGATTTTGATCTGAGATAATTCTCAATTAGTATTCCACCGTTTGCGTAGATGACCGCGATAGCGCCTGGCGCCACCTAGCGGCGACGTTTCAATCATCATTAGATAGTACGATTATGTACCGCTTAGCGTATTAATAAGATCAGTTATGACAGCCAGACAGATTATATATAAGCATTTTTGGTGTGTTACTTTACTAAGCTCACGGGGGTGACAACCGAAATGGCGACTAATAGAAGTAACACAGTAACAACTCAGTAGTAGTGACTAAAAGTAGTAATAGTAGTACTAAGTATGGAAGAAAAAGACATGCTGCGCCAACCCCAAATAAATTGGGATAAGGGTAGGAGAATGATGACTTTACGAAGCTCACAGAAAATTTGTTTACTCAAAGGTCTAATAGGAAACTATGTATTAGACCTTCGAGAAAATAATTTCAAAAGCTCTCCAAAGTATCTGTAGCTCAGTGTAGATACCTTCAAGCTCATATTTAAACAACGTCGCCAGTGCAAGTACTTTTTTAAATATACATACATTTCACACTCAATTAAAAGTTGTTACATAATTATTGTTCACAGAACGTGCCAGTAGTTTGCTTAAGTTATCAAAACGAAGTGGATAGTCTATATCTCATTCATACTCTAAGAAGTCCGCACAGTTTAGTGGCGACAGACAGGCGGAAGAGTTATGGTGGCTGTGCATAAATCTACCATACTAAATTGACCTATCAGTTTTCTACGTTTTAAAACGCTCGCAACAATTTTCGTCATTACCGCAGTCGTCAGTAAACGTCTAGTACAGTCGGAGCGAAATATCTTTCGCGAAAAAGAAAAAACTAAAAATTACTTATTCTTTAATTTGAATGAGAAACAATTTAGGTTTCATTCCAGGTTTTGATACAGTAACGGTAAAACTAATTAATAATTGCTTTTGGAAATGTCGAGGTACACCTTAAACAATTCTCTAATCAACTTTCGAATGAAATGAAATGCTTACTTTCATTCGAGATTGTAGATTTTCTCCGTGTGCTAGATCAGTACCTAGCACACATAATTTATTTGCCGCACACACTTTACATATAATATTACATATAATATACATATAATATAATATAAGCCTATTATTGTCCGACTGCAGGGTAAAGGCCTCTTCTCATACAGAGAAGGCACGAGCATTCATCACCACGCTGAATCAAGGCGGGTTGGCGATTTCAGAGTTATATTAACTATGTACATCGTCGTGTATGTCTTACTGTTATACTACTATTGCTATATTACCAGTGTCTTCAAGGCTAGCGTGAATAGGCTCATAATACATTAATGCGCTTTACCATCAACAATTGCATCACTGCTTTCCATCAGACGGGATCGCAGTCAAGCACTAGTTTATATCATTAAAAAAAAATATATATAAATTCAGGTTTCTTCACGATGTTTTCCTTCCCCGATGTCAGAGATGTTTAAGATAAACTTCGAAAGTACATAGGTAAGAATTGAAAAAGTCACATTGGTACTTGCCCGAATTTGAACACACACCCTCGTGCAAGAGATGCGAGGCCTTAATCCAATTGGGTCATGACGACAATAGTCTATCTTTACCTACCACTTGTGAACTCTGTAATTAGGTAGGTATGTACATTTAACAACATAATATACTAGTACTCATAGTGTACTAGTATTTAGCTGTATTTAGTATTCCGATGAGACTGAAAGCCGACCCGAACATAGTTGAAAAAAGGCTAAGCAGATTGATTGATATTGTACATTTAACATCCGAGACATATCGTCATGCTCCGCATACGGTTTATAGGAAAGGAATAGGCTTTATTCCGCGTAGTAATTTCCGCAGGATATGAGAGAATTGTGTTTAGTCTAGGTTCTTTCCTATTCCAACACGTGTAATAAAACCTTGCTATCTACACGCGATTACGTTGCAAATACCCATGACATCGTACCGTATCTATGTATGTATGTTCCTATGTACTTGTGAGACCTTAAGCATTTACATATCGATCATAAAACAATTGATGGTCATAGCCTTACATAGCTACAATACCAACTTAGTTGGTAGGTAATAAACAGTTTCAAGAAAAATATCTGAATCAAATTCAAAAGCAATTAAAGTATCAAGGAGACAAAAAGAACTGTCAACTAAAAAAAAGTACAATTCAAATTGTGAATCGGTATTCTTTTTACGAAAAATTCCGATCTAATTCCGGAATTCCGAAAAATAACTACACTTAGTTGCCGACTGTACTCAAAGCCTGTCAACTAAATTGTTTGCATATTAAAATAATATCAACTTCATGAATAATTCCGAAGTTCCGAGCCCTTTGTGTAGGCCTTGGTCAAGGCTAGCCTGGTACTGGTTACCCGTCAACGCTACAATGAATAATGGTCATATAAATATCTGAACATTGTGATACTGGCGTAATTGTGTTTTTATTAAACAAGAACCAGGCTGTAAATATTTTGTACGCGTTTTGAATTTTAATTAATAAAATGTTAATGTTGGGTAAACGGCGGGGTGATTGCGTAACACACAACTGCCTTTCATTTTGACAATTCGACAACATTCATTGCGTGAATTACGTTGGCGAGAATACGAATTGTTAAACACATAAAGCAATGGATTAGGATTTTTCATTAAAATCCTTCGGATTGTGTAAAAAAGTGTGTTACGCAATTGGGGTGCTGGTCACAAAAATGCGAGTACCACTTTCATTACAATGATCGTAATTTTCGCTACCCTACATAGTAGAGACGAAAATAATAAAATCGGTGTATAAAACGTTTTATTTTCACTTCCCTAAACCATAGAACAAAGTTTATTATTCATTACGATGGGAACAATCCCTTTTAGGGCTTAGAAGCACTAAACATTTAGCGAACCGTACTCATTTACATGTTTTACTTTAACAAAATATAATATTATGAAGTTTAATATTGTAATCGTTGATGGATGAACAATGAAACTCTGTACTGGCTGGAACAATTTTGTTGAAATTTGGTATGGACGTAGCTAACACCCTCGATTAACACATAGGATACTTTTTATCCCGATATTCCCACGGGATCGAAACTTATGCGGGTGAAACCGCGGGCCGCAGCTAGTCATGAAATAATTTTCACTTCAAACACGGCACGGTTCGCGCAGTGGTTAAGCGATTGACTGCTGCGCTGCGTGTCGCGGGTTCGATACCCGCACGGAACAAATATTTGTATGACCTATAAGTAGTTGTTCCGGGTCTGGCTGTTTGTGTATGTGAGTTTAAATGTTTGTAAACGCCCCCACGATACAGGAGAAATTCCTAGTGTGGGGCAACGTTTAAAAAAAACAAAAAAAAAACAAATGGGAAATGGAATAACTAAGGTCGTGAACCTCTGTATTCTAAACATTAGAAAGGATAAAATTGACAATTTATTTTGCAATTTAATTATTGAATTAAACAGAGATATATACTAAAGCTGATCTTGCCAAAATTAAGTGGCAGTGGGCAGGGCACATTGCTCGCAGAACAGATGGTCGATGGGACCGAAAGGTTCTGGAGTGGCGACCGCGTACGTCAATAAGGTGGACCGATGACCTTGTGAAGGCAACAGGAATCCGCTGGATGCGGGAAGCACAGTACCGGTCAAAGTGGCGGTGCTTGGGGGAGGCCTATGTCCAGCAGTGGACGGCATTCAGCTGAAATGATGACGATCTTGACAAATCTTAATGAGGAAATTATGAAACGAAACAAGCGACACTGCAAAGTTGGTTTCGAAACTGCTGCATGCAGCCGCTTGCTTAACTATTTCATAAACCTCCAAGACACTGTGTACCCCAATCTAGGGGTTCCAAGTCCAGGCTAAGGGCAGAGCCTCTACAATCTGCAAGCTTCTCCGAACGGCGCGACACGCGTAGTTGATTCTTAACCCGGAAAATAAAACGGAACCTCATATCGCCAACTTTAATAACAAAACGAAAACTATGGAACTAACGTAATACAACTTACGAAAATGACCACTACAACTTAATCCTTGGGCCATAGGGAAAACATAACCAGAACCTCTTACGACGAAATGACGACGTATTAAGGCTCTAACAGACACGACGCGACTCTAGTAGAATAATTTCTATGTATAAAAACTTCATGGAAATTGTTCTGCCAGATTCGTTGTCTGCGAAAGCCTTTAAAGGGCCACATAACATCTATCCTGTTACGTCACAATATGAACATAATAGCACATTTTTCTATCACAATATGATAACATTACGAGCAGTATTCACCCGCGCTTATTTACTCCCTATTTGATAACAATAGCAAAGCCTCCTTTGATACAGTAAATTGATTTACAAAACAAACACAATAGTCTTCGAACAATTGATATCGAGTTAGTTATGATTGGGTTTCCCAGTATGTAATATTGATTAGTCATAGTTCAATACCAAATATCTTGTGTGCCTTATTAGGGATGGTTTATTAACTGTAACGCCATTAATCCTTGGGTGAATATAACATTAAAGATATCGATTACTGTTGACAATAACGATAGTTATTCTGAGAAACGAACGTCGCCATTTAAAGGCCTGAGTTTCACTCGTAACTTTTTTTTTTTTTTCGGAAGGGAAATCATCAATTGACCCCTCCGGCTCTGGGTGGAGCGGAAGGGAGTGTCAGACTCTTACTGCCTAAAACCCACCCATGTTCCTTCCTTTGCCCTTTATGTTCCGGGGTAGCGGTAACCCTTTCGGACAATCCCGCTGACCCGGCAGGCTTCGGCCCTAAGGGGCCCCTCAATTCAATTGTAACTTGTATCCAACCTGCAGCTATAATTTTTCCATTCAATCAAATCGGCCTATCGGAATCCACTGTTGCACATAGGCCTCTCCTAGGCTGCGCCACAACACCCTATCATCCGCCTTCCGCATCCAGTCCATTTCACCTTTTTGAGTCCGACCTCAAAAAGGTGAAGTCCGGCTGGCGTCACGCACTACGATTGCTGATACGCGGTCTCCATTCTAGGACTAGTCTGCTCCAAAAGCAATCGGCCCTTTGACCAACATGGCCAGTCCACTGCCATTCCAACTTGCAAGCTATGTCGGTAACTCCGGCTCTTTTCCAAATATTTTCATTTATTTTCCCATTAGAAAATCCGAATTACATTTTTCCCGAGCCCGGGAATGACGAAGAATCCCTTGGTATTATCACAGACAACGAGGCGTTAATAATTGCTGGGCAGTCTATAAATAAATTTTATTTTTTACAGTTTTTACCTACAATAAAGTTTTTGATATGATACGCGTGGCTGAACTGAAAGCAATTTAATCTGTCGACAAAGTTGTACATATTATTTAAAAAGTTGTTAACGTTTTTCTAGAAAGGTAAACAGGGCTTAAAAGAATAAAGTTAAGTATTGTATTTGACCATGTACGGTAGGTAGTAGGAGAAAAGCAGGATATCTTTTAAATATAGCTTCGTACTTACGTATTGGGATAAGAATATCTCAGATAGTTAGGGTCCAGCAAGAATTTATGTTATGACTTAAACTGGGTCCTTGGAGAAATGAAATAAAAAGGAAAGTAATGCTCTAAAATTATGACTTCACATGAACAATGATAACGGCAGTAACATTATATTCCATAACGACTATTGTTCCCTTACCATTCAAACATCAAATCGCAGTCCATTAACTAATAAACAAAATTGGAATATTCGACCAACCGGTGAATAATAAACAAAAGATATGAATGTTAATTACTCTGATGTAAATTTAATACCTCTCACCCTTTTTGTCGTTTATTCACAAAGCTGTTCAATTCATTGGGCCCGAAAGCGGATTAATTCCCATTCAAACAATATATTATTGTGATATTTGAACAAAATTTTCAATTAAAACGGTAGGACCTAGTCTCTGTTAAGGTAAACACGGTTGAATAAACATGCCAGAATATTCGTACGCTTTTAACTTGATATGTAGTTGGAATTCTATAATTAAATTCAAAGTTCAATCACAGCAGATACTTACTACGAACCCAAGTACATAAACAACCTAATAATGTTCCCACTGCTGGGACGCGGGCCCAGTGCGGGTTGGTGGATGCCACATGTCTTCGAAATTTTGGTTCTAGAACATGCCGATTTCCTCACGATGTTTTCCTTCACCGTGTTGAGAGCAGTAGTGATGAAATAATTTACACAAAGTAAAGTGCCTGCTTGAGTTCGTAATAATAACATCGCCAACTTCTAATGCAATATGAAAGCACTTTAACAATCCCTGGCTATAACACTAATGGTAAACAAAACGCCTCAAACGTTTCATTAGGAAAACAAGCAAAATTAATTTTCTCGACTCAAAGCATTTCGTATTGAATTGAAAATGATATTAAAAGTGAGTCGGCCCAAATTGTTCGTTGATTGAATGAATCAATTTAT
Source organism: Apamea monoglypha (assembly GCA_911387795.2). Lineage (NCBI taxonomy): Eukaryota > Metazoa > Arthropoda > Insecta > Lepidoptera > Noctuidae > Apamea > Apamea monoglypha. The sequence continues at coordinate 10,327,662 of OU426932.1, forward strand.
CAAAACTTATTTCGATATTGAAATTCGATTTTAATCATAGAATAAGGAGCGCTATGGAAATATTAGATACCACTAAGAAATTGATGGGAAAGCTATTTTCAAAGGGATAATTAAATTCAATATATTTCAAAAGAACGTTATTGAAATACAAAAGTATGATGTCTTTGAGGGTTTAAGTGAAAGCAATGAAGAGTGTGAAGACTTTTAAAAGGAATCGCTATTTGCCTTTTGCGTTGGTAAAACGAATACTGGAACGATTTATTTAGATTTCCTTCAATAAACACACATGTAAATAGTTCCGTTAACTTGGGATCGCACACCGGCTCGCTTTACTCGAGTTCGTCTGGATTACCAACTTTTTCCGGATTGCGAGATACCTACCTCTTCCAAGTTTCCATTTGAGCTAACAAGATAAACAACATTTGGAAGTTTCATCATGTATTATCTGGTACGTTACCTGGGGCGTGTGCAAGTGAACTTAACTTCGACTTACTTGACGTAGGAACACGAACGACTTGACGTCGGAAAGAGGAGCTAACAGATAAGATCTTACAGACGGAACGAACGGCAACATCTACAACGTAGATGATACAAAATTACAAACCAAAATCAATGAAATCCAATGCATGAGTAAGGAAGACTTAGGGAGACGGTAATTGGAATAATTTAAAACCTGCACTTAAGAAATGGTATTACTTAGTGATATTACAATGTCTCAATTCCTAATGTAGTGATATGTTTTTTTTTAAACGTTGCCCCCACTAGGAATTAGTCCTGTATCGTGGGTGCGTTTACAATAGAGATGCGCCGAATATTCGTATTATATTCGGTATTTGGCAAAATTTTGAGGTATTCATATTCGGCCGAATCATTCGGTTGAAATGCCGAATGTATTCGGTTTAATTGTCCTTTAGGGCAAAATAAATTAAAGGAATCGCATATTCTAACAATCATATTTATTAGAAATCGTTTATTGTAAGGTACCTACTCAAATAAAGATATAATTAAACACACGTAATCAAATACAACCAAAGCATTATGTGATTGATTTATTCATAGCACTTGTAGAAGTATTCCGTCCAGTGCCCCCGCGAGAAAACACTGTGTTGCACAACGTACATCGCACTTTTTTATTATCATCTTCGATTTCTTTGAAGATCTCCCACACACACGACTTTTTTCGTCGACTTATCATCCTTCAAAACACCCAAAATACCAAAATTTTAAAAACACACTCCGTTCGCGCGCGGCGCGTTGGAAATCTAGCGTGTATAAACTTGTTTGCGCGGCAAAACTATGGAACGGGGAACTGAATTATCCGGCAGTATATTCGGTTCGGTAAGAACTTAACCGAATACCTATTATTCGGTAATCGGTTATTCGGTGAAACTACTATTCGGCGCATCTCTAGTTTACAAACACTTAAACTCACATACACAAACAGCCAGACCCGAAACAACTACCTGTAGACAATACAAATATTTGTTCCGTGCGGGAATCGAAACCGCGACACGCAGCGCAGCAGTCGATCGGTCAGCCACTGCGCCAACCGTTTCGTCTTATAATACATTAATGTGCCAATTTCTAATATAAATGACCATTATGTAGGAACCTGGTGCTATTGAATCAATACTTGATAGCCAATAAACGTGTTTCAATTTCCTAAATTATCGGTAATAATTAGTAACATTAAAATCATAGCACTAACCTGTACTCGCTGGCATCTGATGAGGCTCTGGGTATGCGTAAGTATCCTTAACACCATGTGTTCTATAGTACTCTGTTCTTCAAACACCATCCTTGCGAGATCCAAGAGGACCTGATTCCTCTTGACTTCCAACTGGGATCTCTCGTAAAGCTGTGCGTTCCGAAGACCGATGCCGCAGAACTGGAGGTAGGATGAGAAGACTTTCTCATCATAGGACGTGAAGGGACCGTCGCTCTGTTTGTTTATAACCTGAAAATTGTAGATAATTAGTAAAATATGTATATGTTTTTTACTCAAAATAGTCGTGGGTAGTGAAAGATTAGAGTCTCTTGAGTCATGTGGTAAAGATGAAGAATAAATTCAATAATGTTTTTAAGGAAACTGAGAGAAACAATATCTATAATTCGAATGATTTATAGCTTCAAAACAGTAAACATTAGTTTTTTTAATCCAATATAAAAGAAAAATGTTACAAAGCAGTTACAATATTTGACGCTCGTTCATCAAAAGGAAATTTATGTGCAAAAACAAATGTTAGATTAAAAAAATATCGTTCTACGTATTTCAATATATTATTCCGAAGTGACGATCAAATTCACTTTTTGCTGGGAAATTGTTAACAGGCAGACGCCATTATATAATACAAAGTTAGTCAACATTCGCCAAGTAATTTCAATTCCACGTCGGAATATTTATAACTTATACGCTTAGGACGTTGCAAACTTTTTTGATTTCATCTATTTCTTCACCGAGCTCTCATTTCGCCGTTTCCCAGATGTTTTTGAAACAACATTTCAAATGTAAATAGGCCGAAATGTTCTTTAAGCAAACAAGATTTATTTAGGTAATAAATGAAATTTTGTTATTGAAAGCGGTGTAATGAAAGTTTAATCGATAATATCATGGTATGCGTTTAATTTAAACCGGTTACATACCTGAGCAACACCGATGACCTCTCCATTAATGTCCTTAATGGGCATGCAGAGAAGTGACCTCGTTTTATAACCCGTCTGCTGGTCAATGTCGTGGTTAAACCTTTCATCCTGGAACAAATAAAAACAAAATATAAATACACTGATACCTAACAATACAATGATCTTCTTCGAGTAGATATTTCGTTCAATCGAATATACGTTGGCTTGACGACGTTGTTCGTTGCATAATCATCATCCGCCTATAGCGTGCCCACTGCTGGAGCACAGGCCTCCTTTCTGTAAGAGGGAATGGGCCGTAATCCACCAGGCAGAGCCAGTGCGGGTTGGTAGATGTCGCATGTCTTCGAATTTTTGGTCCTAGGATATGCCGGTTTCCTCATGATGTTTTTCTTCACCGTTTTGAGAACAGTGATGATAAAATAAATTACACAAAGTAAAGCGCCTGTCTGGGTTCGAACCCACGACCTACAACTCGTTAAGTCGCCGCTACCACTGGGCCACCACTGCTCTGATGTTCATTGAGCTAGTCTTTAATTGAACTATTATTACTCGTTTGAATGGGGCTTCCAAATCGAGTCTCATAATAGGAACTGGGCTGAGTAATCGGAGCCGTGGTAGTAACCACAGACCGCAGCCGTCCTCCGAGGCGCAGGCGCTTCATAATACTCTCAATATTATTACTTCTTCTGCAATATACCCTACGAACAACTAGGGAAATAACTCCCATTCATCTGTTATTATGAAAATTACAAAACCGAGAATTTCAATTAAATATATTTTATAGCTGGTAATATTACTGGAAAAAAATAATATGCCTTGGGGAAATGAATAATTTCCTCTTATTCGCAATATCGTAACAACCCACGTACCTACAGGGCGTTGTAAATATGAGTGGGAAGTGTCAACTTCCCACTCATATTTACTCTAAAAGTAGCTTCATAGACTGAGGCTTCAGAAATAATAACATATATAGAAATAATACATAATAACAATAAATATTCACAAAGGAGTTTATTTATAAACGATTATTAAAGTGACAATGTATGGTTAAACAGTCGCTAACCACTACTTAACTTTAAGCAACCTTTATGAATAAACCTAGTTTAGTTTTCTAGACAATGCTGCAATTTCAAGTCTGAATCAACTTTCTAATTAGGTATAAAAATCGTCTACAACAACTTTTGGTATCACAGTAGAGCTCATCTCACTCATAATCGTCCAGGTGTTGTGTCTGAGCCAACAGATCGTTTTATCTTAAAATTTATCGTGAAAATCACGCGAAAGGCATCACGTGTGCCGATTCGCGGGCTCTAGTTTCGTATAATTTATTCTAGCAAACACCGTAAATCTGCCGCCAGTGAAGAATGCGATTTGAGGAATCCGTTGTATCGGCGAATTTATGACTCGAATGACTGGATGTACCGGTGCCACAATTCAGTGCGAACACGAACATTTGTTTAACCACACTCCAACATATGGAGCCAAGCCAAAAGGGAAGGTTTATTGCGAGTCACCGTTCATTACCAACGCCTGTCAGCCAGCCAGATTGGGCTTAAACCATCCATTGAGCATACATATCACACTTTCGGTAAAGCCGAGCGAATATTTTGGAGTTTAAGGCCGTTTGTCAAACGTCTGACCGATATAAATCTGTCCACGAAATTCGAAATTGAACCAATAAAACTTTTTGGCAACATAAATTCTTATGCATATTAATAGCTGGTGAGATAACGTTTGCCTCTTTCATTTGGATTTGCAAAATTGTTAAAGGATTAAGTTTTAACTTTATCATCATTGCCCTTATCCCAAGTTATTTGGGGTCGGCGCAACATTTCTTTTTCTTCCATACTTCTCTATTAGTCGTCATCTCGGTAGTCACCCCCTTTCTAACCATATATCATCATTCACACAGTCCATCCATCATTGTTTTGGTCCTCTCCGACTCTTATAGTCATCGACATTCATAAGTTTTAACTTGAAGCCTTAAATTAAATTCAATTCAATTTCTTCAGCCCGTGTGTGTGCTGACGTTTTAGTAAAGTTGGAAAAGGAAAACATTTGTTCGATGCCCCATTCCTTAACGCAATAAGCTAAATCTTCTAATGACAACAATGTTGCCAAATCTCAAAACTTGAACAGCCAATCTTCGCCAAACATCTCATTATTCTGGTTGGCCCGTTCGTAATGAGAATGTAATGGTAAGCGATACCGAAGTAGTGACTAAGACAGATTGCGGCATTCGTGTAGCAATTCCGTCCGCCATTACAGCTTGAGACATTCGGTAATTTAATATTGATTCCGACTAGTTGCCTACTATGCACGTGTATCGTTAATTTTGTGGGGTACTCAAGAGTTCCAACCATGTTATAAATTCGACAATCAGACAACTAAATCAAACTGTCACCTCACCATTAAATTAATTAAATTATTATGCAGTGTTAGAAATTCTATCAAATTAGATGCTGAAATATCACTGTGGTATTAATTTTCTTATGGAATATTTGGCACGGGATCAAAATTCTTCCGCATAATCAGCTTCTCCAAAGTTAGAGCTATCCTAGCGCAGCATGATCGACTGTAAAATTTTGTTAAAATAAAAAACTAGCTCTTGCCAACTCAATAGCTTTAAATCGAATACGCGAGATTCAATTCGGATACAAGTTTCCCCGAGGAAGGATTTTATATCTTCGTGGGGAAGTGTACTATGTCAGGGAGTTTTTAGACCAAATAAGAGTTCACAGAAATCAAAACCTGACATCAAAATAAAACGTCAGCGATCGAAGTTCCCATTTACGATTCTGATCTTGGACGGACCGTAAAAGTAATAAGTAGCAATTGGACGTTCAGGAATGCTAAATTCTTTCAAGCTGCTGACTGTGACACTGTTAATATTGAACATCACAGAAATAAAAGCCCTTTGATAAGTTTTCATCGCAAATTCTCTTTGTGCCAGGCAAAATATTCATCTTCAATCTCGTGTCACACATGTTCACTCACAGAAGCAATTCTTTATATTTATTATTATTTAGTTTTTTTGTCATAATATCTACAAGATCAGCAGAACTCTCGGTACATTCTTCACAGCATTTTACCGGATTTACGTTCTCAGGAAGTAATTTAATTATATCGATTTCGAAACGGTGTCGATAGTGTGACTGTCCATTGTTTCTTCCTTTTTATCGTCAACTTCAGCACTAGAGCCAACGTGCGATATGGCTACTTTGGTCACATTACACAATAAATGTAGGTTTTTCAAAAAAGGAAAGAAAGATTCATGTAGGTCGGTAGAGATAATACGCATGAAAAAAAAAAAACAACAGGTTTCTTTATTTCATGAATTCTAAACTATCTTATAATTGAGGCAGGCTTGAGGAGTTCGCTCACTTTGTTTTCTTTTCATTAGATCTAAAATCTCGGAAATCCTTAAACCACGAACAAAGGATAGAACTTTTTATTTCGCCATGTAACAGATTCGTGGCCGGCTTAGCGTAAAAGTGCTAATGTTAGGCTTTCTTCTAAAGGCTCCATTATCCCCTTAGAAAGTTACACGATTCGCACCGCCACTATTGTCTACAAACTACTTGGAAGAACTTCGCAAATAATAGAACCAACATTTTAGGCTGCCTAAATAAACGTTGTAGGTTTTTTTTAACAAATATAATTGTTTTGTAGAGCTTTGGTATCAGTATAGCTTAGGTTGCATAGCATGAGGAAGCAAATATTTCGGGTAAGACCAATTCAATGACGCAGTTTCCACCTATAATCTCATCACTATGTAGATTTTCCGATTTCGATGGACTCATGTCTCAGCAGCAGACGGAGGACGATATATGTACGAAACTCACGGACGGATAGTCCAAAAAGAACTTTGAAAAGTAGATTAGAAGGGTCAAACCCTGTCCAAAATGCGGATGCGTAGATAAATTCCTACCCACCTAACTTTACCCTAAAGAGAGCGATAGGAACTGCCATCAAGCTGCACTTAACGTATAAAACGGACAAATATTTCATTTTCATAACAGTATTGTTCAAGAAGTAAGCATTCTTATGTGTAATTTTCCTTGGTATATTATCGTTGGGAAATAAATACATATTACTGCGATGCGTAAAAGGCAACTTCCTGTAACCTTCGAGCTTCAATATTGTTATGGTAATTTATGTTTCATTATTGTGCCTACCTCAATATACCATTTGGCATTTAAGATTATCAGCTGATTTACAAGTAATGAATGTTGAATGTTGTAAAATAAATATTTATGTAATAATCCGTTTTACCGCTCCGATTATTATTTAAGTATTTGAATTCCGGATTTAGTATTTGAATCTGTTTTAAGGAGGAAAGAAAATTATAAGAATAAACACAAAGAACCTTAAAAGGATTACAACGGGAAAACCGTTGTTTTACGTCTTCCTAAAATTTCCAAAGATTGTTACACTGAGAAGCTGCGAGCGAAGGCATGTTTAATTACATAACGAGAACGGGTGTCAAGTAACGAAGAAACCATGACGGCGTTTAATTATCACGAAATTAATTTACTTCAAGGTCACAATGAGGTAGGTGTACACGAATGTGTACGTCTTGGCAGTTCAAATTACAAAATCAAAGGAAATTAAATAATCCTCCTGGAAATTTTAACAGTGTTCCCATAACAAGGTTAGTTCTAAGATAATATATCAGAAATGAAAGAGATATGGGACATATATGATGTGGCAGGACATTAGGTGTTCTTTGTAAAGCAATCACACAATGTAACGGAGCATGAAATAGAAAACGTTGTGACACTAAATGACAATTTTCCAGTCAAGTTGACAAACATAGCCGCACTTTGTCACATAATAACGAAGTTTATCAGCTTCAAACATAATCCTATGACTATCGAAGTAGAACAAAATAAATGTAGTGTAGTAGTGTAGCCATATTCTACGCAATCTGTTTAGTGCGATCTTTCAGAGGCATTTGTATGCAAATCGTTTTCATAAACAGTGGATACGTGAGCACGCATGAACTGCCAACCTTGGCAAGGTCAGGGGCTTGGAGGCGGGCCAGGATTGGAGCCCATAGTCATCCCAAGATACCATCTAGTTAAGACTGAGAATTAATCTGATCGGCCTTCAAGAGAACAAAAAGCTTTAAAAGAAACCAAATGAAAATAGCAGAAAATACAAAACGTCTAAAAAGAAAACCCCTATTCGTTGGATGCCAGTATGCTACTCGTAAAGATGAATGAATCACGTTCATAATTTAAATGAGCTCAGAGCCTAAAGAAAACATATTCTTCAGCTATGATATTCATGACCGGAGTCGTATGTGTCATACACATAATATTCTTAATACCGTACTAAACGTACATTTATAAGTCCCACGTACGAGACACATCTTTATATATATTCGGAATATTCTTTTGTACTTTTGGTTCCAATGTCGTGGTTTTCTAAAACTAACTTTACAATTGAATAATTAATTGGCCATTTGTAAATAAGATAAGATATTAATAAGATATTCGTAAATATTTTACCAGCTGAATCATTTATTATTATTACCGTTCATTTGTCGTCTCTCAGCCGAAACACGGGTAACATTATTATTTGTCTTAATATCTTTAAAGAAAACACCCACATATTTACGTCTCCCACCATCTGCAGACGAATAAACTAAAGATAGTATTGGGAAGTTTGTTTATGTGAGTTTGTTGGTAAATCCAGCTGGGTCGACATCAGCGAATTCATGAAGTGACTAAAGAGGGATAGCATTTTTAAGCGCGCAATTTATCCAACAGTGGATCGTGTCGCTGGGAATAATTTATGTGCACTCGTACTGTTCTGACGACTCTCAGCGAGGCGGTGTGCCCGCTCCACGGATTACATGGAATGCTGGAATTTCTTCACAAGGAGAGATACAAATCTGGACGCTTACGTTTTGTCGCTGTTTTGGCCAAAAGGTTTTCTTTCTGCAATTTTACTTCAATGTTGTCTGTTTTAAAATAGGATGTTCGAAATAAATTCAAAGTATTCACATTATTCAGAAAACTTCCTAAGCCCGCATTTCTGCATTTTATATGTAAGCCATGTGATTGTTCGTGTTCTATTTATTTATGCAGATGAATTATACTACTTCTCCTTAAAACAGAAAAACCCTACAGAAAGGTAATAAATATTCAAACTCCAGTGCCACACTAAATTTATATATTCTGCTACATTGCCTAACCTTACGAACTCTTACACACACCCCACAACAACAAAAGCCACTGCTACTATTCTCTCGTCCGAAATTACGAATTCACAAATAAAATCCTGCGGGAAAAAACCGAACAAGAAAAACCGCTTACATAAGTAAAATCACCTCTAGAGAGATTCTCCGAAGACCTTGATGAATGAGATTCGCTTGAACCTTGCAGGGCAGAATGAAAAATTGACATCGATGAATAAAACTCAAGCTTGAAGGCTGGCAACGTTCTACGAACAAGCCCCATCCTCGAACAAGTACAATGGACATTTGTTCCCATAAATCAGGGCATATCCAACGAAGATATATTACAATACTAGGATTAAGTGATTGTCAATGGATAAGAAATAATCGATGAAAGATTTATTGAGATTATTAATAGAGCAACACAAATATAAAACTGGAGGCCATTTATCACGTCAAATTTTATTTTCGTTTGCGATTGAATTAAACGCGGTGTGATTAATTTTATTTTACAGATGCATATACATTAATAACACGTTCAACAAGATGTCTAAAATGTCAACTGCTTTGTAATAAATTGTAGATTTATTTGTGTATGTTATTTAGAAACGTTTATCATTGAAAAGTGACCCTATCAAGAGAGTTATGACCGTGTTCTATTGTACCTGCTAACCAATGTGTCTGCTGCCAAACTTTATGCTGCCATTGGTAGACCAAGATTACTATAACCAGTACTTAATAGATTTCAGCATAGTTTCAGTTGAAAGGCTTTCTGCAATCAGGGGGTAGACAAGATGAATAGGGATAATATGCCGTAACCCATTTTTCAGCATCGGAAAACCACTTACGGAGCGCTGTACATTTCACAAAGCGAATATTGAGCAAGCCAGGAATTGCTCATTAAATGTTTGCACTCTGCAACTTCCGAAATTGATATCGAGTAAACCGATACGATACCACTTCAACATCATAATGCGCTTTAAATCGCAAAGAACAGCTTACAGCTTGTAAAAGGACTTCGGACAAAATATTCCAAAATTTTATGAGGAAACTGAAAACCCTTTTAGACTACGCTTGTTTTTAATTTTCTTTATTAAGAAAACATCTATCATATAACATTTCTATGTCATCATCTGCCTAGCTTTTTCCCAACTATGTCGGGGTCGGCTTCCAGTCTAACCGGATGCAGCTGAATACCAGTATTTTACATGGAGCGACTGCCTATCTGACCTCCACAACCCAGTTACTGGGTAATACGATACCCCTTGGTAAGACTGGTTATCAGACTTTCGGGCTACTGACGACCTGTAACGACTGTCAAAGATCCACGAATGACAGCCGGGACCAACGGCTTAACGTGTTTTCCAAGGCACGGAGGGGTCTTGGTATGTGAAGATGGTCACCCATCCACGGACCAACCGCGGCAAGCGTAGCTTAACCTGATCAATCGACCCGTGCGGCTGTTATTACTTAGCCACAAGCCTCTCCATAACATTCTCATATAACATTTCTATGTATGGGTATGAAATATTTCTGTGTTAATATAAAGCAAAAATGTATGCACCCGTCAAAAAGAAGCTTTCGACGACAAATATGAATACATTTTTATTGTTGATTTCTATTGGAACCCACGTGCATTTCTTGCTCAGACACACAGAAGATATCAAATAATTGCATCATCACTTTAATGTTATATTCCACGTATACGCATGTTACAGCAGTTTTACTACAACAAACTTTATGACATCATAATAATTACACGTCAAACGCATACATTTCCAGCATCATCTGCTTCAATGAAGTCCTAAAATTAGCAAATTATTTCGTTTACCTACTAAACCTTCGCAATAATTTACGAAACAACCACCCACACTCACTAGTAACAATCCATAGGATCCGAAAATAACTCAAAGGGGTACTTTGAATCCAAATTCTATATATAGTTTTAATTTAATCTAAATTAGGTTTTGTCCGCGACTTCGTTTGCGTGGAGGTCGGAAATTATACAACGCCAACCTACTACCGGGATAAAAAAAGCATCTTAAGATCATGAAATATTTATTCGTTACTGAGTGTTAATCTTATAAGATAGACATTTAGCATTGCTACAGTTTAATAGATATTTTTAATAGGAATAATTCCGTAATATGTACATTGTTTTCATATAACTGAATTCGTTTACGTGGTGCTGCTCGTCGGCATGATTTATTTCGACATCTTCAACAATCATCGTCATATTTCAGCCAATTTGCACAAAACCTCAATGAATTATACACTTAAACTTTCCTTAGAAATCACTCCGTCCAATAGTGAAAACCGTAAGAAAATCCGTTTGGTAGTTTTTGAGTTTATCGCGTTCAGACAGACAGTCGCGGCGGGGGTGCTTTGTACTTAATACGTGTGGGTGGTGACAACTAGACTCGATCTCAGAATACCAGATTCGCAATATAACAGATTATCCAAATACCAGATTCGCAATATAACAGATTATCTAAACACCAGATTCGCAATATACCAGAAGTACTTTTTCTTCTTCTTTTCGTGTCGATGGTACTCTGCTTCGATAATTTATATTGTTTGAGCCCAGTAGATGACCACGTTGATGGCGGCACCAGAGGCATTCATTAAGTCATCCAAGGTGCAGGTGAACGGGCACTTAGGGCATCCAGCAAGTGGGGCATGGTCTGTTTAGAGGCACCGCACTCGCCCTGGGTATTGAATGGGTCATTAATCCCCCATTTCGAAAATTGTGTCTGCAACGCCCTACTAGGTTACGCAATCGATTGACAGCTTTTCATATAGGCCACTGCAGATCACGGCTAAGAGACAAATGTTCCTGGGGTTGCTGTGGCAGGGCACATTGCGAGCAATGTGCCCTGCCTAAAGAAGAAGAATTTTCGGAGTATTTAAGGCGAAAACCGCAAACAATTACCTACAGTCTGTTAAGGAAAAGTTTTGACAGGTGCGAGGTAGAAATTGATCTATGAGAGCCGTTTCTAGACGCTCGCTTAATTTATACTGTGTTAAAAATACAGGCGGGCAAATATCCATTGTTATATTTTTATTAATATTTGACTTGCTTTTAGCGTTCGAACCACTTAGGCGTGTTTCAGTTCTTTTGTGCTAAACGTTTTTTGCCCCCGCGTTTTTGTATTTTTTTACACAATATGCGTTGGCGATCGCATGAAATGTTTAATTTGGGTGAAAAATCACCCTACGCAATGCTGCTAGTACTGCATGGCTACACGCAGCAGAGCAGTCAATGTTATCGAAGGAGTCCTCTAAACGCTGTTTACAAATCCTAAACTCGAAAATGTTGTCAGTTTAAATCAAATAGACGACCGCTGTTCTTCCGACAGATGTTTGCTGTGGGGAACTAGGCAAGTCAGGTTTATCGAAAAGTGTCATTTTCGACACGATGGCCTATGGAATAGCTGTGAAGAGCTATGCAGAACTCATTTCCCAAATGCATCGTAATTCGTTCAAAATGTCAAACCCGTATAGGAGAGAAAGAGATTAACTTTCGCATTTATTACATGCATTAAGAAGGATATGGTCCAAGTAGAACTATAACAACCCTAGATAAATGATAAATAGATTAGCTACAAGACATTAAAATGTCGTGATAACATGCCTCGATTAGCAATTACGAGGACATAAATATTTAAATCTGTTTTTAATCGTCTTTTACAAGAACCGCGATCTTATCCTATTAAACGTTTAATGGATTAAAAATGGTCTTCATTAAATTAAAAGAAATAATTAATAGGAAGACCCATTTCAGCAGAATTCTCCGTTAATTTATTATCCTAAGTTAATGGCAATGATCATAACCGTTGCCATTAACTTAACTTGGTCCATAGACTAAGTTAATTCCAGAGATCCTCTATCTAAATCGTTGGGAATGTCAAAAATGTTGACAGTCCATATTAGGTTAAATGGAAATAGAAAATTCATATTAAATACGACGAAGTAAGCCGAAATAAAATATTAATACATTATTATCGTAAATAAGCATTTCCGGTAGTTATTTTTTCCCATTATATGAAATCATACGACAACCGTTTCCCGGAAGACTGAATATAGCTTTCATAAAGTATGTTTTCCTTTGAACGACAACTATGGGCGTCTACATACGCCAACAATGTGTCAGGTATATTATTGCAACAGTGTTTGAATAATGGAAGTTTGCTTCTCCGTTGCCTGTGGGCGTGCATATCACATGAAATTGCATTGAAACCTTTCTAGTAAACTGAAGATTCATATCCACCCAGGATGTGAATCTTCTGGGAAAGTATTATTAAAATGCTCTACCTTGCTACTGAGAATTCGTATATTAACTCTTTTATAATCTCTGTAGCGAGCGTTCGGAGATCATACGCCAAACGTTTAAGTATCGGTGCTGTTCAGGTATATAACAAGTTACCTAAATCATTTAAGGAACTTCCCATGTTCAAGAAAAAGCTGATAAGTTGGTTATTGGATAATTGCTTTTATGACATTGGTGAATATATTGAATGTTGTAAAAATCCAAGATGACATGTACTTAATTTGGACGTTGATTTTGAAGCAACGACTACCTAATTATAATAATATTCATTCATATTGGACTTATTGTAAATCACAAATCTTAATATTAATTGTACTTAGGGCTGATTTTTCCAACGCCAGATAATTTTATCGGAGGAATAATTTTGAATTTTGGACAGTTCTTCCATACAAAAACTGTCAGACGTCAATTTTATTCAACGAATAAAAATTATCTGTCGATTGAAAAAACAGCCCTAAGTTATATAAAAATGACATTTGAATATTTGTACACCATATGTTGTGGTAGAGTGTATAGAACTTGAAAAATATTTACACCATAATATGTAATCCTAGATTCTTTCAAATAAATACATTCTAATTCTTAGTTTTTCAAAGGTTTCTATATACTTACCGGTCACACATTTCCCTTTGACCTTAAACGATTTCCTAACATAAATATTTTAGATGGAAGAGGCTATCTTAAGGCTTAGGAGCAGCATAAGTGGGTTGTATACAAATTCGGTGCGAAGGGTGTTCAAACTCAAATCCTTTTATCCATAACACGATTGACGGATGAAATAGGTTTACCGGTTTACTTCACCGGTAACTCAAGTGTTAAAGATAATTTTGACTTTGAAGAGACGTCTGGGAAAGCCACGTTTTTGCCAGATTGGCTTGTCGCGCTTGCGGGTTGTAGATTAAATTCCCATTTTGCTATATTAATATTTTGCCGTATTTGGCTTGTGAGATTTTTGTCGTAGCTATACATACTTAATAAAGCTGAAGAGTTTGTTTGAACGGGCTAATCTCTGGAAGTACCTAACGTTCGGATTTGAACATTTTTATATTTAACATAACGCTAGGGCCCTTAGGAGACGAGTAAAAACAAAAAAGTGAGAAAGAACGCTGAGCGAAAAGGATGTAAAATCGCAGACAGGTGATGCGATGCGACGCGGTGGGTAGAAACAAGAAATTTCACGCGGACGAAGTCGCGGGCATAAGCTAAAAAAAAATTCTTCTACTAAGAAGGCACTTATTTTGGTGGAAGTCAGAATTTTTTTTTATTAAATTGAACTTGTCCTATTTTGTCAGAGTTTGAGTCTCAAACAAACTCCTAAAAACTAGTTACGCTTAACTCAATGACCAATGAGACAGTTAAGAAGAGATGCCATGTAAAAGTAAAATTACCAAAGCCAGCCAGCTAAAAATGCCACATTAACTTGAACGCGATCATTTGACGGAACCCAGCCGTGAGCAAGAAATACGAATGTGCGTAGATAAATGTCCAGGTGATAAAACGCAGACCTAATGACAGTCTGGTGAAAAATGCTCGACTGTAGTTTATATTCGTGTGTCACGAAGTTAGGGAAAATACGGCTTGTTTTTATTTTGAAAACATGTTTTTGGTGTTTTTCCTTGCAAAGAGAAACTGCGTTTTTTTTATAGAAGTCTCTATTATGGTTGTAACACACGCATAATATGCTTATATTATAAACAACATTTAAAATAATAATATGTATGTACATGTATATGAAAAATAAGCAAAAGAATCATATGGCATCAAAAAATTCGTCCGCGTCGCCGCGCTGTCAAAAGGAACAGTGCCTAAAGGCTGGTAGCATTGCCACGTTGTATGGCCAGCCCTCTGGTGACGTGAAGAGTCGACTGACCGCTTGGCGATGTCTTGAAAAACCAATTGGGCACTCGGACCCCATGGCTCTAGTGTTTGAACCCCAAACGGCTCGAACATATAGCTCCCAATCAGGTTGGAATATTTTCGCCGTTTGGTTGTCATCATCATTCTCATCATTCATCATTCTCCTGCCCTTATCCCAATTTATTTGGGGTCGGCGCAACATGTTTGGTTGTAAATAGAAGAAATATTTATTTTCATAATAACAATAATCGGCCTGTATTTATTACCGATCGGTTCTTAATAACCAATTAGACACAGTACTTACAGTTTAAAATAGCAGTTTCAAAACATCGCAAAAAGCGAATCCTTCATTGCTCAACATACGACACCCATTCATCCTTTAGAAGTAAAAGCCAAGTATATAACTACACACAGGTACACTTCTCAAGTAAAAGTCTAACAGGCTTAAACAAATTAAAAGCCCTTAAAGATACTTCATCTTGAGTCGATTAAGCCCATTAGTATCGGGATAAAAAGCTAAATAATTAATCTTTTATAAACGATACTCTGTGATTAGGGGTATATACCTGGTGGTACGTGTCTTCGTGAACCAACTAATGAGTATATTATTTACCTTTATTCTCGTGATAAAAATCTGAAGGCCAATTCTCGGACGAGTATTCATCTCGGCGACAAACAAATGTTAAACATTTGACATTTGTTTATCGCCGAGATGAGACTGCGACTAGATTTTGAACGTTTTAAATTATGAGAATTGGCCTTCTGATATTAATGACAAATCAAAGGAAATTATTGATTTGTTAAATAACGCGCCATATATTTATAAATGCATCGTGCCATTAATTGAAAATTAAACATGAGGTACCTACTTACTGTACATCTGGGTGTACCAATCCTAGATGTTAGAATACAGGGTAGTAAAAATTATCAAGCATATATACCGACTACTTATTTACTAACATTATATAAAACTAGCTTTTACCTAAGGCTTCACCCGCGTGGATGTCGGAAATACCCCACGGGAATGTATTTGTTAAGTCGTACGTATTCTACCGGGCTTTAAAGTAACGTGTTAATCCAGGTTATAAACTATCTGTGTCCCAAAATTCATCCAAATCCGTTCAGCCGTTTTTGCGCCAATCCGGAACATACGTCCAGACAAACAGAAAAAACATTCTAAAATCATTTCTTTCTCTAAAAAAATATTTAGCCTGCCACGTAGAAGCTTTGATTTCGTTATTATTTAATCATATATCTATAGAAGATGATTTAAATTGCCTACCAAAACTGTAACATCGAACTGAAGCTGTAGGTTAAACAAGGTAGTAAAAGAGTTAGGAATACAGACAAACAAAATATCTCCTCTGTACAATCACGACCACAAATTTGTCACACTTGGCAACTTTCAATTGCGATTTTTTCGTGAAATAACGAATGCAACGTTGAAATAAGACACATTGCAAAAACCTATGGGTTCAAAAATACTATGTTCGTAGCAACATAAATTTACTAATTTATTTCATTAAAAAATAAATGAGTAAATCGCTTTTGAATAAAGCCAAGTGTATTCATACTTATGCTCGTGACTGTGCATACAAGCATTTTGCTTAATATACAGAGAACTATATAAGTCCTGCTACTGTCAGTGTTTAATGACCAGTCGTAAACGGATATTACTGTAACATTTTTTTGTTTTGCCTCTCATATATTTCATGAGACCCTGAGTTGGGTCGCTGGGAACAAAATATTATTGTACTTCATTAACTTATGTCGTTTTAAAGGCTGTCGTTTATTTAAGGGACTTGATATACTGCGGGGGTGACCACCCGTGTAAGAGACACAAAATGGCTTCCATTTTGATAGTTAAGTCACGACGTTCATTGCGTTATTTACGTGATCGTCCAATATTTTTTTTCAAACATACAAAGCAATAGATTAGCAAAATTCTTAAAAATTATTTGATCTGTGATTTAAATTGTGTTACCAACTGGCTTGACCAAAGTAGTCAATCAAATCTCTAAAACGGAATCTTTCAATCTTAGAATTTTATCACTTGCGAAAAAATGTTTTAAAAATATTCTCTGGTATATAATGAATGGAAATGGTCTCAAAAGTCAGACCTTATTTCATGATTGACAAAACATTTGGAAAATAATTCTCAGAAACTATACGCTTTCGGCAATGAGCTTCTAGTAAATTTTCAGAAACTGGAAAATTCGGGGAAATTGTTATCTTTGTTGTGACTTTACTAGACAAGATCATGTCATTTGTAACTTAATGTCACATCGCATACTCTTTAACGTCGTTTATAATTTTTGCGAACTTTTTCCATTGGACTTCACTCCTACGTCAATCCGTGTACAAACTACGAACTCGGTAAATATCTTAATGTGGAGCGAACATGGCATTTCTACTCCGATGAAGTTAATCCAATTAAAAAAATGTCGGCTGACTTATTCGGGGACGTAATAAAGTAAAAAAAAAAAAATGCAAATGTATTATGAGATGAAATTGCTATTTTTGTCGAGTTCTCCAAACATTCTTAAAATGGGGGTTTTCATTACTGAGGTTATTTTTGGAATCAAGTGTGACGTAAAATGAGGTAGCTTTCAGTCGAGCCGTGTTTACCTCTTTTCATTACACGTCTTAGACATAGAGTTTTAGTAAGAAACTTTCCTTCGTGAAATTTTTGTTAATTATCTAAGTGTTCGTTAGGTAAAGTAGTCGGGATTTTCATTAGAAATCCGGTGCTTTTTCCTTCCAATTACCTCACCTTTCTTACTTGATAAGATTAGTTTTACTTCGATTACTTTGAGCCGTAAGGGTCAAGTGGCAGAATTGGAAAACATTTCTAGAAATTCATCCCGAAATTTTCATGAACAATTTTTAACTCGGCAAAAATTATTTTAAAATATTTTTTAATTCTGATAAACAAAATAATTTCGTCAATTTCCCAAAAGTAATAAAGAGCCAACAGACGAAAATTGTGACATTGAGTATTACTAGAAGGTTCTTCGAGACATTTCAGTGTCACAGAATAATTTATATCGCAGTTTTCATAAAAATATAATTACATAGTTCAAAGCTTGGCTGAATTAAAACACTTTTTTAAAGTAAGACTGTTTTCTTTTCCTCTCTTGTGATTCACAAAGGTGTCTCGAGCTCAGTTCCTTCGATCCTAATATGATTCATACCTTTTTTTTTTTTTTCTGGTGGGAAATCATCAAATGACCCCTCCCGCTCTGGGTGGAGCGGAAGGGAGTGTCAGACTCTTACTGACTAAAACCCACCCATGTTCCTTCCTTCGCCCTTTATGTTCCGGGGTAGCGGTAACCCTTTCGGACAATCCCGCTGAATGACTCATCATTAACAGTGATTTCTTTAATCATGCATGTTTTTACGAACCTTATACGCATCAGGTATATTGACGGGCTCGCCGCTCTCGGCAACATAGCCGACGATGCCGCTGCCCCACGGTATCCGGATCTCATCGAGCGTTTCCATCTGTTCGGGTGTTGACTTCGAGCAGACATCGAACAACTTCGACACCAAACACCTGAAAAAAAACAACAACATTTAACAACATGTTTGAAAAGAATATAACAACTATTTTGAAAATTACAAAATGAATAACGTGTATAAAAGTTAGAAAGCTAAAATTGGTTCTGGCTGAAAAATATTTTGAATAGACACAGAAATAAAATGTTGGAGTTATCACGTAGGTATTGACCGAACGCGGCACCAGACTTTTCAAATAGAATAAATATGTATTGAACATCGCAATATCAAATTTTATAGAGGTGAAAATATTTTCGCGTTCCATTTGTTCCGACAAACGCGAAGCTCTATTTGTGTTTGAATAAAAACAATTGGCGTCAATTTTTCGATACCCGTATAGGCTTTATTAGCATTAAGCCGGATTTGCAAATGGAAACGTGAACAATGAAGCCAATATTAGCTTCATTGTTCGACCTTTTTATTTCTATTGATTTCGTTACTATCAAACAGACCAACTAGAGAGGCATACGACAGGCATAATCGAATTCCCAGTGCCTCCCTGGGAATTTTCCAATCGGCAAATAGGAAGAAGAATCCGTTTAATAAAACTTCGAGAGCCATGTGCCGGTGGCGCATGTGGTCGCCGCATACAAGTAAAACTCGATACACGTGACATTTCAAACTGTTACATTATCTACAGTTTCTCGATTCTAATTGAAGATTTATTTGCATGAGATTATCTTGTTGTGGCATTTTCTATGATATCTAGCTACTTCATGATTTATGCTCGATGTACGTTGATATGGCCGCTCCCTGGCAAGGTAATTAATGTGATTATGTTAATCAGGTCTACTTACTGTTTATTTACTTACGAGAATAAAACTGACTTCACCATCATTAACGCATAAAAACTACCTACTCGACTACCATAGCAGCATTTATATTGCACCAGCTTTGTTCAATTCAAATTAAGCTACAAAAATAATTCGACCCCAAATCGAAAGAAACACTCTTCCGGTCATGTATTCCGATTTCGAAGTTCCCTTTCCTAACCGTTTTTTCACAGAAGAACAAACTTACAACCATACATACGTACATGACACAATGACATTACGTCAGCGAATCTTGGACTCCCCAGGAAGCCTCCTCTTTAAGAGCGCACTCAAACTCAATAAACCCTCAGACGGAGCCTTAAGTGGCGACTACACACGTAACTTCATTTTCGTTCAGTCAAATTGAATAATTGGATAAGCTTTATAAGAGAAACACGTTGACGACTTTCGTACGCTTAAATGTTGAAGAATATAGTTAGTATTAATTTAATGAAGAAATGATTCGTGCCGACTACTGATGAATATTTGATTAGTTATACGCCAAAATATATGAACTTACTATCTTCTGAAAGATTTAGGTAGATATACTAAGGACTTTTTACAGAATAAGTCTCTTTTGTCATTTTTTATTTTATTTTTTAAGCTACGGTTTAAGAGCGGTGGCCGCCACATAACGGGGTCAGTGGCGGTTATCATGAAAATGATGGCAGCTTGCAGCGGTGTCAAAAAAACGCTCCCCAGGAAAACACAGCAACTTACTTGCATAAATAACGTTCCAGTGGCGTCATTCGCCGGTAAACTGCAGACGCCATGTGGGGGCCACCGTTCTTCTAGGAAATCGTAGCTTTACAGGACCCGTTTATTGTTATCATTATCTTATCCTAAATTGCTCTTTGTCCTTGTACTTGTTATCAATTTAATCATTTACCGAAATGTAAATTGGTCCTTTGAGGCGCCTAAAGGTTTTATTACGAAAATGATACATCACACAAAGGACCACCAAGGAGGTAATACCACCGAAAGGTTATGAGTAGAAATAACCTTATCTGGTTGTAATCCATTAAGGTAAATGGTAACATGTTAAAATTAATTAATTTTGCCTCATAAATTTAACCAATCAACTGTAGTGCCAAGTAAATATTGCTTGTTGGTATTTAAATATATTTTTACGACCCTATAAAACTTAACAAAAGCAAGCTCTATTTTATTAGAAGAAAAAAACAGAACCCAGGCTTATATTTCAATATCGACTAACAAAGAAAGATAATGTAATAAAACTTAAGAACGTCAATTCAAAAGTAACTCTGTCTGTATGTTACCTTTTCACGCCTAAACCCCTAAACTGATTTCGATAAAATTTGACAAGGATATAGATGGCATCCTGGAGAAGAGCATAGGCTACTTTTTGTTCCGGCACGTTCCCGTGGGTTAAATTCCGACATCCACGCGGGCGAAGCCGCTGGCAGAAGCTAGTTTAATTATATTATTACGACACTATAAGACTTTGAAAAACAAGTACTTTATTAGAAGAAAAAAACAGAACCCAGCCTCACATATCAAAATCGATTAACAAACATGCAAAGCCATACTTATGATCACCAACAGAAGATACGATATAAGGGGCAATAACATAAGTAAAGCAATAAAATCCATGTTCCGATGACAAATATAAGAATATGAGTATATACGAGGCAGGATATAACCCTCCAAACTACATCGGTTGTTACATTCCGTTATGATTTCCGCGTACGAGGTCCCATTTGACCTTGACCTTTGAAGGGATGGCAACTGTTACAACCTACCCGCGACTCTGGGGAACTTTTAACTGACACTCTTCATTTATTATTCAGCCGGTGTAGATGTTTAACGGTTTTATGATATTTTTTTGTCGCATGCTTTTGGAAATGAGGAAACTATAGGTACTACTTTAAAGGACTTGATTTTATTACGAAAGTGTAGACTATTGAGAGGGCACTGGATAGTTTGTCTATTTAAGGAAAGACGGGGAGACAGTTGTTTAAAACCTTAAGTAACAATTTAACTAACAAACAGTAGGAAGTTTCTGGTATTTTAATTATTATGTTATTTGGATCTTACAATTAGTCGTGCGAAATTTATTTCTAGAACAGATGCTCTAAAATAAAATAAAGTAGCATTGCTCAGAAAAAATATACAAATAGGAAAGTAATAAAATTTAGTCAAAATATTTAACGATTTTCTCGGTTAAGTAGAGACATCTCAAATGACCTTGACCTTGACAATGTCTGTTGTAATCTGGATCGCATCTGTCCGTTTAATACATTCACCAAAGGTCAGTTCAGCCATAAACAATATTTACAAATATGAAAATGGTTCACCAGATATAACAACAAAAGAAGGATATAATATATCGTATGTACGTATCACGGCTCATCCATTGTCCATGCTTATATTATAAATGCGAAAGTGTCTGACTGTCCGTTTGTTACATTTTGACGACTGAACTGCTTAACCGATTTTCATGAAATTCGATTAGAAGAGGAAACCCAAGGAAAGATAAAGGGATACGAGTACTTTGAAAAACAAAACAGCACCCAAAGGGTGAAATATGTTGTCGAAGTTTTAATGGGATCAAGTCAGGGCAAACTGCTAGTAGGTTATAAATCATTCTACACCAAGAATTCGTTATCAAGATATTTTAATCTAAGATAAGAAAGGCGGAAATCGTTAAACATATCATTATATCAATAATGTATCGTTTGACTTTTGTTTCACATTTCCGATCTTGAGTCATTTAGATTTCCTCATGATTAGCCACAGTAATATACGAGTATTTACGACGACGAAGTAGCCATTATAAATCTGTAATATCTTTACAGTACCTACGGCTTCTAATCCTTAGGCAATTTAAAGTAAAAATAGATCGACCTACTTTCTTTCAAGGACTTAATTAAGTTAGGCCCATTTTTCCCTCAATAGATTCCACAGGTTGCGTGGGATGTTAATCCTGAGAACGACAAACTTTTACCTTTTTACACAGATGGGAATGAAATAAAATAATTAAACGGACAATTTTATTTGTGGCATTCAGAGGAATAATTGTACGATCGTTAGTACCTACCCAGTAGGTAGACCACTAATTAATTAGTCCCACTACGACTGGCCACAACCACATATAGGTGAAAGCAATCGAACGAAGAGCTATTGCCAAATAAGCTTGTATTGTGTGGCCCTTTATTCAAAATGCGTTTATAACATAAATATAAATAACCGTATTGCGTATTGGATTGACGCCAAAAGCTATATAACCATGGACGCTAAAATTCGCAGCCAGCTTTGTTCTTCTAAATATTGCATGCGATTTATGGAATAGAGGAACGGACATAGATCGTAAAGAGATGGAAATGTGTATTGCCTTAATTTTGTATCGAAATCGATTGAAGGCACTGTCTTTCCCGATTCCAAGAACAAATCTAAAAATCTAGCTAATTCACAGTATTTTACTACAAATTCTACGATCACTTGCGTACAGAAGCTCCTGAAAAATAAGATTTTAATGACACATAATATTGTCTTTGGATCATCTAAGGGCGAATTCGGTCAAACTTTTATACATAGTGTAAGTTTATTCTGCGAATAAATTTTGAGTTTTAGACATTTTTCCATACAAAAACTGAGAGTCTATTTCACGGATAAAAGACAACTGACTTTGGTAAACTCAGCCCTAGCTAAAGATGCCACTCTTATAAAGGCTCTGCGGGTACAACCCTACAGTAGAGGTGGGCCCTTAAAGGCTTTGATTATTTTAAGCATAAGAGAATCTTCGACGAAATTAAATTGGAAACGTGCGATATAATATTACGTTATTGAAATTACATTTAAACGCCGGCTAGAAACCAATTAGGAAAATTACGTGTAACCTTTGAAATGACTGTGAGTACTGCTTGGTTAAATTTAAAAGGGGAAGATCGATATGCTTTTACATCGCACTCACTAAACCTGGGCTCGGTGCACAACTACATGCAATGAAACACACGTCTGTGATCACAGTTGCATACTTGCAACTACCGATGGACAAGTACAGAGATAGGACCCGACACAGTGCGACAGTGCGTAACTCTTTTAACAGTTAACCTCAAAAAATGGTCGATATTGAATGGTTTTAATACTATATATAGTTATAACAACTAAACCGAATATTTACAGTTCTATGAAAAGCTTCAGCCTCTGAAATATTTTATGATTGTTGCATATTTATATCAGCAAGCAGACAGTGTCAGTAAAGCCCTAATTTACGGTAACAACAACATTCATTCCACCACAAAACAACATCTATAATGTTCACAGTCGAGAACAGGATATAAATACAATAATAGCACAGAGATCGGTAACCCAGCAGCCCGTCTCTTTGAACCACAGAAACTTATTTCCTCGAGTTTGTTTTTTACTTTAACAAGTATCTAGGCATTGCGGTTGACTTGCTTTGTGTATCTTTTGCCCGGGGATATAGTAGATTAATTAATATTTTTCTATAGTGAAATTAATTAAAATTAAACATCGCTTCGTAAAAAATTTACTTATTTTCTAAAGCCCAAATATTTTACCGCGTACCTTCAAGTAATCGACATTTAATAAAAATTATAATGGCTTTTGATACTTCTGAAAACCTTAATTAGGTATATCAGAATTTAATTAGATTTCGTTCGCATACCGTTACAGAATATTTTAAAACAAGACGTAGTCGGCACATCGTTAACCCGAACTACATGAAAATCGCGGCGACCGGACATTCCCTCGGGCTTTGGGCTACTTCCGATACACCGCATTTTAACGGTTATGCGCAAGATCTGAAATATTCACGGGCAGATATTGGCTCAATGGCCTCTAAATTATCAGTTTTTTTTATTTGTGTTCTTCTTTTACGTTTTTACCAGACGACGCACAGTAGCGCACAGAAATTGAGCGTAATTTACTGCCTTTGTCCATCGCTTCATAAAACGACAAAGGTTAGGCCTTTACTGCTTCAGAAGAATTTAAGACTCATACGCAGATCGCATTAAAGGATTAACCAGCGATTACCTTATTGGTTTATTTTTTACTTGTTTTTGCGGGATGCCATTGCCCTACCATGTCCTTTATACTTATTACTGCTCGATAGACTCCAACAAGTCAAGCAAGAGCAATAAAGTAAACCATTCACCAAATCTTCCAACATTCAAGGGGCAACGTTCAAACATTTGAAACGTTCTATCTCCGCTGTCAAAATAAATTGCACGCCAACGCCTCACAGGGTCTATGAAAACAAAGGCCCCTAGTGGCTTGTCGCGTGACAGCGAGTTATATAAGGCATGTTAGAGCCTTTGCAGACATGCTTCTTTTAGCAACGGCGATCAGCGATTTAGTTGCTTTAAGCTCGATACATCAGCCAGTCGCTAAACGATGCGGCACCTGGAGAAAACGCGCAATTTTGCCACCGCACTTTAACACATCGAGTCACCAAAACGCGCTGCAGCATCGAAACAATCGCTGAAGCGTGTGATTATGTTATCGTGACCGAAAACAGAGACTCGCCAATACGCGATCCAGCATTGATGTTGTAACAAAATCGATTCTTAAAGTTGCACGTCTGCTAAAGCCCTTACATACATCTTGCTCGGCAACACACTGGGGAATCGACCACTTTGTTCACGAACCGAGAACGTACAAATGTAACGGCAAGACTGTAACTGCAGCCGAGATATGACGTGACGAGATGTAAACGGTTCGGGAAATGTGCTCCTCGGGTAGGGCATGTTATATTCGTTGGCTTTGAAAGCTTTAGTATTGTTCAGTTTGTTGAGCTGGTGATTTGAGCTGTTTCTGTCGCAATTGTGATTCATATACTCCTATTTTTACCTATTGTACCCAGACATGGAGGTAAGTCAGGGAAATTAATTGTTTACCAAATTGCCTACCAACTTAAATTCTCCGTATATTTAAATCGCAACTGTCACTCGCGGCTCGTGGCTATAACACGGCAAATTAACCTAAGTGTATTAATTTGATGAACAATTAATTTCGGGACTTTACCTATTCGTCGTAAAGGAATTAATTTCTTCAAGATATTTTGTACATATTTTCAATGTTACAGACCTGCGCAAACGTGCAAGTGACCATATTTTCAATTACCTGCTTCAACGTTACCAAAACAAACACTTCGATTCCCAAAGCACCGTATTAAATTCTTTAACACGCTGTAAAATGACTAATACCTGACAAAATGAAGTCAGTCTGACCGTATAACGGTTGGGTAACCCTAATTGCATCCTAAGCGTGTCTTCGTCATCACTTTAACAGTTACTTGTGCAACTCACTGTACGTATAGCTACATATATTGAACGTGTAATGCGGGCACGTGGATTAAAGGATTTTCTCGCTGTACATGTAAGAGAAAATTAATCTGTAACCAAGAGTATGTGGGTAACTAAAGGTATTTCTTTTTCTCACGTAGGAGTTGGATTGTTGTCATTTTGTGCGACAACGTCAACTCAATTATAGGTGGACGTGAGAGGGGATTTTTCTGCTTTTTGCTCCTTTTGAATGGAACCTCCCACGGCGCATCCTACGCGAAAACTAGCATAAAAGCGAAATGAAAATATGACACACAGGAGCGGCCTCTGAACTAGAAGTCTGGAATTAAATATCATATGAAACAGTTTACAAACGGTCCTCAAATAATTATTAGTTGAACTACAAACAAAGCACAAACGAAATTTCTTTTTCCAACTAATTATAATTACAAAAGGTTCTTTATCAGATTAAAATCATAATGGAATATTAACATAATTATATTTATGTTTTCATTAAGGACAAATTACCATCTGATATGCTAATAGGCGCATGTTATTTGGGCTTTGGGCGACTGTGCTCCGTAGAACATGGTAAATAATTCGCTCTCGACTTTGTAATGTTAATGAAAACCACGATCTTTAATTAAAACTTTCCACGTTACTTATTTGTCGGCGTTTACAATTAGAAGGCCGACTAGTTTATTTTTAATGGTGACTGGAGACTAAAGGAGTTGCGGTGAACTCGTGAAAATACGTTTTACTGCGGAGAGGAAGTTTAAAAGCCCCTTTAACGTGACAGAGGGCCTTTTTGGCAGGTATTAGGTAGTGACACGTTTCCGCTATCCTTCCCGCCTTTTTCATAATGGCTGCCAAACTGAGTTACGTTTTATTTCCTTGTAGTGCTAATGTGACAGTTGGTAGTTGTTATACTAATATTACACGACATTTTCAGCTTGTCATGGCTTCCGTTTGTGTCTTTAGAACAAAGAATTTTTCGTTGAAGAGACAGTAGAACAGTGATGGCCCAGTGCTAACGGGCTGGACTTACGAGTTGTAGATCGTGGGTTCGAACCCAGGCAGGCGTTTTCCTTTGTGTGATTTCTTTCATTACCACTGCTCTCAAAACGGTGGAGGAATTATAGAGAGGAAACCGGCATGTCCCATGCCCAAAAATTCGAAGACATGTGACATCTACCAACCCGCACTGGGCCCGCGTGGAGGATTACGGCCTATTCTCTCTCACAGAGAGGAGGGCGTGTCTCAGCAGTGGGAATGTTATGGCTGATTATGCGTTGGAGAAACAAAATTAAAATACAATAATATTTCCGGCATTACTGCTGCATTATTCGCTGCACTGCGCTGAAATCGTATAAACTCGGCGCTAATGAGATAATAATGGTAAAAGCTCGTTATATAGGTACGTATTAATTGCTCTTTAATCCTTAAGAATTACGTCCAAGTCTTTTTCTATTTTGTTCGGAAATAAAATGGTTCCTTTCGTGTGATTTGTTTTATGACCAGATAACATTTTTTTTTTTTTAATTATAATAATCGTACTGGTGCCTTGAGGCAGTGAGGCGGGGTCGCGGCATCACGTAGGAGATGGGGGGACGAGCTGGATAGGTTCCGTCAAAACTGGAAAGAGGACGCGTGAGCTCGCAAAAGATGGAAGGAGTGGAGGGAGGCCTTTGCCCAGGAGTGGGACAGAGTAGGCTAGTAAAAAAAATCGTATATTTTTTTAATGTTGTCGTAAACCCACACACTGTATGCCAAGCCCCCTTAATAAGCCCCCTTTGTCAGTTAAATTTATATCCCATGTAATTATGGGATATAAATTTAACTGACAAAAGATGGGGTGTGTATGTAACCACAGAACAGATAAAAGTAGTTAGAAGGGCCTTGTGGGCGGGGCAGGCGCGCCGCACTTTTGAGCAGACGCTCAAAAGTCAATCGAAATTTGAATCACCGGTCAACAATCGCGCTCTTGTTGTGACAGCGTTCGGAGCTCCGCGGAAAAAAAGAATTATGCCGTCTTGCGCTATTATAACGTGTCGGAAAAGAAGTCAGGAGTGTAATGTGGCCTGAGGAGGGATTTCTTTTCACCAGTTAGTCCAAAAACCTTAAAATAAGAGTAATATTTGTAATTATTACAAAAGTATTATGTAGTTTGTAGACAAAAACGATAAAATCGCATTCAGATGCAAAATTATACATTGCTTGCAATACATGGGTACGATCTTGTACGACATGAACGGTCGCGCAATGTATTGCGTTCACTGCGAACGTCGCGTGCGTCGAGCCAAAATGCGCGTCGATAGTGTTGTACCAAATTGTAAACAATGTCGATATTAAGTAAGTGTATACGAATAATTATGTTCAGAAAGTATTACAATTAAAATAACTTTGTTTTTATTAACACCAATTATTGTGTAATGTGAATTATTAATTTAATTTCTTAGTTGGTTTTTCGTCTAAAATTTGGTTTGAGGTTAGAAATTTACGAAAAAAAAATATTTTTTTTTAGTTTTCCAAGAGATAAGAAGAGACAAGAAAACTGTGGATTGAGGCAACTGGTAGAATTGAATGGATACCTACTAAATGTAGCACAATTTGTTCGCAACATTTTTCAGAAAATGGTTATGTAATTAAAAAGTTGAAATTGAGTCTAAATTATTGTTGAATATTAAAATATTCTTGTATTTTTACTTGTGTCATTTATTTGCTTATGTACTTACTTTAGCCCATGTCTTTGTACGCTTGAATGACGTTAATCACGGACACAGACAGCCCAGAAGGCCAATTCTTGTAATTAAAAAAATTCAAAATCTAGTCGCAGTTTCATCTCAGCGACAAAAAAAAATGTCCAAAACTGGTCAGAAATGTAGGGAAATTAAAGGTGTTTTTGACAGATTGAGACTGAGTTAAGACTGTGAACGTTCTTAAAATAAAGAGAATTGCCCCTCTTAACTAATCCTTACCAAATAAATACGTTACTCATCACAAGTATTTAATTTAGAACAAAATTGCCCTTGACGTTATTGGATTTCAATGAATATCTTAGGAGATGTCATCGTTTTAAAATAACTCCGCAAGGCGGCCGGTCATTAGCTTCCTATAGTAATGTACTAACTAAGTGATAATCGTAAGTAATACTCTTAAAGTAATGGAATATATGTATTATTTTAGTAGGATTTTTCCTAAAATTAACGCGAGTGAAACCGGCGGGCATAGCTATTATTCATAAATTAACATGATGAAGTTAATAAATACATTTTTCACAGAGTAATTCACAATAAATTAATTAGATTATATTATGTTAATTCGACTTAGCATTCGATATGGCCGTGAAATTTAAAATTTCTTTTTAGTTTTTTTGCAAATTGTAGCTTTGTTTTACATTTTATGTTATTCAAAATGTTATTTTTCTTTCTTTCTATTATTATGACGTAAAACAGAGCTGCAACTAGCATAAAACGATAGAAAATTTAAATTTCGCGGCAGTATTGAATGTTCCCCCTTAGTTTCACTTCGATTTAATTTTATTTATATGTAATTAGGAAGTCCACATTATTCGTACCGTACCCGCAACTTAAAAAATTGCAAAACTTTAATTAACAAAATTACAGTAATTTTATCGATATGATTAATCGACCTTTTGGTCGCCGTAAAATATTTGAGAAACAAAATTGCTTTTACATGTGTGTGAGTGTACGTCCAGAGCAGAATTTGCGGTAGTGTGACAACCAATAGCAAACACGCGATCTAAGTGCATGTGGTTTATTTGTGTGCGTAATGTGCGTACGTATTGATCTCTTGCTTGTAGTGGAGAGTGAGAGTGGGAGACATGCGGCGACAGGCGTTCTAATACAAATCAGGAACTATTTCCTTTCTATCCTCTTTTATCTGTTCTGTGTATGTAACCTACCCTCTACACACTTCTGCATACGCCTCCGGAGAATACAGTCGTGATGTATGTTAAGCATGTCGAGTCCAAAGAAGACATATCATTTATAGCTATTTGATAATATTAATTCTCGGATCAAGGACACATTTGCGCCTAGAGAACGGTAATTCACATAAACTCAGGCTTCCCATGGGGGTATGATTTATCTTTCCAGCAGATAACCACTATGTGGGCTTTTCCCTATGTCCATTGCTGCATAATTATATGGTTTTAATTACACCTTATGTGTGTAGTATAGTAAGCACTCTACAACATACGATGTCGTGGATCTTGAGCATACCGAAAATTAATGCTTAGAAGTTATGCACATAACTATGTATAAATTTCTTTCAGAATCGCTTGAATGATTTTCTCTATCAAAGGAATGACCTAAACTGGTGAAAGACAATCCGCCGGATGAGGGAAATAATGGAGCGATAGGTGTATTAGACCTACCCACCACACCACCACCACAAATAGTAATATTTCAATTGTCCTCGTGAAGGCCGCAGGTTCCGCTGAATGCGGGCAGCACAGGACCGGTCGAAGTGGCGGTTTTTGGAGGAGGCCTATGTCTAGCAGTGTACGTCTTTCGACTGAAATGATGGTGATAATTTCAATTGTGATAAATCAAGAATTTAGCACAGTTAGGTACAGTTGTATTTTTTTTTTTCTAGGTGGGAAATCTACATGTGACTTCTCCCGCTCTGGGCGGAGCAGGAGGGCGCGTCAGACTTTTACTGACTAAAACCCACCCGTGTTCCTTCAGTTGCCTATGCCAGGGACCACGGTATCTCTTTCGAACAACCCGCGGCCCTGGCAGGCATCGGCCCTAGCGGACCACGTCAGTTTGTGCTGACATCTCTTTGAGGCGCGCGTGCAACATAACGCGCCGTCGACTCGGGCCTGGTCCTTGCCGGGCAGCGAGCTGCCCATTGCTCGCCGCCCGCAAGCCGGCGCCTACGGTGGCCGGGAGTTGGCTGGTGACTCCCGACGTCCTGGGCGTCTCCTGCGACGAAGGAGGTGACGGCTTCCCATGCACTCTCGCTCCGTACCATGGCTTGGACCAGGGCCGGACGCGAGAGATCGCCGCCGCCGATCGCCGCCACGAGGACGCGGCGGTGCTCCGCCCAAGCCGGGCAGACCTCCACCGTATACTCCACCGTGTCCTCCGGGCGATCCACACAGTGGTGACACCCTAGCGTTTCCTCCCGCCTTATCCTGAACAGGAACCTCCCGAAACAACCGTTTCCGGTGAGGACCTGCGTCAGGCGGAAGGTGAGGGCGCCGTGGCGCCTCTCCAGCCACTCCTCAAAATGGGGACTCATCGCCGCAATTGTGGCGTGCCCAGCACTGGGTTGCGAGAATCGCACTCTCCATGTAGCCATGAGATCCCGCCGGAGCTCTGTCCGCTGTACCGTGATTTCTCGCGGCAGCAGAGTTACGCCCCGGCGTTTTGCCTCCTAGGTACAGCTATACTCATAAAGCTTATGGCTCAAATTTAACATCGTCATAGTATTTGAAACTTACACAAATCGTGAAATACCAGCTAGAACAAAGTTTTGATACAGGTATCCGAACTGTGGACTGTTTATAACAAGGGACAGTTCATAC
This sequence comes from Apamea monoglypha, assembly GCA_911387795.2. Lineage (NCBI taxonomy): Eukaryota > Metazoa > Arthropoda > Insecta > Lepidoptera > Noctuidae > Apamea > Apamea monoglypha. The sequence goes on from OU426932.1 coordinate 10,358,875, forward strand.
TAAACTTGAGATAAAGTTAAAATTAGCAGACGACGTATTTTAACGATCACTGCATGAAAAATGAAAATGTCTGAGATGAGTAAGCGTGGGTAAGCCGTCGCGATCCTGGACTTTTGAACTATTTCTGTATAAATTAAAATATAAATAACAAGTTCGAATTTTCCCGATCGAATGAAACCAAAACAATTGGTTCATAAAACATTTCTACGTAAAATAGTTTAGATTCTGAATATTCAGAATTAATTTCGTCTATTTTAGCCCCAAACAGTGATGGGCGAGTAAGAGAAGCAGCTCATTTAAGTAATACAACCGGCACTTCAACCAAATACATTTATTTGCTATAAAAAAAAAAAAAAAATCCAATGAGACGAAAGGATGCGAGCGAGGAACGAGACTTCAAGCTTCTGTAAAACATTAAATGTTTCAAAAAGGAATCAGCGGCAAAGCAAAAACATTACAGATAATGTGAAGGAAAATTGTTTTTCCGGCCTCATAATGCGATAACATGAAATTATTTCCTGCCCATTTATTTTGTTTTTATTAAATTAATGTACCCCTCGGTATGAACAAAATAAACGATACCTTAGGAAAAGTGAGTCGCTTTTTAGGGTTCCGTACCCAAAGGGTGCCCACGGAACCCTATTACTAAGGCTCCGCTGTCCGTCCGTCTGTGTGTCTGTCACAGGGCTGTATCTTTTAAACCGTAATAGGTAGACACTTGAAAGGTTTACAAACTGTGTACTACTATGGCCGCTATAACAACAAATGATAAAATTAAAATTAAAGGGGGTCCCCATACAAGAGACTTGTTCAAGAAATATGTAGTGTTAAATATTGTCCGATAGTACGAAACCCTTCGTGTGCGTGTCCGACTAAAACACTTGGCCGCTTTTTTAATTTTGTTCGACGCATAAAACGTCAGGAATTGAGAATGAAGTCAAAAAAGAACAGACAAAACAGAAACCACAGCGGTCTCTAATGGTAAAGCACCTTTACTGCGCGCTTCCAAATGAATTTCCATGCGAAATTCCATTTTAGAGAAACCTCAAAGGGGTTAGAGCCGTTGAAACTCAGAGAAAAAATTATACGAATGTACAAACCGGGAAAACGCTGAAAATATTTTATGAACGCTTCTGTACTCGTCTCGGTATAGAGGCCGTAGATGGAAAGTATATGCACCAGCCACGTATGAAGACTTTTTTGCTTTTAACGCCTACGATACGCGTAAACGTGGATGAGCACTTAAAAATAAGAGTTCGTGTGTGTAGTAAAAGCAGCAGGTCTTTATTATACTTTCACTCCCTTATTACAAAACAAGGTTTTTATTTCAGGTTTAAACCACCGACCCACTTATGAAATTAACTAACCTAACCTAACTGTTATAGAAATGCAGTTCCTTATACAAAAATGACAGCTTACTTTGGTGCTAAGTTGTCATTTTAGTATTATGAACTTTGCCTAAATCGAAATGAAGTGCGAAATAAAAATCCGGGCTCAAAGGTTTAAAGTAGAGCTTAAGTTAGATTTCATTTTTAATAAAAAGAGGTTATGTTTTACTAAATCACGTTTTATCAGTGAGCAATATATATAATCCGGATCTGTGGGGTGGACCGGAATAGGTACAAACTTCCGTCATCTCCCAGAATAAACAAGACGCCATAATCAATACAAGGATAATACATTTGCAATACATAATGCATTGTATTCATGTTTGTTATGAACTTTGTCAATATGTTAAGTGCATCCGTTGGTCGGAGCCACGTAGAATACAAACTACTACGAAATTGCGTTAGCTGTCAGACCACTACGGTATATGCAAGTGGTTTCCATATGACACAACTATGCACAGTCACGATATTAATTTAACTTTCAGACAGTTGGCAATTCTTTGCGAAGTTTAGTCTTTGTCCAACAAGAAAGTATGCGGGAACATGCGCATTTAAAAATTCTATTTCGAAGCAATGTCTTGGAAAAAAAATGTTAAATTAGGAAACTTTTAACATTTATCTTGTAAAATCAAAGCTGCATGATCTTATTATGAAAAGGGTTTGAAAATCTGTTGTTAGAAACAAACAAAAAATGCAAAGTGTTTTAACTATTTAGATGACAACCGTATGAGAAGTTAAAAACATGCAGCCGTCAAAATTGATGTAAAAAAGAATATACCAACAAAAAATCAGACAGCACAACTTTTGATTTATAACAGCTACAAAACAGCTGACTTAACTAACATTCAATTTATGAACTCTCCACTCATTAGAATAATCATTATTTTCTGAATATTAAACCAGCCATAAAGTTAACAACGCCTGCATATTGTGCACTCGATGGTCCGGCAGTGTCATCCAAAGGTTCAATCCCTGGAGGTCGTCGACGGGAGACGTCAGGCTATTAATTTTCATAATTAAATTTGACCCTTCAGACAGCGAAATTCACTTTGACGTCTAGACGTAATTATCTCTTAAGCAGTTTCCTTGCAATTCCATCACCTTTAGATCCTATTACATTTACCCCACCACATGACAGAAAGCTATTAGAATTAGCGAAAGGTGGAATGATTAAACTTTGTAGTAATTTTAATCCTGAGATGTGTACAGAATATTACAGCTAAATATAGGATTTTTCGGCATGTCGTCAAGATGAGATTGTGTGGGCACATACAAGTAATCCTGGCACTGAAATCAGAGCAAGGCTGAGCAGAATAATAGACTTGAAATATGCAGACTTTTATATACATTTTAAAACAGCGAACGAAATCGCAAATTATGTACGTACATTCAAACAAGACGAAATAAATATTTAAATGTATAAAAAGTCTGAGTGAAGTTATAAGAAATTCAAACATGATGTGTGTTCTCTTATGATAATTTGATGAGTGCTTGTAAAGGGGAATGTATTCAAGAAAAGTTTGATGAACGTCTAGACTTTAGACAAGTCATGTTTTTATTGGTCGAGGAATAAAACCATTAGAACTCGTATAGATTTTATACCCATCTATTCTTCATTAGAAATGGTTTCATTAGCTATGAATCAAGCGCCTCATAAATGTCCACATAGACAGTAAAATCACTCAGGCGGATGGAAATACAGCTGTCGTGGATCTAGAAAGCCGCAATCAAATATATATATAGGCTCGGAGGATTCATGTAAGTGTCCATGAGAGATGTATTATGGTCCCACGGCCCAATTGCTATTTCTTTTTCGTGTAAGTCGCTTTTCGTACAAAGAAAAGAGACGAGTATAGTGATGAATAGCAACTTGAAACGTAGAATTATACAGGCATCCATCTCAGCACTGCAGTAGCACAAACTCGTTCTTGAAGCTATAAATTCTGATTACGAACGGGTGACTTGCATTCAAGTGCAAATTCTCATTTCGATTTTCCACTTCTTATTGGAATGTTTTTGAATCCATTGTGGGTACGGAAGCCTTTCTAATCAATAGCGTTCCAATTAATTCATACAAAAGGTGTACTTATTTCCTTGTTTCATATTCGTGTTAAATAGAAAGTTGCATGCGTCAATTATGCTGGCAACATTGAAACTACGATTTCAGTGGTTGAGCTTACTTCTTGATCGCTGAACCATTAACTATGCAGAAGCACTTAGTTCACAATTTGGATCGTGATTGGCTGTTTGATGTACTCCTTAAAACCCTGTGTAACATTCAGATGATTTCAGTCGGCATCACAAACGGCAGTAGGAACTTTCTGCAAGTTTACTATTGCTAAATCAAAGTTTTTTCAATATTTGTGGCTGCTGAAGCAACCGCGTGGGAAGCCCAAGAGACATACTTTATTCAAAATGTCAATCGTTGCCATTGGCTATTCGGATCCAAGTGGTCAGGTAGCGACTGCCCTCAACTTTTAGATCGGTAAGCGAAAGACAATCTCTAGGGACATTTAAGCCTGGCAGAAAGTGGTCGTACAGGAAAACAGGAAGGAAAATTCAAACTCAAATGGATTCGATAATATACCTTTGCATTTAGAAAGAATGCTTTAATAGATAAAATAAAAATATAGCAAAGAAGCTGTAATATAAAAAGAAAGAAGATTGCGTATGAATAGATAAAGACGGTTAGTGCTTGTTCGTAACCTAATCTTAGCAAACAAAATTCAAGAGGCACCACAGAATATTTACGTACATTAAGAGATAAAGCATGTCCATAATTTACAGTCCAACTATCATCTACCTATCTACATAGCATAATCAGCCTTTAATGTTCCCACTGCTGGGACACAGGCCTCCACACGGTGAGACAGAGTGGGCCGTAATCCATCCCGCGGGCCCAGTGCGGGTTGGTGTATGTCACATATCTTTGAATTTTTGGTTCTAGGATATGCCGGTTTCCTCAGGATATTTTCCTTTACCTTTTGAGAGCAGTAGTGATGAAATAATTTAGACAAAGTAAAGCGCCTGCCTGGGTTCAGACCTACGACCTACAGCTCGTAAGTCGCCGCCGTTACCACTTGGCCACCACTGCTCTTATCTACATGGGAGACACCATTTCTTATGAAAATTGATTATTTTTGTACTGACCTGCCATTTTGAGGGTTAGGTGACGCCCTCTCTCCTTGCACCAAGAACAAGGACCCTCGATCAGCATCCAACAGAATTGATACATTTTGCAGGATCTTGTGACACAGCACCCGTACTTCTAGCTCGTTGCAGATGTCTTTCACCTACGTCAAAAAGAAAGGAGATTTATTAGTATCAATATTAAAATAAAAGAAGTCTGTAGAGTAACTTATTTATTTTGTAACTTATGGGTGGAATATGTCGCTGTGGTCAGTGATGTGCTACAGAGAATTTTTCTTCTTCAGGAGAAACAAAGGTACAGCTAGCAGTAGGACTTGCTAAGTCATAGTCAGTTTGCTGATGATGTTGTTCTGATCAGACAGAAGGTGCTGGTGGAGCCATCCTTCCTTATCCGTCAGTAAGTCGCCTTTTATAACACTGTATTTTTTGCTGCAACCAAACGTAAGTAATCCCATATACCAGCAACTTATAACATAAACTTTCTCCTTGGATCCGTCCCAGGATAAAAGTGAAATAAAACAAGAAACTAGTTTAAAGTGCAAACCCAGTTTCATATCAATGAATAAAACAACACGAGCTACCGGGTCTTGGGGCATAAAATTTTGGAATACAACCACTGCAGAAGTCAGTTCGAAACTTTATCTGAACATTAGACGGAGACAGATCACTCTTTTGTGAAGCCAATAAAGTACTGGAAGTAGAAAAAGTTTAGGCAACTTTCTACCTTAATACGGTTTATGTGACTTTTCGATCACTGCTGAAGTTAGGCTGTTGGTCGTAATACGTTGTTAACAATGGAGTCGTAGCGAACTTCCAAGACCTGAAGGCCAATTCGCGTAATTTAAAACGTTCAAAATCTAGTCGCAGTGTCATCTCGGCGACAAACAAATGTCAAAAACCTGTCAAAGTGTAGGGAAATTAGAAATATTTTTGACAGATTGAGGCTGAGAGCAGACTGTGAACGTTCTTAAAATTACAAGAATTGCCCCTCAGACATCAAAAAATAAACTAGCTTAAGCCCGCGACTTCGTCCGCATGAAATTTCGGCAACCGACCCACCACGTCGCTGCGCATTGCCAGTCCGCGATTTTACTTCATTATCGCTTAGCGTTATTTCTGACATTTTCTATTTTTGCTCGGCACCTAAGGGTCGTTAAGGCATTGACTGCCACCGCGATCAGGGGTGTCCGCCAACAATAGATTTTCTATCGTGTGTTGTCTGGCAGTCAACGTGTTAAATAGCCTATAATGTTCCTTGGGAATTGGCCTATCAAATGCAAAAAGAATTTTTCAAATCCGACAAGTACTTCCAGAGATAAGCGCGTTAAGGCAGACAGGCAGACACGGCGAAGGGACTTTGTTGTATAATAATATAGTGATAGTGATAGATAGACGGTAATAATAAATTGTATAAATAATAGAAGTGGATCTAGTCACTTGCAAAAGCGATCCATGTCCGAGAAGTTTGAGCAGTAAATATAGTAAAGATTTCAGCAACAACCTCCCCAATACAACCAACAAAACGTCCGATATTAACAAGTTTTGAAACCCGAAACTTCTATAAGATTATTGTGTGTCACAAAAAGGATATAAGTTTTCGTCGAGGGACGTCTGACCGACGTCAGACTGCAATGGAGGGACGTCAACAAGCGCTGTCCACCCACGTAACATCCCAACCCGAGTGTTTCGTTAAAACTAGACGTCGAATATGATTTCCGAACTAATTTCCGTCATGTTTCTACCAGCGTCGTCTATTTACTGAATCCACTAATACATTTTGTAAATATGTTTTATGTATAGTGGACCTGCCCCTACTTCGCACGGTTTTACGACTTGACAAAACATCGAGATTTCTTTATTTAGGTGCACATTATAAATTCCGCTGGATACGGGAACCACAGAACCGGTTGAAATGGGGGTGCTTGGAGGAGGCCTCTGTCCACCAGTCTTTCGGCTAAAATGATGATGATGCATATAAACCTTATGGAAGAAAAAATCTGATGGTGTTAGAATCTGTTGCAAAGTTTAGAACAACAACGTGGTCACACATACGCGGAAGATATATTAAAGGATACACGAAAAGCGACTTTAATGTATAATATGTATAAAGATGTTGGTTTTGTCAATATACAATGTACTATATGTAGTACTTTGGGGATAATGGTTTATAGGTATTATAGCAAGGTCCTGTTCCCATTGATTTCATCACAATATGTTGACCTACTTTTAGGGCTTCACCTTGAACAAATTATACCGTAATTAATTTTCTGAGTAAAATGCAGGTCATCCGTTTGATGGGATTTACATTGCTTTATAAATGTCTGTTTACCATATTTTTAAACAATTCTGAATCATGCCCAGTTACGACCTTGACACGGATCTAAAACTCAGAAACGGCGAATATTTCCTCCATAAACTACTCGCCGTTTAAATCAGACACATGTTTTTTCAGAGCAGTTCTAATTTCATATTTTGTGCAGGTATAGACCCGCTCGATCTCGCTGTCTCAATGAATACGAACACGAAATGATTAATTATAGTCAATTTGGGTCGAACGTGACGCTCTAGTAATCCAAGACCCAAGCAACCAAACATTTAGGTAGGACAGGAACTTCGTTTAATAACTCGGTCGAGAGAGAAGTTCGGAATGGAAGGTATTTATACTATGTAGGCGTAAGTTTACGTCCGAGAAAGGTTATTCTTTCTACGTAAATATACCATTTTTGGAAGAATAAGCGGTTAATAAGATCACACTGTCTGATCTTCGATTGAAGCGGAAAATATTAGGACTTCATTCAAAGAAATACTGTTGTTCATTATTATTTGTTCATTACAAATTGTCTCATTTTCTCAGAACTGTCCATTTAATTTATTTTATTTCCATTTGTTCCGGGAACTTTTGTTTCGGGAAATTTAATAAGTTTTTATTAAATTTTTTTCGCTATCGCGACTTTTGAGACACGGTTTACTCCCTATAAAGTAGTCTCGTAATACACGGTAGCAAAACCGAGATTTAACCAGTTCGAAACTGTGATCCAAACTCTGTCGAAGATTAGCCGAACGATGAAAGGTTACGAGAATACCTACTTATCTATAGCTAGAAGATAAACGGCTTCTAAGTAGACGTCAGCCATCATCAATGAATGCGCTATGAATATTCAGGGTCGCCCACGCATACGCGGGCCAGTGAAGAGATGTTTATCTAGCCGTCCAGTCAACCAACTGCTTTTATACGAACCACGTCAAAAGAAAGTAAATTGTAACACAAGGAAGATCATCACCATCATCTGCCTAGGCTTTTCCGAACTATGTTGGGGTCGGCTTCCAGTCTAATCGGATGCAGCTGAATACCAGTTTTTTTTTACATGGTATTATACACCCCTTGGGGTATCGTATCAGTGTCAGACTTTCGGGCTACTGACGACCCGTAACGACTGTCAAAGATCCACGAATGACAGCTGGGACCAACGGCTTAACGAAGATATTCCCAGGTTATTTTTGACACAATACAGAGGAAGGGAAGGGAAATTCCTGAAGGTCGAGTTAATATTACGGATTACGAGGATAATACAAGATTGAGGATAAACGCAATTTCCACGTTTATGTTGCAGTTGTGAATGTGCAGGTATATGATGTCAGAATGACGCCATATTTATGTGGAAATCATAATATGATAAGCTAATTACTTACTTAACAGTTTAGTCAGCACGCTAGGTTTAAATTGGCCATTAAAATTAATCAATACAGGATAATTTTAAGCATTCAGTTACATTAAAATGTCCCTTGTCAAAGACGCATTGGGTGCATGTGTACCGGCGGCGTGAATGGCGCCCGTTTATCAAATGCGGGCGAGCCGTCGCCAACCCAGCCAGAACACAGAAACAATGTCACTGGAAGCGAAGTGCGACCGCTTTTACGAAAACCAGACGTGGTCTGCATAATTCAGGTGTTGGTAACGAATAATAATGTTAACTTGATTGACGAAAGAAAGGTACGTGATAATTTTATTTACGAGTACCCGATAAGACGGTAACAAGACTGTTTGGCGGGAAAGGTGTAATCTTGAGTGGATGCGATAACAACTCCAATCTCATTCAAGTATGATTACTATGCTATTGAGACATGTTTTTGCGCATTTCACGTGTTTGATATAATTCTATTAAAACAATAATAACAACAAACTGCCAGGTGTTTCGTTTTATCCTCCATAATCTACGATCTTGTAAATATGAAACACGCGCGTAAAGATAAGCAGCAATTTAATTACGCAATTTTCCACTTCCTCATAAAAAAATCGTTAAAATTAATTGAAGTATGATGTCCTTTCCATTGAGCTATGGGTGTCCCCTCAAGCGGTGTGTTTACATGTAATTATCAAGCCGGCCCGCTGTTTTATCGGAGCTGACCTCTGTGCTTGTCAGCGGCGAGCCGACAGAGGCCTAATTTAGGTACTTAGACATGTAAAACGACACCCGATTGTTTCGTAAATTAACTTTTAATTGACGTCACACCGGGTTAATGGTGTTCTAAAATTTTGACTAGGTATACCAACTGCGTATATTGTACATATAGGAACCTCCTTATCTCTAGACTGAGAATACTCGATTCCGTTCAGAATTCAGGAGGTCTGGAATAATATTGCCCGTCTAAAGTTTCAATTAAAATCCGAGACCAAGATAAAGATATCGCACTCGCCCAGAGTAGGATTTACATACCGTAAAGTCTTGTTTAATAAATCAAATTGTTATTAAAGGGGCAGCGCCAGGGTAACCCGCGAAATTCAAATTTTCACATGTTAGTAACCGTAAAAGTTAATATAATCCCATTGATCGATACTACATGAAATAGTCATTCAATAGGGTTATATGAACTCGGAGGGTTGTACTGATGATTTTAATTCTGTCAATACATACTTGTTACAGTCGCGAATCATATCTTGTTCAACATAAAACCAAAAAGCAAAAAACGTAAGAAAATTAATTTAAGACAATTTATTTTATAAATCACTTTATGCGTAGAACCCAATAAATACATCTCGAAGCTAAAGGGTCATAAATTCCAAGAAACAGGGTACTTAGATAATCCAGAGACATCAAAATAAATCAATTTGTACAAAGCGTCCCTTCAAAATAGTATTAACTTTTAGGATTTGTGGACGAAAAAATAAACGTCAATTCAAATTAACGGGCTATCTCTATAAGTAACCTTTCTTAATTTGTTAAAGCGGATTTTCCGAAGGAAAACGCGACTTCAATTGAAAGGTCGAGTTGAATAATTTGAATAAATAAATAGGACATTACAATTACAGTGTTTATTATTTCTGTAAATTAAATTACCTTTAAAACCTTTGCAGTTAGAAAGAAAAGAAAGAAAGAAAATGCATTTATTTGGCACAAACTAAAAGACACACAATACACCAGATACATACTTACATCAAATAAACACACACAATAAAATAAAAAAAAATAAAAATAAAATAAAAGATTAAATAAAAAGTGTGAAGTCCGATGTAAGAAATTAGCAGGAAAAGTGTGCCTCACGGCTGCGCCAAAAAGGCCCAGATCAGCAAAAAAAAAAATTTTTAACAAACTGCAAATAGGCGGTCAGAGGCGGCCTATCCGATGGTCATCGCACCGCCACCTATATCCATTTGAAATACCAAGTGACATCGTAGGCGCATCATTGCTCTCCCAGAGACAAAGCTGCGGGGCAATTGCGTAACACACTATCAGTTGCAATGGCTTACATTTTGACAGTTCAACAACATTCATTGCTTTCTTTACATTGTTGAGCAGCCAAATTTTTCGAACATTATAAAGCAATGGATTAGCAACATCCTCCAGAATTATTCAGATTGTGACTGATAGTGTGTAACGCAATTAGGGTGTTGACATGTATCGTGTGCCTGTAATGGTAATGGCACCCATACTTCACGTCCCTGTATCCTTAGGCATAGTCCCATATCCTTCAAACGGTAACACATCATCACTGCTTGGCGGTAGTAACAGTTAATATAGTCGTATAAGCCCGCGTACGCACGGATGGAAATATATCACGGCGGGATTATATTGCGCAATGGATTTTCAACTCTCGGTGTTGAGCCGAGCAAGCATTAAAAGAAGCGCATCAACGCATCAGAGCGCATCCTAGCGCGCTAAAAAAACACACTGTTGGATTTTCAACTCTCGGCGCTAAGCAGTACGCAAAAAAAATCTGTTGGTTACCTGACCTTATATCCCCGGACGAGCTCTTTCACAAATAAAGCTCTCCTACTTCTAAATTAAATACCTGTCTGTTTATGCCAACGTAAAATTGTAAAGCCGGCCAGTTCATTATTTATTTCGAGAGGCCAAACAAACGCTGTGCTTACAAACCACATACACGAGTAGTCTCTGCGAAGAGATTGAGTTTTTCATTAAGTTAATTTTTCATCAAACGCCGCACGTGTTTCAACTTTATTGTTTATCGTTAATATTGTTTACGTATCTTTTTTTAGTAAAGGAAAAACCTACAGTATTAATTCAAATATTATATTTCCAGTTCACAGTGCCTTTCAATTCTTTTTTATATGGGATAAGATGACAGGGACGACGTAGACGCATTGAACAGCTAAACAAAATTACAGCATTAAAAAGTATAATTATATATAACCTGTACCTACACGGTAATTATACTTTTTACTTACTTACATATGTATATGTCGCAGCCAACTGTTTAAATTAGCCGTTTAATCAACCGCCTGGCTTTTGGAAGTAGTGCTCGCCTCGATTCGCTCTCTTGGCTCGCACGCGGTTGGTCACAGTTCTAACCTAACCCATATGGTCGGGGTGCCCTGGCTTAGTTACTGCGACCAATTCGTGATTGGTTACAGTTCCAACCTAAACTAAAATTTATTGAATATAATTCAGGCCTTTAGTTGAACGGCCGCCGTTCAGTTAAAAGGCTAGGCGGTTTACTGAACGGCTAATTAAACCCGTTGGCTGCGACATTATACATATACAGTGGCCTCCAAAAGTTAGTTGAAATTTTTCCACTTCAGCTGTGATCCCACATTACGATTTAAAATAAAATAAAATATCAGGTACCTACTCCTAAGGGATTACTTGATTATTTTTTATAAGTCAAAGGCAGTTGAATTAGGGCTGATTTTTCAATCATCTAATAACTTTTTTCGAGGAATAATTTTGAAATTTTGACAGTTATTACATACAAAAACAGTCAAACGTCAATTTAATTCCTCGAATAAAAGTTATCTGGCGATGGAGAAAGTCAGCCCTTAGTCAATAAATACGTAATAGCAGTTCAAACATTTGGATCACTAGAATTTTACATCATAATGTGTCTAAGCTGAAGTAGAAAAATGTCGACTAACTTTTGGAGGCCACTGTACTTACTTACTTACATACATATTATAGAAACTTTATCGATTTTAACTTTATCTTTTATCAAGTTAATCTTTTTTATAAATAAAACGGGTGCTTGATGCCGATCATACAAATTCTTAACAGTCCTTTGTCGTCTCCTGACACTTGAGTGGTAAACGAATACCAGACAACAGGACTAAAGCGGTAGATTTTAAATAATAAGCGGTACTCATTGACGCGGCTCGTATTGTTAAGTGGCGCCTTTCATTGAAACGTGCCTAACTCAGACCATGGACGAGATGTGGTTTAATTTAAAATTTATATTTAATGTATAGTCGAACAAAAAGTTTTGTATAGTAGGTATTAATCAATCTGGCCAGCCTTGTCCCAACTATGTTGGGGTCGTCTTCCAGTCTAATCGGATGCAGCTGAATACCAGTAGGTATTTGAGTTTGGTATAGTATTCCTTTGCCCAGCAGTGGGACAGTATAAGCTACTAAAAAAAAATAGTATACGGGCAAAGATATTTATATTTCCACTAGACTGCCAAGCATTTGCTTAAAAGTAGTTGCAAGTTAGCTGCTGTCTTTGCGTCCTAACCAAAAACAACAGTCGCGCGAATACGCGGTTACGCGATCGTTTACGTTTACCTGAATAATGAAGTACATACGCGAGTTGATTGATCGCGCGACTATGTCATATTCATATAAACGAGCACGACGATCGATTACTCGCGCGCACGCCGAGATGACGCGGCCTCAATAGATACCAATCGTTTTGTTCGACTGTACTTGTACCTATTGCTTTTTAATATAAACTGAATCGTCTATTTCATACAATAGTAAATTGGTATTGAAATTTGGCTAAAACATTAATTATCAAAGCCCCATTGACAAGTCAGTGGTAATTATAATTTAAATTCAAAATGCAAATAAATTAGTATCTGAAATGATTCAATTCAACCGTTAAGTCAGCTGGGAATTTAAGATCTTATAAGGTAAAAAATAAGTCGAAAATATTTATATTATTGTGAAACTAAAATTAAAGTATAGTTGTAGAGACGTCGGGTCAGATCCCGTTCAGATGACGGGACGAGTTGGAGAAAACAAACGACTAGTGGTCCACTTTGGCCCTGGATAGAAAATAAAGAAGGAGCTGGAAGTGGAAGTCATGGGGAGAGACCTTTGCCCAGTGGTGGGATGATGCAAGCTAACAGTAACAGTTGTTAATCTAAGATAGATAGATAGATAGAATATGCTTTATTGGACATCAACAATTTAGCAAAGCTAATTTAAAGGCATCCATAGAGAGCAAATGTCACAACTGGACATGGGGGAAAATTTCAGTAGTCCCAAGTTCCCAAGTCTACTAAATAAACGTATTCGGAACAGCAAAGGCAATTATCGTGAAGTGTTTTCAAAACAGAGGTTGCCAAAAAACCGACACAATTGACGCATTGTGCACAGAATAAAAAAACTGACTAGCTGTCATCTCTAAGGCGCAGTCAACATTTCCACACAGAATAAACACTTCAATATACAGGTAAAGCCTTTTTATGAGGGGTAATCGTCGACACCCATCCATTGGGTAAGGCAAATGGTTACCCGCCAAAACTCTAACAGTGTTCTTTAGGGATGACGAACACAACGATTTTGTATGGAATGCGTAGGCATTCCATATCGTCAAAATCGTTGTTTTCTATGGACAAAAGCTGAACAGAGCTGAATAAGTATGGGTTAGTCCCTTAATGGTCGACCGACGCAGATAAAGTTACCTCCAGCAGGTCTTGGACCTTAGCAGATGGCTAATTTATCGCCTTCACGAGCTTTTACTGCTAAAGCTTGTGGCGACATCTTTACCGCAGCATACGAACTACACTGACATATCCTACATATCGGCGGTATCAGAGTTAATCCCACGAGTAATATAAGACATAAAACCCGACAACAACCCTCCCCGAGGGTTGTTGCCCACCAGACACAACAGCCGTCTGGTCGGAGAATCCTCCCTTCAATGAAGGATGAGAAACTTTTCACCCCGTTCCTCGTGCCTCTTAAAGCTTAACTGTATGTATGATACAAAGAAACCGAGTGTTGTGTTAAGTCACCAGTTAATTATAAATTATTCAAGTCTACTCACTAATTCAAATATAAGTTCCTTTTCGTCCAGCTGCCTGAGCTCATGCCGTGACCTCCGCTGCGGCCGCGAGGGTGTGGCGTGAGGGGGCTGGTCTCCGAGGAAGGTGGGTGTGCCGTCGACCGTCGTCACCAACGGCTTCAGGAGACCGCCACGCTCGAATTCGTGCGCTGAGATCTTCCTGTCGAATGAGATGAGTGTTTTAGTTGTTGGCAATTGTAAAACTAGGGAGTGGTAATTTCAAAAGATGAGTATAGACCTGCCATAGCGATGAATGAACTTAAAAGGCGGCACTGTTTGTATTCAAAAGTCAGAAACATGAATTTCAACCAAGTTAGGACTACTCGCACCACAAATAACTAAATGTGTTAGCGTTAAACGTATTTAAAAGCTCGTTCTGTTCCTGTCAATAGCTTCAGGACGTCAGAGATAGAACGAGCAATAATGCATGAGCATGATGAAAGCATTCAGTTTTTTTGTGGTGCAAGCTGCAGGCGGGCCTTTATCGAAATGGCGTGTCCGTTTGTGTGTCAGCTTGCTAAAACTTATTGTTAAACCATAGTGTGTATCAAATCTGTGGTATTATTCTAATTGCGTCTCCATTCTAAACTCTTTTGCTGGCTTAATATTATGATAACTTTCAAATTAGGGGGTTTATGTATAAATTAAGACGTTTAAACGTCAAAAATGTATAAACGTGTAAAGGTAAACAGTCCTAATCACTAATTACATAACTTTAAGTAACGTTTATAAATAAAGAGGTAAATTTTCAAAACGAAATAAATTAAAATCTCTGAGTACCTACTACCTACTGTAGCGAAATAAAAGCAAATCTTCACTTGGAAACGTTTTAATTTTTGCAAGTAAAATAAGATAGTAATAAAAACTTAGCAAAACACACAGAACGAATATTATTAAAAAGGATTACGTCGTGACGCCGAGGTGATGTCTTTGGTGTTCGAGCCTTATAATAAATTTTATGTATTTTTGTTACGCGTCGATTAAGATACGTTTGCAAACGTTCCTAAACTTACGTAACTAGATAAATACGAGGACGTCCTAAATGGGTAATTGGCACCAAGTCAATTCGTTATTAGGTAGCAAGATAATAATTTAAATTACCGCTTGATCAAAATTGTAACAATGATAATATACGGCTAACTGGTAGTACATCAAGTAATAGGCTCTACTGAAAACTAAGCTACAAATGATAATGATAATCCGGTCCTAGGCTCCACGCTGACAATCGGAAGGCTCCTCGCTGGCCGGAATCAGAATCCTCTTAATGTGCAGGTCGCGCGCAAGATGTTATGTTGGGTTCGATTCCCAAAAGGAAGCTTGTAGACGTTTGATACTAGGGTGGCGGGTAGGGCGAATTCTAGATCACCCTACAGTCTTCGGACAAATCGAGTCCTCATGAAATGTGACTCGCCTCGAAACAACTTTTTAGTGATGTACAATTCGTTTATTTTCGGAAACACTGCCCTTGGATCCAGTGGATGACCGCACAGAACTCGGTCGTTCAATCTGTTATAGTTTACCGTTAATATTGTAGCAAATTATTTCATTGTGAAAGCAGGAAAAAATAATATATTAGACTTCCGTCCTGTGTCCAAAAAATCCATCAAATGAAAAATCTCGGTAAGAGAAAAGACAAACCAATATGACAAAAAAAACCTTTCTGGTTAAAAATAAGGTTGGATTTGTTATAAAAGAAGGTCGTTCGTGATAAAATTATAATGTAGCATTTGCCAATGCTGTACTACCTACCAACTAACGTAAGTACTTCCGCCCAATACCGACATCAGAATCAATTTCATCTTATAACTTAAACAGCAACTAATAGACAAACGTTAGGTAAGTACAGCTAAGATAATACTGAGAACAATCAGCCTTCCACGAATTCACATCCAATTTTCTCTAAAATATGTGTAAGTAGTACGCAGACTCCCAGAGCAGGGATGAAACTGAGAGAGACTAAATATACATGAACATAATCATGATTGTTCTCCGTTAATAGTTATTTGGTTCTAAGAACTGTTGGTTATTTTGAAACCCACTTATTTACCTATACCCTTCTTTGTGGTCATCGTTAAAGATAAAATTCTGTAGAAAAACGAATATAATATAATTTTATTTAGGTATATAAAGGTATTGCAGACACGACGGACTTACAAAGTATGCATTATTAATTACATGGTGTAGGTACAACGAATTGTTGGGTTAATCGCTAAACTCCTAGAAAGATCACTAAGGGCTGATTTTAACAAAGTCCGATAACTTTTATCCGCGGAATAAAATTGACATCTGACAGTTCCAGTATGAAAAAAACTGTGAAAAATTCATAATTTTTTCTCAATATATGACTTATTCTACGTATAAAAGTTTGGTGGAATGCGACCTAAGAAATCTGTATTTAGGAGGGTAAGAATATGATGGCGATGTCCTTCGTTTATGCATCATGGCACTGCTTTCAGAGTGCCAATAGACAGATATGCATACTCGTACATAAATAATATAATAAATAGTTATGCATATATAAATTCACGCCTTTTTCCCATGGGGTAGGTAGAGTTACACACTACAGATCGCTTCACTTTTAGTATTCAAACGAAGAACGAGCTAGATCTGTTCAGTAATTAGTGAACTGGACAGCCGCCAAGTGGATGCAGCAGATGTCATAAAACTGGACAAAATTAAGTCTGATAGATTATTTCAGGAGGGCCTTTGGCTAATATTACTAATTGTATTACATTCATAAATTCACGCCTGTTTCCCATCATCATTATGCGCAAACTGTAACCCCGAATTTAGCACATGACCCCTAGAGTAGAAATTTTTCGTCCGTTATCAAAAAAAAAATAAGCTGTTTCATAGAAATGTACTTGATATCAGGACGGCCACCAGTCGGTATGCATTTAAGCGGAAATTGCAGAGTTATTTTCAAAACAAATAGCGGAGAGTCATCTCAATATCTCTCTTCCTTGATTTTGTATATATATATAAATATTTATATGTATTATAAGTTTGTATTATAGTAATAGTATGTATGTGTATGTATATAACCTATTTATGTATTTGTTTACCTAGTTCTAAGAGTTTTTTTTTTATCATTGTCCCTCTCAACCAAAGCACCTGCCATCTAATCTCTTCACCACCCTTGGTTGACTGGTAGAGAATGCCTAAGGCATTAAGTCCGCCTTTGTACCTTTTTTTGTGCAAAAAGATTAAATAAATAAATAAATAAATGTGCAATACCTACACCGTCAAAATGTACGGGACAAACAATATTTTTTTTTTAGTAGTCCACGTAAATATTCACCGCAGGATTTCAGAATCATATACTGAATCTATGGTAACAGTTTGCGCGTCAATGCCCCTGCCTTTTTATACAGTTTTTATAAGATTTTCTTAGTCTTCAGCTAAAAATAAATGCCCTTATAGTTTTGAAGACATGTCTTTTGTTTGCTACCATCCCCACAGTTCTTTGCTATGAACAAACTTTGAAAAGAATCCAAATTTGAAAATAATGAAAGGAGAAAACTTTGAGTTAGTTCTTCATATGTTTTGCCTACTTATCTGATAATCTCAAATAACATAAATCTTAAAGGATTATTTTAACATTTAAACCATTTATCTTACGCGAAACTGACTCTAACAGTGTCATGAAAATATTTTCTTGGAAAGGCAAAAAAAAAAAATAAGACTAAAAACATTTTCAAGATCCTTGCTTTACAAATGGACCAGAGTGTCTATAATGCCATCATTTTTCCAGTGTGAGAGAGAGAGAGAGACGCAGCTATAAAAGACCGATAGCGCCATTTTTTTTTGCAATGGAATAATGATGGCATATTACTTCATATTACAGCCCCAGTTTCAAGTAACCAGACTCGAATTTCTCTTGTCTTCCACAAAACGTTACTGTACAAATACCTCATCATTATGCATGTAGGTTAGCGTTCAGCAAAGTCCTCCTAATCTACGGAGGGTGGTTTAACACTGGCAGATAAAGACGAGATGACAATGACGTAAGATTGATGGAGACTAGCACCAAGGATTTCCAAGACAGGAGACAGGCATTCATTTTCTGTTCTACATATACTTCTTATGGATATGGTGATACTGGTTAAGCCACTAATATTTATCTTCATCTTGTGACGCCTTTTATCTTAGGTCTTTAATATTTCACTTCTGTTTTTATTCATTTGTAATAGTGTTTTATTATGTACAACCTGTATCTTCATTTAGTACAGTCATAGGTCATAAGTGAGTTGTCCGCTGGTGGGTAATCCTGGTGATCCGTAATACAGGCTTTACCTACAACAGACACCAGAGGGGCAATGCTTGTAATTTTAAGAACGTTCACAGTCTGACCTCAGTCTCAAATCTGTCAAAAATTTCTCTAATTTCCCTACATTTTGACAAGTTTTTGACATTTTTTTGTCGCCGAGATGAGACTGCGACTAGATTTTGAACGTTGGAAACGTTCAAAATCTAGATTATTTCCCCCTCGTCCCTTTGGAAAATAAATAACTTATTATTATTTAGGACTCCTAAATATTAAAGACCTAAGATAAGTCATTATCATCACAGTGGAAATGTTGTCTCCAGTGTGTTTAAATAATTACAAACAGGATTTGTGTCCTCGACCCTACGTGTTATCAAATAGACTTTAGTTTCTCGAACTCGATAGGTCAAGCAAACCCTTCACTACTCGTAACATTGAAAACAGGAAAGGCGCGTCTCGAATGGCAGATTCAATGTTTATGCAGAAACCAGTAGAAAGATGCTCAAGAACATGTCACGTATTCCAAATCAAAAGTCATTTATTCAAACTAGGCTGAGAATCACCACTTTTTGAACGTTTAAATTACACGCCCGCCCTTAACCACGTCCTCCACCACGCTTTAGCAGGAAGAACTAGCGCAACAAACTCCCCAGCAGCTTAGCTGTCTGTTTAGTTAGGACTTGGTAAGGTTCCTCTTTTCTGAGCCAGAATTGACCATCGATCTTCCTTACGAAGCACCATATTAGATTTCCAGCTGTTGCTCGCAACTTCGCCTGCGTGTATTTTGTATATATATATTTTTTTTATACAAATATTCAGAACAAAAAGTAGCCCATGTCTTTCTCCAGGTCCCAGGCTACCTATCTGTCAAATTGCAGAACGACGACGGTTCAGTGGTTAGGGCGGCAAAAGGTAACAGACAGACAGAGTGACATCTGACACTTTGCGGGACACTAAATGCCCCCAGACGTAATAACAATAAAATTTCAATTCTATCTCGTTCCGTGTCCTTCAACCTTTTAATTACTATTAGAAAGGATCTACTTTAGGATTACTAGAAGGGCTTGTGGCTAAGTAATAGCAGCCGCACGGGTCAATCGATCAGGTTAAGCTACGCTTGCCGCGGTTGGTCCGTGGATGGGTGACCATCTTCACATACCAAGACCCTCCGTGCCTCGGAAAGCACGCTAAACCGTTGTTCCCGGCTGTCATTCATGGATCTTTGACAGTCGTTACGGCTCGCCAGTAGCCCGAAAGTCTGACAACCAGTCTTACCAAGGGGTATCGTATTACCCAGTAACTGGGTTGTGGAGGTCAGATAGGCATTCGCTCCATGTAAAATACTGATATTCAGCCGCATTCGGTTAGACTGGAAGCCGACCCCAACATAGGAAAAAGCTAGGCAGATGATGAGAAAGGATTTACTTTTATTTATACCAATTATTTATCTTAACTGCTGTTGACTCTGTAAGCGTATTTGCGTCTCCTAAACCAACGGATCGGATTTTTCACAGCTGTGAACATAGTATATTTATTTAGGACTAGTAAACTAGAAAGTGCTGCCTACACATTCTCATTAATTAGACTCAAGACACCGTTTACCGTGTCAAGTATCGAATTGGTACTGTTTGTATAATTTTCAGGTTGCTACTGATTTTGATCAAAGCGATATTATTAAGATTTTATCTCAGTCTAGCTTCTGTTTAGCCGGCGACTTCGCCCACGTGGTAGCCAACTATACTATAAAACATTCCCCAAGGCAAGGCAATAGAATTTTCGAAATCGTCCAGAGATTACCTCTAAACTTACAAACTTTACCTCTCTATAATATTAGTATAGACTACAAATTATATTCCATAACTAGCCCGCCAGTTCGTCCGAGTAATTTCTTGCTCCCCCGACCCATCCCGTCGCATCGTATCGCCTGTCTACGCTATGACTGCGTTTTCGCTTAGCATTCTGACTTTTTTTAAACTTTTGCTCGGCTCCTGAGGGTCCTAGCGCGATGTTTATAGCCTTCCTCATAAATTCGGCTATCAAATGAAAAAAAAACCGACTGGCAACAATCAAACAAACACTTCAGCTTTATTATAGCTATATATAGATATTGGACATAGATTACAATAATAACATAAACGTTTCGCTAAGAATGTTATTTGTTGTTGTTTTTCTATAGAAGAAGGAGCTTGTATTAATAAGCTCTTGCAAACAAACATAACAATTAAATAGTTATCTCAAAAAAACTTATTTCTACACGTGTAATAATTCTGACGTGTTTTCCGAGACAAACATGTGGGAAGAAATAAAACATAGCATTGATAACTTGTTTTTTTAAGCAGATTAAATAAATACTCATACCTATGATTTATCCTTCGCTGTTTTCTTCATATGACTCTGATTCGATTAATTACAATTCAACGGATAGAAAAACATAATATCCATTTGAGCTAAAAGTAAAAATGTTCTAAGAAAAGTAAGACAGTAAAGGACAGATAATTAATATCAGAAAATGTTTCAGTAATTTCAGCGAACGAACAAAGCCGGGCCGAGACTTTCGATATCGGTCACTGTCATGTGAACATCATATTCCTTTTGGCTTTTTCCTTGTTTATATTATATCCATTACCCACTACAAGGGTTAGGCGGGTTACGTAATATTACAGGGTTAACCCTTTTGGAAATATTACATAATTATATTGTTTAAATTTCCTTCATTAGAAAATGAGATTTTACGTATTTGAGAAGTTCAATATATACAAAAAATGTAAGTGTTTGTTTGTAATGTCAAAATAACAGCTTTTTACTAAACGCAAGTGAAAGTATATACGGGATTTATAAAAGAAAAATTGTCTGTTTGTGCCAGTAATCTCCGAAACGGCTGGACCGACTTACTTTAGAAAAAGAATGAGGGTCCCGCGTGAAACCCACATCTACCCGGACGAAGCCGCGGACAGTAGCTAGTAAATCATACACGGATTAGAAATGAAGCTGGGCGTAGCTTACGCCCCCAAACACTAAGCGTAATTCTGAACGCGTACGGAGCAGGACTACCGCATCTTTACGAATTATCATTTAATTGGTATGGCTAAAGCACCATTTACGTTTACACGACGCAAGTTTCTTGCCCGTGTTATTCAGTCAAATTGAATCAACAAATGACTTACATCGTCTCAACACAGTGAAGACGGTGCAACTTTTATTGTTGCTGCGACTAATGGTATGCCACAGGTAATTAAAAAAACACCGTGTAACAAGTTATACAAATGGTTGATATTTTTCAGAGGCCATAATTATTACCTATTGTATCAATATCTTCCTACCCTTGTCCCTTATTACTTGGGGACGCAACAGGTTTACTTCTTCCATTCTCCCCTGTCTTCCGTCACGCTATCATTCAATCTCTTTTTCTTTCACATCATTCCTCACACAATCTTTCTTTGGCCTTACAAACAATAATAAAGGCCCTGTAAATATTGTCCATGATATTACCTGACAGGTGTGGTGGCCCCGGAGCCGGAGCCAGCGCGCGACGGCGACGCAAGCTCGGCACTCGGCGGCGTCGCGTGCGACACTAACCACGCGTCCACCACTTGCCGCGTCGCCTTCCTGCCGACAATTGCCGTTTACCTTATTAAATACTTCCAAGACTCCAACAACTTCAAGACTTCCAAGAATGACTTTAGTGCACGTGATTATGAGATTTAAACGTTAACTCGTCAACAATGCGCTGGCGCATCTTTGCGATGTTACGCGTTCTTTGTGTGCATGAGCAATTGAAACAGTTATGAAGATCAGATTAACAAACAAGTAACAAATCATAGACATTGGTGTTTACAAAAACATAGTTATGTACAGTATAAATATATAAAACATTCGATGATACAATCCTCGACACATGCATCTTAAACATATTCTATCTCTATCTTAGATCATAAACTAGAGCAGGACAAAGCTATCATCCTACTAGAAACATACGTACACAAACGTCATTGTAACGGAAACTTTGATAACAATAGTATTCATATAAACTAGTTGACGCTAACTAGCATCATTGACAATGTTTGTATAGGACGAGAATATCTCTGCACTGGAAACTAAGTGTAAAGTAAATACGGCTAGTATAATAATACGAACATTTGCATTCTGATGATAGTTGACGCTTTGCGTTTGGGAGCTGTGACTTTTTTAATAGGTATCTTATTCGGTAGCAAACAAGCAGCAACATCACAGGTGCCTTGTCATCCGAGAGTCAAAGCTATAATATAACATGTGCTAGTTATTACACTTCAAGACTCAGAATTCAATAATTTATGCATGACATAATATAGCTCCACAGTTTAAACCCTTGTTCCGACAACGATTTGGAACATCATTAAACGTAGATTTAAAATAATAATCTTCTTGTTTAGAGCTCCAACAAATGTCGAGTCTGTGTTTAATTAGTGAATCTACATAAAAATTACACGAACAGTACCACGTTTCCTTTGTTTTATAAATTATAATGAGTTAATTTGAAGAGACAAAAGCTCTCAGGGATAATAAGGTTAGTCCTAACAGGCCTTTCAAGTATTAATATTATTATAATCATTTTCATGTTTATTTAAAACAGAAGAATTTCAGCGTCGACTTTAATTGTCAAAATGACAAGTTTGCCAAGGTAGTAAAATTATTAACTTATATTTCCAGAGTTCCAGCACAGTATGGAAGTTTCAATCTTGAGCTTTGCACAAACAGACTAAGAAGACTTGGTTTTAGCATACCTGCATTATTAAATATCAATGTACTGCGAACTGCCACCGCAATGAAATCCCGCGAGAAGCTCTAGAAATTCTAGCAGGATGTTCTGAAAGCCGATATCAAAACTTGCAAACTAGGTACTGAAGCTTCTTAGCAGGAAGGAAAGCGGATCTCTGCACTAGACTGAAATAAAGTAGCGGAAAGACAAAGACAAAGTAGATTCCAGACCAAATTATTTTCGTTACTTTAACAGACTTGTGACAAACATAGACAATAAAGAGAGACAAGCAACAGCAATTGAAGCTGTATACAAAATAAGTACAAAGACGGACATATTAAACTAATAAATATTCGGCATGTTCATTCCATACGGCACTGACATCCTCCTTGCCATTTTCCGGGCGTCGAACCAAAGGACAAATGGAAATTCTCCAATGTGACAATTTGTATACCGGAGTAGAGTACAACAATAACATACGGTCCGTATATTTTCAAATTTGTTTCAGTGAGTCTGCAAAACTTGAAATGCGCTCGAGATAGTTAACAAATTTATAAGCTGACACTAAGATGCTTATGCAGTGTACCGCATTTTACATTCAATGAGATTCGATAAAACTACATTTAACGTATTCGAGACATTAACATTACGTGCTAGAGAATTTATATTAGGTTTTATTGCCCACACGTCTCGGTAATCCTAATCGGAGTGTTCATTTGAGATAAGTGCAATAAAAACCTACGGTGAATATTGATGAAAATTACCTAAAATATTTTGCGCAGTAAGTACATTTTAAACTTTAATGGCCTTATTAATTTGAAAATGGCTGTGCCATTTTGAAATTTCAAACTACATATAATTCGACAAAGTAGAAGTTCTTATTACAAAAAATGACGTTAAACCGGAGTCTAATTTATCAATTTTGCATTAAAAACTTTACGTTTGTCTGAATAAAGTTCAAAATACAGTAGCTGGCTTGAAGGTTTAGG
This sequence comes from Apamea monoglypha, assembly GCA_911387795.2. Classification (NCBI taxonomy): domain Eukaryota; kingdom Metazoa; phylum Arthropoda; class Insecta; order Lepidoptera; family Noctuidae; genus Apamea; species Apamea monoglypha. The sequence continues at coordinate 10,382,925 of OU426932.1, forward strand.
CTAGGTCTAAATTAAGAACTCGTTTTGTAATAAGACGGTTCGTGTCTCGACACCAAAGCACATTATCAACAAGCCCATTTCTTCGAATAGGCCCGACTGCCTCATTATAATTCATACTACTGCTTGCCACCCACCATCGTAATTATTCAAGCCAATTCATCCATTCATAAAACTAATCAGTGTGTTTATATCTTAAACGTTTTATGGCCCATTCAGGACCGACAGAAGCATTGTCATTATAAACTTCAATAAAAATAATAACTTCCAGAATAAGTTGGTTTATGTCAGGTTTTACTGCATGAAATACTTTACTGGTTGAAAACTGGAGTCACTGCTATAATGGCCGTTAAAGTTTTATGGTAAACATGAGGCTACTGGAATGCAAGAGAGTCTTAGAGATAACTTATTTTTAACGATTCAAAAAAGGAGAAGGTACCTACTTATTTTTCTTACTTAGTCTACACTGTCCCACTTCTTTGCAAAGGCCTCCCCTAAATCCTTCCAGGCACCCTTTTATAGAGCCACCTCGATCCATTCCTTGCGGTACGCGTTAGTAGTTAAATATTTGGAATTCTTTTTTTCACGACTGATTTTTTTTACACCTATTTTTGCTACAGCCAAAAGACTAGGTACTGCTTGGCACGAAAAGAAGATGCTCTGGCCGGCCACATGGCCGGAACTGATCAAAACCGTGACAGAAACGAGGTTTACTCACTATTCGAAAGATGATGTAGATTGATTTCATGAGCACATAATCCTGTATAAAGCGACTGTAATCACAGCAGGTATAATACAATTGATGTTAATAAAACACGTCTGGATGCTGTCAGTTCTGATATAATCTCTTAATTGTCTCCAACACCAAGTGGAATTGTGGTTTATTCGCACAAAGGCCAGAAACATGACATGTACAAACCGATAAAAAGCGGTTTACTTATATTGTTCTTATTAACTTTATAACAGGGCTTATACGATTGGTCAGTAACGAGAATCAGTCAATTTCCTTATATATCCAAGTTTCCTTATTGCCCAGTCTCCGTTTATTTGTTTCATCTGACGGAAGTATTTTTAACAGTAAAACCAGTGAATTTATTACCGAAAAAGCGGCATTAATTTTATGATTTACGATCTCACGCTCCTTGGAGCGTGGAAATGTCTAATTTAAAAAAACATGGCGTCAATTTAAGTAAATGTTTTACGTGACGTCATTAGTGGATGATATATTGTTATTATCTAGCCTAAAGAATTAATTTACATAACACAGCTTTTGATTCTTCAAATTATGTTAAAGAAAATTGAATTTCCATTATACATAGTTTTGACAACAAGCCTAAATGAATAACTTAAGCAAGAAATAATGCATTTAGGATAGAAATAACAGTTTGTTGTTTGTATGGGTCATGGACAGTCATATCTTTATAACAAATTGTGATAACTTATCAGATTAAAACATACACTCTACGACGACTTTATTAATTTAGTTAAAGAAAATACTCATGTTTTCTTCGAAAAGATTTTCTTCACAGGAAAGTTAAGGTAAAATCTATGTGGAAGGCTATATTTTACAGAAGTAACAAGCCACTGAATTAATTAACAAAGATGCATGCATAATCAGCCTATAATGTTCCCACTGCTGGAACACAGGCCTCCTCCCGGTGAGAGGAATTGGGCCGTAATCCACCATGCAGGCCCAGTGCGGGATGAGTTGATAGATGCATAATACTTAGATATTATAACCCAACCGTAAACAAAACGAATTTATCCGTAAAGAATTTACAAATAAAAACGTGTTCAAGTTCGAGAGCGTTATATAACAAAAAAATTAAGTGTGTACCTGATTTTTTTTCAATGAGCTACCTTTCTTTTTAGACTCGTATTACTTCAGATTTTTTTTATTTGTATGAAATAACCTAGCGGAGATTTCTTGATCTGATTGTGTAATGTGAAAATTCGATTCTGCTCAAATGATGAAGCATTCAGTACAAAACTCGGATAAATACCCACCTAACAATTTACAATCGTTACATAGATTAACAGAATTTCCCTTAAACAGACATAAATCTCAATACAAATACCTTAAAATGGAAGCACACTAACTACCTCAGACACAAAAGGAAATAGTGGTTACACAGACCCGTGACATGCGACTATAAACCAGACTTGTACCCATAAATTAATCTACATAACACTAATTTTAATTAAAGTCGAAATTGTTGAACAGCCTGAACAAACCAAAAGTTAAGTGACAAAGCTAGAGGGTTTCAACAACTGGGACACAGTAATTAAGAGACCTAAACAAAACTATTAAGACTTGTGGCCTTCTGCTAATAAATTATAATTTATGTTAAGTTTAGAGCTGTAACTGCTTATATATTTCTTGTAAATTATTCAGAAAGTGTTACTCTCTGAATAATTAGTACTGTTTTCGACCATTTTAACGCTTCGTTTCTCTGCATTTATATAACACTGCAAAAAACAGGAATATGATAAAACATTTATAATTTGTTCGCAAAAAATAGTGAATAGGCTCATAATAAATTAGTGCGCTTTACCATCAACGATTGCACCACTGCTTTCCATCAGGCGGGATCTCAGTCAAGCACTAGATTATATCATTTAAAAAAAAAAAAATTAATAAAAAATAGTTGTGTTCAGAATATTGAATTAGGTACTGACTCTGGGAACTGGTAATAGTTTTGTAAATTATATTACGGAAAAGTTTTAATGAAAAATATCATGCTAATATGCAGAATTCAGAGTAAGTCAGTAATCAAATTGACATTGTCCGTATATTAAATCACAACTGTGATCCTTTAACAGTTGCATGAAATGGTAACAGGGCAAATTGACGTAGATTGACAATTTGCTTAACAATAAATATACGAGACTGTACTCTGAAGAAACCAAATCAATGCAAAAACCCAGACCAACGCAAAAGCCGCATACGTAAATTCCTTAAAAGTTTATCTACAAAATAAAAGCAACAATGTCACAAATAAAGTTAAGTTTAGTCTGTGACATTAAAGACTTTAGACAAAACTGGCAAATCAAGTTTATAAAGTTAGTATTTAACGAGTAGGTTGCTAACTTGATGTACTACAGTAACAGTTGCCAACAGTAACTGAATCAGACAATGGACTTAAATGAAGTTGTGCAATCGCTACCAATTATCTGTCAAGACTATAGTTGGTCTTTTAACTGTATAGGACGCTAGAAACTTTAACAAGTTGTACTAGTAAGGTAAAATACAAATATTCAGTAGCTTCTCGTTAGGCTGGGTTGTGACCCTAACTCAGTTGAGAAGTTTTTGGAGTTTACAGAGATGATGAAGGGAAAGCTTCTTGGAACCCTTTTCGGAAGCCTGCTTAACCTTCACATAGACTATACCTGTTAGAAAACTTATTTGTTTGTCTAGTTAGATAAGTTGTGTTAAGGGGGAAGCGTTCGTATAAAACTACTGAAAGCCTATTTCATGAAATATCGATCAATAGAGTTATATGCACTAAGAGGGGTTGTATTGATGATTTTAATGATTTTATAATTCTTTAAACACATACTTGTTACGGTCGCGAATCATATTTTGTTCAACATACAACCTGACACTGACCTGCAAATTGGAAAAACCGTAAGAAAATTTGCATTTCGCGGCTACCCTGGCACTTCCCCTATAAGTAAGATTAGTCACATCATACTGGATCTTCTGATTAAAATCTTTCTATGGCCAACAAAGTAAAATAGGCCAAAGATTCGATCGACCTTGTCCATCCAAACAAACCGCTAGTTCACATTAAAGCCAAATAATTTCTATTGTTCTACTTTTTGGTGACAATTTGATCATGACACAATGGAACAATTAAAGCTTCAAAACAAAACCTTAATTCGATTGTTTAAAAAACAAACAACAAGACATTTGAATACGCGTTGCATTGAGATAAGTCTTTGAAAATTATACGACTTTCAACAAAAGGGTTCAGAAATTCTATGAAACCATCCATTCAGTCAAGATCAAAGATTTATGATTAAGTGAAAGTAAATTTAATTTATGAAGCCTGTAATCTTTCCTGAGAACAATGAAGGATGTAGATGAATTTCTAACTGTTATCGGCAAAGAAACTGAAGTTCTGAATACGAAAATCTTAACTAGATGAGTTTTCAAGGTTGTTGCGATCAATTGCAATAGACCATATGAAATGACGCTATACACAACATAATCAGCCTATAATATTCCCACTGCTGGGACACAGGCCTCCTCTCTGTGAGAGGGAGTGGGCCTTAATCCACCACGCGGGCCCATTGCGGGTTGGTAGATGTCGCATATCTTCGAATTTTTTGGTTCTAGGACATGTCGGTTTCCTCACGATGTTTTCCTTCACCGTTTAGACGCTATAAATTATGTAAATTGTATTAATTAGTGCATGGAAAACCCGCTTTTGATATTTTTTTACCTCTCCTGCAGTGCAGTGTTGTCCTGTGCAATTTTCTGCCAACCTCTTAATAAGCCATGAGTACCACTACCTACTGATAAGGTTAATAATATGACCAGTTAACGAGCTATGACTTCAATTAAGGCACATTTGTTCCATTATTTTATATTTGCATTTGTATTCTTCTCCTTTTAAAGTAATACATGCGCATTCATTATTCTCTTTCAATGTTTAAACAATTTAGTTCAACCCAATCACCACGACAGAAACTTTAATATTTATTAAGCCACAAATGTTTTAAAGTTCAAATATCACTGAAAACCCCTTTTGATTTCTCTAAAACATTTTGTTAAAAGGTTTGAAATTAATTAAAAGCCGTTGTCAGATTTAGTTTTACAATCTAATTTTTCCATCAAGAATTTCTCTGTACCCTGGAGTCCGAATTTGGACCTGTTTCATGGCAATAAGCTCGTCTATTTACATTGGACTATTATATTTGGCAGGTGTACCTACAAAAATCCTCTGTCAAAAGGATTGCCTTTTGAGGGCTTCAATTTGCGTGATGACGGTAATCAAAGGCCTCAGAGAAATTTTTGCGTCACCTTGTCGAATGATATCAGGGATGTAAATTGAGAGTGAAAAGGGTGTAACTAGAGCGGTCAAGAAATCATATAAAACGGTGTCTGTTGTCTTCGACCTAGTTTACAGGTCTAGTATTATGTAGGACGTGTCAAGCCTAGACTCGTCTGTCATGCGGCTAACTGGGTGTCCTGTCTGGATATTTTCTTGTTAGCATCGCTGTTCGGACTGTCTGCAGCTTTTCACTAGTCAGTGATTGACGGGAGTCGAACTTGTTATCTCGCTGAATGATGTTTTGAGAAAAGCTTTCCATTACTTTCGTTAGTTGCATTTCAGATTTCTGCTAAAAGCGGACAGTGAGCGCTGTGAAATAAGCTTCTGCGAATCTTATTATGATAGAGATATTGCACCAGACATTTAAATAGTATCAAAGACAAATGACTTATCCTGCAGTAGGAACGCAGCCCGGATAGCACGGCACGCCAGCATTAATTACATCATCCATCGTGCTCTCGTCATTGTCGGGGTGCCAGCTGTTTTAGAACCCAACGGCCTGGCACGTGACGATGGGAAGAGACCAGACGGAATGACCATAATGCCTTGGAAGTTAGGCAGACGTTTGGTGTGGGATGCAACATGTCAGTGTCGACGCCCTTGCGCCATCCCATTTTCCTAGCACGATGGGCTGTGCTGGAGCGGCTGCTGCTGGTGCAGAAAACCTCAAATGGCGAAAATATTTCAACCTGATTGGGAGTTATATGTTCGAGCCGTTTGGGGTTGAAACACTAGGGCCATGGGGGTCCGAGTGCCCACTTGGTTTTTCGAGATATCGCCAAACGGACAGTCGACTCTTCACGTGACCAGAAAGCTGGCCTGTTTCTTGGCCAAAGAATTAGCATCGCCATACAACGTGGCGATGCCGCCAGCCTTTTGGGCATTGTTCCTGTTGACAGCGATGCGGACGAATTTTTTGATGCCCTATGATAATTTGTCTTATTTTTTCACATGTACATATTATTATTTTTAAATGTTAGCTTATATAAGATACATTAAATATTCGTCGAAATATATTCGAAAAATAAAATCCCCAACCCAGTAATCAAATAAACAATCGAACGAAACAAGCACACGTTAGGTTCGGTTAGTAACAAATCAGACAGGAACGGAATCAGGAGCTTCTCTGATAAAACTCCCTTTCTCTTCAGAATAATTAGATATCCCGTTTTCATTATTGACACAAGTTATAGGTCCACAAACTCCCAACGGACATACGGTTCGGGATTAACCGAAAGCTTTCGATGATAGACAGAATTATGTCTGTGTTGCACGTACGATGAGATATTTAACAGTTTAAGCCGATGAATACGAGCCGAGCAACGATTCATTTGTACAGTAAATTAGCAGTTTCGACAAAAAATCTGAATCGAAAATAGATCGTTTGTACAACGGGTGCGATGCGTGGGTATTCGTCAATGACTCGAATATAAAATTTCGAAAGAGTTTGTATTCATAGTTCGAACATTTTTAGATCGTCGTATTCTGTAGCGAACCACTCTCGTTATGAAAACGGGATCGTGCCAAGATGTCAAGACACTTATTATACATATGTATGTCATTATCATATTACTGTCACTTGATCGGATATATTATGATTAAGACATGAATGGCTTGGGAATGACTCAGATATTATGAGATCCAATTATATGAGAGACATTCATATTAGTGTAACTGTAACGAATTAATTTATATTCCACGCAGGTCTTGACATAAGCCCAATTTTTTAATTAATGTTAGAAGCAAATCTCTGAAAGCCAGTGTTCAGTGGTAATTCGCATTTCGCTGGCAACCAGGCCTTTTGAATTAGCCATTGTATACGAATCCGTATGACCTGAATAGAACACATTCGGACAACGTTTTCAACAAATGCCCCGCATGTAGAGAGCGCGTAAATTATTGTGGGTGCCTTTTGTAATGATAATGTTTACAATAATAGGCTTGTACCTGAATCAAAACAGTGATCGTTGGCTTACAGGATGACTGTATAATGATTCATACATCATCCCATTCATAGTCATTACATCATCCCATTCAGAGATTTGAATCAAATTGAATGGGGGATTCAAATTAGAATCAATGAACAGGTTTTCGTGTTGCGCTGCGTCCTAATCCAAAATTCGTATCAGGAATTGAACATTGTTTGTTTAGGCCAGATCAATGCAAAGCGCATTGGATTTGTCGAGTCATTGGTTCGATTTTCACATCAAGAGACAAATGATACGCCTACAGATTCATGCGTGTCCCTATACTTAGTTGTCCCAACACCGTTAAGCGCTTGTTTTACTTAACAGGATTAGGACCAACTATTAGGTAACCTGTGCTTTTAGTGCCACCGCTAATTGCGTTAGCACCGCTAAGCTTAGTTCGACAAGCGCCGCACTTTAGGTCCTAACAGCAACTAAGTACATGATTATAATGTTGCATGTTGTTTCAACATTCGATTTTAATGGGAAGACATTTTAGCTCCGTCTTATGGTAAGTCATGCGGAAACCGGCATATCCTAGAGCGAAATTGGAATGAACCCACATGTAGTTGGACATACCAATCCGCACTGGATGTGCGTGGCAGATTACGGTCAACTCCTCGCAAAGAGGAGTTTCAGCAGTCAGATCATTCTGAGCTGCTTATGTGTAATGGCCAATTCCCTTCCAAAGAGAAGATACGTTGGTGATCGAAGAGCTTTGGAGACGCTGGTGTTGACTACATCATCTTCCACGTTCCCGCCGCCATGATGATCGAATTCGTTTCCTTCAGCTGGCACTTACGCATGGACATCAGCAGCACGCGTAGGTTGTAAGAGTCGGCTTACAGAGACTTTCCTTCTTTCCCTGAAAATGTTATCAAAACAGTCCAGAGTTCCTAAAAAAACCACATAAAATAATACAATATTACAAATAGGTTACAATGAAATACATCACAAAACCGTTTGCCAATAAGACTTATCTATACAACAGCTGTAAAAACTGCTCTTGGAAGATTCTTCATTATATCCTATTAATTTTCACTTATGTCAGTAGTACGTTATAAAGATATACACATATTTACCTCAAGAAGTAGTCATGCACGAACTCCTGGTTCTCGTCGAGCCAGGCTTCGGTGCGCGCGCATTCAGCATCATAGCAGGTAGGCGCGGGCATGCCGCCGCCCGCGCCTCCCGCCGGCTCTTCTATGCTCCGCAACTGTAGGCCTGCGACAATACAAAATGACACTCAGTTATGGACTTAATGCAATTAATAAGTTACTAATAACTTAATGGGACCTAAAATGACCTACATATTCGCATGCATTGATAATATCTGGGAAACACCGGCTTAGTGCTAGGTTTTTGTAAGGATCCGCTCCTTTTAAGGTCAGAGATATTTTCGATGAGGACTCAATTTCTCAGAAAGGGAATTGCTCAGTTTGTTAGGGCAATTTGGCTTAACGTGAACATTAAGTATAATATTTAATGACTACGGTTTTTAATAGTTTATGCCCAAAAGAAATGAATTATAGTAATAAGGTTACGGGAAAGTGTAAAAATGGTTCATATTTAGCATGTCTTATGCTAAAACTTGTCGCTGAAAAAGTTACAATTATGAGTATTTATTTTCCAAAATAAATCATTTGCCTTTATAATAATGATATTCTCTTACTTTGAATGCAGTAGTTACATATCCTGAGGTCATTTATGGAAAAAATAAAACTAATATTTTTTGTTTTCAACATTCACAATACACGGAGGCAAAGCGAATGTTTTCGTTGTCTAGATTTGTCATTATTGACAGTTAGTGTTGCCAGGTAATAAAAAAAAATCGATTTGACAATAATCGAACTAATAGTATAATCGGATGTAAAATGATTTGATGGCCAAAAACGATGAGTGTTTAGTTTGTTTTTAATGTAATTAAAGGAAACTAAATATAAACCTTTTGAAAAATCACTTAATTACAGATTTTCAAGAAAATACATACTTTTTACTCAGATTTAGAAATCGATTATTTTCTTTAATAAAAGATTGAAATCACAATTGTTATTAATGTGGCAACACAGAATCAGCCTCCAACCATAAAATGGCGACGCTTTTTGAACTCAATCAGCTTAAATACTTATTAAACGACTTGTTTTTACATTTACTTTCCTGCAACGAGAATCAAAAAAATATTCATTTTAGTTTTAATTATATTTTTTCGTAAAAATACTTTTTACGGAACAACTTGTCCACGTTAAGCCAAGAATGAGCAATTCCCTTTGTTGAGTGTCTTCAAGGCTAGAGTAAATAGGCTCATAATAAGTTAGTGCGCTTTACCATCAACGATTGCATCACTGCTTTCTAACAGGCGGGATCGCAGTCAAGCACTAGTTTATGACATTTAAAAAAAAAATTGTTTTGCGAAAGAAACTTACATTTTTAAAAACTAACGGCAAGTCATGACAAGTTTAGTAGGCATTACTAAGCCAATGGAAATGGTATTAAAAAAGCATGAATCCAAAATCAGCACCTATTGCAATAAGTGCCCGAGCACGCGTACCACAACCACATCACAACGATAACACCTGGACAAGCGCAAATTATATGAAAATTAATAGTTTATTCACATGGACCACATTTGGACAATCAGTGTGGGTGATACCGACCACATTAAGGCCACGTGTCAGACACTACCCAACCGCCACTAGCGCCACCTTGCACTAGCGGCCGGCCACATAGCAAACACAACGTTGCGTTCGTTGAGTCAAAGCGTGCTTCCTCTACGAAAGCCGGAGTCGATCTCTCTGTCCGCGAACCCTAACCACTACGTACCCACATCGCAACTACTAGCGATAACGCAACCACATCGAAATTTTGTAGTTGCCACAACGCAACTGCAAGAAGCTGCAGCGACACTATTCACACGTAACCACTGCTTGCTCACATTTTATCGCTATGACGTATTATGGTACGTGTGATCGGGATCTAGGTATCAATTCTATTTAAAATAAATAAAGATCATAAACAACAGAACTATTTCTGTATTTTCCGATTGCAACCTAAAACTCGTTGTAGCAATATAATAACCACTTGAAAGCTTTTCTATAAACGTACCTATACAAGAATAGTTTCAAGTATTCCCGAGCGATGTTAATGAGGCTCTTGTGGGAATAATAATGAAACCTATTCCAAGAGCTTACTGTTTGCATCAAGGCATAAACACGAGGTAAATTTTTACAGCCCACGAGACTCGTACAGAAAATATGAGATTGGAAAAAATGAGATTTTGATTACAAAACCGATGCTTGGCAAAGACATGGCAAATATTGCTGAATATACAGTCCGCAGTCGAGATCACATACGGTGCTAAGAAAGAACTAGAATTTGACAACAAAAATTATAAAAAAAACTATAAATCAGTTATCAGTGTTGTCCGTACTTGGGATTAAGGTAATCCGATGTTTATCTTTCCACGGACATATAAAGTTACAACATTTTAAACAAATCGACATTATACAACATGTACACTTTGGTGTAGGTATCCGTATTGTAAATATTAGAATATTTTATATACTTCTTCAAAATGCAGACGATGCAAACACAATGAACGTCAAACTTTCAATATGACATTTTATACGTCATTGACAATAGAGTTTCGATACCTCATGATGATCAAAAAGTTCAAACTCATCTCATTTATCGCCACATAATAGGTGCTATTATAGATGAAATTGTTTAATTTAAAAAAACAAAAGATCTCTAAATGATTTCTTAAACTCTCTAACGCCAAGAAAGAGAATTCAGGTTATTTACTAATTACTACCCACACTACTTTAGCTACAGCTGCTCTCGACAAATGGGCAGTGGAAGTAACATGTCCGATTGAAAAATAACCCAACAAAATAGAAATTGTACAAATAACATTCCAAATTATTAGTACTTTATCCTACCAACTAATGGGTAAAACGGTAGGTCTAGTGGCAAAACGCTTCAGAATACCAAAATATTTTGGAATCCCAATTCCCAAATCGGACCGCTGAAATGGAATTTTAGAGATAAAGATTTTTCTAGAGTACTAGAGATTTCAAATGGAAACTGTAATACTTGGGATTAAGGTAGGACGTAACCAAGAACCGTGGGTTTCCCTTTAGACATATATTTCCGCTACGGATTACTTAATGACTCGTAGAGATAAAAGTTAACACAATCTATTTCTAAAATAGAAATCTGCTTTTATAACTGTTATTCTTATTCCTTCTAGTAGAGCATTATACTATTTCTGTTTTATACTTGCGATGATCCTTGTACGCACTACGCAAATGCACCGAATGACAATCCCCGGTTGGTGTAGGACTATTGCATGATATGGAAATAAAGATAGCTACCCAAATCCGAAGTGGACTGGTTACGTAAAACTATGGCCCCTGCCTGATTAATGTTTTATTATATTTGTTTATTTATAATACCTACCATAGCTAACGCAGTTATTCTTATTCCTTCTTATAATATAGCATTTACTCATTCTGTTTTATACTTACGCCAGTAGCTTTTATGTTTACGTTTAATTCCAGCAGCTCTAATTATTCTAACCGCACATTAACTTAGGTACATGTTCCTAATTTGTTAGACTGTGCCACCACAATATTTCAGAGAGTAACTTCTCTTTTTCGAGCAACAATACGTACCCCAATAATCACTTTAAGATCTCGTTCTTAGGTAATAACGTTATCAATTGTATATACTGTAACTCTGTGACCTTTACTCGTTTCCTACTGGGATCGAACGTGACATACATTACTTTTGGTGGCTATACGTGCTTCGGAATCACCCTTCCGGCGTTCACCTGTTGATTGTTCATTTAAGGTCAGAGGACCTTCTATTAAGTGCAAGTTATTATACTTATTATGAATTCAATGTAATGGTTGTTGGCATTGAGAAAAAATGTGACATCCTTATTATTGTTATTGAATTTGGTCGGGAAGAAGCGGTACGCAAAACTTTAATTCAGATGACCAATTCTCGTAATTTTAAAACGTTCAAAATCTAATCGCAGTCTCATCTCGGCGACAAACAAACGTTAAAGACTTGTCAAAAATGTAATTAGAACTATTTGACATATTGAAATAAACGAAATAAAACGAAACTGAGACTGAGATCAGACTGTGAAGGTTCTTAAAATTACGAGAATTTCCCCTCCGTTTCAATGTTTTGCGTGTAATACCATGTAGAATGAAGGCAATATTAATATTTTCAAAAGCATCGAGTTATGATTGGAGTATTTCCACTGACACTTAAGACTAAACTTGAACGTCGGAGAAACAGCTACATCTATAACAGTACCTATCCCGCATAGCCATTTATCTTTGGTCACCTAAATAATGTCTGGACTACCCCGAGGGCTACACTTACCCGAAACAGCTTGGGCGAAGATTCATGCTGTAGCAAAACGTATGGCCAATATATTTGTCAATTATTTGGGCTATAACGATAGCAATAATGTTCGCAAAGTTTCCAAAGACGAGCTATATTAAATTACTGATGAATGTACTCCCTATTCTGGGGTAACAGTTCGCCGAAGACATTAATTTCTAAGTAAACTAAGTAAGTAGTGGTAATAGTCACAATGATACATTAACTGCAATAGAATGGGACTGTCGTATAAATTGTTATATCAAACGCGTTGTTAATTGAGCTAGCGAGGATAAACATTTGTTTTTGCCTAATTGAAATTGACACAAGGTAGCATAGGTGATGGTTGCGTCGTAATTGAAGATGGCAGATAGAATTGGATGGTAGATAGGTACGAGTATTACGTGCTTAGGTAATAAAAAAAAACCCCGTGTGCTTATGACCACACGACTGAAGTGAAACTTCTTTCTCAAAATATTAATTCATTAAATTGTTCAAAACGAAATAGAATTACGAAAAATAACCAAAGAATCACCGTTCGCGTAACGCTAGTAAACTCGGAAATGAACTACTGACTGAGATATATACATATTTCACTTACTAGCTATAAGAGAAAGAGATAAAGAAAAATGTGCGCGCGCACTGCTCTCTCTTGCTCCTTGTGATACAGACAATAAGCCTACACTGTGCTTAGATATACGGAACGTATTTGGCTATGAGAGGAAGAGAGAAAGAAAAGGTGCGCGCGCACTGCTTTCTCTTGCTTATATCCCCCACTCAGCTCCCGTTCGCCTCGCCCGATCACACTTTTCGTAACGCTTACGTCACGCGTTCGCCAGCTTACTCCCCAAGTCAAGCGTGCGTAAAGAAGTTTCACTTCAAAAAACTTGTAGGTAATATTTAGCTAACATCGTATGATATTGCATACGTAATTAATAATGTTACTGTGGCAAAAACCCTCTATTACATGGGACATTACAAACATTTAAATGAGGAAATGTGGGTTTACAATTTTCTCTTGCCAACCCTTTTTGGGGAACTACACCTACACATATACATATAGGCATGACGTTAAGATGGTCTGAAAAGAGCTTGTAGACATGGTTAGCACTTACGCCTTTGGCCTAAGTCTCGATTTCGCTCACACGGCTCACACTCGTTCCGTAACCCCTCACTCAGGCGTAGTGCTTTTGTTTGAAAGGTTATTGCCGAAAGTCGCTACGCATGTAGCGCTGCGGTTATGGGCATTTCACCAGTGCTACGACATTTTTTTTTCGTAGGCGCAAGCTACGCTACGCCGAAAGATTTGATAAGTCCTCTCCTTATGCAATGGTAAAATTATTTAACATTAAAGTCTGAATTAACAATTTTTTTTTTGTTATGTATTTTTCTGGTGTACAAGATAGTATCATCTGCCTAGCCTTTTCCCAACTATGTTGGGGTCGGCTTCCAGTCTAACCGGATGCAGCTGAATACCAGTATTTTACATGGAGCGACTGCCTATCTGACCTCCACAACCCAGTTACTGGTTAATACGATACCCCTGGGTAAGACTGGTGTCAGACTTTCGCGCTACTGACTACCCCTAACGACTGTCAAAGATCCACGAATGACAGCCTGGGCCAACGGCTTAACGTGCTTTCCGAGGCACGGAGGGGTCTTGGTATGTGAAGATGGTCACCCATCCACTAACCGCGGCAAGCGTAGCGTAACCTGATCGATCGACCCGTGCGGCTGTTATTGCTTAGCTACAAGCCCCTCTTCACTCTCTCTTCTTCTTTTTCTTCTCTTCTTCTTTTGTGCAAGACAGTATACCTATATAATTAAATAAATACTGGTTAGTTGCAATACCGACTAGGAAAAATATGGTAAAAAAATCCATCACTTTTTAAACCGGATGTTTGTTTCAATTTATCACGATTCTACTCCTAAAGAAATATGTCTTCCAACGATTAACTATGTTTACAATAAAACACTGTCCGCTGACATGGGAAAATAGTGTACATTTAAATTAATTAATGAATATAATCAACGTTAATTACCTATGCAGATTACGGCAGATATAGGCAATTTAGATAGCCAGCTTAGCTACGGAGTAAATGTGTTGGCAATTAAATTAGTTTCTTATTAGCTTCGACGTAATTGACAATTCTAATGAAGCTGAAAAGTGTTAAAATAAAAGCAATTAATAAAACTTCTGTCTAGTAGAGTTAACTGTATTTGAGGACTGAGTCAGAGAATTTTCATCATTCTCCTGCCCTCATCCCAATTTGTTTAGGGTCGGCGCAACATAGTTTTTTTTTCTATACGTGTCTATTAGTCGTCATCTCGGTAGTACACCCCTTTGAGTCACAGAATTTTATACAATCAAAATATCTAATGAACTTAGTTTCAATAGATATTTTGATTGTATAAACCATTGTAATAAACCTCATAAAGCCCAAAATGCTCCCAGAAAGAACACAAGGCACCACTGCTATCTCACCAGCAAATCATTTAGGGTATCTTAACTTTTATACAATCGTCATGCTCAAGCCAATCGCCAAAGATAGAAAAAACATCTTAGACGGAATCAAATCTTCTGCTCATTGTGCACGTGATCGAAATACAGAAATACATCGCAAGAACCATCCACGTGTATCTACACTTGGGAACACGGGGAGGAGATTTTCCTGTTACACATAACAAAACCAGTTATTCACATAATGAATAATGTTATATGTAGGTATGTTTACTGCTAATAACCCCAAAATATTTCTAGGCCCGGAAAATAGGTTACAAAAAGGAAATTTTCTGAAAGAAATAATCCTACTAATATTATTAAGTTTGTGAGGATGGATGGATGTTTGTTGCTCTTTCACGCAAAAACTCCTGAACGGATTTAAATGAAATTTCGCATACGGATAGTTTATAACCAGGATTGACACATAGGATACTTTTTATCCCGACATGTTCACGGAATCGAACCATATGCGGGTGAAACCGCGGGGCACTGCTAGTCTTACAATATGTCGTTGTAGACCTGTTAAGGATCCAGAAAAGAACTACCACCTCAACCATTTCAGTCCACAAATTTTTGCGAGGTAAACGATAACGATGTCGATCGCCGGTTTCCTGGCGATCTTTTCCTTCGCCGTTTCGAGAGCAGCGGTGACGAAATTATTTACTCAAAGTAAAGCGCTTGCCTGGGTTCGAACCCACGTCCTACGTCGACATAAATGAAGTGAGAAATGTAAACTGAAGCGTTGCCAACCTTCAAAAGGAAAACCCTTTTCTATGAGGCTTTCAAATCAATATGGTTTGTTTAACTAATGTAGAAAACACTACCACTGTAGTCTGTACCTTGGATAAATCGTATCTTTACGAATTTCATGTAGGTACTGTGTTATGTTACTATCTCTCCGCCCAAAGGTCCATTTATTGTCTGCGGCCAAACCTATAAATCAACGAAACATTATCGCGGTATGATACATAATTTAAAAACAAATCCCAGAGGACTGCTTTTAATATTTATTAAAATTTCCATATTCCAAACTATTTTCAAGCTTTTACGGCGTGGCTGTTGTTTGCATATTTATTGAATTTATTTAAAATAGAGCTTTGGTTCAATTTATCCCGGATTAATTACTAGTGCCGCACTATTATAATATCAATGCAAATAAAAATGCTTCGTTTTCATATTCAGGCGGCGGCCATATGTGACCGCTTTCAGGCTAAACAGATGCGCTTGAATATCAGAATTTTATGTAATAAATGTAGGGCCATGAGACCATAGAAACCCAGCTTTCTAATAATTCCATTATTTACATACAGTGCCTTCCAAAAGTTACGTGTCTTTTTTCCATTTATTTGATGACTTTTTTTTTTCATTTTAAATCACAATGTTGATTTAAAATGAAAAATATACTTTTGCCTTTGCTGGGATTACCTGATTATTTTATTATTAATCATAGGTCATAGTTGAATTAGTCAATAAAAACGTTATAGTGTACAGTTCAAACATTTGAGACTAGAATTTTAAATCATAATGTTGCATCACAGCTGAAGTCGAAAAATGTCAACAACTTTGGGAGGGCACTGTATTTATAAGCTCCTTTACCGGATTCCAATATAAATTATATTTATATAGGTATTATATTTATATATAAATTATATTTATATTGGAACTCATACTTAGGTCGGTGATATACTATTTATTTCCTAGAATAAATAAATGCTGGAAAATGATACGAGAATGACATAATACCTTTGGATGGCAACATGTCTGATTCAACATATTTATATAATATCTTATTACGGTCACTAAGCAAAAGGGTGAGACACCATACATGTACAGGTATAGTTATAGCGACATGCCCCTTGCGAAGGGGAAACAACCCTTCGCAATTTAGTAGACATGTCTGGCACGACTGAGATTTAACAAACAGGAAATATCGATTATACTTACAGGAGCATGGATCCAGACTCTTTCTTGAACAAGCATGGAGCATCCTTACCGACCGGTAATATAAATCTAAATGTGAGTCTTTTTGTTTACTTGCAACTTCTTGACGACTTTTGGCACAGATTGCACGATCCGATGAAGAACAAAGGGTACTTTTTATCCGGGTACTTAATACACAACGTATTACACCAAGGTTCAGAAAGAAACTACCGGTAAAGTTTAATCTATAATAGAAATACGAGGGGCGTTAAATGTTTCGCGGTATCAGGGCGATTTACTAATGATGTGGGTAATTTGACGAATTAACTAAATATGACATTATCTAAAATTTCATAACTATAGTTATGATTATTAGTTTGCTAGTTATCCTAAGTGCCGGTTTTTTGATCCGTAGTTAACTCAAGCAATTGTTAAAAATAGTAGGTAAGTAATGGTTAAATTTTTGCAAAATGTGTTTTTTGATCAATTGTTACTTCATCTAATGGTTATTTTTATTGCTAACGTGACAATGTTGAAGAAAATCGAGCACCGCGCTGTTATTAAATTCCTTACCAAACAAGGAAAAAGTCAAAAAACTATTCACGAAGAGAGAAAAGAAGAGAGAGAATTTAAAAAGGGCAAAGAGAGTATTGAAGACGACACTTACAGAAGAAAACGTGAAAAAAGTTGAGAAGCATATACTGGAGGATGCCCGAATGAAGATCAAAATGATAGCAGAGATGACCCACCTCTTTGTTGGTTCCATGCACACTATTCTTCATGGCCTTCTTAACCTTTCAAAAGTCAGCGCAAGATGGGTGCCGCGAATGCTCACGGCGGCGCCTCAAAAGCAAGTGCGTATCGAGTGTTGTAGAGAATGTTTAGAGCTCTGTGGTGGTACTGCGTCCCCGAAGAAATTCAAAGTCATTTCGTCTGCCGGAAAAATCATGGCCACAGTGTTTTGGGACTCAAAGGGAATTTTGCTGATAGAGTACACAAAAAAAAGTGAAATCATAAACGCAGCATCCTACGCGTCCACTTTACGAAATTTACGGGAAGCAATTAAAGAAAAAAGGCGGGGTAAACTGACCACCGCTGTGTTGCTTCTTCACGACAACGCCCCGGTCCACACGTGCGAGATTATGGTTTCGAAGAAATTAATCACCCACCGTATAGCCCGGACCTAGCCCTGAGTGATTATTATTTGTTCCCTAATTTGAAAAAAGTCCTTCGTGAGAAATAATTTTTCAACGATGAAGAGCTGAAGACGGCAATAAATGCGCTTTTTTCAGAGAAAGAGGAAAGTTATTTTTTACAGGGTATTGAAAAGTTAATTTCGAGATGTAATAAAAATAAAAAACCGAGAATACATTGAACGCCCCTCGTACATAAATATAGTATGTGTGTAAGCAACAACAGCAATATAGCCGATTAAGCAATTAATTCTGCTTTAAAAGAAACACAATATGTGCACAACATTGCATACACAGCTGACGTAATCTCGCATCCCGTAAAAATCCAACATTGCTTCCATTAGCTTGGTAATGAAAAACGTAGGATACCACACGCGCTAACAAAGTGTTGCTATCGGGTATATACTGGGAAACAAAGCAATCGCTGCATCTTACGAAGCGGAGATCTTGCTTTCCGAGAAAACGACGGGTTTCTCTTAAAACATAAACACAGGAAAGGCCACTCCAATCAACTCTGTTTGTGTTCTAGTAGAAGGAGATTCCAGTGATCTTTATAATCTTGGGAATTTCTGGGTTTTAAGTGGGCCTTTAGCTATTACTGTAGCTTCATGATACATGAGAAATATGAATGATTGAATGAAAATGCAAATGGCGAAACCCGAGCGGGGTTTTCTAGAGGTTGGCACTTAATTCTGGTTAATTGTTCTACTGAAGGGAGATTCCAACGATATTTGCAATCTTGGGAATATCTGGGTTTTATGAGGAAGAGAAGCTTTTAGTATCACGGCCTTGTAAAGTAACTACGAGGATTCATGAGAAAATTAATTAGTAAACGAGAATATTTGCAGCGAAAACCCGGTCAGGTTTTCCAAAGTGTTGGGGAAGTCAGAAGTCAGTTCGCGATAAACAAGAAAAAATATTAACAAGACTAATTGCTAACCGCCGAGCTCACAAACAGTTCTTTTGACGAAAGTAAATTGTAACTTTAGGCTGATAAAAAAGGTAATAAGAAGTTCTTAGAAGACTTTTTCATGATAAGGACTACAGATGTAGGCGTTGTAACTAACTAATCTAAGTTCTGTTTATCTTTTAGTCTCATCGCAGACGCTAAGTCGTAGTTTAAACTTGGCTTTGATAAAGGAGATTGTTGGATTAGGACCTATTACATGGGACTTAAAGATAACTGGAGAAATATGGGTGTACTATAGGTACACCTGCCAACCCTTCGGGAATGACAGGTGTCATGTTATGTTCTTGTTGGATCAGGAATGAAGCGTGAATAGAAGATTGTTAGACGATAGTTCGTGATCCGCCTAAATCGTGTATCGTAGCCAATTTTGAATCGGCTTTTATAGTATTACTACTTCTGGTCGCGACTTTATCCTTGTGAATTGTCTTGTTCCCCCGCGGCGATGCAATGCGACGGGTGGACGAATCGCATCGCCGCGCTATTACTTAGTCTTCGCTCATCGTGCTTCCTGTTTTTTTTTGTTTTGCATGAAAAACAAAAAGAGTAGCGTGATGTTAAATAGCCTATTGCCTTCCTCAAGAATTGAGCTATCAAATTCAATAATAATTTTTAAATCCGACTGGTACTTCCACAGATTAGTGCGTTCAAACAAACTCTTCAGTTTTATTATTAGTATAGATACAGATATTTGGTATATCTCCACACTTTTGTGGCGTTATACTAAACAACAATTTGTATGACTTATAAGCTCTTTGTATTACAAAAAAGATTACAGAATAATTTTACAATTTATGCTCAGTTACATCCGATCATTTCTGAGATAGCACGCTATGATTCATAATCCCTCAACAATCTCAAGACTGAAGAAATCACATTTACATAATCTTATTACTTACAGAGATTACTGATGATAACTCAATATCGACTCCCACACGTCTTCTACATGTAAGGGCAGTATTATTTTCTTTACACAGAAACCAACTGGTCATCACATGCCCAACCTTTTTCCAACTACGTCGAGGTAAGCTTCCAGTCTAACCGGTGTACAATACTACTGTTTTTCTCTGTTCTGTGGTGTATAACGAGTCATCGTCTGCCTAGCCTTTTCACAAGTATGGTGGGGTTGGCTTCCCCTCCAACCGGATGTAGCTGAATAACAGTGTTTTACATGGAACGACTGCCTATCTTACCTCCACAACCCACTTACTGGGTAATACGATAACCCCTTGGAAAGACTGGTTGTCAGATTTTCGGCCTTCTGACAACCCGTAACGACTGTCCAAGATCCTCGAATGGCTGGTACGACTAACTCAATATCGACTCCCACACGTCTTCTACATGTAAGGGCAGTATTATTTTCTTTACACAGAAACCAACTCGTCATCATATGCCCAGCCTTTTTCCAACTACGTTGGGGTCGGCTTCCAGTCTAACCGGATGCAATTTAGCTGAATACCAGTTTTTTTTACATGGAACGACTGCCTATCTGCCAGTTACTGGGTAATACGATAACCCCTTGGAAAGACTGGTTGTCAGATTTTCGGCTTTCTGACAACCCGTAACGACTGTCCAAGATCCACGAATGGCTGCCGGGACCAACGGCTTAATGTGTTTTCCGAGGCACGGGAAAGCATGTAAAGATGGTAACCAATTCACGGACCAACCGCGGTAAGCAAAGCTTAACCTGATTGATCGACCCGTGCGGCTGTTATTACTTAGCTACAAGCCCCCACAGAACCACGTAGTACCAGAATACATTATATGATAATATCTAACAAGTTTGCGAAAGTATTTATCCTTTGATTTTTCATCCGTCCTTTGTATATTAATGGAAAATATTTTTTTTTCCCCGGCTTACGCACCCATCTTTGTTATAAGGTCTGTAATAAGATCTCCGAAGCTATTACAGAATAGAGTACCTCTATTCCTCTTACCCGCTGGTCTGTTATTTAGACAGCTGAAAGCCTCTCGACTTCTTTTGATCTTTCAATATGCCTACAGTTTTTTTATCCTTTACATTATGAGAAAGTTATAAAGTTGCGGTAATGGCTTCGGTTGATTTTGTTACAGAAATATCAGGTATCTTTTAAAAGCGATTGTAATATCTTTTTAAGAAAATTCACGAAATCTTTTTTTTTTTTAAGGATCTTTAATACTGCTTTTAGTTGTACCTACCTAAAAATTAATACTTATTTACAACAGATTTATAAAAGAAAGGAAGAAAGAATAACGTTTATTTGGACGCAGTTCGTGAAACAGAAAAAAAATCGTTCGTGAAAAAAAAAAAAAACAAATCTTACTAATAATAAAAAAAGTGAAAGTTTGTATGGATGGATGGATGGATAGATGGATATATAGATGCTTGTTACTCTTTCACGCAAAAACTACTGAACGGATTTGGATGAAATTTGGCACACAGATGGTTTATAACCAGGATTAACATATAGGATACTTTATATCCCGATATTCCCACCGCAGGACGCAGCTAGTAACAAAATAAAAAAGTGAAAATAATGTTGATTATGAATCCCAGCTTTGGTCAAGGTCCATCTTTTATAACGCCAATAAGTATAAGGTAGTGGAAGTAGGTATGTATGATACTCGTACGTTCGCAACTCTTGTTGCTAAAACAAGATAAGTACGTACATAAAGAAAATATAAAAACTAAGAAATAATCCACCTCTTGCTGTAAAGTAGCAAGTCTTGTTGCTAGTTTAAAAGCTAGAAACCACCTGTGGGAATAATGGACTCTATTTTTAGTGTTTGAGAGAGTATTCCTCTCTATTTTTATATTATTTAACAGAAATATAAAAATCATGTAGTGTCGGTATGAACAAGGTTACCACTTTCCAGTTGGAGTTGGCTTTTGCACTACGCCTCTGGGCGTTTTTCAAAGATTGATCATTAACGGTTCGTATCTTAGAATAAAGCATTGTGTGTATTGTTTTCAAGATCAACAACAACAATGTTTACTGTTTTCGAACAACATGGTACGTTGAAAACAATACATCTTTACTATGGTAGGGGAACTACAAACGAACGAAACTAAGTATTCACAGAGAGAAAGAGTAGGTAGGTGTGTCGTTTCAACTTGGTGTTTAAACCTGTAAACCTGCTTACTTTGTTACCTGGACAATAAACTATTTTCTATAGATATCATTATATTTTTACAGTTGACTGGAACACTACTCGATGTTTGTAGAAAGGCGAGGGCAAAGAGGACCTTAACCACAAAGAACTTCAGTTGTTGATGGAGAAGACAAATTTAAAGAATTTCAAGTATGTTTGCAGAAGAGTCGGTGCAAAACCTTTTCTCTAGGCGCCACCGCAACCGTCATACCGCAAAAGGAATTATTACAACATAACATTCTCAAGCTTCAAATTCCTTCTTTGACACATTTAACCTCACTCGGTAAAACGAATGAATCACAAACATTTGAAATTAGAGAGAGAGACAGGATCAAAGTCCTAACAACATTGCCTGCATACATAAAATTGTTGGTCGAAGTTTCCAGATGTTTGCATAACGCCCTTTTGAAATGAGGAGGGCAATTGTTAACATTTACATAACTAGTAAGGGAAGGCATTTTAACTGAACGTATGTGGAAATTCTTGGTAACTTACGCAGTTTCTGTCAAACTATACTGTTTGTGTAAGCTTTTACGAGGATATAAACTTACTAGATTGTCGATTGATGTGATTTTATTTTTGTATATGAATGGGATCGCGCAAGTGTGTAATTCTACTGCAATAGTGCGTTTAGATTTTTGATAGATGAATGAATTAAACCAGCTAACACTCGAGATGTTGAAAAATATATGACGCGTTTAGTTTGGATGTAACAATGTTTATTGCGGAAGTTTAAAATAAAAATACAGAATGAAACATGCTTTGGTTATTTTAAAATTCAAGATAAACATTTCAGTTCTATAAAATTGAATACCTATATGCGATATTCTTTCCGTTTTATGCAATCAGACAAAGAAAATACTGCTCATATTTTCGAAACGTACATGTTTTGCAGCATCTTCAGTACAGCATAGCTTTTTATATAATGAGTCGTTAACGTAGCATTGATGTTAATAGTATGTACTTGCTTGCTTGCAATAAGAGAAATTATTTTTTAAGCTCATTGACACCCTACGTACCAATTTGCTGTTTCATAGCAATTTCATACAACTATCAAAGAATGACAGATGCGAATTAAATATATACGGACAATTTATGTTGGTATTTTTGCTTAGTTTGTTAATAGGTTTTAGTTAGGATATTATACTGTCATTTTTTAAATCCTTTGTTAGATAATTTAGTTTATGAAGTTTATCCATTGTATTTCTAAATATTTACACCCTCAAATGTTTATTACAGCTATTTAGCGAAACTCAAAGGGTTGATTGACTTCATGACTTCTTACTCCATCTCCACCGTAACATAAGCCTGTTTGCCTTGTTAAAATATGTAATGCTCTTCCACTCAATATTGGATAATGTGTACACGTACATAATCTTGTTAACTTACTTATTGTTTGCTATGGTAATCCACGAAAAGATTGGGTATTTTTTTTTTTTTAGATAAAAGGACCAAGACCCAGGAGGAAGGAGGAGGGTTGGATGGAAGGAACGTTTCGTTAGCCTAGCTAAACCACGTTCAGCTCAAGTATACAAGCAAAAACCACCCTTAAACAATGCCGCAAATACGAGACCAAGAAACTTTGTCGCAACGTACCCAACGTTCATGGAAACATTTATAGAATTAGTTCTAGATACATTTGCACTAAAACTTTAGCCGTCCCAAAAATTAACACGAACAAAGTTGCGGACAAAAGCTAGTTAGCAATCTCTTAAGTTAACCACAAACTTACAAGTTGGGTTTACCAAACCCCATGGGATGCGACGGTCTAAAAGAGGAGAAAACGGGAAATTTACACTGTAGCGTTGGAAATGCTTATAGTCTTAATATGTTTAATGCAAGCAAAACTGGAACTAAGTTAATTTTCAGCCTATTTATTACCGAAAAGTATGTAAAGAAATTCTATGATTTCCAAGAGAAACATAGAAAACTGGTACTGGTGGTGCGCAGTTTTATTTAATTAAGTCTTATATTCTGGCACCACAGAATAAATGAATTTAATTATATTAGGAACAGTCCTATTTTTCGTTGCGAACATCCGGCCTTATTTTGACAAACAAGTAATTATTTCATAAGTCCATATTGACCAAAGACGCCGAAATAATTGTTTCCTTTCTCATTTTCTTTTTGTAATTCTTTATACATTACTTTCAGTAATTATTTTGTAACGAAATGAAATTATATTTCTTGTTTTGCGAGCATCGAGTTAATACATGGCCATATTTATGGGAAAAAAATAAAATGGTAAGTTATCCTTATTTGTATGTCACTGATTAATTTATAAAACCTCAATCTAGAGTCCTGTGCGAAAAAGTGAGAACAAAAATGCAAAACGCAAATGTCAAAAATCAAATCAAAGTGGTGGCGGCGGTGATGATGTGGTGGTGTGGTGGTGGTAGTGGTCAAATATTCATAAATAATTTTATTTCTGTAAGTAGGTTTGTACAAAAAGTTTTACACGTCAGTTTTATTTTAAAAACTAGACGAGGTCGGCGGTTTCTATCTGAGTACTCTGAGAAGAAAGGCCGAAACAAAATCGGAGATCACAGTCTCTTTTAAAGTCCATACGTATTTTACTGTAACATCATTAATTAATGGTTAAACGAACTTACCTTAAGTGATGTTCGACCATAATTATACGAGACGTTACATCCGAAGAGATGAGCAGTTTATTCCGATGCTTAATGTTGTCACTTATGCTGGCAGAAATTTCTAAATTAAGCTTTGGCGCTTTCGATCTAGTGAATTTCTCGGGATTTAAAGTTTTCTTTAAAGTGGCTTCCTTCAACTCTTTAGTCAACCCTTCTTTTTTATTGTGGAAAAATGCTCATGCATTCTGCACTACCACGGCGAGATAGTGCAGTTATGTGGGACTCGAACCAACTAAAACGCCACGGTGTCCTCCTCTGCCGTTTATGGCGGGAATACGGGCACGCGGTAGCACTCATCCGTGAACCCGCCGCGACTGTCCGTCACTGGACCCTCCTCTGGGGAGTACTCCCCATCACCGGCGCACCAGATCACATAGCACGCCGTGACCACCCAAGGGACCAAACCAGCACATGGGCGCCAGACGACCCAGTGTCTGGGCACCCTTGGTCTCCCTGCGACGATTCTACTAGGATCCCACCCCAACGTTTAGAAATCTCCTCATTTATAGTCGGGCCTAAGACCTCTTCTTTGCCTGTTGAATCTCCTAGCGCCTCTAATATTTCAGGCGGTAAAACGTCGGATTCATCTACTTGGACCTCATTTGAACTAGGACCAGGGTCTTGAAGGAGCAAATTAGATGCACCTGCATTATCTGTAGCATCACCAGTACGCGGTGGGTTGGCGGAGAATATAACGCCAGATCTGATTGGAATATTACCTTCTGATGCATCTGAATACAAAGACAGCCGCAGTGAGTCTGGTGTAGGCGACATTGAGTGATAACGGTCATATTCTGTAAGTAAAAAGAAGCAGAACAACCGTTGTAGTTGACAGTGTTGTCTTTTAGTCTTTGTACGGACGCCAGCACATCAAGTTACTACAATCTGTCAAATTTCTGTAATAGATTTTCAACTTTATCGCTAAAGCATTACGGTTCAAGGTTGATTGGGAAAATTTGACAGTTTCGGGTAGCTTGACCTGCTGGCGTCTGTACGTACTCTCATTACGCCATTCAACTCTTTATTTGACAAGATGCTGTATGCAGTGTGTATACATTTTAAAATCATTGTACGTATTCCCGATACGCCATTAGACTGATTCGTTATCAGCCATGCTCATCAAGGAGTATAACTATATATGTAGATGCAAAAAGCCAATGAAAGACTAGTAATTTACAATCGTAGTTAGAGGATAGAGGTCCCTCTATTACACTTACATGTCGAATGTAACAAAAAGTAACACCAACCATACGAACCTAATCCTTATTATGAACAATTTTCAACAAAATAAAAAAGTTACCTTAAATGAAGGTAGACAGCAAAAAATATGCAAAACGATAAAACTAATAAAAAGTATATTTATACAAATTCGTTCATAGTCATAATGATTCATATAGACGCACCAATATTTGGCTACGATATTCAAATTAGGAACAACAAAAGATGTGTACTTAGGTACTGACCTTCCTCATCCTCACTTGTTGACGAAGAGACAAGTAGTTTTCGCTTCAAACGCTTTATCTTTCGACGAATTTTTGAATTACTACGTTTCCTTTTTTGTTTTCCCATAATAACACGTTTTTCCACTAACTACACAGTATTTTTTAACTAAAACTATATTTTTACAAAACGCACGATGTTACGACGCCCGCACATAAAAAAGGTATGGAGTTACGTGGAGATGGCGCTGCAGTCGGCGGATGTGGTAGAACAAAGTTGAATTTATAATTTCATTTTTGATTCCTCAGCTCTTAAATATTGTGCGACGCCTAAGTACATGGAGAAGTGAAACTACATAGTTATTATTAAATCTTTAGATGTAACGTCGTAAGTATAATACGCATCCTGCGGGCGGAGAGCAATGGGTAGCTCACCGCCCGATCAGGACCAGGCCCGTGCCGGACGGCGCGTAAGTGTTCCACGCGCGCCTCAAAGAGATGTCAGCATCAGCAACGAGGGGCCCCTCAGGGTCGAAGCCTGCCGGGGCAGCGGGATTGTCCGGAAGGGTTACCGCTACCCCGGAACATAAAGGGCGAAGGAAGGAACATGGGTGGGTTTTAGTCAGTAAGAGTCTGACACTCCCTTCCGCTCCACCCAGAGCGGGAGGGGTCATTTGATGATTTCCCATCCCAAAAAAAAAAAAAAAAAAGTATAATACGCATGAATACATCACTCATTACATCAATTATATGTATCATAACAGTGAGAACATTTACAGCTTCGAAGTGTCAGTTTTCATACTACTTGTTCCCTTATCAGATCTTATGGACTTGACATAAATACTGTTAGGACATGACGATGAGGCGAGACCGACTCCTACATATTGACGTAGTACTTGCTATTTAGATCCTAATCTTTATTGTGATCAGGCATAGTAATAACGGACTCTGCTATACGAGTGTGGGAGAGGAAAAAGTAAGGAAAATGTAGTTATTTTTGCGCTTGCAGGGTTTCTCTATTGTGAAATAAGGAGATCCTAATTCCCTTGTGACAATAATGGGCTTTAGTATAACAATAATAATAATATGATGAGTTATTTTTTGCGGATATCTAATAAAAATGCTTAAAAATACAATAAAAAAGAAACTTTTATTGACAGTTACATTTAATCACTCGTCTGTGACGTTAAATATTAAATGGATATACTCAATTTACATTATTATTTGAGTAAGAAACGTCTTTCAACTGTCTGATCGCAAATATGTTACTGTCAATTTCAATAAAAGTGAAAGAAGGAATTCTAATGAGATAAAAGCTAGAAACATTTTAGTAAATTAGACTGAACTTCATCCGAGCTATGACACATTATGTGAATTGAAACGCTATGGAACGAATAAACTTTCTGACTTCAAGTGAACTTTGATTTGTGACAGAAGAAACTTTAGTTTTTTCGTTCAATGAACGAAAAAACTAAAGTTTCTAAACATTATTATTTCAAATTACAGCTTGAGTAGGGCAATTTTATGCGCCAATTTCGACTAGACATTTGAGAGTAATTTAATTCACTTTCTACATGATAAAATAACTGTTTTAAAAAGTCTACACAGCGTCAAACTTATAAGAAATTTAATAACATCGTCATGATCTAGATATAATTAGACTTCCTAATAATAGGCACATACTACTTAGTCAATATATTCAGATGGAACTTTTTGTTTCGTTAATTACGAGTCAACAAGTTACACCATCGTATCCAAGAACTATGGAAAACCCCCAGCAGGTTGTAGTGGAATTTTTCTGTCAGAGAATTAAACCGTTGCATAAGAAACGTATAAATGATCGGTATGTCCATGAGAACGTCGAAGCTCAACGCAGCCACACGCATGAGCGACGTCAGTACGACACAGACGAAGTTGTCGAAAACGTTATTACATTTGTTTGACGCCGCGCCGTTATGAAAGCGTAAACTGTGATAAATTTATCGATTGGCAAAAAGGGAATATCGACTGATAACCCCCATGCCGAAATATATGGCATCGTAAAACGAGGCTTGTTTTTATTCATCATATCTTAAAGCGGCTTTCAATAGAGGAAATTAAGTTGACCATAAAATGCGTATCTCGAGCGATGTACGAGGAGTCCCACATGGGTTTTTTTAAGCCCGCTTAAGTTGGTAAGAAAGAAAAATATTGCCTCGTAAAAGTATAGGAGCCAGTTTAACAATGTGTCGTTAGAGGGGTTAGCAGCAATGTTTGTTTAAAATCAATGGTGTAACCAATATACTTCGTGTTAAGGCCAATGACCACTTTGTATGCGGTGTTAGTCGCTCTGCCCATATCAGTACTAAGTTAGAGCAGCATTTTCGTTTGCGGCCGATGTGTTGCATAACTGCGTACAATAACTATCATAGCGAGCGACAGTGTGTGCTTATAGCTATTAGTGTATACCACCATTGTGGTTATGAGTGTGCTGATCAGATTTTGTGCGATCATACTTATTGGTTTAATCTGTATTTACGTTTGCCTTGAGCTGGGTTAGATTAACATCCCAGACCCTATAAATCTTGGTTCACAAATAAACATCTTCCCAACTCTTCGTGTATCTCCAGGTTCTGTTTAACAACTTTAGCGTTTCGCGATAAACAGCAGAAATATAACAATTTTGCATATTTTTCGTGTTACATTGTTACTTATAGTTATAATACACTCAACAACGTTTCTAACAAGCACACAGAGAGGTTTTTTATCAAGAGCCGTGCAATCTTAACCAAGCTCGTAATTCAAAGTTAAGGGTGTTCGGAGTACCTACTGCAGTCTTCTGTAATTTAATTCTGTGTGAGTGCACTGTAAAAATGAAGTTTGTTTTGCTTGAGTGCAATAGAATCGTTGATCGTGTGACTTGCAGACCAAATAAATTTGTTATAACATTTGGAAGCGCCCGAGGAAAATTCCTTAATAAAAGTTTATTAACAAATATGATATAGCTAAAAAAGGTTTATGTGTACCTATATAACTTAAATACAAAATACTAGCTGCGCCCCGCGGTTTCACCCGCATAAGTCTCAATCCCGTGAAAATGTCGGGATAAAAATAAAAAGTGTTCTATGTCCTAACCCAGGTCATGGTCCATTCATGTGCTAAATTTCATTCAAATCCGTTCAGCAGTTTTAGTGTGAAAGCATAACAAAGAAACATACAAAAAATCAAATATTTTCTCTTTATAAAATTAGTTCAGAAAAGCGTATTAATCAAGAAATCTCAGTGTTTTCCAAGACGTAAACAACGTATGAAGCAGGGAGCGGGTTGCTAGTTATCTTATAACTGAGACCACCTACAGTCGGTTGTATTCACCGGAATCGTTAACATATCAAGTTAGCAACTAGCCACCAGTATCAAGTTGCAGTCGGTACTCAGAACTGTCTGCGTTATTTCAAATAGTTGACAGTAACAATAACATTATGACTGGCAAGAACAATAACGAATGCTTTTGCGAATTTAATGCGATACTTTGTTGTAAGGTCAGGAATATTGATAAGGGATAGTTGGCTAGAATTTTCATATCATTGTTATCCTCCTACCTACTGTATAAATCAAGTGTTATTTCGCACTTTTTGTTCCATTTTCTTTAAAAATAAATAAAAGGAAACAAAGTCTCTGGAGCCCTAACCACCGGTATGTTGGACCCTACTCCCGATGCCGGCGGACTACTCGTCTCAACGCAATCATTTCAATTTGTAAGTTTTTCTTTCCGTTTCGTGGTCGTCAAAAGGTAGGTACAAAGTTTAAGTTGCAGGTATATTCAGCGGTTTTGACCTAAAACTTCTCAGATGCTAAAAGCTTCTTTTCTTTCTTTTTCTTTTTTAAAAAAACGTTGCCCTACACTAGGAATTTCTCCTGTATCGTGGGTGCGTTTACAAACATTTAAACTCACATACACAAACAGCCAGACCCGGAACAACTACTTGTAGGTCATACAAATATTTGTTCCGTGCGGGAATCGAACCCGCGACACGCAGCGAAGCAGTCAATCGCTTAACCACTGCGCCAACCATGCCGTCTTGTGCTTTCTTGTCTTTTTAAGAAAATAAATAATAGCCCTATTAGCTCAAACCTTGGATTCTATTTAAAAGAAAAACGCAAAGCTCCTAAATTCTACCTTTTTATCCGTAGTGTTAAAATCTTAAAATCTCAACGAATGGCTTTAGATAAGGATTTAACAACGACGATTTGTCCCATAAATAGACTGAGTAATTTGGCAAAACCTTTTTGTCCGTTCAACTTTTTAGGAAAATAGACTCCAGCTTTGTCAAGACACAAATTTCTTCTCACAAAAAACTGGCCTCAAATACTCTTGCGAAATGAGGCGTAATACCATCAGATGCCTCTTATTAAAGGAGCTTAGCTTAAGTAATAAAACATCACTTTAGTTTGTGAATCAGGTCAATCAGCGGCACAGACAAAATACTTCAAGAATTCTATTCTTATATTGAATGTACTGATGAGGCCATGAGGCAGCGGAATCCCAGATTGCCACATGTTTTCTTGAATTCAAATCACGGTCGGACTTCGTCGGAAACCAGCGAACCGAACCAGAGTTATTCGTTCTTCAAGTTTAAATTGCTTTGTGGCAACGTAACTCTCCCAGGCCAGGTGACGGCACTCGTATCTACCCTACTCGCTACCCATTATGGCTTTCCGATTCCATTAATTCCACTAATGAGTCACACGGCTTTAATAACCCTCAACTGTTCTAATTGACTCCAGGTTTGTTAGAAAGTTGGACCGCTTGTGGCCTTCGACGATCGTTACTCAGCAAAGGCCTTAAAACTGCTTTGATAACTTTGTAGCGAACCTCGGGGTTAATAAGATACAAAACTTTGTAATATTTAGATAAGTTTTTAGTATGGGTTGTCGGAAATGGGCACAATATACACTCAGAAACCAATTAATAATGAAATTAGGTAGGTATGTAAAGAAGACCGTAAGATGTTGAATACTTCAATAGATAATAATAGTTTTCTTTCTATTTGGTAGAAAAAAAATATTCATTTATCAAATAACATTGCAAACTATCGTTTTATAAAAACGTAATGGGCAATTAGTTCCGACTTTTTGACAATTTAAAAGTGCCTGTAAATGGTTTAATTGAAAAAAAATGCTTTCAGTTTGATGGTGAAAATAATTATCTCTTGATAATACCGTTGCTTTCCGGAGTACTAAAATATAAACTTTTACCGTCAGTTTACAAAGTTACATAAAGAACTGTAGTAAAATTCCCGCCAACGCGCAATGTAATAAAAGACTTGGCCATGTATGTATAAGGAGACAAAGTAAGAATCCAGAAAACTGTATAAGGATTGAAGTGCACTTGATTCTCTTTACAACCACGTCACATCCTTTCGGAGCGGACAAAGAGACCAACTGATGTGACTCATCTGAAATGTGGACATTATAATATGGAAAATTCTCTAAATATTTTCACCCATTTTTAGCAACAACATATCGAAATAGACGCGAAGAAAAGTTCGCTGTTTCGCTTTCACTTGAATGGAAAACGCAAGCGTTCTGAATACAAATACAGAACAAAAAGAACAGCTATTTTTGGAAAAAAGGACGAACTAGAAAAATGGGACGGAGTAAAATTAAAAGATAAAAACACGAGCGGAAAACTGGAGGGTCGAAATGAAAGTTTGAGACGGTCATGTTTCGGCATGGTTGAAATACCTACTTAGGTACGTTAGTAGATGAGTCATACCATAACGGACTAAAAGTTAAAGCGAGTCGTGTTTTACAGAAAACAAGTGAAAGTTCTGATAAAATACTTAAATAAACAAGTATGTGAATTGTCATGAACATCGCCTATCAGCACGTATCACATATCAATAGCCCATGTTTATACAGAAAAATAAAATGTCAATGCAAAATTTAAATGACAACCGTGAAAGCAAAATCCCCCTGAATCCAGTTAAAAATTCAGCAAACAAAAAAATAAACAGAAATGAACAAAAACCAATATTTTAAAGGCTCGACGCTTCAATGGAACCAATAAATATTTCCAATTCAGGGGGTCAGCCCACTCACGCAACTACGGTAGGCAATATACTCTTCCGTTTATCGGTTACGTGTTACAGCGCAGTAAACTATCGGCCCACGATCTATCATTTCTGTTCAAGGTATACCAAGAATCATAACTCTTCGACTGAATACAGATCACCTCTGAATCCATCAACTCATCTGGTTTGATGGATTCAGAAGAATATAATCTTATAGTCTCCTCTATATTAACCTACTCTTTCCAAAAGCCCCTTTGAAACGTGGCAACGTGAATTTTTGACAACTTTTAAACGTTCAGTATAAGGCTGATCACACACTATATCGCATCGTACGCATCACGCGACGGGGCGCGGGAAATGGAGTCAAATTTCCGGCGCGGAAGAAAGTTTTTATTGAATTTGTATGTAAAAAAATCATTATCTGCGCCCCGTCGCGTGGCGCGTTATAGTGTGTGATCCGCCTTAGTTGCCGTGAATTCTCGATCTTCCACCTTCCGTGTCTAGTAGGTATACTGCACTCACCATCACTTTCGTCTGAAACTAATATAACATCGAGCAAACTCCAGTCAGTTTGCTCGATGTTCTCGATGCTCGTTTGATTGGTATTTCTACGAATTTATCATCATTGACCACTTTGCTCAACCAACAGCGCATGCATCCAAAGCCGAAATCGATCCCTCTGTGATAGTCAGAGGGATCGTTACGGCCTTGGATGCTTGCAGTCTGGTTACAGATAATCTGGTAGGTATTAGTTAGTTACCCGTGTCCCGTTGTCTATGAGTAACTATACAGGGTGGCAGCGACATTGACGAGCAAACTCTAGCCAAATTCAGCACATGATTCTAAAAATGTCAAAATGATTCTGGAATCCCCTGATTCCAGAATCATGTAATGAATCCTTAGTAACAGGCTTCGCATCGATGTCCCTGCCACCCTGTATTTATTCAGAGAAAATCTGTCATTAATGAAAAACAACATTATTCTTTTCATTCTTTCGACATCTGTCGGCTCGAAGGCTAATTAACATCGACAGTGCTTCTCATTCTTAATTAAATTTCGCCTCGGTTTCATCTTCAAATAATATCATAAATTCAGTGTACTTTCTTTCACGTAATTGAAAAACACCAATAGGCATTACAAATTGTAAACAATTTCAGATCTAATGAAAAGGTGTTTTAAATTCACGTAGATTTTAGTCTAGATATTTATGGACACACTCAAAATAAAAAAGAGTTACTGTGAAGCGAAAACCGCAAAAATCGCGTTAAAATAACACCTGGAAAAGTCAAATCGTATAGAAACAACGAATTCGCGTGTAGGTGTGAACCTTTGTAAAAATATCATAGTCAAAAGGTTTGTTGGTATTTTATGTAAATATGACGAGGCCGAGCCTTTTAAACAGTCGAGTTGGAGCACTTGGAGCTGATCATAAATTTTATTCGTCCTTTGTTATCTTAGTAGGCATCTCGGTAAGAATCCTAAAAGGATTCAGTAACAATAGAAAGTATAATACAAGCTACCATCTGTCTTCAAATGTCAGCGATAGATAAAGAATCTCAGGGTCTACAGAATAGAATCTAACTGGGAGTTTCTTTGTTGATATCGCAAATTAGGAGTTATTTATAGATGGCATAGATTCTTGACCATGAAATAATGGAGACTACACAAAGGATGCCAACTATAGTCGTATTACTCAGCTATTAATACACACAGAGAAAAGGAATCAATTTCTTAAAGTTTAACGAAGTGAAGCAATTTTATTTTCTTTAGAATATGTATTAAGATTCAAATAAAAAGAATCCCATAACTTTGCGTAATAGCTCGTTTGCTTACACGTCTAGTTTGGCCAGCAAAACCAGCTTTTCAAAATAGGGTTCAATTTTGATCAAAATATCACAGTAGGTGGTCTTACAACACACAACGTCAAAGGTCTTTCTAATATGATCCTTGTGCTAAATTACTTCTAGGTATAAGAACCTAGTTATTATATTCCTCAAACATATACTCCCAACATAAAAAAACGATTAAAGCACAAAAGACCACCGCCTAACATCCTGAAAGGTACTCCTCACACACTTGAAGTTCCCTACATGATTAATGATGCACTACTTACGGTACATCAAACACGAATAATACTCCCCCTCTTTGAAACCACTTATGATAAATCAATAGCGGCTCCTTCGGAAACTGTCTGTTGAATACTTTCTTGATCTGTGGTTTCATAAAAAAGCGGTGGCCGTCATGAATATCTGGCTTTTTCGCCAGTATTTGAAATTAAGGTGTCAAAAAACGCTCTGTATTTAGAGAGCGCGGTTGGTCTGTGGATGGGTGACCATCTTTACATACCGAGACCCCTCCGTGCTTCAGAAAGCACGTTAAGCCGTTGGTCCGGGCTATCATTCGTGGATCTTTGACAGTCGTTACGGGTAGTCAAGAGCCCGAAAACCTGACAAACAGTCTTACCATGGGGTATCGTAGGTATTACCCAGTAACTGGATTGTAGAGGTCAGATAGGTAGTCGCTCCATGTAAAATACTGGTATAGCTGCATCTGGATGGACTGGAAGCCGACCCAAACATAGTTGAGAAAAAGCTAGGCAAATGATTTGGACAACCGTTATTGTGTGACCGTTCACAGCTTGTTTAGGAAGCCAAACCTTTGCTATCACAACAGTTCTATCTATGTGCGGGTAATCTGTCTTGCACTCGACAGTTTGAGAGGAAAACATGTTTCCAATTTCGTGTGTTTTCCTTCAGTGGTCTAAGCTATCCGTTATCTATCAATCAGAGGTACTTTCAGTCATAGAGTGGTTAAAGGTACGGTTTCCTAGAAGAGCAGTGACCGTCATATAGCATCCGCTAAATGCGAATAACGTCACTGAAACGTTATTTATGAAAAGAAGTTAATATGTTTCCCAAGAGATCGTTTTTGTCACCATAAAATCAAACCATCGGGGTTTGACTTTATTGAGTCATCATTTTAATGACTGCCGTCGCTGTGACCGTTATGTGCTGGCCTAAAGGTGGTAAGTGTCTCCTTGTGGTGGCTAAAAGAGGAGCGCTTTCTGCTACTCTTTTTGCCAGGGATGACCAGCAATAAGTATTGAACAAACCATTTTGATTACCAGTACTAAACCCTCACCAATTAGTTCACCACTTCAAAATTATTTTCAAAGTTTCTAAATAGAAATCGTTTCTGCTCTTTGAATAAACACAACACTTTCCGGAGCTCATATCGCGTGAGAACAAACCGTCTGGGGTCGGGTTCAACAGACTACAAAAACTTATTTAGAAGTCTATAATTCTAGCTAGGGCGCTAATATGCATAGTTAGTAACAATCTAGAAACTTCTAAAATATAAATTGACTGTCATTAAAAATACCTAAGAGAAAATAAAAAACTATTCTGTTCGATAAGATTCCGATACATGTGCAAAAGTTAGATGACATTTTTCGTTGACTTTATGTTGACTTTTGGAGGCCACTGTATATGTAACCCATTCGAATTTAATTTGCAGTATGAATAAACATGCAAAAAATGAGGTGAGCACTATGTTAATTTTAATTAAAATAATTACTTATTGTCATAGCGGTAAATATACGAACATTCATAAAAAGGTAGCATTGACTCTATCTGTGGAAGCCTTTACGTTTGCATTGATTAAGTCCCTTGACGTCTATATATGACACTTCACAATGAAAAACTGTCACAATTGGACTGAATTTTGGACACATAACTTACTTCTTGAACTAAACTCGCTAATTAAATAATGCAATTAATTTAAATCAGCCGTATTATTACCTGAAATTCCCAACTAGCCAAACATTATGGAAGGTCATGAATCATTTACCTAATTAATAAATAATAATAAAATTATGTTTAGGTATTTATCTCCACAAACGATATTCTTATACATATTAATTGTCCTTAGAACGTATCAACGTTGAAACAGTTTATTTTTTTTTATTTAAAATAGTGATAAATATTCTATCATTGTATGAAGGTGAAGATAATCGTAGCAGGTTCACTAGCACAGGTTAGTATATCGAATAATTAAAGGCAATGAATCGCAAGCGATAAAATTACCACATAGTCGAGAATGATATTGCCATCTGACTTCAACATATAAACATACACTAATGTAAGTACAGATATAACCGATTGTACTCATTTTACATTAGGATACATAAAATGTTACAGTAATGGTCTTATCAGAGTCAATGACCTTACGCTCAAATGACAATAATATACGCACAAGGTTCCTATACTCGTACGAAACGGCGCGAAAATAAACAGACAGAAAAGATTGCAAACAATTTGTGAATGGAATAAGTTGTGTAGTGCCGTTGTATCTGACCCAGTGGTAGAAAGCGGAACACGATGAAATGTGACAAGGTCTAAGAATTTTGGTCAGCGCCGCTGTTAGGGCCAGTCTATTCTGTAAAAATCTCACCGTGAAAACTTAGTCGAAGTGAGCTTGAAATGTACTGCCAATAGTGTCAATCCCTCGCATCAGAGGTGCAATTCTCGTAATTTTAAGAACGTTCACATTCTGATGTCGCAATCTGTCAAAAATACCTTTAATTTCCCTACACTTTAAAGAAGTTCTAGGCTTTGATTGTTGCTGAGATGAGACTGCGACTAGATTTTGAACGTTTTTAATTATGAGAATTGGCCTTCGGGTAGAATGACAGCTCACTTCACGTGTTTTCATAGTGATTTTTTTACAGAATAGACCGGTAGATGTCAGCGTCAGCGTGACCGTGATTGTACAGTGTACATTCAATCTGTGCATATCACTGTAGAAAACAGTAGAACAGTTGTATTAGACGTTGTACATACTAGAACAAAATAAATTACCCACGTAAAAAAACGAAATAGTTTTTAACGTAAAAAGAGGCCAAAAGTGTACACAATAATCATTACACAGCTGTTTAAGGCTGCGTAATATTATAGCCTTGGCCTCAGCTCGAATGGAAGATTCCTTTCAGTGGATTACTTTGCAGCAGATATAAATTATTTAATAGAGCTACTGACCACACCGCCCGATGACAGACAGGTTCAATCCAATTACGTAATATCGTTACGATAACATTTTAAATTGCATATTTATGTTGATTGACGTTTATTCGCGATACAGTTAGTTTGAATGAATCCATTTTAATTTTGAATTGTATTGTGTATTTTTTTCACATTGCGGTCGTGTCGTTGAGGTCAGCGACATTGCTTACGTATTTACGTGAAAAGAAAAACTTTCTTCAAGTATTCGCAATAGTTACATTAGAATATCGATGACCAATTTCGAACACGACCTAGAGCTCAGCAAAGCAGTAGGTCGTATTCGAAAAACAATAAATTATGTCTATTTAATGACAGTCCTTTACCTTGACACTAAATTACTACAGCCTCATTGAAAAGGAAATAAAAATGGTAATACGCATATAGTTTAAAATGGGAGTTGCCAGAATTTTCTAAACTTATCATAAATTCATCAAACTTTGGATTGATGAATAACATAGGTTGCAATAATAAGTCATATTTTGCCACAATAACTATCATACTAGAATAGTCCACTATTAAACACTGGCCTTGCTTGAACAAGGCCGCGACGAATTATTCTAGTTGTATCCATTATACGGATTATACCGTAATAATCACCACGCTTGGTCTACCAATTAGTGATAGGTTGAGGCTTGAGTTTTAGCAATAGGAATATTACAGACTTTTTGCATTCAAATCAAGCAACCGCTTAGTACTGGGGTGTTTTGTGATGGTCATTTTCATTGCAGTGGACCTTAACAACCTTTTAAAAAATAAATATATCGCTATTCCCTATATCTGATCCTCTGGCACATCAATTTATTTTGCTATCAGTGGGTCAGATGAGAAAACAGTAAACCAGAAACAATCAAAGATAGATAGAATAAATTAAACGTAAAAGAACCTTTTTAAAAAAACAAGCTTTAATTTAAATGCGCTAAAAAGAAAAAAATAAACTTTTACTTTAAAACTTACACACAATGTACAGACGCCAGCAGGTCAACCTACCCGAAACTGTCAAATTTTCCCAATCAACCTTGAACCTTGAAAATCTATTAAAGAAATTTGACTGATTGTAGTAGCTTGATGTGCTGGCGTCTGTACATGATATAAAAACTTGTCGCGAGATTTAAGTACTCGTATTTACTTAATTTGAAAATTTTAATAGTTAAAATCAATTACATCAAGTTATTCAATTTACTTGTACCTATATCTACGCAAGTAAATCTCGCGACAAGCTTTTATATCATATAAATTGTGTAATGACATTATAAGTTGATAGTAAAAGTTTTAAAGTAAAAGTTTATTTTTTTCTTTTTAGCGCATTTAAATAAAAGCTTGTTTTTTAAAAAGGTTTTTACGTTTAATTTATTTTTTACTTTTTAGTTATTTTTCGACTTATTCTCAGCAATCCTTTAAAAATAATTAGTCCGCCATCTCGGGTTCCACCATGTTGGATTTAGAATAACGTCACACAGCTAACCATGTATTGTCATCCAAACTGAATGTGTATACAAAATTTCAGCTCAATCGGTTGAAGATATCTGCTTCAAAATTGAGTTTCAAGCTTTAGAAGTCCGCCATATTGGATTTAGAATGACGTAACTTTATTTTTCGAGTTGTTCTTAGCAAACCCTTTCATTTGATACCTATATTGTAGGAGTGCATTAAAAATGATTAGGCCGCCATCTTGGTTGTGCCGCCATGTTGGATTTAGAATGGCATCACACAGTTAACCATACATTGTCATCCAAACTGAACGTGTATACAAAATTTCAGCGCAATCGGTTGAAGATATCTGTTTTAAAATTGAGTTGCAAGATTCCACCCGAACAAACATACATACATTGCAAGTTAAATAAAAGCTTGTAAAAAAACCTTGCAGTCTTTGACGAACAATTCTATCTTATCTAAATACGTACTTTTCTTGTGGTGCAGACATGATCCGTGGAGGCGGCACATGCTCGCCGTTTGCCCCATGCGGGCGCTACCTTGCTCTAGTCGCCATCCGCGCGCCACCAGACGCTTCCAGTCCAGTCTACATCTCGATCCTTATCGACACTCCATAACACTTCACTGGTACAACACTATTCGTCACACCTAACATCTTTTATACACTAAAAACACCGCAGTTGATTTAGTATACTGGCTGTTTTTGTTTAATTTTTTAGGCTGTGGAAATCCCGTTAATTACACGTGCAGAGTAACAAATTGATCTGAGACGACCTTCTTGCTGAGTGATAATATAATAACATAATTTGGTTTGTTGTCGATCAATCAGGTTTAGGGATAAGTGTTTGTGAACGGTATGATTAAACGCTCTATTGTATCAATGATCGATATCGGTAGGCAATTTATTCTTGTGTTGACATTATGGTAAAATACAGATTATGGTATTTTTATAGTACTTAGAATCTCATGAGTATTACACAATAAGATGACGTCATTGTATAATAAGACGTTTTAATCAGGCGTAATCCAGCTAATTATTTATTCACTTCGTGCTGAATCTATTTAGCAAACTTCGCTTGTAAAACCCACATTTATTAAGAACTCGACCTACGTAACTAGAGGAAAACTACTTCAAAAGCGTGCATGCATTTACACTTCTAAAAATAAATCTAGAAATATGTATTTCTTGAAAATGGTTTACAACGCTCATGTGTTTAATTTAGTAAAAGGCTTTCAAGAGAATGCTGTTTTCTATTTCTTTCAAAGAAAATATTTATATAGACGGGAAACCCCAACAAATTCAGCACAGATTGTTTGCCTACTTGTTTGTCGACGAAACAACAAAGACATCAGTTATGCAGATTTTAATCTTCTTAAAAGCGGGAGCGTACGGCGCAGTGTATCGTCTTTAAGTCCTTAACTTTAATGTTACTGAGCTAGCGAGCTAAACGCCTATTAACACGGTATTTACCTTTTAAACACATTTAAAAGATTAAACTATTTGTTCAAGATTGTGTTAACCTTGCTTTTACGCTAGCCGAAAGACTAAAACTTTTGTTGCAGCAAAGGCAACAACAGAAGGCCAATTCTCGTAATTTAAAAAGTTCAAAATCTAGTCGCAGTCTCATCTCGGCGACAAACAAAATGTCAAAAACTTGTCAAAATGTAGGGAAATTAGATGTATTTTTGACAGTTTGAGACTGAGATCAGACTGTGAACGTTCTGAAATTTACGAGAATTGCCCCTCAGATTAAAATGTATTTTAGAAAAAAATTACATTTTTGCAGCCGCCATCTTCGATTTTCATTTTGACTTCCTGACCCTTTGGCTTCAACACCCTCGAAACCATGAAAACTATCTCTCTTTCTATTATATAAAAAAGTCGCATGGCGAGGGGACATAACGCTGTTTCGTTATATGACGATATCTACCAGTTTACTCCTACCGAAATTTCCGTTAGAGAACTTCGTTCCAAAAACTATCCAGTTCCTAACAGAAGCATAGACAGAACAAAACAGAAGAAGTCCAACGACATAAAACAGGTGCCGAATCGTGACAGAGACAAAATATACATCAAAAGTTTAGTAAGGCTAAAGGTGAAACGTTTCTACAAATGGGTGAATAACATCGATAGGAGAGAGTATACCCCGAAAACAAATTACGACACAAAACAACAGTTGTCATTGATGAATTGTACACGAGTCGAATGGAATGTCATTCATGAATAGAGGTAGTAGTAAATCATTGGTGATCGATTCCGTTCCCGCCTTACCTTCCGAACGGACGGGGAGCACACTGGACAATCATACTAAAAATATATGGGGGAAAGTTTTGGCTGGTATCACAGGGTTCAGTGCGAAAATAGTTTTTCCATTGATGACACAATGCTTAATGTATCCTAAGATTTTCGGTGTTTTCATTTATTTTCGTTTCGTACGATACTTCAACTGGTTTTGATTGAGTACCTATATATGTATATATATATATTTCTATTATAACTTCCGTTTGACATTTATAAGATTTCAATCACGTGTTTATTTCGATGTAAACACGTGACTGAAACCGCAAACGTGATCAAATATTCTACAATAATTTATGTCTATTCAAATTATTATTCGCATTAAATTGAATATAAATAAGTATAACTTTGTGAACAATTAAATTATGTTACACAACTACAATAAAAACAATTACTCCCAATTGAGTTACATCCTATAATTTAGTCTTATCTTAACACTCAACAATTAAAGGCTACCGCAGACACGCGCGAAGCAACGGTACGACGCGATTCTGGCAATTCCCATGAAGTTTTCTCAGAAATTGTTCTACTAGAGTCGCGTCGCGCCTGTTTGCGGAAGCCTTAAGTACGGGGTTACAAAGATGAAGATTAACAACTTCTGGAGATACCAAGTTACGGTTTTAATTATGGAAATTAAAGTCCCGAGTTGAGTTGTCAAAATTATATAACCCGATTATTATTATATTATCAAACATCCTAAATCAAATTTAAATTAACGCAAACATGTCTCGAATGAAAATTTAAGATAACGCAACTCAGGTCCCCAAAATACTGGCGCTGCCTAGTTTGGGGACCACTGTTCAAATATTAATTATTCTGCGAGTGTAGTATAGTTCTATTATTAAATTAATTTTGTAACAATGGACCAATAAATTATTCTTACTCACAATTATTATTTTATAAACGGTCTGTTAATTTAATTTAACTGTTGTTCTCAAGATACTATATAGATTAATGTAATAAATTATATAGAAAATTTAATTATTAAATACTCTAGGTACTATTTATACGTCTATTCCTATATCTAATACGACTGAAATAAATAAGACTTTCCTTAGCAATCAAACAATATCAATGTTTTTTGTAACTGCAAATAATGTTCGTGACTAATAATAACGATAAATATTATAACATTGAAAATGTGCAATAACCTGGGTCAATGGAAAAATAAAAAGTATGAGTCATTAATTCATGATTCATAACGTTCCACTTATAAGATATTTTTTCGATGAGTTAACACTCAAACACTGCTTTATAGAAAGGTTTAAGGCTTTACGTTTTTAAAGAAACCTAGACGTTTACTACGTTTGGCGTTTACAATAACGAATAGAAGACTTTTTTTTCAACCTCTTTTTTCCCACTTATGGGTAAAGGTGGCCTTTACAAGAACGAATAAAAGAAGACTTTTTTTTTTCAACCTCTTTTCTCCCACTTATGGGCAAGGGCTCCCCCAAAGCTTTCCACACTGAAGTCTAATTTCATAAAATAATAAATATAATCAGCCTGTATTACCTAAATAGAGCATAGGCCAAAATGTAGTAGTACAACTACATATCATCAGTTCCATTTTATAGCAGAGAAAGCGCTCTTATCAATGACCGGGTATCTACTAAAAATTCGAGAGGTGTCGTGAGATTGGGGGGTAATTGCGTAACACACTATCAGTAGCAAAGGGTTTCATTTTGTTCAGTTCAACAACGTTCATTACGTTATTTACGTTGTTGAGAAGACACATTTTTCGAACATATGAAGCAATGGATTCGCAACGTCGCGCGACGTCCAAAATGATTCAGATTGAGATTAGATAGTGTGTTACGCAATTAGGGCGCTGGTTAGAACGAAGTTCCTTTCACTGTATATTATGTATTAAATAACAGGCACAATTAAATAAAATAAACGACGATGTTACGCTTCTTTCGGACTAGCTCTCAGACGCAAGTGTGCAAAGTATTACGTGCGTTAGGAAATTCGTTCAAATAATTTGGGTTGACCGTGTTCATTGGGGGGGCAAGCT
The DNA here is from genome assembly GCA_911387795.2 of Apamea monoglypha. Classification (NCBI taxonomy): domain Eukaryota; kingdom Metazoa; phylum Arthropoda; class Insecta; order Lepidoptera; family Noctuidae; genus Apamea; species Apamea monoglypha. The sequence goes on from OU426932.1 coordinate 10,426,008, forward strand.
TTTTGCCAATAACCGGGTACAAACGATTTCGCTATGTTACTGATTTAATTAAGATATTAACACGGAAGCGCATCTGCTGCCTAATCTGCTTAAAGCTGTTAACCTCAACAGCTTTAAATACCCATTTTGATTAAGATCATTATTTATAGCGTTAGTCTAGTTGTCGAAACATACGGATATTCATAATGAGACAGATTGTGTTTACGCAAAAGTTGACTTTTAGTAAGACGAATTCAAAGTTCAATTTTAGTATAAGTTAACCAACTTGACACGATGGTGGTAAGACGTGATTTCTTCCTATTTTTCAAGGATTATATAATTTTCTGTACCGATGTAATTAACTTCACAAAGATTACGAGGAACTGGCTAATTTTAACGCGTCAGTATTCTATGTTCTATGTTACGGGTGTAGTTTCCGCACTTAGTCCTTCAAGTGGCCCATTGTGCGTGGGCCATGGCGGCCGTCGGTGGTTATTTATTCATACGCGTCAGTATCAACTGTTGACGTTTTTTATTGGAAAATGCCCAAAACGTTCAATTTCCAGAAAACGAGCGATATGTCTTTGCCCTTTGTCTGTTCTGCATAATCAGCCTATACTATTCCCATTGCTGGGACACAGGCATCCTCTCTGTGAGAGGGAGTGAGCCTTCTATCATCATTCGGGAGTAAAAAGAGAAAGGAAATTAAAAGACCAAGATTAATCGAAGTTTCGATTATAATTAGGAAATTAATTCATCTGACCGTTTTACGAGTATTTACAGCAATCAATTACCTAGTCGAAAGATATCACATCGCTTTCATTTGGAGAATGTCGCAAATCTACGTAAGAGCTTGATTACGATACAAAATATTTCCAGATTCGATTATGAAGAGACATACTCCGTTTTACAATTTTTCCGGAAACCGCTAACGACTGTTTTGTTATTTCCTAACATCTCGGTTGGGCATTTCAAACCCTTTAAGTATAATTCTATCTGTCATGGAAAGGCTTTAAGAAACCTTGCCTAATTATGAAAATTTATTTAAAACCACGACATTAATTGCTCGGACTTGACATAAATTGTTATCTGTCTTGATTTATTCCTAACCGCCAACGAACAACTTAAACGACCTGTATAGGCTTTGCAAAAAATCTGTGCATAGATCATAATAAATTACCATTCAAAGAAAACAATTTAATTCACTTTTGTTCAAAACGAATGACAAACGCATGTCTCTGGTAAAGAATTTATCAATTAATTACCAGCTGATATCTGCAATTTAAAGTTTAATCAAGTTCTAAATTGCCTACCCCACATCAGTATAACATTAAATTACGTTTAACGATAGTTCGTGACTACTAACTTGAGCGCCTCCTAGTTTTAAAGCTTGCGATTTAATGGGAATTTCATCGCGGAATTATACCAGGATTGTAGTAAAGTACGGGAGGTTAAAAGTTGAAATATCTCGGTACCTAATCCGTAACAGTGAGTCTGGTCCATACTTCCATAGTATGGCGGAGGCGGCGCTCAGGCCTGGACACTGCAAACTGCGATATAAACGTCGTCAGGTCGGGGATTATGTATTCAGAATACGGCTTACAGTCAGCTCTTTGCGAAAAACCTGGAATAACTTTATAATTGAAGCATTTTTATTATTTTTACAAAATGCTTCAGACCGCTTACCGGATTTGATCCCTATATAGCCTGTATTTTAAATCTAGTACGTGAAGATTTTAATATCAAAATATACGTAGGAGAGCTTCAGCACAGTCACTTGACATATATTTTAATAAAACCGAGAAGTGGTTTTACGTACACCAGTGTAGGTCTCATTTAACTTGATTATCGATACAAGTTAACAGTTTTATTTATAAGCAGATACCTACCTATAGTATTTATTAAAAAGTTTAATATATTTCGAAATAAATATGCACACCTACATATTAAAATAGATATCAACATCACTGATACTGATCCTAATACTTTCCTGTTTTTTTTCCTATTTTACCAGTTTCAAAACATTTCCTCTCACAGTTACCTCATGCAGCAATAAATAGTATAAATACACGGCGCCTCTGAAAGCCGCAGACCACAGTTAGGTACTTACATAAAAATGATTAGAGCACTGTAACCACCACATAATTCGTTTACCTCATTTCACTCACGGAAGGAATGGGGATACAGTTTATGTTTTCATTACGGCTATCGGTGTGTGAGTACGTTCTTCCTCTTTTCATAGTAAACTGCTTTAATCATCGTTTTACACCTATTACAAGAAGTGCACTCTCTGTATGAGAGTGAGGAAAGAGAGAGTGCACTTATGTCCGCGTACACACTTGTAAACTCTAATATCTCCCGCGCTGAAGGCTAGTCTCCGTTGAGATTGGCCGTCATGGCCGAAATAGGCTCTGGAAGACTATATCATATTGCAACAGATATTCAATGCGTTGACATGAAGAGAATTCCTCCTTTCCTACATTTTTTTTTATTTGCCATTTATGTCCCACTGCTGGGCAAAGGCCTCCCTACTCTCTTCCCACCTCTCTAAGACCAATATTTATTAAAGGAGTCCAGATCATCCCGCCATCTCCATCTGGGCCTGCCGCGATGTCGTTTGCCATTACTGGGTCGTAACTTCGGTCCATTGATCGGCTGACATGCGGTCTGAAATGTCCAGTCCAATTCCATTAGGTACCTCCTACAATTGGTGCGAACAATTCTTTTGAATTACGTTGTGTAACTCATTAAAGTTACGCAATTAAGCTGCAGACTACTGCATCATCAAGGTTTTGCGCAAATTCTCTTCAAATACTAATCATACATAATAAATTGTGACCTATCCTATCCTATTTCTCCGACATGCGACATATAAGACCAGCCCAACTCCACTTTAGTCCAGCAGTTGTGCGGCCTACGTCCGATGTATGTAACAATAAACAATTTTTCTTTCTTTTCTCTTTATCATGTCTATTGACGGTTAGGGCATTTGGGACAGTGCGCGTTTAGTAAAACGCGTGGGCTAAGGTCTACAGTGCACTACAATGTCTGTTAGACAATTGTAATTAATGACTTATTTAGAGGTTGCGACAGCCATGCCATTACGACCTACGCTGCGCGCAACGTATTTGGTTGAAAGTCATTCAATCAATTAGTCGAAGAAAGTGTTACATATCAATCATTGTTTCACTATTTAATAGGGCTTGTTTGTTACATTTCACCAAATGCTTCCCATCTTTTCATTTCAGTCTAAAGATAGTTATCATAATACAGTCACACACTCACTCAAACTTCATTCTTTATATTTAAATACCCTTTTGAAAATGGGTGTAGACCAACAAAAAATATAAAAGTGTTAACAAAGGCTCTTGCCCGTGGATCTCTATAACTAATACTCTCAGTAACTTAAACCTTATTGATATGTTTGGACATGTTTCATAAGCCAGGACAGGGGCAGGATCCATTAACCCGAGGCAAATGACGTGAACATAATTACACCGACGATGACACCGGGTCATCATGACCCAGATTTTATAGAGTAATTGTCATGAAATTTAAGAAGTTGTCTAAATTTTAATAATTAATTTTATACAAGAGTTTTTTTGCATGTGTAGTAAAAAAGAAATAAATCCAAATATTTTACAATTCAAACTTTTACTAGCTTTCTTAATAGCGCGTGCAAAATCAACTCTGCAAACATAACATTAATATTTTTTAAATTTTCACGAGAATGAAGTCGCGGGCAGAAGCTATAATTTATAAATGGCTATGTATACAAAAATTGGTACAAACAAAATCCAAAGAATCTGTGAAAATTCAAAAGGATTTTTGTACAAGAATTTACTGTCGGACTAACTCTATGAAAATCATGCATAATTCAGAAATCGGATCCGAAACCAGATTCTTATGCATGAGCAGATTGCACGCCCTCACGTTCTTCTGCTTTTGAAAACGTCTTGAAAGATATTCAGGAATTTAATCTCAAACACAATCCTAAATGAAATATTGAATGAAAGTTCATGACTAATATAATAATACGGTTTGACTAGAATATATAAGGTCAAAATTAAATATAAGACATTAAGGGCTGATTTTACCAAATATCTTTTATCCGTAAAATAAAATTGACGTCTGACAGTTCTAGAATGGAAAAACTGACCAAATTAATCTCAGAATAAGACTTATTTTAGGCATAAAAGGTTGGTGAAATTCGCCCCAAGTAGTACTATTTTATATTCCCTACAAAAGGGGTCATGAAACAACCATCTAAAATTCCACATCGAAAAACTTGCAATCAATTGTAGCAGACTTAACCCGCGTTGATAAATAAATTGATTTATTGATTGATTGATAGCATGATTGCGCTAGGTCTCAATTCACTGTCGAGCAAAGGTCTAAAATAATCAACCTGCATTGTAAACTACTTATTCTGGGGACGGCAAACAATCTTTATTTAGCACCAGCATTTGCACGTGTCGGAAATTATCACACGGGAACGTTACTACCGAGATAAAAAAAGTCCATGTAGGTCCTAACCCAGGTAATGACTACCTGTGTGCCCAATTTCATCAAAATCCGTTCAGCCGCTTTAAGGCGTGAAAAAGTTACTTTTGCATTGATAGATAGGTATTAGATTTTTACGTATGCATTCGTTTTCCTGCCGAATCGATTGTGTTTTGTTATATTGCTTGAGCCTGTCACAGAGGCTACGTTTCTGAAGCTTTGGGTCCTCAAAAGTGTACATATACAGACACTTGACACTCCAGTAACTGAGACATAGTTTGGCCAGAAGCACCGCACTTGCAATGGGTGGACGGTTCTATTATTTTTCCAAAAATGCAATCGGTGAGTAGGATTATACATACGAAATCAGTCTTCTTAGTTTCTGGATCAAGAGTGTTTTGGACTGTCGTGTCCACTTCTAACACACATTTATAATCAGACTAACCTCGGTTGAGACCGGCTTCAAGTTTAACTAAGTACTGACTTCAGATGGATTGGCGTTGGGACACTTTGTACTGTAATAATTATCACAAGCTAGGCCATTAGAAACATTAATGATAATAAAATATTCATGGACTTTGACGACTTTGTAAAACCTTTTATCGATGCGAAAATGAGTGACTCTGTCTTTAGATCTACTGAACCAATTTTGAAGGCCGACTTAGAACTCAGTACCTAAAAAAAGGTTTTTTTATCCCGGAAAATAAATGGCTACATAATTATGGCGGACGGACGTGAGCTCTGCTGTCAGTAGGTAAAACTATGTCAAGCAAGAATCTATCCAACTATGGCAGTAACTATACTGCATTCGCGACTTATTTGCCAAAAATGTAAACAAATATAGGTAGGTATAAGAGAGAAAAATAACTTTAATTCCTACTTAATAAAGTTCAGTTTACGCTACTACTTCAAACATTTTTAAGACTTTTTAAATAATGCTAGTCACTCTGAAATCAACTTAATTATCATTGAAATAAAATTGATATTTCTTTAACTTGAAATAACATACATTGTAAACGTAAATATGAGACCTTACATAGTTCACACAACTAATCAACTAACACAATTATTTGTTATCAGCTCAGTACTGATAAGCCGAGGTGCATATTTCAAAGTCGGCAGTATGTCACCGGCACCGTGCAATATGCCACGAGACAAGGTAACGCAATCTGAGACCACAGAGCTGAATACTAAGCGACTGTAATGGAAAAATCGCGGTCGCGAACCCTCCTCTGAATGTAATATCGAAAATATGATATGACACTTATTGTGAACCACATGTACAACATCTGGGGTCTGGGGTCTAGGGTTAAAAGTTGAACTATGATAGCAGAATTCCCAGGGTCAGAATACTGTGATTCAAATCTAAAATAACATAACATCTTGCCTGTAATCCCCAAAGGGTTACGTAGAGGCGTACCTATAGTATCTAAACCCACATTTCGCCAGGCTGTCACTGCAGTAGCGCTTGCGACCACAAGCCCAACGAGCCAGTCGATGAAAATATGTGGGGGAATAATAAGGAGAAAAGAGCTTAAATGCTAAAAAGAAAAAAGTTCTGTGTTCGTGAGCCTCAGTTAGATATACACATCAATACTAGGAATTAACTTTCCATAACAAAACAAACAACAATCAAAACAAAACAATCAACTAACAAATCAACAACAACAAACAACAATCAACTAACTCAAAAAACAAAACAAAACAACAATCGATCGTCGATCGATCTCAATTAACATTTGTTTAACTCGTGATCAAATCAATAATTCGCAAAATTATTACTGGTGAAGATATTGTCCATGTTAATTGATTACTATTAGATAAATCAAATATATTGTATTGAATGTACAATACAAGCAGATTTAATAATCTGAATTATTTCAAGCGGATGGGTAACCGTTCTTTATACAAGATGGCAGAGACATTGACGCGCAACTTGTTACTATAAATTCAGTACCTACATTATTCTGAACCCCCCTGCGTTGAAACTCTGTACAACATGAGCCCTCCAAACTCCGGTGCCGCGGAGAGCTAGTCCTATCCTCCACCAATATTTCTCCGAGCAAGTACAGCTGGTGTTTTTATAATGGCATAGATTTGCAGACATTATAATAATATTATGAGTAGCTGTAAGTATGATAGCTGTACGTGCCGAGCATACCGAATTGCACTCATTTTTCGTAAGACAGATCTTTGGAAAAGTGAGGGCACAAGGAGGCCTGAGCATAAATGTAAGAATCAACAAAACCGAGAGCCGTTTATAAAAAGATTTATCCTGACAACGCCTCTTGGGCGTTAATAAAAAGAGTCTTAATCTATAAAGAACAAACCCCAGGAAAACTTGAAATAAAAACGCCAATAAAAGTCAAATCCTATTATTCCATGACGAGATTCCTCTGAATCGAAAACGCTTTCAGCAAAAATAATTTCAAAGATTGACGTGAAGACCCAATATAAGTTGTATTAACTTGAAGGGTTCTAAAAATATCGATACGCGACTGTTTACGTCTATTTTTTTAACATCAAGATGAGTTTATGAAAGATTTACAGTACTAGAACGTTATTTTATTCAACTGTTTCATGTAGGAGCGAGGACACTGCGATTTTAATGTCGTACATACTTGAGTGACGACTTGTACCATCAGAAACGGATGTCGCATTTAATGCACGATTTACTAATTTGTCGACCGTGTGTATCTATCTACATGGAGGTCGAATCAGAAGACAGAAAGACTATACTTCGGTTGAGCGCATATACTCGTACATACATAACTGTCAGTGATAGATAGTCGATATTTTTATTAGGAATACAAAGTACGCCCTAAGTACCTAAATAGCAAGGTAAGGAACCTTTCGAGGAATATTTTAGTTTGATTCGTGTGAATAGCCATCGGTAGGCTCTTAAATCCTAGCCTTTTCTACTGGCACGTCTTCCCTACAATTACCGCGCCCCCTGGTCTACTCCTTGATATGCAATGGTCGCTGTAGCACCATGAACATGAGGCTACAGGAGCTAGTGCGAATCTTGGGGTTCATTCGATTAATCGAGTCTTGTTAAACCACGCTGGGATCGGTGCAATTCATTCATTCATTCATGTGCATAGTCTTATTTTTGGTCACATAATATACCCATCAAGTTATTAAGTATTCAAAATGTTTCACTTCAAAGACCGACAAGTCCGGCATGAAGACCGACAACATAAATCTGTAGCGGTATCTCAACGCCACATGCGAACAACGCGTCATACTGACGTCACACAAATCCTGCATCTCGCAAGCAGAGTTTACCGCGCAATTAGCATAAATACAATTTCCAGAAACAACACCCGTCTTTTCGGAGGAGCCTCCCTTTTCTATGGAGGATGAGTGAACTTTACACCCTGTTCCTCATATCTCTAAAAATCCAAAACTGTTTTTTTCTGCATGAGATTATAGACTTTTTATTTGCAAAATTGTTTAAAATTTGGAAAAAATAGTTTTTTTTTGTTATACTTGTACCTAATTACTAGACTATAAGCGGATCTGGCTCCTTAGCTAGCAGTTGTTTTAATTGAATATGCAACATAGTTATTTGCACATTGCGTAAAAGAAATTGGGCCTGAAAAAACTAATATTGCAGTAAGAGCAACGGTTAATAACGTGATTTTTCACCCGTTCTTGTATGAACTATTGCATTTTAGAAGTAAATAAGTGTTTAAATAATAAATAAACAAAACTTAAAGCAATTTAAATTCCGTATACTCCGTTAACTTCCCAGTCACATTCGTTTTATACTCCAACTAAAACTTTGAAATCGTGTTTAAAGTTTTTTCAAATGTAATTTTTATTCCCACAAACGGCATTAAGTTTTTTAAAATAGTGGTATTCCTGCATTTTGCTTGGAAGAAATACACAGTGTCGGCAAATTGCGTTCAGTAGTAAATCCCTGGAGATACCACTCTTGGCGCCGAGGGCAATAAATTTTGCAAGCGAAAACATTAAAATCTCGTTAAAATGCTTTCCAGTATTGGCAATGGCACAAGTAGTTACAGCCAGTAGCCATATAAGTCAGTTGAAAATACCGGAAATATAAATTGGAAAGAAGACTGAGTAATTTTGTTTTAATAGTCAAGCCACGTAGATTGTAATTGTGTTTGAGAATTAGAGAAGGGAATGAAAAGTTCGTAAAATGTCCAGGTTTTGTTCGAGTCCGGACTTTATGAATCCGAGATTAGATTTGATTAAGGCTGTGGTTACATCTCATCAGGTCTGTGGTAAATGTAATTGAGACCAAGCTGCAGATGGACTCGGCACACGGTGGTATTATTGGCGAAGCAACAAGTGCGTTCGCCCAACTAATCTTGCGACAAGTCAATAAACAACACTGAGATTACATAGGGTTCCGCACAGATTTTTTCATTTGTTTTCGTTTGGTTTTGTTTTTCGTCAAATTAGTAATTCATTTATTGATTCAACATTCAATAAATGAATCACTAATTTGACGATGTAGAAAATGCTGTAGGTAACTAATGTATCGGAAAATACTTACAACAAATAGAAAATAAAAAAAATAAAACCTGTTGTCTAGTATCACCGACTAATTGAAAAAGGGTTTTTTTTTTCAATTCAATCATTCTTTATTGCAACCCATAATGTACATGTGTACATTATGGATTACAAAAAGTGGTAAGTGTCAACCAATAGAAACAATTATGGACCCTGTCGGGAACAGCAAATTTTTAAATAAGTAGTATTTTCACAGTAAGGTACAAACAAATAACTAGGTACTTACATTTTTTCAGTAACTTCATGTTCACTAGTCAAAGTATGAAATTATACTGGCGAAAATACAAGACAGTGGATGGCTAGAACTTTTTTTCAAATTTTAAATGTCATATGACATTTAAGGAGGTCTAATTACCCCCATCGGTATACCGATCAGACATAAAAGCACGAAATGATGTTATAAAAGTTAATTACAAAATGGAACTTATGTGTAGGTCGTAGCGGGACTGAAATAAATTACAAAATATAATCGACTAGGGAACTGAAGAACATTACGAGTACGAACATGAAACACAAAAAGGCACCTGCGCAGTAATATCGAATTTTTATGACAATCCATTTATACAATGTGAACATTAATTAATTAGTTAATAACCAAAGAATGAATGGTAGGTACCTATATTCTATATTATGTATCAACAAAGTCCAATTAAGTTGAAATATGTTTTATTCGCATGCGGGACTCTAAAAATCGAATGAGTCAGGTATGTTACAAACGCAATTCCAGTTTTTGTTTGCAGGGCCACGGTCGCCTCGTACGGAAAGGCTGATACATCGCTCGACTATTCGACATCATACAGACGAACTTGATTCTTGAAACGTTTCCTTGGCACTGAACTTCCCTGAAGAAATAAAACGAACGGTGTCATTGTCTTCATACAATACTTGAAACAATGAGCAATGATTACCTTTGAGAGTTCGTTGTAATTATGTTCGCGAACCTTCTACGACAAACACACCGGTCGACGTGTGTGTCCTAATTTGAAAAAGTTAGGGTATAGGTCATTAAAACTATAATAAATAATTGATTGGTAGCAAAATATGAGTGCTATCTGTAAGTAAACGCTTCTCTTATTATGACATAGAATAATCAGCCTATGATGTTTCCACTGGTGGGACACAGGCCTTTTTTTTTTTTTTTTTTTTTCTTGTGGGAAATCATCAAATGACCTCTCCCGCTCTGGGTGGAGCGGAAGGGAGTGTCAGACTCTTACTGACTAAAACCCACCCATGTTCCGGGGTAGCGGTAACCCTTTCGGACAATCCCGCTTGGGGACACAGGCCTCCTCTCTGTAAGAGGGAGTGTGCCGTAATCCACCACTCGGGCCCATTGCGGGTTGGTAGGACATACTCGTAATGTCACCAAAACTTCTAACTGATCATAGAAATATTGGTTGACGTCATGAACTTAAAGAAATTCGCTATACCTAAGTGTATAATTTCTTTGAAAAAAAAAGACAATATACCTACAAGTATATTTTGGTTGGTACTTGTATTGAAGAAAGAAAACCTATGGTTGGTTGGTACTTGTATTGAGATAAAGAAGGTCAATAATATATAATATTACTTTCATAAAGCTACTTTCACTTAAAAAGATGTCAAACTCTTTGCTCTAGTGATTAATAGGAACAAGATTATTTGGAAAGTCATTGAATTAGCGACTGATAGACAACAACTTGACTTAATTATATAGAAATGATTATATGGGTTTATGCCTATTGTAGCGAAATTAAAAACAAACTTCACTTGTACACGTTTTAATTTGACTAAATAAAATAAAATAAAATATTAATAGAAACATAAGAAAAGACACAGAACGAATATTATTAAAAAAGATTACGTCGTGACGCCGACGCGGACGTTTTTTGGTGTTCGACCCTATAATAATTTTTACGTATTCTTGTTACGCGTCGATTAAGATACGTTTGCAAACGTTCCTAAACTTACGTAACTAGATAAATACGAGGACGACCTAATGGGTAATTGGCACCAAGTCAATTCGTTATTAAGAAGCAAGATAATAATTTAAATTACCGCCTGATCATAATTGTAACAATGATAATATAGGGCTAATTACATTACTAATTACAAATTAGTAGTACATCAAGTAATAGGCTCAACTCAAAACTAAGTTACATAATATATGAAACTCCGGTCCTAGGCTCCACGCTGACAATCGGAAGGCACCTCGCTGGCCGGAATCAGAATCCTCTTAAATGTGCTGGTCGTGCGCAAGGTGTTATGCTGGGTTCGATTCCCAACAGGAAGCTTGTGGACGTCTGGCACTAGGGTGGCGGGTAGGGCGAATTCTAGATCGCCCCACAGTCTTCGGACAAATCGAGTCTTCACGCTTTGCCTCGAGACCAATTTTCAGTGATGTACAATACGTTTATGTTCGGGAACACTGCCCTTGGATTCAGTGGATGACCGCACAAAACTCGGTCTTTCAATCCTTTATAGATTACCTACCGTTAGCAAATTAATTCATTGTGAAAGCAGGAATAAATAATATTTAGACTTCCGTACTGTGTCCAAAAAATTCTTCCGATCAAAAAATCTCGGTAAGAGAAAAGACATGACACTTTTTGATTCAAAATTCAAAACGAATATGAAGAAAAAAAACTTTCTGGTTAAAAATAAGGTTGGATTTGTTATAAAAGAAGGTTGTTCGTGATAAAATTATAATGTAGCATTTGCCAATGCTTCACTATCTATACTTATAATAAAGTTGAAGAGTTTATTTGTTTGACCGCGCTAATTTCTGGAACTACCAGTCGGATTTAGAAAATTATTTTTGCATTCCTGAGGAAGGCTTAAGGCTATTTAACATCACGCTAGACCCTAGAAGCTGAGCAAAAAGAAAAAGAATCCGAAAGAACGTTAATAAAAACGAAGTATTAGCGCGGGCAGGCGATTCGATGCGACGGGGTGGGTCGGGAGAGCAAGAAATTTCATGCGGACGAACTCGCGGGCTGAAGCAAGTATTTAATAAATGTTTTTTTTTATGTCAAAAAAGAAAAAGTTTTAATAATATTGGCCTATGACCTACATTGGCCAATATTATTAAAACTTTTTCTTATTCAGAGAAATAAATTATTTTTATTATATTCAGAGAAATAAATCACAAACATATTACCATTTTACATACAAAATAAGATATTTTATACCTAACAAGCAATAAAATGCATGTATGTAAAATAAAATAAAAAATATGAAATATAATGCTTTAGATGTGTTAAATTTGATATAAACTGGTATTTTGCTTTAAACTAACTAAAAAACGTTAATTTAAACCAAAATATCAGTTTATATCAAATTTTCTAAAGCATTATATTTAGCATATAAATAACTAATAAAATTAATTATAAGGTGAACTAGACAACAGTTTGCTTGATTGAATCGAGAATTTTGATAACCTCAGGTTATTATAATATTATGGCATTTATAATGAGGATATAAAATTTTAAAATATATGCTGTAAGCACAAACGGAAACTGATTGATATATATCAAGAATAGAAGTAATCCTACAATTTTCCATAATCCAATCAATTTTTCTTAACTTTTGTGGAGCTTGCTTGTTTTATTTATACAAACACATCACACTATAAGGAATGTGATCATATTCAATAAAGAAAAATAATGAAAAATGTTATATTTTTTATTATTTTTTTTTATTCATTTTCCTCATTCCTGTAATGACTTACCCGCGCCTAATTTTTTTTTCATCACATTAAAGATGCTTAGTTTAAATCAACAGATAAAATTTTGGGCCAAGACATTGAAAAATGTTTAAGGAAAAAAGGTACTGTGCAGATTTTTTTTGCCAGATACCTAATGTCAGACAATGCTTTTAAAAGAGGAGATTGTGGTTGTGAAGTGCGGTTTACTTGTTGTGGGTCGTAGGTTCAAACCCAGACAGGCGCTTTACTTTGTGTAAATTATTTCATCACCTCTGCTCTCAAAACGGTGAAGGAAAACATCGTGAGAAAACCAGCATATCCTAAAACCAAAAAAAATAAGACCGGTGACAACTACCAACCCGCAACCTCTGGGCCCCACTCCGTCTCACCAAGAGATGGTCTGTGTCCCAGCCGTAACGTTGTGATTACCTATGCGAAGAGGAGATTCTGTGAGGAGGAGTTTCAGACACTTTGTGCTTTGTTTCTATATCTAGTTACACTTTCATCTATTTCCAATCCCCATTGGAAAATAAGTTTCCCTTTCTGACAGACAAGGCTGCTGCCTTGTATATTTTATATCGGTGTTTCTCCAGCTGCTGCTGGCGAAACACCGATATAAAATATCTGGAATTTCGAATGTCAATTCCAGTACTATTGTCGAAGACAAAGTAAATGGCCCAGCAAACTGCAAGTACGCACTAACACCACTGCAATCTAAGCTCAGCACTGTTATAGCCGTATACGGCCTCCATCCACAGCTACATTCCTACCTATCCCGTAATGAGATAGAGCAATACTGCGATAATGGTCCTTAGCCCGGCACTTAGTATGCAGTGGTGCCAATGTGCTTCAATATACAATTGTCTATTGCAAGAAGATGCACCAACAAATGAGAAGTATAAATCCTTGAATGACAAAATCATAATGTTGCTTATGATTTGTCATATCCTTATACAAACTGAATTTGACGAAATTATTGAGGGGTTCAATTAGTTTCTTCGTCATATTTTTTAGGCACAACGCAAAAGGATTTAGTTTTGAAGCGCAATTTGTTTTTGGGCTATTGACGAAGCCCTATCAGACGAGTTTGCAGTTCAAAGCACTGTCGACGAATACAGCTTGAAGAAATATCTAGAAATTGTAGATGTAAATCTGCAGCTCCTCTTATGGTACTTCTCGTAGTTGCGACAAGTCGAGTTAAACGTCGATCGGGCGGTCGGGACGCGCCGGAATGCCGCCACAAGGTCGAGTACGATCATCGGCCGTAGATCGTCCGAGATTTACGCTACACACATCATTGGACTTTATACATGTATGTCGGATGATTAAATATTAAAGCTAAAATGACATTATATAACGTATGTATGTCTATGGGACTCGTGGCTAAACGATAACAGCCGCAGGGGTCGATCGAAGGTTAAGTTACGCTTGCCGCGGTCAGCGTTCGTGGATGGGTGACCATTCATTACATATCCAGACCCCTCCGTCAGCCGTGTCCTCGGAAAGCACGTTAAGCAGTTGGTGCCGGTTACCGTAAATCTTTGACAGTCGTTGCAGGTAGTCAGCAGCTCAAAAGTCTGACAACCAGGCTTACCAAGGGGTATCGTGTTACCCAGTAACTGGATTGTGGCAGTCAGATACGCAGTTGCTCCATGTAAATTATACCAGTATTTTACATGGAGCAACTACGTATTCAGCTGTATTCGTTCAGACTAGAAGCCACCCCAACATAGCTGGGAAAAGACTAGATATATTGATTAAGTATATGTCTACGGACTGAAGACCTAATAAAGACATGCTAACTCGATCAAGTTCGGACATTGGAACCAAATGTACTGTGTCCACCAAACCACGATGTGGTTTACCGCAAACTGATAAAGCGGAATATTACAGTTTTTACGTAATTATATAAAACTATAGGGTAAAGAAACAATATACTTTTTATTTTATCGCTGTGTCACTTCCGCAGCTGAGTTATGTAAAGAAACGTAAGCAGAGTGATAAAAGTCATTACAAGTCAGTAGAAACTTAAAATAAAACTATTATTACGGACATTGTTAACTGCAGTTTGTGATGCGGAAAGTGCTGCACATATAATTTAGTCTGTTGTTATGAAAATACAGTTGTTTTAAGCTAAGGATATTGACCTTACTGGCTAGTGTAGATATTAAAGTTGAATAGTCAAGGAAACGGGGATCTTTGCATATCAAACGAAACTCTTCCGTGCCTCTGGTTCCGGAAGTCATTCGTGAATCTTTTCCAGTCGTTACTGTTCGTCAGAAGCCCGAAATTCTGACAACCAGTCTTAACTGGGTTCCCTAGTTATTTTCGTTTATTAGATGTTGATAATTGAATTGTTTTACCTACAAATAATCAAATACGAATTATTGTAACAGCTACAGATGTAATTCACTCCTGAACTATCACATCACATAAATGCGAGAATTCGCGTTACATTTTTCAATTTCTTATCTCAGTTTTCAATTTCTTTCTCATTATCAAAAGAAAATTGATCAGATAAACTATTCCCAGTAAGCAAACTCGTGACCAAAATGAAACAATTGTTAATGGACGCAAAACCAACATTTATTTCCAAACGGGGCATGGGCAATTCCAGCGACTTTCAAAAGTACAGATGCCAACATATCAAGCTACTACAATCTGTCAAATTTCTTTAATAGATTGTTAACTTTATCAATAAAACATTAAGGTTCAAGGTTGATTGGGAAAATTTGACAGTTTCGGGTAGCTTGACCTGCTGGCATCTGTACAAAAAGTGTTGCCAAAAAAAAAACGTCAAAAACAATGAAATTCTGTGACTATCTATGCTCTCCAAAAACAATATAACAATGCTATTTGTTTTTACAGTTGTTTGCACTGAACATACCGACGCTCAATATTGAAAATTGTATGAAGCGCAATAACACGAACATTCGAGTGTTTCAACGACTATATTTGCTTTAATATGTGATGTATTACTAGAGTCCGTCTCTAGAAAGAAGTCCCGCGGCAATAAGCAGAACTAATTATTATTATATAGTTAGCAACATTCTTACAACAACCCTCCTACGTCAGACACCTTTCTATATTTAGGATTGTGCATTTCATAACCCAGTGCCTGTGATGTGATGTCGAGACAAATAAATAGATTAAGATTCATGATTCCGTCGCATGCCTGCAGCGCAGCGTCTGCGAGACTTCTATCGTGAGACGGACTCTACACTAAAGTACAGACGCCAGCACATCAAGCTACCCGTAACTGTCAAATTTTCCCAATGAACCTTGAACCTAATGCTTAAGCGATAAAGTTCAAAATCTATTAAAGAAATTTGACAGATTGAAGTAGCTTGATGCGCTGGCGTCTGTATTGTCCATACTGCTGTAACACCTAAAACTTTACTTGGACATGTAGTTTTATCATATGAAATCCAACAGTCGATTCACACTGTTTAAACGAAATTTTCATATTAGTTAACATAGTAGAGGTAATTTTACATTCTCTTAAGGATCATTTTACAATTCCACTACATTGCCTCAGTGTAAGTGCGTATATTACTGCAATACTACACGCAGTGCAACAAAGTACGAGCAATAACATTGAGCAAATCAATTTCCACATAACTCGTAAAATTCAATGAGAAGATTATTTAATCACCCAGACCGTAATGCAAGTACTGCAAAAAATTCAAGTTCAAACAATAAACCGTTTTTGAACTTGTTGGGAAAGATGAACCTCTTGCAAAGAATAATTAAATATTCAATACAATGACCGGTTAAAAGAAATACAAATATTAAACAACCAGTACACGTACTGGACGTTCTTGACGTTCTTAAACAATGATTTAGTTACGTCATTAATTTTGATTGTTCAGAAATGTTATCCGATGGATATTATGGTTATAAAGAAGAAGAAAAACTGAAATTACCGCTCTCACGCAACATCGGTAAAACTGTAGGTAATCCAAGAGATCGGTATCAATCGAACTTTCTAACCCTTAATGGCAGAATCCATCCGCGACGAGGCCAGGCAAAACTTTTACCCATTTAGCGCCAACTTCGAACATTGATCCTTCATCATTGACCATTTTTGATAAAAACCATTACACAAGAGTTTTATTAAACTTCCAAAGTCCCACCAAACTGTTCAACTGTCGTCAAACTGTAGGCCAAGCACTATTAAATGATCGATTTCTAACCCGATAACGTTTATCTCGGACTATCAGAAACATAGATAAAACAGCACTTCATGGTTCATATCAAATCATTATAGATTCATTACAAACCCATTCCAATATTATTACGTTCATAGACTGTTAGTGCCTGTTCACTGTTTTATTATTTGCATTCAAGCTTGTTTAACACCTTGTTACCAAAGGTATCAATTTTACTGAATTCAATCCAGTTAATTTATGAAGCAATTATGTGCACTTTAAATTCATCGATTACAATCTTGACCTCATTAAATTGAGTTAGTTCACGTCCACCAACGCCAAAGGTTTAATCAGAAAAAAATAAAATGAAAAATAAATACCGTACCAAAACATTTTCTAACGAGTGGGCAATTCATCAAGTACTTCCAGGGCGTGTGCGGAGCCGGTTTTTTCTTCTTACAGCCCCTATGCGAGTGGGGATGGTGGCACCGCTCAGCGGGCTTGCCGTGCTTCGTGAACATTCCGAGTAAACCCTGACGCTTCCATAGACTGTCACATCACTGGCACCACTGGCATAACACTAACCACAATGGCCTGGCTTTAGCCGCCGACAAGCACTCTCGCTGCCAATCACTCACTAGCACCAATCACAAAAACAACCACTAAATCAAGGTCATCCGTAGCCATCACCGTCCGAGTGAAAGACTACATGGGAGAGGCCCCGCACAAATGTAACTGAAAAGAAAAAAAAAGAAAAAATGTAGTTTTGAACCCCTCCCATAGATAGAAAAACAAAAATAAGTAGGGACATGTAATTGCATGTTCTCTCTTGTTTCCAAAGTGGGACGGAGACATTGAATAGTTCTATCTGAGTGCTCCATAATGTACGGTTGTATCCGCTGTGGCATGTCAAGACAGAGTGAAACAAAAAAGCCATTTGAGCGACGACTCAGTGTTTTTTGTGCCGTTAAATTTGAAAGTGGAAGTCTGCGTCAATGTTGTTTGATTATTACGTCGCCAGGACTAGTTTGATTCCTATCAGACAAATCTCATAAGTAGTTAAAACACGAGCGGCAATGACTGTTCGTAGAAACGAAATCGAGGACAAATAATGACGTGTACACAACTGGTCTAACGCGACATTAACTTGTAAATGTTCCTTTTGGCCATAAAATCGACCGGATGACTGTGATATAAGAATTAATTTGAGCGTTTTAATACGAAGCATATGTTTATAGGGGCTCCGAATTCGTGGCGTGAATACATGGTAAAGAAAACATTTTTTTTTTTAATTTCGCTTGTCCAACCCTGGTCACAGATGTCTGAAAAAAAAGTCGCTAAAATGTTGTGTGCTTATTGTTTTATTCATGATGCGTTTTTATTCTCTTTTTTTTAATTACTCGTATTTTTATTTAATGTCAAGGATTGTAATGAAATATGTAGTTTTTAATATGACATACATACATTAGCAACCTTTTTGTTCTATACTTCGCGGTTCACGAAAGCTGAATTAAATTGTTGGTCAACGAATACCGGTTTCGTTCTTATAATTTTTAATGAATAACGTTTTATTGCGATATAGCATGTAACACAGGACGTATTTATCAAAAAGTCAAGGTTATCGTGAGTTTTAGAAAATGTTCCTACGCTACTCGAAGTGACTATACAGTAGTGTGACCCTTTGTAATGACGACGGTCAAGTCAACATTGGAAATATCGAAGCATATAGGGTTTGAAGTAAGGAGATTATTTCTGGTAATGATAGTAGCTGCAAAAGAGATTCTGCAAGTGGTAGATTCTAGCCTACAGTCAAAGAGATTAAAGATAGAGAGGACTTCTGTAGTCATACTGAAATCATTGTTCTGTCTCATAATACCCAAAGAGCTGTTAACGAAATCATTCGGTGGGTTCATTTAGCGTGCGTCCACCGGCCACGGAAGGTCAAAGCGCGCTCTCACATACATACACACAATATAATCCACATATGCATACAGAGGCACGTATCTAAACAAGGACACCCTTATCGCTCTTCCGTTTACTTTATAAAAGCAACGTGTGTATTGAAGATGATATTCTCAATAGGGGAAAAGATACAATAGTGTGCATTGTGCATCAATTATGTCAGCGTTTAACTTAACTTTTGATGTTTTTATTAATAGTGGCATACCTAATATAGATTAATATATCAAGTAATGGCATATTGTTGGTTTCCATATAGCTAAATAGAACATTTCTGCTATTCGTACATTTCTAAGAAACATAATTACAAGTATTGTCGACCAGTGAAATGCTTATAGAATCTATAAACAACTGAAGTTACCGATAGCCGTCGAAGTATCTATTTTCTTTGTTACCAACCATTCCTAGTCGAAGAGTTTATCGTCCGCTTATTTCATAGAATTACATGTTATGTACTAGCTAAGAATCGTCGAGGTATGGCGTCCACGAACTCGTTTCCATTTTAGGGAGACACCACGTCATCGTGCCCTGAGCGCTAGTGTGGGCAGTTTTTGCTCCAACCTTAGTTAAGACGAAGTTTCTGCTTAATGAACAAACTTATCTTCCTGTAATAAAGAAAGATGAATAGGCGGATTTAAGAACATTCTACTCAACAAAACAGCGGCTTCTGTTGTCAGAAACAATGAAAAAGTTCATGAACACGAACAGAAGTAGTAACGTTTTTTTTTATTTGTTAGCTTTAATGCTTATCCTTAATAGTTTTAAAAAGATCCTATAGAAAACGTTTAGTAAGCAAAAGTGAATGTTAACAACAAAAAAACTGGTAAGTAAAAATGAAGAGAATATAAAGACTAAGTGAAAAATTACATGCAATCTATCTATTTGCATCTGACAAATGGATAAAATATACGAGGTTGCCGAACGTTCATCTCTCAACGTTTCTTTTCATACGAGTATATATATCGATTTAGATTCTCCTTAAAACGGCCTCGATATGGGAACAGTTAACATGAGTCCGTGCACACTCGGATGACTCACCGTAAACCAAATATGGAACATGACCAAGACCCTTGGGCGTTGTTGCACCGAGAAACGGAGCCGGATTCACCATATTACTCGACTCTACTATTATTTTCTATTCAAGTACATGTTGAACATTTCTTTGTTCAAGTATCATTGTTTCTAGGACGTGTGCTAGCATAATAGCAGATAATATAACCTTACTAATAAATGCACTGCACATTTTAAAGGATCAAGCGGATTCTTTAGATAGATAAACAAATCTTTCTTATTTATGGCCAGTTTAACCAGTTCTATGACGATAGCGTTATTTGGACAATCTAGTCTTAAACGATATATCGATGAATTGATAATAATAAACCGATAACATACCAATAATTTAAATACGAGTTTAGGTTAAATACCTTTACCCAGTTGACAACCCACGCAGGAATCTAAATGCCAATAATACTGCGTTCATCGAAAGTTTATCGTGAAAGACGTTTCACAACCATCACGACATTTCCTTTCCCCAAATATTTCCCAGAATATTACGTATTACGTGAAAAGTGTGGAAACATCGACGGTTTCTACGTAAAAGTCGTTTTGACTCAACGACAGATGTTTTGACTGCAATAACGGTGCTCATCGCTAGCAAGCTGACCGTCGGGCGGTGGGGGGTGGGGAGCAATGGGGCTGGGGTGGATGTTCATTCATCTGAGGCGTGACGTCACGCGCGAGGTCGTGCCCTCGCGTGCCCACACCGCCAGGAGAATAAACGAAAAAAAAAATCGCTGAATATCAACATGACCTTCGGCTACACTTTTACATTACAGAAAATCATCAAATTACCGTCGTGTCGATCTAGCGTGAACCGACACTTGTCCTTAATTAAAGTTCGTAGACACTGATTGATTAGACACGCTTTAGTTAATAGATGGTCATTTCTTCTTATTAAGGCGAGGAATTTTTAGGACTCGCAATTACTCGAATCAGTTTTACTATGGGTCGTATTTCGTTCAAACTAAAACCAATGTCGAAGGATTTTAAAAGTTCAAAACGTTAGCGTGTGTGTGAACCAGAAACTTGGTATGTTAGAGGATTTTATAAGGCTAATGCATTTATAATGCCCTTTGAATGCAGCTGTCGTCTGAGTAGACAAACATTTCGAAGCTGCGCCGCTTTAAGAAAGAATATACATTATGATACCTACATTTCAGAATGAAATTGAAACAAATGGCTGAGCCTGATGTAAAAGGACTCACGGATCCGATCGAGCACGTTTTATAGACAATAGAATGGACGAAAAACATAAAACGTATCGACGCTGCGCGGCGGTCGCTATTGACAATCATAAAACAAGCGACGCATAGGAGAAGCCGGTTCTGAGTATGGATGTCCACGGCGAGATAAAGCGTCTGAACTCAACCGGTTTGCACGGCAATAAAGTAGTGCTATAGCGTTACTAACATAATGTTTTAGTGAGGGCGTATCGATTGCATTAATGAGATGTGGCCGCACGTGGGGTCCGTGTGTAGAATTGTGGATGCGATTGCAAATGGCCGGGTTATCGATATAAGGATGCTTTATGGCCCCTTTATGATTTAAGAACAATAGTAAGCAATCTTTTGTAGCGCTTTATGGCCGCTATTACTGATTGTGTGGCAAAATAATTTATATTATTTTGCCATGCTGTGCAGTTTTGGACAGTCAAATTTTTGGACGTGACACTTAAAGGGTGAATTCGGAGAAAAAGTATTGAGCCTCGATTACGGGTTAGGGACGGGTAGGGTTTAACCCGACAGAGTGTTGATAGGACCGTTGTCCTCACTGATCCCTCAGGAGATTTAGCGGCGCAGGTAAATAGGGCTGTCAAGGATACAAATCCCTGCCTTGTGAGAAGAATCTATATTCCTGAATGGTTAGGTTATCTTGGGAAAGGTACTCTTATTTCTGTCAAAGGGTAAGAATGAGATAAGGGAATAATATAACTTTCCTTTCTCAACAATGTTAGTAAAAAAAGGGGAACCACTTTGTTATGCATGATCCTAAAATTTACCTACCTAATAAAACAATCAAACATTCTGAATTGCTGGATTAAAAATTTAAAAAGTAGGTAACTTTTGTTGCCAGTTAGAACTCAATTTGGCCAGATTCGCGGTAATTAAGTTGGGAAAAATCACTTTAGGACGGCAGAGCTTCAAATTTTTCATCCATTTATTATGAACTAGACTTTGCCTCCATGCTCCTTTTACTGGCAATATGCGTTAATATAAAATGAGTAAAATTGTCACTACATATTTAACAGGGTTAAGAAAGTTAAAATTGTTTTGATCATGAATTATTTTCTTTTAAAAAATATTAAGTTAACCGTGATAAAAACTTGGGTAACGAAGTAATACATAATTTAAGCAGCCAGGGGAATATGTTAGACAACACTTTTTTAAGTTTTGTGCCAGAAAAAAGTGTAATCCTCTTTATGACTCAACTTTCCGTAAAAGAAGCAAAACGTAACCACTAGCACCTTGTCAAGTATTCTGTACCAAAATCTAGCTTTTACAACAATTCTGGGACCCTTATAGACCATTGCAATTAAAGTCGCTTTTCGCGATAGCCTCGTGAAGATAAGGCCAGCCAAGTGGGCGTTTTGCGCTTGTTCGAGTCCAAGTACCCTACAAGAGTTATTTTAATCCATCGTCCCTGACACTTATATACAACCCAATATTACGAAGGATAACATAATAAATAATAACAAAACGCCAACAGCTAGCGATACGTCACAGCCAGCGATAAGCGATGACTTGGAAGATGACGGAGGCTTGTCGCGATAACACGAGGTCAGGCAGCCAATAAACCGTTCTGTTGTACAATAACGACGCCTGTATTCGTGAATATGATTTACCTACTCGTGCAGACTTTAAAACGACCTCTTTCTTCCATATATACTTGTTTCCTCGTGACATAATTTATGACCGATAAGAACACCTCATAATCGACGTTGGAACTCGAAATGGAACGGACGCTAACGGTAAAGAAGAACGATCCATCGGCCGATATTGCATCGAAGTTATGAAAAATTATTCGGAATCTTGATAAAACAATAAAACCTGGTGTCTTCAACTTTTTGAAGATATTCAACATAGGAAGCTGTTCAATTCTAGTAATTTTAAGAACGTTCACAGTCTGATCTCTGTCTCAATCTGTCTTTCCCGACATTTTTACAGGTTCTTGACATTGATTGTCGCGAGATTTTGAACGTTTTTAATTACGGGAATTGTCCTTCTGATATAATCCAAAACCCATAGAAACGAAAAATAAGAGAAACAGTGGAAAATCGATAAGCTTAGTCAGATGGTACAAAAACCTGCAAGAATTCCCTACTAGTTGTAAACTACTAGAAATATGTTGTCTACTACATATGCTTTTTTAGATCTCGAGAAACTCGATAGCGGAAAGGCTGAGACAACTTTATATCAACCGGATCACACGGAAGACTTTATGGCGGTCGCTTTTAGTTCCATCTGAGGGCTCTCCATTACGATATTTGGGCAAATCTAAAGGAAAATTTGGGAATGAAACTAGACCGAGACCACCCTGAACATAAACAGGAAGATTAGGAACAGGTAACATAAGATAGACATTTTGAAGAAATAATGGATATTATATGCACTTCAGATCATCAAATTTAATTTGTCACGACTGACGATGAATCATTTCAAACCTGATACATGATTAATGAGATGGTTTTTGATAATTCCCCGGACAAGGATAAGATTGCATTCGTAAACAGATGTAATGACTTAAACCTGCCTATTGATTCATAATACTAAGAACCTGCTTTTTAAAGCCAGTTAAGCGATGAAGAAACAAAACAAGAGCAATTTGATAAAGTTTCCTTGACTACAACACTTTATTTGGCCGTTGACACGAAGTAGAGTAACATAGTATTTTCAAGCAACAATAATAATTACTATTCCAGACGAGACGTCTTCGAGAACGACGAAGGTTATTCACCCGTTAAAGAATTAATGGCATGACTTACTAATGCCTTAGTGGTACTTAATCTTGGTTTCCTCAAGGGGAGTCGCGTAAACAATATTAAAATATTCACTTTCGTTATAAGTTGGCTGTTTTGTAAATGCGTCGTTAAACGGCCGGAGATGCTTCAACAGTTCTGCAACATGGCCAGAAATGATGATGCAGTATTTTGTTTTGGTCATGAAAATAATGCATATAGAGACTGATGTTTTCAAACAAGTTTATGATGCAACGGTTTGGCACTGTATCAATGCAATTTCCCAAGCCAAACTCGCGCTATCTCATAAACAGACACTAGATATGTAAGTTTAACATTTACAGACATGTGAAGAGGAAGAACAAGTGTATTTTAATGTTAATATTATTCCAAACACACGTGATTCCGTCTCCACTTCAACTGAATCAGGTGACTTCGAAGAAAATTGACTTTATATCTCTATTATCAAATTATCATTGTAAATTAATCCGCCGCCGCGTTATATTTTCCCGTTGCGGTGGCAAAACCGTGGCTACCCAGCACGTGTTTAGCGTTGTCTTATGTGTGTGTGCAACATAGATTAGATATTGCGTATCTGAGTAGTCGAGCGGACGGGGGGCGGGGCGCCGCACGCGAACTGATAATAATTATTAGTCTGAAGCAATTAAGAGGCGCCAGATATACGCCATGGATGAGATAGCGGCAGACTTTATAGAGTGAAGAGGCCGGCAGACCCACCTCGACACAGTTCTGGAGGGAAATCCGCTTGATGCGAAATTAGCATTTCTTTACTGACATCGCAGGTTGCAGGTTTGACATATTTGCAAAATCTTCACTACATATGTTCTTGAAAGATCATTTTAATGAGCATTAAAGAATGATTAGTTACTTTCAAGGCTGGTATTATTTGGATCAAAGGTATTCTTTTTTTAAATAAAAACGATGAATATATACCAATACGTTCAAAGTTGTTATTTGGGACATGCCATCTTCCCAATATCTTGGAAAAATTGTAAGTCAAAATCATCACATGATTTTTATCTCCGTCATTCCTATTATTCAATATCAAGCCATCACAAAAATTTTATACAGTAGAATTACTTGGTGTAACTTATAGCTATCGATTACCGGTTCCTCTTGGGAATGTATCGAAACTGATACGAACATCGATGGATACACGGATCCACGTACTACGCATTAAGATCTGTATCATAATACTTCATAGAAACGCGCAATATATCCTTAAGGGATCGGATATACAGGAAGTTTGTAAGTACTTGTTAAACTTAAACGATAACTGGCTCTGCTCGCGGCTCTACCCAAGTGCAAACTTCTTAATTTTCTGAGATTCGGAGTCCCATATGTGGTAATCCGGGATATATTTTACTTCTGTCTCAAGTTTCACCTAAATCCGTGCAGCTTTTATGGTGAAATTGAGTTTCAAACAAATCATCAGGAAATGAAAAGAAAATCAGAAGCATATACTTACTAAGATTTAGGATATTGGTACAAAGCCTTCGCAATCAGCTTCAATAAAAGAATCAGTAGTAAAAGACTTGCCAGTTTCATGTAAAAAAAAAAACACTTTTAAACGGCTCAATTTTTTACGTCTACGTCTGCCAGTTCTTTTAGATTCATTAGCCCGAGTGCTCGTGAGACTACTGTTTCAAGAATAAGTAAACAATTTTCTCACTGTGGAAAATTTACTACGAAGTATTGTTAACAGCTACATGGGTTCGCGTGACTTAGAACATTACATGTGCGATGTTGGTATGTATATCATTTGCGTTTTTCTGTATTATTAAATAGAAAACGCTTTGACAACACATGCTTGCACTAACGAAGGGAAAGTTTTGTAGTTGTTAAAAAATTATTGTTTTCATCTTAATTAAAATCTCTTTCTTGGTATCGCAGTTGGACTCAACTAGGGACTCATTACTATAAATGGGATAAAAGACAACCTTACAAAGTAAACCTGATGTGTTGTTCCTAACTCCACGTGTTTTAAAATGACATCACAGTCTTACAAACACAGATAATGGCTTGAACAAAAGCACAAGTCATACTCACGTCCTAAGTTGTCAACATCACGGCAGTACCTTAACAACTAATAAGAATAACACAAAGTAAAGAATAAGTGCAACGTAAAACTGGAACAATAGCCTATTTAATTTAATTTTCTCAGCCATCAATTTGTTTAACCTAAGCAATATTCGTTTAGGACGAGATTAAACAAATAATCGACGCCTTCAAACGCTACACTGCCATCAAAAATCACTTAGGGCCAATAGAAAGATAATCAAGCAACATTTGCCTCGAAACTCGCGAATAATAATATCTTTATCAATATTTACCGAGATGTTCATAGTAATAAAAGTTAATCGTTCAGTCAATTAAACCGGAGTCTAAACCAAATCGTCAATTATCATTTGCGTTACATTGTCTTGAATGGTTCTAAGACTCACGACGGGCCTATCCGTCCTTAATTGCTACGCGACTAAAGTCCTATTGGAGTTTCTACGATGACCGTTCATAGAGTGTCATATCGTTGAAATGGACACTTTGTGATGGTCCTTGAATTAATTCGTATTGTTACTGTTTAAGTGCTTCCGAACTAAGAAGCTTTTAGGAACATGGTCTGGCTTTCGGAAATCTTCATTCAAATCGCAGTGCATTATTTGTTACTACTCAACAGATTTTGTTCATATTTAAAACAGGCTGCTCTGTAAATTGAACATCTTTGGCATTGACATTCATTCATTTAAAATATTCAGTTACTCCATAAAAACTCATTCTAAAATTCAGCCGGCCATTACAATCTTTTATGTAATCGTCTCTCAGAGTTGATACACCAATTTCCATAATGCTTCTGTCTTATGTAAACTGTAAAGGTCTCATCGGTAGCCATTGATTGGTCTGCGGACTCTGCGGTACAGGAGTAAACATAGGCTGAACTAAACCAATTTGAGATTACAATAGCCATTCCCAAACACTCAGTCACAGGGCCAGCCAACAATGTAGGCCTAATGAAATATAGTCCTTCATTTCAGGTAACTCCATTTACGTAGTTACGTCAAGTATATTTTTCATAATAATAATGCGATCATTCATCTTCGTTCCTCGCAAAATCGTCTAGAAATAGAACTGCGAACAATGTTCGTGATTACGAATCCCCTAACCCGACTTCTGATTAATCCTTATTGATATGAAAATGGATCAAGAGACGAATCGAAATTCACGTAATGTGCCAAATTAGTGAGCATCGAGATAAGGAACATCTCGTATATATTTTATCTTGGTTTGGCGTATGTTTGTCTTATGAATAATTCAGATAGATTAGTACGTTAAGGTTACCGTTTTAAATACCTATTTGATATTCGACGACTTAGGCCATTTAGCTCGTATATATTTGTGAGGAACTGCGGAAACCGTGTGTCTAATGTCCCAGGTCTTCGTAACGGAGATTTTTTTAAAGATGAGGAAGGTAAGATTGCTTTTCTTCACTGCCTTCCTATGCTAATAGTCGTTACGTCATTTCAGCGCTAGTCTATCCGAATCTTTTTCTACTTTCTACTACTGTCTTTAAAATTAATCCGTCAGCTGTTCTAGATAGAGGCAAAAGCTATGTAGATCATATGAGTGTGCGTGTGTTAGTTACACATTAGTAAAGATATACACAAGCTTCCAACTAGTTTCTGAAATTGTCTTATTAATGATTAATAGTCTAAGAGATAGAATCAAAGCGTCAGGTTTATCGGGTACTCTATTGTACTCAGAACACGATTTCTCTGTGCCAGTACCAGTAAATTCGATTACAATTGCTTCGAATTTGGCAAAGTCGTATAATTTTGTGCTTTGTATGACAATGTCATATTTGATAGTTGGAATCTCAAGATGGTAACGGTGAAAATTGCATAAATCTATGAGGCAATTATGCAGATTAAGATGTGTGGAAGTTATGATAAAAGTAGTGACCCGCCACTGGTTCACACGGTTGTTATGATCTAACAAAACATCGAGATTTCATTAATATTATATAAGTGTACAGACGCCAGCAGGTCATGCTACCCGAAACTGTCAAATTTTCCCAATCAACCTTAAACCTTAATGCTTTAGCGATAAAGTTGAAAATCTATTAAAGAAATTTGACAGATTGTAGTAACTTGATGTGCTGGCGTCCGTACATAAACCTTCCGGGATAAGTTCTTTAATGATGGTGAAAACCGCAACAAAATCCGTTGCGAAGTTTAGAAGAACAACGCGGTCACACAGACAGATACGAAAAGAGACTTTAATTTTTTTTTATTTGTATACTCGTAGATTATGATTTGTTTTTTAAATCTGTGATGATACAAAGATGGGTCAAGTCATGTTATTAAGAAATATTTCATGAAGTTTTTCGGTAGAATCTTAAGATTTGCGTTTTTTTTTTTCATAGTAGAAGACAATGTGCTCTATAAAAACTATATACTTAGGTAGTCTACCGTCTTGACTTGTTTTACTAATTGCATTCTTATCTCTATCTAGTGATACTATAGAATGCATGTAAGTGATAAACGCAATTAATTGCATTTTTTAATCATTATCGATAATCGATCAATTACTTACAAACAAGACTAAGATAGGCTGCGCCGACACACGCTAAAGCAGATCCGACGATGATTAATGAACAATGATATATAGGACTTTTTTTAAGATACACTAATTCATGATAACAATAATTAATGATTAATAACCTACCAAAAAGCGTGTTCCATACAAAACCATTTTTAATACTTGTCCATGGGTATATACATATACACCTCGTACATTGAATCCTTATATTGTACCTTAACATTTACCTACATACACTTCATTGAGGAGCATAGACAATATCTTTGACACGGATGACCTCTAAGGGTGGGAGTGGGAAGGTCCATCCAAGACGTGTAAACGACTCTCAATCTATGCGTGTGCGCATTGCTACGCGTGTGTGAACTTGTGTAATGTACATTGATAAACCGCAAAACACTACGCGTTAGAATGGAATTGTTTGGGTTTAGTACATGGGTACATATTAGCATAATATTTAGATAGTATAATGAATAGCGTCACCCGCTTATACGATAATATACCATGTACTTACTCATGTGGCTACTGTGTATATAAATATTTTAGTTGTTAGTGGACGCGT
Organism: Apamea monoglypha; assembly: GCA_911387795.2. Taxonomy (NCBI): domain Eukaryota; kingdom Metazoa; phylum Arthropoda; class Insecta; order Lepidoptera; family Noctuidae; genus Apamea; species Apamea monoglypha. The sequence goes on from OU426932.1 coordinate 10,455,014, forward strand.
CTTGTATACATATAAATGATTTATTGTGAAAGGTTTTGATATAAAATGAATAAGTACAACAAACAGTAAATCTCACTGGAAGGAACTTTCTGCTTTGATAGAAAAAACTTGTTTTTCAAGTAACATGAGAAAAGTAACAATTTAAAAAAAAAACAGTTTTGTAATATGAAGCCAAATAAGTTCACAATGGGGAAAAGTTCTAAAACATTATTCGTCTGTTTGTGTGCCAATGACTTGAAAACCAGTGAACCTATTTTCTTGTGGTTTTATCGGTAATTACGTAAGTATGTTCGTTTTACTAGATTTATTTTCTGGTTTTGTAGATGATGATGGTCGATGGATTTAACTAGTATTTCTGAAAACGTGTGGGTGATTCTAGATTTCTAGAATGATGAAACTATGTTTCATTACGTGAGTTTGTTCCTAAGAAAATCCTCTTTGAAAACCTTTTCCATTATCCTACATAAGACTATTAGGTTTTATACTCCATAAAAAGAGACATGTTTTAGGACTAGGTTTAGTGATAAACTAACATTGTGTAAAAGCGTCTTAAAAGATATATGTACTTACAGAAATAAACATCATTTCATTTCATTAAACTGTAAGAAATAGAGATCTTTGTGAGGTTTGAATTTCAGGCGAGTTTTTCAGTATTTAATTTCAGCCAGTTCGGTTTCTCTTGTTTTATTCGTCAAATGATTGTGACAAAATATACTGAAATTGTCGATAAGGAAATGCTCATTTTATCTCCATTTTATGTTTTTAAACCTTGGCCTATACAATACTATACATGAAGAACAAGTTAGAACAAAAAAGATAAGTAATGAATTCCGAAGAATATGTAAAAAAAAATATACAAAATGTTCGGGTCGCCAAAACCGGTTAAACCATTTTAGTAATGGACCGGTCGGCGGTTTGTCGGTTTTCAAGGCACATTAAAAAATATATTTTACACGATCATAGAATTTTGAATCTGCTTTGAAAACCGAAACAACGAGTTTTTTGGCGATCAGTAAATATTTCACGAATTCACGTGTTTCATTAATTCTCTTAATAATTAAAAAAAAAACATATATCTAACTCTCCGACTTTTTGAATTAGGGAAACCCGCTAAACCTTTTCATCAATCGTCTCCAAAACACGCTGTATATATATAATACAGGACTATATGTTCTCTGGTCCCAAATCAAAAGATTGAAAAAAGTAATTCAACTGCGACCTAAAACAAGAATGTCGTGCGTATCATTGTGCGCAAATCGTAAAAAACAAATAAGGGAAAAGGGTTCCGTTGATGCTCGTAACCATCGGGTTTACAACTGTCACACAATGCATTAAAGAAAGCGCTTTAAGCCCTTTCATGTACTTGCAAAATTGTTGCTTCAATCTTTACTTAGGTGAGCCAGGAGTTGCTTGCTACGGTTCCTACCCCAAATAATAGAACAAATTGGCCACCCCACATTACTTTAAGTCATTACGTGTATTATCTTGCTCACCACATGGAGTAAATGTTGGCTTCTGTTTGAAGAGGCTCACAGACCTCCGAACCTCTACAATTAGTAAGCATGTGCGTATTAATTTTATTTTAATCAGGTTTGTTGGAGAACTACCTTCTACATATTTTGTTTTCAAGTCTGCTTTTATTTGTATTCAGAAAAACCCGAAACTATAATATATTATCATAACTTTGTTTATATGATTTGTCAAACATTAACATAGATACCTATTCGACTAATTTAAATATGAACGAGCCAACAATTCAATTAACTAAGTTGACACAACACGAATAATAAAAACAAAACGCTGTCGAAGAAGTGTGTTAAAAAGATAAACGTCCGTACAGTGTCAGTCTCGCTTGACCAAACAACTATGAATCATGTATCATTGTGATAGAGGGGAAGCGTAAGTGAACTAGAAGTGAAATTAAACTCGTCAGAATCAGTCCTTATTCCTTAACACTATTCTAATTAGAAGAAGCCCTTCACTCAGTACAGGCAGTGCATGCAATAATGCATAAAGGTTCACGTAATAAATGCTTTATTATGCTTGTGCTCAAATGCACGTAGTGAACGCCGACACTATGGACTGATGTGTATGTTTGTGTGCACACATACTTGTACCTACTCGCACACCACATGTATGCGCGTCTATATGAATGTCACTTGTTTTTTTTTTTGCTAACAACATTTTACTCAGTTTCGGGTAATTAACAGCCACAATTCCAAATAAAACTTAATATTAAATTAACAACATTGCTCTTTTTACTTATTTCTACAGTTTAGAATTAAAACACAGCCAAGAGTATCGTAAATCAACCGGGGTCATACTTACAGATAACGTTTGTCGGATAAAACTGTGGAGGTTAACAACAAAAATCCATCAACAAAAACACAAGAGACGTGATGCAGGCGTGCTGCATACACAGCGGACGTTAACCCGGCTCCGGCGGGCTGCGTTTCGAAAACTTCGCCGTCAAGCGTTTAGAGAATATTCAAAAATAGACCGACCGACTCGTATAAACACGCAACAATGATCGCTCGCACGTTTTACTTTACGACGCGACTCGAAATTCGAAACGAAAGCGATCCGCGGCCATCGGATCCGTCCGGAATCGCTTTGAAAAGTTTCCAATGCACAAAGTTATTGGGATCGCGAACTAGGGTTCTACGCGACAAAAGCGCGGCAGCCCCGTGGCGCTCAGAAGTGAACTGGCGCCGCCGACCGACCGCGCTCCGCCGTCCGCCGCGCCTCGCGCCGACACAGGAACACCCACACCGACGCCGCACTACACACATACGCGGCCGCATCATAAACACAGTCGCACTACTCGCACGGCTCACACACACTCAATCCGAAACTGATAAACAGCATAAAAACACAACATCACTCTGCAACTGCACATATAAACATTTCACGTTTTCCTGCTTTTGTGTGTTCGACACTGGATCAGAAACATGCGATATCGAATAGAAATCATCCATTAAACGCGATGAAAACTCATTAGCGGGTGACAAATCTGAATGACACAAGCCCGAAGATAAAGACATAGCGACAGGTATGTAAAGTTATAACAGGTTTCCACTGACGATTGAATGGTGAGTGTTTAGCAGAAAACTCGAATATATTCGCACTGTGCGCAACGGAGCATTGTACACAAACGGAGCAGGAAAACACGGACAATAAACAGAGAGGTCGAATAGCGATTGACGAGACGAAACACGCACTCACTCTTTAACATACGAGTAGGTACGTGAGCCGCGTGTCATATAGAGACAGTTATCAACAGTAGACGCGATAGGAGACGAGCACGGGGACTAATGAATGAAGTCCGGAGATGCTGCTGCATTCAACGATACGCAAGGGTTTAATCTATGCGACGATTCGAACATACTCGTTCCTATTGTAGTATTGCAGAATGACAGACAAATGCCCAAAAGAATAAACATCACTCCAAATGCTAATAAACATTTCAACATTATTTATTCAACGTTTGTCCGGACACTGGGTTAACTGCGTAATAATTACCACAGTTCTGATAAGAATGATAACGGTGATCGTGATAACGATTTGAAGCTATTGTGTAACTTTATTATATGTTATGACACCATTCATTAAAAAATAAACAAATACAAACCTTTCATTAACAATAACAATGTACTGCGCATGACAGATATTAGTGATGTTTTGCATGATGATCAAGATGCAATAAGATTTATAATCAGAAATAATACTTACGGAAATAGAATCCATCTGTTTGGTCGCATGTACGGAAATTACCTGAAATTACAACAGAAACTTATCAACTTTTAGAAAGACAGACTCATTCAAATTTTATTGAAATTGCTTTTGGATAGTCTTCATTTATATTTTTCTTTGTTGGCACTGTATATTTTGTGAACAATAACCCAAACTTGTATTGTAATCCCCAGCATGACATGGCGTGTGATTTCTATATTCGTGAAACTTTTCCACGACAGCCTTTTAGAAAATGTTTCTATCTTCAACTTGAACGAAGTGGGGTCAATGTATGAGATGCCAATCTTTGATTATATTGTGATCTTTATGTCTACCGATTTCTGGAGGAACTGACGTTGGAACAATAATATATTGGTCAATTCTGTTTTTATTAAATGGTTAGCAAGTCCCATGTCGATTAATAGATGGTTGCACTTATTTGGAACTTGACAGTGACAAAATGCGGATGCAATTTTCTTTATCTGTTTATCAGAGTGCTAAAAATGTTCCTTCTAAAGGTTAATGTGGTTATTCCCTTTTCTATTTCAGTGTTTAAGAAATTCTCCAACTTTTGCTTTATTTAAATCTACTGAAAACTATTTCACAACCTGTGAATGAAATAATGGCTAATTGTATTTCTGGTAACTTATCTCTGAAAGGATAATCATGTTTGTGTCAATTTTGACACTTTGTTTCCAAAATAGCTCGAAAACAATTGAAGCGTCATTTATTATTTACAAGGTATTTTCTCGAAACGGTCCTATTTACGATGTCGCCTTCAGAAATTCAATTTCAGCTTTCGTGAAATTCTATTTGTGTTTCGACACACCTTTAGAGATAAAAAAATCGCTGGAAATTGATTTATCTGTCTGTACTCGCTCTCATCTTATTGTCAACTGCATTTCGAATTGTAATTAAAAACGTTTTGATGGACATAATTATAACTTTTTTTTTATCCATATTGTAGTTCGCAACGGGGATTAACATGACAAGAAAATACTGTCGACCACGCCGTTGTAAAAAAAACCCCATGGTTTATGAATTGACGAATGAAATCATAATTGCCGTTGACAGTTGACATGGCAACTACACAATAAAAAACTCGTAAATCTTCAACCTGTTCATTATTCAATGGGAGCGCTATCATTGGCATTGAATAGTTGATACATCATGACATACAAAAGGGAAAGTTGTAATAAATGATGGTATTTAATAATAAGTGTGCTGAATTTCTTCAGAACTTCGTAACTCGTTTAAAAAAGGTTGCCAAGTATTATTAGGACAACTCGATTTTGATGATGGATGTGTTAATTTGGTGTTGGTTCATAATTGGCTAAGTAATTACAGCCGATCGGGTCGATCGATCAGGTTAAGCTACGCTTGCCACGGTCGGTCCGTGGATGGGTGACCATCCTTACATACTGAAATCCCTCCGTGTCTCGGAAAGCACGTTAAGCCGTTGGTGCCGGCTGTCACTCGTGGATCTTTGACAGTCGTCAGAAGCCCGAAAATCTGACAACTAATCATACCAAGGGGTATCGTGTTACCTAGTAAACTAGGTCGTGAAGGTTAGATAGGCAGTCGCTCCATGTAAAATACTGCTTCATTCAGCTGCACCCGGTTAGACTGGAAGCCGTCTCCAACATAGTTAGAACTTTTTCGAACTATGTTGGTAATATATCAATCTGCCTAGCCTTTGCTAAGCAGATTGATATATTTTTAAATATATTTCGCTTTTGTTTGTCAACCTGTATTGTCCCATTTCTAGGCAAAGGTCTACCATAACTTTCCGCTGTTCCTTGTGTGTTGCCTTGTCTGACAATATTCATATTTTTTATTAATGTTACTGTTTGATATTAGAACGATACTCATTGGGCACAAAACGTAAAAGTCGACATAAGCAAAAAGATACTGAAAAGATATTGAACATAGAAATCCATGAATAGTCTAAGAGTTGAGCTGGACTTAAATGACTGTCATTAAAAAGTGCAATACAATTTAAGGTTTCCAACGATGATTAGGCAGAAGTAAAAATTCCGTACCATGCCCTTATGATATTTACGATGAAAATATCATGTGGCCCCCTTCCTTATAGTACCAGAAATATTGCTTCCTTACTACTTCAGCAAATAAAATTTCAAGTCATCCGTACACAGCAGTATAACAAATCGTTACACAGCAGCGTTACGATATTTTATCAAGATTCCTTGGCATTGGAATAAAATTCGAGGCGCATGATTTGATTACATTTTCGGAATTGAATGTTGCTCAATTTATGAATGTACGCGAATCATCCAAAACATTTTAACCTCTCCCGTACGAAAACAATCAATTTTGAAAATACAATATGTTTCGTTCTCGGTCATACCTCGCGTCCTAACTAAAAACGATAGTCGCACAATAACGCGATCGACGTGATCGTTTGTATGAATTTTGACGTAAAAACGGGACTTGATTGATCGCGCGACTGAGTCCTATTAATATAAAACCCTATAAAAAGAAAATAATAACCTTGAAATTATGACCCTACGTAAGTAGTGTATGAAATTTTTTGATTGAATGTTGTCGCATCGGGGGCCCGCTCTAATTATTAGCCTAACGTTCTGTTAAAGTTTAAAATAGTAGCGGTCCCCCGACGCGACATTTAGTCAAACAATTTTATACGTACTTACGTAGGGTCATAATTCAAGGTTAGTTTTTTCTTTTTATAGGGTTTCACGTTTATACATTTTTTGTTCTATTTGTGGCTATTTTTTCATAGTTTTTTTAACTTGTTTTGTGTCGGGGTTTCATACATTTTTAATTTAATATTTTATTTCATGCTTTTTGTAGGAACCCCTTAATTTTTTTTATTTCATTTGTTTAATTTTCTTGCGTTTTAAGATTCAGGTAGTTTGTTGTTTAATCAGGTTTTTTGAAATTCGCCATTTTGTGGTGGCGGCCATCTTGGATTTGAAATTTTTCATAGTATTCTACTAGTCAAGTCCCTTTCATTTGATACCCTTATTGAGGGAGTTGTGAAAAAATATGTAATCCGCCATTTTGTGGCGGCGGCCATCTTGGATCGATTTTCATCAAACATAGTTAAGAACACTCCCGACTAATTTACCTTTCAAACAAAAAAAACAAAATCATAATCGGTTCATCCGTTTGGGAGTTACGATGCCACAGAAGGCACACACACACACACACACCCACATACACACACTCACACACACACACACGCACACACACCCTCACGCACACACACACACCCTCACGCGCACGCACACAACCTCACATACACCCTCCCTCTCACACACACCCTCCCTCTCGCACACACCCTCCCTCTCACACACACCCTCCCTCTCACACACACGCACACACGCACACACACAGACTCGTTAACACCCCTTCGTTTTTGCGTCGGGGGTTAAAAAAAGAGCGACGACTGCGTACTCGCGCGATGATTGCTTTTGGTTAGGAAGCGGCCTTGCACTGTGTTTTATACAAAGATTGTCCACAAATCCTTCTAGGTATTGATTTTTCCTTCCGGACCTGTTCAAATTTCCTGTAAATTATCGTCAACAAATTACTAAAATAAACGCCCAGTGGTCCACTTTTGTCCTCGTAGAGGCGATCGGCAGCGGCGGCGGCCTCTCGCGCCCGGCCCTGGTGCAAGCCATGGTCTGGAGCGAGAGGGAGTGGGAGGCAGTCGCCTCCTTCTGCGAAGCAGTCATGCTAGCGAAGGAGGTGGCGGGACGGATGAGGGAGAGAGCCTCCCGTCCCAGCCGCCGCGGGAGACGCTCCGGGCGTCGGGAGCCGCGTGACGACTCCCGGCCACCGTAGGCACGGGCCTGCGAACGGAGAGCAATGGGTAGCTCACCGTCCGATCAGGACCAGGCCCGTGCCGGACGGCGCGTAAGTGTTCCACGCGCGCCTCAAAGAGTTGTCAGCATAATTTTTAGGGCCGAAGCCTGCAAAGGAAGGAACATGGGTGGGTTTTAGTCAGTAAGAGTCTGACACTCCCTTCCGCTCTGGGTGGAGCGGGAGGGGTCATTTGATGATTTCCCATACGGAAAAAAAAGTCGTCCACTTTAGCCCTGGATCGAAAGAGCTGGAAGTCATGGGGAGAGGCCTTTGCCCAGCAGTAGGATGATGCAGGCTAACGATAACAGTAAATTACTATATCGTTATTGCTTCTTCTGAAATTACGTCATTTGATAACAGATCTACCAATGTTACAACAGTCAAAATCTAAAATAGACTTGGAATTGTTTTGAATTATCTATAGGAAAACTAAACAATTAGAGCCCTACTAAATAACTTATTAACAAAATAGCAAAGTTAAAGCAAACAACTTATTTTTAGACCAGAACCAAAAACAAATGTTAATGTGTCCAACTAAATTAGGAATTCAGAATTTAGAACTATTTCAACTGAAACGAATAGGGTTCTACACTATTATAACATCAGTGAATTGATTACCTATCGTTAAACTATATAGTTTCGTTACAACAACATTCATATTGACTCGTATTACATAGACATGAACTTAAGGTAAATATTAATGAAGAAGTTATTCACAGAGCAGATGATCATTTTCGATATTTATACGACAAAAAAAAAACAAAAATAAATCATATCATCGTTCTCCTGCCCTTATCCTAATTTATTTGGGGTCGGCGCAACATGTCTTTTTCTTCCATACTTGTATATTAGTCGTCATCTCGGTAGTCGCCCCCTTTCTAACCATATCATCATTCACACATTCCATCCATCATTTCTTTGGTCTTCCCCTACTCTTATAGCTATCGACATTCATACTCAAAACTCTCCTCATGACAGTTTCCTCATTTCTCCGTAACACATGCCCATACCATGACAACCGATTTCCACAAAACTTTTCAGTTACCGGTGCTACTTTCAGACTTCCTCTTATTTACTCATTTCTTATTATATCCAAAATTAGAAGAAACAGGCAGGTAGGCAGAAGTTAGTTATATATACAAAACACAAACACCTAACACATTTTAAAGAAAATATGTACATATCCTACTTCCTACCTAATATTATAAACGCGAAAGTTTGTATGGATTGATGGATGGATGGATGTTTGTTACTCTTTCACACCAAAACTCCTGAACGGATTTGGATGAAATTTGGCACACAGATAGTTTATAACCAGGATTAACACATAGGATACTTTTTATTATCTCGATATAGTTATATTATAAAGAGAAAAGATTAGATTTCTTGTATATTTGTTTGTTACGCTTTCACGCTAAAACGGACTCGGATGAAATTTGCCACATGGGTAGACCATGACCTGGATAAGGACATGGGGTCCTTTTTATTCCGATATTCCTACGGGATCGAGACTTATGCGGGTGAAACCACGGGCGCAGCTAGTACTTCAGTAAATTGGAAATCGGGTTTGTAAACAAAACACTGACAGTTAATGATTGTAATTCAATACGAACATGTAAATAAAAGTGTTTTGTATCTCTGATACTACTGTTTAGTACCCATAATACTAGACTATCAGCACTAAAAGATAATATATGCAAGGACGTAGACAAGATCTCGGACGTTTCTGTATATTTTGCAGTCTCAAGAACATTGCCTCTTTTCAATAAAAACGCGTAAACGGGTGTTTTTCGTCCAATAAAAGCTAATGGTCCTGTAGATGGGAGGTTCTATGAAAAGGACAAAACATTTAATACTTTCCAACGTTTAAAATGATTGTGCATTTCAACAAAAGCTCCACTCAACCCAACAAAGGATTCAGAAAAACGGAATACCAAAACAATTGCAAAGAATTTTTCGTATCGTTTTCACAGTACACCGATTCTCTTCACTGAAATAGAAACAGTTGAAACTGGACAATGCCATCGTTATTATTATTTCGTAGATAAAAAGCAACCAAACCCAATCTGGACCCTTTTCATTTTGTACTTTTAACTAGAAGAAGTTTTATATGGACTACAAAGAGTAGGCTGAGATTGAGTCTAAATATTTTTTTTTTTATGGCTTTATAAAATATTATATTGTATACAGGGTGGCAGGGACATCGACACACTACCTGTTACTATGGATTCGAACCCCCAGCGTCGAAATTTATCGTCGGTTATTAAAAAAAAACTCCCTGCCACCCTGTATTTCAATCGAAATATGAAGAAAAATGTAAATTCTTTATTTCAATGTCAAAAACTATCGAAGGTGTCGTATCGTAGACTACTCCAAACCATGAATCTGATATTTTTAAAGGCAACTAAATCGTCATAAGTGTAGCATACAAAATTCATTGCAGTAAATTCAGGGAACAACATTAACTGAATGAAATAACAATATATTTAAGTTTTGCCAGTTTTTGGCAAGGAACTGACTCAGAATCAGTATTATCGGGTTACATATTTGGGTCAATGCGATATTCTAAGGAAAATATAAGTAAGAATTTAACTTTTTTTTACTAAATTTTATTGTGGTAGAAGTTCCAATCGTTGTGCCAAGTGCGAAACAAACGCAAGTTCTTTAGATGTTGGCAGTGCTTACGTCATTTATCATTCGCCCGCAGAAAAGAGCCAAGCATGCTCCCGATCCTTATCTGAAATAAATTACAGTACTCCACGAATATATAGGTGTAATAAAACTACATGTACAACCGCGTGATGCGGCGCCATTTCATGTACAAAATTACCGCTCCCAAACCCGAAGTTTATATTTTACGTGACTATCTTTGGAGATGTCCCTGAAATCAGAGGCCTTCGTTAGCCCGTAATAATACTTGACACTTTTCAAAAAGATTTCTTAATAAATTCTCAAGTATACGCCCAACAAAGATATTTAATAAGGGTCCAAAATAAATAACGACTATCCAGTCTAGTCATTTTACAAAAGGGATCGTCTTGAAAAGAGACGCTTTTGGAAATAATATCGTTTTAATAAATTAGAGTCATTTATCCGAGTTCTAGGACATGCGTCTTAGTTGGGACTTTAATAAATTATCGACGATATTTTCTCGAGTTACATTATTTAAAGTAAGGGACAGTTTTGATTGACTGCTGAAGTTTCTACAGAGACTGTAATTAGCCACCGGGATAACAGCTTCGAAGTTTCCCCTTTAAAATTCTTCGCCTACTTGGATTCATCGCTTTTATTTTCATTAAATTGAGGCAGCAATTTACATTGTCATTATTATGTGTTCGTTATCCCATTAATTTAAAAAGGGGTCTTACTACATACTTTATAGGTTAATTTATAAACAAACCCTGAAAAATATATTTACTTTTCATTGCTTGAAAGCAATGAAAAGTAAATATATTTATGTATTTCAAGGTCATGTTTGCGCGTCGATAAGAGGTTCAAAGAGTATGAAAATGTTTATTCTTTGTACTTAACCTACATGAATGAGCTCCACTGAGGTATTCGCCGTGAAAACGCATTCTACAGCTATCACACGTCACCGAGTGTAAATTAACGTGAAATAAATTTCGCGCGCCAGACATCTCGAATTTCACTTCACATTGTAAAATATTTCACGTAACTCCAGTGTCAGGACTGACACTAACACCACGCGAAGTGTTCCGAAAATAAAGTGAGCTTACACGTTATGTGCACACCCTTACAACTGAGGAACGTGCGACGCAGGCTGAAGATTAAGCACCCCATCATGACAGGCGAACGGTTCCGTGCAAATTACCGGGATTTGCGGTCCTGCCTACACTGAAATTACTCAGATATAGCAAGCTATTTATCACAGTGCGGCGTTTTAAATAAAAATGTAGGTTTAGAAAGGTGAAAAGTTGATAGTTCAAATTGAAGGCCGGCTGAAATTGCAAGTATCGTGAAGTACTTAGCTTTTCATATCCTACTAATATTATAAACGCAAAAGTTTGTATGGATGGATGGATGGATGGATGGACGTTTGTTACTCTTTCACGCAAAAATTACTGAACAGATTTGGATGAAATTTGGCACACCGATAGTCTGCAACAGGGTTAACACATAGGGTACTTTTTATCCCGATATTTCCACGGGATAAAACTTATGCGGGTGAAACCGCGGGGTTCAGCTAGTCATTTCATATATTGAATTTGAATATCAAGCCTTTTGTTATTCACACCAGGTTTATCCAATTTCGAATGCATAAGAATGAACAAAAACAATTCCTGACCTACCCTCTATGATATCTAAAACTCTTGTTCCACTCGAACAATGTCCATTTTTGCGTGACGCTATCGGGAGGTTTCCAGGCGGTCGCCGGATGTGAAATTTTCCACAGCAGCTTCAGGATTGCTCGGAATTGGCGGGATTCGTTCATTCACTAATGTATTTTTGGCTTGCCGTTCGTATCGGAATGGTGTCATCGCCACGCATGTGATGTGGGATTGTGGGTTGGCGACCCCTGTAGCGCAATGCAAACAAACAGCTGATCGATATCGCTACTGCGATGAAATCGTGTCCCAACAAGTAAAAGCTGAGTAGTCACACGATCGTTGACACTGATACACGAACACTGTAGAGCCAGTGAACCCGACAGTATCACGAAAACGTATCCTAATCTGATACCGCTAAAGCTCACATTGTGATGAGTGCATTTTAAGGTACAAAGTGAGGCGACCTACGCCAACGATTAGACTATCAACTTTTCATCCTATGAAAACTACGCGTAAAGATTGAATCATCTACATTTCAGAATATTTGTACAGAACTTTCTTACTTACTATGTTGGATTTAAGTACGAGACCTTGGACTACAAAAGGGGTAAAAATAGACGTATTTGATACCGCTAACCCTTGATCGCATGAACATCTGTTCACGAATCCATAGAAACACATCCTTAGGTATAAGATGTAGTCCAATACAGCTTTGCCCGACAGTCCCGACACGGAGGGGGAACGCAGCCGCTGTTTTATATTCAAAGAATACAACAACAATCCACCGTCTTAAATGGATAATACTTTTTGAATGAACAATGTACGAATGGGTAATTTGAAAGATATAACGGTATGTATAAATTGTATAATACAGGTTATACAAAACGTGACAGAGGTATTTAATATGACACGTAGTTATATTCAAGTGATTTGGTTATGAAATTAACATAATGTATACAAATCACGACTTTGTATATAAATCGAATTGATGACAATGTTTCTTTTCGGGAAGACTTGGACAAGATCGAAACAAAGCGGAACAGAATGGCGTATGAGGGAGGAAGCTTATGTCCAGCAGGAATATAAAAAAGGCTGTGGATGATGATGACGATTGCTGATAAAAAGTCAAGAAAAAACCTAAGAATATTTACAAGGTTGTAAAGCATTTAACGTAAAGCAATGTCTAAGACTGAGCTTTCAACGGATTAATCACGAAATACCTCTGTATTTTACCTATACAATGTACCTTAGTCGTAGATGGGTTCGTAACCGAATAGACTTCCCTCCGTGAGATAGGGTTACAGTAATGGCTTTGGCTGGCACTTGGATTGTGCCAGGGTTAAATGTTTGGTCGGTAATTTTAAGAGATAGACACGTTTGCCAATGTTGGGTTTTCCTTTTCTATATTTTAAATAAACTGTACGAAACTTAGGAAGTATTTCAAAATGAAAAACGAAAAGAAAACTACAAACCTACTCTAGATATATTTTGTTAAATAAGCCACATGAACACTGCAACTGCACCAGACAAAAATGCTCCCAATTTTGAAGAAGAGCTTCCGAAAGCGTAGAAGAAAAATAAATATCGGATATTTCGGAACTAACAACCGATCTTTCCGAAAAATCACCAAGTGTGAACTAAACGGAGTATTTACGATATTTATATACTCGTAGGAAAGTCCAGAAGCGTATGTTTGGTTTGGATGCGTCGCCGGTTATTAACCACGTCACTGGAATAAGCCGTAACAAACACAAACAGAGCCCTCCTGTGAGCCACGAGGGGTGCACGTGCTCATCCTCATATTTCGTAACAATTTATGAAAGATTATGAATCATACCGTATCATTATATTGAGTTTCTTTGCTGATTCATAATAATTTGCATCTTACAGTTTGTTTGTTTATTCTTTTTTGTAGCCGGATACACTTCGGATATTGTAGTGCCTATAAAAATCAATCAAAGTCCAATAATTAATTTTAATTAGAGTCCATTCCACAAACAGTTTCCTCTGAAGATGACCGAAGAGGAGAAAAGCTATGGTTTAAAATAAATCACTTAAAAAAAATTGTAATATTACTTATGCTGAAAGAAATATAGTTCACACCATGGAGCCTGGCCTTAATCCGCCTAATTTATAAACGTTGCTTAAAGTTATTACGTTTAAACGTCAAAAATGTATGATTGAACAGGCGCTAATCATTACATTTACTAAAGATTGGTCCTTGGCAGCTCTGGACAGAGAGAGGTGGAAGGAGAGTAGGGAGGCCTTTGCCCAGCTGTGGAGCATTAATGGCTAATAAAAAAAACCATTACTTAACTTTTAGCACCGTTTATACATAAGGGGGAATAAGTTGTGGTATTGACTAACTAATACGTTTATTTCAGTGCTTTGGTGCCTAAAGGTCTATCCACATATATCAGGGCCGTGTCCGGGTCGTGACAGGGCCGTGGCACACACAAGGCAGGCACTGAAACTCCGTCGCCGTCCCGGACACGCACGGATGTGAACGAGTTCATATAATTTTATATGAACTCGTTCACATACGTCGGTGTACACACCGATATTTTTTTGAGCCCCTGACGGAGCACGGTCCGTCCACGTGCCAGACACGGCCCTGATATGCGTGGATAGACCTTAAACCGCTTCATGGAATCCTTCCTTTACTGCGCAGTCGATTCAACAGCATGTGTGGTTTTATTTTGATTTCCATATTATCATCGTACAAATCATTCAACTTTGAATGATATGCAACATAGTACCTACCTACGTTTCTTCGCAGCTGAATATAAATTCATGTTGAGACCTTCATGTTTTCTTTAACTCGAGTGGAAAGTATTGCACTTTGGTGAACTTTGGTTACTTTGTAGCACAAAAATATTACGGGAAGCGGTAAAATTCCATTGTGTATTTCGGTAGGTAAGTAATACATAACAATGTAATACAATAACAAGTTATGGGTATCGTTGAAGGAAATTCGTCACAGTGTTCAGATTCAGATACACGTGGAAACGAAACTGGCAAGCCGCGATAAATTGCGGTTTATAGTTGTTTGTAAATAAGCGTAGTCACGCGTAAGGCCTTTATATAATACGAAATAATGTTTGATACCTATTTAATTAAGCCCCATTTTAGGTTCAGTTTGAAACTATGTTTTCTCGCAAGATGAACAGTTTCAGAAACGAAATTAATGGAATTATTCGAGCACTAGCTTCTGCCCGCAACTTCGTCCGCGTGAAATTCTCATTCCCTCTACCCACTCCATCGCATCGTATCACGTGCTATCACTGTTTTTTTTTTCCGCATGGGAAATCATCAAATGACCCCTCCCGCTCTGGGTGGAGCGGAAAGGAGTGTCAGACTCTTACTGACTAAAACCCACCCATGTTCCTTCCTTTACCCTTTATGTTCCGGGGTAGCGGTAACCCTTTCGGACAATCCCGCTGACCCGGCAGGCTTCGGCCCTAAGAGGCCCCTCAAATTGTGCTGACAACTCTTTGAGGCGTGCGTGGAACACTTACGCGCCGTCCGGCACGGGCCTGGTCCTGATCGGGCGGTGAGCTGTACATTGCTCTCCGCCCGCAGGCCCCGCCTACGGTGGCCGGGAGTCGTCACGCGGCTCCCGACGCCCGGAGCGTCTCCCGCGGCGGCTGTCCCGCCACCTCCTTCGCTAGCATGACCGCTTCGCAGAAGGAGGCGACTGCCTCCCACTCTCCCTCTCGCCCCGGACCATGGCTTGCACCAGGGCCGGGCGCGAGAGGCCGCCGCCGCTGCCGATCGCCTAACGAGGACACGGCGCCGGCGGTGCTCCGCCCAAGCTGGGCAGACCTCCACCGTGTGCTCCACCGTGACGTGCTATCACTTCGTTTTCGCTTAGCGTTCTTTCAAACTTTTTTTATTTTGCTCGGCTCCTAAGGATCATAGCGTGATATTAAGAAGGATGAGGCTTAAGAATGAAAAAAGATTTTTTTCTAAACCCAATGGTAGTGGTATGGTAGTTCTAGAGATTACCCCCTTCATACAAACAAAGACCTCTTTATAATATTAGTTTAGATGAGTCTTAAACACGAATACTTTTGTTTTTAACGCCTGTTCATGAAGATAATCTACATTTCAAAACTGTCAAAACAGAAGGTCTCGTCTTGAAGGCTTTAGGACCTTGTGAATTATCAAACTCAATACGGCAAACTTCATCTTAATATTAACTCGTAAATTCTGTGAACATCATGTCAATAAAGAGGTATCAAAATAAATCTAAGTAAGAATGATTGTACAACCTACATGATCAGAACGCGTAAAGATTAGGTTCAGTAAATATCAGATCTTATCGAGAGAGAAAAAATATGCGACCTATATTACCTACTTAACCAATATTTGGCCAGCTCGCATGACTCACAATTTATCTGTGACCTTAACCCTTATAAAAAAAATAAACAGATATAGGTCGAGAAACAAGTGCTATCTACGTTGAATATCAAGTAACATAGGTCTCATTGGATATGGGGGGGTAACCTTCGTCAAATCCATGTCAGTTTAGCACCTGTAATGTGACGTGGAATGATGAAAATATCACCGAATTATGGAAATACGACGCTCATTAATAAGTCGATGTCGATAAGGATTTGCAGACGAAAAGTCGTCGGATTTCAACATGTCTTCCTGATTATTATTCCACTAGCTTCGGGCCGGGCGTTCTGCATTGTTCTCACATGCATAATTTTTAACATGAATGATGTAACCAATACTTTGTAACCATATTATTGTGATTTAAAAGAGTGTCCATGGAGTTTCTTGCCCGTTCTTCTCCATAGGTACCTACTACGCTTTGGAATGGGCAACTAGCTTCATCTTTTTGACTGACCGGCCCTTGACAATTCAAAAGTAATTGGTTTAGTTGAAATAAATAGTTTGGGTTTTTTTTTTTTTTTCGGGATGGGAAATCATCAAATGACCCCTCCCGCTCTGGGTGGAGCGGAAGGGAGTGTCAGACTCTTACTGACTAAAACCCACCCATGTTCCTTCCTTCGCCCTTTATGTTCCGGGGTAGCGGTAACCCTTTCGGACAATCCCGCTGCCCCGGCAGGCTTCGGCCCTGAGGGGCCCCTCGTTATGCTGACATCTCTTTGAGGCGCGCGTGGAACACTTACGCGCCGTCCGGCACGGGCCTGGTCCTGATCGGGCGGTGAGCTACCCATTGCTCTCCGCCCGCAGGCCCGCGCCTACGGTGGCCGGTAGTCGTCGCTCGACTCCCGACGCCCGGGGCGTCTCCCGCGGCGGCTGGGACGGGAGGCTCTCTCCCTCATCCGTCCCGCCACCTCCTTCGCTAGCATGACTGCTTCGGAGTTTTGAGTTTGCCGCGACTTCGTCCGCACGATATTCTTGTTCCGCCGACCCACCCCATCGCATCGCATCACTTGCTCGCGCTATTACCTACTTCGATTCCGCTTAGCGTTATTTCTGATTTATTTTATTTTTGCATTTCAATGAATTCTTGTAAGTATAGGATTCATGCTCAAATATTTCTGTTTTGTCACTGAAATTGTTCGATGTTGTGAATATTAAACGCTAACTATTGCGATTATGTAAGGAATCTGACTGTGAATGATGAAATGTATGATTAATATGTTAGATGATAAAAACTAAATTTAAGGAAATGAAACTTATCATTAGCAATCATAGGGTACATTTTTATTTGGATTGCTGTTTTTGGAATTTTATTACGTAAGAAGTATAATATCTCACGAGACTTCTCTTCCTATTTAAAACCAACTTTAATTTCATCTCTGCTCAGCAGAAAAGATGAAGTAATGTCGACTGTTTAAAGTCTTACATGAATATAAACAGAAACCCTTCAACTGAAAGTTTCTATGCAATAAACTTTCTCCACGTATATCTTGGGTACATAATTCCACAGTACAAAGGCCACCGTCAGTGGTTAGCTGACGGGAATTATTAGCGTGCCAACCAAACAATAAGTAACTTTGGAAGTAATTTGAATTTCTCCAGTATGCTGCATTCTAAGCTGACGATCATTTGTTCATTGCCCTCGAAATTAATTAACAAACAAAATGTTATATTAATATACTTAATTATTAAAAGAAAAAACTCAAACAAAAAAACTGTTGAAACTTTTTCACCACCCTTGCGGAAAAAGTTTAAAGGAGAACATTCGCCGCTCCTACATTTTTTGGTTCAATATGAAGCCGGCCAAACAAAACAAAAGCTATATTCCGACCAAACCTTTATTCTCCGCCAAGTTACATGAGTTTGTAAATTCACTATTATCATACTTAGTTAATAAGGATAGTTCAGAGTCATTTAATGAATGATCTCCTTTCACTTTTACCTACCGACGCAAAAGGGGTTTGGAAAAAAAGTGGGAAGTCTTTGTCTGTCTGTGTCATCGTAGCTCCCAAACGGATGGACCAATTTCAATATAATAAGACAATTGAACAGAAAACTTTTTGATTTTACATATTATATTTAGCGAAAATAAAGAACCTTTACCTAATAATATGCTTAAATAAATCAAGATTTAAGATTTTTAGACTGATAAAACTGCCACGTTATTGCAGTTCAAACTACTTCTCAATGTGCGGTAGTTATTTACTTTTACAGCACAATTAAACATTTTTTCTTCAAGTTAATTAAAAATCTTAAATTGCATTTATAACATAAAAATCGTTTAGTTTTATGGTATTTACTCACGGATGTGTGCACTTGAGAAAGGTTTTATTATTTTTAGTTCGTTAAGAAACTGCGTCTAGACATTATGTTTTTATTGAAGACATTCTATTAAATGATTCTATTGTTTGGAAATAAACCATTTACAGTGATAGTTACGGTTGACGGGGGATTATATTATTTTAATTTCTGAATTGCTTTTTGTTTTTATCATTTTTAGTACGGATGCTTTTAACGTGCACGTCTTTCTACATCGTTCTCACATTCTTCCCCGTTTTTCTCGATAGGTAGGTACTGTAAAGGTTGTCTGCCGAAAGCAACCTTATGTTGTGCAGGCCGGCTATAATTTAGCGCGGGTTACATTCGAAAGTTCAAGCTAGTGTCAAATATTTAATTAGGATTTTTGTTTAGAACAGTCAGTGCTAGTTAGTTCAGTCAGAAATATGTAAAGACGTTCTGTTAATATTATCTTAAAGGAATCATACCGTTGTTTGATTCCTCCAGTAACATCAGAGTGCTCGTCTAGTCCTCTACAGTACCTACTACGCTTTGGAATGGGCAAATAGCTTCATCTTTCTGACTGACCGACCCCTTTACAATTCAAAAGTGCCTGTAATTATTTTATTTGAAATAAATGCTTTGAGTTTGAGTTTGAGTATATCTACAGTGGTCCAAAAAAATACATCACTTTAAAACATAGCTTTTTTATAATCTACATATTTCTGACACTTATATCTGTATTTATTGACACTCAAAACTGAGCGCCACCAATGCATATACAAGGTCAAATTAAAATAGCTAGCGAAACTCTGCAGACGTGATGAGTATCGAATCGATACCTAAACATAATAACAAAAAAAAATAACTTGATGAGTTTATGTTTGGGGTCATCGACCGCATGTAGTGTTGACTTGAAATTTCAGTTTAGTTTTCCTACACTTGACGTCATAGGTATCGATATCAAAACACGATAAAACAAAAAAAAAACAATTTGTTTCAACTCATACTCAATTAACAACAGCCTACCTACCAGCCGTCATTGACCCTAAAAAACTCATCAATTTAATTTAACTCTGTATATTCATCAGAGCAGTTTTTAGAACACAGTAGCTATATGTATAATGTATATAATGTACAGTCACGAGCAAATGTATGTATACACTCGGCTTTATTCAAAAGCTATTTACTTACTCCTTTATTTTTTAATGAAATTTTATGTTTTTTACGAACATAGCATTTTCGAACACATAGGTTTATGTAATGTGTCGTATTTTAACGTTGCATTCGTTATTTCACGAAAAAGTCGCAATTGAAAGGTGCCAAGTGTTGACATATTGGTGCTCGTGACACTTATCGGCGATTTCCAATATACTCGCCTCACTTCCAAATTGCAAAAGAGTTTTTTTGGTATCCACATAATTGGTTTTCCGCCAATTACATCCCGTAATGCCATCGATGACTTTGATGAGGGCACACACGCTGTGATAAAATTTTATAGCTTTATCTGATAACAGCTTTTGCAAGTAGGCTGTACCTATTTGTATTTCCATATACATCTCGTAAAGAACAATGGCGAAAGCTTAGCTGACTTTAATTTGAGCGTCTAAAAGTGACTTATATACGAAGGCAGTTCTATTATTTTTCTACGTTTTTTCAAAGTATCACATTACCTAGTTAACTCCGGATAAAAAAAATATTTTAAATGAAAAGTTATTTGATTTTTTCATTGACAATTAGTGATGCCATTTTGTATTTATTCTGCCAAGTGACAGTAAGTACAGTATTATTGTAATAAAATCAGTTTTAGTTTTTTGTTGTAACAAAAAGGAGTAAATGAATTAACAATAATGTTTATATAAAAGTGGAAGTGTTCTTTGTAGGGAGGTAAAAATATTGTAGTGTAAAAATAAATTAATTACTTTCAATTAATGACTGGCAAAAAGACTATTATCCCAAGTCGAAAAAAATATAAAGTCTTGGTTTGACAACTGTTGATTGTTCAATGGGGTTGCCAGGTCGCCAAACCTAATAGCCGGACAGAGTTTGGCCGGACATTTGGGTAGAAAGGCCGGACACCCTACATTATTGAGGATTTTGTGGCTCAGTATTAATAGGTACGACAAAAAAATTGTATGTAAAATCAAGCTTTTTTGATTATTGTCATAATCAGTCATCGGCGCTCGCTCGTTTGCGAAATGTAAAAAGCCTAACAAAAGCCGGACAAGCCGGACACCGTTTATTTTGGCTGGACACACAATCAGAAAGCCTACCTATGTCCGGGTTTATCCGGACGCCTGGCATGGCAACGCTAACCATAAACATAACCTACAAAAGTTCATGACTGAATTTCTATTATTCTCGGACTTCTCGAACAAAAATTCTTGCACAAACTAATTCAGAAGTTGACGCCGAGTTAAACAAGATATTTTTCATTTAAAGACGCAAGAATTAAATCTCAGCTAAATTAATGTATGGGTGGCTGCCATTGTTCTTTATGGAAATACAAATAGGTACAGCGGAATATGAGGGGCTCGTGGCTAAATAATAACAGCCGCACGAGTCGATCGATGTCTAAGCTACGCTTGCCGCGGAAGGTTCATGGATGGGTGAACATCTCAGCGGGATTGTCCGAAAGGGTTACCGCTACCCCGGAACATAAAGGGCAAAGGAAGGAACATGGGTGGGTTTTAGTCAGTAAGAGTCTGACACTCCCTTCCGCTCCACCCAGAGCGGGAGGGGTCATTTAATGACTTCCCACCAGAAAAAAAAAAAAAAAAAAATGGGTGAACATCCATTACATATCGAGACCCCCCGTGCCTCCAAAAGCACGTTAAGCCTTTGGTCCGAGCTGTCATTCCTAGATCTTTGACAGTCGGTACAAAACGTCGACAAAACCGTGGCAACCGAGGAGTTTCTTTCCGACTCTTCTCCATAGGAAACGACCAATTGGAACCGTGCACCTAGCTTCTGACGTTTCATAAGTGCTCATGTTGGTTTATGTGAAATAAAAGATTTTAATTTTGATTTGAGTCGCTACATGGAAAATACTGGTATTCAGCTGCATCCGGTTAGACTGGCAGCCGACCCCAACATAGTTCGGAAAAGGGTAGGCAGATAGATAGTAGTAGTAGTTTACGAGTTACAGAACAGTCGCGGATCAGTCTATTGATGCTGTAACTTAATAAGATGGTACTTCCTTAACGATTGCTTAATAATGTTGGTAGTTTTTCTAAACGACTACTGAAAAGTAAGAATTGTTGATGATTTTATGTTTTTTTGTTTCCTTTACTCTTTCACACGCTGTCTACATCTCTCTATCTATTATCCTATCGCAGGTATGCTGGAAGAGATTTCTTACGAAATAAGCATCACCTTTGTACATATTTTTCTGTTCTGTTTTTTTTATTGTCTGTACATAAATGGTAAAATAAAATAAATAAAGACACAACGAAGGGTTTTAAATTTCACAGGTCATATAATAGAATATTTTAGAATACTCTTTACTATAAGTATGTACACCATGCGAATTACAGATGTAAATGCAAAAAAGAATACATATGGTGACACAATGTGCGGTCTTATCGCTAAAAGCTATCTTTTAAAAATACAACCTTTAGATGGATTTAAAGGAGAATGAGAGACAACACTGCAAGTAGTATTCCAGTATAAGCTGACTTTTCATTGTACGAATAACCTACACAATGCGAGGTCAGCTAAAACTGGAAATGCATAGCTTGATATGTCGCCGTGTGTACCGTTAGTTACGTATGTAATAAATACCATATAAAAAAAACCACGACCATACCATACAACCATACTATATAAATATCATAATTATGCATATATGATAATATGTCTTCGTGTTGCTGTGGTTTGTGTATACTTATCTATACACAAACCACAAAAACACGAAAACGAATAAAAAAAAACAAATATATGTATAAAAATAATCACGAAACAAGAGCAAAGGACTGTAAATAATGGTGAAGGTTGGTTGGTGGGTCATGTATGTAAGAAAATATTTTGCAACCTTACTCAGCCTAAACTACAGAACCTATTGGTGTCCTGGGATTTACGTCTATCCAGAATATGTCTACATGGTGTCACAAGAAAGTCAATGTGGGCAATGTGGCCGATGTTACAGCGTCCGCCATATTGAATTTCCATCATGATGCGAAACTTCATCCCTTTCATTTCATTATTCGTAGTTGGATTGAAGTTTTTTTTTTTTTATATGCACCTTCCGTACCTTATGTAAACCCGAAGCGTTGCCATATTTAGGTTCAACTAGCCTGAGGTAAACAAGACCATGCCCATGTTGAGTTTCAGACATTGATGACTGAGATTTTTCGCCGGTACTTGTCCTTATAAATCTTAAACCTGTTAACACTGTAATTTGAAAACATTATGAATGAATGAATTGCACTGATCCCAGCGAAGTTTGACCAGACTCAATTAATCGAATGAACCCCAAGATTCGCACTAGCTCATGTAGCCTCATGTAGCAGTTCATGGTGCTACAGCGACCATTGTATAACTGTAATTTGAAAACATTGTAAAATCCAATAATTTTTAAAAGAGTAACCGTGGAGATTCTTACCGGCTCTTCTCCATAGGAAACGACCAATTGGAACCGTGCACCTAGCTTCTGACGTTTCTTAAGTGCCCATGTAAGTTTATGTGAAATAAAATATTTTGATTTAGAATTCTAATAGAGCAAACAACGATAAGCCCAGCGCCGAAAGTTGAAAATCCAAAAGCGATGTTTTATTTTAGCGCTCATTTAGGTGTCGCCTAAGGTTAGTGATAACGGGCACTGGGAGCAACAATAAGAATTTCCATTACAAACTTCCGAAAATCCTTTTTCGAAACATAATCAACTAATCATTGAAGCTACTATAACAAAGTTAAAAGTGAACATTGACCGCAGCGAACTTTCAAATTAATTGAATTTGTGACCGTCTCACAAAATTTAGTGAAACAATGTGTTAGCCGCGGTTTTGCCTAATTCACATAGTTCGCACGATACGGATGATTAACGAAACCGCGAATTATAGAACCCACAACAAATAAAACATACTAATATCAACATCTGTACAGTGGCGCCGATTCAAAAACTCAAATAAAATTAGAGGTAAACTCAATGAAGTTAAGTATTTATGAAGATATGAAAAAAAAGAAGAAGAAGAAGAATCTAAAAGTTTCTTATACTCTATTGGCCTAGTTTCTTAGTTTTGTGATTTAGGTTCAGTTGACTATACCTCACCTTTAGACCAGCACGAAATGCTACCACTGGTACAGGTGTCCGGTTTGAAGAGATAGTATTATCGAATGACGAAGTTCTGTCTCTTTTCATCGATAAAAAATACAAATATGGGTGCTATAAAACAAAAAAACCATAAAATTAAGAAACTCTATAGACATAAGAATTATCGTCATCTGCTTAGCCTTTTCCAGCTCAGCTTCCAGTCTAACCGGATGCAGCTGAGTACCAATATTTTACATGGAGCGACTGCCTATCTAACCTCCACAACCCAGTTACTGGATAATACGATACCCTAGGTAAGACTGTTTATCAGACTTTCGGGCTTCTGACGACCCGTAACGACTGTCAAAGATCCAAGAATGACAGCCGGGACCAAGAGCTTAACTTGCTTTCCGAGGCACGGAGGGGTCTTGGTATGTAAAAATGGTCACCCATCCACGGACCAACCGCAGCAAGCGTAGCTTAACCTGATTGATCAACCGGTGCGGCTGTTATTACTTAGCCACAAATAATTATAATACAACTTTATTATACTGTGCTATAGGCTCCGCAACATTTCTATTAATTTTGAATGTGTTACATAAAAGTTCACACTTTCACGACTATATTACTTTCGCGCCACCATTATATGGTAACTAATGATAAAATATGGTTTAATTCAGTCCGACAAAAGCCAGTATTTTCACTGAGTAAGTGGCGAGGTTTCAGTCGAATTAATTTATAGTCCTTTGCTGCAGTGGCGGGTAGTTGCCAGTAAAAACGACATAAACGTGAATTTCTCCAGTGTGACCTCGCTGTGGCCCGATAAGATGGAAAGATGCTATTAAACCATCCTCCGTATAACCCGAATATTCTGTCACGCAATGTATTTTGAAGAAAGCTTGAATACCTAACGTCATCATCATCTGCCTAGCCTTTTCCCAACTATTTTGGGGTACCTAACGTGTGAGAGAATAATCAATATCTTGTCTTTGAAAGAATTATTACTTAAACATCACTCCGTACGAACGCTGTTAAGTTGAGATGTGAATCCGCTATGATTCTCTTTGTTTGCACTTTTGTGGGTTGAACTGAACTTTAAATACAGTTGTCTGGGAGCAGTGGTGGCCCAGTGGTATCGGGCCCGAATGACGAGTTGTAGGTCGTGAATTCGAACCCAAACAGGCACTTTACTTTGTGTATTTAATTTCATCACCACAGCTTTCAAAACTGTGAAGGAAAACATCATGAGGAAGCCGGTATATCCTAGAACCAAAAACATAATTCGAACACATGTGGCATCCGCCAACCCGCACTACTGGGCCCGCGTGGTGCATTATGGCCCACTCCCTCTCGCATAGAGAAGGCCTGTGTCCCAGCAGTAGGCATTATAGGCTGATTATGGTAGGTGCCTCTAAAGAAGAGAGATCTCAATGAATCTAGATAAGAAACACAAGATTTCCGAGAAAACTAATCCTGCTCTCAAGAAATATGAACTAACTTATCTGACCTGTGAACATGAAAATTGACTTACAACAACTTACAAAGAAGAAACTATGTTAGTTTTAAATTCAACGTGGTCTCGCGTAATATTCTTGAAGATGGCAAGACGGCTACAACATAGTCCTCAACAAAACTTGTGTTTCTTCTAGTGACTGTGAGCCAATTGTGTGAACCACCCGCTTTCCTATCACCTACCTACGACCCGCGCTTAATCAATGAACCAATTAATTCAGCCTATCGCAGTCCAATGCTGGACATAGAGCTCTTTCGAGTTGTGCTACCCGATTCGCCACCTACTTCAACCAGTCTGTCCCAGGGTGTACCCCACGCATGCTCATACGCGGTCTCCATTCGAGGACTCGTCTGCTGCAATGGCCATCCTTCCTTCGACTGACAGAGATAGCCCACTTCAGGTTGCTACCGGCGCTGATAGTCAGCCTATACGAGTAGAACATACATTCCCACTGTCGGGACCATAGATATCCGAGTCGGGACACAGGCCACAGGCCAGGGTCTATGAGATGAGCTAGCGCTCGCTCAAGCTAAAATGTCGATGATATCTTACGCCCCGAAACTCATAGACGGTTATCACACTGCACCGGATACAGCTCCGGAGTGCGGTGCTGCGGTTTTTTAATTTTGACTGTGACCGCACAGAGATGCGGTATCAGTGTGTTACGAGGGCGACATTGAAAGTTTTTAGAACGGGCCACTTCATCATCATCATCATTTCAGCCGATAGACGTCCACTGCTGGACATAGGCCTCCCCCAAGTGTCGCCACATTGACCGGTCCCGTGCGACTCGCATCCAGCGGATTCCCGCAACCTTCACCAGGTCATCGGTCCACCTAGTGGGAGGCCTTCCAACGGAACGTCTTCCGGTTCGCGGTCGCCACTCCAGAACTTTTCGGCCCCATCGGCCATCCGTTCTGCGAGCAATGTGCCCTGCCCACTGCCACTTAAGTTTGGCAATTCTTCGGGCTACGTCGGTAACCTTGGTTCTCTTGCGGATGTCCTCATTTCTGAACGGGCCACTTATAAACGATATAATAAAAAAATAAGTTCAAATTTTGAAAATGGAAATCTTTGCCAATATTATTGTGTATGTATTTTATTCATTTGTCATTTGTTTACAATTTGGCGGCAAATTGAAAATAGTCTGCGTCACGTCAGCATGAATTTAACGCGAGAAAATTTTCGTACAATGATTTTTTATGACTTTCGATGTCATTTAAGTCAACAAGAAAATTATGATAGACTTCGATTGGCCTTTCACGATGAAGCCCCATCTCGTGTCACTGTTTACAACTGGTTTAATGAGTTTAAACGTGGTCGCACTAATCTCACCGGTGATCTTTGTGAGGGACGGCCTTCTACGGCGACGACTGAAGATAATATCAGTGTTGTGCGGCGTATGATAGAGACTGACAAAAGAGCGACTTATCATCAGATTCGGACAAGCTTAGGCATCGGTATGAGTCAAGTGCACAAAATCCTCCATGAACATTAAGCGGTCAGGAAGCTTTGTGCCCGGTGGATACCTCATAATTTGACAGAGGCCCAAAAGCCGTCGTGTTGACTGGTGTCGTGAAATGGTTCAAAGATTTAACGGAGGTGACTCAAATGCTGTGTTCGACATACTTACGGATGACGAAAGCTGGATTTATTGTTATGATCCTGAAACTAAGAGACAGTCTGCTGTCTGGGTGTTTCTTTCTGAGGAGTTGCCAACTAAAGTGAAGAGAGTTCGAAGCGTGGGAAAAAAGATGGAGGCCTTGTTCTTCGGAAGGACAGGTCATTACGCAACAATTGTTTTAGAGGAACGAAAAACAGTTACTGCAGAGTGGTACACTAACAATTGTTTGCCACTTGTCTTGGAAAAAGTTCGAGAGAAACGACCTCGCAGTAGGATCCTCCTTCACCACGACAACGCCTCGTCGCACACCGCCAAGCAAACAATCGACTACTTGGCGACGTCAGACGTGGAATTACTGGGTCACCCGCCCTATAGCCCCGACCTCGCACCTTGCGATTTTTATTTATTTCCGAAAATAAAAGAAAAACTTCGAGGAAAATGTTTTATGGACGCCGAGGAAGCAGTGGCTGCGTTTCAAAATGCCGTCGAAGACGCTAAGGACGAGTGGGCAAAGTGCTTTTTTCAGTGGTTCCATCGGATGCAGCGATGTATTGATGTAAATGGACACTATTTTGAAAAGATATAATAAAACTAATAACTTGCTAGTTTGTTCAGTTTTTGATTTTCTAAGAACTTTCAGTGTCACCCTCGGATACCCTGCGGTTTTTATATGCAAATAAAGATTCTACAGTCAATGTTAAAAACGGCAACACCGCAGACCGGAGCGGTGTCCGGTGCAGCGTGATAACCGCCTAAAGTTTCGCTTGTACATTTTTATTCTATAGCTAAAGTCAGTGCCGCCTGTCATATTACAACGAGAAGTACCGGCGATACGTGCCTATGCCAAGGGGCTAGTTTTATGAGGTTATCTGAATATACCAGCAAAACGGTCAGACAAAGTGTTTTATGAACTGGTACTAAAAATACTTCAATCAAGTGTATAGTGATAGTCAAAATCGGCAGTGTTCTTGGCACGAAGTAAAAAGCTCTTGGCTCAATGTTTGTCATAACGATTTACAATCCGCAGATTGAGTAAGAAAGAGAGCAAGTCTATTTATTACTATGATTGTATGATATAACTGTGATTTTTTATATTCAATAGGTGTGGCTTATGAGATATCTTGGACAAATTTTAGGCCCTTTGTACACGGCACGGCTTTTCTACGGCGTACACAAATGGGCCGTAGAAAAAACGTATCTGTCAACAACGTTCCATAGAAAGAAATAAAATACATTTATTTAGCACAGAGTAGAAGACAAACAATACACCAGATACATGCATCAGAAAAAAGTCAAATAAAAATTGTAAAGTCCGATGTAAGAAATAACCAGGAAAGTGTGCCTCATGGCTGCGCCAAAAAGGCCCAGTTCAGCAAAAATGCCAGACAACTAGTGCCTGACGCTAGTTTTCAACATAGTGATCTATATAACATTGACGAACCGAGC
The DNA here is from genome assembly GCA_911387795.2 of Apamea monoglypha. Taxonomy (NCBI): domain Eukaryota; kingdom Metazoa; phylum Arthropoda; class Insecta; order Lepidoptera; family Noctuidae; genus Apamea; species Apamea monoglypha. The sequence goes on from OU426932.1 coordinate 10,483,396, forward strand.
CTACACGCGATAATAAACTATAGTTTTTCACGACAAGAAAACCATGCGAACAACCCTTTGTACAAAACCCTTTTTAGTAAAATAATCAGAACAAAATATCTAAATTAAATAAATTTGATAAAAGGCAATATTTGCTCACACATTCCGGTTATGGGACAGATAATATAGCTATAAATATAAAATACGACGGTGTTATGTAAAACATCAAACTACTCAGAATTCTAATACTTACATTATGGGTAAGTATTGCAACATCTAAAATTAAAAGAACTAACGTAAAATAGGTAACCTAAGTTCAAAATCCCTTAAATCTAAATACCTAATGATTGTTACACTTATATTCAAAATACCGAAAGCTTAAAATGTCAAATGGATATGTTACTGAAGTTCATAAAGCTAAAACTTGAAATTCCTATGTACAAAGTTCCTTAAATTGGTTTACCTCACCGTTATATGTTTCTGTACTCGCATGCGTAACACGCATATATCTTTTAAATCGAAACAGCTAGGTTAGGTTAGGTTAGAACTGTGACCACACAACGCCAGAAACATATTTTTGAATGATAGATATTAGTCCAATCAGTATTTTAAACTTAGGTAATTCGTAGGTAGGTGTTAGTTGCTTAGGTATTTAGAAAGAAAGAAAGAAAGAAAATACGTTTATTTCAAAACATTAGGTATTTAGATTTTAGGAATTTTGAACGTAGGTTATTTTACGTTAATTCTTTTAATTTTAGATATTGCAATACGTACCCTACATTATCTTTTAAGTGCTACTTAACTATGAGTAGATGAGTTATAAACAAAATAAAAGCTTGTGATAATGTCAAAATATGGTATAGCCTTGTCAGATGATAACTACATAACACTAACTTTTACAACAGCCAAACATAACTTTATGGTACCATTTTCATAAAATGCGTTGACAATTTGAAATAAAGTTAACCATACGTTTTAAAACACAAGGTTAAAAGATAATCTTAAAAAGCATCTTCTTTTATTACGCTAAAAGATCTCAATTTTTATTCAACAATTTTTACTACATATGAGTTCTTGAAATGATAGTGCTTTTAAAGCTTTCGTGGCGAAGCCTTATCAAGTTTCTGATCTTTTAATTAATCTGATGTTAGCAGTTATAGTTCGGTTAATGGGTAAATCATTTCTTCTGTCCAAAGTACTAGATGGTCTGGTACCTTAGATGGATGAAATGATTTACCCATTATCATCTGCCTAGCCTTTTCCCAACTATGTTGGGGTCAGCTTCCAGTCTAACCGGATGCAGCTGAATACCAGTATTTATCTATTAAACGAACTACATAAATCAACAATGGGGGTAAGGAAACTATTTGAAACTTTTGACCTCTCATTTGCCATTACTCCACTATGGATGTTGGCCGTTAGGCTATTGTGTGTGTTTATCAAATCAGTATTAAAATTTAGCTTAGGTAAACCAATTCCAAATGACATGTACTCTTGTACGTAAGGATATCAATCAGGCACTCTACATATAAAAAGCCTCGGGAGCATCCTCAAAAGAACATTATTCATGACACGACAGCCCTCCAGACATTACGACCTTGACCTTCAACGCAACCTTGACCCTTACGAAAATAGGAAAAGTCCACAGATGATGAATTGGAGCGAGATTATCATAAAACCGTCGCACTCAATTCTCCAAGGAACAAAACTCTGCCGGCCCATTGTGCGTACGATATGGATAATTTATTATCCTAGCTAGTTTTCCTCCCCGCCTTGTGGCGAACGATTAATTATACCAGCCTAAGAAATTAATTATAAACGTTTTCCTGAAAACAAATGCCTGATAGTATGCATTTGTTAAACTAGCTTCGAGGAAAATCAAGGATCCTGGATACATATGTAAATGTTACGCATAGCTTCCAATAACTGTAATATAAATATCTTATAGGAAAAATTATTATATATACTATCGCGCGTAAATAAATAGAGCACTGTTTGGCAACGCGTCGGCGCAAAGCGTTCGCGAACTCTAAAGTAGATACTCTAGGTACCTTGCAGGCTAGGCTACCTACATAGTACCTATGGACTAATTGAATCCATTAATGTTTGCCGATGCAAAAGAAAGCACTCACATTATTTTTTATTTTTACGTTACTCTGTATCGGTAGTGCTAAAGAGTAGTTTTAAACTAAGTTCCGGAAAATAAAAACACAATTCGGATTCACTAGAGCAAAAATAAAATTCTGAAATTAGTTTCCCTACGCTTTGGAACAATGTCGGTATCGAAGTAATGCATTTAAACGAATTAACCTAAATGTAGCTGCTTAAATGACGCTCCTTCAGTGAATTTACAGTGCCTATATATTTTCAGCAAAACAATTAAAGAAAATGCTTCTTTAAATTAAATTCCCTAAGCAAACGATCTGAGGAAAGGGCTTCATTTATTTATCCAGGGTTCCGCTAAGAGTTGTAGACCTCACCTGTGCCTGAGTTTTTATTTACCTTACTGTCTTCCTTCCAGTGTTGTCTAACGTTGCGCATTAAGTTAAAGGTAACCTTTATTTGTTTACTTATTTAATCTAGTCATCATCTGCCTAGCCTTTTCCCAACTATGTCGGGGTAGGCTTCCAGTCTAACCGGTTGCAGCTGAATACCAGTAGTTTACATGGAGCTACTGCCTGTGTGACCTCCACAACCCAGTTACTGGATAATACGATACCCCTTAGTAAGACTGGTTGTCAGACTTTCGGCCTGGCGACCGTTAACGACTGTCAAAGATCCAAGAATTTAGCCGGGACCAACGGCTTAATGTGCTTTCCCAGGTACGGGGGGTCTCGGTATGTAAAGACGGTCACCCATCCACGAACCGACCGCGGCAAGCGTAGCTTAAACTGATCAATCGACCCGTGCGGCTGTTATTACTTAGCCACGAGCAATTATTTTATCTAGTAATAGTTTTAATTCAATCGCTTGGAGTGTTTTTTCAACAACGTTGCATACGTTTACCGCAAAAAAACTTCGACCTTTGTAGCTAACGTTAATCTTGTGACAGAAAATTAAACAACAACAATTGTGCGTATAAAAAACATAATCACCCCTTTGTGGTTTTCCCATTTAGTTTAAATCGCTTTCACGGCCAAATCTTCCGCATCGTTTAATACAAGGCACTCGCGCCCGGACTATGAACAATCTTGCTACTAGGTATTTAAAAATTAAACCTGCGCAGTGTACAGAGAACTTTGGCGTCGGAATTAAAAATGAATTTCAATTTCAGCTTCCAGCAATCCAAATAATTCAGGTGACTTACAATATGAAGTGGAGCGACAAGTAATTAAATTGCGTCGGAGTTGAGGGCCTACTAAGCGTTTTGGAAAACAAATTTATCAGGGCACCCGTCAAGTTTTTGCTACGTCACACAAATTAGGAATACCGAAAACACTTCGGATGACGTTAAAGGAAAATTACTATCACGCGATGGTTTCTAGTATCGCCACATAATGATCTCCGGGAAAACTTCACCAACACTCGAATATAATTACTTACGAGATGTTATCTCGAAGATGGAAGACCATTTACGTTTATTAGATATTAAAAGGGTACGTTTACGTAGGGTGGATGGCAATTAATAACACCATCAATTTAACTAGTTTGCCCCGTTGATTACTAGTTAATTGACCATATGCATAGCGCTTGTATGAAAATAATTGGTACGTCTATTACGGCTAGATATAGTTTAGGGGACCTCACATGTTACTATTTTGGATGCTCACATGATGTGACTAAAGAACTCGGTCAACAATATATTTTGCACCTGAAATGATACATGTTTCTAATCTATTTTATTCAAATTAATACTCATTTATACAGTCATAATTTCAGACATAACGTTTTCTGATTCAGCATTATATTTGCCAAAATAAAATAGTATTTGCTACGAATCAGATGGCACGAGGAAAGTTGTATATGTTTGGAAGCTCTGGTAGTTTGAATCAGGCGAATTAATTATTTGCATCTAATGATAACATTTAGCCGCATCTCGCTAAACCGCAGCCAACACGTGGGAAAAGCTAGAATGATTCATAAACCAATTGTCCATGAACGATAAGAATCTAAAATTAAACACTTCGACAGACTGACAAGAGGTGTAACTCATGTAGAAGCTCGTTTAAATTTTAGTGGTTGCATAAAACTGTCCCAATAACTCAAGTTTCCTAGACTAACAATAAACATATTTACACCACCTCTCAGTTGCATTCCCAGTCATCAAAGCGCATAATAATCTTCTACGATAAATAAAGGATTTTATGAATCATGAAACAGTTCTCGAGGAAATCGTCTGTGGGTTTTATGAGCATATTTATCACATCATCGTTTCACGGGAATCGTAAAATGAATCTGTTTTACAACATGGGAAAGGTTAAAATAATGGTTGTAAAAGAAAAATGTAAACTTTCCGTCGTTTTCTATGTCTAAGACGCCATTAATATGAGTAGTTTCCATGTGTCATTGACATTAGTTACACACTGGATAAAAGCACTATGATGAAAGTTCGTGAGTGATTCGTCTTCGTTATGCTCGAAACAGAGATGGGATATCATATATATATAATATTATGCATATGTAGGCTCAGCAATGCCGAGTATGATTCATCTAGCTGCCAAGTTTCATTGAATTAGTACAGGTGTTTGGCTTAACATGTTGCACACATATAAACGTAAACATAGTTTCTGTATTTCTGGACTGATTTAATTGAAAATGCTCTATTAATGTTTGGTCGGATTCTATTTTTAGTTCACCAATATTTTTTATATTTTTGTCTTCGATATCGATGTATGTGAAGAGAGATATCCAGCTGAAATGGTAGTTTCAGCTGGATATCTCTCTTCACATACATCGATATAATAAACGATGCCAGGAAAAGAGGTCAACGGAGATTTATCATTGACACGATCAAGAAATATTGCAGTGTTATAATCTAATACATACATTGTAGTGTAGTCGTATAGATTTTATTGCCTTTGGAGTGTTATTTACACATCTATCATCAGTTGTTTATAGCTATGCATACCTACTTGGATAATGTCCGTAGATGTTGGATATTGATTTGATCTACAAAGTTTGTGAACTGTGTAGTGGAGAACTGCCTGACACAGATTTTCGTTCAATGATGAAGCACATTGATGAATCGAGTTCATTACTTTCGTTCCAAAAATCAAGACACATTTTGAATTAGAGACTTGAAAAGATTTTTCTCATTCTTTTCAGGTTTGTAACTCGAAAGTAACTTATTCGGGATCATACCCCGGAGGCTCTTAATTTCGGTTTTTTTTTAGACCATTCTGTGTTTGTTGAATAGTAGAACTCTAGGTTTTGGTACAGTCATATTCCTTAAGCTTACCGTTATGGACTGTCTCCAGTCACAGGTATCAATAAAATCTATTGTAATGAACTTTATGTTACCTGGCTTTCTCCGCATTCGCCACTGCACCGGCGGCGGCGCCGGGCTGCCCGAGCCCGACGATGCCAGCTTGATGCCGTCACCTGAAAACAAAACATCTTTCTTTAGTACTGTATTATGAATGACTGATATGTGTAGAATGTATTATTGTTATGGCTATGTCGTCATCCTGGACTAGATGATCAACATAGATGTTTATGTTGGGGTAGAGCAAGAATCTATCTTGATACGATTGACCTTTATTCAACTACATCACCGAGCAACCCCAAGTTAGTGAAAAGTGGAAAATTCGCATTTGTCTTAGCGACTAAAGTAATGAGGTTGTGGCCATCCTCATAATATCCGATTATCTTTATATTTACCGCTGGACATGAAACTTCTAATGAACGCTGCGAATAAGATAAAATGACTAACGTCAGCAGCAATCAGCTTCAAATTCTGCTTCGTGTAAATTTCTGAACAACTAAATCTAAACTGATTAATCATCATAGGCGAGAGAAGAGAGGATAGATAATAAACCGATTAAATCTTAACTTTTTTTTTCATCTAACGACATCTATTGCTAACAGGTTCAACTAAGCAAGCGCAGAGCAGGCGACACGGCGCCGACGTGACGGTAGAAAGCTGAACTAGTACCAAACTTGGCTTTTAACGCTTTGAAGTAGTAAACACGGATTCCGCTAGATGGCGCCAGTCAAACCTCCACAGCATAGATTAAAGTAACTCCACGAGAACAAAGACATCCTACTTGTTTCTCTGAATAAATGAAAAATAATATTCAGTTGAATAATTTTTGTTTAGTAACTATTATCTATGTATATTCGTTAACATTAAAATATCCTGACTAGTTTTGTTCAATGTTAATTTGTTTTTCAAGGATACTCATCAGCCGAAGTAACTGTAATGAGGCTTGAAAACGAACGTGTTTTGAATAAGAAATACTATAAACACACTTTTCAGCTGCCATGAACATAAATGAAAACATTAAAAACGTAAGAATGGCGGGCTGAAACTGCCGTATAGAAATTTCTTGCACGTCAAGACGTAAAATGCGTAAACAATAAAGATGATGAAAAGGCATAAAAGTTTAGAACCGTTTTATCATGGAGTCGATACAGTGAAGTGCTTCTAATAGCCGTTAAACAGTAAACATAGGATGAATTTGAAATTCAAATAGGCTTTGGACCGCTTTCCGCAGCCTCCAGTACGGAGCAGGTAGGATTATTTGGAACAAGTAGGTGCGCTGATTCATCTTTACTGTTAGGTCCATTTAATTACCTTTCGTGTAAAAAGTTGTATTTTTTGTTATAAAGTTTTTAATAAATAAACGAATTTCTCTTTACTTTAATCAAACTAAAATTTAGGAGAAGTTGGATTATTTAAATAAAAACAATTGCTAAGTATATCATTTAATTAAGTTTTGTAATAAGACAATCAAAATCAAACACAAATCCATCAAAGATTGTTAGTAAGAATGGTTGCAGATTCAAATGTTTGTGTCTTGTATTTATGCTATACTCCACAATGTTGTGGCCAAATCGTGAAAAGAAGCTGTTTAATGTTAGTTTTTCTAAATCTAACCAAACATTCTGTGTGTAACTAACAAAATGCCTACTTTACGATACATTGTACTTCCTAATATAATAATGACGTCAACATGCCCATACTCACATGGTATAGAAAACCACTTCGCCACTCAGGCACAGAATGACATCAGAATTTGTATCCAAATGACAAAATGCTATTGACGTGGTTAACGCAATTGACTGATCGTTATCTTAACGAACGTTTTTGGCTAGTTACTTTAGTAACTACCTAGCTTTTGCCAGCGACTTCGCCCACGTGTACGTCGGAAATTATCCCACGGGAATGTACTACCGGGATAAAAAGTATTCTATGTATTAATCCAGAAGGTCAATTCTCCTATTGAGAAACGTTCGAAATCTAGTCGCAATGTCATCTCGGCGACAATCAATGCCAAAACCTTGTCAAAAATGTAGAGAAATTACAGGTATTTTTGACAGATTGAGACAGATTAGAAAGAAAACCTTAAAATTACGGGAATTGCCCCTTAGGTTATCGCTATAGCTGTGTCCCAAATTTCATCTAAATCCATTCAGGCGTTTTTACGTGATTGAGCTACAAGCATCCAAACATACAAACTTTCACATTTATAATATACTAGCAGCGCCCCGCGGTTTCACCCGCATAAATGTCGATCCCGTGGGAATATCGGGATATAAAGTATCTTATCTGTTAATCCAGGGCGTTAGCTACGTCCATACCAAATTTCATCAAAATTGGTCCAGCCGTTTGAGCGTGAAGAAGTAAAAAATATACAAACACACACTCAAAAACTTTCGCCTTTATAATATTATTAGTGTGATAGTAGGAAGTAATTTCACATTATTATGGGGTATTCGGTCTATCTCAATACCGTTATCTGATAACCTCGAGGGTGGCCATTTCTGATGTAAAAGTACGTTCGTAATTAAGTGTCACGAAGTAATACATTTTGTGACACTTTCGTTTCTTTCGGTAGGCTCTTAATTGAGTGTCGAGCATTTGTCCTTTTAATCAATATTTCCGTGTTATTGTGCTCTTTCACAAAGTGATTAGTTTGAATATACTGGGCAAACTGTAATCATTGACTACAATAACAAAACTACTAAGATGCTACCATAGATATAAGAAATAATTTCTATGGTATATTTATTATCTTTTATGGACGACGAGTGAACTTTACACCCTGTTTCTTATACCTCCAAAACGTCATTTCCATAATACCAACAGTTCAAGAGAAATTTCAAGATTTTCACACAGTATCCTCGTGCGGAAACTTTGTGGGAAAATCTTGAATTTTTTGTGTATGGCTTGGAAGTTCTTGACCTTTTTTTCAAACACACACGTTTTGACAAACGAATTTCGTTTGTCAAAACGAGTGTGTCATTTCGCTCAAATGATAATTTCTAATTCTATAATATCACATTTTGATCTTGAGTAGGCCCAGGTACGCACGGGCATGTCCTTCCCGCGGGGATTTAAAAATCCAACAGTGTCTTTTTTGCGCTGGAATGCGCTCTGTTGGATTCTGAATGCTCGGGTCAACACTGAAAGTTGAAAATCCAATGTGCGATAAAATTCAGCCGCGGTATTTTTACGTCTGTACGAATGAGGGCTACCGCCTCTATATCGACGAACTCTCTCCCCGCGGGGATGTTTTAACGAAAAATATAAAATGGCACTTCGGTGTCATAAAGGAAAATTTGGCCATTCGCAAAGGGAGCCAATATCCGTTAACCTTACATCTTGGAAGGTTATATTTTTTAATCCACGTAAAAGCATCGCTCCGTTTAATTGTGTTAAGTCGACCATAATAAGGGACTAACCGTAGATTAAACGCAGATTAAATAAGTGATGTCCGACATTCGTCTGTGGGACGAGTGATACGAAGGTCCATTAATTGGGGCACTTCGAATAATTACGGTTCAAACAAAATTAACTGGGGAAATTACAAATTTTTGATTAGGTGTGACATCTTGATTTACCCTTGTATCTATATAAATACACATTAATTGCCGCAAACATGTATGAAAGAATTCTGAAAGTGGCACCGGTAACTGAAAATTTATGTGGAGATCGGTTGTCACGGTATGGGCGTCTCATACGGAGGAAAAATGACGAGAAAAGTTTTGAGTATCAATGTCGATGGCTATAAGAGTAGGGGAATACCAAAGAAACGATGGATAGACAGTCAGTGAACGATTCATGAATGATGCATGTATATCAAAAGAGATCTGAAATTAAAACAATTTTGCGGGAGTTCGAACACCCACGGGTGCAGTTAATTTTAAATAATTAGTTGTATAATATATTGCGCGGGACTCTAGATTCGCTGTAGTAGTTGTTAGTTCATTAGCGGTAATAGTCACGCTATAGGCAGATACATCGCATGGCCCATGAATGAAATTATCATTATAGATACTATGTGCTATTCTAGCCAACGGATCAGATATAATCCCTATATCCGGTTCCGACAATTAAATCGATATGTGATGGCGTAAGTGTGCTCACAGAGTGGTAGCAGAGCGGATAGCGAGGCGGAATGTGCAATTGTGCATATGCGAGGTTTACCATCATCCGAGCAGATAAAACTTATCCAACTAAAGACTGGAGAGAGAGAAAGCGAAGAACAGTGCACATACCTATGATAATCAATAAAAAAAAATTAAAACAGTCAAGAACTGTCGGGATATCGGTTGGAACGAAGTTCCTTTCGCTTTTACACACTTGACTTTGGCAATGTGTGCATAGTATGGCGTGAGATAAGGAAAATCGTTCCAAAAAAAAAAATTAAAATACAATTAACACCCCTTCAGAGGCAGAGGATAACTCTGCCAAGAACTGGCGTAGTAACTTTGATATATCAATCAAAGTTACTACGCCAGTTCTTGTGCCTGAACTCAGTCGTTTTCTTTTGCTCATTTCCTCGCTCCGCTATCACTATGCTCCTACGTTAAAGGAATTATGGGCGATTTGAGCTCTCTACACTGCGATGCAGGTATCACAAAGGTAGGTAGTGTTAGGCGGCGCTTATATCGCTCTGCGATTTTAACTCCGTAAATTGCCCAGACGAACCATGAGGGGCAGCAAGGGTTCGTCTTTTGTTTCGAATCTGACGATAGTTATTTGCTGTAGCGAATAAGACGGTTCATCAAATCAAAGTGAATAGAGGTTTCGGTACTACTGGGAAGGGAAAAAGTAGGTTCCAAACATCTGTAAAACAACGTCAACTTAATTAGGTTAACCACTCAGAAGCTAACTAAGTTTATTAGAGTTCACCAAAACCATTCTTTGGACCGTTTCGTTAATTACAAAGTTAGTTTCAAAGCAAACGGACGGCCCTAAATATCCTGAAACAGCGGTTTTAACAACGAACTCTCCCGACCCTATAATTTATTTCTTTGTCGAATAAATTGACGTCTACTTTTGCCCTGTTTTAATGAACTTGAATTTTCATAGCAGATTTATGAAATGTCACACAAAGTGTCTTTGTAATCTCCCGTCCCTTCGCCCAAGCGCTTCCTAGCTTTAAGCGGTCGTTTGCCCCCGCAGGAACTGCCTCCTTGGACTAGATGAAAATATTCTTTCGCCAAGGAGTAGGCAATAAGGCAGGAGCACTAATGAAATGAATATTAATCTTTGAGGGTCAATGACAGACCCGCTATTACTATTAAAAAACCTTCTGGGAACAGAGCAGATAACAAGTCGAATATACTTAGTTTTCGTGAAGACTACAGAATCTGAATGAGTAAATGAATCTCCAAATAAAAAGACTTATGCAGCAACTATATAATTAATTCATCTGTCATTACTTCATTTTCAATTATTTATACCGATTGTGGTGTAGGTATAATATAGGTACATAATTAATTTTTCCTTAAATTAATGTATACAAAATATTGTAAAACACTTTAAAAGAGTAGGCGGTGGCTTTTCACGACTAGAATCAATTCTATTTTATCGTAAATTTTGACGTTCTAAAGTGCCTAATTGAAATAAATGCTTTGATTTTTGTTGCAACTTTCTTTCTAGGACATTGTTAATACAAACCCATTTTATATACATTCATATTCTTTGGCGATTGAAATCATCGCCTTATCAAAGAGAGCAAGTACGACCCGATCCTATATGCGTAAAATGAATTTTCTTCTGAGTTGCTTTTATTAAATAAAACATGGAAATACTGCCGTCTGACATACCTATATACCTGAAAATAATCAGATACTTTACCATACAGAGATTTGAAACGTGATATTATTGTATGAACGTATGATAATAATGATATGAGAACAATATGGAGGATGTAAAAGAGGGTGTTTAATCAAAGAAAATCATTGAGGCGAACATTGGAGACACTTTTTTTTTACATTTCTCAGGTGTAATAGGTACATTCTTATCTACCTTTTCACGTCACGAAACACATACACATACACACATTACACGTTACATTTTATTGAAGACGAGAAAGTTCACAGTGTTTTTCCTTCCGTTTGAATATAGTGATAATATTTTTTTCGCCTGTAATACTTATGATATTATATTGTATGTTTCGAGATCTATCTCAAGGTTATTATTCTTTCATTCTTTTTTTATTGAAAAATCGGCCAACTCTTGACCTCGATTCCTTTTCATAATTCCAAAACATTTATATTCAAGATTTTAAACATACAAGATCGACTAAATAAAAATGTAGAGTGCCTAGGTAGAAAAGAATGTTCAAGCAAGTTTAGCCTGAAAAAAAGAGTACAAAAAAATATTTCGTTTCTATTTACTTCAGCATGATCTCAATACACTTCCAAGTTAATTGCATGAAGGATTCGAAGACAGACAATCTCCTCCTCCCTGTAAACTACATTGTCAGACATTGACATTGTCGCTTATTTTGTGAGTATTCGAACAATTCCTGCATCGGGACTGTCGACGAACGGGAAATTAAACGGGACGCAAATGTGAACACAGCGAATTGACGGCGAACCGGCAAAATATTTGTTTTGCTCGTGCAAGTTCGGGGAAGCTCGGGGTTGTTCGGAAAACCGGAATGTTCCTGATGGTTGACTTTTAAATGGTATGCTTGAACGTTTGAATATGCAATAGGGGTCCAGTGGGAATAGAAATCGGTGGAGTTTGCTGACGGTAATGATTTGGAGGACCACGTTTACGTAAACACACCATACACTAGCATTAACACTGAATGCAAAATAAGGTAGATAAGAGCAAATGTTTTTAATAAAAAAAAAACATAATGTAACAATGAATAGTCAATAATAGCGTATATCTACAAGTAATAAGATGAATAAACAAATAAATGAATATGCCAAAAGAAAACCGTGTTTCAATAAGCAGACCATAAACCATAAGACAATCTATTGTTTTCACCCTACTCATCTCTCAAATAACCATTTAGCATAATAATAATTAATTATAAGCCTATTTTTGTTGCCTTCCCGCAATAAAACGTTCCATAAAAGACAGACAGATTCCATCCAAATATTGTCCCTACAATCTCGTCCTGAAACCCCCATATACTACCAAGTATATTACAGAATAAAGGCCAAAAATGTGTGTACCAACATCTGCCTCGCAAACCTTACATTCTACGCAGACATTGTCGTAAAAATAACATGTGCTGGCTTCCGTAAAATAAAATCTTCCTACATCCACCGCAAAATTGAAATGACACAAGTAAGTATTGCATTATTCATAAGAGCCTATGAATTTGTTGTTAGGTAAAATTTGTCTGGCTTCTAAGCTAAAAACTAACTTACAACAGATTTAACAAGTAACTTTTTCTTCTAATACATGTATACAGGGTGGCAGGGACATCTACGCGCAAACTGTAATCATGAATTCAGCACATGATTCCAAATCCCTTAGCGCATAAATTTTCCAGAGGTTATCAAAAAAAAAATCTGTTGTGTCATAGAAACGTGTAATACTTGCGTAGGTATTGCACGTTTCTATGAAACAACAAAAAGTATAGAACAGCTTATTTTTTTTTAATAACCGGCGAAAAATTTCAGTTCCATATATTGAATCCCCACTACCACGCTGTATGTATAATATCTCAACAATAACAAAACAAGTTGTGTAGATTTTTATATGAGCTTTAAAATTATTAATATATGTATTATGCATTCAGTAGGTGACGTAGATTTTCTGGTATATTAATAACTAAAGACGGAAAGACATAAATATTACTTAGTTATTAACATTTCACATTTTATATGATTGGTTTCTAAAAATATTCGTTTCACAAAAATGAATTAATGAAACTTTCCAATGAATGAAAACAAATTCAAAAGTTTCAAATTTTGAAACGACCAATTTCATCGTTTTGTTAGAAACCCAAACATTTACTTAATTTTAGCTTTCTAAAAGCCTCATGTTGAACTGCAAAAACTTTTAACAACGTTAGTGGCACTAATGAATAAGAGAAATAACTGTAGTCCCATATCATATGAGAAATATAAATTGAAGGTGAACAGCAAACCAAACGAAGATATGGCACAAGATGTAATACTAAAGACATACCATTTTTTGGATAAGATAGATTTGGTCAAAATTCTATCCCCAGTAGCATCAAACGTACATTTTTTTGCAAAAAAGAAGAATGATATGTATCCGTCATAGATAGAATACTTTATAAATCCTAATTTTTCAAACTAACTAAAATATACGCCACTGTAATAAAAAAGGTTTGCGGTGGAGAGTACGAGCGCACGCAGTCTACCGGCTGGCTGCCTCACTCAAATTCATATTTCATGGTTTTAATTAAACAGTACTTTGACGGGAATGTAAGCGTACGTAAATAGTAGAAATAGCTCTGCGCTACTATGAACAACTGAGGCAATGATGCAAATGGAAAACCATTAAACTCTAGTTTCATAGTTTCGCTGATGGATTTGATGTGAAACTACTCACCGTGCTATTTGTAGGCCCATTGTTGTAACAGACACATCATAAACGTATACTCCAGAGTAAAGGTCTCATGAATGAAAAAAGATAAAGACTAAAACGTTAAAGAATCTAATAGCAATTCCAAGCGTAACTCTAAGTATTTTCAAGATAGTAGATATCTACGAAATATTTGCATAGGGCGGTTAAAATAAACATAAAAAGTGATAGCAGTATCTATTGCCGGATGCAATATGCATGAAGATATGAACTATGTAGATAGATAGTATTGCTTCCAGACATTAGTTTAAACATAGTAGTTGTAGATAAAACTAGGCACATTCCTTCCCAAGAGACGACAGCGGATCTTTCAGTTTAATTTGCACGAGTTGCATTCATTCATATTATGTATGGATGAAAATGAGTTTCATTACACGCGGATATCGCCTTATCTTATAATACATTACGCTTGAACAGTAGTCAAAGCAGAAATGTAAAATGCCTACTGCCGATATGGAGGATTTTTCCACTCAATTATTGGATTAAAGAACGGCGTCTTTTCCCTTTATTGTTTACTAATATCTACTGAAGGACGGGGCCATGTTAAGAATATTTAGTGCGTGGCAACGTGACCATTGTGCTACACAATGTTGGGGAACAATACCTAATCTATGGTGAGGTGCACTCATCAGATTTTTAAGCAGATCATTCTTTCAGGAGTTTCTTTTACTTGTTACACTTTTTATTTATTCGTGCGAAGGTGGTGTGACGATCTGATAAGGTTTGCAGGGCCAATATGACCAGAGATCGCACAAGACAGGGATTGGAAGGAAAAAGGGGAGGCCTTAAAGGGGAGGAAATAATTTTACTATGCGACAAATTGATCTTGTTCACGATGGCCGACTTGCTTATCGAAAGGATCCATTTGGTTATTTCCAGATTTGTTTGCGAGAAACATGGTGTCAACCTTATAAAGGGTATTACGACTTGCGATAACTTCCAACTTTCTCGACGCGAAAAGTTCAAAATAATATCATTTGTTGTTGTCATGCTGATCTGAAATGAAAGAAAAACAAAGTAACATCTGTCCCACGCCGTATCTGCCGGAGAAGAAATTAAAAGAAATGGGTCGGTTTTTCTACTCGAGACGGGTTTCGCCCCTACGTGTTCGCCTTTGAGCGCTTAGGGATTATTTATATCCCAAAAACTTTGTGGGGTTTTTGTCGACTGAATAGAAAAAAGGCACGAAAGGTAAACGAACCACCTGTAATTCCCAATGGAGTTTCTCGAAATGTTTGGGCAAACGTTTGATATCGTACGACCGTAGTATCACCCACATTTCTAAATATCACATGTTTTCTTACAAATAAAGGATAAGCATAACAGAGTAGTCAAGGGATATCCTCAGGTTTAAATAAAATAAGAGTAAAATCAGAGGGCCTTTTTTTTTTTTTTTTGGGATGGGAAATCATCAAATGACCCCTCCCGCTCTGGGTGGAGCGGAAGGGAGTGTCAGACTCTTACTGACTAAAACCCACCCATGTTCCTTCCTTCGCCCTTTATGTTCCGGGGTAGCGGTAACCCTTTCGGACAATCCCGCTGCCCCGGCAGGCTTCGGCCCTGAGGGGCCCCTCGTTATGCTGACATCTCTTTGAGGCGCGCGTGGAACACTTACGCGCCGTCCGGCACGGGCCTGGTCCTGATCGGGCGGTGAGCTACCCATTGCTCTCCGCCCGCAGGCCCGCGCCTACGGTGGCCGGTAGTCGTCGCTCGACTCCCGACGCCCGGGGCGTCTCCCGCGGCGGCTGGGACGGGAGGCTCTCTCCCTCATCCGTCCCGCCACCTCCTTCGCTAGCATGACTGCTTCGCAGAAGGAGGCGACTGCCTCCCACTCCCTCTCGCTCCGGACCATGGCTTGCACCAGGGCCGGGCGCGAGAGGCCGCCGCCGCTGCCGATCGCCTCTACGAGGACACGGCGGTGCTCCGCCCAAGCGGGGCAGACCTCCACCGTGTGCTCCACCGTGTCCTCTGGGCGATCCTGGCAATGGTGACACCCGGGCGTTTCCTCCCGCCTGATGATGTGCAGGAACCTCCCGAAACTTCCGTGTCCGGTGAGGACCTGCGTCAGGCGGTAGGTGAGGGCGCCGTGGCGCCTCTCTAGCCACTCCTCAAAGAGGGGTCTTATCGCCGCTATCGCGGCGTGCCCTAATCAGAGGGCCTTCAACATCATTTCGCATTACCGTCAGTGTATTAGACTTAACAGAGCGTTTCTAATTAAGTTTTGAAGGAATAGTTCTAGCAGCTAACTTCCGTCCGCAAGCACTAATCACGGCAAAGTTGTTTGACAGCACGTGCTAACTTCAAGCAAGTTTAGGACGTAATGTAATGAGGCAGATGAGCTAGAATGGGGTCAGCTTCAAATTACTGGATCTGACCTAAAGACATTTTCGATTAACATCTTAACTTGTCAAGGTCGACAGACGGATGCTGAAATTCTGAATTGACGCTCAAATTATTTACAGTTGAGATTTGCAGACAAAGCAAACACAGTTGTTTAATTTGAACAGTTGAATCGTCGAAATAATAACGTTGCAGCATAAACATTTCGTGAACATAGCTTTTACACCTGTGCAACCCATTTACAGAGCGCTGCAAACATGAAAAATTCACTATTCCATTTCCCACAAATGTTTTTCGGTTACACGTGGCAGCGTTACTATTTTGATCAATAACTAACATGAAACGGAATTCATTCCGAAAAATAACCGATAGTTTATGTCTAATTCTAACGAAAACAGCCTTCGGCAACCATTTCAGTATAAGCAACGAGATTGAAATACGGAAATAATTCGAATTAGTCCTCAGTACTTCTGTGAGAAAATAAAGCGAATGAATACCCATTTTCCAAAGAGAAAAAGCAATACGAAGTGTTTGAAAAGCGTTTGTATTGAACAGTAAAGAGGCGTGATATAGCGGTCAATAAACGGGAGAGGGATATCAGGTAGAAGTAGATAGGAAGATCGCCGCTGGCGAATGAAATTGTGCATCTGCACGAAAACGCTTTTACACCGGCCCGTGTTCTCCTTTCTCATTGTAAACATTGAAGGCACAATCTAATTTAGATTTAATTAGAAGTTTCTCTTCCCAGCTTATTAAGGTTCGATGGAGACGAAATCGAATGGGAATTACTTACAAGTCTTGCATTTTAGATTAGCGATTTTAAAGCGGAAAATAACGAAATCTTTTGGGAGTTAGTTCTGTGGAGTTTTAGATTATCCTACACTGTAAATAAAAATCACATAGGATATCAGAAATCACATAGGGTAGCCATGTTTTGAAAGCAGACCAAAAGAAAGGAGTGTTGTTAGCAATGCACTGTCGTCATCTTGTAAGAAGGTATATGTAAAAAGAAAATGTTATTTCATTTATGAAGCGTTGACCGAAAAGGGATAGTCAATCGTTTATACTGCCCTGCTAAGCCGAAAGGCGCTATCTCTGAGATAGCGCTAGCAAAATCTTTGATAGCTTATAGGATCCGGGTTGTCACAAGGGATAAATTCAGGATAAGCGTCAACATGGATAAAGTCCCTGTCCTATTTCTTTAATAGTGACAAAGATTTCAGGAACTTTTATTACTTTTCTGAAGAAGAATTATTCTTTTATGAAGAATTGATTGAGAAGTATGATGTCATCGCAGATGATGATGTTGTCATCACAATTGTATACTTCCCAAATATGTATGTCGCAGCTCTAGAATTGAATACCTAAAATGGGCCGATAGAAGAGCCTTTATTACCTTTAAGACTCATTATCATCTGTCTAGCCATTTCCCAACCATGTTGGGGTCGGCTTCCAGTCTAACCGGATGAGTACCAGTATTTTACATGGAGCGACTGCCTATCTAACCTCCACAACCCAGTTAACTGGGTAATACGAAACCCCTTGGTAAGACTGGTTGTCAGATTTTCGGGCTTCTGACGACTGTCAAAGATCCACGACTGACAGCCGAGACCAACGGTTTAACGTGCTTTCCGAGACACGGAGGGATTTCAGTATGTAAAGATGGTCACCCATCCACGGACCGACCGTGGCAAGCGTAGCTGAACCTGATCGATCGACCCGATCGGCTGTAATTACTTACCCAATTATGAACCAACACCAATTTAACACATCCATCATCAAAATCGAGCTGTCCTAATAGTACTTGGCAACCTTTTATACACGAGTTACGAAGTGCTGAAGAAATTCAGCACACTTATTATTAAGTACCATCATTTATTACAACTTTCCCTTTCGTATGTCACGATGTATCAACTATTCAATGCCAATGATAGCGCTCCCATTGAATAATGAACAGGTTGAAGATTTACGAGTTTTTTATTGTGTAGTTGCCATGTCAACTGTCAACGGCAATTATGATTTCATTCGTCAATTCATAAACCATGGGTTTTTTATACAACGGCGTGGTCCACAGTATTTTCTTGTCATGCTAATCCCCGTTGCGAACTACAATATGGATTAAAAAAAAGTTATAATTATGCCCATCAAAACGTTTTTAATTACAATTTCGGTTTTCTGACGACCCGTAACCGTGTCAAAGATCCATGAATGGCAGCCGGAACCAACGGGTTAACGTGCTCTCCGAGGCACGGAGGGGTCTTGGTATGTAAAGATGGTCACCCATCCACGCACCAACCGCGGCAAGCGTAGCTTAACTTGATCGATCGAACCGTGCGGCGGTTATTATTTAGCCACAAGCCCCACCTCATTACCTTTAAGACTATCCTAACTGAATTTAAGATATTTTAGGAAATCGATATCCCCAATAATGGGTGTCAGAGGTCAGGTGACAGTAGCCCCAAAAGGTAGGCCTGTGTCTGTAGTAAATCCGAATTCTAGCCGTTTGAGAAAATAGAAAATAAAAGTTGATCTCGTGTAATCGTTAGGTACTTTACAATGTCTTGTCCTAGATTAGAAGGAGACGAAACTAGTCCCTCTGACCTAATTAAAGAATTCGTTGTAACAATTTAAGAAACACAACTCCACGACGCAGTTCTGAATGAACTGATGTTAAACAAACGCTTTATACACTTTAGCACTGTTAAAAAAAACTTTGACCGTAATTCTGTAACACATTTACTTGGTAATAGTCCACCGTTGAAATTTCTTCACACGTGATAAAATTATTAGTTTTGTGCCGCCGTTGTATTGTTTTAAATATATTACCCACAGTCTGTAACTTACCTAAAATAATAGTTGTAGTATAGACATTATTTCTCAAATTAGTATACCAGGCATATAACTATTAAATCAGCAATTGTACCAGGGTTTCAAGAATCAGAGAAAGAGACTAATGGCTTTAGGTACGGAATTCCAACATCTATTGATATGGATGCTGATAAAAAAACAACGGCAAACTCTTCATAAAGTCTTTCTTGCAGATGTTCTTTTTAAAATTCAGTTAGTCTGGCGGTTCAGTTGAATGCAAATCACAATGCTTTTGAGCCCAAACGTTTGTCCCACTCATCACATTTCCATTGGTCTCATAATGTTATGCCACATTATGGAAGAATGAACAAGGAAAAGCATTTTATCATCATTTTGCGCTTTCCATTTATTCTTTTTTTTTCGTAATAGGCGAAATACCATGTCATATGAAACCAAATTACTGTGATTTAATCAAATTTCAACATGAACCACACGCACACAATCGAAAACTCTCTCCTGTGATCATCTATGGAAACATTTACAACTGGGACATATAGAAGCACCGTAAATGCTTTTGGGGATACTTGAGAACCATAAGCTAAGTATATTAATGGTAGATTGTAACAATGGTTTGGTTGTCTTTGGACTGATTCGCCCTAACCCCTCGTACTCGTATAAAACTGTATCACGAGTTTAGTGTTATCTAATGATTCCCCATTTCTATCACCTTGTCGTGTTGCATTAAATTAGTCTCTAGTTACTTAAATGTTCGTCCAGCATATTCTGTTCTGTCAGTATTGCTATCCTTATTGTATTCACTACTGCATGAGCTATTCGGTACGAGATATGATACGAGAGAAGGAATATTGCTCCTTGCTCGTAGGTGGCCATGTAAATCGTGTCAACTTTAGCCTCGTCGAGGTCGTCTTTGATGCCGCTGAACGAGCATTACGGGCACTCGAGCAGAAAATAACGGAAATCATAATGAGATTATTGGTACCTCTGATAAAATTATTAAGAATTCAAAAGGTTTGATATTCAAATGGAAAGAACATTTTCTCGTTTGGAGAGACGAGCTTTAGGTCCTTACAAGAGTAGAAAAAGGGGTGGTCGCCATGATTGGTAGGGTAACTCACTGCCCAGAGGCTTCCCTCGTGATGGTCACTGTTAGGAATGAAAAATAAGACACATATTTCCGTTAGCACTTAGGGTATTTTCCGTTCTAGAAAATCTGGCTGCAAACTTGCAAGTCACGTTGAATTTATACATCAACTAGTTCCCACACGCAAGGTAAGTCGCGTGCAAAACTAAGTGGTTCAGTAGGTACTTAGTAGCTAGTACTCGTACACAAACAATATTATTACTGAAACTACACGAGGCTGCAGTGGCGGGTCATACTTTAGGTATTTACCATTTGAATTTGTTAGCATGACTATTTTGTATGAAGGTCATTTGTTTCTTAGAGATGTCGTACTTATTATTATGGTATTAGATGAGGAAGTGGTTTCTAGATGATATTAATTAAGGTAATTCTAGCAAACCGGTATTTCGATTCCTAATAATGAGCTTCAATAGTCAAATAAACCGTGACCGTGTGTGAGGAAACCGACATGTCCTAGAACCAAAAGTTCTAAGACATGTGCCAACTATCAACACGCACTGGGCTCGCGTGGTAGATTACAGCCCTCTCCTTCTTTTTATTTAATTCAAATCGAAGCTCTCAATTCCATTGACAAGATTGTCTTTCGACACAAGTCTCTTGGTAAATAAAATTTTGAAATTGGATTTGGCAGATATTAATTTATTCAAAACGTTTCTTAGAAAACGGAAGGACCAAAAGATAACAAAAATGTCGAAGACTTTCAATTGTTAATCAAGGAACAAACTTCTGCCCTTGCCTTTTAAATTAAGTATGCAAATCGAAGTATCAACAATTACGTTTCCTTTCCTAAGATGGAAGAAACAATTACTAAACGAGTTGGGTTTTTTTTGTTATATCAACCTTGAACTACCTTAATAAATGAAGACTTTTTACAATCTAAGTTTAACAAAAAATCTTTTAAATACATCATTAAAGTAAATACCTACCTACTGGACTTCTTTGTGTACATTATAAAGTAAATAAATGTAAATTTATTTTATAGATTCAAACCCGGATTCACAAGTCAAAGTCTAAGTGAAATAATTTATTTGGAGTAGATCATTAAAATGCATTTTCAAACGCCAAATACAAGAAAATTGTTTTTTTTTTAGAAAATTTGTGTTGGCCCTTCCAATAGATAGTTTCGATTTCGAATGGAGAAAAATGGGTAAGAAACGTCATAGTTACTGTTGTGTTTTATTACCTAGGTATATATGAAGACGATGTGGTATGGTCAATAAATGAAACACTATCAGCTGGAATGTAATTTTCAGGACAAACTCTGACTTAGCTTTTACAAACACTACAGCGTTACATAAACACGGCGTACTGTTCTAATTACTCTTCATAATGACCAATTTATCATCACACTTAGTCCAGCTGACATTTGTAATCAAGCACCCAAAGGATAGAGGGTGATGGATTGGGGACAAAATATACTAAGCTTAAATTATTATCAATAATGGTTTTGTTTGACATAATTCTCTCAGCTACCAAATAAAATATGTTGATTAATAAATATTCTGACACAATAATCATTCATGAACCAGGGGGTCAACTACGAAGTGCAAAGTGCGAATGATCGGATCGGACCGACACATGGCCGAACCGAATATTATTGAAAAATGCGAAAAAAGTTCGGATCGGCTCAGTTGGGTCGGGACCATAGTCAATATTCGAAAGAATGTAGGAGTGTAGGATCGGGACCGACCGAACCAAATAGTAACTTCGTAGCAGGAAACGGCCGAACATTCGGCCGATACCACTTCGGAGTAGACTCCCAGTATCTGTCGATTAGTTTTAGATTATTATTCATGTTTAATTAAAACCTTACTCAAATATTTGCCTACATTCGCGAATAACAAATAGTCAAGATGTCAATATTTAGTGGAAAAGCACGATCACCGAAGATTAAGGTCAGTCATAGTCACTCCTTTGTGCCTCGGAAAGCGCGTTAAGCCGTTGGTCCCGGTTCTCATTCGTAGATCTTTAACAGTTGTTACGGGTAGTCAGGAGCCCAAAGGTCTGACAACAAGTCCTACCAAAGGGTATCGTGTTACCCAGTAACTGGGTTGTGGAGTTCAGAGAGGCAGTCACTCCATGTAAAACACTGGTATTCAGCTGGAACCGGTTAGATTGGACCGGATCCAGGAGTGGGATCCGGTTGCTCAATTCAAAAAACACAAAGACGAAATGTCAGGCCACAATCCTCGGAATAGTAAATCGAAATGACGATAATGGGAAATCGAAAGTCACGTCTCACGTTTATAGTGTTAGTAAACAAGCAGTCAGAATATATACCGATATCCAATACCAGCCGGGGTACTGCCACTATGTTGTTCCACTGCTGGTACTCAGGCCTCCTCTCTTCGAGAGGGAGTGTGCTGTATCTACCACGTGGGCCCAGTGCGAGTTGGTAAATGTCACATGTCTATCATGTTCTATCTGTTTCCTCGCGATGTTTTCCTTCACCGTTTGAACATTACCTACTTACTGCGTAACATACATAAAATGGCAATCGATCACAATGTCTTTCATTTTGACAGTTCAGTCACGTTCATTGCGTTATTTACGTTGTCGAGCAGACGAATTTTTCAAACTTATGAAGCAATGGATGTCAAAATGAAAGCTATTGCGATCGATTGCATTTTTTTTTTTGTGTTACGTAATTTTCCCGTATGAGGTATAATATTATGTACCCAGAATATAGTCGATAATCCCTAAAATGTAAAAACAAACCTAGTTTCAGTACTAAGTTCGTTGGGAATGTTTAAACAGCAGCAAACTTTCCAACATGAGAATCCCATTTAAACTATCATGGAAACTAACTTGCATAGAAATTTTAATAGGTCCTTAGCGATCTTATCTTAGCGAAGCCTCAAATCCAAGGTTTGAACTACTTCATTATTCAGAATTTCCATGCGAAAGGCGGAAAATTTAGCGAAGCCTTATGTGACCAGCGTTAAGATTGCTATCGTGCTTTCAATTATTCGTTGTAACCCGACCACACAAGGGTTATCTACCAATTGGAAAAGATTCCTTAGAAAAGAAACCAAATCGTAGTACTGCAAAATTACAAGTGGTTAACAGATTATAAAGAATAGAATAAATTTTACATGCATAATGTTCACACTGTTGGGACACACTCCCTCTCGGTGAGAGGGAGTAGGCTGTAAAGTGTAGATGTCACATGTCTCCGAATTTTTAGGTTCTAGGACAGGCCGATTTCCTCACGATGTTTTCCTTCATCGTTTTGAGAGCAGTGGCAGAGAATTTTACATAGAGCATTGATTTGATTTGATGGAGAATTTGACATTGGGCAGTCTTATCGCTAAAAGCGATCTTGTGAAGACCTTTGCATGGGTGAGAGACAATACTGCAGATAGTCTCTGTATGAAAACTCTCAGAAAATCAATTTGCCATTCATTACAGGAATCCCATGAAGTTGCTTGTAAACTCCATGACGGGCACAATCTGTGTTTGATTGCAGGGTGACCAGCCCTATAGAAATGTTGTTGGGTCACTGGAAATGAAGGCTGAACTTACCTACTCGTACCTCAACAATATTTTTTGGTTGAACAGATGATTTTTTTTGGACACCAAAAATACTTTGTCCGTTAATTCAGAGATTGTAAAACAATGTGTAGGGGATTTTTTAAAATGATTTATGATTACAGAAAAATAATAATTATAATACCAACTAGTATTACTGTCCAACTGCAGGGCAAATGCCTCTTCTCATACAGAGAAGGCACGAACATTGATCGCCATGCTTGCTCAAGACGGGTTGGTGATTTCAGCACGATGTCATTAATGTCCAAGTTAAACTCAGAAAGTACAGACGCCAGCAGGTCAAACTACCCGAAACTGTCAAATTTTACCTATCAACCTTGAACCTTAATGCTTTTGCGATAAAGTTGAAAATCTATTAAAGAAATTTGACAGATTGTAGTAGCTTGATGTGCTGGCGTCTGTACATCAATTAATCTGCCTAGTCGTTTCCCAAGTTTATTGGGGTCAGCTTCCAGTCTAACCGGATGCAGCTGAATACCAGTATATTACATGGAGCAACTGCCTTAAACTCAGAAAGTACATATTATGAATTAAAAAAGTCACATTGGTACCTACTTGCCAGGATTTGCACGACCTCATGCATGAGAGGCGACGCCTTAACCACTGGGCCATGACGACGATTTAAAGTTATATTTATAGTTATAATTCATAAGTTAAGTATATTTTATTTTAATTATCACAGAAAGATTGTTCGGAAATCAAGCAGATAGTATATTATCTATGACATAGCTACATCAAGGTTGCAATTATGTCAGCACATCAAAAAACGCCTATAACGTCAATTAGTGTTTGTATCAACCGAATATAATAAACTAGCGACCCGCCCCTGCTTTGCACGATTTTTACGACTAGACAAAACATCCGAGATTTCTTTAATTATGTGAGTTCAATATGAATGTATGTAGGTACAATACACATACACCTTAAGGAATAAGTTCTCTAAATGATGGTGAAACCGCAGCAAAATCCGTTGCGTAGTTTAGAAGAATCACGCGGTCATACAGAGAGACACGAAAAGCGACTATATATAGATATAGAGGTAAAGTTGACAAAAAATAAAAGGCCCGTTTTGACATTGACAGTTCAAAGATCAAATTCGCAAAACACGTATTCGTTTTAATGAAACTGACAGGTGTCAAGAACGCATTCTAAAATGTCAAAACAGGCCTATTTTTTGACAACTTTAACAGGTAACATAGATTATATATGACATCATTCCTGCAGTTATCGAATAATAATTTCGTATTATCCTGGTTTATAGCTAATCCGAGATAGCGATCCAACGGGCCAAAGCGTGTAATTTAAAAATAAAATCACGCCTGTTTTTCCTTGAAGGGTTAAGCAGATGTGTATCTATGTACACCCACATTTCGCCAGTTATGTTTAAAGTCCTATGTGATCGTCAAAGTCCCGGGAAACACCTGGATCAGGGATGCACGAAACCTGGAAGTATGGCAGAAGAAAGTGGAGGCCTATATCTTGCAGTTGGTGATTCCGGGCTGAAGTGATGAATGAATAGGGGACCAGCCTATTGCCACCAACCGGGCACAAATCCAGACAGAAATCAATGCATGTGTTGTGTGCAAAAGCGCATTGGATATATATAAATAATTCACAGTAGTCATAAAAATCTAAGATTAGTAACGTGTGTTCTTTTAAAATCAAACTGTTGCATGAGAAATCAATAAGATACGCGTCCGGCGTGTTGGATACGTTGACGTTATTATTTTAGTAATCGTAAACGAATCAAAACGTAAGTAATCGCACGTTTTACATGTGCGGAAACGCTGATCACTTTTGGACTTTGTCACATTAAAAACTCGTTTATCAATTGATGTAAAGTCAGAGAAATTAATTGTTTGACAAATGGACACAGCGTCAATTTGCAATGTTCTACAACTGTCAAAATTGTGTTACTAGCCAATTTGCTTACTTAATTCAGCCTATAATGAGACTGCTGGGACACAGGCCTCCTCTCAGTGAGAGGGAGTAGGCCATAATCCACCAGGCGGGCCCAGTGCGGGTTGGTAGATGTCACATGTCTTCGAATTAGAATAAGAATTTCAATTTGTCAATTGGCTTAACAACTTTATTTGCATCGTATGATATGATAAAGTTCTAGTATGATTAAGGTCTTCATTAGTCGACTGTACCTACAAAGCACAGACGCCAGCACATCAAGCTACTACAATCTGTCAAATTTCTTTAATCTCTCGAGCGCTTTACGAACACCGTTTGTACATAAGCAAAAACGCCTCGAGCGCCTTACGTACACCATCTGTACACAACAGAAAAAAATCAAAATGATAAAAGTCAACGTCCAATGAGCGACGTCTGTTGTGTACAGATGGTGTACGTAAGGCGCTCGAGGCGTTTTTGCTTATGTACAAACGGTGTTCGTAAAGCGCTCGAGAGGTAGATTATGGGCTTTATCGCTAAAGCATTAGGTTCAAAGTTGATTGGGAAAATTTGACAGTTTCGGGTAGCTTGATGTGCTGGCGTCTGTACTTAAACTATACATTTTGATTTTATTACAGCTAACACAACTAAATAACAAGTATCTGATAGTAATACAAAATAGAATAATGATAATATTGATATTGACGCATAAGAGTTCAAGCGCCAGATGTTTTCCTGGAAACCTGTTGTAAAAAAATATGAACTATGAAATTAATAACAATTTACGTAAATGTTCATTATATAATATATATTCTTTATTTCGGACTATTCAAAAGCCTTATATAGTATTAGTTTTTTTTTTTTTTTTTCTTGGGATGGGAAATCATCAAATGACCCCTCCCGCTCTGGGTGGAGCGGAAGGGAGTGTCAGACTCTTACTGACTAAAACCCACCCATGTTCCTTCCTTCGCCCTTTATGTTCCGGGGTAGCGGTAACCCTTTCGGACAATCCCGCTGCCCCGGCAGGCTTCGGCCCTGAGGGGCCCCTCGTTATGCTGACATCTCTTTGAGGCGCGCGTGGAACACTTACGCGCCGTCCGGCACGGGCCTGGTCCTGATCGGGCGGGCGGGCGGGTATAGTATTAGTAACAATGACTTAAAAACTATGTTAGTAAACTTTTACAAACTCAACGCGTCAACTAAAAATGACGGAGGACACATTGGCACGCGTCTCCGTACCCTGTGCCTTATAAAGGGACTGTCCACATTGTCTAATAATGTTTAAAGGATTCTATTGGAGCTTCCGCGCAACCTGCCTCAGCAATAATATCGTAATTAATTAATGAAGCCACAAGTTATAGGTAGCTTATTAATTCGGACTATCGAAAATACTAACTTGCAGCAGAACAGACTTACATTAGAGTTTCCATATGTTCAACTAAATCCCAGACACGTATAATAATAAGTCCTTTAATGCTGAACAATTGGGTTGTGGTATTTTCAGTAGTATTTTACAGAATATCTCTTAGTGTGTGCGTCTTGGCAAAGGCCTCCTTTAACAACTTCCACCGTTTCATACCTCTCCCAAACCTTGAAATCTTCTCCAATGTGGATCCGCTGTGAGCTTTAATTCGTCTTTCAATCGTTTGTATTGTCTTGCCCTATTCCTTTCCTAATCTTAAGACACGTTAACTTACAGTAAGATGACAATGAAAAAAAATCTAGTTCACAGGCACTGAAAACTGGAACAAAAATGTGAGAAAATTGCCCCCGCACTTTGACCGTACTTAGAAACCCCATCAACCTCCCTTCCTGTCCTCCTAAAAAAGGACATTTACAACCACTAAGTAAATAGTTATTTGGGGCAGATGGCGGTGAATTTCCTAAATTTTTGGGTCATTACGCTAAAACACGATCCTGTCCCACTCTGACGTCATCCCCGAAGGAGACCGAAGTGGTTAACATTGAGTTTGTGTAAATACACGTACAGTTTGCGACGAAATTATGTTACACTTAGTGGAAATTCAACAATGATTTTCTCCATAATGACTGTAAAGATGCAACATGCATAGTTTGTGGCATGCAACCTTTTATAGTAATCCTATCCTAATATCCTACTAATATTATAAACGTGAAAGTTTGGATGGATGGATGTTTGTTTCTCTTTCACGCAAAAACTACAGAAAGGTTTAGATGAAGTTTGGCACAGATAGTTTATAACCAGGATTAACACAGGATACTTTTTATCCCGATATTCCCCGGGGATCGAGACTTATGCGGGTTACATCGCGGGGCGCAGCTCGTAATATTATTAACGCGAACGTTTGTGAGGATGGATGTTTGATACGCTTTCACGTAAAAACTACTGAACGGATTTTGATGAAATTCCACAGTAATATAGCTTATACATCAAAATAACACAGAGCCTATAATTCGGCTATAATAGGTAGGCTATATTCGCGGGAAAACCGCGCGCAAAAGCTAGGTATAGAATAATGGCATAAAGTTATGAGATAAACGCCAATACGTATTTAAAAGGCAGGAAAAAAAGTAGGGACTCAGATTAGCTGACATGCCATGTCATCATATAAAACGTAAAATGATTTCATTATTTAAATAAATTAAAAGATTAATTCTAAACAAGTCTTTTTTTGATCCGACCCATTAGGTTAAGGACGAGGAGTCTTTATTGATTTAATTTATGAGGTGTTCTGCATAATCTCGCAGTTTCGCACAAATCCTTTTGTGAATGATGTAATTGACCGAACTTAATGACTAGCTATTTTATGGGTTTTTGTGTAGATATGACATATTGTTGGTCCTTGACTGCAACGATGCTAACGTACACACCTACTGGTATAGTTTGTTTAAACTTTACAACTGTTAGGAAAGGTTGTGTCCGCGTTACACACTAACAGTAGAAATGGCTTTCAATTTGACAGTTCAAAAACATTCATTGCGCTATTTACGTTGTCGAACAGACAAATTTTTCAAACATATGAAGCAATGGATTAGCAATATCCTTCAAAATGAATCAGATTGTGACTGATAGTGTGTTACACAATTAGGGTGCTGAATGAAAGTACACTGTTCAGAATCGTTTACTGAAGCGATTTCTGTCCTCTATAATATAGGTATTTTTATCCCAAAAATACTTAAAACTACGTAAATTGCAGTCACACTTCCGCTGTAGTCAAAACAAACAAAAACGGATAAAGTACTACCGCTAAACCCTTTTATGCCTGTGTGGGACTGTGTGCGTGCGTAGATTTGTAATGTGACCACAATTTTCTGCCACAGTCAGAATAAGTAATTTAATAAATAAACAATGTTCTATACATAATAGTAAAAATTCAGTGTATTAATGTAATTATGATGATAATATAATATTCTAGGGGTGTTTGGTAAACATGCGTAGGTAAATTATGTAAAACTTTGCAAATAAAAAGCAACGTGTAAATGATTACGGAGATCGTTAGAAAATTAGTTCGTAAGAATGTATGAATTTAGTAGGTTTTTAGCAGGCACGTAGTAACTTGTATTATCGATACTCGCTCGACAGTACGAGACTTCCGAGTTTCCCGTTTGCTGTTGTCATTTTCTAATATGAAGCCAAGCATGAATACACAACAGTGACGTCACACCTTGACACATGAATATTGAAAATACGTCTTCCTTTTCAGAATTTCCTTTAGCGCAAACAACGGTAAAGTCAGTTCCATTTACTCTAACAATATTAGCATTTATTTACAATATAATGTGAAATGTAGATAGATCTAATGAATGACGAACTGTTTTACTTACATTGATGTAGGTAGGTACTATGTAAAGCAGTTGTTGATAAAGACAGCGTTTGTTTTCACGCGCTTATGTACTTAAGGTAATTACATAATTACAGGTTTAAAGTACAATTTAATTGCTCTTACAATCTAAGAAAAATTTCTAGAGGTTTTTGGTCTATTCCTATTTCCTAGTCAGCTCTTTATTAAGACTTTCCAAATATGTAATTGCAGTCTGGAAATATTTTTATGGCTTAGGCCTGTCCCAAGTTGCCCTATTCCCGAATTCCTGCTTTCAGTATCCAGTCTAACCCAGTTTTAACTTTATCGACAGTGTCATAAGCTTGAGATGGCCTGCATTTGTGAAAACAAGATGGAACTCCCGTACACATTTTGGACAGACCTTATACTGCGATTGTTCTATGAGTTTCCTTTGCATCGAATCGTTTCGATTTGTAGGTCTTCAGTTTTAGCTAAGTACAGACGCTAGCACATCGAAATATGGGTGTACAACGGTACCTACACCTCTGCCTAACCTTTTGGGAAAAACAGGCGTAATGTCATGATATAGCAAAGAGGCCTGTATTCTGCCAAAGACGTGGTCCGATGACTTTATAGCCAAAAAAATTAATTCATCAAGGCTTTACGATCTTAAAAAATCTCCGTCAAATCGTTTGCATCGGCGGATATTTCTAGTTTAGTCTAGTATAACAATGTTGAGCACATGAGCACCCATCCTAAATGAATATTGATCGAGGACGTCCGAACAGAATTGCTAGCATCGCCGAAAATGACACGATAGTCTAAACCCCGTCTTGGTAAGTAATGGATGGTCACCCATCCACGGACCGACCTCGGCAAGCGTAGCTTAACCTTTGAACGACCCAAGAATACAACTACAATAATAAAGTTTATGTTACATCAACAAAGTATTAATAGTAATCCTGGTTCTCACACCACGTATTCTGTACGTAATAGCAAAGCTTTTTGAACAAGTGTTGTGGTTTTAACCTAAATATAGCACACGATAGGATCATGTGTATATTTTAACTTATGATGGAATTTTCCGGTTAACAATAACGAAGCAAAATAATTATTCGGTATTCTGTGGTGTTATTTAAATGTGTTTTTAGCAGTACGATTTGTGTACAAAGACTTTGTGTACGGTACTGTAAATACTTACTCTACTGACATCATGAAGGAAAGGACGTATGTGAGCGATGCGCGCAATTATTTCACAACTGCCCAAAAAATGGAGGTAAAAAGGGGTATGTAAGGCTCGTAGCAGGTGGCGTTCGGTAGTCTCTACATAACCACCCCTCTGGGATGAAGGCGTGAATTTATGTTTATGTATGCCCAAAAAAAGGAGTGTTATTATGTTTTCTTTCACAAAATCAAATCAAGCTGGGCTGAGTGAGAATTAGTACTTTTTGAACGTCAACATTACATAAGACAGTCCTCCAAAGCGCTCTTCACCACATCCTAATACTTAGCTGGGAAGAAGAAGTGGCGCAGCAAACTTACAAGACCAAGTAACTTTCGTTACTTTTCCAGCGACGAAGATTCCAATTTACTTGATAGATCGCTTAAGGTTAACTCCTAACTTCATGATCGATAACCAATATTACCTTCACTCGCTGATAGTAGCTCTCATAAACCAAGTAAATACATTACCAGTAACTGTATCTTTTTTTTTTTCTGGTGGGAAATCATCAAATGACCCCTCCCGCTCTGGGTGGAGCGGAAGGGAGTGTCAGACTCTTACTGACTAAAACCCACCCATGTTCCTTCCTTCGCCCTTTATGTTCCGGGGTAGCGGTAACCCTTTCGGACAATCCCGCTGACCCGGCAGGCTTCGGCCCTAAGAGGCCCCTCAAATTATGCTGACAACTCTTTGAGGCGCGCGTGGAACACTTACGCGCCGTCCGGCACGGGCCTGGTCCTGATCGGGCGGTGAGCTACCCATTGCAGTAACTGTATCTTGCTCATGATTTTGCTTATTATATCTGCATATCATCATCTGCCTAGCCTTTTCCCAATTATGTTGGGGTCAGCTTCCAGTCTAACCGGATGCAGCTGAATACCAGTATCACTATTGATAGACCGATAGCCAGATGCATTGGTATCCTACAAGGGACAGTGGGTAAGACCTGAGTGGATCTCGGACATACCAGTGAAGCGTGACACAAAAAGGAGAACGCGGTGCCTAAGCAGTGTGTGTAACAAACCTACCAATGATGATGACGATGAAACACATGAACGATTCTTACTCTCGTGTATTTCCGGAAATGCTCGGCTGTTTTAGGTCTGGATAGAAACCGTTTTCATGGGCTACACCGTATCTCCATTTGTAGGTAGAGCATTTCTAGTCTACACAGGAACATGAAAGTTCTACAAAGTTATTTATCACCATTTAAATTGTTTCGCACGTTCAGTTCGTCTTTGAAACTGGTGATAAAATGAACTCCTGCACCGAATGTTTACTAAACACATTGTTAGTTTGTTACTGCCATGGAACTGCGAACATCGCAGCTCTGTTTAATGTCGACAGTGCAGCGTTTGAAATGGACGACTTTTACGAACTGTTTCGCGTTTTATATCACTTTTTCGGTTCGTTACTGAAAGATAAAAGGAAACTGTAAGACAATGTTTAGGGTTGGATATAAGAACCGACAATGTTGTCCGTGGACACATGCACAAATCCACACAGATAAAACAAGTTGAATGATTACTTACACTGAAATGGTTTCCAAAATGTTCGGTGTCCGTAATCAAGTCACAAGTTAAATTAAAATGCAATTCGACGTTAATCCATTCACTTGTTGCATTTGCATTTTCAACTTTTAAATTAATTATGACTCTGATATTCGTACGAACAGCACCACGGAAATTATACATAACTCAAATGGAATTTATAAGCGTAGGAATTTGAATAAATTTCAACCTCAAAGCGTTGTATTTTGAAAAGAACCTATTACCATTCTTGGGGCAGATATTCCCGACGCATCGAGCAGACAGAGCAAATTCATATGAAGGGAACCTGGTAGATAGGATTGCGGTATGCTAAACACGAAAGCTATTTAGATTTACAAATAGGGTACCGTAACCCACGGACCCACAGAAATTGCTGGGCCAGACATACGGACGAGTTGTACATAACACTTGAAAAGTAGGTACACCTATCTGTAGTGGCGGAATGCCAAAAATATTTTCTTTAATTAAAGATATTAATACAGTAAAATAGTTTTGAGTACAGAACGAAAAAAGTACGGTCTTAATGAGAGTAATCTGAATTTCGACGAAATAAATCAAACTTCATTTTGAGACTCATAACAATAAAATGGCCTCCGATCGGTATGCTAGCAATCTCATCAGTGCAGTAATTAAGAGCGTTAACGAGACAAACTGACTTTGATAAAAAATAAACACGACACAAGAGCCTCTAAGGAAAAACCGTCAGCTTTTGTAATTGTTTCTTTGCGTTTTAATTAGATTGTATAAGCGGGTTAATTTGTGCGTCAACAACTGTGTTTGTCTTAATTTTTTACTGAGTTTGTACTCATTAAATACCCACTCATTAGTACCGAGACAATTTAAAACAATAATAAAGCTGAAAAGTTTGTTTGAACAAGCTAATCATAAAAAAAAATCTTTTGCATTTTATAGCCTAATTCTTGAGGAGGGCTATAGGCTATTTTAACATCAGAATAGCACCAATAAGAGCCGAGCAAAAAGAACGCTAAGCGAAAACGAGGTAGGTAATAAAGACGGGGAGTTTTATAAAAATGTGGCCGTTATTTTAGTATAACTAGGCATTGTATTTCTTAAGACTTCCACGCGAAAAAAGTTGCGAGCAGAATCTAGTTAATAATGAAATCAAGGAGATTTCTAGGAAACCAGCCTCAAATGTGTACTCTATATAACACAAAATTAAAGCAAGCGTAAATGGTACAAAAAACAAACCGAAAGGGTACACACAGGGGAAATTTCATCATGGTAGCCGGACGGGTGTTGTGTTACCCTTAATTGAAAAACAGCCATAGCATTTTGTACGAGTAAAAGGTCCCTCCCGCGAGTAAAAGGAGGCTGTTCAAACTGCCAACCCCAACCAATCATTAAACCCCTTGACACTGTGATATCCCAATTTCCTCGATATGTTATGTACACATTGGCTTTTTGAATAAAACAGGAACTGCCGAGGGAGTTTCAATAAAGATAATTTCGTATGCATGGCAGCGTTTGCTCTGATCAATAGAACGGGAAAAAATGTAAATTTTATCGATAGCAGTAGTCATAGAGAGAAGTTAATTTGAAGGCATTGAAATTCTAACAGGTTTTCCATCGTATTCTGAATAGCATTTAATTTTACTCCTAGATAACTGAAAGGTAGGAAGATTTTTTTTTAATTCGTTGCGCCGAAAACAATTCCTTGTAGCATTCTATGAAAAATGCGAGCTTTTATCCCCACAGAGCAGCTTAACTTAATAAAAAAAAATATGACATCGTTCCGATCGTAAACATTTTAGTACAACACATTTGAACCACAGGCCTCCTCTCAGTGAGAGGGAGTAGGCCGTAATCCACCACGCGGGCACAGTGCGGGTTGGTAGATGTAACATGCCTTCGAATTTTTTAGTCCTAGGACATGCCAGTTTCTTCGCGATGTTTTCCTTCACCGTTTTGATAGCAATGATGATAATTTACTCAAAGTAAACCGCCTGACTGAGTTCGAACCTACGACCTACAACTTGTAAGTCGCGTTCGTTACCACTGCGCCACCACTGCTCTTGCTCCTAGTAAACATTCTATTGTTACATAACTCCAAGAAAATTAAACAAAAGCAAAAAAGGGGCTTATCTACTCAAAGATCTCGATTCACCTGATCTCATTAAAGCTTTGTTTGTGAAGCCTAGCCCACCCTTTGAGTAAATAATACTGCTTTGTAAATAATACTGCTTTATTAACAATCCATGCTTTTAATCAAAGATTGGTGTACCAAAAACGTGTGACCTTTAGGCCTAAGGAAATAGCTGGGATCGAAACCAGTTTCTGAATAAACGAAGCGATCAAATTGCAGCTGACGTAGACACCTTACCTTTGTACCTACGCCAGCAGCCTCACCATTCCCCTACGTTCTGGCTTTGACTCACATGCATACCTCGTTTACTTCTGCAGTCAGCTATTAAGCGTGTATCTTTGCATTTGCTGCCTCTGCACCTCAAAGGTTATACCGTCCGTGCTATCGCCACAGCTTTCACAAAAAAGATACAAACGCCAGCACACCAAGCGACCCGAAACTGTCAAATTTTCCAAATCAATCTTAAACCTTAATGATTTAGCGATAAAGTTGAAAATCTATTAAGGAAATTTGACAGATTGTAGTAGCATGATGTGCTAGCGTCTCTGTACTTAAATTTAAAAAAAAATGTTCCGTCATTTTCCATCTCATTGTCATCAAACTTGAGGAACGTTCCGCTCATTAATTTATAAAACAAGTTATCTTCATAGAAAAAAATATATATACATTCCATTGTGTCACGTCGCGTCGTCGCCGCGTCGACTGACAATATTGTAGGAATTGTCGATTAGTAATGAGAAGTAGAAAAAAATGTTGTAGGTAATTAATCAAGAAGTCACATTTATAATGTTAAATCTCTATCGACCAGCTATTAATTAACATTAATTAAAGAGCCTGTCTCGCTGACTCCACTAATTAATTAATATAACGCCTTCATCAACCAAGGCTTGACACTCCGCAGTCACAAAGATACTATCAAAAATACAACAGGTAACACATTAACAGTAGCAATGGCTTTCATTTTGACAGTTCAACAAACAACGCAATGCATGTTGCATTGCGTTGTTTTATTTTGTTGAGCAGACAATTTTTTCAAATATATGAAGCAAGGGATTAGCAATATGCTATAAAATAATTCAGATTGTGTGTGACGGTAATTAAGGTGCGGGATAATTTGAATCCAACAACAAAGTTCGCCTATGACAGATCACGGCTAAGCTGATGAAAGTAATACCTCTGTAGAAATCACTTCTCTATCTGCTCTGTCTATTGCCACTAGGTGAGGCTATAGGAAGTAACTTTAGCACTGCTGTTGACAAGGCTGAACTGAAACCAGTCTACTCTATCATTAAAACTATTTTTATGCGGCCTTACGACTTTCCGAATCACGAGCCGTATATTGGTGTCATGTCATTGATGGGTTGGCTAGTCCACAATTCAAGGTCACTCAGCCCGCTATGCTTGGAATTGCCCTGGAGGATAAAATCAGAAATGAAATTATCCGAAAAAGAACCGGAGTTACCGACATAGCTTGCAGAGTAAGCAACTGAAGTGGCAGTGAGTTGGCCATGTTTGTCGAAGGACCGATGGCCGGTGGAGAAGCCGAGTCCTAGAGTGAGTCCGCGACTGTATGTTTGTCCATCTAGTTGAAGGTGGGACCCTTCAACTAGATGGACCTTGAGAAAGTGGCTGGGACAGACTGGATGCGGAAGGCGGAAGACAGGGTGTTGTGGCGCAGCCTGGGAGAGGCTTGTGGATTGCGATAGGCTGAATTGATGGATTTATATGGGTGTCATCATAGGGCGAACTATTTAAATAATCGGTAGAAACACCACCTTATCCGAACCAAATCAACAGCGTGTATAATCTGAGGTTCACTTAGGGACTATTGGTTCGGAAACTTAATACAAATTGTAAAGCACCACAAGCATCAGCCCGCCACAACACGGTAAGTAATATTAGACTCGTTAATACCTGCCTACACTGTTGTCTGCGGTTGATCAGACCATTAATTACGTGCCGAAACCACCGCACCGGGGAATATAAGTATGTCTACAACTGCCTTATTCCCGCGAGCTAGCCTGCCCACAGTTTTGTTATAGTTTCCGCCGTTCCGATGAAAGTTGGTGTTTGCATTCGTAACTTTTTCGCTGGCAAAGTTAAATGAAAATGTTTTTCTGTATTTTATTTAAGCGAAAGGAGAGGTACTGTAACTTTTCGTGTTATCGATAAGTTTTATATAATAAAAGAAGAAACGCTGTTCTAAATGGTAGTCGAGAAACGTGATGGTAGCCTTGTTAACACTCTAAATATCAACGACGATAAAATAATCAAAATGTCACTATCACCCGGAAAAAATCAAATAATAAATTATGTTATCATACTTATCACTCACACCTACGTATTAGAGTAACACCTCAGATAAGATTTGAATACAAGAGAACTAAGAGTACAAACAAGTTAATCTGACATCGCGATTTAGATAAGCGTTTAATCGAGGGCCCGACGTTGATTCAGAGGCTTTATCTAAAAAGCCTTTTTGCAAAATCGACGTAATTTCCGACTGACAGAGTAAAGTATGAAATTAGTGGAACTTTGATTAAACTGTCAGTGGCCATTAAGTCGCTAATTGATTTTTGACAGGCCACTGTTTTATCAAACAGTTTGTTGCGTCAATTTACATCAATTAAATAATTGGGGCGACAACGATTTAACGCTGTTCACAGTCACAGCAGAGACTACTACGACCACCTACAAAATAAAATTTGAAGAAAAACTACAAAATATTTTTTTGACCTCCAACAAAAGATGTACAGACACCAGTAGGTCAAGCTACCCGAAACTGTCAAATTTTCCCAATCAACCTTGAACCTAATGCTTTAGCAATAAAGTTGAAAATCTATTAAAGAAATTTGTCAGATTGTAGTAGCTTGATGTGCTGGCGTCTGTACACAATACATAACACTTATGTAATGGGCAACATCAGGTATTAAGCAGGTGCACTCCTTCAATTAAAGGAGACCACAACATGCACAAGAAAATTAACAAATAAGCTAACAAAGTTAAAATATATAATAATAGGTAACATTTGGAAAAGATTTCTTGAAAGGTGTCATTGGTGACATATATTTGCTCTGATCATACATACCCTCTAACAAGAAACGAGGACAAACTACTTATAAAACCTGTTTCAGCCAAAAGGAAAGAATATAAGAAGCTGTTTGGACGCAAGACGATAAAACCGACCCCTGTCTTCACGCGGCTTCGACGAGGATTGATATACGAGTATTTGGGCTGTCTCGCTGTCTGCCGTAGGTCTGAAACTTAATAATCGTTACTATAAATAAATAAAAATATTACCTTTTTCAAACGAAACAGGTAACATTTTTATTCTTTTTTTATTAACTTCTAATAAACATTATTGTAAGTTATATTCGCTAACCGTAGTATAACCAAATGTATGAACGTGCACGAAATCGAATAAGGGTAAGGGAAGGATAAAAAAGACGTAGGTTTATGTGGTTTTTGCGTACCATCATACGAAAGTATTTATGTTATGTTATGTATGTATAGGTATTTATACTATACACAGGATATAGAACTAGCTGATACAACCAGTGCATCGTAAGGTTTCAATTTAACGAGTCGATCAGTCGAGTTGATTAGTCTTAGCTTAATGAACTGAAAGGAATCCACCAGCACCCCCAAATGTTTTCGTGCTGACTACCATGAGTTCATGACTAGACTTGCGTCTTGTTTCTTCCTATTTTTTTTCAAATTCACATCTATTTTGTAGTTATCAAATTGTTTTCATAACTACAAAATAGATCAATCATGTTCCTCAGTCATGGTCCATCTTCCATAATGTTCCTGTCTATCTTCCGACAGATATCGGATACTACAAGTCTGACACCAGCTACCTATATAATCTGTCGGATTGGCGCCAAGACGGCACAGTTGCTTCCGCAGCTCACCTCCGGAGTGGGCGGAAATTATCCACCGTCTTCACGGACACCAATCGATATTCCAGTATGGTCCTCTAGTTTCCTGCGACCTTTAAAAAAGGATGAAAACAGTTGTTCTTGTGCAGTCCCACGCAACAAGTCACTGGTACACAAACAACTAACCGAAGAAGGTCAAGAAAACAGAGCAAAAAGGCGGCTAGATGAAAACAAATGTCTGCAGGAAAAAGCTTGCGATCACTTAAAGTATTCACGCCCACATTGGGTCCGTGCGGGGTGAAAAAAGACCACACTTGTTTATTACCAAGGGAGTACCGGTTTTTTGTGGCGAATATCATGTTATTTATTGAGGTAGAATTGTAGGAAGTATAGTACACACGACCTAAAATACATTAAACTAAACATTTCCCGCATTGCATAGCCTTGTCGTACAATGAGAAATCAGCTTATTCTGGAAACATATAACTTGATTTGCCGTCGTGCGTACCTTCTGTAAAAATTTCGGCTTTTTAAGCAAGGTATTATTAATCTGACAATGTGCGTACGATGGTTGCTGGTGGTAAAATAGTTGTTAGCAGGTGACCAGCATAGGTGGATGACTTACAAAGGACCGAGGGCAAAACCTGAATGAGACTTGCACAGACCTGTGAAACATTGCACAAAGGGGGAAGCCTTTACTTGGCAGTGGGTGGAAGATAGCTGTTGGCCAAAAGATAGCTGTTGGCCAAAAGAAAAACTGAACATAATGTAAATTGTATTTATGAATAAATTAAATGAAATGAACTCGCATCCACGTTTGTTACGAATTTTAATCAACACCCGTAACGAAAAATGACCCGAAAAAAGAAATCACTGATACAGTTCCGTAATTTAGAAAAAAGTCGTTCGCAACCGTACTCACAAAGCGGAAAGAAACAAAAACATCGTGAACCGAATTCAAATGAAGTTTTTAAATGAAATCAAGTCATCAATAAGGTGTGGTGAATAAAAATCAGGAGACAATTTCCTGGATACCTTAATTGAATGCTAAACATTCGATGTAGGGAGGCGGCACCGGATGGGGGGCCGCCGTACCGCACACGGCTGTTTTAGGGTTCTGGTAGACGTAGAGAAAACATCGGCCTGCTAAAGGTACTAGGTAGTATTGAGGAAAATCACAATTCACATCAACGACGTCACGACAGCAAATGCATATTACATTTTTCTGCTTATTTATTTATTTATTTATTTATTTATTTAATCTTCTCGCACAAAAAGGTACAAAGGCGGACTTAATGCCTTAGGCATTCTCTACCAGTCAACCAAGGGTGGTGCAGAGATTGGATGGCAGGTGCTTTGGTTGAGAGGGACAATGATAAAAAAAAAAAAAAACTCTTAAAACTAGGTAAACAAATACATAGATAGGTTATATACACATACATACCATATAACGTGGCAATGCTGCCAGCCTTTCAGGCACTTTTCCCGCTGACAGCAATGCGGACAATTTTTTTCCTGTCCTATTAGTCTTTACCATTGTTTTGTTTTAAATGCATGTGCAAATTATTATTTAAAGTCTCTAAGTTTATATGTTATCACTACCCAGAAAAAAATGCACGTAAGAAAAGGATTACAGGCCGAGAAAGTTGGTCCCCCGTGATGAATCATACTCATTGAGTATCGATGCTACGATTATTCGTAGACACGGAGGATACACCCAGCTGTCTATTATTCCTCGCATGCCTTAGTCATATCATAATAAAGTTTTTATAACGGGATGTCTACTTAGGACTTAGTGCATCATTCATAATGGACGGCATTGTTCACTAGGGGTGTGATCTAATCTCTTGATGTATCAGACGTTCTTTTCGTTTCGTCCTTCATTTGTTGAAGCCCTGACTCTACCGACAGACAGAAAACCGGACACAAAAGGGAAAGGCAGTGAGACATAGAAGTTTTATGAATCTCGGAACCAAACTCTTTTCGTTTAGAAAATATGTAATATCGGCTGTCGGAGTATTGCATTTTAAAATCATGATAGCGAAGAATGATCCACTAGAAAATAACCGGAATAACGTAGAAACTAAAAGATTCCGTAATTGCTTTTCATATTTGGATAGGGTCTACTGTTCCGTAAAAGTTTAATTTGCTACGTGATACAGCTAAAGAAACCTCCCCAAATAATTACGTACCAGGGTTTTATTTTCAATTTCGCTGTCTTGAATTTATATTACCACTTATTTTACCGTCTCTTGGTTCTAAGCGTTCTTTGGAAGAGTTTTCCTGGGAGGTAGTGGCCGTCTATTGAGTTGCCATCGGCATAGCACAGGAGAGTGGTGCGTTCTACCGGACATTCCAGAGCCGTTCCACATGTACTGACGACAGCCACCGTGTGGTTTTAGTCGGTAGAAGTCAAAAATAATATACAGTCGACTCTCGTTAATTCGAAACTCGAGGGACTCTTAAAATATTACGAATTATCGAGTGTTTGAAATATCAAACGGTTCGAAATTTGTGAGAGAAAATAAATAAAACTTCGAATTATTAAGTGTTGATCAATTATTATTTATTAACTGCTATTCTATAACAATGACAAAAGTTTAGTTAGAGGTACATTCGTGTACATACCTACATGTATTCATAATGTGAATTAATTAATCTTTCGAAAGAACTCTGTTATACTGCTTTACTTCAAAGCACATTGCTGCTCAGACTGCTCAATAACTTTTTTTAAGAGAAAAAGTGCCAGAAATGCTTTTTCATCGTCAAACACTCAAACATTTATACTTTCTAGGGCTCATGACTACCACAAACAACTTTTAATCTGTATACCAACGAAAGAGTGATAACAGAATGATAACTAAAGAAACCAATTCGTGAGAAGTGTGTCAAATAGTCAACCTAATCATAACAAAAACAAAGGCTCGTGTACGTTGATACAAGTTTGAACTTGTCGCAAAATGTAGGTACTTACAATCTTTCCGCTTCTTTCTCTCTGCAACTTTGAATTGTCGAGTGTTGGACGCCGATGTTCGAATTAACGCGTCGTTTTGTTATACAGGCTGTAACAAAAACCCTGTCCGATCCAATAAAGGCGTATTCCCGGGTCAACATACGTACTAGAAAAAATCGTTATAAAAATGTAACTCATAAAAACCAAAAGTTATTGATTTTTAATTTTTATAATCCATGCGAAATTTAACACTGAATATGGCAAATTTTCATAAGTTGACAACACTCCACCCGCCGGCAAAATCTTTTTATTTTTACCTATTTTTATTTCAAAGAACACCGCCCTACACTACCGCGTCGTAGACACTCTTTCAACTAGTCGCCGACTCTTTTGATATCGCCGCCTAGTTACCTACCGACGCGATACTTGTTGCTAGTCTTTCGTGGAGATAGCTTTCGATCTGACGTCCGTACGTATCAAGCGCTGTCGTTTCGCGAACAATGTCGTATTCTAATCAGGAATATTTTAATATGTTGATGTGCTTAGGCAAGACCGACTGCAATTATGCAGCTGCGCGTAATACGTAGGTACGAGGTGCGTTTCGCTAATAGACCAGGTGTGACAGTACCGTCGGAGCGTGCGTTCCAACGCCTGCATAACGGTGTATACACCACAGGCAGTGTTCATGGGCACGAGTCGCAAGCCACTGATGCTGGAAGACCACGAGAGCGCAACGAGGAAATTGAGGAACAAGTGCTGGATATGTTTGCCGCGGACCCCACGCAAAGCACACGCTCTGTTGCGCGACGATTAGACACAAACCACAGTGCGGTTTGGAGTGTGCTGAAGGGAGATGGTCAGCACCCTTATCACTACCGGCGGGTTCAATCCCTTCTGCCCACTGATTACGAACCAAGAATGGAATTTTGTAAATGTGTTTGTGTGTGTTTTTTTTGTAAATTTAGCAAAAAGGTGTCGAATGTGTATTAGTGTTGGAGGTGGACATGTGGAGCATGATCGCCGAAGTATGCAACAACAACAAGTGAACGTTTTAATAAACTAACACCTGGAGTCGGTAAGTACATTGCCAGAAGCACATCACATTTAAAAAAAAGCCCTTATCAGGGCTACATTTAATTCAATTAATTGTTTCTTGATAAACAGAATTAAGTCAAAAACACAAAATACAGAGAGTATCTGAAATCCGGATTACTATGCCTACAAAACAATATCAGCTGATACCTACGCGCACCGCGCGTAATGTAGGTATGTTTGGCGGCACGCGACAAAGCGCGGTTAATGACACGGGCGGCTTCTTTGACACAAAACTGTAGGTAGTAAGACGTGAACTTTGTCGAGCGATCAGTGTTGCCTTTGG
This sequence comes from Apamea monoglypha, assembly GCA_911387795.2. Taxonomy (NCBI): domain Eukaryota; kingdom Metazoa; phylum Arthropoda; class Insecta; order Lepidoptera; family Noctuidae; genus Apamea; species Apamea monoglypha. The sequence continues at coordinate 10,525,960 of OU426932.1, forward strand.
TCAGTTTTTATTTTTTATTTTAATTTAATGATATTCACTGGGGAAAAATAATAATCTCAAATCCATTAAATGATTACGCATATGTGTACGCAGTACGATGCCGAATAATACTCTTAAGGATCGGACAGGGTTTTTGTTACATATTGTATATATAGCAATGATTTTTTTCGTTCGAATTACCAAGTGCATAAAAATGTATTGATTTAATTCGAAATATAAAGAGATTTTGTAGGGAACTTTGAATTATAGAGAGGTTAAAATTATCGCAGGTTTGAATTAACGAGAGTCGACTGTATAACCCTCCGCTTTACTAGAATCCATAAATAAGAACGGGGGTATCCATAAGGATTTCCAATAGCCGTAGCTACTGCACCAAGCAAGCAGCCGGTAGCAAGACTGCAACTGCCGACTTCGGGCGTCAAGCGTTTTTGGCATTGGCAAGCCAGGTTACTCCGCCATCTTTGTGTTTTGTCGGTTCAATAATGTCTAGACATTTGTGTACGTGATAGGTAAAACGTACATGGTCAAACGCTCTGTTATCACGGCAAATTAAACATAACGGCATAATGAGATCATGTGTGTTGGGTAAATACCAAACACTGAGATGAAACCATGTGACTCTAATATTATCCGATTACATGGCTGACCTTCGAAGCTTTATTGCAATATATATTTGTGCAAATGAGTCATTTTAGTGAAGAGCTACGTAATTATTTACATACTCGTAAAATATTTCATTATATGTCACATCATGTTCACTCAATTTAGCATTGAGTTGGTCGTCAGTATAATATAATTGGTCGTATCTCGTAACAATTGGGGAGCAGTTGAAATGATCAGCCAAAATAGTTATGATATGAGATTTTCGACCAAGTCAAGTCATGGGCCAACTACATTAAGTACACAATTCTTTACAAAGAACTTAAAACATAATGTATAGGAACTTCTCAACATCCACAGTCAACAAGGTAGTCTATTCCCCTATAATTCATTTAAACCTTGCGTGGAGCACTGGAAATAAATTAATGAGATAAACTAGTACGTGAAGACCCATCAAATGGCTAGATGCAGCCGTGATAAGAAGCTCGCCCACACATATTCTTCGTACATTCCGAGTCTTTGAAAGACGAATCCCGAGCAACTGCAGAAACGTAGTGTTCCAAGCACGTGCCTAATTCTTCGTACGTGAACGAGAAACTCGATGCAGAAATAATGATTATTACAGTAGGAGTCCCTCTTGGTTTTGACTTGAGATAGTGGTGCATCGTGTCGGGTTAGGTTATGTGTTTGTTTGCTGCAAGCTCTATAGCTTACTTAGTACAAAAGTTTTTAAGACGCGTGACTGTGCGTATGAATCAAGTGCAGTTGTTTGGTTTTGTTTGAACAATGCGTTTGCCATTCTGAGATACACCTATGTCAGGACTTGGATTGATATGACGCCATTTTATCATTTACTATCAACTATAATATGAAAAGGGCTCTAGATCAACCATCGGATAAATATGACGGAGTTTTTTTTTTAATCAATATTAGCTATCTTAGAGGAAAACCGTTATTAAACCCATATCATAATAATTGCGTGCAGAATACTCTATGATAAGATCTCAATTAAAAACAAATTCCTTCGATAATATTTTGATAGCTTATTAACATAGATAAATTCTTTTTGCATTTGCGTGTACCTTAAAGGGCGAATTGCTTACAATGCGGGAGCACATAATTAGAGGTGTTTCATACTCTGTGTTATTGTGAAATATAGTGCTGCCGACATCAAAATCTGGTAGTAAAGCCAGTCCTACAGGTCAATCAACCTCTCTTAGAGCAACCTCCATCGTAGGCAAGGCAACAAGCGAACATAAAACCAGTTATCAGTAGCATGCTTGCGATACAAACAATGATTACAATCAATGACATTAAAAATCGTGTACGAACTATCAAACACCGTGTACAAATCGTTATGGACAGACGGAAGGACGGTCAAGGAGGTTCACCTTGTTGGAAAACAAATAGCTTGTCACCTTCAAGGTGAATACACTTTGTTTTTGAATATTTTGAAGATCCAATAACAATAAGGACATTACATCTGAGTATGTTTCCTTGTATTGTAATTTGGCGGTCTCGCACCTCGCTGGTCACTAAAGCTTGGTTTACACGGTACGATGTAATTGCCTTCAAAACAGTATTTAGACGATGCAAGTCGTTGCTGCAATTTTGTAGCCTGTAGGTATGCCACAGGTAAGAAACTTGGATCGTGTAAATAGGGCTTAAAAAACCATGAGATTTAACTTCAAGCTTCTGGAGACATGTCTCAGACACAGTATCTGTTCCAGATGTAAACGCCTGTGACTTGGTGTAGCGAATTCAACGTTACAGCCTGCGAGGTAATTCCGTAACACACTAACAGTAGCAATGGCTTTCATTTTGACAGTTCAACCACGTTCATTGCTTTATTTACGTTGTTGAGCAGACAATTTTTTTCAAACATATGAAGCAATGGATGGAAGTTTATTGTTAATTCAGATTGTGATTAAAAGTGTGTTACGCGATTAGGGTGCAGATTGTGGATAAAACATAAAAGTATGCATTTGAAGCACGAAGAAGATATTTGAACGCAGAATATATTCTCTTGAACTATATTTTCAACTAAATCCGTTGAGACTACACGGCGAGGTTGTGTATTCGTTTCTCTGTAATAGCCTCCGCGGGGTCGGTCATTACTTATATACATTCATCATCACCATTCTCCTGCCCTCATCCCAATTTGTTTGGGGTCGGCGCAACATGTATTTTCTTCCATAGTTCTCTATTAGTCGTCATCTCGGTAGTCACCCCCTTTCTAACCATATCATCATTCACACAGTCCATCCATCGTTTCATTGTTACTTACTACTTTTGTCATTACTTGTTTACATACACACCAAACTACTATCAGAACAGATAACGGCTCCCGCAGAGAGGCGCGACGCAACGGTGCGACGCGATTTTGGTAGAACCCTTTCCTTGAAGTTTTCATAGAAATTGTTCTACTAGAGTCGCGTCGCGACTGTCTGCGGGAAACTTAAGTCTTGCCTTGAGTATGTATTCCATTAATATAATACCGTAAAAAAATGCAATCACGAGGCGAATGCGTCACACGAGGCTACTATAATGTTAGAGTCGCCTCATGTTACAACAAGTTGCAAAAACTTGTTGCTTTTCAGTAGGTTGTTTACCATATTACCAGACACGTGGATTGTGTAATTATTTTCGAACTCGTCACCTTGTTAGCCTCGTTTAACACTAATTAGAACAAGCAACTCTGCGAATTTTTTTGTATTCACCATTCATCTCAGCTATGTTATTAAGTATTGACACACATAACATTACGCCTGTATTCCTCGAAGGCAGAGGTGCACCTATAGTAAGAAAGAAAGAAAGAAAATAAGTTTATTTGACCCCGGTTAAGTAAGGCACACAATATAGTCCACCCACATTTCGCTCGTTCTGTGTAACAGGAAGCGCGTCTATTACCATCAACCGGGCACGAATTGTCAGAATGGCCAAACTCCGAGGGTGATACTGAGAAATTTCTAAAGGAAAAACCCAATAACACTTTACCCGACACGTCGATCGAATCCAGAACCTCGTGTTCACCAGTAGGCCGAAGAGGCACTCCATAAGTAATGACTTTGCAAATAATACTAATCTGTATTTAATTATTAATTCAAATCACCATTCAATCTCGAGTTGGGAAGAAGATGGTTAGATTAATCTCAGACCATCTGGAACCATCTTAATGAGTCTACCAGGCGAATTGGACACCTAGTAAACTCGATTTCTGCTCCAAGGTTTAGAGAAATTGGAGTTTGTTTTTACATAGCGACAGACATAGCGTCAAATACGCAAACAGTAACAAAGTAATAAATATGTTTTCATTTGCACACAGAAAGTTTTGAGTATGAACGTGGATGGCTTCGGCTATATGTATGAATAGGGGAAGACCAAAAAAAACGATGGACGGACTGTGTGAAAGATGATATAGCTAGAAAAGGAGCGACTGCCGAGATAACGACTAATAGAGAAGTATGGAAGAAAACACATGTTGCGCCGACCACAAATAATCGGGATAAGGGCAAGAGAAAGATGAATAAAGACTGAAAACCTATTTTTAACACACCGTGTTGCAATGCAAAGTCTTCAAACAAGTGACAACAACAACAATCTTTAGAGCTATGCCTGTCGTCGATTGTGTATTGTACATAGTGATTGACAAAGATGTGTATGTCGCAAATGGATTGTCGAATCCGTTGTTTTACAAAACTGCTCTATGTAAAATAACTGGGCAACTTTCAGCGGTTGTCCTTAATTACTGAACTTGAACACACATAATTGCGTAAACGTTTTCAATTTATCAATGCAGCAGGTCAACAATTAGCGGTTTTGTAAAACAGCGTGAAATTAAAAGTCAGATTGTAGATTTTAGTTCTAAATTTTGTCGCTCGTGGCTCTGTGTGTCGTAACAACAATAATGGCGTCCGAAACAGAAATAAATAAAACAAGTAAAAATTGAAGACAGACAAGAAAACAGCAGTGAAGACAGTGATTTTAAGGGCAATATTAATTAAAAGTTATGAGAGTTTTATGAAAGACGCTCATTACGACTGCAAATAAGCCATTCTGCATTACGTCTAAACGTCGGTAGCAGTCGTGTAAAACATAGCGCTATGGCAATCCAGTTGAACGTTGTTCAGTTGTTTTACATAACGGAGCTGTTTTGTAAAACAGTAGACTCTACAATCCATCTGTGACATATACACCGTACAGCACATCTCCATCTGTCAACCACCTTTGTGAATAAGTCCGTCATACACGTGTTCACTCACATCAAAGCAGAAATCCGTGCTTACATCACCGCATTCACCGCCGCGGTCTACATACAATGCCGTCCTTCCACGTGGACCGCGAATTAACGCGCGTCAACAAATATCAACAAGAGTTGGAAGTTTGTTTCCTTTTGAATCGGTTTCTAAGCAAAATTCACATCTAGTTGTAGACGCAAGGTCTTTACTCAGGGGGAAATCGGATTTAAGATGTCTATCTCACAGTCTAGCATTAGACGTCTTTCGGGTGAAATAATTTATATTTTATTCGATTTTCCGACCTCCATCACCATCATCCCTTCATTTTTTTGAACGAAGTTCTTTTTAATGCGGCTTGCGGTACAAGTAAACTGGTAGAAATCGTCATACTGTAACGAAAAATCATCAGGACCAGAGATATCTGAGCCGAAGAAGTCGCACGTAGGGGACGTGCGACTTCTTCGGCTCGACCTTTTGAGACAAAGAGAGATAGTTTTCATGGTTTTCGAGGGTGCTAAAGTCGATAGTGAGATAAAAATGCTAATCCAAGATGGCGACAATAAGAGCTTCTAAAAACTTATACTAGATGGCTATGTATTAATAACGCATATTAAATTCATACTTTATCTTTATTTCCATGATATACGAGTGCGTGTGCGTGCGAGTATCGCGTAAGGAACTTCGTTCCTGACCCCACGTTTTTTTAAATTAGCTTTTTGGCATGTCTTCTTAATGTTCCAATTTGCCAAGCATTGTTCGTCGCTATCAAGAATACGATGGTTGTAAGTTTGTAAGGAGCATTTAGTTACAATTCCGAGTACGTAGATATTAGGCTCACAGGCCTAATTTGCATAATATCGCCGTCTGCTATTGGCCCGGTCTTTCATGTTTGCATTAAATTAACATTTTAATTGGCGAAGAAATCCATTTACTTAAGACATTGTATTGAAATTGAATGCTCTTTTAATTTCTAATTGAATCAATGAATGCGAATGTTTAATAGTTATCATCAAACACCGTTGCGGTGGTCGTATCATCTTTAGCACAGCGTTTAGGTGTTCTCACCTTTATGTTTATCGAACTCTTCTTTTTGTATTAAAACAGGTAGACACTGCCGTCTTCCCGTATACCGTACAACAATACAGCAGACTGGATTAGCAATTCGTATCATTTTATTCAAATTCTTCCAATGACGCGCATACCGCAGAAAAATCCCGAGCGTCGAGCGTTGAGATTTTTACAATGATGTACTTCTCTAGAACCTTTTCGTATTTATTTCAAATGCTCGGTTTTCTAAAATCTTGGCGTATTAGATGATAAATCATCATCCTCCTGCCCTTTTTCCAATTCCTTTAAGATCGGCGCAGCAAGTTTTCTTCGTCGACACCCACCGTCATCTTAGAATTAACCTCCTTTTTAGCCACATCACGTTTTACGCAATCCGAAAGTAAAACATAGGTCCTTCTTTAACTACTGAAGGTTTGGCCATCTCTTCCATATTCTGTTCACTTTCTCTTTATCCTTTGCAACCCGACGAGGTAGAACTGTGCTCTGCAACATTAAGTCCCATTCGCGTTGGTTTCTGTCACAGTTCTAAAGATTTTGTCAGACCCTAGCACATAACAATAAATTATAGATATATGGCCAGTCATTGTTGAACAACAAAGGAGGAACACACACAAAGTCTAGCCTTAAGAACCCGCAGGTGGTCCTCTTCTAATAGAATTTTCCTCTTTATCTGAAATAATGAGATCTTGGATGAAAGGTAATAGGTTACCTTATCGGAATTTAATAAACTTGTAGAATGTATTGATATTGAATATACTGATAGTTCAATTATCTGGCCTTTTCTTTCCGATTCCTTTTCTGAATATGGCGATTGGGTCTCACAAAATAATAGGTAAGTATGTGTATTGCACAGAATATGGAAGGGTTCAGTTTTGAAAATTAAATCCGTTACTGCTTGTGAATATAATATGATCTGGGGGCACGTGCCAAAAATAAAGAGCAGGGGGCACTGCCTACCTTATCTCGGTGATTTTCTTCGTATTTGCATACCCTCATAGCTTCAGCCTGGGTAGGTAATGCTAGAGAGTTCAAGTTCTCATGATATGATATAGTTATCAGATTTATTAACTGAGTTTCATTTGCCAAGATGTAAATTTTGACCAAGATGTGAGGTTTTTAGAGTTAAGCCTTGTACAGTTAGGGGCTTGACTCTACATTAGATCAAAGGGGCAATTCTCGTAATTTTAAGAACGTTCACAGTCTCACCTCAGTCTCAATCTGTCAAAAATACCTCTAATTTCCCTACATTTTTGACATTGATTGTCGCTGAGATCAGAAGGCCAATTTCCGTAATTAAAAACGTTCAAAATGTAGTCGCAATCTCATCTCAGCTATAATCAGTGTCAAAAACTTGTCAAAAATGAAGGGAAATTAGAGATCAGACTGCGAACGTTCTTAAAATTACGAGAATTGCCCCTCAGATTGCGACTAGACTTTGAACGTTTTTGATTACGAGAATTGGTCTTCTGATAACTTTTTAACAATGAAAGCGTTATGTGAGTCTTGGCAATCTACTTTACATGAAATGTTTTTTTATACTATTATTAGTATTAGTTAGTATTTTCTTCCTCAGTATGCATGTTACCTTAAACTGTCATACAATATCCAGTCTTTTGGTTAAATTGTTTACCAATATCTTTAGAGACGATTTGACCATTCAATCATAAACACACATGTCAAACAATTCAATTATGAAGAAACATACGACAGTAACAAATCAATTATCGTTAATTGTGACTAATTGATTAAAACGAGTCAATCATATATCCTATAGAAGTACTTTAACGATTTAATAAATGTGTTCATTTTAGAACAAAGTCCACTTATTCATTATGAAGTTACTACATAATTATGTGGTCGTTGCATAATGCGTTAGGTAATAACAATTGTTATTGATACTGGAGTCATGGAAATTCTTTAGAACACAATCGTAAGTGTGCTTTCCGAGGCACGGAGGGGTTTTGCTATGTGAAGATGGTCCCCTCCACCTGATCGATAGACCCGTGCGCCTGTTATTACTTAGTCACAAGCCAGGGGGCGAGTTACACACATACCAAAACCCCTCCGTGTCTCGGAAAGTACTTTAAGCCTTTGTTCCCGGTTGTAATTTGTGGATCTTTGACAGTCGTTACAGGTTGTCAGAAGCCCAAGGTCTGCCTTACCAAGAGGTATACGTTTACCCAGTAACTGGGTTGTGGAAGTCAGATAGGCAGTCGCTCTATGTAAAATACTGGAATTAAGCTGCATCCGGTTAGAAAGCCGACCCCAACATAGTTGGGAAAAGGCTGGGCAGATGATGATGCTTACACACGAGCGGCACGCGTCAACGGCTGAGGTAACTGCAGCCATCGACAGCTATCGACCGCAGCCGTCGCGAGGCGTCGACCCCAATCGTCGACAACGTGCCGCTCGTGCATTTGAGTACGGTGTTAACTACACGAGGGACTGTCGTCGACGACTGCAGTTGCCTCTGCCGTTGACGCGTGTCGCTCGTATGTATGAGCACTTACATGCATGTAGGAAAATGACCATGTAGGGAAGTGTATGACCTATATTATCTAACTATCCTTATGTATTATGCAGTAGGTAAGTATCTACGGTTTTATCATCACTATAAGATAAGGCTTAACTACAATTCATATTATTGTAAATTATTAGATCATTTCCAAGCTCCTATATTATTCAATTATAAAATTATTCCTAAGCATTGAAACGTTTTGAAATATTCTTGTTATTTTGCTAAAAACGAGCAGGTTCTCTTCAAAAACATAATTTAGGTATCGAAAAATAGTAAAAATAAATTAAAGTTCCTGTAGTCAATTTAGCAAATAAATACTTACTTGCAAATATAAACAAGATTTTTAAATCAAGTAGTGCAATAAACTCTTCAGACTAATCTTATGAACCCTTCAGTTCAAACATCAGAATCCAATTTCCTGCTGAAGTGCAGTGGAGTGCAGTGCACTCTTCCACCTATATTAACTTAAGAAGTTTATCTTTCAAGGCAGCTCTCGAACAAATATTACGTGACTTCGCACATTGCTTTGAAAAAACAAAATATAGGTATTTTTATTACATACAGTGTTAAAGAATTTCAGACAAGATTTGACAAGGTTATCCTTCATAATCACGTTATTAGTGACTAAATGAACAAGTATAGTGTTCCCAGAACAGGATATTTTCTAGAATAGAGCCGAATCCACATTAGGCACATGCCTAATTTTTGATTAAATACCTGTATGCAACTTGTATAGACATTAATTCTTTCAAAATATTTCACAACACATATTGTGACTTTTGATCATAGGGTTCATAAACTCATTGAAAATTACTTACCAGTTTTTTTTTTATCTAGTACATTTCTTCTTTCCATTCCTTTTTTTGTTGCCACTGTTATGTCTATGTGCGCAATATGTATTTGGAAATAATAACGAAGTCGGGTTGCTAGGCTATTGGAACCGACCCGTTTATGGAACTACAAACCGAAATGAGTTGGATTTGGAGTTGTGTCACTTCATGTCTCGATCATGATCATCATTTGTGTCAAGAATACCTAATGGTTTTCTCCATACAAAACCATCTTTTGGAAGGGGTAAAATAGGTAGGGGTAAGTAAAAATTACAAGAAAAAATGGATTTTAACTAGATTTTTACATTTAGAAGTGCCTTTTATGTGCCTCATTGAAATAGCAGATTTGATTTAGGGTTGATTTTTCCATCGCCAGTTAAATTTTATTCGAGGAATAAAATTGACGTTTGACAGTTTTTGTATGAAATAACTGTCAAAAATTTAAAATTATTCCTCCGATGAAATTATCTGGCGTTGGAAGAATCAGCCCTTAGACTATGAAATAGTTAAGTAAATGGCTATTAATTAAATTGTACACGTGTAAACTGTAAACTAAGGCATCGTTTTTTACAGTTGACAATGAACCGGATGACACAAAATATTATCATTCATAAGTAGGTATCAACCAGGAACTGATTGCGAGCGTAATTTACGAATCCAATGTTTATTATGAACTTGACGATCGCCAAAACAAACCACTCCATTCCATTAACTCCGTTGTATTGTTTTTATCTAAACGATTTGATTACTTTGGCGTAGGCGCAAGATATTTTAAAGCGCCTTATCTTCGGTCGTTTAATTCTCGTTATCGCACTCGCCTGATCGTGGACTAAAAATCCGAAAGAGAATTTAAACTGTTATAAAGATGAAGGCTTTTGAAGGAGCAATTGATACAAAATATTGAAATTTTATCAACTAAGACTTCATTACAAGATACAAGTTTCTTGCCTACAGCACACTATTAAATAGGCTTGTGGTTCTGTAACAACAGCCGCACGGGTCGATCTATCAGGTTAAGCTACACTTGCTGCGGTTGGCATCTTAACATACCAAGACCCCTCCGTGCCTCGGAAAGCACTTAAAGCCGTTAGTCCCGGCTGTCATTTATGGATCTTTGAGAGTCGTTACGGGTCGTCAGAAGCCCGAAAGTCTGACAACCAGTCTTACCAAGCGGTATCGTGTTACCCAGTAACTGGGTTGTGAGTGTCAGATAGCCAGTCGCTCCATGTAAAATACTGGTATTCAGCTGTATCCGGTTAGACTGGAAGCCGACCCCAACTTAGTTGGGAAAACGCTAGGAGGATGATGAAATGACTTGCATCGTCTAAACACTGTCTAGACGATGCAAACTTTATTGGTCTGGTTCAACTTGTGCTATGCCCCAGGCAATAAAAAGGCAACGTGTAAAAAAAAATGTTATCTTGACAAAAACGCTTCTGAAACAGTACCAAGGCTGTTTGATTTTAATCTCACTGATCGTTTGACAAGATAATACGAACGATTCGATGATTGTACTGAAGTTACGCTAACACGTGGCTTTTCTAAAACCAAACGACAGGCATGTAGATTACAACCTTACTGCTATAATATTTTTATGTCACGAAACGACGCGCTTTACTTGTGGTCACCAAGTGTACAAACATACTGTGAATGTATGTGTGTAAGCGAAGCTGGTGCTCTCGATACCTACCGAGACAATGGTGAAGTCGGAAGAGAGTTTGTGTGTGTTATGTTCTAACGCTACACGGCTTCACGCACACATTCACAGCGTGTTTGTACACTTGGTTACCACAAGAAAAGCGCGCGACGCTTCCTGAGATAAAGATACTGTAAGTACTAGCAAAATCGGTATGTATGCGTGCGTTGATGACTACATTCAATGCAAACGACGTTGTAGAGAATCCGAATCCATGTGTGCCAAGCTTAAGTTTGAAAATCCAGTATAAACTCTAAAATACGAACAATACGGTCGTTAGTACGAGGAACAAGTAGTTCCAGTATTGTACTTGAACTCTTGAAGTGCCTTCGTTATGTGCAATTGTAGAAACTTTGCATCCTTGAAATGCAAAATTTGCACTACAATAACTTCCGGGCTTCTATGAAAATGGTTTGTTTTTGTTTGACTTACAGCTTTGTGTACATAAGGTTTTGTATACTGTACAGAGTCGGTTTTCCCATAACATAACCTTGGCCAAGAAGCCCGTGCTAGATTTATTTTAGCCCCAATTATCACTTGTTGGAGTCAAGCATCAATAAAATATCGATTGATACCTAAGCATATAAAAAGGTTGGAAAAATTGGGTGTGGTAATGAAAACCAACTGTTTGGGTACCTATAAGTTTATTTATCTTTACGAAATTAAATACCAGTCTTCATTTAGTTTCGCAGTTCGTCTCTATTTTCATTCTCAATATTATTTAATGATAAGTTAAGTATACAATTTTTATTGTTCACTCAATAGATACGATACTGATTTTCTAGATATTATTTGATACCCTAAATATTAGTAGATAAACGTTGAAGATACCGAACAATACCACCGATCGTAAAAGTATGAGATAGGCCTAAATTACTTTATAATTTACAGTGCCCTCCAAAAGTTAGTTAACCTTTTTCCACTTCAACTGTGATGATACATTATGATTTAAAATTCTAGTTTCAAATGTTTTAACTTTACACTATGCCGTTTTTTATCCAGTAATTCCTGTACAGACTCCAGCAGGTAAAGCTACCCGAAACTCAAATTTTCCCAATCATTCTGGAACCTTAATGATGTACAGATAAGGTTGAAAATCTATTAAAGAAATTTGACAGATTGTAGTAGCTTGATGTGCTGGCGTCTGCACCTATCATAAAAAATAATCAGGTAATCCCTCAGAATCAACTGATTATTTTTTTTATTTTACACGATAATGTGGCATCACAGCTGAAGTGAAAAAATGTCAACAAAAAATTGGAGGACACTGTATATTGGACGAGGAGGCTTGGAGGCTTTTGCCCTGCAGGGGGACATCACAGGCTTTTAATAATATATTATTGTCAGGAGGTTCTTCTCTCTGGGGCCCTGACCGCCGGTAGCTTGGACCCTGTAGTGCTATTCTCTAAAACATCTCACCGTGTATAGTCAGGTGAAGTGAGCTATCGATAGAGTCAATCCCTAGCATTAGTTGGAATGACAGCTCACTTCACCTAAGTTTTCACGGTGAGATGGTTACAGAATAGACCGGCTGTTCGCGATACCGGTGGGCTCCTATTTTTTATATTTTTGTTTATAAAAATATTTAAAAATGTATTTTATAAATATTTCAATGAAATAAAGGAAATACAAAAAAAAAGAAAAAGTAAAGTAGTAGTAGCACATAGTAGCGCGCGCGCGCGTGCGTAGATTACAGCCCACTCCCTCTAACAGCGAGGAGACCTGTGTCCCAGCAGTGGGAACACTTTAGGCTGATTATGTATGCAAAACTAATAGCGACTATTATTTAGTTGATCTAGTTAATATTGAACGGAATAGTTGTTCGTTCCCACGCGTACAAAGGACCTTGTGATTAGCTAGTAAAATATTCGATAGTAGTATTCGTAGTACTGGTAGTAGTGTAGTATATAAAGTAACACATTGTATTGTTCAGTAAATAGTCTAGTCTTGAACAAAGACTTCTATTGAACTAGACAAGCAGACCCAGACAGCAAATCTCCCTTCCATTCATATATAAGATTAGATACACGGTATGTATCCTAACCACAAAGGAGTTAGCCGAAACGGGACACCACCTGCTTCAAACTACGTGGATTTATGTAGTCTACGGAGCGGGTAAGCACGTGGTCTGCAGTTTCACGCTGCGGAGCAAGCTCCCTAACTTCACTGATCCTTCCACATTAGTGGTTCTAATTCATTTGCACGGATTGCAACAACCTATTGTACTATTTCTGGTTACCCATGCATTTATATATATACTCTTACTGGGTAATTAATTGCGTAACACACTAACAGTAGCAATGGCTTTCAATTTGACAGTTCAGCAACATTCATTGCGTTATTTACGTTGTAGAGCAGACAATTTTTTCGAACATATTAAGCAATGGATTAGCAAAATCCATAGATAGTGTGTTACACAATTAGGTTGCTGGTGTATTGTGACTGTGCCAATATTCTTTTCACACTAATATTTTGCAGACCAAAGAACATTTTTGATGGACACCGGCGACAATAATTCAAAATACAATAACTAAAATATGAATTGAGTATTTTAAAAGTAAAGTATATGGCACTATAATCATGACTGCGCACGTAATTTCAAATGTTTTGCTGATTATAATCAGTATCATGGGAATTGTATTAGAAGATAAAGTTGATTATGATTACATACATGTGTACATCGAGTTTATAATCCGCAACGGCAAGGCGTTAAAATACCTATTACATAATATGATAATTATCATTACGTATCGATGAGTAATTCATTATGTAAGGCAGCATCATAGAAAATTCCACATTTTCCTTTATTACGCGCTAGTAATCAAGGAAAAATGTGGAATAAATGAAAGCGATATGATCACAACAGTAGATTGTTCAATAAGGGGAAGTATCTTATATTATGTCACGAGTGCTATATTGAATCCCGAACGTAACGAAGGCTCCCGAGCGCAAGCTCTGAATCAACTCCTGAGCAAACTATACTTTAATAGAAAAACTGTTTTTCGTTATGGAGGTTCCAAATTCAAATCACATTATGCACTAGCGGGTGATAATGAAATCCGGTAGAATATTGTTGCCCGGCTAGAGCCATTGCCTTCCTTCAATATAGGTTTACAATACTAACCCTCTGGGTTGTGTCCATATTCCGAAATTGATTTCACGACCTTCAATACAACATGTATATAGATGGCGCCCAAAGGGTTTGTAAAACCCAAGAAAACGATTTCAAACACATCGCATTAACCCTTTTATATTGTAGATTTAGGGAAAAGACCTCGGCCGGGTTACCTATTGGTCCAAACTACATATTTATAAGCAACTAGCTAACCCGGCGAACTTCGTACCGCCTCAGAATCAATAAATGTTTTATTTTTCTCGTGAATTTTTCCCATGTTTTAATAGTTATTCTGCAATTCGAGGCGGAGACAAATCCAACAAATCAAAGATCATAAAAGTCGGTCCAACCCATATAGTATATGGTCCAACCCGTTCTTGAGTTATAAATGGTGTAACTAACCCGACTGTTTTATTTATATAGATACCTACTTATAGATATATTGAGGTCTAAATTTACAGGCGCCAGCACATCAAGCTACTATAATCTACCTACTGTCAAATTTCTTTAATAGATTTTTAACTTTATCGCTAAAGCAAGGTTGATTGGAAAAATTTGACAGTTTCGAGTAACTTGATGTGCTGGCTGGCGTCTGTACGTGACTAAACGATCCAAAACCTCCTTGCCAAACTTTTAGACAATATTTTGAAAGTATTGCAGAAAAAATTGCGTTGAAACCCTAGACGAAGGTAAGATAAAAAGAATAGTCAATGCGGATTCAAATTGTTATTCTTAAACCTAAGTGTAAATGGTCCCCAACAAAGGAATACATCGCAAAGCTTCCACAAGGTCTGCGTTATTTTCGAAGTAGTTCGTGAGTGGACTTAAGTAGTATTAGATCATCGTAAAATGTGGCCTAGAATGGCAGTCCGGTGTACAAAAAACTTTAATAATCTAATGCTCTTTAACAATATATTACATGCTTTGATGCTGACAGAGTTACAAGATGATTTGGACTAACGGTTTTATACCGAGGTGTTTGCTGATAGAGATGAGGATTTAATTGAAGAAGACATACAATGCTGACCCGAATATAATTTGGGATAAGGGCAGAAGGATGTTGATGTAGGACTAAATAGTAGACCACTATTACATTATTGCTTTGATTTCGTACAGTCTGAAGTCGTATACACTGCGCCAACGAAACAGGTTTGATATGTTATCGTTCGTTCACTTGCTATGCTTGAAAACTGCGAACGCCTACATGCCAATACATTGAAGATCCGGTCCGGTGTTTAGCCACGAACAGGATTAGCACTAGCCGAACCTCACACAAAACATTGAAAATAAATCTTAGAACATTTTAAACTTTTAGTTAGAGAGGATATGAAAACTGACATGACGGCAGAAAGGGATGCAGGGAGATGTGTGGGGCCGTCTCCGAATGATTTTAAATAATGGTAGGAGGATGATGATGAAACCAGCTTTCAATGATTACCAATGATGACTCAATCTGCAGGACCATTACGAACAGATACACATAAATAGGGGTAAGTCTCCATAACCGATACTGTCGTAGAAAGTACCTTAAGTAACAAAAGACGTTTTATTATCTAAGCAAGGCGTTGGCGGCCATTACGAGGACCATAACTAGTTAAGGGGTGCTATGGACTATTTGTAGAAGGTTATTGACGTGGGGGTCGATGGATTACTTTACGAGTACTATCCCATGAATAACAGTTCTTGTTCTGCTGTGTGATTACGTCCGGGTTCCGTGAAAGTATCCTAATGTGTTTCTGCAATAAAATCGAATACATCTAGTCCTACTATTCTACTAATATTTTAGGTAAACGTGAAAGCTTGTATGTTTGTTACTCAATCACGCAAAAACGGCTGAACGGGTCTTGATAAAATTTGGTACACATATAGTTTATAACCTGGATTATATTTTATAACCTGAACCACGCGGGCGAAGATGCGGGCAAAAGATAGCATAGAATAGACTCACTCAAATAAGTCCACATCTCATTTTATCTTGCAAAATTCACAGGTTGAAAATGGGCCTTCTTGTATGGTGTACTATAAAGAGTATTCTATTCTATTCTATTCTTCTGCGGCTCCTGCTTGATAGACATCGATGACTGATGAAGATACAATTCAACATGGCTGAGCATATCGATAGCAACCGTGAACTTGACATTCTCCTATTTCCGACGTTCGCCCAAGAAACTAAACAAAGAGATATATCTATATTTACAGTCCAATTCAATGTTATATTCATCATGTAAGCAACCAAGCTTAAGGTAAGTAGACCACTCATATTATTTGCTTTCTATTCATTGTAAATGTGAGGACTACTTATCTGGGTCTTTTTTTTTCTTTCTCAGTTAGTTTTAATGATGGTCTGGCAGTTTGAGTACTTTAGGCGGCCTTCCCAAATGTCCTTTCTTTAGTATTGTTCGTCGAGTCCTTGAGCCCCTTAAGTCATTTATTTATTTAGGATCTCCAACAAAAGACATACGCAATACATGACACGTACATAAAGAGCAACATCTGAGGGGTAATTCTCGTAATTTTAAGAACGTTCACAGTCAGAATCAGTCAAAAATACCTGTAATTTCCCTACATTTTTTACAAGTTTTTGACATTGATTGTCGCTGAGATGAGATTGTGACTAAATTTTGAACGTTTTTAGTTACGGGAATTGGCCTTCAGGTATTAAGTAGGTGTACTCCTTCACTTAAAGGAGACCACAGCATGCATAATGAAGTTAACAACTAAGCTAACAAAGTTAAAATATTAATATTCTGAGTTAAGCTACGTGATTACTGACAAATGCTTGGGCCGACTGGACAGGTCCACTGAAATCTGTGTGGTTCTTTCCTCAAAAGACCATTTCAGACACTAATCTACATGGTCCTCCCATGATCTGACTAACATTATGTCTGGACTTTAAAAGAGACTGGCCCCTGAATTCGTTTTGCCATTTCTTCTCAGAGAATGTCGACTCCATCTGGCTTATTTTTTTTATATGACATATAAAAAGTTATACCAATATCCTATTTAAGTGCATATATACTCGTATATAACAATTTCATTTCAGTGCAAAACATGTTTCTCTTAACTCTCCAATCACTTTAGCGCCGTATACCAAATTTGTTTTGGCTCGCACCCAGCATCGAATTCTTAAACAATCACGCATACCATTTGTCAGGATTCTCCTGTAGTTGTTTTAACTTCTGAAAAGGTTCGACTGACCTACTAATATTGAAACGATTACCTTTCAATCTTTAAAAACATAACGGAAATGGCACTTGATAAAATGATAATTCAACCGTAAGCTAAGTAGTAGAATATTAAACATTCTGCGATGAATTTTATCTGCTAGCAAAAACTGCAGAAACACTAAGACAATATGCTAATCAGAATCCCAAACAGAGCCAGTCATTTACTGTTCCCGCGACTTCGTTAGCGTGCATGCCGGAAAACAAATTGGATTATATGGGTTTTATTGTTTTTGCGCGGAACCCTACCTATTTTTTTTTTCTAAAATAAAAGTAGGTAATAGCCTTTTCTTTCCGGATGGGAAATCATCAAATGACCCCTCCCGCTCTGGGTGGAGCGGAAGGGAGTGTCAGTCTTACTGACTAAAACCCACCCATGTTCCTTCGCCCTTTATGTTCCGGGGTAGCGGTAACCCTTTCGGACAATCCCGCTGACCCGGCAGGCTTCGGCCCTAAGGGGCCCCTAAAATTATGCTGACAACTCTTTGAGGCGCGCGTGGAACACTTACGCGCCGTGCGGCACGGGCCTGGTCCTGATCGGGCGGTGAGCTACCCATTGCTCTCCGCCCGCAGGCCCGTAGGTAATAGCCTTAGTTACTCCTTATCACATCAGCTATCTGCCAGTAAAAGTCCCGTCAAAATCGGTCGAGCCGTTTCGGAGATTAGCCAGAACAAACAGACAGACAAGCAAACAAAAATCTAAAAAATTGTTTTTTTTTGTTATAAGTAGGTATCGTATTAGTTTCATAATATATGGATTAAGTAAAAAGCTGATAATTTATCATTACAAACAGATTTATTTATTTGTATAGATTATAGCGCAAAAACTCCATCTAATCATTAACTACATAAAAATGTTGATAGTGCAACACGTGTCAATTAAAAGGAAGTGACCTCGTAAACAAGCTAACATAATATTTTGATCTGCAACTTTATGACCGGTTATTAGTCATTCTCGACAACGTTAATTTGCAACAATTTATCATGTTTATCTCTTTGATAAGTAATGCGTAGTACGAATGATAAAACACTGCAGGACCTCGGTTTTCTGCCACCCATCCTGATATCATAACGTCCGTACGTCCTTTTCGGGTGATTATATCACAGCACTATGCTGAGTGGAAACCTTCTTGTCACAGTCATGACGTGCAGCTGTCGACTATTTCTGTTTTGTGCTCGTGATTATAGATCTACTTTGTTTTTACTTTATTTTATTATTCGAGTTAATTATTTTTTTTGTATGCACGTGTTTCTGTGTCAAATAATTTTTTTTTTTGTTCTTTCTTTCTGTCTGTAATCTGTGTATAGTACACCCACATTTCACCTTTCACCAAATGTGTTTTTGTTCCAATAAAGATTATTATTACATTATTACCTGTTATTCTGCTATGTTCATCCTGATAAGTGATTGGCTTAATTTGGACGTTGATCAGCAAATTCGTAGTGATATTCGTTCCATGTCCATCATCATTCTTCTTCAAAACTACATACTTATATCATGTATCAATCAATATTGTGGAACTCTCTAGCTGAACGGTGTTGAAATTGCTGGAGTGTTACACAATTAGGTTGCAGGGCTCCGGTACAAATTGGACCGAAGCTGCATCAAACCCGAAGACGAAACATGGCCACACAATCCTAGCCTGTGTCGCCAATAAATATTCCAAAAATATGAATATGTCGTCCACGTGCAGACGACTAGAAATAGTTAGTGTTCGTTAGCATTTGAAATGCCAATTTGGCAAGCAAATTCTGAGCCAAACGACTGTTATTATTACTGCCGATTTTGACTTTTTTGTTAGTTTTATTTTGATGTTGAATTAAGTCGGTATATGCACTCGTAAAAGTGAACTTTTATACAAAACACGCAAGAAAGTCGCAGAGGCTACCGACGACATTCCAAACGCAATAATGTTATTAAACATTTAAAAAATAATGAAAACTAGTCTGCAAGACACAAAGCCGTAACTATACGTGAGAACATGCTAATCGCATTACATAGACTGTAAGTAGAAATACTAGTTCCAGACTAATTGGACCTTGATCGTGAACTCAGTGCAACAGGACAAGGTAAGTTTGGTATTAAATTAATCATGTTACAGACTACAGACATAACCTGTTCGGTTTCGAGCCTAGACGGTCATGGATCATTACCAACAGTGGAGCAACGACAGGATATGGCGTCATCACTTTCTATTTGTACTGCAAAAGGCGATCAGGCGACTTGATGCAGGATTTCTTTGCGCTGAACAATTTTGCTACAGTTATTTCTACGTACTTAATGTGGTAGTTACACATGTGCTTCGTAAGATGATATGCCATGAGCTGAATCCTAATATTGCAAACGGCAGGATTGCAAATTCGCAAGCAGCTGTGCTATTGTCGGTTTATGTAGGACAGCCGTTGCATTAATTTACGAGTTTATAGTTTGCCACGGAACAGCATGACGGTTCTGTATAGTGCACACTGCATATCCATAGAGCATGGTGGAATGCTCAAAATAAACAATACGATCTGGCTAAGCGAAGAAGTTAAGTATGGCAGATAACATTCTCATTATTATGGCATCTATATACATATAAGGTATTAATATGTAGTTAGAGTGTCGTTCTAGCAAAACAAAGAGCCTTTCATCCACATTCAATTTCAATCAGTACACGGGCCGGAATGACAATGGTAGCATATATCGGACAAAACATTTTATTTGAGTATCAGCATCTCCTGGTATCACAAACAACGCATCACCAACGATTTGTCCACAAAAAAAATATTAAAGGTGATCAGTGCTGAACAAATCAACAATTTGACTGTAGCTTTGTTGTTCAATATCGTCGATTGAATGGAAAATGACAATGCCAGATCCTGCCCCAGCAATTTACAGAAAATGTAAATTAATTAAAATAATTGTAATGAATATAGAACCTTTTAATAATGAATTGTTTTTTAAGAAGTTGCGGATTACAAATCAATAATGAAAGGAATTCAATCCCTGAAATTCCTTTTTGCCATTTCCTATTTTCAGGCGACCATCTGCGTTAGCCATGATATACCTACACAACAAATATAAAGCTGGAAATACCTGTAAAACAAAAACTCATATTGCGTACTTAAATTATTATTTAAGTAGGTATTATAATAATTATGATAATGCGTAACGTATATTTTGTTTAAATCACTTAAAATTATTATGCGAATAGTTATGAAAATCAAATAGGTTGTATTTTAATCATAGTTTCGTCTAAATGGATTTTTTGTAATGAAACGTTATTGACGCGCGTATGTCAAACTCAAAATGTCAATGTCATTCATTCGCTCTCTGTGTTCCTGGTTCCTGGTGTTCCTGTTGTTTGCCCACACGCCTCACTTTTTACTGCGCTTTTTATTGGATTTCCCTACCGACGACTTTTGCTTTTGCCTACGGATCTCGATTCTTGCTTAGTCGCTGACTTTGTGCTACTTACCACGAATTCTGATCATTGCTTGTGATTTTGTGCACGATGTTGTTGTGCATAAATTGTTACCAGAGTGTCTACAGGATGTTAAGACATGTTGGGTCTTCATTACAATCTTCAATGCAAACTCTTCTTGATTTATTGGTATTGTTGCAACAGGTATGCATAGTCAATAGTTATTTTTAGCTAGCATAGTACTGTCATAGCTGCTGTTTTGCTAGTAACCAAGTCAAAATTCCAGTAAAGAATACTAAATAAATAGCATACGTAGCGTGGTATACAGATGTTTGGGTTCGAGGATCACCTTAGGATAGGTGAAATACTAGGTAGATATTTGAAAATCTAGTAAAGGTAAGATGGTCGTCTTAGGGGGTAAGCATAATGAAGTAAGTCAGTTATTTAAACCAACCCTTGCTGTTAAACGATAAGCACTGCTGTTCATGAAAGTTGTTTATCTGAAATATGTATGTACATATATTTAACCGGACACAGATGAACATGCTGAAATAGAGCTTCAACCAGTTGGACCAGAACAATTTTTGGTACCTCAGCAAGCAATACCAGTGCCTCCACCACCACCTCTAGACCAACAGGTTCCAACAGCATCAACTGATGGAATATTTCTAGTCAAACTTTGTTATTAGGATAGGGACTGACCCTAAATAAGTAGTTTCTGTAATCGCAGAATGCCCTCGTAGTGATAACTCATCAATAATTTATTTTAACAATTATAAACTGCACATAACCTATAACCAATGTCTTTATTGTTTTTAGATTTAAACAGAAACAGCAAGTTCTACAGGCATTAGGACAAATGTTTAGTTATCAGTAATACAAAAGCAATAATATGCTGCATATTGCATGGTTGTAAATTAATTTTATTGAGTGGGGCAAAGTTCTATAGAGTTTCTGGCATTGTCCTTTCATAACGGGCGAGGATTACTACAAATTGTTCGGACGGCGTCGAAAAGCAATCAAGCAACTGGCTGGGAAGGACGTAATAAGGTTCTTCGGGTTTCTAAGCTCTATGAACTGAGCCTTCACTTCACGTCAATAATCGAGATAAAATATATATTATATAGGTATATATATATAATTATATTTAAATTTGAATCGCGACATATTTGCCAAAAATGTAAACAAATATGAGTTTATGGAAAAATAACTTTAATTCCTACACAATAAAGTTCAGTTTACGCTACAACTTCAAACATTTTTATAACTTTTTCAATAGTGCTAGTCACTCTGAAATCATAAAAATAAAGTTGATATATATGTTTAACTTGAAATAACGTCAATTTGAAACAAATAAAATTTGAATATAGAGTACTTTGTTTGACAGGAAACGGAATAATTTGTGCTATTTCCAGATCATTTTCTTTTGCCGCGTGGGCGCGTGTCGTAGGAGTGTCTAAAAATGTTATGACGGTTGACGTGACGAGGTTTCGTAGTCACCAATCCGCTTGATCTATGTCTATCCAAAAATTGATACTGAATGGTTTTCATTTCTTCTTATCTGACCTGACCAAGATTATGTCTGGACTTTAATAGAGACTGTGACCTCTGAGCTTGTTTCGGCCTTTCTTTTCAAAGTAGTCAGATAGGAAACGCCGACCTCATCTAGTTTTAAAAACATGATTGACCTGGAAAATTGTATGCACAGTTGATGATGGTGATTCTGTAAGTAGATTCTTCTTCTTTTCGTGTCGATGGTACTCTTTCGAGTCGGTGGCCACCTGGCCACGTTGATTGCGGCATCAGTGGCATTCATTAAGTCATCCAAGGTGCAGGTGAACGGGTACTTAGGGCACTCCAGCTCCACTCCAGTAGGTTACAGAAATTCATTTATATATATACATGGCCGGTGGAGCAGACGAGTCCTGGAGTGGAGACCGCGTATCGGCAAGCGTAGTGTGGGACGCCCCCAGCTAGATGGACGGACGACCTAAAGAAGGTTGCTGGGACGGACTGGATGCGGAAGACGGGAGGACAGGGTGTTGTGGCGCAGCCTGGGAGAGGCATATGTCCAGCAGTGGACTGCGATAGGCTGAGTTGATATACATACAGTCGTTTCTTCTAGTCGTTTCAGTACTATCGCGTACTGCTTTAGTTTTAGATACTTCTCAAATATGCCTTTCTCTCCGTCTTGCTCCACTGCCATACTAGTAGCTAATAGACCAATCATCCATCCTAAATGTGTCCCATTAGCATAACGTTTATTCAAGTAATTTCCATCACTTCGGATCGTTTAATTTCTACGACGTCACGGCTGTGAGCATTATCTTAATCGATTTCCTTCAGTTGCCCCTTTCAGCTTGTATGCTCAAGATGATAAGCAGACCGCGTGACTATGTTGTATGTTTATAATGGATCATGATATTGCGTATTTCGCCAGTATTAATGAGTCAATCGTATCATACATACATATGTAGATTTCTAACTAATTACAGCTTTACAACCGTCTCCTTAAGGGGGAAGTAATATATACTTGTTACGCTCGCGAATAATATTTTGTTCAGTTCAATGGAGTGTCTTAATTTGACAGGACTAAACTAATATATATCTTCTGTCCTTTTCTTAATGAAATAGAATGAAAAAGATGCACTGAACTTAAATTTAGTTTAGTTTGTGAACAAGGGAATCGGCGCCAATGACTTACAAATTGTAAAAAATAAAAGAAAATTTGAATTTTGCGGGCTGCCTAGCGCATGCTTCCATCCCTTAAGTTTGTTCCTAATAATTGGAGTGTCACACATTATTGTTCGTACTCGTATCATGAAGATTGAAGGTGCAGGATTATATGACAAGCCTCAAAGGAATACATCGTGCGCTCGTGAAGATCCACGTGATCGCAATAATATCTTGCATGTGTGGTGTGCTGCACGACCAAAGGTACGACTTTATAGCCGTCGGTGCCATTACCTACCTGCCAGGCAGTTTCAGATCATTAGAATTTTTATATGCATAAGTAAGCGCGTGTCTTTGGGACATTGCGGTATGAATTGTTTCAAATTTGTATTTCAAATAGTAATAGGTACTTTTTAAGTCTTGCCAAGTCTTCTTGGGTCTTTAGAAATTATGGCTCTGTGAATTTTACTTCAACCTAGCTAGCTAGATCAACGTTATAATCTCCTGTTGGATTTCAACGCCTTTTTTTGTATAATAGTCGGCCATTTAGCCTGGATTCTACTAGGACTTCTTACATAGTCCGAAATATTATAATATCTTCTCAAGTTATCAACCCAAAGGGAACGAAAACTTGAAAAGTACGCAGTTCAAAATTCCGCTATCTTCACAGTTAAATATTTAACACATTTTTATCATATTATGTCAATGACATTGTGGGAATGGTGCGATGACCTTTTGGTATGAAAAATCTTGATTCATCATTGGTCAAGACTGCATTAATACACGTCACACGATGCAGTGATAAGGGGTGTAAAGTCCGCAATGATGCACTCGTGGCATTGATAACTGTCAGATTACTCTGAGATGCCAAACCATGCCTTTGGGAAAGGCCTAAAGAGGCTGCATTATGATGATGCAATTTTGGGAAACTGCCATTTTTAAACTATACGAAGCGCTGGGAGCAAATTTTCCCGTGTTCAACTTGTTCAAATACCACTTGACGTTTTTAATAAGTAAGTTGTGACAAAAACATTCGCGGCCCGGCTTAGATAACTTTGTAATTAACGTTTTTGTAAGAGTCATGTGACCTTGTTTGTTTAATGTTTATAGAATGAAAATTGAGAGCAACTTTACAAGTAGGTAAGTAATAAAAGGTGGTCTGACGCAACATAAATTCACGGTAGGTTTACTGTTTTGTTAATGCCTAACACGATTTATCATGGTGTGTTGACTAAAACTGAGCCCTGAACCCTGACGTGTAGTTAATATAGTCTTAAATCGCCGACCCTTCTTAAACAAGCCTGTTGATCAATGGTCGTGCCTTCTCTGTCTGAGAAGAGGCCGTTGCCCTGCAATGGGACATTAATAGGTTGGTATTTGTTTTTTGTAATTAGCCTTCGCTGTCCTACTCCTGGACAAAGGCCTCCGTCCACTCCTTCCCATATGCCGTAAGCCCGCGCGTCCTCTTTTCAGTTTTCACGGAACCTATCCAGCTCATCCCATCATCTCCTTCGTGGTCTTATTATTAGTGGCTGGTGTTATTTTTTATTATTTATTTATACCTAAATACCTAAGTAGTTTGATAACACCTAACATCGAAACTCAAGGCCCTTGTCTCGGCAATGATCTGGATTCGTAACTTGCATTTTTAAGACAAACTTGTCCTCATTTAATTCAGGTAGATAAAACAATTTTAATATTTTAAAAGTTAAGTACAATTCTCGTCTTTCAACACCGGTTTATTATTAAATCAATGACCTTTAGCTCCACTCAAGTTATTAAGCAATGGTCGCACTTATGCTATCAATAACAAATTATATGTATGTGCTTATGTTGATAAACTACTGTGTAGATTAAACTTTATCGTATGATTACAACATAAGATTTGTATAATGATGGATAATAATATATAAAAAAAAGAAATACATTTAAGACTACAAAACACACAACGGGCGATGTTAGGGGTAAAAGGAATAATACCTACATGTTGTGCCGAGTTTATGAAAAGTTATACCTATGAACCATTATTGGTTAGGATTTTTTTAGATTAGGTACCCGCTGTGTAGACTTTTAGATGGATACAAAGGATGCCAACTGGACCCTATTGCTAAGGCTCCGCTGTCCGTCTGTTCGTCTGTCACAGGGCTGTATCTTTTGAACCGTAATAGGAAGACACTTAAAATTACGTGGAGTGTGTACGACACGGCAAAGATGTGAAATGTACTCGCCGTTCACGTTGATACCCTGTCCAGTCCAGTCCAGCGTCTTGAAGACGTCTTCCAACGCATTTGTAAACAGTTTTGGGGATATTCAATCCCCCTGTCTCACCCCCCTGAGCAGTTGGACGGGGCTGGTTTTCTGGTCCTGGATCTGGACAGTCATCGTGGCAGCGTCATACAAACATCTCAACACTTCGATGTAGCGCCAGTCAATTCCACATCGTTGCAGAGAGACCAGAACTGCCCATATTTCGATGGAGTCGAAGGCTTTCTCGTAGTCCACAAATGCCATACACAGCGGCTGATTGTACTCCTCGGTCTTCTGTACAATTTGCCGAACAGTATGGATGTGGTCCACGGTGCTGGAGCCTTTTCGAAAACCGGCTTGTTCTGGCGGCTGGAACTCGTCAAGTCTCCTGGCAAGACGGTTTGTGACGACCCTTTTTTTTTTTTTTTTTTTTTTTTTTTTTTTTTTTTTTTTTTTTTTTTTTTTTTTTTTTTTTTTTTTTTTTTTTTTTTTTGGGATGGGAAATCATCAAATGACTCCTCCCGCTCTGGGTGGAGCGGAAGGGAGTGTCAGACTCTTACTGACTAAAACCCACCCATGTCCCTTCCTTCGCCCTTTATGTTCCGGGGTAGCGGTAACCCTTTCGGACAATCCCGCTGCCCCGGCAGGCTTCGGCCCTGAGGGGCCCCTCGTTATGCTGACATTTCTTTGAGGCGCGCGTGGAACACTTACGCGCCGTCCGGCACGGGCCTGGTCCTGATCGGGCGGTGAGCTTTGTGACGACCCTTGAGAACAGCTTGTATACGTGGCTCAGAAGTGAGATGGGTCTATAGTTCTTCAGTAAGGTTTTGGTCACAATTTTTTTTTTTTAACTAGTTTTTGTTAACATAAGAATAAGAATGGAGCTCGTCGAATTGCGACAAACGAAGATTATTGCCAAAACCACATGCTTGGCAAGCGAATTTATGATCGCCGAATGATATTTTATTGCAAACTGTGAAGTGAAATGACTACCTAGCTATTTGCACGTAATAATTGCCTAGTACGGAGTAGGTACGCGAAATGTGGCGAAGAGCACTAATATTTTAACCGGGATAGGAGTACCCAGGAGATTCAGCAA
Organism: Apamea monoglypha; assembly: GCA_911387795.2. Lineage (NCBI taxonomy): Eukaryota > Metazoa > Arthropoda > Insecta > Lepidoptera > Noctuidae > Apamea > Apamea monoglypha. Next base: position 10,552,675 of record OU426932.1, read on the forward strand.
TGTAGACTGTCTGAAAGCCTGCAAGGCCGTAAAGGTATTCCGTAAGATTTCAACCCCTATTTCAACTACACGATATTTAGGGCCCGATATTTAAGTAGGTGTGTTTGTTGATGTGTTTCTTAATAGGAACTCTTCCTCCCTTTATCTTATTACCAGTGGCGTAAATATACCCTTTTTGGCACGTGGCAAGTTCATGAGATAGGGCCCTCCCTCAATGTACAGAAGCTCAACAAGCGTTATAATTTTTTTTAACTGGCGCTTCGCCCGCGACTTCGTCCGCGTAGATTTCGTAATTCCCCCTACGAAATTGAATACCTGACTGCTTCATTTGTCTAGACCTAGAGGTTGAAAGAAGTTTGCATTTCTATACTTATGTCAGGATCCTCCTGTGCTCATAGCCCTCTCGGACCGGGGGCCCCCTCCGACTGGGGGCCCGTGGCATTTTGCCGCTCCTGCCACCCTATTGTTACGCCACTGCTTTTTCCACCATCCCTATGTAAGGAAAGGCTCCCTGAATATCGTGTAGTGTGTAATAGGGGTTTTAAATCGGAGGTTGGTGGGTAGGTACTTATACGCTATCGCTTCGCTACTGTAGATACCTAGATTTATTATTCCTACTGAATTATTGGTAGGTGTCTATGTAAATAATTGTGTGGACGTGAACCATGCATGTAGATGTGTAACACATAGGTATGGTTTGAACTGGGTACCTACCAAGTTGCACAATGATAAATGATTCTTTATTTCTGTAAGTAGGTTTGTACAAACACTTTTACACGTAAATCATGTTTTAAATACTAGATGAGGTCGGCGTTTCCTATCTGACTAACTCTGCGAAAAGAGGCCGAAACAAACTTAAGAGGTCACACTCTCTTTTACAGTCCAGACATAATCTTGGTCAGATCATGTAGATTGATGGCTGAAATGTTATTTTGACGACTACTCAGATTGAGAGGACCTGTCCAGTCAGTGCACGCACTAGTCATTAATGTAGCTCAGAACTTAAAGAGTTTAACGACTGCACATTCCTTCTAAAATGGCTTAAGTCTAATTTTAATAATAGGTATTAAAACTAGACAGACATTCAAACGTGTTGAGTCTTCTAATTAAATTCTTAGTCGCCGCGTTTAATACTTATTAGTCTACATTTGAGCCAATAGCGTCTAAAATATTCGTTCAGGTAGAAAACCACAAACAATAGGCATGAATGGACTTACGATCCTACGTGTAACGCGTGAATTATACAAAAATGTACAATTTTAGAAACAAACTATCGGTTTTTTCGCTACTTCCTAGTTAGGTACTGCGCATTATATTACATTGTAATTTAGACACGCGTTCATTCTAAAGTAAACATTACATAAAAGTTTTAAATAACAAACTTTAACGTTTCGTCTGTCGAAAGACACATCAATCGTCAATAAATAGCAAAAATAAGTATGTAATTACAACGATTCTTACCACAAAGACGGGTTCAAAGCAACAAGTTCACGGCCAAAACACAAAAACTGCAAACTGAACACAACACCAAGAGACAAATAACTTTGTAAACACTGGTTGCACACGCGGTAGAACAATAACTAAAAAGTTTTAATTAAACTCTTGTTCACCTTAACAACGAATAATAGAAGTTCAAAACTAATAAGAAACTCATTCGGAACCTGCCGAGTGAAAGTTTTCCCGATAACCACGAAGAGGTTATGTTATTGTTATGATGTAACGGAAGCGTCAATACAGTACGAACTCCGCGCTATTACTGAACGAACTGAACTGAAGTGAATTGCGAACCGCAAAACGGTTGGCGAGAGAATGGAATGACGCACTTGACTAAGATGCTCTTTCACGGCACGCGGTTTTGTTAATTTTATGTTTGTTTGCACTTTGCAAAGACTGTAATATTATTGTAGGAAGAACTTTGTATGTAATTCAGAAGGGCAAACATGTTTACCTGCATAAATTTCCCATTTTCTTAGAATGTGAGATGTATTAAAATCGTTACGAGAGGCAAACATTAGATCGGTACGTATTGTAACGACCTAACAAAATCAAACAACCAGTCCTAATTATAAAATATTTCGTTTAGTATCCGGAAAAGAATCAGAATATTTTTAATTTTAGGGAGGATCCATTTTGTTTACATAATCATCATCATATGCCTTGCCTTTTCCCAACTTTTTTGGGGACGGCTTGCAGTCTAACCGGACGCAGCTGAGTGCCAGTATTTTACATGGAGTATTTTGTTTACATACTTACATAATATCCAACACAATAGGGAAATAAAAAAATCGGTCAAGTGCGTGTCGGACCACAAACAGTAAAGGGTTCCGTAGTTGGGATGAATATATAAGTATGCATGCACAGTACTGATATTATCGACCTCAAAAATAAGTTTGTGACTCATGGTATTTAAAAATATAACTATGAAAAACAGAGTTTTAAAATATCTCAATAATTATTGACTTAATACAATATACAATACGCAGGTCACTAAGAAACATCATGATCTCTTCATTATGGGATCGAACAATACCCCTCACGCTTATTTCTTGATTCGCTTGTTCCGCTTGATGCCTAATCCGCAAAAGAAATTATAAATTTATAGTAGTTTTCATCATAAAATGTTTTTTTTTTTTTACAATAACATAACTAAGTTATAATGTACTTAGTAGTAACTTTAAAAATTAATATTTCGCAAACGGATCCCTTGAATTGAAAAAAATGTTCAATAAATACCTCCAATATTTTTAAAAGACCTATCCTACGACACCACACAACGGAATAGACGAGTGAAAAAGAAACCATCCCCCTTTACGCGTAAGGCAAGTACAAAAAACAGCAATTTAATTCATAGTCATTTATTTATTGTTTAGTTAATATATCTATAATATGTTAATGGTTTATCTATCTATCTATAAAGACTTTATTTCACAACTCTGTGGGCTTGATTAATATGTATGTCAAATTACAGCTTTCTAGTAAAGAGTGTCCAAGTTAAACCGCGGACAGACAGACAGACTACGAAGCTAAAACTACGGAACCATAAAAAACAACGGGAGCGCCATCTGTTGTCAAATTACGTTTTACGTAATGTTTAAAAAAAAATACCTACCAAAACAGTGAGAGAAAACACTCCGGGTAGGTAAGCCGGTAATGCATTGTTCTTATTCAGACCATAGAGTAAAGTAACAGAAGCAGACGAACCGTTTGACGGTAACTTTTGTATTGTCATAGTTCAATTTTATTATTGTCTAACTATGACCACGGCCGCCGCCTTTGTCTGTCCCACTGACAATGTGGTCTGGCCAAGCACACTCCAAGGAATTTAAATATTCAATTCTGTCCTCTATCATGGGTCGTAGACTCGTGGTATCTGGTTTTCAATGAATATTTTTATTGGAATAACCTTGGAAAAATTCTAAAATACTAGAATTCCAAGAGCGGTTGTAAATGCGCACTATTTTTGAAGGGAACCGTAGACGATCAATCGGGAATTAGTTTGAATGTTACTTAACAGATTGTTCGAGTAATGCTAGATTGGCGCAAAATATCCAAAAAAATATCTTATATCTGTGAGATTGACTTGAACCATGGAATCAGTACGTACTACATAGTACAGACGCCAGCACATCAAGCTACTACAATCTGTCAAATCTCTTTAATAGGTTTTCAGCTTTATCGCTAAAGCAATAGGGTTCAAGGTTGATTGGGAAAATTTGACACTTTCGGGTAGCTTGACCTGCTGGCGTCCGTACAATCGTCTCCGGACACAAGTAGGAAGATGTAACTCCAGTCCAACCTAGTAAAGTAGTGTTCGGCTATCTCGACGGAACGGCAGTAGACTGTGATTGTGGAGCTATGTCGCAAACCATGCTCCACCTCATGTCCTGCCCTCTGTGTCCCAAAACATGCAGTCAAAGTGACCACTGCGCCGCCACGACGACGCCGTGAACAACTAGAATGCTTGACTACAAAAGTTAACCAAACATTTACTGAAAAAGTAGGTCACGATGGAGAAGTCAGGCATAATTTACACCGTTATAGACCGAATATAATATGTATTAGTAGGTAATAAGTTAAAAGTCTTTTAATTTTAAAACAAGTAAATAGGAAATATTGTAGCAATGCCGCAACGGAAAGATAGTTGCTAAATCTTGTTAGAAGTCTAGAAATTCCGATGAAATAAGCTAAAATATCTTTAAAAATACCACAATGAAAGACAAGACATCAAATTCAAACAAAAGTGTGTTCTTTCGCGATGCGGATTTTTATTGTGCGAGAGGGACACATTATATTACTTACAAAATAGTGGTATCCTTTTCAAGATCAAACTTTATGGCCCTCGCTTACGGTTTTTTTCCATTTACAATTTTAAAGACTGAAAGCACACACATTCCCGACTGTGACCTCTGAGTTTGTTTCGGCCTTTCTTCTCAGAGTTAGCCCTAGGAAACCCTGACCTCATCAAGCTTAAATAATAAAAGAAATGATCCAGCCTCTCTAATCTTGCTGTCCTCTCTCCAGCGACGTCCAAAGCCAAGGTTCGTACCCCACAGGGTGTGCCCTTAGCGTGTAGTCACTTAGTTTTATAAGATTACGCCCCTGGCTGGAGGTTTTGAGTTTACATAAGGCAACCACAGGATAGTCCGGTTAAGTAGTCACGACTTCTCTAGTAGTAGTTATGTTTTTATATATGGCATCTCGTAGTTCATAGTTGACACGAGATGCCATATATAAAAACATAACGAACTGATGCCATATTGATTGTCTACGGACCCCCAGTCGGTTCCGAACGTGCAATGTGAATATCCGAACGCGCATGTTTTTCATCTGGCAATTTGAAGCATGTCAGTGTCAACTCATACGGTTGAAAATTCAAAACATTGTTTACGAAATACGGAACGGAAATTCATACAAAAGTAGTTATAAAATTGCTTTACTCATTACTGTTTGTTTGTGAGAAAGATTTTTACTAATTTAAATCAATATGATTAAAACCAAGCCATGGACCGGTGGTACTGACGAAGAATACGAAACTCAACATTTCGGTTTTGGGTCCCAACGCCTCAAAATAGCGGTGCGACAAATGGTAGAACAAAAAATAACAAACGGTGTCAAAGATATGGAATCTTATTTGCAAGAATCGTTGGATCTTAATGAAACTGATACCGTGACACTAACAAGATCTTGTGATAAGTTGATTCGTTTGTATTGTGAGCGCGCGGGACCGTCTTTGGGGGCTATTGATGAAGAGATAGAACGCATATTAAAAATCCCACAGAATGTTTTGTTGCCTGAAGATGAAGTTCAACTTGAGCAAACATCGGATTCGGATTTTGAAAAGTTAAAAGAGGAGGTGGCTTCTTTAAGAAGGAGAGTAGAAAGAGGTGCGTTAATGGAAGCTTTATTGTTGGCGGAAGAAGAGGAGCTCGCTTCAGTGGAAAAAGTATGTGAAACAGCGAAGAAGGACATGGAAGCAATCGATTTACTTTGTAAGAGTGCTGATAATGGTGACAGTTTGAAAGTTGTGCAAAGAGAAACACATTTCTTATGTGAGAGTGCTTCATTTATGAAAAAGCAAAATAACTTGTTTGATGAATTAATGTTTTAGTGTGACTTTATGTTGCTGGACACATGAATCTTCCACTTATTTGTACATTAAAGTATCATGAAATCATTTAGAAAGTGTTGATTCTTGTGGTTTTTAGATAAGAATGAACTTATTTGTTTATGGGCTGATTTTTCCATTGCCAGATAACTTTTATTCGAGGAATAAAATTGATGTTTGAGTTTTTGTATGAAATTACTGTCAAAATTATTTCCCGAATAAAGTTATTATATGATTGGAAAATCAGCCCTAAATCTAACATTATTGTATGTAACTACCTACTGTACGGAGGAAAGTGTCAGCTGTTCCTTTTTTTCTGTAATGAAAAGCTAAATTGTGTGCAAAGTGAAACACAGGTTTTGTATGTTACCAGGGAAACTGGTTGATCTCTATAGTACTTTCAAATCAAAGCAATGTAGCTTTAATGCACTCACTGGCTACTAAACCAAGCCACCCTGCACTTTTTGTAATGTCTGTAACTTTTCAAATGGTTTCAATTCTAATTTGGAATAATGACATCACCAAAATGATGGCCAGTATGTCACCATCAAATCTGCATAAAAAACTTTTTCTTTGACTCATCATTATTTTGATGTTTTAGGCCTTTATTATTAGGCTTTTATTTAGGAGTTCAGGAGTGGATTATCATTTAACCAAACAAATGTTTGCACCTAAATTTGGTTTAGCAATTTATTTTTATTTGTAAGGAAAAACACAGTAGTATATTAAAAATAAATGGAAATAACTTAACAATAAGCAACATGTCCTATTGTTAAGTGCATTAGTAAAACATCACAAACAGTCATTTTTATTTTAATGTAAAAACAGAACCTCTTACATAAAATTCACCTAGAAACGAGTATCATAGATTAACAATACTTATTACATCAATTCTAATATAACACCCATGTTACATCATGATTACTATTTAATGTTTTTAATCTCCAAAAAACTATACAAAAATTGATACATTTAATTGTTACATTCACTTTAAAAATTTATAACTTGGCACATAGAACATGAAATAGTAAGTCTAAAGAGATTCATAGAGTAAAATTATATTCAAGAAAATAAAATTAAATGTTATATTGTACTAGTTTTAGTTGTATCACATTTAAAACTTAAAGCTACGGGCACATCTATAAATGAAGAGTTTTACTCTGCTGAATAATACATAGCTAAAATGATTTTGATTTTCTTTCAAAACCTTAATTGCTGTCTGAACGAACCCACATTACAAAGAAATTGTTCTTAATTTATATTCAAGCATCACTATCTTTTAAATTGTTCTCTCATGTAATTGTTACATTATAGATTCTGTGATTGTGAGGAAACCGGCATGTCCTAGAACAAAAAAATTGAAGATGTGACACCCATCAACCCGCACTGGGCCTGCATGGTCGATCATGGGACACTCCCTCTCACAGAGTGGAGGCCTGTGTCCCAGCATTGGGAACATTATAGGCTGATAATGGTTGGTTAAATTCTGTGATATATTATGTAATATTACAGTATGTACACAATTCATGAGTAGAAAACATTATTTATAGTAGTTGAGAATTTAGTTATTTTAATCCTAGATCATTGATTTTCTCGTTTTATGCGTTGATCAAAACAAATAACAGTACCTAAACAATTGTATAGTTGGTATAGAAGACCTAAATATTTGTTTACAAAATTGTTTTTAAATACTTCAAAAAATGTGAAGAATAATGAAAATAATCATACCATTGCCAAACATTATTGTAACACATTCTCTTACTTAAGTTATAAAATAAATATCATATCAGCATTTTATTTGTATTGTATTCTTGCACTTTCCTTTTTGGTTGACTCACTATTTTACTTTATCTTTCAAATTGGCTTAGAAACTGAAGCTTGAAAAATATTCTATACACACTGAACACAGTAACAGTTATTACCTACGTCAAAATAATGGCAGGAAAGCCAACTAGCGTCAAAAAAATAAACATGAACTATTCTAAGTATAATTAGAAAGTGAAGACGAAAGATTACGCTCTGCGCAGATGAAGTAGGAGTTGAGCAAAAGATTTTCTGATGACTTTGAATAATACACTTTATTCTTAGTGGTATAATATGCAAAATTGTATGAACGCAGACAAGAAACTGCTCCTGGGAGGTCTGGCGCGGTTATATTGCACTTTACCACACTTGAAATAAGGTTCACTATTCAAATTAAAAAAAATCCTCCGCTCTGCTCTTCTCTTAGGACTAAGCCGAGCCATAGAAATCAATGAATAGACATTTTCTTTATAGTACTATATTTTTATCTCATGCAATAAATCTATAAAATGATAATATGCTGTATGAATCTCTATAACATCGTTTATGAGTTAAAGAACTTTGGTTTCCTGTATAGCAATACTGTAACAAGTTTCTCTTTTCTAAAAAGATTAAATTTGTACACACATAATCTAAGAACTCAGACCAAACACTTATTATAAAGATTCTTACAACCTCTGTAACATGACACAACATTCATAATTGATTAATACTGCTTATCACAGATGGTAAATGAAAAAAAAGCAACAATTAATCATATCTAATGAGTATATGTACAACACTTTAGAATTTATGCTTTATCTTGATTCATATTTACAATTTTGTTTTACGCCTAAAACTATACAAATGGATTATGATGTATGTACGTACCTAGTTTACAACACATAATTGATAACAAGTATTACGTTTTTAAAATCAAACTTAATAATTAAGTTTTAATCTAAATTAAATAACACTTTCTTTAGTTTTATAATTCCGTATGACTTATGAAATTAAATTTTTCCAAACTTTTATTTCTTATTGTCTGTCCTAAGGATGAACACCCAGTGCCCAACATTTATATGTATAACTACGAATATATTACAAATAATAAATCATTTTATGTTCACTTTTTTCATACATTTACTTGACTTAATCGATTTGGTAACATTACCACAGAAATAACATTGAAAAAATAACACTTTAGATACTATTACTAATTCATAGCATAAATCTTCTAAATTAATATTTGGAATGTTTACAATATTACAATGTATGGAAGATATAACTAGAACAAGCGATATAAATAATAACAAGTCTTACAAGAACACAGTTGTCTGTAGTTGTCGACAACTACATAGTTTTGTCTTTTGGTGGTACACTTTGTACTAAAGATGTTAAATTGATTATTACAAATATTTCTTTGGTATAAGTTACAAATAGTATATCTACCTGAGCTGAGTAATGACTAATGAGTATTTAACGGTAATCAGTATTGATCACTAGCCTTTTCTACAGCGATGTAATAAATACGAATGTGTCATTGAAAACATAAGGATTGCTATTTCGATATTATTTCATGATGTATCCTATCTAAGAATTAACAGTAATGTTTTATCATCATTTGACAATATAAATAGATTTACAGCAGAATATAAACACACTGCAAAGAAATATACACAGTTTAACTACATAATCGATACAGTCGTACATTTTCTTTTATGTTTACAGAGTATATCCCGAGTTGATGTATGGTAACTCGGGATATCATAACGTCAAAAGCCGCGCCTTTTTCAGACTATACCAGTAAAGATATGGATTAATAATAATAAAAAAGTTCCTTAGCCACTAAAACATGCAAATGAAAAGTCTGATCACTGAACTGAGCGTGTGTTTAACAAAGCATCGGATTCTGTGTGACGTCACACGTAGGCCGGCGGGCGCGCGTCGACAGCTGTGGTGACACGCTTGGCCGCCGGCCCGGGCCACGACCAGCCACTATCGCTCAGTGCTACCAGTCACACTGGTCCACTCCATTCTGTGTTGTCCTGGAAAGAAGTTGGCTATTAGTGTTTGGTATAAAGCGCTTCTTTCCTTTCTGTCGTATTTGCACGAACTGTACTATACCGTGGTAATAATATTAACCAGACATGTACGCCGCGCGGATATTTAAGTATGTATCGCCAATCGTGAAGGCTACTTTAATACACCCCAAAATATTAAGTCCTTCAAGACGCTCTAGCTCCATATATGGCTATCCTAAAACATTTATGAAATTGTGACCTCTGAGTTTGTTTTGGCCTTTCTTCTTAGACTAGTCAGATAGGAAACGACAACCTCATCTAGTTTTTAAAATACGATTGACTTGTAACAGTGTTTGTACAGACGCCAGCACACCAAGCTACTACAATCTGTCAAATTTGTTTAATAGATTTTCAACTTTATCACTAAAGCATTAAGGTTCAAGGTTGATTGGGAAAATTTGACAGTTTCGAGTAGCTGGACCTGCTGGCGTCTGTACAAACCTACTTACAAAATAAAATTATTTATCATTATCATAGAAAGCAAGGAAAAAGCCAAGATGATAATGGCAACTAGCCGGAGTTATTGGCGCGAGAGCTTTAGCGGTCACCAATCCGCTTGACTAAATTGAAAACTTGTCCGTTTCGAACTCGGTCGTGGGCGTGATTTAAACACAGGCTCTCTCGCCCAGCTTAAGTTGCAGATGATTTTAGTTTACTTGTGAAATATTAACAGTCTTTGGGTGTATAGGGCTCTGCGGCGCGTTGGAGTTGGCGTTAGTAGTGAAGTAGCCGCCCGGTCGCGGTCGCAGGTGGCGGTTGTGCATCTCCATCTGCACTATCTTCATGAACTCAATCTGGGCAGCTAGCTTTTGAACTTCTTCCTGTAATTTGGGAAACAAAATATAAGAAGGGGTACAACAATATCTGTACAGCCGTTTTGGCTTTGGGCGGTGTCAAGTCCAACTTTCCAAGGATATACCCTGTTGTATGAACCTTGTTGAAATCAAGATCCCCGGGAGGAAATCTTCTTCGCCGAGCAAGCGGTATTGATATCAATATCATTGACAACCGTCAGTAATTATATATTCTGGAATCCAGAATTTAGAATCTCGACTTGTCTTCCTGTTCAAGTTATATAACGAATATGAGACTTCAGCAGGATATGCATGAAGCTGACGCCAACCTTCTGCATGTATAGACTTGTTTTTTTTAAACCTAATGATATAAAAAATAATGTTTATTGTAGTTTATTTCCCTCAAATATTAGCAGCAAAACAGTAACTAGTGACCGACCGAAACCGAAACGTATAAATTTAAGAAAAAGTTAGTTAATTAAATGACATTATGCTGCGGCCGAAAACTGATTTTTTGACCGAAACCGAACCTTCGGTCGGTCACTGATATCAACATTACAGACTACAAACAAAGCATTTTTTATTATTTTTATAATGCAAAGATATTTAAGATACTACTACTACTATAACTTTATAGAGGCTTTCAGAAGTTTCATAGAAAAGGTGTGATCTCATGTGTCAGTGACACTATCTCATCTATGCTGATATAGCAAAATTATGGATTTTCAAGTGACATTTCACAAAACAATTGCACAAATGTCAGTGACAAATGTTTACTAACAACGCCCTCTGTCAATGTCATTCAGGCGCCAAAAGATCCTTGTAAATAATAAACAAGTACGCTGGAAATCATACTATTGACGACAAGATAAAGACATTTGATTTTTTTTAACTACCTAATATTTTTATTGCGTTTTACAAAATGCGGAGACTCTCATGATAAACATGTTCTAAATATCTCGTAGTAAACACAAAATACACAAAAAACGCTAAATATTATCAAAGACTTACCAAAAAAACACGACGACCATTTGCAACAGCATGTCAATTTTAATTCCTGAGACACTCGAGGCTCGAGCAGGCACTTTGAATCGGCACAAAAAACAACTTCCATTTCGTATAGTATATTTCAGTCCAGCGTACTTGTTTATTAGAGGTTAGTGTTGTGTCACTATATGTATGTACCTTTAGCTCCTCGTTCTCTTGGTAGAGGTCGGGCGGCTCGTCAGGCACGAGGCCGATACCGTTGAGTGAAGAAGAGGCGGGCACGCCGCGCGCGCGCGCTCGACTGTCCCACGTGTCGCCCGTGCCACGGACCACGCGCAAGACCTGGAGATATCAATAATATTAATATTACGTATTTACTTTTATTGTTTCCATTTTGTACGTCCAGAGAGGAACGACCTGGGGCCAGACTGAAAATGCGACTTATTTATAAAAAAGAAAACAAAATTTACTCATTTTCACAGAAGGTGAAATGTCGGTTTAAAAAAATACTTTTTACGTTGTCGAAGGTTCAGATTGTCGTCTGTCCGTTTAATTAAATAGGCACCTGGCCAGGCTTTACTATAATACCGCAATTTGCTTTTAGGCAGTGAGCAGTAGTTCAGTAGTTGGGTGGACATCGTGGGGTTATAGTCGGTAGGAGTTGGACATAATATCGCCTTCCCCAGGTCATCCTTAAACTTCATCATCGCAAGTATATGAATTGATATACTTAAATTGTTTGATCAGTAACATTCAATTTCAGTTTTATTTACTCTTATTTAAAAACACTGAAAATATTACTCACCTTAGGTAAAAACACCAGTAGTACTGTAGTTGACGTAGATAACTGAGTTCTTATAAACCCAAGAAGATATTTTATATCCGGCCCTGCTTGAGGCAATATTAGTAAACTGTAAAAAAAATAGAATGTTTAATAAGTAATACTTTATGTTAACAAGATTGCAGCATTTTTAGCTTTTCTGGGGTACGGAGTAATCAATAAATGGAAGAAAAAGTTGCTTCAGACTTTCCTTAACGAATAAACCAACAGCACTGTATAATGGCCCCTGTAACAGCTTAAAATTATAAAAATATAGCTTATGTATGCGATAAATTATGGTTCCAGCGGGACGTCATTATTGCAGCATGTGCAACAGTGCAACAATGTAGTATGGCTTCTGTTTCCTCGTCGCTAAATAATAACAGGTCACGCGGGTCGATCGATGGCTAAGCTACACCACCCATTACGTATCGAGACCCCTTCGTGCTTGGCAAAGCATGTTAAGCCGTTGGTCCCGGCTGTCATTCGTAGATCTTTGACAGGTGTTACGGATAGTCAGAAGCCCAAAAATCTGACAACCAGTCTTACCAAGGGTAACTGTGTGACCCAGTGACTGGGTTGTGGAGGTCAGTTAGGCAGTTATTCCATGTAAAATATGGTATATGGTATTCTGCTGCATCCGGTTAGACTGGAAGCCGACCCCAACATTGTTGGGGAAGGGCTAGGCAGATTGATTAACAAAAATTCATGAAAACGAAACGAAATTTTTATGGAAAGTACAATACGGCCTAAGTTCGGAGAGCATAGGTTCAGACTGGCCATGATTCATCGGCCCTATTGTAATATACTTTCTTTGCTTTGGTACAGACGCCAGCACATCAAGCTACCCAAAACTGTAAAATTTTCCCAATCAACCTTGAACCTAATGCTTTAGCGGTAAACTTGAAAATCTATTATTAAAGTTTGACAGATTGTAGTAGCGTGATGTTCTGGCATCTGAACTTAGTTTTGACAAGATTTTATAATACTTACTGGAAAGCTATCATGAGGGAGTTGACGGTGAATATGTTGTAGATGGCTATGGAGATGAGTCGCGCCTCGTTGTACAGACTCTCAGCGTGACGGACGCGGTAGCATACGCGCACGCCCCATAGTAAGAACAGGATTTCACCTGGAAAACATAAATAGTTGCTGAACTGATGGAATAATCAAATATAGGAAAATTAGAAATATTTTAACTTCTGAACTGACAAATATGGTGAAAGCTCTTAATTTAAACGAAGAGCTATTGGATCTTAACTGTCATCACTAATCATACTGGCACTGGCTTTGTACAGCAGAGGATAGTTAACAGGCTGAATATATGATTATGATGAACCTATAAACAAACCAGCAATTATAATTAATTATGGTTTGAAATAATTTATTCAAGTTCCAATTACCTATTGCTAAACTGTGATCCCACCAATTGTAAGTACACTGCTTGAATTTCAGTCCTTTATTATCGGTTATCTGTAAACACATATTAATATTAATTAAATATCTTGAAATCCAAGTTGAATTGAAAAGAAAAAAAAAGCACATCTTGTCATCATTTGATTAACCGAACAAAAGAAATGGCTGAAATTGATTTTTTATCACAAATTTTTTTGCTGATCTTCTTGAATACTTACAACTTCAGCATCAGGTGGTGCAGATAAAGTCCAGGTTCCTAAGTAGACTAGCATGATGAGTAATATTGGTGCCATCCACTGCAGCAACTGCTTGTCTGTCAGCTTCAGTTTGTGAGCTGACTTCACTCGGTATGTTAGAGATACTCTGAAAATGGAGTCATAATCATAATAACTTAACTAGATAACATTGAATTAAAAACAAGAATACTAAAGTATTTAATTTCTTATAGCTTTGGTTATACTTAGGTGAAGCCGAATTTTCTCTTGTTAGATGAGAGTTACATCATTGTGTTTTTGAAAAGTGACTAAATGTTATAATTTAGCTATATAATAATTTTTTTACAGTAATAATTGGAATAATGCCATCTGTCTTGTACAGAGGAGGCTTGAGTTCCATCAGTAGGGATATTATAAGCATAATTAGCCTATAATTTACCTACTGCTGCGACACAAGCCATGTCTCTCTGTGAGTTGGCCGTAATCCTACCACACAGGCGCAGTTGAGTGAGTTGGTAGATGTCACAAGCCAGTTTCCTTACAATGTTTTCCTTAACTGTTTTGAGAGCAGTTTTTTTTAGTTCTTTAATTTATATTGTGTAACTCATGAAGACACAATAGAAGGAAACCAATGCGTACCAAATGGGATATTCAGTATTTACCTCCATGTTTTCATCAGAAGTGCTGTATAAGTGATACAGAATCCCATGTGCCGAGTCCATTTTGTAGCAATACATGAGTATCTATCCAACACCGGGAATATAGCTGCCATCTAGAAATTAAACAATCTTAGTTTTTAATTCATATTTTAATCACAATTTAGCACAATACCTAAGCATTTTGCTTTTTTTTCTCATTTACTAATGAAAGAAAGATTTGCATCTTGAAACAATCATAAGTATGTACGCTAGGCTAGCTATGAACCTACTAAACATGGATTTCTGAGACAAATTTTTAGTCTTTGTCTATTGTAGTAGTTAACTCCGTACACCATTGTGAAGGTTGGTAAGTTCAGTTAGTATAGAGAAACACATTCCACTGAGATGCACTAAGTAGTTAAGTTTATTTAAGTACTAAGTAGTGGTGGTGGCTAAGTAGGTTACAGAGTAAGCAGAAAAATGTACGGCGATGAGACTGTACATTGTAGGCCAATGAATTTAGTGATATAAAACAAATGAATAGCAAAAGTAAACTTGCAATAAAACCCACACAAACAACATACTCACTTCCATATACATGATAGCGCATCCGAGGAGTGTGATGGAGAGGAACACGGGACTGGCTACACGGAACACCTTCACTCTGCGGTGGTGACGAGTGTAGATGGTCAGGCAGACTGTCATCACCGCACAGCTTACCGATATCACCAGTAACGATATCCTGAAGAGTTAAAAAGAATGAGATAAAGTAAAGAATAACTTTGAAATAAAGTTGATAGTTTTCATTATTGCTTGCCATTCTGGTAAATGACATCATTTTGCTGAACACATGCATAAACAGCCTATAATGTTGCCTTTGCTGGGGCACAGTCCTCTTCTTACTGAGAGGGACAGTCTTACCGGAACGGCCAGTTGTAAGTGGCAAGACATGGCTCCGGTCCATGACACGATTCGCAGCCCGGCTGACATTTCAAACACTCGTATGGCTCGCTCCAGTTTTCTAAATCGTTTTCTTCGTATTCTTGGTATGCAACTGGAAGAATGCAAACATTAAAATAAGTTTTACGTGCCTACAATTTTGACAACTTATGAAAATCATTTGCTGGCGTCAGCTTACCCTGCACCTCAATACGGTCAGAGGGTCGTCTTCACATACAGTGTTATAATAAACAAAACAAATGAAAGTTTTAAAAGTAAACAAATGAACTATACTAAAACAAAACAACAGCGGCAAAGCGGTTGATCTTTTTCTTCTGTCAAATCGATTTTGACTTTTTGACACTTGCAATATGCTGCCACAAAAGTCAAATCATAACGAAAACAAAAGTAAAATGTATGGAATATTTTTATTAATCAGACCTGTCGATCCTAGATAGATGTAACAATTTGTATAAATCTCAAAATAAAATACACTTTCTTATTGTGTATTTGTGTTGCCAACATGCCGATGACGTTTTCCGAAAGTGTGAAAGTTCGGGTATTTTCCACGAACATAAAGAAAAAACGCAGTGTGTTTGTGTTACCTTCAACAAGGGATCCATTATATCCTTCACGATGAAGTAACGAGTAGTAGCCGGGGCGGCATCGGCAAATATACGATCCTCTCGCCCAACCAGCGTGCCGTACACTCATCTCTCTGTTTGGCCTATATTCACACTAGACAAACAAAATAATCAAACGATTTAATGTTATACATAGATATTCTGTTAAAGTAAATAAATTAAATTCAAGGTCTAGGTATACTCACGTAAGTGGTTTCGTTAGGGCATTTGTGTGTCCCGTGAAAGGAATATATTTGGTTATCATTATCATCTTCAGTATCCGCCTCGCACTGGTTTATTTCCAAGCTAGATATGTCTATGTCGAGCGAGACTATACCTTTCAATCTGTAAGAGGGAAATATTTATGTATTACGGTCATGTTATACCTAACTAATCTTTTTTTTTTCCGGGGTGTAAAATACTCATGGATGTCCGCCGCCTTGGGGTTATTCTATGTGTTAATCCAGGGTGTCAGATACGTCCATAACAAATTTCATCAAAATGGGTCCAGCCGTTTGAGCGTGAAGAAGTAACAAACATACAAACACACACACACATACACACGCACTCACAAACTTTCGCTTTATAATATTAGTGTGATGTTCAGAAGGATTTGGGTGAGATTGGAAGCCGATCTAATAGTTGGAAAAGGCAATACAGCATGCATGATGAGTCCAGTAGCTAGGTAGCCTGACATTCTAGGCGGGTACTGAAACTTTGCTGGTACAATGTGCTTTTAGAGGGTGTAGGGGTGGTCTATCATTACATAATGTAGTTTTGGGATGTGTTACTCCTAAAGAAGCGAA
The DNA here is from genome assembly GCA_911387795.2 of Apamea monoglypha. Classification (NCBI taxonomy): domain Eukaryota; kingdom Metazoa; phylum Arthropoda; class Insecta; order Lepidoptera; family Noctuidae; genus Apamea; species Apamea monoglypha. Next base: position 10,569,384 of record OU426932.1, read on the forward strand.
TTGGAGTAAGGAACATGTAGTTTACAGTCCCTAAACCTATGGCACAAAAAAAATAGGCAAGAAAGACATTATATATAGATTTTTAGTTAGGTACTTACCCACGGATAGTAGAGACAGGCACAGTGTAAGATAACAACCATCGTTTTGCTTCGCAGCTGTAGTAGGGGTACGTCCACCAGCCTTCCATAGTGGCGCCAGGCGGGGATGGCATAAACTTTGGGGACCGAAGCGTTTCACTTTCATGCGCTGACACATACCTGAAATCGAATATATTTTTACAATATTCATCAAGTTAGGTTTATTACTACAAACCTCATTAATTAATGGTTCATTAATGGTCAACGATTAAAGTTTGTCAGTTCAAAGCCTGAATTACTGTGGAGGCCAAGTCGACTATAATTACGCCGAATTTAATTCATTTTTGGATAGGTAGGTCTCTAACTTCTAACCTCGGCGCCTAACACGCCGAAACCCCGCCTGCATCATCTAAGGCAGGCGGGAATTGTAGTCGCGGGCGATTAGACTAGGGAAGACGGTGCACAGTGATCATGTGCTGCCTTGCACACTTGCACAGTTAGGTTTCGGGGAGATCCCTTTACAGTCTCCCCAGAGATGTCCCCTGACAGGGCTCCAGATTGGTCTTTTGAGAGGTAACGGTGCCCCTTCCATGTGCAGATGGTGACCACCGGGGTAGTTTTAGTGAGGTAAAAATCCCACACTCTCTCGTTTTATCCCCAAGATCGGGCGCCTTTTGAAGGCTTCCCCCGAAAACAAAAAAAAAAAACAAAATGTCTTTCCTTCAAATCTCTTTTCATCTCATCTACTTTCAACCACATTTCCCAAATTGTCAACAATATAAAGTATAAGTATTAGGTAATTATTTAAAGGTAAGCACTACCTGTTCATGCCATCAAATATTAAGTAATGTGCTTTCCTACCATGGATATTCAGCATCGGGCTGTTTCTCCAGCTGCGGAGACACAACGGCGACGGGATCCGCGGTGCCGTATCTCTCCCAGGCCACGGCACTGTTGACCACGCCGTCTGCCCGCAAGGCCAGCGCTCGTGCCGCCACCGCCCGCTCCGAGGGACTCGCGCCTAACACCAGGCCTTGGGACACCGCCATTAGGACTTCTGTGTGTAACAGATAGCAAATAAATATTTATTTATTTTTGTCATCAACTGTGAGTGGGTTGAAAGCAACTGTTAAAAAAAGAAATGGTTGATTGGTTTTGGATTGGTTGGCAATTTTATTAGAACATAAAAGCAACAAATATTAAGTCAGCGATCGTTTTCAATATTATCAGCCAATCAAGCCCCAAGTTTTTTTGTGACCCCATCAGTTTGTTTGTGACCCCATCAGTTTTTTTGGGACACCAACTCTTAAAAAAAAAAATGGCGCACGGACCACGCAGTTTGTCTGGTTTTGGGTACGAAGCAGGAGTAAGGTTTTTATTCGGTACAAGTCCGACACTGTTGTGGCTACCCCAACGCGATCGTCCAGAAGAAATTCTCGATTCTGCCAAAAAGAAAAAAACAAAAACAGAAATTGAGAAGGCGTCTTGAAACTTTCAAGTAAGGATTTCTCTTATAACATTCATAATTTTAATTCGTTTGTTTGATTTCTGGGGTCGTCAATTAATTTAACGGCGGCGCAGAATCAAATCAAACAAAATTGTTTAGGTTCGAGGCGTCGCCGGTCCCTTTCGCCCTTCGTTGTTAAAACGATTGTTTATCGAGACTTGCTCGTACCCCAAATTCTGGCTTTTGTGAGAATATCAACGGGAACAGCCCGAAAAATTTTGATTTTGGTGTTCTTTAGTAGGCAGGTACCGCCTGATGCTTTAATAAACCAACATTATTATTATTACTTCACTATTCCGGAAGCGGTGCTTGTAACCAGTGGCTTCTGCGTGCACTAGACCAAGTGATGATTATAGATGTTCTGTAAGCATTACCCGCATTTTCAAGTCCTAGCTGGTGGAGTAGGTTAGCCGCGAGGTCTGCTCTGGCTCTAGCAGTGTCCCATCTTGCGGCGTGGAGCGGTGCCTTTAGCCGCCCATACCGGAGTGTGACGCATAGCGCTCCTGTTGCACCAGTGGCTACTGCGTGCACCAGACGTAGTGACGATTCTACTTCTTCCTGTAATATAAATTCATTCTAGTAAACAAGCGTGAAGCTATTCCATAAAAAATATCCTAAAAAGTTTGTTCAAACTGTCCCTATAAGTTGTTTAAACATAGTGCTTTAGCAACAGATTATACTTTTGAGCATAGTCTATTTAACACTCCTGAATGAAAACGTTTTCAATTTCTGTAGGTAAGTGATATGGTGACGGGGCCCCGGTGTGGGCGCGTTCACTGCGGCGGCGAGCCGCCCACTACCAGAACGGGCCCCAGAAGGTGGTGATCTCGGGCGAGGCGGCAAGCCTTCTTGCCGGACTGCCGCCATGGGATCTGGAGGCGATAGTCCTCGCGCGCCTGTATGAGTGGCGCGCGGAGGCACTACGCCGGGGGGAAAGTCCGCTCCCGCGGCAAATTGCGGCGGAGCGGACAGATCTCCGGCTCGATCTCATGGCGACATGGAAAGAGCGACTGTCGCAACCCAGCGCAGGGCACGCCGCGATAGCGGCGATAAGACCCCTCTTTGAGGAGTGGCTAGAGAGGCGCCATGGCGCCCTCACCTACCGCTTGACGCAGGTCCTCACCGGACACGGAAGTTTCGGGAGGTTCCTGCACATCATTAGGCGGGAGGAAACACCCGGGTGTCACCATTGCCAGGATCGCCCAGAGGACACGGTGGAGCACACGGTGGAGGTCTGCCCCGCTTGGGCGGAGCACCGCCGTGTCCTCGTAGAGACGATCGGCAGCGGCGGCGGCCTCTCGCGCCCGGCCCTGGTGCAAGCCATTGTCCGGGGCGAGAGGGAGTGAGAGGCAGTCGCCTCCTTCTGCGAAGCAGTCATGCTAGCGAAGGAGGTGGCGGGACGGATGAGGGAGAGAGCCTCCCGTCCCAGCCACCGTGGGAGACGCTCCGGGCGTCGGGAGCCGCGTGACGACTCCCGGCCACCGTAGGCGCGGGCCTGCGGGCGGAAAGCAATGGGTAGCTCACCGCCCGATCAGGACCAGGCCCGTGCCGGACGGCGCGTAAGTGTTCCACGCGCGCCTCAAAGAGATGTCAGCATAATTTGAGGGGCCCCTTAGGGCCGAAGCCTGCCGGGTCAGCGGGATTGTCCGAAAGGGTTACCGCTACCCCGGAACATAAAGGGCGAAGGAAGGAACATGGGTGGGTTTTAGTCAGTAAGAGTCTGACACTCCCTTCCGCTCCACCCAGAGCGGGAGGGGGTCATTTGATGATTTCCCAACCGGAAAAAAAAAAGTGATATGGTGAATCTGAAAAGAAAGCACTTGCAAGTATTAAGTTGCAAGTGCTTTGTGCTTTGTGTACATTTTCGGGAAATTTGCAATTCTGAATTCCGTCCAAAGAAACAAAGAATACCTACCTACTTATTCTAGGAATCTCACACTGTAGTCAAAGCGCGACTTTTACTTATCTTTACGTACCTTTGAGCTACTTTGATAAGCGTGTGATCTGCGCGTTTTTCTAGAGATTTAAGTGTGATTTTCCTAACCCTCTGTTTGGAAAATCTCGCAAAGAAGAGAAACGGCTGAAAATACCTCCATATTATTGTAGACGCCTCGCTTTTCAAGTAAATTAACGAGTATTGATTGGTTACAAAATTTCCCTTTCGAAATGTTGAGCCTGAAAAATAACAAGAACTTTGGCTGTTGCCACGCCGAACAAATAACTCACGGCAACAATTTGTACTTTTGAAGTGAAATGCAAAGAATCAAGAGAAGGGTCGTGGATCGGTAATACGTTTACCTTAAACCCTTATTTTCGACATGCTACAAATGAGGGTGTGAAGGAAACATTCAACTTTCTGGAAGCTTAAGAACTTGCAATTATTTTGTGAGAAAGAGTAAGTTAATAATAATATAAAGAAGCGATCTAGGACAAATTTGATGCAAGCAGATCAGAGAAAACACGTAAATAGTTCTAAGATAGTTGGCATGACCATAACATCGCAATCGCAAGTCATATAGACGGCAACTTAATGTTTCAACACCACTTTGAATCACCCCAAACCACAAAAAGAATATTCGCAAGAATACTAACCCACCTTTCATTCAAATTCCATTTCAAACATGTTTAACATATCCTGAAAGATGAGCACGAAACTTTACAAAATTGAATTCAACTTGTTGAATGTTTTTGTGGGAAGCGTTTGTTTTAATAACACATAGCACAGTATTAATGTCGCCGGCAGCAGAAAGGGTTACATTTGCAACAGCGGGACTTGTAATTAAGAAAAGAGATGGGACAGAGGTGATAAAATTTATATCCGTTGTAATTTCAACAATAACACACGAGACAAACATATTTTACAGTTTTCCGCCTTCCTGTAACACAGGATTAGGTCGACACGACTCTAATCTCATTTCGGGATCACCCATAACCTGATGGGGAGTACGGAGCGACAAATAATGTAATTATTTTTCTATTACTGAGATGAGAGGTTTTGTACCGCCACTTCGAATCAAACTTCAATAAGTATAATGTCGAGTATTTTTAGGATTACTCCCATTGACTTCGACGGAGAAAAGTAAATGAATGCTGAAAGACAAGGAAATAATGAATGAAAATCTATTCAAATAACAAACGTTTCTTATCATAAAACAGAAATGGATTCCATAAACTTGTATTAGAGTAGGAACTATTGGCTCTTCTTGACGTTGGTCTTAGCTGGTTTGAGCAAAGCCTTTGTTAGGAAAATATCGACTTGGTGGGCAGAATCATATCAGCTCTCGCCAGCCAGCTGCAACCGCATTGACACTTAGGTAGGCTCCTAGCTATTAGTGGGTAAGTAAGTACTACATTTGTGATCGAAGGACAAGCGACAGTACCTAGCTATAGGGTGGTAGGGACATCAATGCGCAAACTGTAACCATGAATCCAACACATGATTCCTGACCCCTAGCAAACAAATTTTTCGTCGGTTAAGAAAAAAAATCCGGTGTTTCATAGAAAAGTGCAATACCCACGCAGTCAAAATGGAGCAGCATTTTTTTTTAAAATAACCGTCGAAATATTTTAATGCATTGAAGTTGTCAAAAAATAAAAGGCCCGTTTTGACATTTGAGAATGCGTTCTTGACACCTGCCAGTTTCATACAAACGAATACGTGTTTTGCGAATTTGATCTACTACTAGAACTGTCAATGTCAAAATGGGCCTTCAAAATCATGTACTGAATAGGTTGCGCGTCCTTGCCACACTGGATACACCTGTGTTTACCTGTTCAAAGATATATAAAAATTGCGACAATATGGAAGATAAACCTATCAATACTAATTCTTTCTAACTAATTAAATAGAGTACCTAAGTATCACTAATCAATATAAAAAGGGTCCCATCAGCACATATAGCACTGTTTCATTAGTGTTATTATAACAATAAAACCACTAAGAAATTACAAGATAGAGTTTCCTGGAGGTAAGCATTTGCTTTCCAATTATTACGTCACTATTCTACCAAAGGCACGAGTCTAGTTAATTAAGTATGACATTATGTAAGTGTTAGTTCAAATTGGGATGCCGCATTTGTTTGTAAAGAGTTTTCAACGATCCACAAAGTTTTCGCTTCCTACTTAATTAAGTATCCCTAATTTTGGGGGAATATTGTTACTTGGGGAATCGGTAATGTTAGTAATGTAATTTAAGCTTTCAATGCTTTATGATTTATTGTTTCGTTTTTTTTTACCTATATTAGTCATCATCTGCCTTGCCTTTTCCCAACTACATATTTTTGGGGTCGGATTCCTGTCTAACCGGATGCAGCCCAAAACCAGTATTTTACGTGGAGCGACTGGTCATCTGACCTGCACATACCGGTTACTTCGTAACACCATGGTTAGACTGGTTGTCAGACTTCGGACTTCTGACGACCCATAACGACTAATAAAGAGCCACGAATGACAGCCGGAACCAACAGCTAAACGTGTTTTCCGAGGCACGGAGGGGCCTCGGTATGTAAAGGTCACCCATCCACGGACCGACCACGGCAAGCGTGGTTTAGCCTTTTTTTTTTTTCTGGTGGGAAATCATCAAATGACCCCTCCCGGTCTGGGTGGAGCGGAAGGGAGTGTCAGACTCTTACTGACTAAAACCCACCCATGTTCCTTCCTTCGCCCTTTATGTTCCGGGGTAGCGGTAACCCTTTCGGACAATCCCGCTGAAGCGTGGCTTAGCCTGATGGATCAACCCAACCCCCTTCCTTTTTTATCTATATTGGTACCTGTTTGAAACTACCTAAAAATACTTGAAATTTAGCTCTCTCTAGAGACCACATTAAAAACGATATTGGCGTGTGCATACTTACCTACTATTAATTAAATTAGAAAATTCCTAAATTTCAGATTAACCTTTTGTTTATTATAAACGTTGTGTTTAAACCTATTTTCTTGTGTTTTGTGCTAACTGAGTATTACTTTCATAGAGTAATTTTTTTCTAGTGACCTCTGCACTGCCACTGACAACGCCGGGGAAGTGGCAAAGTTTTGGTCCAACAAGATCTAAAGTAGAGTTGTGCCAGCGACACGTAGTCGCTGGCACAACTCTTTGAAGAAGAATTTTTTGTTCCTACATCGACCTGAGATGTTTATCATCCAGCGGTTAAGAAAAAGATTTCTTTTTTAAAACTGCAAATTAATTCCCTACCGAATAAATGTGCTGTATTTTGTGTCGTAAATGATTTAAGACAGCTCATTCTGTCCCCTAACCTCTAAGCAAAACATGTTAAAGAATTTAATTTGAAACGGTCAGCCGCCATGTTCTCAATTTAATTTAAAACCGTCCACGAAGGAAGCTGCTATCGGGCATCGTGAAAGCCATTGAGAAGCCGTACATACTTCATTTATAGAGGAAGGTTGCAGCGCTGTAGCGCTTCAACTGTTAGGTATTGTGCAGTATTTTATAATAGATTCACCTAGTATGGCAATGGGCTCGCCCTCTGTTACATGGGACTTATACATAATTGGGGAATAAATGTGGGTGTACAAGTGTCGAAAGCGCTACTGCTGAGCATAAGGTTCAGGGGGTCTACTCCGAAGTGGTATCGGCCGAATGTTCGGCCGTTTCCTGCTACGAAGTTACTATTTGGTTCGGTCGGTCCCGATCCTACACTCCTACACTCTTTTGAATATTGATTATGGTCCCGACCCAACTGAGCCGATGAGAACTTTTTTCGCATTTTTCAATAATATTCGGCTCGGCCATGTGTTGGTCCGATCCGAACATTCGCACTTTGCACTTCGTAGTAGACCCCCAGGTTTCGATTCTTAAATCGGGTAAAGTGTTATTGGGTTTTTCCATCAGGAATTTCTGAGTAACAGCCCGGAGTCTGAATTTGTGCCCAGTTGATGGCAGTAGACTCGCCCTCTACGAGTATTACACGTGACCTAAAAATAGTAGCTGCCTAAATGTGGGTGTCCTATTGGTACACCTCTGCCTAACCCTTTGGGGAATACTGCCGATCGATTCTGTAAAAATCTCACCGTGAAAAGTTAGGTGAAGTGAGCTTAGAGTGAGTTGTCAATAGTGTCAATCCCTAGCATTAGTTGGAATGACAGCTCACTCCACGCTCACTTCACCTAAGTTTTCACGGTGATATGGTTACAGAATGGCACTGCAAGTGTGATGTTAGGTATGTTATGTTAATTTCACCTAAGCTTACTACTTCCTACTGGTACCTGGTGGTAGTTTACTCTCGTTAGTAATCACAAAGGAATAACGGCAAAACTTATGTATCTCAATCTTTTCGCGTGCTCTATCAATATAGTCGGATCTGCAGAAAAGCAACTTCAGTGAGGTTGTGAATGTGGATAAAACGGTAGCGCAAAATCAGATTGTTTAAGATGTTAATCCACCTATAAAATCAGAGCGTCTTGCCTGTAAAGTTTTTTAGATTAGACAGCGAAGCCGTTTCCTTAAATTCTTCTTCATATAATCCTTTCTACATTGATTGAAATTCAACTTGGTAAAACCATGGATAAAAACGTCCGGTTCACCCACAATACATCAAAATATACAAGTGTAACCTACCTACTGTTAAATCGGATGCTTATACCGAATATTTGGTTACACAAACTTCTAGGAGGCCAGATAATTGGCAAGCTACATAATAACGTATCCAATTCACTGGCATAATTCTATCTACCATCCATAATTGGGTGTATATAAGTTCCAAAAAAAAGCTCTCTATCTCCGTTCAGCTCATTAGTATAACCAGAGATAGGGATATAAAATTTTAGATGTCCTGCACCAGAATTGCGTAACTCACTCTCCTAATCCATTGCTTCATTATTTGAAGAAATCATCTGCTCGACAACGTAAAAGACACAATGAATGTGGTCGAATTGTCAAAATCAACCTCCCTGAACTCCTGAATGACGTCAAGAATTGAGCACCTATATATTTTGATGTTTCCTTATGAGAAGATTGTTATTGCTGCATTGTATCATAGGTAGGTATAACATTTACCCAGACTAAAGCCAAGGTCTATAAACGTTACTTAGCTCACGCTAAGAGTAGTTCCTGTCACAGTCGCACAATTGGCAAAATACAAGTGCACACGGGAACATGTTTAAGTCAAAACACGATCTCGGCCTGAATGAAACTATTACAAGAGCTGGCCTCTGGTAGATGAGACCTGCCGGAGTGCTGACATTTGTCCATACATAACAGGGCATGACGTTTTTTATGTATAGTTCTGTTTCCTAGAAGATCGTTATTGAAATCTATTGTGTCTTGCAATACTTGTTGTAGACATTTCAGATCATTAGATTCTGTCCATCCCTCTGAGGTCGCCTTAATGATTAATGATTTTATTTCTGTAAGTAGGTTTACACAAACACTCATATTTTAAAAACTAGACGAGGGACACGTCAATCATATTTTAAAAAAACTAGATGAGGTCGGCGATTCCTATCTGACTACTATGAGAAGAAAAGCCGAAACCAACTCAGAGGTTATAGTCTCTTGTAAAGTCCAGACATCATCTTGATCAGATCGTGTGAAGACCATGCAGATCGATGTTTGAGATGGTCTTTTGAGGAAAAAACCAGAGAGACCTGTCCAGTCAGTGCAGGCATTTGTCAGAAATCGTGCAGCTCAACTCAAAACTTATGGAGTTCAACAATTAGACGAACAATACCAAAGAAAGGAAATTTGGGTAGGCCACATAAATTACTCAAATTGCCAGACCATGACAAAAACTAACAGAACAGACAGAGAAAAAAAAGACCTTAGCTAGAGCTTACATAGAAAAGTGAAGCACATACTGTTTAAACCACTATTTCTTAAAATGATGATGTTGAAGTGATTATTATATACTCTTTCCGCTCACCTGCGAATCCAACCACCAGATCACCATAAAACAAGTACAACGATCCCTGAACAAGGTATTTTTATCTTGTAAAACAAATGGTAACACTGACCTTTTTTAGAATTTACATAAAACGTACTCAAGAAAGATGTTGACACAAAAAATAGCTCAGTTGGAGAGCTGGGCTATTTTTTGTGTATCCATGTTTCAGGGAGCTTTATAAAAACATCCTTTTTATGCCTATTTTGACCTACGCAGACGCACCCTTCGGGCGGTGATAATTATTGACGTAAACCCGATGAACCATTGGAGGTAGGAGATATATAATTATAACTACACAACGCCAGCCTCAATGGGGAAGGGGCGATCGTTAGCATTTCAGAGTCGCAATGGTTTGCGTCAGAATGTAATATCTGTTGCATTTGTATGAATTTTGCAGTTTCCGTCCGTGTGATTAATTGTTCAACTGATTGGGTGGGATGTTTGTTTGTTTAATTTTTGGGTTGGCAGTTAATGAATTGTTTTGTAATTAAGGCTTTATAATTAATGTTAAAATTGCAAGATTTGAAAAATGGCCTTTATCTGAAAATAAAGCGGGAGTTTTTATTTTTAATCAATATCCAACTAAAACTGGTTGGTAATTGAAAAATACCAAACACAATACCGATTTTAATCGAATGAATTCCCTCGCTTCATTTAAAAATCAAAATAGTTTGGTAACGTACGTTCGCACCTATATTCTAACCCTTTCAGGAAATATGATGGCTTTATAATTAAAACGTCGATAGGATGCAATACAGCTTGGCACGTAATGGCTGTAACCCAATTTTATGCTTTAACGAATGAACACGGCTTTTATTACGATGCAGGTGTGAAAATGGCCCCAAATGCTTTATCAGTGTCATGCAGAATTTCGTACTGAAAACTTCATTTACAGTATCAGACCGTAAATAGAGCACATCGAGTTTTAGTCGGCTTTTTAGAGCGTGATATCTGTCAATGATGGTTTGACTCCAGCACGCGTAGTATGAACCACCATTGAAACGGGTTTTTTCGACGGAAAAATAGACAAAATGACAGACTGTAGATAGATTTCTACCGTCCTAAGCATGGCGATGAAGAAATGTGTCTATGCTTCAGTCGACAAAAGTCTACAATGTCAAGCATGACGACCTATCTTTCTTTTAACATTTTGGGTAGAAACATTTCTTCTCAATAAGTGTCAAATAGTCTACATCACATTGGACTTAGACAAGAAACTATATTGATTTTAAAATTTGCTCTGCGTTGCTATGGAAAGAATAAATGTCTTTGTCTTTATAGAAAGGCGAGTCTACGGGTTGCCTCGTGCTCGGGCAGAAGAAGTGTCGAATTGGGTAGAAAGAACTTTGTCTATTCTTGGTAGAATAGAGATAGAATTGGTCATGCTACACGATCTGTATAGTAACTTAGGTACGAGTAACTCTCCCGCTTTGGACTAGTGGATCGGAGTTTACAGTGCAATACATTTGACAATAGGATCCAACTTCGTTATATTTTATAAATACTATGACGTGAAATACAAAGTGATTCTTGGCTAATAATAGAATTCAAAGACTAGGCTGAAACGTAGCTACGTTATAGTGAAACCATGTATAAGTTACAGCCAACCTGTGCCACACAATATGCGACCACCGGCTTGGACACATCCAAGTCGTTGGTTGCATATTGTGTTGGTATTGTGTTGGTGTGGTGTTGGTGTTCACATAAATGTCTTTACAGACTACGGTGCGTTATTGCTGAAACTTACAGCACCTAGGAATAATTTCCTAGTTCTCTGAGCGTAGTAAGTCAGGCGTGGGTGGTTTTTAAGTTGAGTTATTAGAGCCGTTTGTGAAGGATCTTGTCCGGGGAAGTAGCGTCCACAACAATACCTATTTTTGCCACCAAGCAGTGTTTTTGTGCTCCGGTTTGGAGGGTGCCTTTCAACACCGTCTCTGATATGACCCTGGTGATGGTTCCCATTGCAGATGTCATGATGAAAGTATCAACGTACCCGGTAGGTGGTAGTGTTTGTAGCTTCCGTGGGTGGCAGGGACAACAGCGCGAAGGGCAGCAGCAGCGCACTGGACATGCGCCGCGGCCCCCCCATCACTGCCCACCATTCGCGCGCGCACGCGCCTTCCTGCAACAAAGCATTGAGGTTTGAGGTGGTATACATTCATTTATGCAGCAAGACCCTGGGTTCCGGATCAGAACGAATAAAAAGCAAAACAAAAGACTGGCATACGCCTCGCCCTTGCCTCGCCACTATCAGAATCGATCGATCGAACCGAAGCGATAACGCCTTATTGTCATAGTAAAATCACAAAATACTAGATAGGGTAAAATTATAATTTTTTACCGACGATCTCCAAGGATTGGGCCTAAGGCACTTTGGTCAAACATACCTCAGCTGATAAAAAAAACAGGCCACATGACACGTCTCTAGTTATTTTATACATTCTTTGTATAAACCTTTTAAATAAAATAAAATAAAATAAACCTTTTAATTTACATCCATTTTCATGAAAACGTCTTCTTTACTTAATGAAAAATAGAGACACAATACTGTTTTAAGTTGTATTTTTTTTTATTTGTGAATATTGTGTGCCTTACTTAACCCCGGTGAAATAAACCTATTTTATTTCGTCTTTTCTTTCTAGACACAGTCGGAAGGAATACTATTCCGTGGAACGTACTATGCGCATATAATCGGAGATCATCAACATAATATACTTCCGTCACAAAAATTATACCCATTAAATAAACAACCTTTCTTTTCGGCTTTTTGTGTAATGGTACAATCATCAACAGTTTGCGTTGCTGAAAGATATATATTTCATCCAGCGCTATTTATCACGGTGACGGTTGGCACATAAAACAAATGGGCGTTGCGACGCATTTCAGGTGGCGAACTTGCGATGGCGAAATTTTGAATATAGTAAGAGACAATGTGTGTCTTATGATATTTACTTTTATTGATTAAAAAAATCTTGGCCTGTCCTTTTAGTTGGAAATTATGAAAAAAAAAAACAATATCACATATTTCGGATATTGTGTTCGTATTACAAAAAACTTATATTCTAGTGTTAGTAGTATTGATATAAATAGGTAGTTAAAATAATGCACACTCCATGCAGAGGACGACCAGACAAAAAAACATGTTTCCTGCCTGTGGAAACTCATCATTAAATGCCTAATATTTTGAGTATAGCTGTCCGCCACAGCTTTCAGGATTTACTTGCGACTACACCGCACTCTGCTCAGAAGCGACTTATGAAGGGCCTATCTGCTTATGTGACTAGTTATAGAAGGTACCAGCTACGAATACTGTGTAGATAATGTACTACTTACTAAGATGACTTGGGATTTTTTAAATCAAAAGCAGGTGCGGAATGGAAATGTTAGAAACAAATCTCCCGCAATGTTCCAAACATACCAATGTCACAGCCATTATTCTCATACATTTTGTTATTATTTCCTCAAAGAAAATGTGTCAATCACCCGCAAATATCTTATTCCCCAACAGTTATGCGTGGGTGTTGTTTCCCAAATAGAGGTCTCAATTTTATTACGAGTGGCTCCATTTCACTTTCGTGACAGCCGATGAAGTTTTGCTCGGGATTTGTTTACTACTTTGGTATAGGAGTGTGGGTTTGACTATAGTCGCGTAACTCGCGAATAACTATTTATGGTATTTCTTAGCTTATAGTATAGTAGCTAGCTATGTTGTTTTGAAATAAGCGCTGCTGAAAACGTGGAATCCTCAGAGAGAAAACCACTCGTCCTCAGTGGAGCAATAAAGTTAGAGAACTTGGTAACTAATTTAACATAGACTAGAACAAGCTAAATAGATCCTAGAGTATATCTATCTGGTATTTATATAGAGTAATTAGCTGCGCCCCGCCGTTTCACCCGCATAAGTTTCGATCCCGTAGGAATATCGGAATAAAAAGTATCCTATATCCTGATTACAAACCATCTTTGTGCCTTTCATCCAAATCCGTTCAGTAGTTTTTGCGTGAAAGAGTAACAAGCCATACAAACTTTCGCGTTTATAATATAAGTAGGATAATTTGTTCGGACTCTCTATTATCACAACTATTTATAAAAAACCTTGTCACACCATAATTTTTAGTTAGTCCATCATAAATCAAAGCATTTAAATGTTATGTTAGTTACATACACAAGTTTGCTTTCAAACTTCAAGATTCGGCCATTAGGCTGGGCGGATGTTGTATTAAATTACCCAGATCAACAAATCTTGAACCCCAAAATCCTTAATGGGATCAGATTTATCGTTAATCTAAAATATCAAATTATATATTTACGCAGTAACAAGGCTCGTTTTGTAACATAATTAATATCCGGAAACTTTTACATATTTTAATCAATACCTACCGTTCTTGTTAGGCATGAGTAAAAGTATAATAAGTTAATAAGTATTGTTTTGTATTGTATAAAGGGCTTGGTATCCGTGTCTCCCCCCCGCCAAGGGCGTAATTTGCGTACGAAAATTTTATTTTATTTTTATTCAAAATGAAAAGGAAGATTTAATTATATTACTTTTCTCTAAGTACGCTGTACCGGTACAGCGTTCTAATAATAGTTTGCTGCACCGGACGACGTCATTACGTCGGCGCCGGCTGTCGCTGAAAACCAGCGCTGAGGCTCTGTCTTGCATAGGGGCGCAGCATAATGCTGAGCGATAGCCATTTTGCGTGGATGTGACGCATGTTTCCCGCAACCCTTTTTTTATTTTTTTTGTGTTTATGTTCTTTTTTACGTCATCTTTACCGCAAATAAACGTATAATTTCTTTCTATCTTTCTATTAAGTAGTCGTTCACTCGCATAATTATTTGGCTTAAAAATTAAATCATTATCATCATCCAAAGCCCCACTATCGGGCATAGGCCTCTCTGCTTATGCCAAACTCCACGGTCCTGTGCTGGTGAAGAAATGAAGAATGAACGAATAAAAGTGAAGACAATATTGAAAGCAATCCAAAAGGAGCACAAACATAGACCGAAAACCTTCCATGGTTAGTACATAGCTGATAGTGTTTCAATAACCCAGCCAATATATACGTTAGTTGGAAAATCAGAGCCGCCACAAGTTGTTCCATAAAACGTGCCATTAGATAAAATTGTACGAGCTGCTGTGGTAAATTAAAAAGGGGAAATGGCTCCAGGTGATCGTCGGGTGGTTTGGTATCCAGGTCAGCTGTGTTACGGCCGACCACTGCCTCGGGCGCTTCCGTCTAAAGTCGACCTCTCTTCACGACAGTTTGTGAGAGAATTAATTTTGAGCCGCTTAGAACTCGTTATTTATATCGCAGCGGAAAGGTTGGTTTTTGGGTAGTAATGTATATTTTATTTCTATTGACACTTCCCGAGGTCAATGAATTCATGTGGGATTCATTCGTCCTGGGACGAATGTAATTTCGTAATTTGGAGTGGTTTGTTTAGTACTACACTTAAAACCACGTACTACCTGTTACGTAAACGCTATTTAGACATAATGAATTTTCTGCCTTTGTCTTCTTGTTATTCTGTTATTTTCTGTAAGAACTCTCTATAAAAAATATAATCACATTTTGACCTTTCGATAATATCATTTGGTTCTGAAATTGCCAACCGAACGGACCGTAAACAAAAGTAAAGTGCGCCTCCAGGCGTAGATAAATGGCCAAAACTATTTGCCAGTTTCCTGGCAATATCATTATCACCCAAACCACACGGTATTTGCAGTAACATTATTCAAAAGTTGAATCTCGTATGAAACGGAATCTCTTGATACTGAGCCAAGTCACATGACAGAAATAATAATTGCCCTACTGGATACATTCATGACTATATTTAGTAAGGCAATTATTAGAAGAAAGAAGAAGAAAAAGTATTTAATGCGACTCGTACAGGAAGATCATAAAACTAAACTAAACACAATCAAAAATAAAAAAAAAACAAATTACATTAAAAAAAAAAAAGTAGCAAAAAGAAAAATGAAACAGAAAGTCCAATACGAGGCCAAGAGCCTCCTAACTCAGCTTGATGCTGCGACATTTAAAAATAAATGTCGCAGCGCTGGTATTCTGATAGGGCCCGCTGTAATGTCACGGGCGGCTGTGTGTCATACATTACAGTTCTTAAAAAAGTATTATGAACTAAAAAAATTGTAACTCGCGTAGTGCCTAAAAATTGGAGCGTAGCGTTCGTAGCACATCGTAGCGCAGTGCTACGCCGGCTACGCGTATATTTTTCTTTTTTCTTCCATATTCTTTTATCGATACCCGCGGCTGTTATTACCATATGAATCTTTTTTTTTATAGTATCTGTTTGGCATTACAGTCAACTGCAAATATTTATTACTATATTATAGTGAAACGATGCATATTGAAGTATATACTCTAAAGTACTTAATTCATAAACTACATAAAGAAAAACTGATGTCTAAGCTACTTTTAAATAAATTGCAAGAGACTCTCTAGTTCTTAACAAAATGAGGATTTGTGTTGCTATTTGTGTCACTTTCTTCACGGAGCTTTAAATAGCTTCTCAGAAGCTCGGGGTTCTTGTCAAAAGAAACAAACAACAGTGAATTGCTTCCTTTGAAGGAACTATCTTGCGTACCTACAAAGATACAACTATTTAGTATTAGATCGTAAATCTCTTAAAAAGACAAGGAATTCTGTCTGCCCAAAAATGCAATAAACGGAGATTGATCTGTAGTCTGTACGAATATTTATTCCGGAATGTGGGAGGTATACATTTCGGAATAAAGATTCTTAGATTCTTCACCAAAGAATCAGTGTGAACACGAAACAATTGAAAGGAGGCATACAAGACATGATGCAAAGTGAAATAGTCAATTTAAAGAATGGGGAATCGATTCGACATTGTGGATATGTGTAGTGAGGGTGTGCTCAATTGTGGCTCTTTTCCATAGGAACTGTGCATCTAGTTTCTGACGTTTTATAAGTGCCCATGTAGGTTTATGTGAAAGATATAAAATATGATTTTAATTCTTCCTGTCTCCCATTGTATATTACTCCTATTCTTATGGGCAAATAGCTTAATAATGATATTTTTCATCTAGGTATTGTTTACTTATCGGAATGAAAACCAACAAGGTCAATGAAAATCAAACATGTTGTAACCTCCAGAGACATAAAGGAAGGTAATAAAATAGGAGCTATAAAGTGTATTTTTATTTACTTTCCATAATTGGTAAACACTAACACATGTGGCGCATTCTGAGACATTTCATTTTGAGAGACTTTTTCTTCTTAAAATCTTGATACTCAAAATACGCGTTTTGGACGTGGAGTTGCAGACACCAGCCCAATATTTAATAAAATGTAAGGCATTACCGTGTGTTTCTTTTTCTTGTAAAGATGATATAATTCAAGTGTGATTGATGCGAAAAACTTTGACGATTTCGTTTGTTTCTCATACTGTGTTTGTTTACCAAATAAGACATGAAAGAAAAAACAGACTGTAATGAAAGCCAGGCGTCAAAATATGTCTTTCAGTCCCAAAATTAATTTCGGCCTTAAATTCAGAAGTATGTGGAATATATTCTGAATTATTATTATTGAAAGGTGGAAGTATGAATTATTCAACAACATTTTCATGTTACTGAATTTTGCTCTTGCAAAAGGCGTCACGTTCAGCGTTACAAAGGTAATGTGATTTTACACGGTAATCAGCTACTTAATTGTAGGGGTTTTATGTACCCGATCAGTATACAAGAAGCCTTTTTACGGTGACACACGTCACTAATTTTCGCAGAGTTTGTACAACCCTTTCACATTTATTTTACCTCTGACAGCAGCAACTGAATTTCAACCTTATTGATTTTGACAGAATTCGTGATGGCAGCAGCCCAATAGCAACCTTTTTTTTCCAACTTACATCTATCATTACAGGGTCTTCTTTTCCTTCGTGTAACTGGCACGACTGTTTTTAAACGTTATTTTTCCAAAATTTTGCCACTTCCACGGCATTGTTGGCGGCAGCGCAGCGGTCATTTTGACAGCATGTTTAACATTCCATGGTCCACTCGGGCACAAACGTCTCAGGGCACAAATGGGAAGATGTAAGTCCAACCTGGTTAAGTAGGACTACCTTGACGGAACGGCAGTCGGGTGTGATTGTGGAGCTATGTCGCTAACCATGCTCCACCTCCTATCCTGCCCTCTATGTCCCATTACATGCAGTCATAGTGATTTCTGCGCTGCCACTGACGACGCCGTGGAAGTGGCAAAGTTTTGGGCCAACGAGATCTAAAATTCAGTTGTTCCAGCGACACGAAGAAGAAGAAGAAAAAGAATAATCGAAAGTATAAACCGAGTTGGAGGTAGCATTTCAAATAATCATATTGTAAACATCGATTGCTAATCATAAATTAAACATTCTAATGGGACGATTATTATAAGCTATGCAACCATATTAGCCGTTAAACCATCCATTATTTACATGAGAACCACGTCGAATGTACCAGGGATACAGAATCCGCAGTTACCGAAGTGAGGGCAGATGAAAACAATTCAACGGGACACATTACACATTACATTAGGTAATTACACAGCATAGTATTGATCGTCGGTAATCAGAACTGAACAAATACTGGTTTGGTTATTGAGTATTTGTATGTATAGTATGCGTTATTAGGACATACATAATGCATTATTAGCCTATAATGTTCCCACAGCTGGGACACAGGCCTCCTCTCAGTGAGAGGGAGTGGGCCTCCACCACGCAGGCTCAGTGCAGGTTGGGAGATGTGACAGGACTTTGAATTTTTGGTACTAGGACATGCAGGTTTCCTCACGATGTTTTCTTCACCGTTTTGAGAGCAGTGGCGATGAAATCATTTACACAAACGATGGTGCTTGGCTGGGTTCGAACCTACGACCTCCGACTCTACGACTGCTTTTGGACTTATTTATCTAGTAATTAAGTAATATTAGCCTGTAGTTATCAAACTTTAGGCATAGATTTTGGCCTCTTCTCATACACAAAAGGCATTGATCTGGCTTCTGAATTTTTTGCTATGTGGTACACTTTTAAGTTTCCTTAACGTTATTTTAATCGTAACCATAAGTCAGTGATTAAATGGCAAGATTTAAGCCATATAAGAGTTTGTTGCGCCACTTCTTCTTCCCAGCGATAGCACTAGGAAGTGGTGAAGGCCGGGCGTTTTTGGGGGTGTCTTTGTCTGTCTTTTGTAATTTTGACGTTCGAAAAGTGCTGATTCTCAGCCTAATTTGAATAAATGACTTTTGATTTTGATACGCATTGGAAAAGTTGTATTGGTCTTGTGGTAGAGTGATGTCGAAGAAAAGGTATATAATTTTAGTTAAATATAGGTTATTTGGGTTCAAACAATTTATTTACCATCACCCCTTCCCGTTCCCGGGTCACAGTAAAAGCAAAATTCACATTGCTTTCCAAAATCCAAATTAATTTATCGTGTTGTTAAACCATTAAATTCCGTACAAACTTTTAATTTCATTGCAAACCCTCTCATGAATAACTTAGCTCTCAGACAGTTGGGTACTGTTAGCGAAATCGTTAAATCCTCAGTTTAAGTGCCCCAGACTACATATTATCAGCACGGGACTTTCTAATTACTCAATTTTAGTGTTTTAATAATATAAAATGTTTGTGGCGTTCGCAACTTTGGTGTCGGGCCGCGGGCAGCGTTCCTACGAACTTCTGTAAGAGCTGGATATATCTGACGTTGTGTCCCACTAACTAAATGCAGCGCTTTAGCGCTTTCGTTGGATTGTCCAAAGTTTTAACGGTGCTTTTGTGATTTACTTTTAATGAATATATTTAATCTTCTTGGGAAACTTCCTGACTTTTCAGTTGGTAACTTTTTTGCACAATTCTACGCCATTTATGGAAATTCTTTGGCGTAAAAGTTCAAAGATTTGTAGAATATTCTGTTATTTTAAGACAGCTGCAGACTGAATAAAATTGAAGTATGTGTTTGTAATGTCAAAATAACAGCTTTTTACTAAATACACATGAAATTATATGTATACGGTACTTATAACAAAAAAACAATTTTTATGTTTTTTGTCTATCTGTTCGTCCCGGCTAATCTCCGAAACAGCTAGACCGATTTTGACGGGACTTCCACTGGGGGATAGCTGATTATAAGGAATACTACCTCCACCACTTAACCGGTACTTAGGCTAGTTTTATTTTAGAAAAAATAATTAGGGAAGTGCGCAAAAAAAAAAAAACATCACCCGACATCCACGCGGACGAAGCCGCGGGCAGAAGCTAGTATTCATTCGTTTAAAACATCAACTTGACCATAATGGGCTAACAGACTGGTCATTTCCACGCTGGTCATTTCTGGATACAAACTGTTTGACCTCACTCCACCCGCTGATTTCCGCTACTGCGCCACCCGCCATAAATGGAAATTCCATTCTCACCATTCAAATAGTTGGCGGTCCAAACCTGCACGTTTTAAATACCACTTTTGCCACGTACTACTATATCTTGGAACGAGCTTGCATCAGCTGTTTTTCCCGAACACTGACGAGATGGAGGTTTTGAAAAGGAGCATTGTTACTTGTCTTTTGGGTTTTAAAAAGCTTTGCAATTCTACAAAGGTTTACGATCGGAGAAACTGACTGATTAATGTTTTTTTTTCTTCTTTTATTTCCATCGATTTTCAATCAAACTCTTTGACGCTTGAGAAAATTCCAATGACCATAACAGTAAAACGGAAACGTCCTGCATTAAAACTCCTGTTCTACAGAAGAAGAACAGCGAGGTAATTGCGTAACACACTATCAGTAGCAAAGGGTTTCATTTTGACAGTTCAACAACATTCATTGCGTTATTTACGAGGTTGTTGAGCAGACACGTTTTTCGGACATATGAAGCAATGGATTAGCAATATCCTTCAAAATTATTCAGATTGAGATTGATAGTGTTGCGCAATAAGGGCACTGAGCGTACACATCCAGAAATTATAGAGAAGAAAAACAAGGACCTAATCCGTTCCCAAATGAATATTCCAATCTGACGTGGTTATCTTCTAATCCTAATATTCCGCGTATTAAGCATAGCCTCGAAAAATGATGAGATGCTCGGTGTCATTCAGGCTTCCACATAATCTTGTTAATACAAATAAGATCTGGGAATACATAATAATAGGATTCCATATATTTGTTATCGTATTTCCTCTTGTTTCGTTTATTCTTGACGCTTTCATTTTCATGACGTGCGAAGGGAATGGATTCCATAAGAGTGTCAAATTCTACCGAAATCATGTTTGTCTCCGATTTTCTGCTTAATTATTTTCCTGTTGGGATGAGCCTTAATTTTATTTTGTGGGCGACAGATACTGATCTATTTATAAATACAAATAACGAAGTCAAAACTGTACATTCCATATTTTTGAAAAAATGAATCAATTCGTTTTTTTTTCCAAAAATATTCAACACTGTGGGGGAACGAGTCTGATGCCGAAAATATAGTTTTTAGAATTTTTGTCCGTTTATGTGGATGTATGTTCCGGATTGGCGCAAAAACGGCGGAACGGATTTAAATGAAATATAGCACACATATAGTTTATGACATGAATTAACACGTGGGATATTTTTAAACCCGGTATAACGATACCGGGATTAAAAATATCCCACGTGTTAACGTGATCCACGTGTTCCTGTGTGATATTTTCCAACATTCACGCGGGCGAGCCCGCGGGCTAAAGCTACACAGTTATTATTATAATATTGGCTGTGACCGGGCTCTGCGTGCGGATAAAGTTTTATTTTTTCGGGAGGAATGTATTGAAGTACCCTATGACCTCTTTCAGGAAGCAATCTTATTTTATGTAGGTACTTACATTAAAAATACCAGCTGTGAACGTGTAACAAACTGAAGAAGACTTTTCCAAGCTATTATGGCTAGTATAAAGAAATTCAGAATACTCTCATGAAAATTGCCCTTACCTTTGATATTCACAGCATCTGAGGGGCAATTCGGGTAATTTTTAGAACGTTCACAGTCTGAAGGCCAATTCTCGTAATTTAAACGTTCAAAATCTAGTCGCAGTCTCATCTCAGCGACAAACAAATGTCAAAAACTTGTCTAAATGTAGGGAAATTTGAGGTTTTTTTGACAGATTGAGACTGAGATCAGACTGTGAACGTTCTTAAAATTACGAGAATTGCCCCTCTGATCTCAGTCTCAATCTGTCAAAAAATACTTCTAATTTCCCTACAGTTTGACAAGTTTTTGACATTTGTTTGTCGCCGAGATGACACGGCGACTAGATTTTGAATGTTTTAAATTTCGAGAATTGGCCTTTTGATTGTAATATCCCACTGTAGGGTTTCCCTTACAGTCCTGCCCGCCGTCAGACATAATAATATAGAGATTAGAGAATACTTAACGATTAATTAAAAACAAATCTGTGTATGTACGTTTACATACTACATACATACATTTTCTCTCAAGGGATCTGCTAATTACCATCTAAATTAATTACCACATGTGTTCAGGTTACTGTAAAAAAGATGGATGCTTTTTGGCGTAAACGAAAAGGTTTTGCCGTGGGGTAAATCAATCATTCTGAAGTACTGTGAAAGAGTAAGGTAAAATAACAAAAGGTGCTAATTACTGAAGGGCGAGCTTATTAGAGGCAACGAAAATACAAATTAATAATAAAGTATTAACGGGTTTTTCGGTAAGTCAAAGTAAGAATCGAAACAATTGAATACTTATCGTCGTGGAATCTATATAAGTAAGGGCTGATTTTTCAATCGACAGATAATTTTTATTCGTGGAATAAAATTTTGTATGGAAGAACTGTAAAAAGTTTAAAATTATTCCTCGGATAAAATTATCTGGCGTTGGAAAAATCAGCCCTAAATTATTATGCAAAGTTGGGTTGTTACACTATTTATAACTCAAGAACGGCTAGGTGATTTTAATAATCTTTGATTTGTTGGATTTGTCTCCGTCCCGAACAACAGAATAACTATTTAAAAATGGGTAAAATTCACAAAAAAAAAAATATGAAGATAATTAATTTTCTCATACATTTTTTATGGAACGGCTTAATGATTCTGAGGCGGTATGAAGTTCACCGGGTCAGCTAGTTAATATATAAACGGGTTATCGATCAGAAAAAGTAAGAATCTGAACAATGGAATACTTATCGACGTGGAATTATCCATATAAATAAAAAAAAATACTTGAGTGTAGCTTTCATTGTATTTGAATGGCGTGGCTAGCTGATATATGGCAAACAATTTAATATAATGTTTTGTGTCTTGTAATGTTAATTACTTTGCAACCTACTATTCAACTCAGCCTATCGCAGTCCACTGTTGGACATGGGCCTCTCCCAGGCTGCGCCACAACACCCTGTCCTCCGCCTCTAGAATCCAGTCCGTCCCAGCAACCTTCTTCGGGACGTCCGTCCATCTAGCTGGGGGGCGTCCCACACTGCGCTTACCGATACGCTGTCTCCACTTATCCTACTATTGTAAAAACCTACTATTGTATAGAATCAAGTTTTCCTAACTGAACAGGCAGCTGTGCTGCTGGGGCGCGCGTTTTGGGGTTCTGTTTTATTTAATTTTGACGTTCGAAAAGTGCTGATTCTCAGCCTAACTTGAATATATGACTTTTGATTTGATTTGAATAAAACATACTCCAAAGAAAAAATACCCGTGGAAATATATGAGGAAAATGGTTGGGATTCTCTAGCAAAAAAATTAGCGGTCCTCTCGAATTTCCAAGGAATTTAATCAAAGGTGAGAGTATTATTATTCTGTCCTTATTAAAAATGTATTACATAAATAATATGATAGCGGTTAACCCACTTCGTTACGTATTCATTCTTCCAACAATCCAACGAATTTTTAAATGAGTGAAATTCTCGTCAGCGAAATCACAGCTTGTGGGCGGTGAGCTTTTTGTTCATTGGTGACATTTATTTTTCATTATATGAGTAAAATGTGTGTGAGAATTGTAGTTTTTAATGTTGTATGTATGTAGTTTATGTTCATAATTCGGGGTATTACCTTTTTACCTTTTCCAAGATACATAGCTTCTTTGATGTGATAGGGAGTCCTTTTACAGTCATTTTACCTCTGATAGCAGCGACCCAATAGCAACCTTATCGAGAATAAAAATCATTGTGATTTTGACTTGTCACTAGCAGCCGTCCAACAGCAACCTTATTACAAGGAGTGTAAAGACCAATGTGATTTTGACAGTGATTCAAACTCAGAGGTAAATGGACTAATAATCAACAGTCGCTCACTGAACTTTATTCAGAATTACTTGCAGCAAGCAATAATGAAAATGTTTTTTAAATTGATACGCAAATGACAAATGATAACTTGTTGTCAAAGTTTTATTTAATTAATGAAGTTTTATTTAAAACGGTACAAGATTACCTTGGCCCAATTCAGAACTAACTCCGCCATCTTGTACAATTTCTGTGACAGTTCCACAAATGTTTACCAACAAGGCCCCCCGTCAAATTATAATGTGTGTAAGAAGTCATATAAGATAATTCAATAAGATAAGGCAGCTTATAATTATATTTATTTTATTACGCATTTGAAAGTTAACTTTTACGTAATCTGGAATATGTACGTTCTAAGATAGCTGTCGAAAAACGGTTAACCTAATGGAAAGGATATAGTTCAAGTTTAGGCAAAGTCCAATAAACCTGGCGCCATAAACGCTGCAACTTCATGATATTTAAAATGGCGATTTACCGAGTCTCATTGTAAGGTTAAATATTTGCGGTTTTAGTATGAGCTTAAAGCAAACCGTTCGATCAAAGTCAAGCTAATGTATTTTATATTTGTGCAGTAGAATCAATAGTTAACCAATGAATAGGGCGCTTATCGCTTCGAAGCTCCCGCGCGAGCGTTTTAGATTCAGTTCAAGAGTCAGATAAAGTGTAGTTCTAGTTAGTTTTATTTTGTAGTTGGCTAAGTTATAACAGCTGCATGGGTCGATCGATCAGGTTCAGTTACGCTTGCCGCGGTTGGTCCGTCGATGGGTGACCATCTTTACATACCATACACCCCTCCGCGCTTCGGAAAGCACGTTGAGCCGTTGATCCCGGCTGTCATTTGTGGATTGTGCCTTTGATAGTCGTTACGGGTCGTCAGAAGCCCGAAAGTCTGAGAACCAGTCTTGCCAAGGCTATTACCCAGTTATTGGGTTGTGGAGGTCAGATAGGCAGTCGCTCCATGTAAAATGCTGGTATTCAGCTGCATCCGGTTAGACTGGAAGCCAACTCCAACATAGTTCTGAAAAGGCTGGGCAGATGAGATCATTTTAAATTAATATTAACTTACTGATAGACATCTTTCTTTCGTCTTAAGATAGAGACAAGAAATACTAGAATTTTCATCAATCTTTTCGTTATAAATTGATTCCTCTGTACTCCTTCTTCAAAGTGAAATGAGAGCGACAGCTAATCAGAATTCGAAGGGAATCGCGGAGATAACTGAATCAGGAAGTAACTCCAATATCGTAAGGCCTGGCTGTGGTGTTGGCTGCAATATTACTTAGGTGTATAGGTATGTATGTAGAACTCTCCACGACGATGTCGCACGGAATAACATTTCATCTTGTATATCTATGCTGCCTCATAGCAGTGACGACGATATTATTGTATACTGACTATAATAATATTATCACATGGGTAACGTGTCAAATGTACGGTCATCAAAGGAGATAAGTAACCAGGGCCGTTGGATATAGTTGAAGTTTTGTAAGAAACCAATGGGTGTTTTCGAATAAAATTTAATTTAATTAATAGAAAACAAACAGTTCATTTAAAAAATCCATCGGTTTCTTACTAAACTTCAACTTACAACCTTTGGCGACTGTATAAGTTAATTTTTACTAAATGAAACGAAGATGCTTGCTTTGGTATGAAATATGATTCGAAGGACTGGAACAATTTGCCTGCTGCGGTTTTCCCGTCCGATTATAAATTAAGTGTCTTCAAGGCTAGAGTGAATAGGCTCATAATAAATTAGTGCGCTTTATCATCAACGATTGAATCACTGCTTTCCATCAGGCGGGATCGCAGTCAAGCACTAGTTTATATCATTTAAAAAAAATGACAATATTAACAGAAACAGTTATAACCGAGACATTTATTATAGTTGCTACAAACAATTAGTGTTATTTTAGTTAATTACACTTATAATAACTAACTTCCGCCCGCGTGGTATGCGTGGTGATAGGAAAATACTTCCTTCCCCAGGTCTCAAAGTATCCTCATGCCATTTCATTTCATCAAAATCGGTTGGATATTAGTTTTGGATATAAGTCGGAATAAACAGACAGACAGACAAAATTTAAAATATTGGTTTTTGTTATAGGTAAGCACCGTATCTATTTTCATATGCATTTAGTAAAAAGCTGTTATTTTCACATTACAAACAGACACTTCAATTTATTTTTTTTGTATTTGCAATATTTGTGTTGTATGGACAAAATAGCTATTTATTCCGCCAAGAGCGTACCTAGTATTTATGTAGTTTTGAAGAGTATAGGTATGAGGGTTGATGTAATTAAAAGCACAAGAGACATATTCTCAGCTTTGTCTCTGGAAAAGCAACACACCTGCGATGCCTCTTGTATTGCAGAACTTTCTGAGGTGAATACCACATTTCATCGGCATCTTTGCTAAAAAATAACATTATAAAAAACCGACCAAGTGCAAGTCGGACTCGCACGAGAAGGGTTCCTTACCACAAAACAAAAACATCGAAAAAAACAACACGTTCCTTGTATGGAGACCCCATTTAATTTGTATTAACAACTTTATTTAATTTTTATTATTTGTTGTTATAGCGGAAATAGAAATACACACTCTGTGGAAAATTCAACTGTCTACCTTTTACGGTTCATGAGATTCTGCCCGCTGACAGTCAGACGGACGAACGGAGAGCGAAGGTTTAGTAATAGGATACCGTATGCACCCTTTGCTTACGGAACCGTAAAAGTAATAAAGGTTCAGGTCAGAAAAGTAATCCCAATTACTCTCCGGATGTACGATATACAGAAATAATCCTTCATCCGATTGTCGTTTCATATGAACTGCCATTCAATGATTCCAGCTCTTGGTAAAGGGTAAATTCGTAGAAGCGACTACTGGTGGACTCATTGGCTCACTATTCATTTGACAAATCCATGGAACAGACATAATAATATAAATTAATAATAATTCTTTTATTTTTTTTTTATTAAATTAATGATTAATAAAATGTTTGATTTAATTAATAAAATGTTACCTTATTGTACTTAGATTAAGCTAGTTTGCATGTATATATAAGTCCTCTTCATAATTTTTTTTTTGTTTTGCTGTGCCCGACAGGGTCCACAATTGTTACAACAAATGTTACCTACCACCTAAGCATATACATTGTAGAATGCAATAAATGATTGAGTATTGAGTATTGAGTATTCAATGAGCACACAACAGAATGGTTATATGGAATACCATTCTGAGTTCCTGAAGGTTTGCAGAGCGTATTCCCAAATCATCAGGCATTCGGTTGGCGAGTGGTTGGATGGTCGCAGTGTAAGCAGACAGACGTTTTGTTTTTACGACATCTAATATCGGAGAGGAACAGATTCGTTCTATCCGGTACGCGTACATCATCATCATCACCAGCATATAGCAGTCCACTGCTGGATATAGGCCTCTCCTATTACACGCCATTCAACTCGATTTTCGGTAACTCTGCCTCTGTCATCCTGCAAAGATCGTCGCTCCACCTAGTCTGAGGGCGTACGCGGCTATGAATATGCAAGGATTCGTCATCAACATTATCAGCCAATAGTAGGTCAATCAATATTCAATGGAAGGATAACAGTGGCCGAAGTTTGAGTTTAATCGACAAGGCTTTTGTGGACATACATAACTTCGGTGAAATGCCAATCTCATCCATTCATTATCAGGAAGCAAGAACAAACAAAGACACACTCTCCGAAGTCCCATGACTCCCGAACAAACTAATGTGATTTCATTACCCACACGATGGGTAGAGTAACCTAGTTAATTATGGACTCTGTTACATCAGATTTGTATTTAGTGAGTGCGGAATTAATGGCTCTCCTGATTTAATCCCCAGCGATAGTGTGGTCGCAAAAGGGGTATTTAATTTATTGGGTGTGACAGTGCAGTAATGGTTTTTGTTATCTGACTTTGGTTTCCATTGAGGGCAGAGCTATGGAGCTATTTTTAAAAGTATAATTACACCACATTGTATAGGGTACAGCATCTGATAAAGTAAATAGTAACAGGTGAACTGTCTGTGGAAAACAAAACACTATCTTAGCTAAATCGTAGTGGCGCAAAATGCCAAAGAATTCTTTTTATTCTCGTGGGAAGCAATCTAAATACAAACACACCGTGCACAATAAGTATATTGAAACTTGTCAAAGAAACATACACACGCGCAATTTCCTTAGTGTTGCAGGATTAGGCGGCAGTAACCATAGCCCAACAAACCTGTGCGATTCGAGACCAAAGAGATCTATGATTGCGATTTCTGGCAAAGGTCGTGTCGTAACGGGATTTCGAAGCCACAGCCAATGTTTAGAAGTGAATAGGTTCACTAACAAAGCTATGTTTTGTTTTTGTTGGAAACAGTACTCCTCGAACTAGAGTTGCCTTCAAAAGTCCACCAACAGCTTGGTTTTATTAGGTCACGTCACTCAAAACCGTCAGAATTTTTGTTGAATATCGTAATATTATAATGGAGAAAGCTTGTCGCTTAGTAATAACAGCCGCACGGGTCGATCGATCAGGTTAAAGTAATCTTGCCTACGGTTGGTCCGTCGATGGCTGACCATCTTTACATATCAAGACTCCTCCGTGCTTCGGGAAGCACGTTAAGCCGTTGGCCCCGGGTGTCATTCGTGGATTTTTGACAGACGTTACGGGTCATCAGAAGGCCGGACGTCTTAATGTAGCCTATTAGATTGCTATCCGGTCCATCCGTTTAAGACATTAATTTAGGTACAGGTAGGTAGGTAGTCCAAAGTTCTTTTCGAAAATATTTAATTGAATTAGAACTTATTAATAGCTTAGTTTTATTTATTACTAGCTGCGCCCCGCGGTTTCACCCGCATAAGATTCGATTCCGTGGAAATATCGGGATAAAAAGTATTCTATATGTTAATCCTGGTTATAAACCATCGGTGTGCTAAATTTCATCCAAATCCGTTCAGTAGTTTTTGCGTGAAAGAGTAACAAATATCCATCCATCCATCCATACAAACTTTCGCATTTATAATATTATATATATATATAGTAGGAATTAGGTTAGGATAGTAGGATAGGAAGTAGGATGGTAGGAAGTAGGAAGTAGGATACTCGTAATATTATTATCAATATTAGATCAAAATAAATATTTACAGAGCAGTGGTGGCCCAGTGATAACAGCCGCGACTTACGAGTTGTAGGTCGTTGGTTCGAACCCATACAGGCGCTTTACTTTGTGTAAATTATATCATCACTACTGCTCTCTAAACGGTGAAGGAAAACATCGTGAGAAAACCGGCATGTCCTAGAACCAAAAAATTCGAAGACATGCGACATCTACCAACCCGCACTGGGCCCGCGTGGTGGATTAAGGCCCACTCCCTGTCACAGAGAGGAGGCTTGTGTCCCAGCAGTGGGAATATTATAGGCTGATTATGTAAATATTTACAGTTGAAATCAATGAAAATAATTTGCAATTATAAAACGCAGATCCCTAAACACGATTATTATTTACCTGAATCTCAATTCTCGAGTATTTGTTCGTCCTTGTATCGTTGCTTTTAGTACAAGCCGTTTATTGCAATTAACTGAGGTGCCAAGATGATTATTCCCTAAGGGGACGATCAAACAATTCAGTGAACTTCAGTCTCATTTCAAACGAGCGAGCGATTCGAACTATTTACTTATTTATTAGCGTCCCAGCCCGGCTTTGCGCGGAAAGCTTATAAGAACCTACACTTCTTTTTATTGTTATTGCGCCTTTATTATACGAAATGTTTTTACTATTGGAGCAGTTATTTTTTGTTTGTTACTTTATCACGTAATATTTATTGTTGTTTTCAGTATTTTATTATTTTGTTCGACATTCGGTTGATTTTCATGGTTGTCATTTCGAACAAGACTTATTCATAACTAAAATAATTCTCATTTTAATAAACAATTTTTCTTTGTAATTCTTTCTTATTTCATTCTTTGGAATCGTTTTCTGATACAATATTATTTTTAACTATCCGAGCCCGCCCTTACCACTTACGTCCTTATTTTCTCAGTGACGAGTGATGTTCTATTTTTTTAGCCTTCCGTGGGAACATACTTCTCACGCACGTAATATTAGAAAAACATACCTTCCTATATATATAAATAAAAGGTTAATAAACGTATTATTGAAATCCCTAGAACGGCCTTCCCTTTGGTGTCCCCTTTAAAACCCTAAAATTGTATAGCAATTTTTTTCGTAGATGCGTAGTAGTTTCGTAGCGTTGTGCTACGCCACCAGTTGATTCACATAAATAAATCTTAAAACATCGAACTAGCCGTACTTAAATTCAGCTTCAGCTCACGTATACAAGGGAAAAGTTTGCCTTCTCGCCTCAGTTTTCACTATAGCCTGCTTAAGAGTATTTAAATCTGCCAACACAATGTTCTTTAACAAAGTTGTAGCTACCCTGTTAAAGTTCACTTATTAAACAGTGGGCAGCGAAATTACTGTTGCGTAGAACAATAGATATTCGAGGTTTAAATTATAATTGTTGTACATAAATCAGGAGAATGCGTAATGAGTTTTAAGTCTTTACTTTGAGGTTTAAACTGCTATGATTGACGTGCGCTTCTGAAATGCAATAATTCTCGAAGTCGAGACTTTGATGACTACTCCTACATAATTTGACTACCTGATAATTGCAGTTCGCAGTAATAGCTTCGAGTAAATTGCACGATAACTGTGATTTCCAAACTTCATGGAGCGACTGCATGACTGTATTCAAACCTAAGTCGCATTTGTATTAGGTTCCCATCTGCATCTCCATGCAAATCAGGGTTTTTACTCATAAACAATGATACAGCGATATAACAAAACCGTACCGGGTAATTAGCTATAAGTAATTACTAAACTGTAACCACAGAAACGATAATGACCACAAGCGGTGTAAGGTGAGCAGTATACAGTTTAATTGCTCATCATCTGCCTAGCCTTTCCCAACTATGTTGGGGTCGGCTTCCAGTCTAACCGGATGCAGCTGAATACCAGTATTTTACATGTAGCCACTGCCTATCTGACCTCCACAGTTACTGGGTAATTCAATATCCCTTGACACACACAGTCCACAGTCGGTCGGTCTTACAGTTTCACC
Source organism: Apamea monoglypha (assembly GCA_911387795.2). NCBI lineage: Eukaryota > Metazoa > Arthropoda > Insecta > Lepidoptera > Noctuidae > Apamea > Apamea monoglypha. The sequence goes on from OU426932.1 coordinate 10,600,268, forward strand.
TCTATGCGTTAATAAATAATACAAGCTTATTATTGTCCTACTTCAAGGAAATGGCCTCTTCTCATACAGAGAAGGCATCAGCATTGATCACCACGTTTCCTCAAGCGTTAATAGGTAACGTAAATTGGTTGGCTGATGTCTTTCACAGCCGTATCTATTAATACGTTTAGAAGACCCTTCTATAAACTTGAAAAGCTTGGTTCAGTGTCCGATAACGTCTGGTATCTCGTTTTGATTTATTTACATAAATTTTACCGGCTTTATTTGGCAATGTCCATTGACTCTTCAAAGGACAATGCGATATAAAAAATCCCTTTTTAGATTTTCCACTATTTTATCTACATAATCCTGCACGCTACCGTCTATTTTTATCCGTCACTGCTCGAATATTTTCCCATGAATTGATTGAATACAAACCCTTTGAGCGGTGGAAAGCATCCGCTATGGCAAAAGGCATTCGATTACACGTAATTGAGTCTCCGCTGAGACCTACAATTCTGCTTACGCCACAGAGCTTGCGAGAACGCATTACAGACTTCCTTTGTTTAATTATTCTTTTAGTTTTTCCTACTATTTCTAATTCGTGAGGAAACCGGTATGTCCTAGAACCAAAAAATCGAAGACATGTGACATCTACCAACCCGCACTGTGCCCGCGTGGTGGATTGCGGCCCATTCCCTCTCATCAAAAGGAGGCCTGTGTCCCAGCAGTGGGAGCATTATACGCTGATTATGACTATTTCTAATTATTTCCTAGCTTAAAGCTTTTGTTTTAGTTAATAGTACTCCTTCTACGAGTTTTTCAGGAACTGTAATTGTCAATACTTACTCATATCTCGCCTGAATAAAATGTTCAAATAGTAAAAAGTTTCAATTGATTTGTCATAAATAATTGTAACCGTCATTTAGTCACGATAGGAAAAGGTATAATTTGCACCAATAATCTCGCACAACAAGTTTTTCGCAGAACATGAGATTATGGTCAGCTGTTTTTCCTCAAAGTAATATAATATTACTAGTATTTAAATGAGGGGCTTGTGGCTAAGTAATAACAGCCGCACGGGTCGATCGATCAGGTTAAGCTACACTTGCCGCGGTTGGTCCGTGGATGGGTGACCATTTTCACATACTAAGACCCCTCCGTGCCTCGGAAAGCACGTTAGGCCGTTGGTCAAGGCTGTCATTCGTGGGTCTTTGACAGTCGTTACGGGTCGTCAGTAGTCCGAAAGTCTGACAACCAGTCTTACCAAGGGTTATCGTATTCCTGTCCTCCGCCTTCCGCATCCAGTTTGTCTGAGCCAGCTTTTTAAGGTAGTCGGTACATCTAGCTGGGGGGCGTCCCACACTAGGCTTGCCGATACGTGGTGTCAACTCCAGGACTCGTCTGTTCCATCGGCCATGGGTCCTTCCAAAAACATGGCCAGCCCACTGTCACTTCATCTTGCTTACTCTGCAAGCTATGTCGGTAACACCGCCAAAGACCAAGAGTACTACAACATTCCGAAATGTTAACAAACCTTTGAAATGGTTAACCTCCATATAACGCTAGCTGTACTAAAAATCGGATTCCTATTAGTGTTGTGTCGTGTCGTGATGCCTTCTGACGCAGTGTTCCTGAACAGATTCGTTTGATTGGTGTATCCCGAGTCACGGCACAACACGACACAGTAATGTGTCTGTGGCTGAAGTCATTTCTCTTTTAACAGTTCAGTCTAACACAACATAATGTTACCTGAAACTAGCCCTAACATCTTTTATATCTAGTTAACGACTGTGTTGACTAGATCTACGCCTTGCTATGTGACTTTCATGACGCAAAAACTGTTTGCCGACTATTTACGACATTTGCACGCACGTCCGCTTTTATAGGAAAGCTTGTTGGACTCTTAGTTTCATTAAAATATCCTTCGAATGGATGGATCACTCTTAGTGTACATAAACACGAGTGGCACATGTCAACGGCAGCCACAGACGCGTCGACGGCGGTCATCAACGAGTGTCGACGGTTGCAGTCGCCTCTGCTGCTGCCGCGTGCCGCTTGTGTGTATGCACACTTACCTACTACGAAAATTGGCTAGTTATCTAGTTGGCTCCATGATACTAAGCAGGAAAGAAAAAAACATTGTTTAAAGAGGTTCTTTGAGTAATGAATGGTGCAGTAAAGATGATAAAAACATTTCATTTCACCCACAAGCGCGTTGCGGAAACTTTTTATAGTGGCACGGTTTTTTATCTTTTCACCTTATCCTTCCATGAAATATTATTGTGCGTCAGCCTTTAGGGGATGTAGGTACTTACTATTGGTTTTATGATCATCTTTATGTCATATTTGTGTGACATAATTAATGGTTAATATTATACTTCAATTAATCAAGCTGAATACCAGTATTTTACATGGAGCGATTGCCTATCTCTCACACCTCAGTTACTGGGTACGATACCCCTTGGTAAGACTGGCTGTCAGACTTTTGGGTTTCTGACTACCTGTGACGACTGTCAAAGATCTACGTAATTATCTAACGTGCTTTCCGAGGCGCTAACTTAACCTACCTACCTATTGTACCTACTTAACGTTAATTATCGCTAGCCAAGTTATGTACCTGACCTCTCCTATAAAAATAATAATCAATTTTCCAACCACATCGAAATAAACTGAACTCGTTCAATGCACATTCATTAGCTTCAACAGCATTGATATTTACACAGTCAACTTGGAATTAAACCTGTCAATTTGGTGGAAGATAAATACGAACTGACTACAAGCGAGACATTTCATCTGATAACGAGTTTTGACGGCGGTTGATACAAGTACCTACCGCGCCCCGACAGTTTCAAGCACCATCAGACTCTATCTAGGATTGTAGACTAGTTTCAACAGGCTTCGGTAACTAAATCTAGATGTTTATCGTAGATCTTTGGAAAATTATAATATCATTTTTATGTATAAAATAAAATATTAGAGCGTACACACACACGCGCGCACATGGAACTTTAGAAAGAGCGTAGCCTTGTTGGTCTAGTGGTCGCACGCGCTACTGCCGAGCATAAGGTCTTGGGTTCGATTCCCAGGTCGGGCAAAGTGTTATTTAGGTGTCCATCAGGAATTACTCAGTAGCAGTCCAGAGTCTGGATCTGTGCCGGGTTGATGGTAATAAGCTCGCCCCCATTACATGGGACTTGCACTTAACTGGCGGAATGTGGGTGTACTATAGGTACAGCTCTACCTAACCCTTGGAGGATTACAAGCGTGATGTTATGTTATGAGCTTTAGAAAAAAAAACTGTTACACATAATTGATAGAGACGATTACGCACTACAAAGTCTAAATTTTGCTTAAATTCGATGTCATGTGTCATTTTTATGGCCAAATAGGCACAGGAAGGTACAGTACAATTATTGCATACCTTGTGTAATTTGATGTATCGTCTGTGTAGGTACAGACATACAGCTGCTATCCGTATGTGAGCTTATTACTCGAGAATTTGCTCTTATAGGACTTACGTGATTTTTTTATTTTTTTTATTTTTTTTTAAAAAACGTTGCCCCACACTAGGAATTTCTCCTGTATCGTGGGTGCGTTTACAAACATTTAAACTTACATACACAAACAGCCAGACCCGGAACAACTACCTGTAGGCAATACAAATATTTGTTCCGTGCGGGAATCGAACCCGCGACACGCAGCGCAGCAGTCAATCGCTTAACCACTGCACCAACCGTGCCGTCAAACAACACATCGTTCCTTTTCAACACATCAGGTCACGTCAGGGAATACTCCCCGAAGGGTTGGCCAGAGGTGCACTTTAACTACACCTACATTTCACCAGTTATGGTTTAAGTCCTACGTAATACTACGGGGGTGAGTCTATTGCCATCAACCCTGCTCTAATCCAGACTCCGGACTTCTCTTTAATTCATAGACATATTACCTGTAGCTGGGTTTTAGTATCTATTACCAGCTACTTCAGACATAAAAAGAAGCTTCAGGCGGATACACGTTTAAGCTTTAAGTAGTCGAGCACTGAAACAGGCCATAAAACTACAGCTTTGGTAAATGTCATTGTTTAAAAAATGTATATCATAAAAGTACATATAACTGGGGAGTTAAAAATGTGAGGTGCACTCCCCGTCTTTTTGAGAACGTTCGCATTTCAATGTCAATCTGTCAATTTTATAAATTTTTCCTTTTCGCTGAGATGAGATTGCGATTAGATTTTGGACTTTTGCATTTGGACGGGAATTGGTCTCAAACTCAAAAAAAGAACAAGTTGGGGGAAAATATGCGTCACATCCACGCAAAACGGCCATCGCCGGACAGAGCCCCAGCGTTGGTTTTCAGCGACAGCCGGCGTTGACGTGATGACGTCAACCGGTGCAGTAAACGATGAGATATAAATAGCACAATAAGAAATAAAGACAAAATAAATCGACAATGGCGCCGATTCCCTTGTTCACAAACTAAACTAAATTTAAGTTCAATGCATCTTTTTCTTTCTATTTCATTAAGACAAGGACAAAAAATAAATATTAGTTTAGTCCTGTCAAATTAAGATACGCCATAGACAGTTTAGACGTGATAAAAAAATGGGCAACTAAAAGTACGTCAATTTACACCAGGCGTTGACTAATTTGATAGGACTAAACTAATATTTATCTTCTGTCTTTTTCTTAATGAGATAAAAAGTAAAAAATGCACTGAACTTAAATATAATTTAGTTTGTGAACAAGGGAATCAGCGCCAATACCTGGTTTTAAATGTATATTCTAAGTTTTGTATTTCAATTGATTTTGGTTTAGTTATATTTTAGTTTTTGTTTTCCTGTCTTGCAATAATCATTTTGTACCACTTTGAAAATGTCGCAACTCCAAGATTCAGGCAAATGCCTAGTTTGGGGGTCATCGTCTATTCTAATCTTGTACAAATTGTGAAAGTAAATAAAAAATAAATGTTTATAAATAAACATAATATTTATAAAATACCAAATACCTTCCGGGCAACGAGTCACGCGCTTTTAGTGATCCGAAATTACTTACACCAAACATTTTCAATATTATCGGCTTTCATAATGATTTTAATCTATATCATTGTAATAGGCTATGTTTTAATCGGCAGAGAGCGTTGTGTGTACAAAATGAATTACTCTCCCAATACACAACAAATCTCTGTCTTTCTTCCTACATAAACTCAGTTATACACCATTAAAGTTACGTGACCACTTTACAAACACCTTAGGACGTTATACGGTTTTACGAGTATTATGGACCCAATTCGACTTTAGTAACAACTTTACGAGGGAATTGTGGATAGAGTGCTATCGGTTACGGGTCGTAGCCACGGCATTTAATAAACTATTTTTTTTTGCACTGGCTCTTGGACTATTGAGGAATTCTGTTGCCCTGGTATTTTTTGTCTTTTGATCCCTTAGAGGCTGTGGGTAAAAATCCGGCTGTAAATAGCTATGGCATCGAGTTTTAGAAAAAGTTTGGCGTGTTTGTTGTCTCTGTAATACCTGTGTGACAGTCTCATTTTAAAACTTGTGTCATGTGTCAAATTAACGTTCCGAGTACGTCAGTTTGACACATGACACAAACAAAAGATCTCAGTAGGTACCGGAGTCGTTCGGGTACTGTAGATCTTTTTTTTTTAGGGTTCCTATCACCGTGGCTGCGTATACGGGTTTGTGCTGTGTACTTACATCAAATCTGCCTAGCCTTTTCCGTACTATGTTGGGGTCAGCTTCCAGTCTAACCGGATGTAGCTGAATACCAGTATTTTACATGGAGCGACTGCCTATCTGACCTCCACAACCCAGTTACTAAGTAACACGATACCCCTTGGTAAGACTGATTACCAGACTCGAGCTTCTCATGAATCGTAACGACTGTCAAAGATCCAAAAATGACAGCCGAGCCCAACGGCTTAACGTGCTTTCTGACGCACGGGGGTCTCGGTATGTAAAGATAGTCACCCATCCACGAACCGACCGTGGCAAGCGTAGCTTAACCTGATCGATCCATCCGTGCGACTGTTATTACTCAGCCACGAGCCCCTCTGCTGCTCACTTACACACAAGATGGAAATACATAGTTATGTCAAGTGTCACTGATTACTACCACCTACCTTCCCCACCTACCTTCCACCTACCTTTACCTACCTTCTATGTTGTCATTGTAGATATTGGAAAACTGATAATTCATTATAGGTAATAGGTTGCCCGAAGAATAAAATGATGTAAATATCGTTGCTTGATTAAATCCACCTTCTATAATTTGATGGTGATGAATTGATAATACTGAGCCATTGTCACTAAATGAGAGTACCTATAGACTGTTTTCAATCATCTCCCAAGCCCATACAATCACTTTATAAGACCCTTAAGGAGAAAGAAGAGGTTTCCATCTAATCAGCGGGGTAATTGCGTAACACACTAAGTGCTCATACGCAATGAATGTAGTTGATCTGTTAAAATGAAAGCCATTGCTACTGTTAGTGTGCATGCACATGAGGGATACGCGTCAACGGCAAAGGCAACTGCAGCCATCGAGAACTCGAGAACAAGCACACGAGCGGCACGGGCTGACTGCAGCTGCAGTTACCTCTAGTGTCGCATGTGTGTATGCACACTAACAGTAGCAATGGCTTTCATTTTGACATTTCAACTACATTCATTGCGTAATTTAAGTTGCTGAGCAGATAAATTCGAGCTTAATAATGAAGCAATGGATTAGCAATATCCTTCAAAATTATTCAGATTGTAATTGCTAGTGTGTTACGCAATAACAGTTGGTGGGCATTGTGGGATAATCAATTACATCAATCCTAGTCATCATATAAGAAGAAAACTTTCCTAATTGTTTGTTGCAAGGGACTGCTTATCTGATTACTTACAAGAAGGAAGTCTTCCTTATAGGAAATTCCTGCAAAGGCGCTCCCACACCAGGAGCATTTGCCTGTAACGTAACAATACGAGGTTCTACTGTAACTGCCAGGGCTTTGCAAGTAGACTGCGCAGGCCGACAACTGCTAGGTAGTGTTGAGAGATGACTGAAACCTGGAGGATAGGTTAATACACATAACAAGCTTCTGCCCGCGACTTCGTGCGCGTGTTTCGTCGATCCACCCCGTCGCATTGCCTCGCCTGCCCGCGCTGTCACTTCGTGTTCTCTTAGGGTTCGTTTTCTCGACTCCTAAGAGCGCTAGCGGTATGTTAAATAGCCTATAACCTTCCTCAGGAATTGGGCTATAAAATGCATTTTTTTTAAAAATCCGATTGATAGTTCCAGAGATCAGCACGTTTAAACAAACAAACAAAAAACAAACTCTTCAGCTTTATTATTAGTAAGTAGATATAGACAGATAGATATAGAATAGGTAGAAGTAACACTGTTAGGTCGGAGGAGGTTATAGGTGAATGCTCCCGGTGTGGGAGTGTCTGTACGAAAATTCATTTTCAGAGGAAAAAGTTACTAAAGTTCTTTATGCATTATTGCGATCCTTCTAATACTGATTCCTTTATCTTGTTGTCGGGCACGAGACAACTTTTTGTAAGAAAAATCTTTCAATGTGTAATTTATACGAGGAAGGTTTTTTCTCGAAATATTTTTATCTAGAAATGTAATCACGTTTCTGTATGGTACAGTTTCAAGTTTACAGGATGATAATAAAACCGACAATTGCGTAACACACTATCAGTGGCAGTGGCTTTCATTTTGACAGCTCAACAATATTCATTGCGTTATTTCCGTTGTTGAGCAAACAAATTTTTCGAACATATGAAGTAATGGATTAGCAATGTCCTTCAAAATTATTTAGATTGAGATTGTAGAGTGCTACGCAATTAGGGTGTAGACTAAGGACTCTAATTTTGAAAGAACAAGAAATTACTTTAATCACAACGTTTAGTTGCTTGTTGGTCCAGGGGTCGCAAGCGCTACTGCTGAGCATGAGGTCCTGGATTCGATTCCCGGGTTGGGCAAAGTGTTATTGGAATTTCTCACTAGCAGTCCAGAGTCTGGATTTGTGCTCGGTTGATGGCAATAGTCTGGCTCCCTGTTACATAGGAATTAAACATATAACTGACGAAATATGGGTATTTTATAGGTAGACCTCTGCCTAACCCTTCGGGGGATACAGGCGTGCTGTTACGTAAGATTGCCAATTCAGACTTAAATGTCCTTGTTTCCACACGCTACTCGATATTTTCCTTTATCTTTAAGGAACATGAAAACGAAGTAAAAGTTCCACGTGCTGATCCCAGAAACATTCTACATACGTTGGAATTCTGTGCCAAGTTTCATCCAAATTCCTTTAGCGGTTGGGCGTGATCGAGTTAAAAATATATCCACATTTATATTCAAACATCTGAACTTTCACATTTGAATTCTAGGAACGTGTCGTAGCAATTATTTTTGACTATCTTCCTTCCTCTGTGGTCCTAAATGTTCCGGGATCACTCGTCCATATTTAGTAGGTAGGTATACCTGTGAAAGACCATCCACTCTAAAAAAAATCATCACTTATACCCTCTCCATTAGGTTAACCGTTTTTTGACAGCTGTCTTAGAACGTACATATTCCAGATTACGTAAAATTTAACTTTAAAATGCGTAATAAAATAAATATATAAACTGCCTTATCTTAGTGAATTATCTTATTTATGGCTTACACAGACATTATAATACCGTACGTGTATCAATCAATGTATTGTATGTGGCTGCAATCACTAGTTCCATCTGTCAAAAAACGGTTTATCTAATGGACAGGGTATAGCTGGATCACACACTGTAACGCGCCACGCGACGGGGCGCAGATAACGCGACCTCGCGCGTGATTTTTTACATACAAATTCAATAAATATACGCTTCCGCGCGGGGAATTTGGCTCCGTTTCCCGCGCCCCGTTGCGTGGCGCGTTGTAGCGTGTGGTGCGCCTAAAGCTTTTGCAGTTTAGTGTAACAAAGGAACAGAGAGGGTTTTCACAGTTACCTATTAAATTAATCATATAAAATTACTTAGTTAATACCTGCCACGAGTAGCTACTTAATAGAAGTTCTTTTTTTGCATTCATAATGCAAAAAAAGAACTTCTATTTTTTCTACAAAAAAACCCCTTGACAAAACGCCCAAAGCGAAAAAAAATATTAGGCTATTTACTACTTTTCCCGGAAATATTTTATTACGAAACCGAGTATTTTCTTAATTATAATGCAAATTTTCAAATTTCTTTACCCTTCACTATTTTCCTGCTTTTGCAGTACAAAGATAAAATTAAACAAATTCCACGCATAAAGCGGGCCACAATAAAGTCAGGAATTTATTTCATCTCTATGAAAACGGTTGAATATCATATAACATGGACTCCTCGACTAAGACCTTCGGCTTCAAGGTTAGAATTTAGTGTTAAAATATCACTAAAACAAATTATTATGCATCGCGGTATGTGTTCGCATGGTTGTATGAAATAATAATGTTTGAAATATCGTTGCAAGCTTCTAACTTAGTTTTCGTACGTATGTTTGTCTGTCTGTCTGTGTATGTCCTTTAATTATGTTCTTTATAAGATTTCTATAAAAACTTGAAAAAAATGTGTTATTTTATTTATAACAGGTTCAACAATAATACCTAATTGCTTAACACACTATCAATCCCAATCTGAATCATTTTGAAGGATATTGCTAATCCATTACTTCATATGTTCCAAAACATTGTCTGCTCAACAACGTAAATAACGCAATGAATGTTGTTGAACTGTCAAAATGAAAGCCATTGCTTCTGATAGTGTGTTACGCAATTACCCCGCTAATTACACGGTGCGATGTAATTGCCTGTATCGTATGATGTAGCAACAATAAAACTTGCACAGTTTAAACAGTGCTCGATGCAAACCCAAGATGCATCAAAAGATGGAAATCATTTGTTGATTTAACAAGCTGACAAATACAACAGTATTCTTTAAAGGTGTGTAAGGAAAAGGTCGGAACTTTAGCCTCCTTATATGATGATATCATTCTTTGGTTTTGATATAATATTCCTTCATGTACGCATGAATCCCTTTGGAGAAGTATTCATATTGATCGTCTTCAAATTCCAGCAGCCTGTTATGATTGTCTTCAAATTCCTTCCAACTTTTATCCAGTGAGGCTAATCGGCTGCCTTTGTTTTTGCAGTCACTAGCTTCGATGTGCCTTCGCCCTTAAACAACACTGACGAGCCGTGCCTAAACACGGCGTATAAACCACGCCGTAGAACAAACGTATCCGTCAACAAGCTTCTATAGTGATCCATATAACACAGAAGACCGTGCCAACACTTGGTGTCGGCGTATAAACCGTAGTTTTTCACGGCAAAAAAAACGTGTATGTCAAAGGGCCTAAGGGAATCCTTGTCAAGACGCCTAAGGGAATAATTTTCTGTACTTTAACAATCGCTGGAATAGCTAGCACCTCAGTTGCGACGATATTCTTGTTACAACTGAACACAGCGTTTATAACAAGGCTTAAAAAAGCTTCTAAGTAATAATACTTCGAAGCTTTTTTAAGCCTTATGCCCACAAAGGAAAAGAACCAGTATTAATAAGGAAAATGCACAAGAAAGAGCTATCCAATAAATTGTTACTCGTTACTCGCAGGCGCAACCGGGGCTTTTCTAGTAACGAGACATAAATTGCTCCGTTCAAAGTCAGGGAGCATATTAATAGCTCGGATACGACACATTAATCTATATTCTGAGTATGTCATATCCGTAAATGTTAGTCTCATGCGATTTGCATCGTTTAAATAGTGTGGTAGGAATATAATTATACTATAGTCGTTCCATTGACATTCAACATATGTAGATAGGAGGAAAGTAGGAAGTAGGTAGGTACTTTAAAATATTGAAAACTAGCGAACCCGGCAGACGTCGTCCTGCCCGAAAAAGCAGCGCCACCTACCGGATCCAATTGTGTATACAAACCTTGTCCTGACAATAACGAACACAAAAATACAGAATTATCCAATTTGATGCAGTCGGTCGGAAGTTATGTGCGTACATACATTTCGGTGATTCATTTTTATTTAGGTAGATATATATTATTAACTAGATTTGCCCGAGACTTCGTCCGCGTGGAGGTCAGAAATTATCCCATGGGAACGTACTCAGGATAAAAAGTATCCTATGTGTTAATCAAGGTTAATAGAATAGGAAACTTTTGTTTACAGACAGGAGTCCATACCCTACGGACTCCTGTCTGAAATAAAAGTTTTGGTAACAATTTTACTTAACTTTCTTTTCTTTTTCTTAACTTAACATTAATAACTAACTATGTGTGCCAAATTTCATCCGTCTTTGCGTGATTGTGTAACAAACATCCAAACATACAAACTTTCACATTATACAATAATGTTAAGAAGGATTTTTGTAGGGAGAATATTTCATTTTATTCATAGAAATAAATAGAAGCGAATTCAAGAATTCAACTTTTTTAAGGTATGTATCCCTGTATTTATGTCACTATACCAGCAATGCAACAGCATAGAACTATTAAAATAACTAATAATTGGTCGTGAGTTATGTTATTGAGAAATAATGTTTAGTTCTTCATAAAGTTCTTCTAATATTTATAAAATGATAAGAAGTCTTGTTTTTCGATATAAAAGTCGAAACTTTTGCCTTCTGTAAGTTTACAAGTAGTATAATATATTCCCTCAATGTGGCGCGGCAATGATACGCCCTATATAGTTCCGAATTCTAATGTTTCTGTCCCTACACTTCAGTAGGAGTTTGCTCATTCGGCCATTTTACTTTTCCTAGGTACTTACGTAAGTTGAAAGTGGAAGCCGTTTCGAAGGGCCCTGTTTTAATTAACTTCAAAAGGAACGAGCTCCGTAATTTTTCTTTGTTTTCTGTAGTTTTTAGGATTCTATGAAGTGAGCTAGGTTATTAACTAAAATTGGTAAACAACTTTTATTTGATTGTTACATAACATCGCGCCTGCATTCCCCGAAGGGTTAGGCCTATTTGTTTATTAGTGTCAAGATTTACGTTCACACACCTAACCTATTTAAGGAGGTGTATATACCTAAAGACCATTATGAAAAGCCAGTATTTAATTACAGTTTCACGAAGAGAAAAACCCGAAAGCAATTATTTCGTTGAAAAAAGTCTCAATACTCACTACCGTTTTTTAATATCCGTCTCCCGCACTACAATGTTCAAGAAATCCGTTGAATAAATAGTCTATTTTGCACTGTTCACTTAGCCACGTTAGCCCTTCCCTGGTACAATAGGCCCGGAGGTAGTAATAACCTTATTTCCTTTGTCTGTCTTTACTCCCCAGTCTGTTTTTGCTATCTCTATACCAAGCTATTTATTATTCTGGTATCGAATTTCCATTTGATTCTTGAATATTTTGAGGACCTTTCCTGTAATGAGATGTTAGTAGGGTGATTTTTAAGTGAATTATTTATAAATGAAACGTACAATCCGCAGCCTAATTGCGTAACCATTTTCGGCAAATGATTGAGATTAATTGGTTTCGTTTCGATCGCTTTTTGTTTCATTTTACGATTATGAAAGTCGACGCATGAAAGTCCCGTCAAAATCAGTCCAGCCGTTTTGGAGATTAGACGGAACAAACAGACAGACAGACAAACAACAGACAAACATAAAATGTTTTTTAGTTATATGTACCGTATATACTTTCATAAGCATTTAGTAAAAAGCTGTTATTTTGACATTACATACAAACACTTCAATTTTATTTATTTGTGTAGATGTATAGACTAAAGTTTACGCAAGTTTTAAATATTTAACCAAAACTAGCCACTTAATTACAGAAATTAACTACTCAATTACTAAATTTTAATCCCGAATTAAATCCACTGATTAATTTCACAAAGATTCATGCCACCAAACAAACGGAATCTAGTTAGTAAGAAACAAGGTAGCTACCTACTTCTCAGTTCTCAATATCACAGAAAAAGAGAAAGGCGATTTCCCCACAAAGAGGGAACGAACTCAGTGTTTTTACTCACCCTCACATTGAGGGCCTTCGACGACGGCGATGGCTTGGATCCCATTTTATGCTAAACAAAAAAATCGTTATCAACTTCTTGCGAACCGGCAGCCTTATTTTATGAGGTACTCAATTTGAAAGACGTTATTGTTCGGGTACTTTGAGTGCGCCTAATAAAATAATTATAATATACCTGTAACCTGAGGGGCATGTGGCTCTGCCAGGGGCGCGGATTGTTCGAAAGAGATACCGTGGCCCCTGGCACAAGCAACTGAAGGAACACGGGTGGGTTTAAGTCAGTAAAAGTCTGACACGCCCTCCCGCTCCGCCCAGAGCGGGAGAAGTCATCTGATGATTTCCCACCAAAAAAAAGGGGCATGTGGCTCAGTAATAACAGCCGCACTACGGGGTTAAGCAACACTGGCCGAGGTCGGTCCGTGGATGGGTGCCCATCCATAATAGAACCCTCCGTGCCGTAATTAATTTAATTTCGCCGTATTAACTTGAACGAGTAAAGACCAATGACAATGTGCGAATAGTACGGGAGTCGAGTAGGCCGTCTCTGGCGACTGCCTACTGCCGCGCGTGCTTGTATGAAGATTTTGTTTTTTGTTAGGTATGATAATTTAGTGAGTTTCTTAATTGTGGGACAGACACACTAAAATGTAATTGACAGGCTTGGTGATTTATCGAGGTAGGCACTGCTTATATGCCTTTATGCAATGCACGCCACTGATGTAACGGTACTTGAATTTCAGTAGATCTGTTTCCAAGGACATCAATCGAGCGTAATAATATACTCGTAGATCATATAACTTCTGTCTATTTACTTATAAATATCTTAAAGATTGGTAGATTGGGATTGCGAGATTGGTAAGATCAGTGGTCAGGCACTAGTTGTCTGGCATTTTTGCTGAACTGGGTCTTTTTGGCGCAGCCGTGAGGCACACTCTCCTGCTTCTTACATCGCACTTTACACTTTTTATTTACTGCTCTATATTCTATTATTATTTTCTTTCTTTCTTTGGTAATGTAATTAATTATAACAATGTTTTCCTCGTGATACAGTAATTGTATAAGTATTTTCACAACAACACTTAAATGATCTTTTATAATTTTCTTACAAAAAGCAATTCTCCAACAAAAATTAACAGAAACCTTGACTCACCTCGATTGTTCAAATCATGCCTGAATCTGAAAAAAAAAGAAACAGCTCGTTAGTTTCAATTTTACAATGCAATGCAGAATAAAATTCGCCATTTTGATTTGTTGCAGACGGAGTTGCATTTCTTCCAACAAAGTGGTCCCCAATAATTCATGAAGCAATTTAGCAAATTGCAATTTACATAATGCTGACCATCGCCATGGAAAATTAATAGTGTCTTTTATTAACAGTGGCTGAGCTACGAGGAGCCTCCGGTTTTATTTCAGGGAACTAATTAATAAAACATTTCGTGTAAAGCTGCCTTTATAACGTGTGTGGGTTTTAAGGTGCGCTTACACTGATACACTACTATTTTGCTTCCTATCTCCTACTATTTTGCTGTGTCCGACAAGGGCCACAATGATCACATATCACATTTTAAGTTACCACCTAAGTACAAATAGTGGAATGCAAATAAATTATTGAGTATTGATATAGTATATCAAAACCGACCACTCTATTTGTTATATAACATACTTAAGTTAGCCAATTTGATAAGACGAAAATGGGACGAAAATGTGTGGAAATAAACAACGTTTTTGTCTCAAGCAGGGATTAAACTTAGTATAATGCTTTAATGAACTCTAAAATTAGCTGAAAGTCTGGCTGGCTTAGAGAAATGTTAGAAAATTTTATTTTTGTACCTACCGTACCGTTTTTGTCTAATGTAATAATGAATAGAGCTTAGTCCAGTCACAAGACTACAAATTTTTAAAGCATCTAATCTGATTACACTAGACTTTAGTGAAACAAGATACTCCAATTTGTAGGCTTTTTGGTATTTCGGTCAAATTTTCCTAAGACCTGTCTTCATGTTGTTCCTAATTTCAAATTTTTGTTATTTTGTCTAATATTTTGAACACGTGTTTTCAAGTCGTTCCTAATTTTCTAATTCTAATCCTTTGAAACACTTGCTCGAAGCTGGTTCGTTAACACATAGTATCCCCGTCGCAAAGGCATGTTATGTTATTACTCTGAGGTCGGGTTATACTCGTACTCTGTTCGTTATACACCTTTAGATCATTAAAGTTCCGCGAAGTTCTTAATGGGTGTACCGTACCATACACTAATATGAAATTATCGGTACTGAGAGGGTTTATAGAGTTTCGAGGAAATACTTCCCTATAAAGTTTCCTGTTTTCATTATTTTTCTCAAAATGTATACCTTCATCACTACATATTATAAAACAACGTCACGCCACGTCTGTCTGTTTGTCTGAACGAGATAAACTGAAAAACTTCCAAACGGATTTATATACGGTTTTCATCAATAGACGGAGTGATTCATAAGGAAGATAAAAGTGTATAATTATTTAAGGTTTTGTGAAAATTTGCTGAAATATGACGATGATTGTTGAAAATGTCGGAAAAATCATGCCGACTGGACTTTACTAGCGTGCGCCGCGTAAACATTGGATGAAATCTGGCACAAAGGATAGTTTATGAAAAAATTAAAAAACTCGTCCGCATCGCTGTCAATAGGAACAGTGCCCAAAAGGCTTTGCCACGTAGTATGGCGATGCTGATTCTTTGGCTAAGAAAGAGACCAGCCCTCTGGTTACGTGAAGAGTCGACCAACCGGTTGGCGATATCTCGAAAAACCAATTGGGCACTCGGAGCCCATGGCCGTAGTTTTTCCAAACGGGTCGAACATATTATAGTTTCCAATCAGCTTCGAATCTTTTCTTCATTTGAGGTTTTCTGCACCTGCAGCAGCCGCCCCAGCACAGCCTACCATGGTTCATTAGATTTTTAAATCACATCGTTAATTACTGTTTTTACAACCTAACAGTAATCTACCTATATATATACATACTCGTATTACCTATATACAAGTATATAATAAAAAATTAAAGAAAAAGGCAGGAGCTCATTGGGCATAAAAAAATTCCTCCGCATCGCTATTAATCCGTGTAAGTATGTTAAATAAATAATACTTTACAAAAAAAAAAAAAATTGCTAATCTCACCTAAAATAAAATGCAACTCTTATTACCTACCTATATAGGCTATTCTTGTTTCAATATAAACGTAGGGCGTCCCATTGTTTTTGATATTCGCGTCGGAAACATTGGCAACAAAGTATTAAATTCATTGAATTATACCGGTGAGCCGTTTCCGTTTTAGTCACATTTATATTTAACGTTCATACTTCTAAAGTTGTAAAAAAATAAAAGACCGGTTTTGACATTTGAGAATGCGTTCTTGACACCTGTCAGTTTCATACAAACGAATACGTGTTTTGCGAATTTGATCTTTAGTATCTACTAGAACTGTCAAAAACGGGCCTCTTATTTTTTGACAACTTTAACCGAATTGATAATCTTGTTCGATACCTACACCATAAACTTTTTTTTACGGTGGATTATAAAAGAGGGCTTGTGGTTAAGTAATAAAAGCCGCACGGATCGATCAATAAGGTAAGGATAAGTTACGCTTGCCGCGGTTGGTCCGTGGATGGGTGACCATCTTTACATACCAAGACCCTCCGTGCCTCGGAAAGCACGTTAAGCCGTTGGGCCCTGCTGACATTCGTGGATCTTTGACAGTCGTTACGGGATGTCAGAAGCCCGAAAGTCTGACAACCAGTCTTACTAAAGAGTTTTATTACCCAGTTACCGGGTTGTGGAGGTCAGATATGCAGTCGCACCATGTAAAATACTGGTATTCAGATGCATCCGGTTAGACTGGAAGCCGTCCCCAACATAGTTGGGAAAAGGCGAGGCAGTTGATGATGATGTCTAGGCACGTCCTCTGCCACACCCAGCCCAAATAATGTAGTATATATATAATTTGCATAGAATACCAGCACAGCTAAGATAATTAGTCTAAAACGTTCCCACTGTTGGGACAAAGGCCTCCTCTCTGCGAGAGAGAATGGGCTTGACGCGGGTTGGTAGATGTCACGTTGGATTTTTTGGTCCTAAGACATGCCGGTTTTGCCGCTGCCGCATGCCGCTTGGCTTACATAATGAATGTTGTTGAACTGTCAAAATGATAGCCATTGCTACTGTTAGTGTGTTACTTCTGCAATTTCATCTTATTATTTTTTTTCTTTATATTTTTATTTTTTTTATTTTCAATTTGTATCAAGTAGAAAGTGGGAGAGGGCACTGACTTCTGTAATACAGGTTTTTACCTAGCTCAGAAGTCAGGGTTTTCATAGGATTCTTGTAAAAAGTTTGTGAATAAATTTATTATTATTATTTAATCCCAGTGACAAAATGCTTTTACAGCCCTTCTTCTATTAAAAAAAAAACATTTATTTAAAAAAAAAAATATAGTTCACTTTGACTTTGACTTGGCAATTAACCCGCTGGAGGCTCAACAGACCTTTTTGAGCCTCGAAACTTATACAAAACAGTTCAATAAATCTAAAAACGCAAAAATCCTTTTAAAATAGACACAATATTCTTTCTGCTGACTTCATAACAAGTGAATTTACTGCGTGCTTCTGCTTACAAATGGCGATCACGAGTCGCTGGTCCACCCTGCGGAGTAACATCTGTTTAATACTTCTGCAATTTAATCCCAGTGACAAATTGTTTTTACAGCTCTTCCTCTATTTTAAAAAAAGCATTTTTTTTTCAAAAATAAAATATAGTTTCATAAATATGACTTTTTATTTTATTAACTTTGCCCGACATTATTCTCCTTAAAAATTTATATCGATTTTTATTGACCTGTTAATTTTTACTGCCATAGTTAAACAAAATAAAACTACATGAAATTAAAAGTGGGGTATAACTTAAAAGTTAAATCTAGTTTGGTTTTGTACGCAAGTTTTCACAAACTTGGTAAAAGATCGAATATCAAGTCACTTATCTATCCAATTTTACATCGAGCTACCTACGTTCCAAAATATCTTTTAACAGCTTGTAAAATGTAAACAAACATTTAGCCAAATAAGTTCAAGCTGCTAACATTACCTAGTTCCAGCCCATTTGCCTTATAAACACAATTCTCCGACGATAGCTTTATCAAAGCAGGAGTTTTGTTTGCAAAGCGAACTAACCGTAACGTAACTAGGACAGTAACGCAAGAACTAAGAACAACTGTGGTATGTAAATGAACTTAAGGCTCCCGCAGGCAAACGCGACGAGACTCTGGTAGAGCTATTTCCACATAGTTTTCATAGAAATTGTTTCACTAGACTCACGTCGCGTTGACGCGGCGCGCCTGCATGCGGGAGCCTTTATGACTCGTCAGTGCAGCGTTGACATTTTAGGGTTGACCCAGACTTTCCCGCGTTCCCTTTTATTCCGTTATGAAATAGGAATGTTTTGTCCGGATTATGAAAGGGTTATTTGTTTGAGTGTTTGTCACAATTATGTACATCTCACACCGTAAAGGGAATTGCTGTGATTTCTGAACTATGTTGTTGGGGGAAATGTACCTACAGTAATTCGCCAGCTGTCATAGTGTATTTTGTCACTTCATACAATTTACTCTCTGGCTCTTTTACTTTACATATTTGATTAAAAATCTTCCGTGTAGAAATAACTGTAAAGCCTCGAACACTTTGTTGCATAAATATTCATTGTTTGGTGCTTTTACAAATACTTTGATTTCCAAAATGTATTTTCTGTAACTGAGTGGCACCGTTATTCACAAAATTGTTGTAGGTAATAACTTATACGTGTAGTAGATAGAGGTGAAGGAAAACATCGTGAGGAAACCGGCAAAAACATGTCTTCGAATTTTCGGTTCTAGGACATCTAGAACCGAAAATTCGAAGACATGTGACATCTACCAACCCACACTGGGCCCGCGGGTAGGATTACGGCTCACTACCTCTCACAGACAGGAGGCCTGTGTCCCAGCAGTGGGAACATTATTGGCTGATTATAATTGGTACGTATGCTACTTACAATAAACATAAATAATAGGTACTGCGCTACTGTCATCACTCACCAATACACATACAAAACTATACGACCTATAAAATCCTCTGAAATACCTATTCAATATACTTACGTTCAAATAGTGACAGGATGCAAGACGAACCGTGAGAGCATTACAATTTATTCAATGTCCTATTTACCCTGTGCCTTTACAATAACGCGCTCTTCAGACGAACGTGAATTGCCTAGTAGTCTAGAGTCTCGACTACGTTTGGTTATTCGCGCGGATGGTATAGGGTACATTTTTTAGACGCGTCGACGTTTCGGTAATGTAGAATTATTTTCTGTCTACATTTTTTGTTTTTTTTTTTTGAGTCGTTCCGTTCCTCGGAAAGCTCGTTAAGCCGTTATTTTCGGCTGTCATTTGTGGATCTTTGGCCAACTGAGATAATATATGTTTCTATAGGTACTAGCTTTATAGTACTAGCCGGCTACTTCGTCCGCGTGTTTCTTGATTAATTAATCATGATTCGAAAGACACGTGGCGTTATCTATTATCATGATAACGTTATTGTTGTTTTCCTCGGGAACAGCACTTTTTTTCGGGATGAAAGGTACCCTGTTTCTGTACACCTGACAATGTATATGCAAAATATCAGGTTCGTTGGGTAGGTCGTTGATCGGTTCAGTGGTTTAGACGTGAAAAGGTAACAAACAAGCAAACTTACTTTCGAATTTATAATATTAGTTAGGATTAGAAACATTCTGAAACGTTCCTATAAAACCAATTTGTTCATTTCCTTTCGCCTTGATTTATGTCAGCAGCGCTTATTTTGTACCGAAATCATCTAACCTTACCGATATGTAACACAAGGCTATTTTTCAAGCTAGGATAGCAAGACAGTGCTAGTAATCTAGCAAGCTAGTGAGCTTCGTGTTTAAGAGAATAGTTTCGTATACACGAAGCGAATTAATTTACTATCTTGGCCAAAAAAAATAGCCTCGTGTAACCCGAGCATTATCTAGTGTCAAGAAATCGGAATCACCAAATGGCGTTAATTACTATCCTTGAAAATTACATACGGTTGCGTATTAGTAACTAAATCTTCACAGAACCGTTAAATCGGAGCGTTAACAATGCTATTATTAGAGTATTCAAATAGATTGCTTATTTTCCTTGTTTGGTAAGTGACGGCAGTTGTAATGTCTCTGCGCATGCTGCGATAAATCAATTTCTGGGTGTATTCTTAAATTTGTCTGCAATGGAATCCTACATTTTGGATTTAAGGAAAGAATACTTATTGGTAGAGAAACGAGAATATTATTTAATCAAGTTCATCTGTAAGAAACATTATGCAGGGCGGCGGAGTATCGACCCGCAAACTGAGACCATTCTGTAGCCCCATGACATGACATGATTCTGGAGCCCCAAGCGATAAACTTTAACGTCGATAAAAAAAAAAAAATATTTTATACATTTTGACCGCCTAGGTACCTATTACACTCTTCTTTTTCTATGAAACAGGTGTTTTTTTTTATAACCGGCTAAAAAGTTCTACGCTAGGGGGTCATCATGAGCTTGAATTTACGGTTACAATTTAGCGTCGATGTTCCTGCCACGCTGTATACAGAATCTGTTGGTAAACCTTTTGATAAATAAACAAATACATATTAGCAACAGCTTCTTCTTCTTTTCAGGTCCATAGTACTCTTCTTCGATGTTTTTTATTTTGATTCAGCCCAGTAGGTGGCCACATTGATCGCGGCATCAGTGGCATTTTTAGGTCATTCGATGTGCAGGTCAACGAGCACGTAGGACACACACTATGTCGAATTTTTATCCTTAAATCATGGTCTCCGGTCGATAAAAATACTATCAGTCTAAACTTGACCCAAAGTAGCTCAAAGGGAAGATGTATTTCAAACGTTTAGACACCTATATGACAGTTGGTAGTCACTCCTCCCACACAATGTGACCTCAGAGAATACGGCCCGAAAACTACCCACCGATGTATGTCAGCATTAGGTACATAATACAAAAACACAAAGCGCCATTGGACAAAGGATGGAAAAGAAAAAAGGACTTCTACGTATTATCAGACATACGTCCCATATAATAATTGGTTTGAAAGACAATTGGAATGTGGTTCAGTGTGACGTTTTAATAGGACTTTGTGCAAAGTGTGCGGTTCAATAGTTTTGTGCGGGATTTCCTTATTACGTCATTTCTTCGAGTTCGTATGGATTTAACTAAATTAAATTATTGTTTGTTTACAAGGATGTGTTGCGGTGTTTGCGGTTTAAAATGTTGATTGCTGCGCCACACCCGCATAAGTTTCGATCCCGTGGGAATATCGGGATAAAAAGTATCCTATATGTTAATCTTGGTTATAAACCATCTGTGTGCTAAATTACATCCAAATCCGTTCAGTAGTTTTTGCGTGAAAGAGTAACAAACATCCATCCATCCATCCATCCATCCATACAAACTTTCACGTTTATAATATTAGTAGGATTATATATTATATTATATTATGTATTATATTATTAGTAGAATTTAAAATAGTTTAATGTTCAACTGAGGGCTGATTTTTCCAACGCCAGATAATTTCATCGGAGGAATAATTTTGAATTTTTGACAGTTCTTCCATACAAAAACTGTCAGAAGTCAATTTTATTCCACGAATAAAAGTTATCTGTCGACTGAAAAATCAGCCCTTAGTATACTTAATAATATTGCAGTTTAAGGTATACATAACCATAACAAAGCATCACGAGGCGTGATGTTATGTTATGGTTGGTTAATCCCCGAAGGGTTAAACAGAGGTGTACCTATAGAAGGTACATACACCCAAATTTCGACAGTTATGTTTAAGTCCCATAATAGGGGGCGAGCTTATTGCCATCAAGTGGGTACAAATTCACGCTTCGGGCTCCTGGGTATAACCATATTATTCAAATTAAAAATCAAAACTTTTTAGAAAGATTACGTAAAATTATCAAAAACAAAGGTGCTTCGTGTTTTCGTCCGCGTGAAATTTCGGCCCTCGACTCACCGCGTCGTATCCCATCGCCCGTCCGCGCTAATACTTCATTTTTGCTTAACGTTCTTTCTGGATTTTTTTCTTTTTGTTCGGCTCCTGAGGGTGGTAGCGTGGTGTAAAATATAACCTTCCTCAAGAATTGGGCTATCAAATTCAAAAATATTTATTCTGGTAGTTTCAGAAGTTAGCGCGTTCAAACAAAAAAAACTCTTCAGCTTTATTTTTAGTATAAACATATACTAGATAGAGGTTTAGTAGTAGGTAGAAGGCAATCTATTGAAAAGCTTTCAGGATACCTAATGAAACTATACGTGTAATAAACTTAAGTAACATGGTTATAAGATAACAGTGTTCTGTATAAGACGTAACGTAATAAGCTTATGATCGGAGAGAAAAGGCAATTTCGAACCGAAGGTAACCCGACTACTTAGGTAGGAATACGTCTAGGTACTAATGGAGACTTGTATGTCAATATTATCATCATCTGTCTAGCCTTTTCCCAACTATGTTGGGGTCGGCTTGCAGTCTCACCGGATGCAGCTAAATACCAGTATTTTAAATGGAGTGACTGCCTATCTGACCTCCACAACGTTTGCCAACGTACATTAGAGCGTAGTATTTAGGCGTCAAATTGACAGACCGTATTCGCAACACCACAATGCATTCCAAAACACAGATTACTGACGTTACTCAAAAAGCCGCTAAACTGAAGTTGGATTGGGCTGGCCACGTCTGCCGTATGACCAATGAGCTCTGGGCCAAAATAACCACTACCTGGAGCCCTGACACAGCCAGAAGGCGTCGCGGCAGACCTTGGAAGATGGTGGGGCGAGCTGGAGAAAACAAACGACCAGTGGTCCACTTTAGCCTTGGATCGAAAGAGCTGGAAGTCATGGGGACCTTTGCCCAGCTGTTGGATGATGCAGGCTAACAGTAACAGAATGACAGTATCTCTAGTGTACAGTGTACGTTTCGAGATTCGATTCACAGGTGGATCTAAAAGTCTATTTTTGACTTGAATGAAAATAAACAGAATATGTTCGCGAGCACATTCGTAAGAAACTGGCGTAAACTTATCATCACAATGTTAATGTTTTCCCATTGTTTGTCTTATTTGTTTTAGGGCTGATTTTTCAATCAACAGATAATTTAATTTTTATTCATGGAATAAAATTGACATCTGACAGGTTTTGTATGGAAAATTGTTAAAAATTCAAAATTATTCCACCGATAAAATTATCTGGCGATGAAAAAATCAGCCCTTAGTATACCTATTATGTATGTGTGTCTATTTGTGCTTATATTTATAATTATTTTATTTATTATTTCCTTTATTTCATTTAAATACTTACAAATTACATTTTTAAATATTTTTTTAACCAAAAAGATAAAAAAACATTTAAAAATATAAAAAAATATATATTTATTTATTATTATTTATAAGCACAAATAGCTTATGTTATTAGGTATATGTATTATATTCATAGTTTGTAAACGTTATATGTTTGTCTTTGCATTTAAATAAATATTTATTGCTCAACGTTTCGTGATTGCATATACCACTGTTTTTTCTTTGCATCACTCAAAGGTTGACTGGTAGAAAATGCCTATGACATTAATTTCGTAAATTATTAACAGATATAAACTTTTTTAATGTGTAAATGTCACAGGTGCAGCAAACATAAACTTTCCCGTCGTATGACCTAGATTTCCTGTAGATCATGTCAACAAGTCCAGAGATAGGGGTGACATGTTCGAAGTTCAGTCGAAGACTCCGGTCGTTAGGACCTGTCAGCGAAGTATGACGTCTACGACATTTGCAAATTGGATAGAACTCATTCTTCAGTCGGGATCATTAAAATCGGCCTTACATTCTATAAATATGTCTAGAGGGGCTTGTGGCTAAGAAATAACAGCCGCACGATTCGATCGATCAGGTTAAGTTACGCTTGCTGCGGTTGGTCCGTGGATGCGTGACCATCTTTACATACCAAGACCCCTCCGTGCCTCGGAAAGCACGTTAAGTGGTTGGTCCCGGCTGTAATTCATGGATCTTTGACAGTCGTTACGGGTCGTCAGAAGCCCGAACGTCTGACAACCAGTTTTACCAAGGGGTAACGTATTACCCAATAACTGGGTTGTGAAGGTCAGATAGGTAGTCGCTCCATGTAAAATACTGGTATTCAGCTGCATCCGGTTAGACTGGAAGCCGACCAACATAATTGTGAAAAGGCTAGGCAGATGATGATACTGTTGCGCGCCACAAGTTACCACTAGCGCCATCTAGTATCAAGTAGCAGAACTAATAGATCCTTCCAGAAATTTCGATGATAGAACTTTCTAGAACTATCGACATCTGGTCAGTCGGGGCCGGTATGTATTCGAACATTCTAAATGTTTCTACAATAGAAGATATTCTAGAACTATCTGCGGCACTATATAAGTCGCGATCTCTCGACGACAGACACAGAGTTGGATAAGCGATACAAGCGAATACATCGAAAGCGATCTCCAAGTGCGACTTAAGTGCAATTGTGTTTTATAATTAGTGTGTTTGAGTTGTTATTAGTGTTGTTTAATTAAAGTGAAATCTTTGGTAATTTATATCGGCAGTTTTAATTGTCACGAACCCCGAAGCTCGTAACAATACTATAAATAAGTCTTAGTTTACAAAGGAAAGTTCTTTAAAAAATACATTGTTTACTACCAAGGCAAATATACCGGGTAGTCATCAGTCTCTTGCCCTGATCCCAATTGATTTGGGGTCGGCGCAACATGCCTTCGTCCATATTTCTCTATTAGTCGTCATCTCAGTAGTCATCTCCTTTCTAGCCGTATCATCTATCACAGTCTATCCATCGTTTCTTTATTACAAAGGGTCTCTATAAAATGTCGCTATTATCTATAAGACCGCCCATTGTCCCTATGTTACATTACATTAATATCTCTAATTCGTGTGGTGGTGTAGATATTATGTACACAATTTCTGTTCCATTCTGTTCTTTGGGCTTCCTCTACTCTTATAGCCGGGCTGGCTATGTAGAGAAAGGCCAACCATACGTAAAACACTTCCACACAACTTTTTCCCTATAGTATTGTATATAAAACGAATAATAATCAGCAATGTCAGCAGTGCGCGTTTTCGGGAAGTGAGCGGTAGCTAAATCCCTTTACACCGAAAATCTGCGGTATTCCCACAGCCAGTGCCGTAGGCAAATATCAAGGTAAAAACCGCAGCCAGATATCAAGGGAAAAAAAAACAACCTGTGACAATCCTAGTTGGATTGCCGCTGCTATATGCTATCTAATGTCTGTAAAAGACTATTATAGAAGATTTTGGATAACAAGGCGTACAAACTAACCTGGAACTCCACTACTAATTCACGAACCGACCGCAGCAAGCCTAGCTTCTACTACTACCTTCGATTGACCAGTGCGGTTGTTATTATTTAGCCACGAGCCCCTCTCTTAGATTCTGATTATAAACTGATAAGTACTCCAGTTTGCTCGATCTCTTATGTTTATAAGTTTCTCTTTTGTGTTTATGTGTCTTTAATTATTGTTATTGGTTTTTAACCGTTTTAATTAAAGTAAATAAATCTCAGAGAGCACTGGTGGCCTAGTTGTAACGGCCCCGACTCACGAGGTCAGTCATAGTCACTTATATTTTTTTGCTGTTGCTATCTTTTGATGACAACTTATCCCGTAGTATCCCGTTTTCCCAGCGTGTCCCCGACTTACGACTTGTATGTCGTGTATTCGAACCCAGGCAGGCGCTTTACTTTATATAAATTATTTCATCACCACTGCTCTCAAAACGGTGAAGGAAAACATAGCGAGGAAACCGGCATGTCCTAGAACCAAAAATTTGAAGACATGTGACATACATATACCAACCCGCACTGGGCCCGCGTGGTGGATTACGGCCCACTCCCTCTCATAGAGCGGAGGCCTGTGTCCCAGCAGTGGGAGCATTATAGGCTGATTATGTTTTATGCTTGTGCTAAATAAATCTCAAATGATACACCAAACTTGAACTCGTTTCAGTAAATAAAATGGCCTTTTTCAGTGTAGCACGGAAACCATGTATTTACATAATAATGACCATTGAATTATGCATACAACGAGATGAGGTTCAAGAGTACTACGATGGTACAAAGTAAGGAGGGACTTGTCAAAAAGTTTTGTATATTTAAAAGTTAAAGTGATTTTGACATGGAAAACTTGAATTGAGAGAACTTTACTGTTTGTTTGTTTTATAGCTGATTCATATTTATTGGACCTTGGCCATTTTGTTTTGATGTGTTTATTATTATGGGTTTTGTGTACCATCTGAAAGTCCAGCGGGTTGATGACGCCATGTCGGTATTGTATTTCATTTTCTTTTTTTTTTACCTGTTTTTACCCGAAGTGGCTTTGAATTATTTTACAATTGAATCATGTAATTCAAACCACAATTGTTGCAAAAAGTGGTGCGCTATAAAATAGAAACCTTCTACAGATGAAAAGGTATGTTAGGTAGGTACTAAATACCTTTAGTGAGTGATTGCGTAAGAATTTAATCTAAACAGGGTTTGTTTACATTTTACCAGATATTTTTGGAACAGACTATACCTAGTTCAATCAATCGGTCAAAACTCAACACCTATCTGTATTTTCCAAGAACGTATACGAAAAGGTCTTAATCTCTCGTATCAGTACAAACTAAATAAGACCATGTGAAAATACCAGCCAGTCAGCAAAGCAAAAGTACCACTTACTAATTAGAGCGTAGCAAAAAAAAGTAGAAATGGACTGCAAATCACATTTTCCAATTTTACGTTCCGTATCGCAGTGTAGCGATTTGATTTCGTATTCGATTTCAGTTACCAGTACCTATGTATCGAGTCAGTACGACTAGGAATACTCGAGTGTATGAAATGGAGCTTGTATTGTAAGCTCTCTTCTGTTTTGTATTCCGCTCAAATTCTTTAAGAACACTT
The DNA here is from genome assembly GCA_911387795.2 of Apamea monoglypha. Lineage (NCBI taxonomy): Eukaryota > Metazoa > Arthropoda > Insecta > Lepidoptera > Noctuidae > Apamea > Apamea monoglypha. Next base: position 10,627,332 of record OU426932.1, read on the forward strand.
CAACTTTATTCTATAGTGCTGGAACAGCGTTTACATAGAAATCGAATGAAAATGTTCTACTGTAGGGTACTAGTCGTTTCTTTCATGTCCTAAGATGTCTCTATCGTTTAGATATTCTTCATAGTTTATAAGTACTTTCGAGAATATAAGAAAGTGCTCTTACGTACTCATTTCGAATCCATTAATGTCGATACTATCGTCTTTCGAGGATACTGTATTGCGCGTTAGAGAAAATAACTCTTAGTTACATAAATCCTCAGCTTCTACCCGACTGCCTCATTGGTCTAGTGGTAGTTTTTTATGTAGGTAATACGCACATATTGGGTATGTATTTTAGTTTTTCATTCATTACAATACAACACACACACATACATGTAGGTATGTCACAAAATTTTATTTGATTTTGTATGACCCTTTCTATCATTTATAGCATTTAAATAATTCTCTCAATTTATTATAACGGACACACACTTCCCTATGTGTTTTTTATTCCAGCGTATGGCACTCATCATCACTCATGCAGCTGAAAATCAGCGTCAGGTGGTACACCTCGTGTTGTCATCAGACATTATGCTGAGCTGAGGCCCTTTTGGCATTATAATCTTTGTTTTCTGTTTTTATAGTTTTAAGGTATATTTATTTTAAGAATTGCCAAACTTAAGTGGCAGTGGGCAGGGCACATTACTCGCAGAACGGATGGCCGATGGGGCCGAAAAGTTCTGGAGTGGCGACCGCGAACCGGAAGACGTTGCGTTGGAAGGCCTCCCACTAGGTGGACCGATGACCTGGTGAAGGTTGCGGGAATCCGCTGGATGCGAGTCGCACGGGACCGGTCAATGTGGCGACACTTGGGGGAGGCCTATGTCCAGCAGTGGACGCCTATCGGCTGAAATGATGATGATGATGATGATATTTATTTTGCTGTTATGCCAATAAACGGGTTTTTCCTTTTGGAATTTCTCTGTAGCAGCCCGAAGTCTGGATTTGTGCTTGGTGATAGCTATAGGCGGGATATTACATGGGATGAAACATAACTAGCGAAATGTAGGTATAACTCTGCCTAACCCTTCGGGAATCACAGCAGTGATGTTATGTGTTATGTTACATGTCCTTCCTTATTTTGAATTAGGCAGTTACAGGCGATGATTAACAGTATTACTTGACATTAAAAACTTCAGGTCCTTTAAACATTCTAAGGAGAATTTTCATATGAAATACTCATTTAAATATTCTACCCACGTAATTTGTTTTTCCAACATGCAAATGTAAAAAAGCTCTCATTACGTCGAAAGAAATTTTAACGACAAAGGATAAGAGGTTTTGGCTTCCGACCCGTATTTCATAGCGCAAAAATAAACACAAGTGGTAGTTGGTAGTACACAATTAGTACACACATGTAAGTTTATAATAAATCCATACTTCTATACTATTAATATAGCTGAAGAGTTTGTTTGTTTGAACGCACTAATCTCTGAAAGTTCCAGTCGGATTTCAAAAATTCTTTTTGAATTTGATAACCCAATTATTGCGAAGACGAAGTAATAGCGCGAGCAGGCGATGCGATGCGACGGGGTGGGCGGATGAAGTCGCGGCAAGAAGCTAGTTTTGTATAAAGTTGATGGTGATGGTTGGTGGTTGGTGGTTGGTGGTTGTTGTTGGTTGGTGGTGGTGGTTGATGGTGGTGGTTGGTGGTGGTTGGTGGTGGTGGTTGGTGGTTGATGGGTTGTTGGTTGTTGTTGGTGGTTGGTGGTTTTTGGTTGTTGTTGTTGTGTTGTTGTTGTTGTTGTTGTTGTTGTTGTTGGTTGTTGTTGTTGGTTGGTTGTTGTCCTGAAAGCGGCTCCGACTCCGTTCTGACTTCGTTAGGTACATTTATATTATTAAATCTGACGTTCATCAGTCTCCCTTTTCCCCATATACTTATCAGTACGTAAATGATTTGCTTTCGACGAAACGCCGCGCAGAAAATGCACAAACGATGCAGCCGCAAAATGAATAATATCTATCCAATAATTACTTTTAATTATCTCATCTGCTTAGCCTTTTCCCAACTACTACCCAACAACCTCGTATGTTGAGGTCAGCTTTCGGTCTAATCGGATGCAGCTGAATACACTGGTAAGCACGTTATGGGGTCTTAAATACTGATTTAAGACCTCCTTAAAGTGCTTTCCTAAGCTCGGACGGGTCCGTGTAGGTAAGGATGGTCACCTATGCACGGACCAAACGCGGCAAGTGTAGCTTAACCTGATCGATCGACCCGAGCGGGGGTTTTTACTTAGCTACAAGAGCAAGTAATGTATAGAATTTTAGAAAACGCATGTGAAAAATGTGAAAAACATATGGATTGATAGAGTTATCTTACGTGTAAACGTACAAGACAAATAAGTACCTAAATAAATATTTTCTTATTACCAAAAGCTGTAAGAGTGAGCCATAATTCAAAAGGCACAATTAGTCATTGAAAAAGGTCTGATATTGTATTGTAACGTTGTTGCAATTTTGCTTACATGGTACGTGATTTTACTTTATTTTATTTATTGTACTGAGGTAGACAGATAGATAGACAGATAGATAGATAGATATTGTGACTTATAACATCGCCTTGGATGATTCTGTAAAGGTGTTATAATTCTGGTTTAAATTAATAAAGAAAGGCAGGTAAGGTGGGACGCCCTCAGACTAGGTGGAGCGACGATCTTCGCAGGATGGCTGGTAGCAGCTGGATGAGAGTGCCGAAAATCGAGTTGAATGGCGTGCAATAGGAGAGGCCTATGTCCAGCAATGGACTGCTGTAGGCTGGTGATGATGGTGATGATGAAAAGCAAAACAGGAAGCTGTATCAAAAATCACCTCACTTATACGTTTGTGACTCCACCGACATGTGATCATCGAGGCAATTCAGTTGTTAGACCAAACAAGTATAGTGCGAAGACTAAAAAGGACAAAACCTTTTTGAGTTAGTGTAGTGTAAAAAGTGTAGAAATAATAGTGCCAATGACACACATAATGATACACAAAATATAACACATGAACAAAGTGCTTACATATATCATCATATCAGACTCCAAGAAAGTGGAACGGACTTGTGTAAAGTAAAATAAACACTATTCTAAGTTTTAAAATAATTATCACGTAATAAATTAAGTTAGATTAAAATTGCTTATTAGTCTTATAGGCTAGTGTAATTAATTATTAAGAATCTGGTTCTTATTAATAAAGGATAAAAAAAACTTATACGTTTACAATTAATTAATATGTAGGTCAAAATCTGCGAAGCCTTTTTCCAACTATGGGCTCGGCTTCCAGTCTAACCGGTAAAATAAAAATAAATAGATGATTATTATGTAGGTAGGTTACGATGATACTTAAAAGAAAGAAGTCTCTGAATAAAACAGAAATAAAAAAGTAATACAGAAACAATATCCGATATAATAAATTCTAACATTTATGTTCTAATCTGTAAAAAGTTTTCGTTCAAGAATGTACTCTTTAATTGAATTTCCCACGAAAAAGGCACATTTAAACTTGGCAGAATTTAAAAGTATGCAATAAATACGAGTAAGTTGACCGGAAGCTAGGTGATTTAATTCAATTGCTTTTAAGAGCTTTTGTGTTATTTACAAAGGATGACAAAGAGCGAATTTCATTTCGAGTTTTGTTTGCGTATTTTTTTTATAATGCATGGAATGTGGATACAGCGTGATTTGAATACGTGTGTTCGTTATTATTTTCATACGTGACATTTTTTCAACTCCACGTTTCACCTACCTAAGGGCGCCTATTACTAAGGCTCCGCTGTTTGTCCGTCCGTCCGTCTGTCACAGGGCTGCATCTTTTGAACCATACTAGGTAGACACTTGAAATTTTTACAGAGTGTGTGTTGCCGATACAACAACAAATACTAAAGTAAATTTAAATAACTTAAAATATAAATGAAATAGTTCCGCATTCAAGAAACGTGTTTTGAATACAGTTGTGTTAAATATTGTACGTACGTAGCACTCGCTTTCCTTTTTTGCTAAATAAAAGTCGGAAAATTATGAAGAAAAGTTTACGTGTATAAAACCAACAGACGATAGATAAGGGGAGCTCGGAGTGAAAGTAATTGCAAGTGATGTATAGAAGAGAAAGTTCAACAATAGCTTGATCTGAGATAGGCAAAGAAAAGTTGGGGCTCTGGAGGACATTTTAAAAATTGCATCAAGTGAAGTGCACTTCCTGAAGTAAGCTGTTGCACGGTTCTCTGACCATTATAAAAATTGTTGACACAAATTAATGGGATTCGAGGTTTCAAGTTATTAATAAATGCTGTGAGTTTTGTTGTTAAAATTATTTTTTAGTTATGTATTTTCTGGCGTACAAGAAATCACCCCGCCTAGCCCTTTCCCAACTATGTTGAGGTCGGCTTCCAGTCTAACAGATCTTTCGGGCTTCTGACGACCCGTAACGACTGTCAAAGATCCACGAATGACAGCCGGGACCAACGGCTTAACGTGCTTTCCGAGGTACGGAGGGGTCTTGGTATGTAAAGATGGTCAACCATCTACGGACCAACCGCGGCAAGCGTAGCTTAACCTAATCGATCGACCCGTGTGCATTAATAGACGTCTGTACTTAGTGTTTTGACTATTATTTCGAAATTTGAAATAAAAGAGGAGTTACTTAACTGGACTGGGGTTTGTATATGATTCGGTATTTGTGTGATATCAGAATAAGTCAGACACTGATATACATATATATCCCTACATGTATATACCTCATTTACACTCCAAGGCGGATTCATCTTTGAATCTCCACCTGAACAGGTTTTCTTTGCTCGGCCAACCTGGGTCTAGAGTCTGTTTAAAGACTTCCAGGTTACCCAAGGTTATGTCCAGGTGGAAGTTCTTCAGCGAGTGGAAAAAATGGTTTGGGTAAGGAAGCACTGTCTCGTCTCAGCTTCAGTCTTTCTTACGAAGGGTAATGAGCTATATATGTGATCTTTTTTCTTTTTAATCATCAACCACTTAGACTGAAACACACTAGCTATGGAGAACTGTGAATTGATACTTACTTTAGTGCACTGTGTGGTTCTCGTCTAATTTGCCACTCCATACAGATGAGGCTAGGGGCGGCCCTTTGTCGCTCGTTTCAATACCCTTGAGAAAACTCTTCTGGATATTGCAACACGACTGACTATTTATGGGTCGATAGGTATCAAATTCCCTTGTCAATAAAAAAATATGTTTTACTATATTACTTTCTCAGTTTATCTTGGACATTACTGACATTGGTGAAGGAAAAATATCGTAAGGAAACCTGAACTTTATAGGCAATATAAGTCTGAAATTGCCGACCCATCTCGAGCTACCGTGGTGATCAGTGCGTAGTTCTCTGTATGGGAGGAGGCCTTTGCCCTGTAGTGGGCCAATAATATGCTGGTATTAGTATCGTTCTATTTAAAAATACCTTCTGTAACGTTTGTAAGGCTAAGGGTGTCATCTGCACCTAATGTACAGACGCCAGCACATCAAGCTACTACAATCTGTCAAATTTATTTAATACATTTTAAACTTTATCGCTAAAGCATTAAGGTTCAAGGTTGATTGGGAAAATTTGACAGTTTCGGGTAGCTTGACCTGCTGGCGTCTGTACCTAACGTGTAATCAGTGGCCACCATGAAATTAATGCTTGTATTTATTTTTCTCCCCATGGAAATCGAAATAACTTCTTTTTTTACGTTGCTCCACACTAGGTATTACTCTTGTATCGTAGGTGCGTTTACAATCCGGAACCCAGAAGAACTACCTGTAGGGAATACAAATATTTGTTCCGTGCTGGAATCGAACCCGCGACACGCAGCGCAGCAGTCGATCGCTCAGCCTCTGCGCCAACCGTGTCGTCAATGTGTCGTCAAAACTGTCGGAACAGCTTTATGTCTGACCTTCACAGTTAGAGATTAGCACTTCCAACCTACAGAACAATATTAATACAAGTATCTCAATGACGTATATTGCTTCCTACATTTTATAATATTCCCTGTCTTCTTTGATCGCGTTATGTTACTTGTTACTTATGTTCTCCTGATCCCCCCAACCCCTTGCCTTATCATATTCGCATCGTACAATGGTTTCATTATATACTCCTTCCTCTGGTATTCTTTAAACATGTACGGACCATTGGAGCGTGTCTTCTCTCATTTTTTCGATGTACAATTTATGAGCATATCGTTCATACCTACCGTATGACTTTGGATATAAAAATTAGGCAACGATATTCTCGTCTCTATTAAGAAGTTTGATCGATGAATTTCTTTATAAAGACCAACATGGGAATTTTCCTTAGCTTATCATTGACAAAGTATCAAAAATTTGTATTTCAAGCAGATACTTGAAACATAATGACGATGTTTTAGAGCCAAGATTGTTTTCTGGTGGATGTAACAGACCTAGGAGCAACTGGGCTAACCTTATGACATTTTTTTATTCGATCCTTTCTCTTCCATAGTACAAACAGTACAGTAAAGCTAATAAGAGCAACAAAACTCTATAGCAAGTATAGAAATACCCTTAGACTGCGCTCGATTTATTGCAGCAAAACAAAAACGAAGTCTTAACGCCAAATGCATCGCGTATTCTTTCGGAGACAGGCTCGGGAATGCTCGGAGCTACCAGCGACAGTTCAACCGTGAAATTGCCGTATTCGACAAAACTTTCGTCGGACTCAATCCCATGCCTGAATTGATGCAATGATTGCACAGCTCGAAGATACTAATCGTGTTCAAATCACTTGTTTTGATAACTTTTGACTAAACGGCGCTGTTGAATGAAAATACTGGAAGAAAAGTGGAGAATTCATCTGATATAACAGTCACTGTAAATAAGCTGTTCATCGGTAATATTCTTCTAAAAAGATGTGAATTATTTGCAGCTGGCGCGTTTAAAATTTATCAATGTGGATGAAGCAAAAGCTGTATCGAAGAATCGTAGCATGTGGAGTCCTTTAATTTCTTCATACCCAAGGGAAAAGGGCTTAAATTATGGCTTACAGATATACGGAGAGTTCGTTTATCAAATTAGATATTCCAAAATATACAGGCGAATGAATGAAAAAACATAAAAATTGCGAAATTGCGATTCGTGAACCGTAAAATCGATAACAATGCAGCCACGTATGCAATTTCGTGCGCGTACCAACAGTTTTATACCATTACAATATCTGTAACAGTTTTTGTTTTTTTCTGTCTAAAATTTTAATATTGTGTTACCTTTACCTACATACACAGTCTTAAATTAACGTTCATTTTTGTTTTTATTGTAAGCAAACTTATTATTACGATTATTAGATATGCTAAGAAGAGATACAACGTAGGGATTTAGTAACATATGTGGGTAAGAGGGATTTACCACTCGTTCATTATATATATTATCATTATACGATTCCTTAAGCCAAACCACAGTGGAATAGGAACTATTGAAAGACTTAGCCTCTTCGATGTTTATATTACAAGCGACTACTGTTTTCATCTACCCAAGATCAGGAAAAAATTAAAAGCTCTTTTCAAATAACACTGTATCTTCGAAACTAGGTTAATAGAGCAACCGTACAGTTTGTGACACGGCCGTCAGTTGCGGTGTAATGTTTTTAAACGGTGTTTTTACAGCATTCAAATGCCACACGATTAAAATAATGCAGTCTTTTATCTGGAGGTATGTATTTTCGATACGTGGAAGGCAAATAAGTTAAGATTTGGCACTTAAAATATTCACTTAATACTTTGCATTATTATCCTAAGTTAACTACGTGTACATACCTACGAGTATATATTTAGAAACACAAAACAAAATAAAAAAGAATAACAGTAACTTCAAATTAAAACTACATACAAAGAGACACTGGACCAAGCTGCATCAAAGGACTCATCCACATCGCTGTCATCTGCAATAATGAAATTAAATCCGTAGATTTATATTCATCCATTTTATATTTTATCCTCATCCTGAATTGTACAGGAAAACTGCAGTTCAATAAATAATAATCAAGTTTTGTATCGTGTATATTATTGATCATTGACATATTCATTTCAATAACGCACCATTATCTATAACATAAGAAGATCCTGTTATACTCTTTGCTTTATCACTAGATAAAAACAGCACCAGATCTGCAACTTCTTCTGATTCGGCTATTTTACTAAGTGCAGTATTTTTTTCCAGGTGTGCCCAGATTTTTTCTTGTTCTCCTTTGTCCATTGTCACCTTTTCCATGAAATCAGTTTTCACTGGACCCGGATTTATACAGTTCACGCGAACACCTTTTGGTGCTAGTTCCAATGCAACACTTCGCGTGAAATGATCTAAGCCGGCCTTTGACGTACAGTACGCAAAATTTTGCGGCGCAAATATTCCCGTAGCGGCGGCACTGGATATGTTTACAATATTCCCTTTGCTTTCAATAAGATAGGGTGCCGCTAGATGGGTTAAATATACACCTGATCGAAGATTGGTTGCCAAGATTTGATCAAAATTTTCAATAGCATGTGGATCGAGGATACTCACAAGGTTAAACATTCCGGCGTTGTTCACTAACACATCCAATTTCCCAAAATGTATTATTGTGTCACTAATTATTTTCTTCACGTCTTCGTCATTAGTCACATCGGCTATAATCACTAACGGTTTACTTCCATTTTGTTCACATATTTTCGAAACGTTTTTCAGTTTGGTCGCGTTTCTGCCGACTATTGTTATTTTCGCTCGTTGTTTCGACAATTTTATCGCGGTGGCAGCTCCTATGCCAGAACTGCTACCGGTAACTATAATGACTTTGTTCTCGAAACTCATTGTTTCTTTTTATGTTGAGAATTTAACACAAGCCGCTACTAGATTTTAATAAGAAGCAAGTGAATTATAAGCAATGTATGCAAACGAGTACAGTTGATATTAAAGTGTATCGATCGACCAGTAAAGACGTGAGTTTTGTAAAAAATAAATACAATTAATTGTGAAAGTTTAAAAATCAACTCTGTGGTTATAAGTGATAAAATTGAATTTAGGTTATTGTGCAAAGTTACTATTTAAACTCGACAATCAAGATAACGAGCGACCACGCTCTCCTCACCCCCTCGGGTACAAAGTGTATCCGATATTTTTCATCCTGTTCGCACAACTACTGAGACCGGACCGAAGCTAGCTGGCCTGCGCGAGCGCTGTCCTATCGATATAATTCATCTCTCTCGCACCAATCTATAAGCATGAATGTACTACATTCACCGATGAGCGGAAATCTCACGGGCGGTGGCGAGAGCGCTTCGGAACCAGATTTAACTTCACCAATACGGGATGTGTTCGTCAGCTAAAGACAGCAGTATCAAGAATTGACAATAACACAATAAAAACATACAGTTCAGAGTTAATAATAAATAGCTGTGGTTTTCCTCAGGGAAGCGTATTAGGGCCCTCATTATTTATAATATATATAAATGACCTTTGCAGGAGCCTAAAACATAATGGTATACTATTTGCTGATGACATTACTCTCACAATAAAATCTTCAAATAGAAATGACCTAGAAACTGACACTAACATTGAAATACTAAAAGCAATGAAATGGTTGGAATCTAATATACGTGTTAACATTGAAAAAACAAAATTAGTACAATTTCAAACACATAATTCTTTGGTAAAACCATCTCAAATACACTACAATAATTCAATTTTGGAACCCGTACCTTCAACCTTATTCTTGGGAATAGTGAATGACGAAAAATTAAACTGGAAAGAGCACGTAAAAAAAGTTTGCACTCGACTCGAAAAATCCGTTTGCTCTTCGAAAATTGAGACGAAAGAAACAGCCCTCAAGGCTTATCATGGCTATGTTGCATCAGTGCTGCGTTACGGCCTCGTGATATGGGGAAATTCAGTAGATGTGAACAGAGCATTCATTGCACAAAAAAAAAAAGTGTCAGGGCTGTGTATGGAGCAGAATATTTGGAGCATTGTAAGCCATTATTTAAAGCACTAAAAAATCTTCCACTTCTTTGCCTATATATATTTGAAATTTGTATGTTTATAAAAAGGTACGATACAAGAGAAATTCCTAGCGTGGGGCAACGTTTTTCAAAAATAATAATAATAATAGACTCGCCGCTATCGGACACACAGCAGCGCAGCAGCTGTTTATGCGCAGCAGCGTATAAACAGCTGTACTAAGAACTTACACAACACAAACATTGCCGCAAACAACGGTTACAGTACGAAGCCATCGATTACTCAAGTCTGTACCAAAGCACGCTAGAAGCTGAATTCTTTAACTTTCATAACTCCTTCTCGGAACTAGAAAAGTTTATTATCAGTCAGATTAACAACAATAAGACAGCGAAAACAATAATATTGAACCGCCCTAATGAAGACTGGATTAATAAGTCAATAATAAATGGAATACAGCAGCGCAACTACCTATGGAATCTACTCAAAACAGACAAAAATAATGAAGATTCATAATCGAAAGAAATAAAATAAGCGCTTTGATAAGACATACAAAGGAAAGCTACTTTTGTAATGAATTTAAACAGTGCAAGCAACCTAAACAAACATGGAAATTAATAAACTCCCTAGTAAGTAGGTAACAAAGTTAACACAAATTGTGGTCCTTTTAAACTTCTTGTAGAATTAAATAGTATAGTTGATGCTTTTGAAATTTGTGAACATTTTAATATATTTTTCTCATCTGTGGGCCAAAAACCAACTGTTAAAATTCCTAATACCTACATTAATAATTCATACTATATTCCTACTTATAGTACTGACAAAGATAAAATAGAATTAAATGAAATGAACCCTATTAGAACTAACAAAAATTATAAACGGTTTAGATCCAAACACTAGTACTGGAATTGATCAAATTAGTACGAAATCTTTAAAATGTATAGCAGATATAATATCTAGTAATTTAGTAGCATGCATAAATAAAATCTTTTATACCAACGTGCATATTCTACAACTTGAACGTAATTAACATAATTATAATACTCTATTGATAACATCACTCGCATTATGAGCGTTGTAATAATATCACTGTACCTATTGTTTGTTTCCATGTTTTATCACAAACTTTCATGTTCCTAGAGTAATATACAATCTCCACCAATATTTTCACGATGTTCATCAATATAAAACCATCTATGTATCTCTTCAATTGTTTCTGTACCGATTGATGTTTTTCCAGTTTCTCTGTCACATACACAGTCTACATATATAGCTTCAAGAGGTACCTCTGTAACCGCAACATTATGCAAACAAGGATCCAAAGATCTTGTTAGTTTAATAGGCCTTTGATCAAAGCTTGAATTTCTTGATCACGGTCCAAGTGTTTAGTTGAAGTTTCCGAAATTGAATTAGGCCGTTGTTATACTGTGAGATGTATTCTGCAATCCTTTAGTTTGTAATGGTAACTGTGAAGTTGTCTTAACAAAGTTCTGAAAACTTTTGTAATAAGGGTTCCAAGTTGGGTGACGTCTAATGATCACGTTTTACATTGTGTTTAGTTTTGATACATTGATATTTATACGGATCGCATTAGAACGGTTCTGTTCTGATGAATAATTTATTTTATTGCAACCTTGGAGGACGATAACTCGATAGCCAGTCGATACTCGATAGGGGATTCAATTAATATTTCGCACTTGCCCTGATTATCCTTGTGTAATGTTTTAGTTCCTCTATTCAATTTCATTTCATCTTTTCCACTTTTCATCATTGTGTCATCCTCCAGCCATGAATCTTTTTGAATGTAAATATTATTATGGGGTAGTTGCGAAGTTGTGTTATCTTATTAAATCACGACATAACGGGCTCGGAAGACAAGGGGTAGATTTTTTATGGAAATTGGTACATTGCCACTGTTATATGTTATATATATTCCTTTTTATAGTAGAAACTTTTCTTTTAGGCGAAGTCTATTGAGCATCATTAACCTCAATTGCTTTCTTCCTTCATATAAGCAATGTTTGTTCTCTATACCGCCATTATTATCTATTACGTCACGCTACTATGATAACAAAATGATCGTTTATCTTGGAACTATGTTGGGTAGATAATGGACAGGGTGGACATCCATTGTGGAACTTTAGGAACACATCCCTCATCTTAAATGACATATAGTCTTTAGAAATTATACTTTGAAGGGACCGCCTAAGTTTGGATGCTTTGTTCTGAAATCGAGAGACGTATCAACGATTCTGAGTTAAATATAGCAACTGCAATAGTACCGAGCAATCTGATCAATTGTCAAACATGATGATCAATGCGGAACCGTTTGCCGTGGTTGTCAAGTTCGATGGACAAGAAAATATACCGACCTACCTACCACCAGCTAGGTGCAAGTATTATTGCGATCAATACTTTGCGATCTACGCTTAAAATAATAAGTTGGGGTCCTTTAGACCAAGGTTGCCAAGCATCTGTGGTGGCATCTACGACGCATGCATGTCTGGTCGGAGGTCGTGTCTCATATGTCTATTACAAGGGAAATATCATCTTCCTATGGAAGATCTCTATCAACGCTACGGTTTCTCAGGTGTCCACATCGTATTGATTTCAGCATTCGGTGTGTAAAACAAAGCTATGCCGGTGGTGACTGGTGGCGCTGTTGTTTATATTGGAGCCCAAAACGAAACAACAACAAAACTACACGATTAAAGCAACAAACGGTTTAATTTTCTTCTCTGTTTATTTATCCGACCCTTCTGCCAGGAATTGTTTGAGACATTATTTGGCGTACCCTTAATGGCGTTGCTGTGTACTGTGTGGCGAAAGAAAAACAAAATAAAATGGTTTTCAGTTATCTAGTTGTTGGTAAGAATAACATGTTTTATAGCTTCAAAGTTTTTGATATACAGTGGCCTCCAAAAGTTAGTTGACATTTTTTCACTTCAGATTTGACACACCACATTATGATTTAAAATTTAGCGATCCAAATGTTTGACCTGCTATAACGTTTTTATCGACTAATTCAACTACCTTTGACTTAACATAAAAATAATCAAGTAACCCCTTAGGATTACCTGATTATTTTTTTATTTTAAATCATAATGTGGCATCACAGCTGAAGTGGAAAAATGTCAACTAACTTTTGGAGGTCATTGTAGATAGAATATTAGAATACTTCTTGAATGCCGCAACGGTTGGACTTCGACTGACTACTGACAGAAAACACACAGCCTAAATTGCTGAACACGGAAACATGGAATAGTATGTTCACAATTTCCCACCATGCTAAACTATATCCACCCTCACCTCGTCCATTTTTAGCGAAAAAGTCTTTATTAACCTCGTAAATCCCATAATAAAATAAACAAATCTAATATCTTGAACTGGCTTGTAAATAAGGTGCAAATTAGATCACAACCTTTCGAAGCGAGTTTGTAGCGAAATTGTAGAAAATTTAATTCGTTATAGCATGCCTACGGCTACCTGGAAATGGATCAATCGGAACTTGACACGATTCAATTTTCTGTTTGCTTTGTAAATTGCGTATTTTTTCAATATGTTTATTTAGAAGAACTTTATAGGAGTCTCTGTTTATGTTTTTTTTGCTGAAAATAACCCAAATAACTCACAAAAAATATGTGAAGGGTAGTGGTCAAAAACATGTTATAGCTACTGAGCTAACAACATATTTTGTTTTACAAAAACTAAGAAAAGAATTGGCTTTTAGAACACCGGTTTAAAGTACCCCCTGCTTTTTAAAAGCCGTAAACTCTGCTAACAAAACTCATCATTTTCTGTTTCGACTGAATTACGCTTTCATAAATCTAGGAAGAAAATCTTTAAAAAATTGGGTACCTAATCAGAAACCCAAAAAAAAATTATAAGCACAAACCCTTTTTCTCAAATTTGTGGTAGCCAAACTTGCAAATTGGATTGTATGAAGGGAGTGAATTATAGCGTGACGGTTGACAGGGTTAAGGAAATAGAGAGGGTTAAGAAGATACAGAGTTTGGAAAAAGAAAACGTGTTGCGCCGACTCCAAGTAACATGGGATAAGGGCAGGTTGGTGCCGAAACTTACAAAAGCATTCCTGTGACATACGAAATAACGGATCACCATACATAACAAAATGGCTTCCACGTGTAGGTAACCACGGAATCCAAAAATCCGTTATTTAATGAAAACAAAAAACGCTTCTCCATTATCTTGGGGGAATTTAATCAGTTTGCTTACTTTGAACTGGAAGCTCAAACTGTGCTCACGGTAAACAAAATCGTTCCTCGGATAACAATTACTGCATAGCCCGTTAGATAAGGATAAAGTGTACCGCGCTATAGTAATAGTGATAATAGATATTAGCTTTTATCTTATCTACGATCCTGTTTTGTTTTTTCAGCGAGTTAGGATGTGTCCAGACTAAGTCAAGACTTTCTATTGGACAGAACATCACTCTATGAAACGTAATTACGCTATCAACAAACAAAACACTCTCGCAGAAAATCTAGTTTTATCGCAAAGCAAAACGGTTTTATGCATAAATGACAAAACTCTTTGTAGTGTGCGCACTGCCTTAGTTAATATGACCATGACCTAGCAGTTTTGATGTGTATACAGTTGTCTAACACAGCTAAGTATCTCCATTCTTCTTCTTTTGTATTCGCATGAATATCCTATTAGAATATCAAGCTAGTAAATGAAGTTGGCTGTCACAAACACAGCAGATGTGAAATATCCAAATTGATGGTTATCGAAAGAATATTTATTTATTTATCCTCACACTGGAACGCCATACAGCAATTACACCAATAGAGCAAAAAATCACTTCATGTGTAGCTTTCCATCCATCCTGTGCGTGGTGGACATCGAACGAGTGACGATGGATCACGCACGCTCACGCAACGTGCAAGTGCAAATAAATATGGAGAAGAAATAAATATATTTTGCTGACATGACGGTGCTTGTGGAACAAGAGTGGACATAAGAGTATTTTAATTAATTTTCATATTATACTTATGTGTGACATTTCAACAGAATAATATTATTGACATCATTCAATATCAACTTTTGTGCTTAACTTTGACTATTTCAAAATAATTTAGTACATAGTATTGTAATAATTTTCTTTATTATTAATTTTCATATTACATTCAATCGCATTGATACTGACATTATTTGTTAAATTTTGCATGCCAAAACTCTGGCAGAATATACCCGGCTCATTATATTTTCTACATATAACAACTTTATTGTACAATACCTACATTCTTTGCAAATACATGATTTGATTTGTTTTGAAGGGAGCGTAATGCCGATTGCCGCCAGGGCATATGAGTTGGTGTTACTTTTTTTTTTTTGGTAATGGCGTCTCGTAGTTGACCTTGAGAGGTCGTAACTACTTAACCGGACTATCCTGTGGTTGCCTTAAGTAAACTCAAAGCCTCCAGGCAGGGGGTCGGTTTTACTCTCAAGGCGCGCCTATATCTAGATGTTTCACATCACAAAGTAATGCCTTTTAAGAAGGTGGTTCCAGGATTTACCGCTAGCGTAGGTACACCGAACGTACATTTAAGTTTCTCCACTTCTAAAGGCTAAAAAGCGGTAAGTTTTTGGGGTAGGACAGAATTTCAAATGTAGAAATTACTGCAATGTGACTTTCTGAATCTGCCCAACATTTTCCCTACTATTTTGAGGTCGGCTTCTAGTCTAACCGGATGCAGCTGCATACCAGTATTTCACATTGAGCAACTGCCACACACACTCTACAATCCAGTTACTGGGCAACACGACACCCATTGGTAACGCTGACCACCAACTCAGCCAGCAAAAAGCCCAGCCCAAAAGTTTTGACAGCCGGGACCAACGGTTTAACGTGCTTTCCAATAGACACGGAGGGGTCTCGATATGTAATGAATGGTCACCCATCCACGAACCGGCCGCGGCAAGGGTAGCTTAACCTTCGATCGACCCGTGCGTCTGTTATCATTTAGCCACGAGCCCCCAATTTAACTTTCAAAATTACCAACAATATCATGCCATAAAGACTACAAAGTTTGGTGCAGAAAACGCTGTCTTCCCATGCCAAAGTTAAAATAATGTCATTAAAAGTTCCAGCACCCTAATTGCGTAACACTCTAACTGTAGCAATGGATTTCGTTTTGACATTCATTGCGTTATTTACGTTATTGAGCAGACAATTTTTTCGCACATATGAAGCAATGGATTAGCAATATCCTTCAAAATTATTCAGCGGGGCAATTGCGTAACACACTATCAGTACCAATGGGTTTCATTTTGACAGTTCAACAACATTCATTGCGTTATTTACGTTGTTGAGCAGACAAATTTTTCGAACACTTAAAGCAATGCATTAGCAATATCCTTCAAAATGATTCAGATTGAGACGGATAGTGTGTTACACAATTAGGGTGCAGGAGGTAGTGCTGAATGCTACGAAAGACGGATTATCAAAACAAATGCACATATTTACAGTGCAATGAACGTTATTTAACTGATTGTCTAAATTAAAGCTAATGAATAATACATTTGTATTGTGACTTGTATTACACAATAGAGAGGGCATCAATCTAAAGCGGTCAAATGCATTGAGCAGCCATTAAAGTATCTATTTAGTAGTGATGCTGCACGCTGTAATAAGGAAAGATCTCATTGCGATCTGTTAACAGATGAAAGGAATTTGTATGTTACAAGTTAGAGCTTTAGAACTTGTGAAAAAGGTTCGTGATAGCTTTTCAGCTGAACCTAATACAAAGATAGATTTGTTGTGTATGTTTTTTTTTTGAGTATGATATAATAATAATTATTCTAGTGATATTTATTTTAGAAGTATGTATGTATGTATGTTTATTTGTATGTATGTTAGTATATTCTCGCAATTTTTGTTTAGTTTTTAAGTGACATGTTTTTGATTGTATGTATTATTTTTTGTCTCCTTTACAATTTCACACGCTGTCTACATCTCTGTATCTATTGTCCTGTCTCGGGTGTGCTGGAAGAGATTTCTTGTGAAATAAGCATCACCTCTGTACCTATTTTTTCTGTTATGTTTTTCTTGTCTGTTTATATATGTGTGTACATAAATGGTAAAATAGATTATGGCATGCACAGTTTTTGGAATGCAACAGATTCTATTATTTATAAGATAATGGCATAAATTTAGGAGATAAACGCCAATACTAATTTAGAAGGCTAAAAAGAGGACTAGCAGCCAGTTTAGCTGACAAGCGATGTTATGAATAATCTATAATATAAATAAAAATAAATAACCGAAATGTATGTACGCGCACAACTTCCGATCGACTGCACCAAAAAGGATGAAATTTTGTGTGTATATTTCAATCGATTCCTGGATGGTTTGAAAATACAATTGGACCCGGTAGGTAGCTGTATTGACACAATAACAGGATAGTATTAGGTCATTAATATATTTAAAACCCTCGGGCCGTCGAAATCTCCAAAGGGCTGGTTGACACTTCCCGTGACAAGGGCTGACTTTTACCTTGGCCAGAGTCTAAACATTGCCATACGACGTGGCAATACCGCCAGTCTCTTGGGAACATTACTAGTCGACAGCGATGCAGAGGAATTTTTCGACGCTATATTTTATTTAGGTTAGGTTACTATATTTTTATTTTAATAGTTAATTTAGGGCCGATTTTACCAACGCCAGATAATTTTATGCGAGGAATAATTTTGAATTTTTGACAGTTCTTCCATACAAAATCTGACAGACGTCAATTTTATTCCACGAATAAAAACTATCTGCAGATTGAAAAATTAGCCCTTAGTATAAGAACTGTATCCAGTGTGTATACTTTTATCCTATTTAATAAAGTTAATAATTATACATTCTGAAACTGTATAGTTCGTGATATCATCATAAAGTTCGTACCGTTCTTGACTACCTACAAATGGATCATCAATCCGCTCTAAGAGGATTACTCGTCGAGATTCGGTAGCAATCATGTCATTGTTGTGTGCGCTTTACAGAAGATTATCTAGATAATCAACACAGCTATGTGATTTGACAATAATTGGTATCTATTAATAATTTATGTTACGACACCAATTTAACTAAGGCCATATAGGGTCTCAATAGTTACACAGGTATTTAAAATAAACAAAAGAGTGTTTATTTGGTTAGATGGCGGTTATAGAATTGAATCAAATATGATTTGGTGTTTTGTCAGAAGAAAGATTTAAAGAAAGAAAAATAGGTTTATTTGTCACAGAAATACGTGCATACAAAAATAAAAACAAAATAGATCTATAGTCACGAATTCAAAACAAAAATTGTCGGCAGCTGCACGTCGTGACTGTGACTTACGGAAACCAAGTTCAATTTATAGTTTGAAATACAAAATTAACTTCGAATAACCCTGAACATTTCAGTGCTAATGTTAAGTGATGAAGGAATGATGGACCTACCTAATGCTTTGTAGATTCGCTAGCCATTTTAATAATGCATGTAATAAACTTGATACAAAGATTCCAAGATTCATATAGATAGTACTTACCGTACTTAGGTAGACTAGTTACTCTAATACCTGATGTACACAGTGCGATTGGATGGCCTACCATAGGCCTATACGTTTACTATAAGTTTAAGCAACTTTTTTTTTTTTTTAGAAAACGTTGCCCCACACTAGGAATTTCTCCTGTATCGTGGGTGCGTTTACAAACATTTAAACTCACATACACAAACAGCCAGACCCGGAACAACTACTTGTAGGTCATACAAATATTTGTTCCGTGCGGGAATCGAACCCGCGACACGCAGCGCAGCAGTCAACCGTTTAACCACTGCGCCAACCGTGCCGTCAAAACTTTAAAAGTTACATCGTCTAAACAGTGTTTAGACGTGTTATTTGTTGCTTCATGTTTATTGCATGCGAGGGCTCGGCTGTACGTTAGATCTGAAGGGCAATTCTCGTAATTTAAAACGTTCAAAATCTAGTCGCAGTCTCATCTCGGCGACAAACAAATGTCAAAGACTTGTCAAAATGTAGGGAAATTAGGGGTACCTATTTTTGACAGATTGAGACTGAGATCAGACTGTGAACGTTCTTAAGATTACGAGAATTGCCCCTCTGATAACTTTTTAACAGTGAAAGCGTTATTTAAGTCTTGGCGACCTCTTCATCATCTTCCTGCCCTTATCCCATGTTACTTGGGGTCGGCGCAACACGTTTTCTTCTTCCATTCTCCTCTGACAACCGTCACGCTATCATTCACTCCCTTCTCTTTCATATTATTCCTTCAGTCTTGGCAACCTACTTTACATTAAATGTTTTTGGTGGGATTATTTATTACGTGGCGTCATTTATGATCTCTCATTAGATGACTGTGGTTAGTTTAGCTGGACGTCTGCCCCCCCCCCCCCCCTCCCCTATACAAAGTCCCTTACTACGCCATTGATCGTGTTAATGGACCTTTAGTGTAGGTAGGTACACTTACGACCAAATTGTGTTCTTAAACGCCCCGGGAGCAACAACAACAAGGAAAAACAATGTCATTTAGGAATGCAACCTCTTACCGCTTCATTGAATTTTAATCTCGTTCTAATAATATTCTCACACTGAACACTTGTTTTCTCACTTATGAGAAGACGACAAAAGCATTTCTTAACATTTTGTATGAGGATAAATTATTGAAATCGGTGATCGGACTTTTCATTATCGGGATTTTCCATCGGCAAAAAATATCAAATGTCCATACGAAGTTCCATCCGCTTTTTAACCACTTTTAGGGATAAATTGTCAAAAATCCTAGATCTAGCGCCTAATCTAAATATAAATCGTTATCATCATCAGCCTATAGCCGTCCACTGCTGGACATTGGCCTCTCCAATTGCACGCCATTCAACTCAATTTTCGGTAACTCTCATCCGGCTGCTACCAGCCATCCTGCGTAGATCGTCGCTCTACCTAGCCTGAGGGCGTCCCACCTTACGTTTACCGATTCGCGATCTCCACTCAAGAACACGTCTACCCCAACGGTCATCGGTTCTACGGCTATTCTGTGAGCTATGTCGACAACATTGGTTCTCTGCCGGATCACCTTGTTGCGGATACGATCCCTCAGAGAGACTCCAAGCATAGCCCGTTCCATAGCTCGCTGAGCGGCCTTGAATTTATGGACCAGCCGTACCGATAGTTATTATTTAGTCTACAAAAAATCATATAATAATGATATAAAAAAATGTATATAAAAAGGTGTAGACTATGCGTTGTCAGTGAATTAATGAAAAAGTAGAGACAGGTAAAAAATCTCAATAAGTAAATCTGCCTAGCCTTTTCCGTTGGTAAGCCAACCCCTACGTAGTTGTATGTCGGGGTTGGCTTCCAATCCAAGCGGATGCAGCTGAATGCCAGTATTTGACATGTAGCAACACCTGTCTGACCCCCACAACCCAGTTACTGTATAACACGATACACCGTGGTGAGACTGGTTGTTAGACTTTTTGGCTTCTGACTACCCGTAACGACTATCAAAGATGTACGGAATTTTAGCCGGGACCGAAGCACGGAGGGATCTCGATATGTAATGGATGGTCATCCATCCACGAACTGACCGCGGCGCGCATAGCTCAACCTTTGATCGACCCACGCCTAAGTTATTATTTAGCCATGTGCCTCTCACGTATAAGTAAGGAATCTATAAGTATTCAATCGAGGCTCATGCTCGAATTGTTGATCATCCTTCTAGAAAAACTACATTTTTAAGATTCATTTACTTGTACCTACGTTCCAAAGCCATATTACTCATTTAGAACCGTGTTATTTGCGGTTTTCCTCGTTATTCGCTTGTTTTAGTCACACACTGGCGAATGCTTTATTTTGCCCAAGCTTAGATGTTCGTCGGAGCGTGTCTTATCTAATTAGTAGGTCGGTTAGCTCTCCTACCTGACTATAAAACATTGCTCAGGGAAGCATGTACCTATTGGTCCCGCTACGGATTTAGGACTATGGACGTAGTGGCCAGAATTATTGGTTTTAGGGCATAACTGAAATAGATGGGACTATTTCTCTCTCACCAATAAGATTAATGGCTAAGGATTCATCGTAAATGTCTTATTACTGAGTGTGTGTTATTGGTTTTGAGTCTTTGTCAGCATAGACATTGAAATGATTAATACGGTTAGTAACGGTGTCAGTGGGAAGGTTTGCTGACTAAAACGGTGTGAAGGTATATAGAGGTATGAGGAACAAGTTGTAAAGTTCACTCATTCTCCATAGAAAAGGGAGGATCATGATTCACTCATAATCACATCACTATTCATGTCGGGCCGTTGTTTATATGCTAGTTGCGCGGTAAACTTTCCTTGCGAGATGCAGGATTTTGCGTGATGTCAGTATGACGTGTAGTTCGCATGTGGCGTTGTAGATACCCCTGCAGGTAAATTCTATTAACACTGCTTTGAAATCCAGTGGCCTTACGTGCGCAGCGTGCGTATAACGAATGACGGGGACTCTTTTATGTTTTAGCTGCTAATTTAGTTGACAACATAGTATCTATCAAACAAGCTCATACGTTATATCTTTTTTTGTCGACAAACACACCAAACAAACATCTGTAGGTCACACAAGGGGTAATCAACAGTCGTATCTACTTCAAAACTCATGTATTCACAAGAGCTGTAAAATAATTTTTTTTTAAATATAAGGAGTAGTTACAGTCACCAAAGGAGATTAGTAACCAGGGTCGTCGGATATACCTAGTTGAAGTTTAGTAAGAAACCGATGGATATTTTCAAATATTTAATTTAATTAATAGAAAAAAAACAGTTCATTTATCAAATTAAATTTTATTCGAAAACATCCATCGGTTTCTTACTAAACTTCAACTATATCCGACGACCCTGGTTACTTATCTGCTTTGGTGACTGTACATGTTATATGACCTTTGGTCTAGCAACTGAAGCATGTACAGCTTTCTAGTTCAGTGTGATGGGTCACCGAGTGCAGGGAACAAGAAAATACCGCAAGTCTTGCAAGATAGCAAAGATAAGCACACTTGTTTTTAACATACAGACTATTCAATAATACTAATATGAGGCGTAATGTCGAATTAGTAAAGACAGAACAAAAAAATATACCCTGCATTGATACATTTATGTTTTTTAGCACATAGACACACAAACATGCCACTGATGCCGCTATTAACGTGGCCACCTACTGGGCTCAAACTATACAAAAAAACAATTAGGAAGAGTACCACTGACATAACAAGAAGACGCACATAGACGCGACGCAAAAAACTCCATAGCCACACGTTTCGATTTGTTTTCCTAAATAACTGGGAAGCTTCTAATTCATTTTCGGGTTTCGCAAACCGGTTACATGAGCCGCAAATCCGTAGTTAAGACCAGGACAGACATGACAGCCGGTAATGCTATATTCGCCTCAGTTGGATCCACATTCTGTCACGAATATCAATGCGAAGGATTTCATCGACAGAAGGCTTCCGCTGACAGAGATGAACGACTGGTCACGTTTTACTATTGTTGCGATTCTATTCTAAAACGGAATTCGGGAACGGATTTGTCATGGTTTTAAATTTTGATACAACTAAGCTACAGACTTTTAAGAGAACATTTTAGTAAATTAAAATCTTCGAACTTACTCGATACTCGCTACTTCGACTTACTCGTAAGTCTCTGTACCTAAATAACGGCTACGTTATTCGATATTAGCGTCGAATAAATTTCGTTATTTTACCTTAGAGATTAATCCTTTGCAGCTCTGGACAGAGCGAGATGGAAAGAGAGAAAGGAGGCCTTTGTCCAACAGTGGACATTAATGGCTAATAAAAAACTAAAATTAAACTCTTAAATGTAGTCATTTTAAAATATTACTCGCCGTTATAAACCAAAAGTTAGACAATGGCGCCGATTCCCTTGTTCACAAACTAAACTAAATTTAAGTTCAGTGCATCTTTTTCTTTCTATTTCATTAAGAAAAGGACAGAAGATAAAATATTTGTTTAGTCCTGTTAAATTAAGATAAGTACTCCATAGACAGTTTAGATGTGATTAAAAGCATGGCTACCAAAAATACGTCAATTTACGTCAGGCGCTGACTAATTTGACAGAACTAAACTGATATGGAAAAAGGTCTTTAATACCCGCACATAAAGTAATAACTGATATTAATCTTCTGTCCTTTTCTTAATGAAATAGAAAGAAAAAGATGCACTGAACTTAAATTTAGTT
The DNA here is from genome assembly GCA_911387795.2 of Apamea monoglypha. NCBI lineage: Eukaryota > Metazoa > Arthropoda > Insecta > Lepidoptera > Noctuidae > Apamea > Apamea monoglypha. The sequence continues at coordinate 10,650,531 of OU426932.1, forward strand.
TAGTTTGTGAACAAGGGAATCGGCGCCACTAAATGGAGTACATATAGGTAATCAAGTAGCATAGTGAACACGTCATTTATCATACATCTAAGCGAGTGACATGGCCTTCATACTGACGATGTAGACACATGTTTTGCTGAGAGCCCCTGACTAGCTACCAGTCATCGATTTACATAACACACGCTACCAGTCATTGATTTACACACGTTCGGTTATATGTACCCGCTTGTTCCAGAATAAACAAGAAAATTGAAAGCAATTAGCGATACGTTCAATAAATAAGAATTGCGAGTATACTTACATCACTTCTTCACAACACCAATAATTCGCGTAAGTATTTATTTCGACTGCTCGACGTCCTTATGTCACTGGAAGGATCCAGCGCAATATCAGCGTCAGGTATTTGCCTGACACATGCTGAGCTGGACTCCCATTTGGCGTAATATCCACACTAGTCATAATTACTTTATTTCATTAAAATATGTTTTTTAAATATGTATACCTTGTATTTGATTCACGTCATTTATTATCATTTAATATTTGCTTTTGTGTGTTGTGCTATTTCTTTTGTGTGCAATTAATAAATGATCTATCTATCTCTCTAACAACTGCTCTAAATAAGTCAGTATGTACTCTACAACTATGCTGTGCGATCCCAGAGACAAATATGTCATGTAGATTCATAGTATTTGTGTAATTTGCAAGTCCTCTGGGAAATTCACTAAGCAAACACAAAATTAAAACATGTGCTCAAAACTGTTATACTCAATATTTATACCCTCTGTCTTTAAAGGTCTTTCCTGCATTGGACTTGTTATAAAAGGAGATGATGTCAGCGTGTAGTCATCATATTAATGATAATAAAATAGTTGTAGCTCGACCTCATGATGTTATTATGGATATAGGTACCTAAAGCCGGAAACCTATAACAAAGGATTTCATCGGGGTGTATAGTTAAGTACTCTGAGATTTTGGCATACTAAGTACCAACCCGCACTGGGCCCGCGTGGTGGATTACGGCCCACTCCCTCTCACAGAGAGGAGGCCTGTGTCCCAGCAGTGGGAACATTATAGGCTGAGTACTATGTATACTGTGTGTTGCTGAGAAGCTATATCAAACGAGTTACTTACGTTGACAGAGATAGGTTTCTCCTGAAAAGGACAACTTAACCAATGTATCCACAGGCCTTCTCTGTGTGAGAGGTAGCCGGCTGTAATTCACCACGCGGGCTCAGTGCGGGTTGGTAGATGTCACAAATCTTCGAATTTTTTTTTCTAGGACTTGCCGGTTTCCTCACGATAGTTTTCTTCACCGTTTGAGAGCAGTGGTGACGAAATTATTTACACAAAGCAAAGCCCTGCCTGGGTTCGAACCCACGACTTACAAGTCGTAAGTCGGGGCCACGCTGGGAATACGGGAGACTACGGGATAAGTAGTCATCAAAAGATAGCAACAACAAAAAAATATAACGGCCGAGGACACCATTAAGCTCGATCCTCGACCTCTCCCGTCCATATATTTTCATTCACCTTACCCTTCTACGGACCCAGACGCTCTACAAGATTAGCGAGCATATACTCGTATGATATTATAATACTTACGAGTTGCAGGTCGTAGGTTCGAACCCTAACTGGTGCTTTACTTTGAGTACATTTTTCCATCACAAATGCAAAAACAATGAAGGAAAGCATCGTAAGGTAACAGACATGACCTAGAACCAAAAATTCGAGGACATGTGACATCTAGCAACCCGTACTGGACCGGCGTGGTGGATTACGGCCCACTCCCTTCCACAGAGAGCAGGCCTGTGTCCTAGCAGTGGGAACATTATAGGCTGATTAATAAAAGGACTTATATCCTGTAGAAGGGTGACAAAATCCCAAAATACACCAAATATTGTTCAAATATATGTATATTATTTTACCTTTTTCTGGCAAGCGCGACAATTTCTCACAGCTATTTCACAATATTTGCCACACAATTAATACAAACACCAATAATGAAGTCAGTTCGCAGCACACATGTACATTATAACTAGGCACTTTAACTAGTGAAGTAGTGATTCATTCATTCAATCTTGCAAATTGATTTGAACTTGGCAGTTGTAATATTAATTGGCATCAATAAATGGAATGCACTTGTATGCCATGCAGTCTATACGATCAATAGTTTGTATGTAGGTTTAGAAGGCTTATTGTCGTATCGTACATTTTATTTTATTTTATTAATTTTAAGAAAACTTACAGCTAGAGTCATTCGTGTAGTCCAAAGTAATATGTAGAAGAAAGTCAATTACATGTTTCCACTTATATAAACTTATGTGTAAAATTTACTCAACAAGGTACACTTCAAAGAAAAAGTCACTCAGCATTATTTTTAATTTCTGGACACTATTTGTGAATAAATCAAGCTCAACATCCCGGCAAACCATATTGAACATTCGACATGCTCTTAAAATATATGTATTTTGACTATATGTAGTTCTCACATCATCTATCTATCGTCACTTTTACATTTCTTCTTTTTCTTTATCACTCTTTGTTCATACAATGCCTGGTGCCTCGGCCTATACACACCATTATTTTTGGTCAGAAACCTTCGTCATCCGACGGTTACAGATTATCTAGGTGGCTAACGATTGATACTTCTTCATCACTCTAATACAGCACGACCGTGTTTTACCAAAGTTCGACTCTTTTTAATATCGTGTCTTATACTTGTGTGACAGTATCTTTATAGAGTTAGATGTGTCTTATTAAAACCAGCACCCTAATTGTGTAACACACTATCCGTCTCAATCTGAATCATTTTGAAGGATATTGCTAATGCATTGCTTTAAATGTTCGAAAAATTTGTCTGCTCAACAACGTAAATAACGCAATGAATGTTGTTGGACTGTCAAAATGAAATACGCAATTACCCCGCTGGGTATTGAACCTTCCCGACCAACCTGTCATCGATCCTGTGATTTAAAAACTCAATAGCCGAGGGTGGTCCAAACAAGGGATCGTCACCGGTCGACGCCATCTTAATAAACCTCAAGCACAAAGATTTCTTTCGATCTTCCCCCTATCTTTGAATTTATTTCGATAGCGATTGGTGAAGCTTATTTCTTTCTAACTTCAAATTTCTACAGTTCATGCATACGTTGAGTGGCTTTGCCACCGAGTTTTCTTACGAGGGAGGTAATATATATATACTTATGTAAATTCAAATCTTCGCAAAGTTTTTGCGCCCTTTGAAAATCAATACCCAGTGTTAAACTTCGGCACTTCGATTTGGATAAGAGTTTGAAGGTCCATTGCCACAATTTAAAGTAGATTCCTTATTTGTAACTGTTACATTTTGTGTGGCTGTAGGATGTTTTAACTGTTTGATCGTTCGGTAGCATTAGAAAAATCTGAGGTAATATATATCTAGGCGCAGACGGAGATGGCAAGTTGAGCTGGACTCCTTTAATAAAGATTTGTCCTTGGCAGCTCGGGACAGAGACAGGTAGAAAGGGAGTAGGGAGACCTTTGCCCAGCAGTGGGACCTTCATGGTTAATAGCAATAAAAGTAGGTATCAGTAGAGCGAAACATACTGACTCAAAACTCTATTGAGTGGTATGTGTATCATCATTTTAATTGACACCTTTATATTTTTATATTTTAAGTTATTTGGTTAGGGAAATACGTACCATTGCTGAAAGGAGGTTTTAAACGAATGATGACAAATCTTATAATTATTATGTTCGATTTTCCGACACAAATATGTAGATTACATAGGTACGATTTGTGGTTTTGGTTTCCTGGTTAAAATAAAATGGAAGTCATTTAATTGCATATATCGGCCAAGTGCGTCGGACCACGCACAATGAAGGGTTCCGCAATAAGGATGAATTTATCCCAAAAACTTATATACATAGATATAATAAAACTATGTATATAAGTTTTACACTTAGATATAATAGATATAATAATACGTCACGGTCAATTCTCCAACTGCAAATGTAAATTTGTAATCTCTGATAAAACTACAAGTTAGCGGCTGTTCGGCCTTTTTCCTTTATTTGTGCTGTGAGATCTTGCTTCTTACCAAATTTCATGTTTCTAGGTGAACGGGGTATCCTGTAGGTTTGATTTATTTCCAAGTATCAAAATATGTTGCATAAATGGCCGTATTTTTTATTGCGTTTACTTAGAAGCTTGATATTTTCAGAGCTCCAAGGGGCCGTAGACCTACGTATTTAATATTTATTTAAACTTGATACCTCCACGCGTTCTTGAAAAAAAGGGATTTGACAGACTGACAGACAGACAGAAGAACAACGAAGTGATCTTATAATGGTTCCGTGTTTTCCTTTTGAGGGACGGAACCGCCTTCCGGTTCCTACTTGTTTAATAACTACTTTTATTAAGGGACGGAACTGCTGTGCGATTGTAACCATCTCACCGTGAAAACATAGGTGAAGTGAGCGTGGAGTGAGCTGTCATTCCAACTAATGCTAGGGATTGACACTATTGACAGCTCACTCTAAGCTCACTTCACTTAACTTTTCAGGGTGAGATTTTTAGAGAATCGATCGACTGCAAGGCGGTTCCGTACAAACAGTTAATAAACAAGTGATGACAAATCATGCAAATATGTTATATTTTCCGTCACAAATATGTTGACCTAGGTACGATTTGTGGTTTCGGATTCCCAGTTAAAATATGGAAATAATTTAATTTTAAAAGGGTAGTTATATTGTAGTAAATACTTAGCTCTCAATAAATAAACATCCAGAATAATAATTAAATTAAATTCTAATTTAATTAGATATATTCATCATCTGCCTAGCCTTTTCTCAACTATGTTGGGATCGGATTCCAGTCTAACCGGATGCAGCTGAGTACCAGTATTTTACATGGAGCGACTGTCTATCTGACCTCCACAACCCAGTTACTGGGCAATACGACACCCCTTGGAAACTGGTTGTCAGACTTTCGGGCTTCCGACGATCCGTAACGACTGTCAAAGATGCAGGAATGACAGCTGGGCCGGGACCAACGGCTTAACATGCTTTTCGAGGCACGGAGGGGTCTTGGTATGTGAAGATGATCACCCATCCATGGACCAACCGCGGCAAGCGTAGCTTAACCTGATCGATCGACCCGTGCGGCTGTTATTACTTAGCCACAAGCCTCCTGACTATATCATCAGTTTTAATTATATCACGCTTGAAAGAGTTGAGTCGAAGTCAGCTTTTTATTTCGCACGTTTTATACCCATGAAACCCTAATAAATTTAAAGGCGTATCAAAATCACTGAAGGTGCTACATATATACTTACGAAGGAAATTCTTGACAAAAAATGTACGAGTACCTACTGTTTACCCCTAGAGGATCCTTGTTTACCGAATAGATGCGTCAAAGTGGATCGATTTTATTAACGGACCTTCAGCCTTGGGCGTGTCTTAAGACAATAAAGTTCTAAACTCTTGGTAGAGTTTTTCTCTATTTCGAAAAGAATAGAAAGTGTGTGTGCATTCCTATCTATACAGGGAAGCTGGGACATCGACGCGCAAATTGTAACCATGAATTCAGTGTACATGATTTTAGCGTAGAAAATTTTCGTCTGTTATCCAATAAATCTGCTGTGTCATAGAAAGTGCAATGCTTACGCGGCCAAAATGTATGAAACAGCTATTTGCTATTTGCAGCTTTGTAAGTTATTTCTAAGACTTTATGTAAATATTTAAATGAAAAAAATAGGTATTATCCTCTCTCTACTTGTACCTGTAGGTATTATCCTCTCTCTACTTGAATTTGTATGCTCGCATCTTAATCAAATCGGCATTCTGCCCTTAAAATCGGAAGTTCTTGGAGTCCAGCGCAGTATGTCTTCTTCTTTCATAGGTACATCTCTATCAGCCGTTATCTCAGTATTTACCCCCTTTCTAGCTACCACCTATTATCAGCTTTCACACAATGCGTCATGATGAGGATGAGTTGAAGTACACGTGAACGACGAAGACGAGTTGAAGTACACGTGAGGAAACCTGGGGGTCTACTACGAAGTGCAAAGTGCGAACGATCGGATCGGACCGACACATGGCCGAACCGAATATTATTGAAAAATGCGAAAAAAGTTCGGATTGGCTCAGTAAGGTCGGGATCATAGTCATATTCGAAAGAGTGTAGGAGTGTAGGATCGGGACTGAACCAAATAGTAAGTTCGTAGCAGAAAACGGTCGAACATTCGGCCGATACCACTTCGGAGTAGGCCCCCAGGACTTTCCTATATTGATAAACGATATTGCTTCTTATTGGCTTCCCGATAGAAATAGTAAACTTTTAATTAAGACAGAGTGCATAAATAAGGTTACTAAGAATTTTACCTAATATCTGGTGTTAGTAACGTGCAGGTTTTAGTTTGTTTAGTTTTTTTAGCTGTTTTAGCTTCCATGCTCTAATCCTACTAATATTATAAACGTGAAAGTTTGTATGGATGGATGTTTGTTACTCTTTCACGCAAAAACTACTGAACAGATTTGAATGAAATTTGGCACACAAATGGTTTATAACTAGAATTAACATATAGAATACTTTTTATCCCGATATTCCCACGGGATCGAGACTTATGCGGGTGAAACCGCGGGGCGCATCTAGTACATAAATAAAAGGTAAGTCCGAAAGTGGTGATCATCATGCTCATGCCTTCTCTGTATGGGAAGAAACGTTTGCATCTTGCGAACAATTAATTGTCTCTACTATTATCTGTTGCTTTATCATAATCGAATTTGTTCTTCATCATTTCTTCAGAGATAATGCCGTAAAAGTTTTATCATGATTGGAGGCTATAAAGTTTAATTTAATATACACAAGCGCTATAAAGGTAAACTTAAGATAGCGTTGGGTAATGTTAAGTTTAGCTATAGTTAAGCTCCTCGTCTAAAGAGTTCGGTAGGGTCGTAGTTTTTATTTCTTATTTTATGGCAACACGTAGGTAAGTAAAGGTAGCTAGGTTCTAGGTACTGCTGTTTCTTGCCAGCGAAAGCGTGAGTTATATATATATATATATATATATATATATATATATATATATATATATATATATATAACTCACGCTTTCTTCCCATGGGGGTAGGCACAAACTACATAACGCCACCTGCACATAATTTTTCATCCATTTGCTTTCAAAAACGTGCGATTTGTTGTTTATTTTTAACATGATTAGTTTTCCTTGTAGCTAAGTAATAACAGTCCCATGGGTCGATCGGTCAGGTTACGCTACGCTTGTCACGGTTGGTCCATGGATGGGTGACCATCTTTACATACCAAGACCCTCCGTGCCTTGGAAAGCACGTTAAGCCGTGGGTCCCGGCTGTCATTCGTAGATCTTTTACAGTTGTTACGGGTCGTCAGAAGCCCGAAAGTCTGACAACCAGTCTTACCAAGTAAAATCATTTTTAATTTATATATAATATAATATAATACTATATAATATATATATATATATATATATATATATATAATCATTATATATATATATATAATAATGATTTTATTTTGTAAGTAGGTTTGTACAAACAATTTTACACGTCAATCATATTTAAAAACTAGATGAGGTCGGCGTTTCCTATCTGACTAGTCTGAGAAGAAAGACCGAAACAAACTCAGAGTATTCCCCAGTAACTGGGTTGTGGAGGTCTGATAGGCAGTCGCTCCATGTAAAATATATTCAGCTGCATCCGGTTAGATTGGAAGCCGACTTCAACATAGTTGGGAAAAGGCTAGGCAGATTGATTGGTTTTCGATAGCTTAATAGTTCAAGTTGTATACCTAAAACTCGACAAATTCACGACAGTATGGCCGATTAATTAGCTAAGTTTCCCGCCCGTGCCCCAAATTGGTTCATGTGACAAAAATAAAAAATTCGAAAGAGCAACGTAAATAATTCCATTATCATAATGAATTATGGCAAAAATTGCTAGAACTTTTTTGACCTTTAGGTACGCGGTTTTTTTGGTAGTACCATACCTAGTACCGTACCGTAGTACAGTACCTTCAGGTTTTGTTGTATGGCTATTTCTAAAAAGGCGGGCCAATGTACATAATTCAGCGATTTCCTAAAAAAAGCTTAGGTTCCTAAGGCGTCGAATGAACTTAATAGGTTATGTTGAGTAGGTACCTACCTTTTACCTACCTTTTAAAAAAACCTATTCCGAAATAGGTATTAGGTCCCCTACGGCTACGTGGAAAAACTCTATTATATTTTATGGTGATCAATCATTTTCTTTCTGTAATGTTATTAGTTTTTTTTTACTTTAGGTAGGTAACGTCATTATGTTTGTCCACAGAGCTAATGAAACTAATGAATTATGTATTATGTATTTCATTAGTTGCAGTTTTACCTGATTTATAAGGACAATTTAATTAGTTTAGGTTTTCCTGTGTAGGTAATATTTTTGCCGCGCATTATAATATTTGTGTCATGTTCTATTAGAGTCATTGTCTAATTGCTGTACCTACACCTTTACGAGTATCAAATAAATGATTAAATAAGTACCACATTAGACTTCAAGTTGAGCCCGCATTTGAATACAAAGTTCACGAATGAAACTTCTTCACGAAATATTTTAATGTAACATAAAGAGGTATGATAAACCCCTACTTTTCCAAAGGGGCAGTTAGATAACGTCACAGGCTCCCTCCCTCCAGCCTCCACGGAGCAGGGGTCGTAACCTTTAGCATGCTTACGTCCTTCGTCAAAACAAATCAAACGCAGATCAATATACCTAAATGCAACAATGAAAACAAAAAAATATAAGTACTTACGGCGCCTAAATTTGTTAATGTCCGTTCACAAGGACGGTAATACGACCTCGTTCTGTCACCACCAATTGTTCCCTGGGAGCTCTCGAACAATTTTATCAATTAATCAACACTTAAAACACAACAATTCACGTATTATCATTAGTATCACTCAGTTACACAAAGCATCGCAATGGTTACTTAATCATTCCACATGAAACTGTTGTACCGGTTTGAAGTTCGGGGGAAATGTGGAAGTCCCACCGCGACTTTCAGAGGACTGAAGGTTCGGGCCTACGGGAAAATATCAAGCCTCGACCGGGATTCGAATGAAAATATACAAGCTGGGGAGGGGCGACACACGTGTGCTTGCTCACTCTCAGCGTTGACTCAGCTATGAGTCAGACAAGGCAGGGCGTATAGCGTTTCGTTCGCTACGAAGCTCTGTGGCCGGCCCGATGTTCGCCGAAGACGGGCGAGGACAGCCGAGAGAGGAACCGCTGAAAGCTCAATGAGCAACCATAATTCATTATGAAAAGGACATTTTCCACTTTCCTTTACCTCATTCGTTTGATGTAAGGACCAAGGGTTTCTTTGAAATTTTGAATTCTTGAGAATAGATTTATTGAATGAATAGAAAGATAGCCTTAATTTGGTTCTTTTTACCTATGTATATTATGCTCCAAGCTATGAATTAAGAAAATAATAGAAAGCTGCAGGCTATTTCGAATGCTAGCTATTTGGAACAAATTAAGTTTACCGTTAAAGACAAAGAAGATCCATTTGCCTGGCTTGGTAATTAGGTATCTTCCTATACATATATATGTGGTATATTAAGTTTGTATGGCTAATAGGTATTCATTAGGTGTTATTAGGAGGCTAATATTCCACAAGGGAGATTCTAAATACTAAGTAGATAATTACCTACTTAGTACCTGTAATAAGATCTTAATTAAGTATGTTTGAACATGGAGGATACAAAAAACTTGCCAAGTGCTAGTCGGAATCGCGTATGTTAATACGACTAGCACTTGTTTTTCCGACGCGATTTCGACACACTTGGTTTCGTAGATAGTACCACTACATATACATACTACTCGGTATTTGTCGTGACTGACTAGGTACGTGTCATCCGGTTAAAAAGATACAGCTCTGTGACACACAGACAGACAGACAGACGACGTTAGGTTAGAAATAGAGGCACGTTTTTAGTTTTCATCCTTTAGGGTATCTACGGAGGGTGTGAGGGTACTTACGGAACCCCTAAAATAAAATAATAAGTGAGAATCGCTAAGTTAATTGCTTTCTCTTATATTTCTAGTTGCTACGAGTCATAATCGTCATGAGATTCCGCAACTAATCTTCTTGATTGAAACTTAATACATTTGACTCCTAAACTCCATTTAAGAAATCAATTAATCTTCCTTAACAGTAATTTAGTTTGAGTGATGGCATCATTGTAGGTACCACTGTCCCATTGTAGTCTCGGTGACGAACGGAATTAATGAATCCCGGACGATAGACCAAACATTAATTTGTCATCTTAATTGAGATTTTTTGGCAATGTAGCTTAGGCCGAGATCTATAAACGTTATTTAGCACGTGCTTTGACTAAGACATGCTCCCGTCTCTATCTTGCACTTGTAGTTTGAAAGTTGTATTGTTGTGTTTATAGATGTTGGTCTTAGTCTTGCGATTATATCCTACTAATATAATAAATGCGAAAGTTTGTGAGGATGGATGGATGGATGTTTGTTACTCTTTCACGCAAACTACTGAACGGATTTGGATGAAATTTGGCGCACAGATAGTTTATAACCAGGATTAACACATAGGATACGACTTATCTCGATATTCCCACGGAATCGAAACTTATGCGGGTGAAACTGCGGGGCCCTGCTAGTACCTATATAATAACTTAGTGATAACAAAATGCGGTTTCTATAGAGGGAATTCGATTCATGCGAGAAGTAGGTACCTATTGGTTGATCTGCTTGAGGAAGGCCCACGGAATAGAGAATGATAATGATGCATTTCTCGGTAGCAACTCTGTCTAGATCTGTGCCCAGTTGATACCAGTAGGTTCGCCCCCTATTACATGGCACTTGCGAAATGTGCGTGTACCATAGACGCACTTGCCAAGTGACCCCAGAGAAGGCGGTGGCACAGTGGTCACGTGCTGCCGTGCATAGCGAGGCTTAGGGGAGGCCCCTTTACAGTCTCCTCAGGGATGTGCCTTACAGGCGTTGCGCAGGTAGGATTCCGGAATTGGTCTTTGAAGAGGAACCGGGACCACCCCTATGGTTGGCTGATGGTGATCACCGGGGTGATTTTAGTGGGGTAAAAATCCCACACTCTATGTATGGGAGTATGGGACTTGACTAACCCTTCGGGTAAAACTGGCGTGTTGTTATGTTGTGAAATGCTGCTGCTGAAGACCTGTCACGCAGTCACGGTAAATTAAGAAGAAAAATAAAAGGCATTTAAAAGAGTTTCCCATTATAGAGCCTGGGAAACTCTTTTTCTCTCTCTTTCTTTCTTTTTCTTCTTAATGTAACGTAACTGCGTGATAGACCTAAGATACACCAGGGTAGACCTCAGATAACGCAGGGGCATCGATGCGCAAATTGTAACCATGAATTCAGCACATGATAACCAATAAATTTTTTTAACGTAGGGGTGTCCAGAATCATGTACAGAATCCATGGTAGCAGGTTGAGCGCCGTTGTCCCTGCCACCCTTTATAATAGATACCTACTACGTACTACAGATTCTTGATCTCATACAAAGGACCGCCGTAACTCGGAAACAACACCGTTATTTAATGGTGATGACTTGATGATTGAACAAGTGTAGTGTAAGTAACTTTTTTTTTTTATTTCGCGCTGGAAATCCTCATGGACTTCCTCCATCGTGGGGGTGGAGGGGCATGCCGGACTCTTACCGGCTAAAACCACCGCGGTGTTCCACCTTTGCCTATGACCGGGGGTGCGGGATTCGCATAACCATTCACCGCTCCCAAAGTAAGTGCCTAGTGTAAGTAGGTATAAATAAAAAACTCCATGGTTTGGTACTTGAACATACCTGGTGAAAATGTAGGTCTACTATAAATCGGTAGATAGGTTATACCTTTTTTTTTTTTGTTTTCGGGGGGAAACCTTCAAAAGGCACCCGACCTCCGGGGAGTGAGGTCGGGGAGTGTGGGATTTTTACCTCACTAAAACCACCCCGGTGATCACCATCCGCACATAGGCACCCCTATGTGCGGATGGTGATCACCGGTTCCTCTTAAAAGACCAATTCCGGAACCACCCCTGAGATAGGTTATACCTAGGTAGGTATATACCTAGGTACTTACTGCACTGTCCAAGTGTTAGTAGATGCGGATTGATACTGAGTTGGTGCTTTGGACTCAACCCTTGTGAAAACATCACGAACATCATCAGCCTGTAGAAGTTCATAGTTGGACATAGGCCCTTCTAATCGCACTCCATGTAACTTAATCCTCAGACACTCGTATCCAGCTGCGAGAAGATAGATACTCGGTCCACCTTTGATTTGGTATGTAACTGTAACACTTGATTAGGTATGTAAAGTGCTTAGTTAGTATTATTAATAATCAAATAGAATTAGCATATTATGTGGATTTTAAATTACTTACGTATAATAAATAATACTAATTAATAGCAGTACTTTACATACCTAATCAAGAGTACGTAGTGCAGCATTGGCAAATGCTACATTATAATTGTATCACGAACAACCTTCTTTTTTAACAAGTCCAACCTTATTATTAACCAGAAAATTTTTTTCTTCATATTGGTTATGAATTTTGAATAAAAAAATGACATGTCTTTTCTCTTACCGAGATTTTTCATTTGAAGTATTTTTTGGACACAGGACGGAAGTCGAGACATTATTGTTTTTTCTGCTTTCTCATTGAAATAATTTACGGTAAACAATAAAAGACTGAACGACCGAGTTCTGTGCGGTCATCAATTAGATCCAAGGGCTGTGTTCCCGAAAATAAACATATTGATAAGTAATAACATCACTGGAAAGTGGTCTCAACGCGAAGCGTCAAGATTCGATTTGTCCGGAGACTGTAGGGCGATTTTAGAATTCGCCCTACCCGCCACCCTAATACCAGACGTCTACAAGCTTCCTGTTGGGAATCGAACCAAACATCACACCCTGCGCGAGATCTGACTTGAGGGTTCTGATTCCGGCCAGCGAGGTGCCTTCCGATTGTCAGCGTGGAGCCTAGGACCGGAGTTTCATTTATTACGTAGCTTAATTTTCAGTGAAATCTATACCTTGATGTACCACCAACTAGCCGTATAATAATATTTTATTATTTAGTACTTATTACTAACATTTTTACAATTTTGATCAGGCGGTAATTTGTATTATCATCTTGCTCCTTTATATCGAATTTACTTAGTGCCCATTACCCGTTAGGTCATCCTCGTATTTAACTGTTACGTAAGTTTAGGAACGTTTGCAAACGTATCTTGATCGACGCGTAACAAGAATACGTAAAATTTATTAAACATTCGAATACCAAAAATATCCGCTTCGGCATCACGACATCTTTTTAAAAAATATAGTTCTTCCTGTGTCTTGTCTTATATTTTTATATTTTCGTTGTTTGAATATCTTTTATTTTATTTTAAACCAAATTAAAACGTGTACAAGTGAAGTTATGTTTTTAATTTCGCTACAGTAGGTATTAATGATATGTAGGTACCTATATACCTAACTAGCGATGTAATAAGCCGTCAATAAATAACTAATTTTAAAATAAAACAAACAATGATTATAAAATGTTAAAATTTTTACTGAATCTTGTGGCGTAGGTACATAAAACATTGCAAGGCTCCTACCTATTAATTTTCAAAAATCACTTGCATTATGATGCAGTATTTTTCTTCAACAATGCACCGTTATCGGTAATGTAAGCCGATCCCGTAATAGCTCTCGCTTTATCGCTAGCCAAGAACAGCACCAAGTCGCCTATTTCTGCAGGATCCGAAACCCTGCCCAAAGCAGTCATGTTCGCCATCTTTTTCCAGAAGCTGTCCAATTCAGATTTGTCTACACCAAAACTTTGTACAATGTCAGTTTTTACGGGCCCAGGATTCACATTGTTAACCCTGACGCCTTTGGGCGCAAAGTCAAGAGCTATAGACCTCATGAAATGGTCCATTCCGGCCTTCGAAGTGCAGTAAGTGAAGTGTTCAGGTGAAATAATATCTATGGCGGCAATACTAGAAATGTTGATAATGTTACCTCTAGATTTGATCAAGTGAGGAGCAGCAAGGTTGGTCAAGTATACTACGGAGCGCAAATTAGTCGACATGACTTTGTCGAAGACTTCCATCGCATTCGCATCCCAGATCGCCGCCTTCCCAGCTATTCCAGCATTGTTCACCAACACGTCGATTTTTTCAAAATGGGCGATGGTGTTGGATATAATTTTCTTGACATCTTCGTTTTTAGTGACGTCAGCGATAATCATGATGCATTTCGCGCCGTGTTCTTGACATTTTGCGGCCACATCTTTCAGCTTGGCTTGGTTTCGCGCCACGAGAACTACTTTAGCACCTTCTTCCGCGAATTTGATGGCTGTAGCAGCACCGATGCCTGAACTGGCCCCCGTCACAATAACCACTTTATCGTTAAAACTCATTTTAATCTGGTAGACAAGTTATATCAAACGGTGAACAGAAAATGCGGTGATGGTAATGATTTTACAATTTATATACATTTGTTTATCAAACACCACTTACTTATTTTATCAGTAGTGCCCACTTATAGTACCTGAGTGTAGGTAACGTGTGGCATAACAACAACTCGGTCGATTGTTTTCAGTTTGAGTACTGCAGTATTATATGTACTAAGAGAAGTGGGAGAGTCAAGAAATGAAAACAAGGTGGGCAAGCTCCTTTGTTCTCCGCGCTGGCGTAGTAACCACTTTAGAAGCGGCCGATGCGCAGAGACATGATCATACTTATGCAGATTGAAAGCAAATCGTATGCAGTAATTGAGAAGACGGTCAAGTTTGTCGAGGAGATCTACATTCAGGTCATAGTAGCACACATCACCAAAATTGATGATAAGGAAAATGAAGGACTGCACAAGCATTCTCTTCGTACTCATTGGTAATAAATTTTTCAGTTGGTACCAGCCCGCAGCGTTCCAGTAACCGTCTGGTTAACCACGTCAGTTCAAGGTACTATAATGTGCAAGCCTAGGTCCTTCACATCAGTGCTAAATGGCGCGTGCTAATGGTGTGTGCTAATAAATACTTTTTCTTTCTTTCTTTGTTTCTAAATGGAACGATCGTACTATTGAGGAGAACTGGTGGGTAACTTAGCAAAGTTGCACCATCCACCTTACTCATACTCCGAGAATTACCTATGATGACGTCTGACACTTATTAGGATTTACTGCTACCCCAAATGTATCACACCTGGTTTTTATGACTATCAAGTTCCTATTTAATTTGTCGATAGCTTCAGGTATTTCTCCAATCATCTCTTGACAATACAATTGCAAGTGATGATACGCACACTCAAGTTCGGAAGTTACAAAATTAATAAAAATTGAAACCAGAAGAGTAGAAAGAATACCGCCTTGAGGAACGCCAGTTTCCAAATCACACCAGCATGGTGAAGTATCCCCAACATGAACAAACTGCCGACGTTTCTGAAGGCAAGAGGAGAACCATTGCAGTGCTTCGAGAGAGACCATAACATAGGGCAGAATGGCTAACAGGATGTCGTGACTAAAGTGGTATTAAAGGCATTCGAGAAATCGACCAACACTAATAAAACACTAGTGCAGTAACTTTGGTGTCTTCCAGTCCTACCCTTATGTATATCGCCAGTAACTTTAAGGAGGGCGGAAACAGTACTGTGCCCGGGCCTGAACCCAGACTGAAGAGGGCTAATGAGTGAGTTACGATGAAGAAAATTGGACAATTGTTTGTGGAGGCCTTGAGCACTTTGGATAGGAAGGGAAGGATGGATAGGGCGAAAGTGGGTAGAAACAGAGCCATTAGAAACTTTAGGTAGTGGACGAACTTTGAACGGCTTTGCGCCACAGGGAAGGGAATATTCCGGTTTATAGAGATTTTTTTAAAGTAGGAGCGGGTAGGAGATGTTTCAGAATAGTTATGTTCATAGAAATGATAGATAGATATCATATCATAGATAGATGTGGTTATGGAATAGTTGTGATAGTGTCATATCCCATCGCTTTTGATTTAATAGATATATATTACCTTTTTGATCTCTCCCGTTTTAAATGGGACGAAACTGAAAGGATTAATATAAGGACACGTTAAACCAGAAATTAAAGACAGAGTTTGTTGCTTGGTTAGACGATCCATGGTAGAAACAGCGGAGAAATGGCGGTTGAGATCGTCCAAGTTAATTAGGAAGATCTAAATGTCGCAGTTTGCCGATACCAAGAGTTCCAAGAAATATCCAAATATCGACAGAAGAGGAAGAATTGATAGTATCTAGATGTGGCGGCGTTTACCATTGCCTATTATCTGATTAAAACTATTTCTTGCAGCTTTACATACTCGTAGTATCCAGTTCTCATCAGTACAATCCCTTTTAAATTTACGGAACGCACGGACCCTACGTCGCATTGCCATCTCTGTTCCTCTTGTTATCCATGGTACAAATAGGCGTTTTACCTTCACTTTTTTGACGGGAGCATGGATGTCATAAAGGGTGACCAGAACATCATTGAAGATCCCAACCTTGTCGTCATCGGAAATGGGTATTTTCATAAAATTTTTGGCTAGTTTCAATAAAAGTTTGCATTTCTATACTAACGTTAGAATGCTCCGGTGCTCATGGCCCTCTCTGGGGGTCTGCGGCTGGGGGCCCGTGGCATTTTGCCCCTTCTGTCACTCTACTATTACACCACTGCAAATAACGTTAGGGTAGAAATAGGGACCCGTTATCGGTTTTCATCCTTTAGCGTACCTACTACCAACGGAACCCTTAAAATGAAATGAAGAGTGAAAGTCGTCCCTGATCGCTAGGCTAATTGCTTTGTCTTTTATTTCTAGTTGCTACACGTCATAATCATCATGATAATCCACAACTAGTATTCTTGATTGAAACTTAAAATATTTGGCTCCTAAACTCCATATAAGAAATCAATTAATCTTACTTAACAGTCATTTAGATTGAATGATGGCATCATTGTAGGTACCACTGTCCCATTTTAGTCTCAGTGACGAACGGATTGTACGAATCCCGGACGATAGACCAAACGTTAATTAGTCATCTTAATCGAGATATTTTTGATAATATACTCGTACAGTTTGGCAAGAAAGTCCTGAAACGTAACTAAAATATTTAATCATTGGCAACACTCGCTCTGCCTCGTCGAGTAAGGTACATATTCTGTCATTTCTTGTAATCGGTAACTGTTTCTCGTGTTTATTATTTATTTATTTGCTTTATCGTGGTGATACTGGTGACCCATTGTGTTCATAATGAACAGATCTGTTATTCGCAGCTCCTCAAGAGCAATAATTTATAAAGTGTACGTGAGATGTTTGGCGGAACTCGACGCCGGACAAATTTTATCCCATCTCAACGATTTGTATAAAAGAACCGCTGAAATGACAGGTAAAATTATATTTTATACATGTAATCAGATCTAATGTGTGTATTTCAAGGTGCAATATCTATTATAAACCTTTCATACAATTATTGAAATGTACATTCACGAATTTGAGGTTATGTTTACAAAACACATTCGGAATACAGCGCGTTCGTATAATTTTGATACTTTTTGTTAATATTGCATAAAATAAATCACTCAACAAAAATAACTATAATATTTTTTAGGGAAATCCATCAGTACTATAAGGCTATATTTTTAATTAATTACATTAAGTAATTGCAAATCTTTAGTTCTTTTTATTTTATTGTTCTAGGCAGTGGCTGAACAAGCGTTTCAGAGCATATCAGTTGACGACTGGAAAAATTCATGTCAGCATGTCATGAAAATAGAAAAAGGTTATTATCGAAGGGGGCAAACTGTGTATAGTGACATTGAAAAAAATATCATAAACCTACAAGATGAAAGCAACAACAGTGACACATCTGAACATAGCGAGCAGAGTTTTGGTTAAAGCTCACACCAAGACATGGATGAAGAGTTTTCGGGCGTGGAATACATAGAGAAAACATTTTTTATTATGATTAAAATTTTTGATTCTGATTAAAAAAAATTATTCTGTTTAATTTTTTAGTTTTTGATTAGAACACCAACTATGGAACATTTTGCCTGTGGTTAGAGGAGAACTTGGGTTTGTGGGACACAGTCACACAGTAGTAAAGCTTCCAACTTGTCACTGGGATCTAAACCCTATTGAATTAATCTAGGGTCTTGTGAAACATAAAATTGCCTCACATAAGTGAGGATTAGTTGACATCAAAGTATTTTGAAATACTTAATAATTTTATTTGTAATTAATTAAATTAAATAACTGCAAATGTTATCATTCTAGGCAGTGGCTGAACAAGCGTTTCAGAGCTTTTCTTGTTTTCATAAAACCCGCCAATATTCACATTAATTAAAAAAAAAACTAATATCAAAACCGTTTTAGTCGTACTATTTAGGGTTACAACATGCACGATAGTGGCGCCACCATTATTTTCACGACTTTTTTGCCAAGCTGTAGCTTAGGCCGGAATCATTAAACGTTATTTAGCGCTGGCTATGACTTAGGCATATTCTCTTCCCGTCTCGTTCTAGCATTATGTTTGTGTGAGTACTATGTACCTACTACTTATAAAGCTACCATTTACTGGGTGCAATTTTCATTGACTTGAATATCCCCTGGCGGCTAAGAGTATGCCATGCTCACTCAAATGTCTCGTTGGTGGTGGCGTGTGCGTTGGATCATTAAGTTCCCTTCAAAATCGTTGAGCTGCACCTAAATGGTACCGGTACTGATCCATACGTCATGTTCGTGATCGGCACCATCAGTTTTATTTTCGAATTGTTGTGTTTTTTTAATTTTTTTATTACGGTTAACGTGCACTTCTTTTTACATTGTTTTCACATGTATAATTTCAACATGAATGATCTAACCGATCATTTGATTTAAAACAGTGTTCGTGGAATTTCGTGCCCGTCCGAATTTACGCTTTGGAATAGGCAACTAGCTTCATCTTTTTGACTGACCGACCCCTTGACAATTCAAAAGTGCCTGTAATTGGTTTATTTGAAATAAATGCTTTGAGTTTGAGTTTGATGAACTCTGGCGTGATATTAAGTTACCATAACGTTACTAATACGTAATATGCGTGTGTTCGTGCTAAGGACACTGAATGAACATGATCGCGACAATGAAGGGTCACAGATATTTGCACAATCCGCGTACACGTCACGCTTGACAAACGAATTATTACTCCTATCAGATTCCCTTATATGATAGCTACCTATCTACTGAAGGAAAGGGTAGGAGGACCCGTGCGGGTCTTTTGGAATAACATTAGATCCCTATTTATCTAGTAGATCCCGGCTGTCATCCGTAGATCTTTGACAATCGTTACAGGTACAGTCCTTCAGCAACCTTATGGTAACGGGAATAAAGATCACTGTGATATTGGCAGACTGGTCAGTGGCAGTCACCCAACAGCAACCTTATTGTAACGGGAATAAGGATCACTGATTTTGACAGTAATGCAAAATCAGAGGTATAATATCTTTGAAAAGACTGTAGTCAAAAGTGGACGGTTCCGGCTGAAATTCGTAGATCTTTGACAATCATTCCGCGTAGCCAGAAGCCAAAAAGTCTATCGACCAGTCTTACCAAGGGAAATCATGTTAGCCAGTAACTGGGTTACGGTGGTTAGATAGGCAGAACGACAGTCAGCTGCATCCGTTCAGACTGGAAACCGACCCCAACATAGTTGGGAAAAGGCTAGGCAGATTGATTGACCTATTTATCTAGTAGATGCGGATTGATATTGAGTTGGTGCTTTGGACTCAATCCTTGTGAAAACATCACGAACATCATCAGCCTGTAGAAGTTTACAGCTGGACATAGGCCCCTCTAATCTCACACCATGTAACTCAATCCTCATACACTCGTATCCAGCTGCTAGAAGATAGATACTCGTTCCACCTTTGATTTGGTGTAAGACATGATTAGGTATGTAAAGGGCTTAATTAGTATTATTAATAATCAAATAGAATTAGCATATTAAATGGAATTTAAATAATTAGTATTATTTATTATACGTAAGTAATAGGTAATTACGTATAATAACTAATACTAATTAATAGCAGCACTTTACATACCTAATCAAGAGTACGTAGGTATTAAAGACGCCTTACGTTGCTGGTTTGCGGCAAGGGCCTAGCGGTAACGGTCTAGGAAGGCACCTACGTAGTTTGCAATTTGTATGATGGTTAGAACCACTCCATGCTTACGATCATGTTTATGGTCATGACCGAGACACTAAGGAGTTTTTAACTCTTGATTAGGTATGTAAAGAGTTTAATTAGTATTATTAATCATTAAAAACAATTATTAATTAATATATTATGTGGAATTTAATAATCAAGACGTCTTATTGCATCGCTAGTTAGATAATTATGTAGGTACCTACATGCCTAACTAGAGATGTAATAGAACGTCAATAAATAACTAATTTTAAAATTAAACAAACAATTATCATAAATTGTTAAAGATTTTATTGAATCGAATAAAAACATCTTGTGGTGTCGGTACAAAAACATTTTAAGGCACCCACCAATAAGTTTCAAAAATCATTTGTACTGCATTATTTATTTATTTATTTATCTCATGGAAAACCAACAGCTTTACATAAATACAATAATTATACTGGAATAATAAAATTATGATGAAACATTTCTCTTCAACAATGCACCGTTATCGGAAAGGTAAACCGATCCCGTAATAGCTCTCGCTTTTTCGCTAGCCAGGAACAGCACCAAGTCGCCTATTTCTGCAGGATCCGAAACCCTGCCTAAAGCAGTCACGGTCTCCATGTTTTTCCAGAAGCTGTCCAAGTCAGCTTTGGCCACACCAAAACCTTGTACAATGTCAGTTTTTACGGGCCCAGGATTCACATTGTTAACCCTGACGCCTTTGGGCGCAAAGTCAAGAGCTATAGACCTCATGAAATGATCCATTCCGGCCTTTGAAGTGCAGTAAGGGAAGTGTTCAGGTGCAATAACATCTAAGGCGGCAATACTAGAAATGTTTATAATGTTACCTCTAGATTTGATCAAGTGAGGAGCAGCAAGGTTTGTCAAGTAGACTGCAGAGCGCAGATTAGTCGACATGAGTTTGTCGAAGACCTCCATCGCATTCGGATCCCAGATTGCCGCCCTCCCAGTCATTCCAGCATTGTTCACCAACACGTCGATTTTTTCAAACTGGGCGATGGTGTTGGATATAATTTTCTTGACATCTTCGTTTTTAGTGACGTCAGCGATAATAATGGTGTATTTCGCGCCGTGTTCTTGACATTTTGCGGCCACTTCTTTCAGCTTGGCTTGGTTTCGCGCCACAAGCACTACTTTAGCACCTTCTTCCGCGAATTTGATGGCTGTAGCAGCACCGATGCCTGAACTAGCCCCCGTCACAATAACCACTTTGTCGTTAAAACTCATTTTAATCTGGTAGACAAGTTATATCAAAGGGTGAACAGAAAATGCGGTGATGGTAATGATTTTACAATTTATATACGTTTGTCAAACAATACTGTTCAGTTGATTCAGTTTGAATACTGCAGTATTATATTTTCCATGCAGATTATAGGTTTGTATCTACTTAGGTACAGCACTTATTGCATACAAAACAGCAGGTGTATTGTGTGATAAATTATGTTCATGGTTGAAGAGTTTCTGATTGATACCTAATTAAACTGCAGAGCATAATTATTTTGTCGATCACGTTTTAGGTACCCGGGATTACGCCGAGTTGATTAACTTGCAGTAGGTATAGGCCAGTCATTTAAGACGTCGTAGGTCCCAAAAAATTGCACTGTACTGATTTTATGGGATGTTGTTAGGATAGGTACCAGTAGTATAAAAACTATAACGGAAACGAAACAAAAACTCGATAAATATTATGGGGACTCTGCCCCCCTCGATTAAAATGATTCATAAGTGCTTCAACGATTTTCGGTGTGGTCGTACAAGCACAAGTGATGCTGTGCGTCCAGGACGCCCAGTTGAGGTCACTACTCCAGAGATGATCGCTAAAATCCACGATATAGTGTTGAACGACTGAAGAGTAAAAGTGAGGGAGATAGTCGAGATAGTAGGAATCTCAGACGAACGTGTTCGCAATATCTTACACCAAAATTTAGACATGAAGAAGCGATCCGCGCGATGGGTGCCGCGTTTACTGACTGTTGATCAAAAACGCATGCGTGTGACCACTTCGGAGGCAGGTTTGGCGTTGTTTCAACGGGATAAAACCGAATTTTTGCGTCGTTTTTTGGGTTACAAGGAAACTACGTTGAAAAATAAATAATAATAATTAAATAAAATTGACTCCTTGTTTAATTTTTACCAGACCAATCACTCCGCCCTCGTAAACAAAACAATTATATTCAAACGCACTTTTTAGTAAGTCTTACAGTGACAAGCTTAAAGGTATATTTTGACACCAAAAGTTTTGTGGAAACTTTAAAGTCGACTAGGGATACTGTGTATCTGCCTGTTAGTTGTAGACATAATAGCAAGGCTATTAGCTTTCTATAGAAACTCAGATATAAGTAGTAGGTATGTTGGAGACGTGTATTATTATCACCACAATGTTCATAATAATAAGGTGGTGATCCTGAATAAATGTAGCTAAAATGTATAAATACTTAAACAAATTATACGGAGGAGGTCCATGTCCCTCACTCGTTGTGAGCTCATTGCCTGGTGATGATATTGACGTCTTGAGGTTAACTCCGGATAATATTTTCTGCTTACAAAATAGTTTAGTTTGTAAGGAGGTACCAGTAAGAATATTCTTCTACCTAATAACTAACAACAAGAACAACAACGGTATCTTTGAATTTTGTCAGTTATAAGTATTTAAATATTAATAATTTCTGTGTTAAGTCTGATTTTGTATTCTATGTGAAGAATTATCGGAGTAGTAACAAACGCTAGGGCACTGTTATTTATTTTATGTTATAATATTTACTAGGTAGGTATAGTATAGTTAGCATCTTACTGTGTTCAGCATTCTGTATATAAGGTATTGTGTTAAAGTTCCTCTTACTTTTTAGATTATTATTTTTAGTTCTTTATATTATATTTAAATGATAAATAATATGTTAGTATAGATTTGTGAAATTTGTAAAATGACCGCACTGTCACATTGATAGTTGTAAATTTTAATAAATAAAATAAATCTTCTTGCTCTAAAATAATAAAATATCAAAAAGGAGATCGAACAGAATGCCTTGAAATTATTTCATCAAAATATTCAAAGTATTTCTTCCAAATTATTAGAAATTGAAATCTTTTTAGAAAAAACAAAGTTTGACATTGTTAAAAGAAATAATAATGAAGGGGTAGGTATGCAATTTTTGATTTGCCTTTACTTAGCGAAACATCAGACAGTCGTGTTATTTTATAAGGCCCAGGTTCGTCAGACGGCTCTTCTTGGGGCTCTGAAGAGTCCTTTGTTGTCCGATCCGAGTGGTAAATGTCGTCGAAATAGTCTTCTTCATCTGACTCAGCCATGGCTAAGGGGTATTCAGACAGGTCTTCTCCTGACAAACTTTGCAGAGAGCAGAGCATTTCACTCAGCTTGACTTGACTTGACGGTGTCTGGCCTAGTAGGTAGGTACGCTAATAATGTCGTGATGGTCCAGTGGATAAGGCCTCGCCTCTCACGCACAAGGTTGTGAGTTTAAATCCGGGCAAGTACCAAAGTGACTTTGTTAAATATTATGTACCTACTTTCTTCCAAAAAAAAAGTCGGAAAAATTTACTCACAAAAAAAGGACTTTCTGGGTTCATCTCGAGACGTTACTGACATCGGTGAAGTACAAAACATGGTGAGGAATCTGAACTTATGGTCTGAAATCGCTAACCCGTTTTGAGCAAGCGTGGTGGTTAATGCTTGTGCCTTCTCTGTATTAAAGAGGCCTTTGTTGCCCTAGGCCAATAATAGGCTGGTAGGTATTATAGGCAGCCACGTCCCTTAGTAACAAACAGCGGAGTGCACAACTTCACGCAATCTGCATGCAGGTTCTCCACGCAATCTATAGATGTAGGTATCAAATAGACCTGCATAGCTAATCACAACCGTTTGATCTACGCTTCCGAGCCGAATCGAACATCAATCAATGTTATCAAATGAGTACCTACGAGTCAAGAGGCTGTTCGCAATTGCAAACCTGATGTCAGTTTAAATGAAATAGACGAATGTCATTCTGCCGACAGCAATGTGATGTCGGGGGCAAAGGCAAATCTGTCATTGAAAATGGCGCCGATTTCCTTGTTCACAAACTAAACTAAATTTAAGTTCAGTGCATCTTTTTCTTTCAATATCATTAAGAAAAGGACAGAAGATAAATATTAGTTTAGTCCTGTCAAATTAGTCAGCGCCTGACGTAAATTAAAGTATTTTTAGTAGCCATGTTTTTAATCATGTCTAAACTATCTATGGAGTATCTTAATTTGACAGGACTAAACTCATATTTATCTTTTGTCCTTTTCTTAATAGAATAGAAAGATAAAGATGCATTGAACTTAAATTTAGTTTAGTTTGTAAACAAGGGAATCGGCGCCAATGTGTTCTTTTTCAATTTGATAACCTGTCGAATAGTGTCGATAGCTCTACTTAGGTAGTAGGCCCTTCTACATTATGTGGAAATCACCTACAAAGATACAAGTTCTGGTTGTGTGACCACCTCTGCACGCATGTTGGATAAAGGGTGAACGTGCTTACCTGTTAAAAATTGCGACACTGGACGATAGTTTTAGGCAAAGTATTTTGTAATATTATTATAACTGTTTACAGTTGTTGGTGAGCGTATTCAATAAATAATACATTTTTGACATCTGATTCCAGAAAATCAGATGCTTAACCTGCTGTTGTCCAAGGATAAACTATTATGGACCTCATCTACCTAGATGAGGTTCCCAGCAAATAGGCCACAATTCCCACCACCACCCATAAGCCACCCGGCTTATGGGTGGAATTGTGGCCTATTTGCTGGGAACCTCATAAAAAAAAAGAATATGAGAACCTTCGGGGTAACAACTTCTAAAAATATGGTAGCCTAACCCTTATACATAAGCTTACATAAGCCTATGGTGGTAAGTATGGTAGTATGGTATCTACTACCTAAAAAAACAAACTAATCCATGTATAACAATATTTATTGTTATCAGTCAGTTGAAGTGGCGCTGAACACAAAATTATCATTCAATTACATTCACAAGTATGTACCTATGTTTCAAGTTTTCAACATGTATTGCTAAACAGTTTTGAGGTAACAAAGATATCCTTGAACATTTTAATCTATAAGACAGTATTGTTCTTTGTTCAAGACCAATTTTTTAAACTTAACACTGTATTATAGTATACATTTAGTAATTGAATTCAATTAACATTCATCTCTTAGTTGCTAGTCTACAAAAAGTATGAGATTCACATTAATATAATATTTAGTGGAATTCTTATAATCAAAGTTCAGTTTGGACGGATATTATTAGTCTTAACGTTAAAATTACAGTGTGCTTTCGAGCACAGAATGTACAGACGCCAGCACATCAAGCTACTACAACCTTTCAAATTTCTTTAATCGATTTTCAACTTTATCGCTACAGCTTTAGGTGCAAGGTTGATTGGGCAAATTTGACAGTTTCGGGTTGCTTGACTTGTTGGCGTCTGTACAAAGCAAAATAAAATCTATTTAAAAAATAACACATATTACTTAAAAATAGGACATTTAAATGCTTAGAAAAGGACATTTAGGCCAAGAATTGAGTGACTTTATGTAACAATTTAGATTTCAGCTGCCTTTTATAATAAAAAAAGATAATAATGTTACAGCTAAACAGATGTATAGCTCTATGTAGTTGTATCAATACAACATGATATAGATTCATTTAATCATGTGATAAGTATTAAGCTAAATAAAGTAAAATGTTAGCTGCTATTTTGCACTCATACATTGTATGAAAGCATGTTTGTTTATTAATACTTTGCTATTATCAGTATAAAGGGGCGGAAAAAGGTGAAAAAGGAGACTATATCAGCACAAGTCCACAAGAAGTTACCACAGCATAAGCTTTCCGTAAAGTGTATCATAAGGACATGATTAAATCATGTCATTTTAATATGTCTATAGATTTTTAAATATATATCCCATAACAAAAAATTAGTAATACATATTTAATTTTTGTGTGGCAAAAACCATAACGTAAAAAGTTATCATTAAGGCACATGATTAAAAGTATTTAGAACTACCTATAATAATTTGTGCAAGTAGAAAATAGTTCCTATAGTAGCCAGAATAAGTGTTACAGATGATGTGACAAACGAGGAACCATTGCACTCGTCAGCGGAACAGTAACACTCCTCCCAGTAGACTCCATTTTCATAAACACCCCAGTTGCAAACACCGGTGACTCCAGTCTCAGCCACCGATGCACAGCGTCTGATAACTTGACGCCATCTACCATCCCCTGGAAATGTGTTTAATAATTTGAATTAGTATTTAAAACGGTACAATACATAGGGGTTTAAAAAAAAATTGTGTTGTAAATATCAATGTTCCATCGTGTTTTTGGGCAAATATAAAGCAAACCTGGATGAAGAGTGTATGGAATTGGGAAGTGTGGCAGAAATAAAGGAGGGCCTGTACCCAGCTGTGGGTGATTAAATGATGGTGACAATAATGTGGCAACTTTATAAAAAGTGATTTGAATGTGGAAGAAATCTCTTTTCTATAAAACGAATGCAGTGCACACGTAATATCACATGCAAGCTATTTACAGAATGTTATAATGACTTCCAATTCACACAGGTACATGAAGTGTTTGTTTTAAGAATTTAAAACAACAATACAGGCAAATGCTTTGTTTTACAAAGAGGATTGAAAATAACATTTGAAAAAAGATGAACTTACAAATAAATCCTTTGGGTCCCTGTTGAGTCAGCTTCATGCAGAAAGATCCAGGCATATGAGATTCATCACTGAAACACTCCACAGCAATGTGGCTTTCTTTATTGAATCTCTTGTAGGCGCCACAGTTATCTTCACCTTTATTATCTTGAGAAGATGCACATTGGTAGCATCTTACACAAAATACTGAAATAAAATGAGAAAACTACATTCAAGCACTGTACAAAAACATTACAAAAATTGTTTCTAATAATAAAATTAAGTACTTACCGGTTGGCACGATGCACAGAAACGTAATTATGAGCGTCTTTAATAACATTTTGATGTTATTCAGTCATAAAAAGTGATTAAAATAATAAAAATCACAAAATAACGAACTACACACACCCAACCCAAACTTTGTTTAGAGATGAGCAAAACCGGTAACTTGTAACGTCATTTGTGAATCGGTAAAAACAATAACCGTAACTGACGTTTTTCAATGTAAAAACAATGAAAAAAATGCGTCCGTGCGCTGTCAGCACTGTTGTAATATTCTCCTAACATTAAACCAACATTATTCTGTTTCTCTTGGTGTTTAATTTTAATCGCAAACCAAAAGTGTAAATTACTGACTCCAATTTTCTCTTTGCAATGCTTTATACTAATTTGTTTCTTAACATATCTGTGACATAAATGGATTCCCGTATTTATGCAATTAACAAGACAAAGGTTGGTAATAAATAATAATTCCTAAAATAAGTACGTTCACAGTCTGATCTCAGTCTCAATCTGTAAAAAAATACTTTTAAAATTCCTAATCATTTTTGACATTGTTTGTCACCGAGATGAGATTGCGACTAGATTTTGAACGTTTTTAATTACGGGAATTGGCCTAGTGAAGTGAACAAGTGGCAGTTTTTCTTCATTGGTCCCATAGATTAAATAAATAATTCTAAGCTGTCCACTAGCCTAGGTAATCAGTATTCAAGACACGGCAAACTGATTTCCTATTTAGCCGGTTTCTAAAATATACTAGCCAGTCTGTACTCAAAAACCGGTATCTATAAATTCGAAAGAACAACGTTTCATACTTCGTTCCTCTATTATCAACTGTCAAATTGAACGTCACAATTGCTTGTAGTCGAGTCGTAAGTTCCAACTGAAATTATTATTTGTTTATTGCGGTGGTTTTAGCGTTTATCAATAAAGGATACAATTAATTATCGACATGTGTACCAGTGTAAAATATTTCATATATATTTGCATCGTACTTAACGTCGTGCCTTACGGTAAGTGATGTTTTTCATTCATAAACAATGGTCACGCCCTAGGTGCTCCGAAATAACACTTGTTGATGTTAGTTTTCAGTATAAAATGCTGGAATTGCCGGTCAAGTAATGACCCGAAATGCGCTGATCCTTTCGACAACAGTACGGTGCCGATAACGGACTGTAAACAAGAGAAGGGGTTATCTCATTTACCGGGAGTACGACCTTCAATGTGCCGCAAGATCAGACAAAAAGGTTTGTATTCCTAACGACATACAGTATCGTAATATAATCTACTGCCTGTGCTTGCTTGTGCTATCATTGACTAATAATTTAAGAGAAATTATAAATATTAATTACATCTCATTTTTGTTGACTTTCGAATTGGTTAAGCCGGATGTTATTTCTCATAACTAACTAAAATATTGAATAGAAAAAAATATGTATAGTACCTAATTAAACCTCAGTCAGAGGGTCATCTTTGGGGGCCCCGATTCTTCAAGGTTCTATGAATTCCCTTCATGTTAAATATAAATGTGTTAATAGAGCATTTCACAGATCAAACGAAATGCTTTGTATCTGCTCCTAACAACATACATTAATACTTACATTCTCGGATTCTTAAATCAAACCATACTGCATTTTTTCAAATAAACTCTGCATCTTTTTAAATGATCATGGATTTAAATTTGGAACTATGATGAATGATACCCGAAAGATGGCCAGTATGTTGGCATCAAAACTGCAAGCTTTTATGCCTAACATAAAAATGGAATGGAGGCTCTAATTTGAAGATCGGGAGAAAATAATTTATTAGGTAATAAATTATACACTCCTGAACTTCAAAATAGAGCGAGGTCTACTCTACATGCCTGTATACTTCTAATCACTGAGTAGTAATGTCGGAGACATGGATGTAACGATCTACTCATCACATCTCATTCAGTTGATGTCTGTCAAATCAGTTGAGCTATTTGTTTTTTTTATAAATAACTAAAATATTTAATCAATTCTTGTTCAAGGTTCTATGAGTTCTCTTCATATTCATTACAAATATATGTAAATAAAGCAAAGGTTATCTTAACCTTCAGATTATCATATTTTTTATAACCCAATACAATTTAGAATTAAATATTATCAGTCTTTTCATTTGTACAGATGCCAGCAGGTCAGGTTACCCGAATCTGTCAAATTTTCCCAATCAACTTTGAAACTTAATGCTTTAGTGATAAAGATGAAAATCTATTAAAGAAATTTGACAGATTGTAGTAGCTTGATGTGCTGGCATCTGTACTTTAAGTAACAAAACAGCAATGTTAAACTTTTATAATACACATACATACATAAACTCACGGCTTCTTCTCAGGGGGTAGGCAGAATTGACAGAATCCCACGTGTTACCATCTTACATACTCGTACATATACGTGGTTAGTACTACGTACCTGACCATTCTAAAGAATCAATAAGGTCACTATAATAACTCCTTCTAGGGCGACCCTCCAAGCCTTTCTACTCACATGTGCGTTTTGTTAGTTGCCTTTCATTCGTCCTCTTAACATGACCAAACCATCTCACATTTAATTTTTTATGACTATGTACTTATAATAATACTCCTTATCATTTACTTTCAGTGAACGGAGAATGGCGCTACTTCAGAGACTGTGCATACTTGGGAGACGTTGGTATCCAAGGAGACGAGAGGTTCTGTCTCATGAGAACTGGTACATACAACATCTTCATAGAATACTGCACGTGCAACAGTAAAGACGGATGTAATTCATCTTCGATGTTTGGCCCGTTACCTTTATTCGTTTTTATACTGTCCTCTGTTGTTCTTAAGTGGTTATGGTAATTTTGATGTTGAAGAAAAGAAAGAAATTGGACCATATCTCTTCAATTTATATATTTTTACCTACTTTATATTTTCTCTATCAAAAACTTTAACACAAAGCGAAGAATACATTAAAATATCATACATTTTTCTGGGGCAGTCTGTTATAAAGGAAAATTATTAACTTCATTGAAAAAACCAGTGGGTAGTATTAAGTTCAGTCGTAAGACATAATGTACCACTGTACCAGTTATTTCACATTCTGTCAGTTTATTTTTAAATGATTGTTTTTTTAATTAATGAAATGCTCATAAGTACTTATTACTTAAGGGGAAACGTGGTCACGTAGTCGTTGGCGTTATTCCATACTACCTATTCTTCAAATTAATATAATTACGCTAAAAACAAAACATAGCGACGTGGCAGAGGTAAATATACATTATATCGTAAAAAAAAAATATTTGAACTAGTATAACCATTGAGAAAACAGGAATACATTAGTATGGATTAACGCCAACAACCACATGACCGCGTTTCCTTGTAAAACCTGTGCATTTGAATTAGTAGTAGCTATGATGGCAAATAGAAAGACTTGGAGGATTTTAATCTCTAATTAAATATAAGAAATATGTATAATAAATTTATATACTGTGTAATTGTACAAAATGCCATCATTAATTCCGTCCAAGAAATGAAATCAAAGCATATAAGTATAAAATAGTATCTAATAAAGTGTTACGCAGCTTTTAAAAATAAATTAACCAAACTATTAAATGGTTAAATAGTGCACAAGTAGACATAATTGAAGTATTTGTATGACTTACATAAGGTTTGTTCTCTTTATGACTCAATAAGTACCTACTTTTGTAAAATCACTTAAATTTACCTTGTTTGTGCCTCATCATCATCATCATCATATCAGCCGCACGACACCCACTGCTGGGTATAGGCCTCCCCTAAGGATCTCCACGACGATCGGTCCTGCGCTGCCTGCATCCACTGGCTTCCCGCGACCTTCACCAGATCGTCGGTCCACCTTGTCGGGGGCCTACCCACTGAGCGTCGTCCGGTGCGCGGTCGCCATTCCAGAACCTTTCCGCCCCAACGGCCATCGGTTCTTCTCGCTATGTGTCCCGCCCATTGCCACTTCAGCTGAGCAATCCTTCGAGCGATGTCGGTTACTTTAGTTCTCCTGCGGATCTCCTCGTTTCTGATTCGATCACGCAGGGAAACGCCGA
Organism: Apamea monoglypha; assembly: GCA_911387795.2. NCBI lineage: Eukaryota > Metazoa > Arthropoda > Insecta > Lepidoptera > Noctuidae > Apamea > Apamea monoglypha. The sequence continues at coordinate 10,681,797 of OU426932.1, forward strand.
GCATGGCTCTCTCCATTGCACGCTGGGTGACCTTGAGCCTTCTTATGAGACCCATAGTTAGCGACCATGTTTCACTGCCGTAAGTCATCACTGGCAACACACACTGTTCATAGACTTTTGTCTTGAGACACTGAGGTAAGTCGGACGCGAAGATTTTTCGAAGCTTCCCGAATGCTGCCCACCCAAGTTGGATTCGACGAGAGATCTCTTTCTCGATGTTGGACCTACCTAGCTGGACTGCCTGTCCTAGGTATACGTAATGGGCAACAACTTCAAGTGTAGTGTTCCCAACACGAACTGGAGAGGGTACAACATGGGCGTTTGACATAATTTTCGTCTTATCCATGTTCATCCTAAGACCCACTCTTTGGGAAGCACTACGGAGATCTTCGAGCATTGTGTTCAGGTCTTCCATGGTCTCAGCCATAAGGACTATATCATCGGCAAACCGAAGGTGTGTTAGGTACTGGCCATTAATGTTGATGCCGAGTCCTTTCCAGTCCAAGAGCTTAAAGATATCCTCCAACGCAGCTGTGAACAGTTTCGGAGAAATAACGTCTCCCTGTCTCACACCACGCTGCAGTTGGATAGGATTTGTGTTCTGGTTCTGTACTCGGATCGTCATGGTGGCATTTTGGTATAAGTACCTCAACACTTCGATATACCTATAGTCCACTTGGCACCTTTGGAGAGACTGCAGTACCGCCCAGGTTTCAATCGAATCAAAGGCTTTCTCATAGTCCACGAACGCCAAGCAAAGTGGCTGATTATACTCCTCAGTCTTCTGTATAACCTGCCGCAGCGTATGGATGTGGTCTATGGTGCTAAAGCCTTTTCGGAATCCGGCTTGTTCGGGAGGTTGGAAGTCGTCGAACTTGCGAGCGAGACGATTCGTAAGGACTCTCGAAAACAACTTATAGACATGACTCAGAAGCGAGATGGGTCTATAGTTCTTTAAGAGGGATTTGTCACCCTTTTTAAAGAACAAGATCACCCCACTTATGTTCCATGTCTTTGGCGTTCTGCCCTCGACGATGACGGAATTAAAGAGCCTCTGGAGGACTTTGAGTATCGGCTTACCGCCCGCTCTCAGTAGCTCTGTAGTGATTCCATCGTCACCCGCCGCCTTGTTGTTTTTCAGCTGTTTGAGAGCCAAACTAATCTCGTACAGGCTGACGTCCGGGATATCTTGGGTATAGTGTCGGGTAAGCTTGGCTCTGGGGTCTTTAGCCTTGCTTTCAACAGGTGTCTGCGTGGAATATAACTGCCCATAGAAGCTCTCGATCTCCCTCAGGATTTCAGGCTTCGATGAAATGATGCGTCCGTCGTCAGTTTTCAGCTTCGCCATCTGGCTTTGCCCAATAGACAGATCTCTCGCGAACACTTTGGAGCCTTTATTCCGCTCGATGGCCTCTTTAATACGATTCGTATTAAATTGGCGAAGGTCGCTCGTCAAAGACTTAGTTTGTGCCTGCCAAGGGCTATATCACAGAACAGATAAAAGATCTGTTCTGTGGGCTATATGTTAGGACGCAATTTAACGTGTTGTCACATTCAGTATGGTGATTATTTAAAAATGGTTAGGTTATCATCCTTAACCGTTTAACACATTAAGTATTAAGGCTAATCTATAGGCCTACTGTTTAAGACCAGGTGCGCACGGTCTTTTGTTTAACGCGACGTTTTTTAATCGTGCACTGTATTTTCAGATTTCGGGCGCTAAGCATTGTATTGAAAATCTAAAGCGCGATATTAAACCGCCCGTAGGTACGAGGGCTTACTGTAATGGTGTCAGCAGTACAGCGGGTTTAAAACTTATAGCGCCTCGGATGATGAGGCGAGTTGCTGCGCAGTAACAAATTCACGTGTCAGCGGGGGTGAGGGGTGAGGTACTGCGCAGAAAGTAGCGCATTTCAGAGGCGCCATAAAGTTTGGATCGGGCTGTAGCTCGTGTACTCTTGCGCGCGGGGCCCGTCCCGCACCGCGCGCAACTGTAGCAAAAGGTTAAATACTCACAGCGCTATACAAATTGACCTATAACTCCCACATTGCGTGCGTTGACTTGATTAAATGAAAGCTTGGTATAAGCTAAATATTATGTTTGGTGAAAGTTGTTTATGCCAATACATTCAACTTGTGGCTCTACTTTGAATGTTTATATACAACATCGTTATGTAACAGAGAAAACAATCTTGTATTCTGTGACATACTTGATGAATATATATTTTTATACACCGTTGCTTGTATAGGAGCTTGTTTTGTAAGTTGCATACAAGTAATTTAGATTTATAAGACTGAATCTCGTCCATGTATTGTATAAAATCATTCCTTTTGTAATGTTGACATAAATATACAATTATCTTTTATAGTGTATGGTTTAATTTGAGGTTTTGAATCAGCACCTTCATCGCGTAACACATTCAATCACAATCTGAATCATTTTGAAGGATATTGCTTATCCATTGCTTTATATGTTTGAAAAATTTGTCTGCTCAACAACGTAAATAACGCAATGAATGTTGTTGAACTGTCAAAATGAAAGCCATTGCTACTGAATAGTGTGTTACGCAATTACGCCTTTTTTTTTTTCCTGGTGGGAAATCATCAAATGACCGCTCCCGCTCTGGGTGGAGCGGAAAGGAGTGTCAGACTCTTACTGACTAAAACCCTACCCATGTTCCTTCCTTCGCCCTTTATGTTCCGGGGTAGCGGTAACCCTTTCGGACAATCCCGCTGAACGCAATTACGCCTCAGGCAACGACACTTCTCCAGCTTATCTGCTCCATCCACTAAAAAGATTTGAAAAAAAAAAAACAATACTTATTTACGATAAAATTTATTAAAACAAAATTAGCATTTATTTCGTGGTTTGCATATATATTGAGATTTAATGCTGCCAACCTTAAATTATTAACAATAATATTTTTTTCAATGTAATTTTTCACAAATAAGGCACCTATCGGAATTAGGGCTAAAAAGAAGATTATGTTAGATACATATTATTTCATATACTTATTATTAACTTAAATATTAATGTATTTGTAGACATTGTAAGTTAGAGGCGAACCTAAAATATTTACAGGTAAATAAAATAACTCCTTAACCAGAAAGTGAGAACAAACTATATTAATACGGTGACAATCACAAGTTAAATTTTATTGCAAGAAATATGAGAAAAAAAAAATGAAATGGTATTTAGTCACTTAAAAGCTTTCTACAGACATTATTGCATAGTTATTCACAAAACAATAAAGAAACTACTCGTATTCGTACATTATAATAAAAATAAAAACAATTTACAACATTTCGATGTGATACAAACAAGTTTTAAAACTGTTGCGGTGGGCACCTGGGTACACGAGGCATGGTCCCACGGTAGACAATAAAATAAACCTATATATTTGTACTATGTATTGGTATGTTTGTTATGTTGGTTACTTGAAGAGAAGGAGGGTGAGTGGTGCAGCTAGGAGGGCGATTGTTTTGCTGATGGTGGCAGCGCCGTTGCAGCCGTCATATTCACAGGTTTCGCAGAAGTTGGTGACTTCATTCGGTCCGTTGGAGGTGCTGGGGCATGAGGTACTGTAATCGTCCTGACGCTTCCACGTGCAACCACGGCTGATAATCAGCAGGCCGTTGACTGTAAACAAGCGAAGAAAATTATTATTCACTGTATGGACTTTTGCTATCCTAACATCACGCGTCGGAGAAGCAGGTGTAGGTATCATACCCACGTTTCGCCCAGTGATGCGAATGATAATATCATGTTCTATGTATCAGGGGGCGAGCCACTTACAGGGCAAGGTACTACGGTAACCCAGGTAGGTACCCTCCGTGAGACTCAATAATACCGAGTCATTGCTGGCCTTAGGGAGCTGGGGTGGATCGAGTAATCGATTCTCCTACCCGTACGCAAAATACGCTCGGTGACGTGGAGTTGCGGGCACCAGCCCGTATTACCTATTAAGGGGCGAGCCTTCTGCAATAAACTATTAGAAATTTCTCAGTAACCAACTGAGAAATTCCTAATGAAAAAATCCATTACCTAACACCCGAATCATTGAGGGAACCCCTTGCTTGGCAGTCACGTTTGCGACTACTTCACAAACGAGGCAGTCTGGCTGATAGATCAATAAAATCAATTCGATGAATGTCGAATTTAACCCAACAGTACTACCAAAATGTATTGTTATTCACAATCATCCATCGCCATTTATCCGACATCACAAAGGTTTCAACCACTGCTGTACCTATACAGCTTTGTAAAAGTACCTACATACTTCGCTCATAATGTTCTAACCTTTGGCATTGAAATTAGTCTGATTTGTCTATGAAGTGGATAACTACGGTCGTGCGTGACCTAATTTGTAGAGGTCTTAATGCTCTGAGTAATTAAAGTTACCCTTTGTATCTATTAATTACATGAAGCGTTGGATAACGATGTTCATCGAATTTATTTGTAGTTTTTAGTCACAGATGTATTGTATTACGCTGTATATAAGTAGGTACCTATGTGCTTAGTAGAGCGGCACCTATGTTCCTACTTTGAACGGTTGTGATTATTAACTACGTTGTTCGACAGGTCGAACTTGGTGTATTTACGGGTGGGTATGACCTATTATATATGTAGGTAATTAATAAATCATAACTAATCTCAGCCTATAATGTTCCTATTGCTGGGACACGGGCCTCTCTGTGAAAGAGAGTGGGCCATAATCCACCACGCGGGCCCAGTGCGGGTTGGTTTTCGATTTTTTTGTTCTAAGACATCGGTTTCCTCGCGGTATTTGGCTTCATCGTTTTGAGAGCAGTGATGATGAAATAATTTACACAAAGTAAAGTACCTGGCTGGGTTCGAGATCGACGAGATCACCTTAAAGTTCGGTTTTTAATCCCAGATACTAATCTGGCATTTATGTCTTTTGTGTTTGCGTTTTTTTAGTAGTTATAGAAATTTGACATTACACCTGTCAAATTAGTATCTGGGTATAAAAAACGAACTTTTTATGGCCTTGGTGTAGGTAGGTATGTCTGAAACAGTGGCGTAGCGTGGGTATCGGCTGCCCGGGCGGAAGACAATTTTGCCGCCCTCTTAATTAGGTATTTCAATTTAATGTATACTATACTATACATTATATACATTAATTCTAGAGAACTTTTCGGCAAGAACAGTCATCATTATTTTGTAATTTTAAATAAAAGTTTTTTACTTTTAAACAAAACACCATTCAAAGAAAGGGGATTCCCCGAATTCGTCACAGAATAAGCAATGAAAAATTCCGTGCTCTTTTCAATCTGTCCGAATTTATAGTTGCGTTAAAAAATATGAAATGGTTCAAATATTTACAAAATATATTTTATTATTTACTGTGAAATTTTGCCGCTCCCTAAAAAGTGCCGCCCGGGGCGGGTCGACCCCCCCGCCCCCACTGCACTACGCCACTGGTCTGAAATACACGCAGGATTGATAATAAATAATTGAGGAAGTTCTGGCTGCCACCCGTATTATAAAGTGCTCTGTGCTGCCAAACCACCGGATACCGGATACCAACCTCTTTCTTTATTTTGAAATAGGAGGGTAGGTAATGTAAATTCTAGCTAGCTTAAACAATAATATCATATAAACTAATTAGGTAGGTATAACATGTAGGTTAGTACCTACCTATTAAATAATATCATTTTGATAAATACGGCTCACATATGGCCTTGTCACACCTGTTTTCTCGGAGAGAATCCTACTAATATTATAAATGTGAAAGTTTCTATGTTTCGATGTCTGTTACTCAGTCATCCAAAAACGGCTGAACGGATTAAGATGAAATTTGGCACACAAATAGAAACTGGATTAACACATAGGAAACCTCATTTTTATTTCGGTAGTATGTTCCCGTGAGATAATTTCCGAGTTCAACGCGGGCGAAGCCGCGGGTAAATGCTAGTATTGTAATAAATATGGCTCACATGGCCTTGTCACGCCCGTTTTCCCGAAGGTAGAGAATTAGAACCGAAAACAAATGACATCAGAAATTAGCGACGTTTACAATGAACAATAGAAGGGTAGCTTCACATAGGTAGTAGGTATAATTAGCGGGCACTTGACATTGAAATAAGATAATGTCACAAATTGCCTTCCTGCCTACATAACCAGCGTATGAGCCGTAGGTACAGTCACCAAAGGAGATTAGTAACCAGGGTCGTCGGATATAGTTGAAGTTTAATAAGAAACCGATGGATGTTTTCGAATAAAATTAAATTTAATTAATAGAAAACAAACAGTTCATTTATCAAATTAAGTTTCATTCGACAATATCAATCGGTTTCTTATTAAACTTCGACTATATCCGACAACCCTGGTTACTTATCTCTTTTGGTGACCGTACATATGTGACAAAAACAGACTATTTTAGACAATACTAATATGCCAATATGTTTTCTTAAGTCATCTAGCTGAATAGTTTGAGAATTTTTTAAGATAAGTTGCGTTTTGGCGTAGCTGTGAGGTTCCCGGTTTCATATCAAAACTCTGCATAGAGAAATCGCACACCAGAGCCTATCGTCTGAAGGTACGGCTACAAAGTCATTACTTATAAATTAAACCTTGCCAGTCCAGTATACAAAATGCCATAGGTAATACCTATGATTCACGACGACTGTTTAAGTATTGCGATTGCGTCTGCTTCGCGGACAATGAAAGTGTTGTACGCCTAGCCTACCCATATCTTAATGGCTATGATTAGGAGAGCTGGCATAAAATATGTTATAGGTATTTCATGTCAACATCTCGCCCGTGTTTTCAAAAGGGGTAGGCAAAGGTGTTTAGTACTCGTAGTTACCTCCCCATATTTGTGTAATTGGATATGATAGGACTTAACACATGCACAAATCCAGACTGCAGGCTGCGACTCAGAAATTCTTACTGGAAAAACCCAGTAGGTACCTACTTAACACTTTGCTCAGCAGGGGATCGAACCGAGCAGTCGCGTCTGCGACCACTGAACCAATGAGACAATATCCAACCAACTTTTTGGAAAGGTAATTTTGTATGTGTAAAGATACAAAATAGAGCCTTTTTGTAAATAATTATAAATTTATACATCAAGATAATTTAGTGTATTGCACACAGCAAAGTTTTTCTATGTAGGTACAACAATGATTATGCCCATGGTGTTACGCAATGGGGTCAAGTAACGGTAGTAACGGTTATCAAACGTAAACTGGCCGCGAGTTAGGGCCCGCTTTAAAAAGTTACCAACCGTAACTGCGGGGGCCCTGCTCTAGAGTCTTTACTTTTTTTACACACGTGGAAACTATTCTTTTTTTCTCCTTCTTTGGCAACTGATCCGATGTCGATTGTACTGCCAGCGTCACGTGGTGACGGCAGGGTAGTGAGGTGAGCCGTCATTTCTTATTTTAAACGATATCGGCTTTTGTCTACTCTGTGATACCTACTGGCGGTTTTCGAAAGAAGTTAGAAGCGATACCTACAAATCGTAGGTATGGGAGGTTAAATGCTGAGAATACGTACATGATGACCAGAGTCGTTTTAAATCCAAGAGCCTGACACTTTGGAGGCCTTGGACACTTTAGTATATACCTACGGAATATGTACTAAAGTGTACTCAGACTATTGAGAATCTAGGATGCAAGAGCGAGCTAAGGGTGCTTGAAATTTGTTGCACCCTGCCTGAGATAGCCCCTAGCAAGGACGCTGGCAGGAAGTGGAGGGCCCCATGAACCACGGGGCCCTGGTTATTTGACCAGAGTAGCCAATGGAAAAGATGGCCCTGATGATATCATCATCATCCATCATACATACGGCCAATATAATTTAAGACTTGGCGAAGTTCCGTCCTTCGCTTTTAGTGCCTACCATACCTACAATGCAGGTTTATATACCTATTTTTGAAAACTTTCTTCCGCATTGTGTATCAATGGCCCGAATTTTATTAGTAAACGTTGCCAGCTATGTCTGTTTAAATATTTAGAAATGCGCATTGGCCGCCCACTACCGGAATGCACGACCGGCATAACAATCTCATGTTTTATTACAAAATGGGTCATTTCTTTCTAGACTATTCACACGTTTATAATTATAACTGCAATGAATGTGTGACTTCACGTGGCCTACATAATTTTACTGGGAAAACAGTCGTATCCCTTCATGCTTAAAATAGACAGATTAAACCTCTGCAAGGCATTGGAGGCAAAAGACATGGTCCAAATCCCATACAAAAAAAACCTAGGCATAAAGTTTTGTACTTATCTCAGAGTTTAGAGGATATTTAAAAATAATATTCTAATATACTATAATAATAAATATGTTGGTCGATAAATGAGTTTTTAATAAGAAAACCTTCAATAATTCTTGAGTAAAAAAAAAAGTGAGATAGTGATAGTTTTAAATATTATTTTTAAATATCTCTCCTCTATACCTCTAAAATCGGAGATACAAAACTTTTGCGCCGGGCCTGGGTTATTTTTGGGTTACCTTTATACATATGTTTGTCATAGCGACAACGATTGCAATTTTTTTTTATTCGAGAAATATATCATTTCGGATACGACCTCGGTGTTGATAATATAATTCTTTGCGGCGAATTTGGCGCTTAAAACGCGTCACATCTATATTTACTTTTTACCACAACAATGTCGTAAAGAACTGCCGTTATTTTAAGAACACTTTGGTATGTGTATGCGCAGGTATGTCGTAGTTTAGACCAAAAACGGCTCGGCAATTTAAAAACCCGTCAAATCATGTAGATAGAATACTGTTCCTGTTTTGTTTTAAACAGAACACTGTTAAACTGCATTCTAGCCAGTATCCTGCCATGCCTCAGACCACTTCCGTTCCTTTTATGGAATGTAAGAAGTTGTGGTTGATAACTTGATACCAGTATCTACCAGGCAGTTACCTACTCAGGAAAGGACTTCCTGAGCAACTTTCTATCCAGCCCATAAAATAGAAAATGCTGGATGAAGTATTTCTACCATGTTTAGGGTTTGTCGAAGAGATGCCCGAATACTGTGGCACAGTATAAAGATGTAGGTACTTCAACCAGGGCCTTTTTGTAAAAACAAAAGCTAGGGTGGACTGGGTGGTTGTTAGGGATCTCAACCAAACGTTTTAATTAAAATGTGCTGCACGTATAAAAAATAATCACTTGTCTCAAACTGATAACTGGTCTAACTGGTTACCTGAAGTATCCTTAGATTTCGTGATAAACGTTTGCATGTGTAACTGAGTCTATTCGACCGTTTGTTCGTAGTTGAAATACTGTATAACAAAATCAGCCTATAATGTTCCCACTGCTGGGACACAGGCCTCCTCTCTACGAGAGCGAGTGGGCTGTAATCTACCACACAGGTTCAGTGCAAGTTGGTAGATGTTACATGTCAATCAAAAATTTTAATTTTTGATTCGGTCTTGCCTGTTTTCTCACAATGTTTTCCTGCACTGTTTTTGAGAGCAGTGGCGATGAAATGATTTACGCGAAGAAATGCGCCTGCTTGGCTTTGAACTCACAACCTACAACTCGTAAGGCGAGGCCGTTACCACTGGGCCAGCACTGCTCATAAATCCTGCATAGTTAATACTAATATGCCTACTGTGACTGTGACTTTGTGACTCACATATCTACCTACTTACTTATGTCATGTGACGATCATGACGTGTGTTTGTAAACAGACAATGCCACAACGCATTCAAGATTAGTTTGAGGGGCTAAATATGATGACAGTTTCAGCCATTAGGTAGGTATAGAATACAAATGATGTCGGCTGTCGTCCGGTCATTAAATCGAATCAAATATTGGCGTCACAATTGATTATAGGTAGTTACATTATCTGCATCAACGATTTGTCATCCAACCACAGTGAGGGATTCGTAAAATGTTTCTCGGGACTGCCTCAATGGTTTAGTAACCGCAATACACGACGTCTGAGCAAGGTTTTATCCTCCTTGGTCAAGTAGTGTTGTCGAGTTCTTCCTTTCGGAATTTCTTTTTGGCAGCTCCGATCTTTCTATGTGCCCTATGCAATTACGCTTACTCGCACTCGTAAGACTTGTAAAAAAAAAGATAGACTTACTATATTTCTTCATTTTCTTGCAAGCAGACTTGGATGATGTCAGGTACGGGTAAGTGGCCCCAGCATTGGAGTCGCAGTTCTCCAAACGGAACAGGTATGAGTTGTCTGATCTTCCAGCGAGGAAGGGGTCGTTGCATAGCGGGTTCACGTCAGAGGAACACGTCCAGCAACGTACAGGTTCTCCTGAAATTGAAAAGAGAAGAAAAGAATTACGATTGTGTTTTGTTTATCATACTCTAAAGGCTAAAGTTTGTGAGTGTCTGTGTTTTTGTATGATTGTTACTTCTTCACGCTCAAACGGCTGGACCAATTTTGATGAAATTTGGTATGGACGTAGCTGACACCCTGGATTAACAAATAGGATACTTTTATCCCCATATTCCCACGAGATCGAAACTTATGCGGGTGAAGCCACGGGGCGCAGCTAGTTGTCAATAAAGATACACACAAAACTGAAATGTCGACTAGTGAGACGCATTTTGGTGCGTCTTTAGTCGCTAGTTAATTATGTGAATTCATTTCATTCCTACAAAGTGATCTTCTTAATTGCATGATCAATTAAATATCTGTATCAAACTAGCTCTATATGGGTGCTAATTACGTCATCCTTGGCATGTCCTCTAAAGAAAAACCTTGCTGACTCCAGAAATGAGAACCGACGAAATTAAACGACAAACGTTGCGCTTCGAAACATTGTTTTGTATGTATTATTCCATAAAATGTAGCAGGGTGTAGGTTCCTATAATTCGATATTCTCCAGAAGAGTTATTGGATTAAGGAATATTGTCATAATATAAGTAATAATGCTTTATGTAACAATTTTTCAAGTAGGCGATTACTGGACTGCCCTATGCAAATCCTATCAAAAAGAACCACAAATCTTTCGTTTAACATAATAAGTATAGAGAACTCACGCGAATTCAAGGGTAGCTGGGTAGTAAGTAATATTTGAATATTACTTATCGATAGAAAGAAAGAAAAGAAAAGAAAGAAAGAACCATATTTTATAGAATACATTTTCCTTCCTTATCGGGTTACTCATTCAAGAACAGTCGTGACTAGTCGAGAGCTCATTGCGCCATCATAAAAACAGTATCAATGAATGCTCAATAAATTTTCTCCCATTGTTAACGTCGCCAACGGGACCTAATTCTGTTATTTTCTGCATTATTCATTTCAGTAATTACATGGTTTCTTAGTACCTACCTAAACCGTAAATGAGCTGACGACGTAAAAATATCGCGTCGGGATTTTATTGTGCATAGGGGTTTTCAACTCTCGGTGTTGAGCCGAGCATTGAGAATCCAATAGAGCGCATTCCAGGTCGTCAAAAAACACACTGTTGGATTTTCAACTCTCGGCGGTAAGCTGTGCGTCAAAAAACATCGGCGCGGGAAAAATCCCCCGAACTTGGGCTAAGTATTCGTATTATTAAAGCCCAAGTTTGTGGATCTTGATGTACTTATGTGTCTCTCGATTCTCAAGTAATTGTAGATCGATCAATATTCGATGTTAAAATCGAATGCATTTCAAGCTCGCAGTGGCAGATCCTTACTTTGATGGTACCGTGTTGCAGGCGGCTGAAATCGCCAACCCGTCTTGAGCAAGCGCGGTGCTCAATGCTCGTTGCTTCTCCGAATGAGAAGAGATTTTTGCCCTGCAGTGCGACAATAACAGGCTGGTTTTTTTACTAGTTCACCAATGGCATCAATCGAGATCGCTTTTGATAAAATCAGTACCCATCTACTTATACTTGATACTATTTTCCCCGTAATCATAAAGGTAGGTAGATACCTATATTAAAACATCAAATAAAGTTTCTGTAGGCCAGCTAAGCATGTTTTTAAAGGAAAAGTTACTGTTTTGGCTTTAGATAACGTTTCTAGGGTAAACCCAACACGTTCCACTGTTAATTATCGTTAGTTTTGTAGGGCAAGTGTAATTCCAAATTATCGTTTAACTTAAATACGAGTACGTCACACACACTCGTAATGTGTTTGAATCACGACGATGATTGTACCTGAGTTAAGATTGTCTTTGCGTGCAAGTAATTTATTAAGACAAGTTATACGGTGGTACACGCAAGAGGTACAGAGGTAAAAAATCTTAACTTTAATGTCTTTGCAAGACAAACACTTTTTTTTTTTTTTTAAAACGTTGCCCCACACTAGGAATTACTCCTGTATCGTAGGTGCGTTTACAAACATTTAAACTCACATACACAAACAACCAGACCCGGAACAACTACCTGTAGATAATACAAATATTTGTTCCGTGCGGGAATCGAACCCGCGACATGCAGCGCAGCAGTCGATCGCTCCGCTACTACGCCAACCGTGTCGTCAAATGAATGGATGGTGTGGACAAACTGATGGAAGTCAGTTTAAAAAACCCTTTGACTTGCATAATTAGCCTATACTGTTCCCATTGCTGGAACATAGGCCTCCTCTCTGTGAGAGGGAGTGGGCTATAAACACTACGCGGGCACAGTGCGGGTCGGTGAATGTCACATGTCTTCGTTTTTGGTTCTAGGACATGCCGGTTTCCTCATTATTTTTCCTTCGCCGTTTTGAGAGCGGTTCTGATGTGAATACAGAAAGTAAAGTGCCTGGCTGGGTCTGAACTCACGACCTACAACTCGTAATTCGGGCCCGATACCACTGCTCTGTCGTTACTTCATAAGTGGAGTATGGTAGACTATTCCAGCAAGGAGCTGCAATAGTGCCAGGATTTTTTTAATGTTACCATATCTGTAATTGCAGCAGTATTTTGTTTGCTTCGCTTTTGTCAGTGTGTACATTCTTTAGTCGCGAATTCGCGATTATTTACCTAAACAATGGTGTTCAGTGTCGTTTAATGGAAACATTTTCTGTATATGTAGGTAGGTAGGTGCACATTAAGGTAAGCAAGACGTCCAGCGGAAAATACATAACACGAGCTAAATTAGTTCCCTTTTTACTGAATATTATAATAATACCTACATAATTTTTTTTTCCTCATACTAAGCCAAGCAATTGCAATATAATTGCCTTTTCCGATTTAATCACTGATTCTCAGATATAAATATCTAAGTAGATAAACAGTAAAGAAACTGTAAAAACAGATAAAAACTTGAAGAATCCAACGAACTATTTAGGTCACAGATTTGAATGCATTTTCTTTAGGAACTAAATGAGATGCCTAAATGAGATCCTTTGATGATGCAATGTTTGCACTAGGTAGGTACACACGGCTCCACATCAAGCTACACATTTCCAGTTTTAGCTGGCCTCGCATTGTATAGGTTTTTCGTACAATCACATGGCAGCTTATACTGGTTATGTATAGCTCGATGTGCAGCCGTGCGTACCTAGTGCAGACATTGCATCATCAAAGGAATGGCATCTCATTTAGTTCCTAAATTGAAGAAAATGCATTCAAATCTGTGACCTAAATAGTTCGTTGGATTCTTCAAGTTTTTATCTGTTTTTACAGTTTCTTTCATTGTGTTTTGCACAAAAACCGTAACCGTGGAAGAGATAATTTTTTCGACGCTTCGGAACGTGTCAACCTTCGAGTTGAATGTTAATAAAAAAATAATGGTCACCTATACAAGGTTTTCGCGGTCTGTGAATCAGTGTTTATTATATTTTTTTTTCCTTATGTAACGCTATCATGATTACGAAATTAATCTTTGTGCACTTGACTCCCACGTTTGTTTTTTTCTCTTCATTCTTCAAGGCGGGGCAAATACAAAAGTTCTCTCAGCTCGGGTAGAACAATTTCCATTAAGTTTTTTATAGAAATTGTTCCACCAGAGTAGGGTAGTGCCTATCTGCGCGAGCCTTTATTTTTAATACCTACCAATTTTTTGTAATCTATCTAATTAACGAGATATTTTTATCTTTATTATGTTTTAAGTATCATTATCTTCATTTATCTAAAAAATATTATTCGCTGACGTATTTATTTTTTGTTGATCGCTGATAAACATAACATAGTCATATATATATATTATTATTAATATATTATGCTCTGAATCTTAAATCTAACCTTAAAAATAATTATTCGATGACGTATCGTTTGTTATTGATCGCAATAAACATAATAGGTATCGTTCATATATTATATAATAATCAACAGCAAATGATGCGTCACCAAATAATTATTTTTAAGGTTAGATTTAAGATGCATAGCATAATATTAATTAATTTATGTAATACTTTAAGATGAAATGCACAGAGGCGGACTTAATGCCATAAGCCATATATATATTATTTGATTCGAAAAAACAAAGTCGGACAAGAAAATCGTTATAAAAAATAAAACATGTTTATTCATAAATACGACTTTTGAAAGACTAACTATTAATTAAATACCTCTGACCGATTCTTACACTACACTACTTATATACGCGGCAGATGCCTGAATACCAGGGCCTTAATTCTCTATGACACATTGAACGAAACCGCACAAAATTATGTGAGATTGGCGGGATTAGCTAAGGAATTTACGTGGTTTCGGTAAGGAATCGTTAGGTCGTCATTGTGAATTAGGGCCCAGGGGCTGCAGTCTCGACATTCATAGCGATCGCTTTAGGACCGAATTCGGTCGCAAAGTCCCGGATTGACAGGTGTAATGTATGGAGTGACAGGACATTGCGACCGAATTCGGTCGTAAAGCGATCGCTATGAATGTCGAGACTGCAGCCCCTGGTTGTTAAGCTTGTAAAACGCTAAAAAACTCTTTTAGACCGCTTTTCATAATTATCTTCTACAATTTATACTAATATTATAAATGCAAAAACATACACCTGTTTGTTACCTTTTCACGCCCTAACGGCAAAACAAATTTCGATTAGTTTTGGCACATAGGTAGACTATGACCTGTATGTTATTGTTATTAATAATTGCGTAACACACTATAAATCTCAATCTGAATCATTTTTAACGATATTGCAATCCATTGCATTATACGTTCGAAAAATTTGTCTGCTGAACAACGTAAATAACGCAATGAATGTTGTTGAACTGTCAAAATGAAAGCCATTGTAACTATTAGTGTGTTACGAAATTACGCCGCGACAGGACGCTTTTTTATACCGGTATGCGGTTATTACTTTCCCGTGGGATAATTTCTGACTTTCGGACAACAGTAGTTCGCATATGAGTCTTTCGTAGCCAGAAACACAGAAAGGCTTGATTTGATTTCTTCAGTTATTTATACGAGTAAATAGATCATGTTAACAAAGCTATGTTGCATGCAGATCATTAGTTTATGTACGTACGGTCACCAAAGGAGATAAGTAACCAGGGTCGTCGGTTATAGTTGAAGCTTAGTAAGAAACGAATGGATGTTTTCGAATAAAATTGAATTTAATTTTATAAATAACAAACGGTTCATTTATCAAATTACATTTCATTCGAAAACATCTATCGATTTCTTACTAAACTTCAAATATATCCGACGACCCTGGTTACCTATCTCCTTTGGCGACTGTACATAGGTATACATTTTTCTACAATCTCGAAATAAGGCATGGTTTTGACTTTACTTATAGAAAGTAAGAAATAATAATAATTTATTCGGGACACCCGCAGGAAAGTTAAAAAACTAACAAAATAAACATTAAAAACAACAACAAAAAAAAATGAAACAAGAAAGGAAATGACATGTGCG
Organism: Apamea monoglypha; assembly: GCA_911387795.2. Taxonomy (NCBI): domain Eukaryota; kingdom Metazoa; phylum Arthropoda; class Insecta; order Lepidoptera; family Noctuidae; genus Apamea; species Apamea monoglypha. The sequence continues at coordinate 10,697,541 of OU426932.1, forward strand.
AGGCCTAAAAGGCTCCTATCTCAGCATAATGCTGCGATATTATTTTATAGTAGGGATTTATGGTAGGTGGAGATTGTGGGTATCGAGTTGAATGACGTGCAATGGGAGAGGCTTATGACCAGCAGTGGACTGCTACAGGCTGATGATGATGAGGATGGGTCTTGTGGTAGACTTCTTTAATTAACTTGAACTTTAGATTACAGGTATCTATTGGTAGAAGTTCCGATTCCAGATAGTCATCATTAAAAGTAGAGTCCAACGTAAGGATTCTTTAATGATTTGACTAATGCAATTACAACACTTTTTATTCGTAAACAAATGTTTAATAAGATTGAAATAATCAAGCTTGTCGATGATTCCGTCAATACGGGAAAAAAAGCAATTGTCAGATTTTCCGATTTAGGATGACTTAATTGGGCAGTCAAAAAATACCATTAGGTATCAGAAGGACAAATAAAAAAAAAACTGCAAGGAAAATCGCTTGTATCGATTTCCCGCTCAGTTTTCACGAGTAAATAGATCATGTAAACAAAACTACGTTGCATGCAGATCATGTCATTATGTACCTACATGATATATAAGACAATGCATTCGTGGGACTATTGTATATTGTTATGGCGTTTGTAAGTACATACGCCCTTTCAATTGTCATGTAACTGCGTAAGAGGAAAATTACTTTGTTGTGACGATCAATCTAGAATAAAATCGTGTTGTATGACAAGTACATAGTTGCTTAGTTAAGTTACGGAACTGTATTAAGTGCTGTATAAAATTATAGTGTACTAGTGTAACTAACGAGCTGTCCCTGCTTCGCACGGTTTTTACGACTTGACAAAACATCAAGATTTATTTATTATGTGTCAGTTTAATATTAATGTTTTATGCATAAAACCCTCCAGGAATAAATTCTCCATATGATCGTGTAAACCACATCACAATCCATTGTGTAGTTTAGAAGAACAACGCGGTCAAACAGACAGACACGAAAAGCGACTTTATTGTATACTAACCCCACGCATAGTATACAATAAAGTCCCTTTTCGTGTATAAAATATATATCTATATCTATATATACATAGATATATATTTTATAGTAACTGGGGACTATACGTTCCCCTTCAAATTTTCATTAAAAAGTTAATGTTCTTATAATTAAATATTTGCATTTCAGGTAACCTAGTCCGAAGGTATCTATGAGACAAAAATGAGTTCTCTCAGAAGTATTATTTATCTTAGAAGTAACATCTATAGGAGGATAATATTTTTTTACCTAAGCGATTATGTATCGTTTGAAGCATAGGTAGGTATTTATAGTCGCTCGATGGAGGGGTAATTCGTAAAACAGGTTTTAAAAATGTTTAAATAAATGTGAAGTTTTCGGACAACGCCAAAATATTAGCAATGATCTCATCCGGAATTCCCGACACGATGCAAAACAGCCACCACATTTGAATGCAAAAATAATAACAGAAATATAAATGAGTGAAATTAGTTTAAAACACATCCTCCATTGAATTTGATGATTTGACTGTCTGTACCACAGATTTATAAACTAAAGGTTATAAATCTGTGGTTTGTACATTGGTATAAACCCTAACAAGGGAGCCGGCCGATTCATATCCCGAAGAAAGTGAAGTGGTTGAGACTTGACATAGGCGGGAGAATTGTTATAAGTACAGGGTGGCAGAGATATCGAGGTACAAACTGTAACCATGAATTCAGTACATGATTCTGAAACCCTCTGCGTTGAAATTTTTCGTCGGTTATAAAAAATAAATGAAGTATGTAGCTGCTCCATACATTTTGACCGCGTCAGGTATTCCTCTTTTCAATGAAGCAGCAGCTGATATTTGACGATATATTTCTACGCAGGGGGGTCTAGAATCATGGGCTGAATTCATGGTTACAGTTTGAGCGTCGAAGTCATTCCTTGACGGCGGTGATTAGCTACTTTTAGAACACTTTTATGAAGTATCTTGGCACAGATTTCCAGTCTAACAAGTATGACTATAACGCTACCTAGGTCTATATACTAATCATCTACTTTTGTAATACTTTTTCTTCTGCATCTGTCAGACAGAACGAAGAACCTAGGTACAGGCTATCTTAAAGTTTATATCTTAACTATTATTGTTGGTTTTTTATAATTTTGCGTGTTTTTTGATCTGATATGGTCAAATCGGATCAAAAGACACGTACTGTACTGTTCGCAGTTCAATCTTCATATATGGATGACGTGATCCATAGGTAAATAATTGCTTATTAACTACTGTGTAACGCGTAACCTTCGGAAACCCATAAGTAAGTGGTGCCTCATTGATTAACACGGCTTTAACAAAAAGAGACCTCAACCGGTTCAGAACCGCGAAGCCTAAACGTTCTACGTATGTGCCCTTCTAACTAGTGATGGGCAAATGTTACGTATCAACCGAAAAATTCGAATGATTTGTTCGAAAGTTTTCGAATAATTTATTCATCCGTCGTGCGAATAAATTGGCACCTAGTTTTCAAATCTTTGTACAAATATTTTTATACCACAAATTAATGTTAGCATTTACGGACTGTTATGTCATGTTTATTTTCTTATCGAATACTGCAATGTAAGCTCTTTGCTAATTTTTATCAGTACATAAGTAGATCAAAAATACTGATACACCTTGAAAAAAAATATGTGTCAGATAAAGATAATTAGTTTTGCAAATGTTTTGTTTATTAATCACTTCTTATGAAGTATTTTACCGTAGAATAATTCGTTCCTAAGCACCAGTTTTGTATAAATGATGCGCCTGTGCTTGCAACAATCTATTCATAAGTACTAGTCACCTATAAAACTTATATAGCCTCTGATCGAATAACTATTCGAAGAAAAAACTCGATCAAGCCCATCTCTACACCTAACGCAATTCCCTTGACTCAAATAGTTTGCACCTACCTACACAGGCCTACACTACGTTTCGCTGTACAGCCTCCGATTAGCTGTCCTTGTCTTTCATACGCTAAAAGATGTGATGGAGCATTGTATTGATAAACAAGAGTTTCGCAATCGAAAAACCTGTTGGCTGCTACGTCGTTTTAAAGGGAATTGGTCACGTATATTTGTATTGTTAAAAGAAAAGTATTAGTAATGGTTTTCTTAGTGATTTATAGAAGGCTATAACAAATTGATATATCTGATTTCCTTTTCGGGGTTAGCCTAGAGATTTTCATTGTGATTTTTTTATAACCTCGAAATGAGATTGAGGTTAGGACTTAAAGGTATTTATGGTGACAGTAGATATTGGTTGAGCAACTGACGGAGACTTCCTATTTCATCGTCAGCCTACTGTAGTCCACTGTCGGACATGGGTCTCTCCAATTGCACGCCATTCAGCTGTATTCTCGGCAACTCTCATCCAGCTGCTACCAGCCACCTTGTGAAGATCGTCGCTCCAACTAGCCTAAGGGCGTCATACCTTACGTTTTCCGATTCGCGGCCTCCACTCAAGAACATGTCTACCCCAACGGTCATCGTTTGTACAGCTAATATGGCCAGCCTATTGCCAGTTCAGCTTGCTTATTCTGTGAGCTATGTCGAAATCTTTGGTTCTCTGCCGGATCACCTCGTTCCGGATTCTATCCCTCAGAGAGAGTCTAAGCATAACTCGTTCCATAGCTCGCTGAGCGACCTTGAATTTATGGACCAGCCGGGCCGTGAGTGTCCACGATTCGACTACGTAATGCTTCCCAAATGCTCCTTCCAAACTTTAAGCTTGGATTCTGTCCATATGGGGAAGTTCAGATTCCAGATGGTCATGGCAGCAGGCAGCATTGAAAGTCGGAAACTAAGATAACTTAGTCAGACGCAATCTAACGGAAGGATTCAGTAATTATTTGGCTAATACAATAAGTACTTGCGTAGTCATCAGCAACACTTTTTTATTTGTAACTAAGTACAAGGTTTAATTAAGTACTATTAACAAGAATGAAATAATCAAGCCTATTGAGGATTCCGGGTAAAAAAAATGTAATTAATATTCAGTGAGGTTTTCCGATTTAGGATAAATTGGGCTTAAATAAATGAAGGCTGAATAAAAAACAGTGTTGCGCCAATTTAAAAAATAAATAGTGTTGTTCATTTATTTTATGTCACTTACTAACTAACTGACAAACCTACATGGATAGTGCGAAAATTCTCGAATAATGTTTCCCAACACTTTTTCTGGGTCAAAGTTAGTACCGTCGAGTACCGATTGCCCCATTGTTGTTTAGATTGGGCTTGAATTCGAATTATTAATGACTTGCACACAATAAGGCTCCGTATATTTTAAACAGTATTGATATTTTTCTATAAGGAACCGTGAGCTACGTATTTGGGTCACTGACACACTTCTACAGTGAGCTGTTGTGCTATTATGTTTGCCAAGCCCCGAACTTTTGTATGGATTCTTGGTAAAATTTTACATACTGCAGTTATCACGTTTGTGAGATGTTAAATCGTGCTTTAATAAAAACCAGCGGGGTAATTACGTAACACACTATCAGTAGCAAGCAATGGCTTTCATTTTGACAGTTCAACAACATTCATTGCGTTATTTACGTTATTGGCCACACAAGTTTTTCGAACATATTAAGCAATGGATTACCTTCAAAATGATTCAGATTGTGACTTAAATAATGATCCCGCAGAAGCTTTAAAAAAATACTTAGATATCTAGATTTCTTTTAACATTTAAACCCAGAACGTAATTGACTTATTCGATTAAGGGCTGATTTTTCAATCATTTATTAACTTTATTCGAGGAATAATTTTGAAATTTTGACAATCTTTTTACGCCAGTATAAGATTGCCTTTTGCTTAATGAAAGCATAAAGAATAAAATTCTTTCATATTTCTATTACTTATGTAATATATACAATTATAAATAGCTGCGCAATGATTGGGTTGCGTCATCTCATCGTAGATTCTCATTCATACCGACATGAGCTACCTACCTTTGTGATCTGTGCCATCGACTCGACTGCCACCATTGTCATTAAGTACTAGTTTATAATTATTCACTATTCTAGCTTACTTATCCTAGTAATGCATAAAGTAGTGTTATAATATAAATGCGCGTTTTTGTTGGTGGGTTGGTTTGTCCTTCTTTCGTGCAGTAACAGAGCGACAGATCCACCTGATTTTATGCGTAAGAATAGTGTAAGGGCCAGAAAATAACGTGGGCTACTTTTTATCCCGAAATTATGCAAGTTCATATCAAACTCAAAGCATTTATTTCAATTAAACCATTTATAGGCACTTTTGAACTGTTGAAAAGTCGGCCAATTAGTCGGAAAGTTGAAGCTACTTGCCCATTCCAAAACGTAGATCTCTCTGGAAAAGAACGGGCATGAAACTCCAAGGACACTCTTTTAAATCAAGATATTACAAAATCCTGGGTTGTGGGGAGCGAAGCCACGATCAAAAGCTATAGGGCATAATATTATGTACGTACTTATGTGTTAGTCCCATCCCGAGTGAAACTTGAGTCCAGTATTAACAAGGATGTGAAGCCACTTAAGGGGCTTCATCGTCTTTCGATTAAGGACGACCGTCCTATATTAATGTATTCTCACGAGCAGGGGTCATTAATGTGATTATGGATTAACCTACCTATTACAGAAAGGACGGAGTTTTAAGTCTTGTCTAACCTTTTAAGGCTGAAAAGCTGTTGATAACATCGTTATTTTAGCTTTAAAGAATATCCATGTTATTTAACGTTAAATTAAAATTAAAAAAAGAAACTAGCCTGAAAGTATAGTAAGCAGTTTTATCTGGTTGGAAAAATTTACTGGGTTGCAGAGATCAGATGCACCTAACTTAGATAGAAGAATTAGAATTAAGGGAGCTGACCCAAACCAATTAACGAAACGTCTAAGCCTAAAGATACTGCCGATCGATTCTGTAAAAATCTCACCGTGAAAAGTTAGGTGAAGTGAGCTTAGAGTGAGCTGTCAATAGTGTCAATCTCTAGCATTGAAATGACAGCTCACTCCACGCTCACTTCACCTAAATTTTCACGGTGAGATGGTTACAGAATCGCACTGCTTAATGATTTGCTGATTTAATTGCATGAAGATAAGTTTATTGCCCTTACGAGAAAAACGAGTTTAGCTTAGGCCAATGCTTACAAAGGTTGAAATGTTCTTTTTACATAAAAAGGTTCAACGAGGTACCAACAGATACGACCGGTAAAAGTATGCAAGATTGTACGCACGACGATAATGTCAAGCTATATGTTTCCAGTATAAGCTGACTTATCATAGTACGAAAAACCGATACAATGCGAGGTCAGCTGAAACTGGAACTGTACAGCTTGATATATCGTCGTGTGTAGGTACCAAGTATATTTTAATAAAAACTTCATGCTCTTTTAGTTGCATAAACATAATTTTCGAATGACTGAAGCAATGTATATTTCCATTGCTGTCGACATCAATACATTTAAGCCAAGAAAGCAATCTTACGTGCCGCAGGTATTATGAAATCTTTTACGCTGAGTAAGTGGCGTCTGGTAAGTGGCGATTAAGTTGCATGGGACTCAAAAATTACTGGCGAAATGTGGGTGTACTATAGGTACACCTCTGCCTAATCCTTCGCGGAATACAAGCGTGATGTTATGTTATAATCTTTAATTCCTGAAAAATAACAAAACTCTTCGTCCTCATTGTACTCCCATAAGTCTATACTAATATTATAATGAGGTAAATTTTGTTTGTATGTATGTAGGGGGTAATCTCCGGAACTACCAGTCAGATTTAAAAAAATCTTATTGCATTTGATAGCCCAATTCTTGAGGAAGGTTATAGGCTATCTAACATCACGCTACGACTCTTAGGAGCCGAGCAAAATGAATAAAAGTCAGAAAGAACACTAAGCGAAAATGAAGTAAGTAGTAACACGGACGAGCGATGGTATAGGACGCGATGGGCCGAAATTTCAAATTCAATTTCAAATTTATTTATTTGTATACATAGGTGTAATGTAGTGGTACATGATGGCATAAAATAAAAATAAATATGTTGTGTCACTATGTGTTGCCTTGCAAGGCGTACAAATATTGCTCACCCATTAGGTAATGGGTGTACAGTAAGGGTCAGTTCACACCGAGACGCGACGCGACGCGACGCTGCGCGCACACTTTAAAAGAGTGAATCAAAATATACTTTATTTTCCACACGAAAAGGTACACATTGCATTGTGAGAGTTCAGAGTACGTTGCGCGGAGCAGTAGGTCGTTTTGAAGTGTGCGCGCAGCGTCTCGGTGTGAACTGACCCTAAGGCCTATAAAATTATAAAAATACTGCTTCACGCGGATGAAGTCGCGGGCAGAAGCTAGTTCTAAATAAAGGTCTACCTTTATGCTTTTAACTTCTAAGCAAATTATCCAGAAACATAATGTGCAAAGAAATCGAAAAAGTAGAATAGAAAAGGACACTCTTTATTATGTACACCATAGAAATTACAGACAGACAGGCAACAGGCAGACCTTTTTTTTTGTTTCTTTTTTTTTTTTTTTTCTGGTGGGTAATCATCAAATGACCCCTCCCGCTCTGGGTGGAGCGGAAGGGAGTGTCAGACTCTTACTGACTAAAACCCACCCATCTTCCTTCCTTCGCCCTTTATGTTCCGGGGTAGCGGTAACCCTTTCGGACAATCCCGCTGATACAGGCAGGCTTAACGCAAAAAGCTATCTTTTAAGGACAACCTTTGGATGGATTAAGAGAAAAGGAGAGACAATACTGCAGGTACTCTGTGTTGTAACATTTACATATACAGTACATGCATATATGGTACATAGATTAAACATATATGATATAGTTATCTATATAAATAGCATTAAAGAGTAGATAAACCCTGTTTATGCTATGTTTAACATCAGAAACAGGAATAAAATCATCGCTGCAAAAAATGAGGCCGTGTCATTATTAGTGTTGGCGTTAACCCAATGTTATACGAGGTTTAAACTATAATTATATTAATTACTCATGGGCTATGGGCAATCTGGCTTTGAGAAGATTTACGAATCCGTCATTACTTATGCGTTTAGATGATGCCTGAATCCTTTTTAGAAACCTTCGAAACTGTAAATAGGTATTTTCATACCTATTTACAGTTTCGAAGCACACGACACCAACTTTACTTATCTGTAGATAAGTAAAGTTGATGTTTAAGTATGTAATATCATCTGCCTAGCCTTTTCCCAACTATGTTGGGGTCGGCTTCTAGTCTAACCGGATGCAGCTGAATTCCAGTATTTTACATGGAGCGACTGCCTATCTGACCTCCACAGCGCAGTTAATGGGTAATACGATACTCCTTTTTAAGACTAGTTGTCAGACTTTGGGGCTTCTGACGACCCGTAACGACTGTCAAAGATCCACGAATGACAGCCGGGACAAACGGCTTAACGTGCTTTCCGAGGCACGGAGGGATCCCGGTATCTAAAGATGATCACCCATCCACAGGACAACCGCGACAAGCATAGCTTAACCTAATCGATCGACCTGTGACGCTGTTATTATTTAACCACGGGCTCCTCCATTTAACCTAAGTATGAAATGTGCACTTTTATAATTCCTAACTTGACGATATCATCGCGGACATCCACGTCCATAAAATATGTGGAAATACGCACACGTTTTAACGTTGTCGTGGACAGAAACTTAAAAGCGTCTTCATATAATTTTCCATACATTTTACTTCCCTACGTTATCGTGATGCCGCGGACGTCCACGATAATATTGTCACGACAGAAATTATAAAAGCGTATAATTAATTATATTACTATATTTTCAATAATAGACAGAGACATTGCTTATGAATCGGTCGCTTTAGATATAGTACATTCTAATAGAAAAAATACTTTAAAAAAATGTACAATTGTTTTTGCTCTCACAGGTTGTTCAGAAGATTTTTTTGTTTCATTGCTTCTTGCAACCTCAGTTATGAAGAATGTTTATGGTAAGTCGGTGACGTGAATAGACTGTTTGTGAAGGCAAACAATTATTTATATAACATAAGATGTGTTTTAAATACGAAGGTACCTATTCTATTCCATTCACGCATTCTTGACGGCACCCATTAGTATAATTTAATTGTTCATAAATTAATGTAATTACGACATAATACACCGAAGGTTTATGATAGGTACCTACTATAACATAGGTTATACGTTTTATAAACATTATGCTTCGGTATTTTTTTAAAAATATATCAGGCATCTTCTTCATCTATTTTACCATAACAAAGAATACTTAAAGAAAATACTACAATAAGACCTAAGGATTTTTTTTCAAATTTATAATGATACTAGCGGACCCGGCAGACGTCGTCCTGCACGGAAACGCAGCACCACCTACCGGGTCCAAACCATCCAGGAACCCATTGAAATATAAACACACAAAATTTCACCCAAATCGGTCAAGCCGTTTAGGATGAGTTAGGTGACAAACACACGTACAGAAGAATTAATATTTCAAGAATTCCATAACGTAGAATCTCTAAGTTTAATCAGTTTTACGTTCAAAGTACCTACATATAATACTACAAGGAGACCTAAGGAAAAAACACTATTTCAAAATTAAAATATTTTTCAAGAATTCCGTAATGTCAAATCTCTTGGTTTAATTACTCCTACGTTATACAAAAACGAAAGAAAGTTAGTAGCTACGATACCAATTGTTTATTTTCCATACTTGCTTCAGCTCTACGAGTGTGGTGAATCGAGCCAACTTTCACTTAACCCATTAAGCAGGTTTACTGTCGAAAAAATATTTGCTTATGGCTGACACAATACCATTAGTGGGCCTTTATACGACAACTTTACATGCGTTTTAGTCGACAAACTGACCTACTGGCCTTGTTACCATTGAACATGGTGCGTAGGAGTGCCGCCTTTGCGACCATAGAGTCATTTATAGTACCTATGTAATAAGTTTTTAGCATAAAGTACTTACCAATATTCTATATGACAAACAGTGACTTTTTTGATATGCAGGCTGGCAGGATGGCTGTTTTGTGTTGATTAAAAATGAAGGTGGCGTTTTGTAAGCTTTGGTGGCAATTAAAAAAAAAAAACATGGGCGCCGATTCCCTTGTTCACAAACTAAACTAAATTTAAGTGCATCATTTTCTTTCTATTTTATTAAGAAAAGGACAGAAGATAAATATTAGTTTGGTCCTGTCAAATTAAGATACTCCATAGACAGTTTAGACGTGAATAAAAACATGGCTACTAAAAATACGTCAATTTACGTCAGGCGCTGACTAATTTTACAGGGTATTGGTAAACCACTAACAACCTTGCAGGACGGGACAACTAACATCATAAACAACAATTTTTGTTCTATGACTTTTTACAAAATACAAACCTTAAACACAATGGTAATATGGTATGGTGGTAATGACATTTACCAAAAACAAACCTTTAAGATTTCGTTGTTCTATCTAACCCCCGCTCCCCTCCGCTGAAATTTGTACTAGACACGGTAGTTTGTTTACCTAACTAGCGCTTTCTTTTGCTTCGCGTAAAGTTTGTAACAGAAAATCTATAAAAATATTTCAATTGGTTGAATTAAAATATTTTTATTTATGTATGAAAGTTTGATGAATTAAAATCTGATGAATTAATAAAAGCCATAGAACAAAAGTTGGTTAGGTTGTTAATGTTTTACCAATAACCCTGTATATATTTATTTTATTACGCAATTTAAAGTTAACTTTTACGTAATCTGGATTATGTACGGACGCTAGCACATCAAGCTACATTAATCTGTCAAATTTCTTTAATAGATTTTCAACTTTATCGCTAAGGCATTAAGTTTCAAGGTTGATTGGGAAAATTTGACAGTTTCGGGTAGCTTGACCTGCTGGCGTCTGTACATTCTGAGACAGCTGTCAAACAACGGTTAACCCAATGGACAGGGTATAAGGCTGTATACTTTTTTGGGGTTAGGATTTTTTTTAAATTCATTCATCTAATTCAAGGCTCTCAAATTATAAAAACGTAAACCTAATCGTATGCCCTCAAGTAACAATTAAAACTCGTATCTATTTAAGTAAGTCCTTCCGTAAAACTTATAAAAAACTGCTTAATCTCAAACTACAGCACGTACTTAAAATAACTAAAACAACAACACAAACTATGTGTCACAAACAGCCGTCACCTTGTACTTTTAACCGTCAATTACAACGTGATTCATGTCCAAGAGACCATTAATAGCCCCCTTATTGTTATGGATCCCCCATCTACTTGACTATTATGACGTCATGTTATAAAACTAGTAATAATAATCTAACAAACATAATTGCCCCTGACAATGTGGAAAGTCATATAATAGCCGCGATGAAATTAATCAAATCATGATATTAATCTTATCTTGACAGATTACTTATTACAGAAGCAAATGATAATCAAATGTACCTGAATAAATATTTGGGAGCGGCACTTAGCTTATATTTTATAATACCTACGTAAAAAGTCCTGACACGTCATTTAGGCATTTACTTAATTCTACTTTAAATTAATCTAACACTAAAAAAACTAACAAAAAAAAAGTACAAATATCTTGGAAATACAAAATATTGTATAAAATACATAAAAATGTGAAATCGCTAATGTGGAGCATTGAGTTATAATGTACTCGTTGTACATTATTATAACTCAATGATGTGGAGTAAGTATTTCATCTTTGTGCGTACGTCATCGAATAAAAATTCGTTCGAAAATTAATTGAGGTTAAAATCAACTACTTTATATACCTACTCTTATTCCCACGGCTCTAAACAGTAGTATCTAAAATAGGTCTAGTGACCCATGACCTGACTTTATTGCCCTCATATCATATCTTAAGGTCGGGGCTCTTAATGTGACTAAAGACCACTTGTGTTTAATTCCAACCGGTTGGTGCTTCATCATTTATGTAACAACTTTTGGTTATAGCTAAATTCATACTAATGATACTTAAAGCTGAAGAGTTTTTCTGTTTATTAGTTTGCACGCGCTAATCTCTGAAGCCTCTTTGTTTTTCTTTGTCTTTGAAAAATCTTTTTACATTTGATAGCCCAATTTTTGAGGAAGGTTTAACAGGCGTTGAGCAAAACAAAAAAAATCGTAAAAAAGGCTAAGCGAAAATGAAGTAATAGCAGGCGATGCAATGTGACGGAACAAGAAATTTCACTATCTATTTGATTTCCTATCGGGAAAATATCGAACTTCCATACAAAATTTCGTCCCCTATTTAACCACCCCACTAAGGGTTGATTTTTCAAAAATCCTACCTTGCTGCTCATATTTGTTACAATAAGGAACTCTTTGCAAAATTTCATGCTTCTAGACGCAACGGTTTGGGCTGTGCGTTGTGTGTCAGTGAATGAATTTGAGATTTTTATAAGCTTTTGCCATTTGCCAGATAAATCATTTATTTAGTGCACACAACAGACATAGCACAACACACAAACACAATGAATTATTAATGCACTTACAATTTTATCAATTGGTCTAAAGTTTTGCCAGAAATAGACACCGATGTTTGTTTCTTTATTTTCATGCTTAAAATTAAACGTAGATTTTATATTTTACACTATGTTGCAAAAAAATTAAACGATCAATATTTTTTTCCATGTAAAACAGATTAAACAAAGTAGGTATGTGGTACAAAAAAACAAGTGCTACATATTTTTTGCAACACAGTTTCTTAGAAAAATCTGTAATCAACAATCTTTTTGTAAATATTCCTGACAAGTGCTGACAGTCTAATAAAAAAATTTAGTTCCCTGGCGAGAGTGTAAAGGTGTAGAAGTACTTAAATTTTCTGGTATTAATCAATAATGAGGGATATAGGTATAGATAAAAGAAAGAAGATTTTTATTTTTTTATATTTCTATGGTAGACATAGAAGTGGGTAGGGAAGAAAAAGACATGTTGCGCCGGGTTATTCATCAACTCGACAAGAGAGACTGGACACACGTGTGTCCAGTTGGCGAAACTCTAAATTAATATCACTAGATAAATTGGGATAAAAGGAAGAGAATGATGATAGTATACAAGGGCGGCAGGGACAAGCACAACCTGTTATAATGGATTCAGTATCTACATGATTCTGGACCTATCTGCGTTGGCATTTTTTGCCGGTTATTAAAAAAATCTGCTGTTTCCTACAAAAGTGCAATATCAACGCGGACATAATGCATGGAATGGAACGAATTATTTTAGGATATAACCTACATATATGGAGATATATTTGTGTACTTAGAGGTATTAGGCATGTTTATAATTATTGCTATACGAAATTAAATTACATACTATTAACTTTAATGTTTTCCTCATAATTTTCTTTGTTCTTGTTCTTAAATGACCAATTGTATTTAAATTAATTGTTATTACGCCAGGTTTTGTTATAATACCTAATTAATATGACTTCAACTTGTTTTACTATCATTTTCAAGCGGATGTGGTGATGGTGGTTAGGTACCTACTTATGTTGATAATTTTATAATTTGTTATGCCTACATAAAATTGCTATTGAGAAACCTGGGTGTTTTAAAATCTATTGTAATATGTTGATTTGAAAATGGCGGTCATATAAAATGGCGGTACGTATGGGGTAATCTCCGGAACTACCGGTCGGGTAGTTCCGGAGATTACCCCCTACACACAAACTTACAAACAAACATATTTTACCTCTTTGTAATTTATTAGCATGGATTAGGCTCCCACACTGAACTGCTTCAAGAATCGACTGGATGGATTAAATATCTCCAAGCTATGTATACACACGCATAAGCTAATTAGCTGCTGCTAGTGTCTAACCAAATAATAATAATATAAATTATGTAAGAATAATTCAAACAAAAGCCAACAAAATCATGAGGGCAACCTCTAACGAAGGGATAATTTGCACTTAAATACAATAACTGACAACTTCTTACGACTTCAATAGGAAATTAATTGTCAATAGCATCTATTAATTCTGACCAATGGTGTGATTTGCCGCCATTGTGATCACAATGGACCTGGTCACGCTTGGTGGTGAGGTCATGGCTTTTTTATTGAATGAATCCCATTTGGGTTTATGCGGGCAGGGACATAAATCTAACGGATATAAATTATTTTATAAAACAGCTATTCCTTTTTTGTTACTTCCTTATTCTGTGGATTTTGTTTACTATTATTTATGAAAACATTATGCACGAGTAAAAATATACTGTAGAAAGGCGGTTTAATGCATGAGGCATTTTCTACCAGTCAACCTCTTGGGTCATGCAGAGACAAAACATGGCAGGTGCAACATACGGGATAGATAACTCGAAAATAACCATAAAATACAAGAAATAACACTAATTCATAGATATAATATTATATAAACAAAATAAACTTTATCAGGAGAAAATAACGAACGGTAAAGTGTGCCTCAAGAAGTTTTCACATCAAAAATTTACTATGATATTCAGTTGCATCTAATTAGACTTTCAGTCAATTTAAAACAAGTTGACAGCAGGCAACATGACGATGCCCGCGTTATAAAAATGTCTCATATCGGATGAGTCATACTGATTATCTAGGATAAAATACAGCTAAGTCCTTGGCCCATTATCCAATTATGAGGCAATGCTTCATTGTGGCGGTTTTTAGTTTACAAAACAAGCCACTGCTAGTTATGTCTTCTGAAATGGATCAAAGACTTGTATGTAAGATTCTGAATGAACGTTTTGACGAAGTAAAATTTGTGTAATTGAGGATATCGAAGGAATTATTTTAATAAAAGTATCCAATCCAAAGTAACCATAGAATAGAATAGACATTATTTTGCAAATAAATATAACTTTTACATTTAAAATGATCATTTTGATCTGGAAACTGAATAGAAAAAACATGGTGAATACTTTGTAGGTTTGTAAAGATGAGAAATTACGTAGGTAAGTCCTGGATTTGTTTCCCGGGTCGGGCAAAATGTCATTAAATTTTTCCATCAGAGATTTGTGCCCCGGTTGATGGCAATAAGTTCTCAGTTCCATCAAAGATTGACGACTACTGGGTCCCTTTGATGAGTAATAGTACAAATCTGACGACTATTGGTACATATCACCCTTACTATACATTTGCTTAATAAGTATAATATATTATCACTCAACTTACTTAAAATAATGAATCATTTATCTATTTCGTCATGTAAAAAGTTTCATGCAATTAAAAAAAAAAATATTTATTTATTTGCTTTTTACACAGCAGTTCTTTAAAGTCAATGAATTTCAAAACCAGACGAGTATTGGTACGTTTACCTAATTTATGTTCCTTTGACCTTCGACTATCCAAGTTATTTTTAGCTTCACTACTATTACGAAGGGAACAGTGACGTAATTTATCTCTATTACCTCATATTTGTGGAACTACGCCAGTAAACTGCGGTTTATGATTTAGTTTCAAATTACTAGTGCGTTTAATATCTTTAGTAGGCGTGTTTCCGCTGAACATCAGCCGGTTATTATATAATAATAATATATTGTAATAATATATTCCATATATTGTATTTTTATTTGGCAAAAAGAAAAAATACAATGCATGTTACATTATCATGTTATCACAATTATGCTCAATTTTTGTGAATAATGACCCCGATGCTAGGAAAATGTGTTATAGGGGCCATCCATTCGTCCGTAAGATTATATTACAAAATTCGGGAAGCTAAAACGTGTAACAGCAGCAATAGTGTGTAAGTAAGTGCGTGTGCTGTGGTGTAATTGGGGACGTGTAAGAGTGTGTGATGCGTGTATGAGTGTGTGATGTGTGTATTGAGTGTGTGCTGTGTGTCGTGTGTGTGCAAGTGTCCGTGATAATAATAATTATTTAATTGTATAGGGGTTTCATCAGTGCTTCTGTTTCATCATAATCTAGATATAAAAATCTCACCGTGAAAACTTGGGTGAAGTGAGCTTGAAGCGAGTTGTCATTCCACGTGATGCTAGAGATTGACACTACTGACAGCTCGGGCTTGAGCTTGAGGGGCTTGTGGCTAAGTAATAACAGCCACACGGGTCGATTGATCAGGTTAAGCTACGCTTGCCGCGGTTGGTCCGTGGATGGGTGACTATCTTTACATACCAAGACCCATCCGTGCCACAGAAAGCACGTTAAGCCGTTGGTCCCAGGTATCATTCATGGATCTTTGACAGTCGTTACGGGTCGTCAGAAGCCCGAAAGGCTGACAGTCTTATCAAGAGTTTTGTATAACCCAGTAACTGGGCTGTGGAGGTCAGATAGGCAGTCGCTCCATGTAAAATACTGGTACTCAACGGCATCTGGTTAGACTAGAAGCCGACCCCAACATAGTTGGGAAGAGGCTAGGCAGATGATGATGACAGCTGACTTCACCTTAGTTTTCACGGTAAGGTTTTTACAGAATAGATCGGCTGCCCTCGATATAATCGTTGGATAAATGAAGCTCGCATTAGGTGGCTGGACCAAGGGTCTACAGGCCAGAGGCGCCTTCTCATACAGAAATATCTCACCAGATTTAAAAAGATTTAATCGAAATTAAGGAGCAGCTCGCGACATATTCGCCAAAAATGTAAACAAATATGAGTTTATGGAAACGCACGCGAAATTTTACGCTACCACTTCAAATATTTTTATAACTTTTTCAATAGTGCTAGTCACTCTGAAATCAACTTAATTACCATTAAAATAAAGTTGATATTTGTTTAACTTGAAATAACGTCAATTTGAAACATAAAATTTGTACCTATACGGTTTTATGCCATGCTCTACAACTACTCTCAGATAGTAGTGTAGTCGTAGGTGGCGCGTCAGTGGTAACTCTTTGACCTTGACCTTTGACCTTGAGGTGGCCTAGTGCAGTATGGAGTTTCAATAGAATAAGGGGCTTTTGTTACCTTTGACGTGCAACCTACGACTCGAAACTAAAAACTTCATTAACAAATTATAAGTACCAAGGAAAATTTGTGCTTCGAGAATCATCGTCCATCTTCAGAAATACGAACATACGATAATGAGGTCTAATAAAGAGCTGTTACAACCCTGGAAGAACTTGCCTATTTTGTATTACAATGATTACGAGATTATAGGTTAACAACTCTATGCAATTCCAAAAAACGTTTCAAAATTTTCTAGACCCAGCAAGTTTTTTCGTCGGATTACTTACATACTGGTACTAGGTACGAAAAAACTTTACACAAAAGCGCAATGATTGGTGCACTATTACAAAGCGCGGCATATCAAAACTTAGAACCTTTGAGTAGTATTATGCTGAGTTAGGAGCCTTTTGGCCTCTTATAGGACTTTCTGTTGATCTTTTCTTTTTTTTTTGTTACTATTTTAAAATTTTGTTTTTTTTTTGACTGTGTTTAGTTTAGTTTGTGATGTTCCTGTACGAATCGCAATAATTTCTTTCTTTCTTTCTTTAATGCTTCTGCGGGGTATCACTTTGTGGCGCGATGACAGCCATTTCTACTGCTATACCCTGTCCATTATGTTAACCGTTTTTTGACAGCTGTCTTAGAACGAACTATTCCAGATTACGTAAAAGTTAACTTTAAAATGCGTTATAAAATAAATATATAAACTGCCTTATCTTATTTATGACTTCTTACAGACATTATAATATCGTACGTGTATCAATCAATGTATTGTGTGTTGCTGCAATCACTAGTTCCATCTGTCAAAAAACGGTTTACCTAATGAACAGGGTATAGTGTGTGTTACGCCATTACCCCGCTGGTTTACCTGTATTTGTATACAAGTCACGCTACAGGCCACACCTATTATGCCAATTCCGTTTAGTACCGGAAACGATGATTAAATGTCAATCGTCAATGATTAAATTGCATGAATTACCAACCTATTATGAAAATATGGCTTCCAGATTTTATTTTATGGAGATGGAGCATCGACGTAGTTTCACTTTTTTAGTGTCCTTAGGGATTTTATTACTGTACTTTGAATTGATTAGCTGTTGGTACTTATTCTGCTGTT
The DNA here is from genome assembly GCA_911387795.2 of Apamea monoglypha. NCBI lineage: Eukaryota > Metazoa > Arthropoda > Insecta > Lepidoptera > Noctuidae > Apamea > Apamea monoglypha. Next base: position 10,715,549 of record OU426932.1, read on the forward strand.
GTATATTTTTGTACCTATTATCCAATAATTAAATGACTTGTTGAATATATATAATATACTTTTGTAATAGAAACACCATAAAAATAAAAGCCTTTGACAAGCACACATAAACAGAGATTTAAGAAACTAATTTTCACGAACCTCAATAAAACTTTAGCAATTTTTTTTGGAACAAACAGAAGGGAACTAGTCTATACTATCTTATAATACTTACAAAACTACTTACACGAACACTTTCACTAATTAAACCATAAAGTGCACACAATACAGCAGTTAAATTAATCATTTAATTCTCACTTTAAAATACACAATTTTTACAACAGACAAGTATTCTCCCACAATTTCACTCAATTCCGGGCCACCAAACAATAAAACATCACGATAAAATCGTGACTACATTAATCTTGTGGCTATAGAAAGTCCCTTCACCGCATATTTTTCTACCGGCGAAGGGCTAAGTGTGTCAAACAAATGGCGATGTGATAACACAAGTGAAAGCGACCGTAACCATAGTACATTTAAATGTACTATTAAATGTACTACTGGTACTTGAAGTACCGGTGCTATAGTACTTCGGGTGTTGCTCGTTTATGTGTGGTGTTAAATATTTATGGACTGCGTAACAAACTTGGTACTTTTTTCGCTGTTGCGTCGTCAACCGTCCATACTCTACATTTGAATGAAAGTATATGTATAGTCTGTTTCAAAAGTAACTGGTAAAAGTGTAAACAAATCCTTGTTGACACTTTAATCTGTTTCAGCAATCACTTGCTAAAGGGAATTCGTAACACATTCATCTGTGTTTAGAAGGTTTCAACTTTCTATCTAACTACTTGTTTCAACCAATGTTATTAAATTGTAATCGAAAAATCATCGTAGAAAATTGAGGTTAATGAATAATAAAAAAACTTCTTAAGGTGATTCAAAGTTAGAATTTCTGGTTTAAGTTTTAAAAATCAGCGTCAGGTGGTACACCTTCCCCAGGGATGTGCCTTACAGGCGTTGCGCAGGGGTGGTTCCGGAATTGGTCTTTTAAGAGGAACCGAGACTATGTGCGGATGGTGTTCACCGGGGTGGTTTTAGTGAGGTAAAAATCCCACACTCCCCGACCTCACTCTCCGGAGGTCAGGCGCCTTTTGAAAGTTTTCCCCCGAAAACAAAAAAAAAAAAAAGGTGGTACACCTTGTGTTGTCATCTGACATTATGCTGAGCTGAGGCCCTTTTAGCATTATAATTTTTGTTTTCTATTTTTTATAGTTTTAAGGTGTATTTATTTTGCTGTAATGCCAATAAACATATATGTATTTCTTTCTTTCTTTACATAGTTAGATTGTATAGGTTTGCATAGTCTATGGTACTAAGAGAAAAATGGGGAACCCTTTCTTGGATATATCAAAATGACAATGGAAATAGAAAACCCTCATAAAATATTTTTTCCCTCTGTCTGGCTGACTGACCCATATTTATTTCTTGTACCGCCTGCAGTTTATAAACGACGAAAACAAAGGAGGAGGTTCTTGTTTACACCTCTTGAAAACATCTGAGGACCTAGTATAGCTAAGGTGAAGTCATTCATTAGAATAACATTTAATAAATTAACAGACTGGCTTATATAGGTATCCTCAGGGATGATTAAATCTCATTATCTATTTGAGACAAAGTACTGATGTCATATTTCCATTTTAATCTCTTTAATATCTCGTGTGGGTGTAAGTAGCATTCAGTCATATGTGTAAATTGTTCTAGTACATCCTCTTTAGCACAGATCTCAGGTTTCAGTCGGCAACCTTGATAAAAAAGAATCTAACATTACAGTGGACGAGTTTTTCGACGCCTTAGGTAAACCATTTTTTGACAGATGTAACTAGTGATTGCAGCAACACACAATACATTGATTGATACACGTACGGTATTATAATGTCTGTAAGATGCCATAAATAAGATAATTCAACAAGAATAAGGCAGTTTATATATTTATTTTACTACGCATTTTAAAGTTAACTTTTACGTAATCTGGAATATGTTCGTTCTAAGACAGCTGTTAAAAAATGGTTAACCTAACGGACAGGTTATAGTGCCATTTTGTTTTCGTATTTATTTGTATAGTTATTTAGTCGTATTACATAATCATCCTACAATGTTCCCCTCCGACCTCCTCTTTGTGAGATCAACTCAATCTTCTATACATACAACACAAATAAGTGGCTGTTTGTAATGTTAAAATAACAGCTTTTTACTAAATGCATGCAATTTTTTAAATTTTGTTCTGACTGTCTGTTTGTTCCGGCTAATCTCCGAAACTGCTGGACCGATTTCGGATTTTTCGCTCAACTCTAATTATTTTAGATACCTAAATAATTAGAGTTGAGCGAAAAAAAAAATTAAAACCTATGAAATCCAAATTGTTTTCCGAAATGCTCGCGAACGAGGTCGCAGTCACGGCCAGTTTACTATAAACATTAAAATAGTGTGGGCTTTATTTTTATTCTTCAGTTGCATACTATTTTAATGTAACTATTTTTATTCACGTTTGGGAAAACAAAAGAGTGTGTTGTTTCATGAAAGTGAAAAGTGCGTGTGTGTGTGTTTGTATCTGTGCGTGTAGTGTGTACTTGACAGCATTTGTTGCACATCAATTCAAAGAAAGTTCTTAAAAGGACTTTCGGATTCATTCTAAGCACTTCCCGCACGACATCATTCGCGTGAATTTCGTATTTTCTCCTACAAATTCCAACACCCATTCCACCACTATAAAATGAAAATTTATGATCGTTATCTTAATTATAGGTCGATATTTCGACGCATCGCTCGCCCGCGCTATTACTTAGTTTTCGCTTAGCATTCTTCCTGACTTTTTCTTTTCGCTCAGCTTTTTGTTTTGGTCGTATTGCGTTCAAACAAAAACACAAAGTCTACAGCTTTATTATATTAAAATACCATCTATGTAAAATACAGATGGTCTAACGTATTTTCTAATGATTCATTTAATTTCGACGCATTTCTAACAAATACTTCGTTTGTGTACCTAGCTGTGGTTTTTAATTATATGTATAAACCAACAATTGAGTAATGTAAGTAAAGGTTTTCCTTCTTTTGGCGATTTTGTTTAATCGTTATAAAGGCTGAAAAGATAAAAAATAACAGTTTTTTTTTTACTATTTAGAATCTTTTTTATGATTTCATTCACATGTACCTAAAATGGTTTTATTTTAGATCGGAAAAAACTATTTTATTTACAAAAAAAACTTTCTACATATAAGAACACGGCAAAATGCAAAATAACATAAACTATTCAAGTCTTACATAACATAATGAAATATTTACTTTCTTCCATAAACGAGTGTAAAAATAAAGTTTCATTTGGATCCGGTCTAACCGGTTGTAACTGGACTCGCCCACCTCGTTTTATGTAACATACGAGCAGTAAACAAGATTCGTTAAATCTGCTCACATTTACGTTTTAGTCCATCTAAATTGTGGTTTTTAACAAAGACATATTTTCGTAGAACACAACTTTCACGCTGTCTATACCTCTCTATCTATTGTCCTATCACAGGTATGCTGGAAGAGACTTCTTATGAAATAAGCATCACCTTTGTACATATTTTTCTGTTCTGTTTTTTTTCTTGTCTGTTTATAATGGTAATATAAATAAATAAATAAACTTTTAAGAAAACATATTCTATACAACTAAGGAGGTCGGCTATCCAAATAAAAAAGTCAACACTAAAGTATCCACCATTATAATTAAAATGAAATGAAATGTCATTGTTTATTCTGTAAATATCTTAATCATTTTCGAAACGTCATAATAAAAAAATAACCTAGATGGCGTCGGCATTTCCTATCTGACTACCATTATCATCTGCCTAGCTTTTTTCCAATCCTTATGTTGGGGTCGGCTTCCAGTCTAACCGGATGCAGTTGACTACCAGAATTTTGCATGGAGCGACTACCTATCCCAGTAACTGGGTTGTGGAGGTCCTCCACAACCCAGTTACTGGGTAACACGATATCCATTTGGGTAGCACAAGAAAAAAATATATCATGCCGATGTGATCAGTCAGCCAGATCGGTCGAGGTAAAACTAATTTTCTACGGGCACCATTTCCTATCTGCTTAACCCTGAGATGAACTGACGAAATAAACTCAGAGGTCAGAATCTTGGTCAGATCATGTGAATTCGAGTGAACTACCCCGTCTACACGATGCGCTACGCGCCCTTTGCTACGCACCCTTTGCTACGAAACGTATATTACGCTTCCTTACACATCCATTTAGCTGCTACGGCGTAGGCAAATAAACATGATTCTAAAGTATCGCTTCTATAATCCTGCGACTAATTTTCCAGTTTCTGAGGTACCTACTTCTAACCGCAATTAGTCGATAGCTGGTTCCTATTGGTTCGATTAGGTATATTATGATTCATGATCAAGTTTCTGTTTTTATTTGTATAGTCAGTCATTTAACTTAGTATCTGGTGTAAATAGCTGTTTATTAATTGTATATACCTATACTTATATTCTTTATCTATATAAATTAAAAGGTAGGCTGAGTATGACCAAGTATGTTACTGGGGACTAGCTATTGAGAGTTAATAAAAAATATATCTAGATGAAATATCGTCATAATATCGCCACACACAGCATTTTGCACTTAATAAAAACTACTGTCATTATAGTTGTTAACTATTTTAATAATAATACAACTTAACTATGGCGTTATTATCAAGAAGCTGTTGTCATTGTAATTTCAGTCGATGTCTTGAATTATTTTAATTGCGCTTAGACTTTATACATATACATTGTACAATATGGCGCATTATTACACAATTTTTTTTTTAAATAATCCTCCTCGCCTCGTTTCTTTGTAAGATAAACTAGCTTCTGCCCGCGACTTCGTCCGCGTGAAATTTCTTGTTCCCTCGATCCACCCCGGAACATCGCCCATCTGCGCTATTACTTCGTCGTTTAGCGTGTTTTCTGACTTTCATTCTTTTTGCTCGACTCCTAAGGATCCTAGCGTGATGTTAGCCTAGCTTATAGCCTTGCTCAAGATTTGGGCTATAAAAAGCAAAAAATATTTTTCAAATCCCACTAGTTCCAGAGATCGCGCGTTCAAAAAAATAAACTCTTCAGCTTTATTTTTAGTATATGATCTATATATACGAGTATATATAGATAGATATAATGCTACTAGGTTTATTTAAAATCAACTAACTGGGTGGGCCACTTAGTTGATTTTAAATAATCCTACAGAAAAAGGGTACCTACTAAGTATAAGTTCCCTGACCAGTCCTATTCCGATGGCATTGGCAATGGTCGAGTTTTCAGCTCTCAAGGCAGCCAGAGCTCGCTAGTAAATGTGTTTATAAATAACAGGTGACTCGTTCGACTTGTGTCGTCTTTATCTTGGGTAAACATATGTGAATAAACAACATACGGTGGTAATGACTGATATATAAACTTCCACGTAATCTACCGAGTCCATTTCTATTCGGGAACTGCACTCTAATTGCGAAACACAATATCACTTTGAAGGATATCGCTAATCCATTGCTTCATATGTTGGAAAATGTTGTCTGCCCAACAACGTGAATAACGCAATGAATGTTGTTGAGCTGTCAAAATGAAAGCCATTGCTACTGTTAGTGTGTTCTATCTACATATAAAACTGCCAATTGAGTTACCTATAACAAATTCGGTACTTTCTTCTACTGCAACTTTTTGCAGTAAGTGCGGTTCTTTTTTATGCGTCATGTTTGCCGCAATTATACGTATTTTCTTTCTTTCTTTCGGTAAGTCTACGAAGTTATAAGACTCAGTTACTGTTCCATCGATTGTCCCCTCTTAAGTCAATTTATTGTCCCCCTATACAGTGTAGCGATTAGGTTATCACATTAATTGAAACCACATATTCTACATTACGTATTAACAATTAACGTTCTAGCTGTGAAACCTTTTTTCGTTTTACTATTTAACAACATTAGACAAAATTTGTGACTATTTGGTAACAATACTATAGTTTGTGTTGAGTTGTTGATACCATTTCCGTGCCCGTGTCTAGTGCCATATTATCAAGTGTTATTATTTCGAGCCAATTTTTACGCTATTCACTTTGTTTGGAAAATTCAGTTTTTTTTAGTAAAATTGTATATTTTTTTGTTTTATCAGACTGATTAGTAATAATTGCTGTGTATGCAATGTGATAACCTAATCGCCACTAATAGAGTTAATAAACTGGTTTTCTCCAGCTAATAAGTAATTTAATGCGATAAGGTCGCCCATTTTATATTTTGTAGTATTTAATGTATTTTTTATGCTATGTATTTTTGTGGTGTACAATAATGTATATATAAATAAATAAATAATTTTATCAACGGAACGTGCGTCAAAGTCAATTGCCTAATTTACATAAAAGACAAACACATAATTTAAAAAAAAAAACATGTTTTTAATTCCGATCTTCAAAACACATTTTAGAAAAAAAAAACATAATTAGGGGCGACGCGATTTAAAAAAGAAACCTCTGAATTACAAATAAAACTTACCTTCTTTTATGAATAAAGCCAGGAGTAGTACGGGCACAAGTAAGCTGAGGTTTGCCATTGTTATGGTAGAAAGTCACGCGGCACTACTTACGAAATAACAACACAAAAACGAATAAACACGTTCGTTTCGTTTCTCATTCGGTGAGCGAATGGCGCGGGAACACGAGAATGAAACTGCAGTGGCCCTTCAGTGGCTTACAAACTGGCGTCTAAAACGCGGCGGTCAAAACGCTGAGCTCTATTCTTATTCTGGTGAACGTTTTTTACAGATTAACTTTATTTTTCTTCTAATTAATGTGATTTAAATTAACAATCTTTCAAATATTCGCATTTTGTAAAGTAGCCTGTAACATAATGTGATGTAAGAAATTATCGTATGTAATTAATTTTAAATCTGTAATTGTGTAAATACTAAATAGCTTTAATTACTTAATTGTTTCAACGCCGGTTGTCGCTGAAAACCAGCACTGGGCTATGTTTCGCATAGGGTCTTAGCATTTATGCTGAGCGATGGCCGTTTTAAGTGGATGTGACGCATATTTTCACCCAACTTGTTATTTTTTTTTTGTGTTTGTGTTCATCGTCATGTTTACTGCAAATAAACGTCTCTCTCTTTCTTTTCTTTGATTGATTAATTCTTTATATTCCTGATTATTATATCTATATAGCTGTCATGCGGTACAAACGCAGCGTTTTGAACGCTGTTGTGTAGCAATCCTAAAGCCTGTTTGATTGGCGCGAATACGGTAGATACTGCGTACTACGTGTCCAAAGATCAATGAGCCTACAGACAGGACAAAGCATTTTATTAGACTAGCAGGTATCTGTTACTCTGACGCAACCTATACAGGGTGGCAGGGACATCGACGTGCATCCTGTTACCATGGATTCAGTACATGATTCTAAAACCCTGCGTTGAAATTTTTCGTCGGTTAATAAAAAAAAATAATCTGCTATTTCCTGTTTTACACAAGTACAAGACCTTCGCGGTCAATATTTATGGAACAGCAAATTTTTCTCCAAGGGGGTTCAGGATCATGTACCGAATCCATGGTAATAGGTTGTACGTAGATGTCCCTGCCACCCTGTTATAGTACATACTAATTCCAAGGACGCACCTGTTTGAAAATGGTTTAATTAATGACAAACCTAACATATGTGGCGAAATGTCATGTGGGTGTCCTAAAGGTACACTCTTACCCTGCCTAACCCATCGGGGAATACAGGCGTGATGTCCTATTATCCTACTAATCCTACTTAATATAGGAAGCTAGTATAGAAAGCTACAATAAAAATATATATATATATATATTTTAAATAAGATTATGTATGTTTAGGTTAAGGTATTTATCTATGGGCCTTCGTTGCCTGAAATAAATAAATATAAATAAATAAATAATATTTAAGAGCAGTGGTGGACTAGTGGTATCGGCCGCGACTTACGAGTTGTAGGTCGTAGGTTCGAACCCAGACAGGCGCTTTACTTTGTGTAAATTATTTCATCACCGCTGCTCTCAAAACGGTGAAGGAAAACATTGTGAGGTAACCGGCATGTCCTAGAAGCAAATATTCGAAGACATGTGACATCTACCAACCCGCACTGGGCCCGCGTGGTGGATTATGACCCGCTCCCGCTCACCGAGAGGAGGCCTATGTCCCAGCAGTGGGAACGTTATAGGCTGATTATGTGTTATAATATTAATATTATAAACGTGAAAGTTTGTATGGATGGATGGATGGATGGGTGTTTGTTACTCTTTCATGCAAAAACTGCTGAATGGATTTGGATGAAATTTGGCACACAGATGGTTTATAAGTAGGATTAACATATAGGATACTTTTTATCCCGATATTCCCACGGGATCGAAACTTATGCGGGTGAAACCGCGGGGCGCAGCTAGTTATACACATAATTGAGAATACTTTGATACTTTTTTTTTTTTTTTTTTTGGGATGGGAAATCATCAAATGACTCCTCCCGCTCTGGGTGGAGCGGAAGGGAGTGTCAGACTCTTACTGACTAAAACCCACCCATGTTCCTTCCTTCGCCCTTTATGTTCCGGGGCAGCGGTAACCCTTTCGGACAATCCCGCTGCCCCGGCAGGCTTCGGCCCTGAGGGGCCCCTCGTTATGCTGACATCTCTTTGAGGCGCGCGTGGAACACTTACGCGCCGTCCGGCACGGGCCTGGTCCTGATCGGGCGGTGAGCTACCCATTGCTCTCCGCCCGCAGGCCCGCGCCTACGGTGGCCGGTAGTCGTCTCTCGACTCCCGACGCCCGGGGCGTCTCCCGCGGCGGCTTGGACGGGAGGCTCTCTCCCTCATCCGTCCCGCCACCTCCTTCGCTAGCATGACTGCTTCGCAGAAGGAGGCGACTGCCTCCCACTCCCTCTCGCTCCGGACCATGGCTTGCACCAGGTCCGGGCGCGAGAGGCCGCCGCCGCTGCCGATCGCCTCCACGAGGACACGGCGGTGCTCCGCCCAAGCGGGGCAGACCTCCACCGTGTGCTCCACCGTGTCCTCTGGGCGATCCTGGCAATGGTGACACCCGGGCGTTTCCTCCCGCCTGATCATGTGCAGGAACCTCCCGAAACTTCCGTGTCCGGTGAGGACCTGCGTCAGGCGGTAGGTGAGGGCGCCGTGGCGCCTCTCTAGCCACTCCTCAAAGAGGGGTCTTATCGCCGCTATCGCGGCGTGCCCTGCGCTGGGTTGCGACAGTCGCTCTTTCCATGTCGCCATGAGATCGAGCCGGAGGTCCGTCCGCTCCGCAGCAATTTGCCGCGGGAGCGGACTTTCCCCCCGGCGTAGTGCCTCCGCGCGCCACTCATACAGGCGCGCGAGGACTATCGCCTCCAGATCCCATGGCGGCAGTCCGGCAAGGAGGCTTGCCGCCTCGCGCGAGATCGTGCGGTAGCCCCGGATTAGCCTTACGGCTACCACCTTCTGGGGCGCGTTCAGGTAGTGGGCGGCTCGCCGCCGTAGTGAACGCGCCCACACCGGGGCCCCGTATATGGCCATGGACCGCACGACCCCCGCGTAAAGCCTCCGGCAGGAGGCGTTTGGCCCCCCCAGGTTGGGCAAGAGCCGCTTGAAGGCGGCCCCAGCCCGTTCCAGTTTGGGGGCCAAACGTCGGAAGTGCTCGACGAAGTTCCACCGGCTGTCGAGGACGAGACCCAGGTACTTCATCGTCGTCTCGATGCCGATGTGAACCCCTCCTGCCGTTAGTTGGGATCCCGGTGGTGGCGCGTTCCGGGGCCCATGAAACGTCATGGCCTCGGACTTGTGCAATGCCACCTCGAGACCCAACTGCCGGATCCTCTCCACGACTATCGCAACCCCGCGTGTCATCGCGTCGGCCGCCGCCTGATGCGACCTCCCCTGCGCCAGGACCAGCGTGTCGTCAGCGTAGCAAACCACGCTGACGCCATCAGGGAGGTCGGCCCGCAGCACCCAGTCGTAGCCGATGTCCCACAGGAACGGCCCCACAACCGATCCCTGCGGGACACCGCACGACATCTCTCGCCGGTTCCACTCCCCATCGCGACCGGGGTAGCTGACGGCTCTGTCCGTCAGATACGCCTCGACTATTCGACGGAGGTAGGGCGGCACTCGGTGATACCGGAGTGCCTCCACAATGCAGCTCCAGGGCAGGGTGTTGAACGCGTTGGCGATGTCGAGTGACACCGCCACGACGACCCCACCCCGGGACACCGCGTCCCCCGTCGTGAGGGCTCTCACGCGCATGATGGCGTCCACCGTCGAGCGCCCCTTGCGGAAGCCAAACTGGCTGTCCGCAAGATCCGGCCCCGTCCTCACCAAGTGCCCGACGAGGCGGTTTACAATTACTCTCTCAAAGAGCTTGCCCACCTCGTCGAGCAGCACGATGGGCCGGTATGCGGACGGAGAGTCCGCTGGGCGCCCTGGCTTCCGAATGAGGACCAGCTTCCCCGTCTTCCAACGAAGCGGGAACTGGCCTCTCTCCAAACATGCGCTTAAGAGCGCCTCCAGTCGAGGCCCGAGAGCCCTCGAGGCCAGGACCCAGGCTTTACCTGGCAAGCCGTCGGGTCCTGGGGCGGTATTTTTGGCCTTCAGCCTTCCTACCGCCACTCTCAGTTCTACCCCGGTCACTTCAGGGATGTCGTCGTCGTCCGCGTGGTCCGCTTCGGGCACCGCAATTGGCGGAGCCATGGGCGGGGGTGTGTGCACCCCCCGTGAGGGGAACAGAGTGCTCACCACCTCCTCCACCAGCTGGGGGCGGAGACTCTGCGTCAGCGGGGGGGCCCAGGTGCGGAGTTTATTCCGCACCATTTTATAAGGGCGCCCCCACGGATCTCTGTTCAGAGTCTCCACCATCTCCTCGCGGGCCATATCCTTGGCCCGCCGGACAGCCTCTCGGAGGGCGGTCTTCGCCGCTCTGTACCCCTCGTACAGCTCCGCCTCCGTGACTTCCGCATCCGGAGGGCGGATGCGGAGCCTGCGGTGCCTGGTGTACCGGTGTCGCGCGTCGACGCACGCCTTGCGTAGCGACCCTAACTCCGTACTTTGATACTTTGAAGGTGGAATCTATGATGAGACCATAATTGAACATTGCTTATAGTGCTATCATCATCTGCCTAGCCTTTTCCTAACTATGTTGGGGTCGGCTTCCAATCTAACCGGATGCAGTTATTTTACATGGAGCTACTGCCTATCTGACCTACACAACCCAGTCACTGGGTAACACGATACACCTTGGTAAGAATGGTTGTCCGACTTTCGGGCTTCTGACGACCCGTAGCGACTGTCAAAGATCTCGTGGACCAACGGCTTATCGTACTTCCCGAGGCATGGAGGGGTCTGGGTATGTAAAGATGGTCACCCATCCACAGACCAACCATGGCAAGTATAGCTTAACCTGATCGATCGATCTGTGCGCCTGTTACAGCTAAGTGAAAAATAAAATTCATTTTACCAAAAAAAAAAAAAGAAAAAAAAAGAGATTTCTTAGTAGACACCATTTCATTAGAAGCGCGAGACCATTCTGTTAAATGTTGTTTAATCTAGTCTTTGGTGCATTCGTCCCAAACGTGTGTTGCGAAACAGTGTCGCTGACTTGGATGGGATATTTTCGTTTCGTAACGAGTTTTAATTTCCACGAGCCGACTTCGGATGTTTCAACATGTCTTGTAATCTATCTTAGACTGCAGAGCTGCATCTACGGCTCTTACTTATTAATTAACTTTAGCTTTTACTTGGACTTCTTTAGTGTGAATTTTAACCACCGCTTATCTTATTCTTCTGCACGGAACGGCAGCAGGGTGTGGATGTGGAGCTGTGTCACAAACTATGCTCCACCTCTTATCCTGCCCTCTGTGCCCCAAAACATGTAGCTAAGGTGACCTCTGCGCTACCACCATAACGCCGTGGGAGAGGCGAAGTTTTAGGCCAACCAAAATTTGAATAACTGTCGTGCTAGACACGAAGAAGAAGACTTATTCTTCTCTAGTAACAGAACTGAAGTCTTGTTTCTACTACTGCATCGTCGCCAATGAGCCTCTTAAGCTTAACACGCTTCTCAACTGACCCCATCGCTTCCAGCTGGTATTCGACTGACCCGTTTCATAAATGCTCCCTCTTATAGAGAGGAGGCCTGTGTCCCAGTAGTGGGAACCTTATAGGTTGATTATGTGTCCCATAAATGACACCAGCTGACATATTTTGAAAAATTAATCTATAAAACTGAGGTGTACTGTGTTTAATATAAGCTGTCAATGGTGTCGATCTATACATAGCACGAGTATTCTATTCTGTAAAAACTCACCGTGCAAACGTAGGTCAAGTGAGCTGTCCTTCCACCTGATGTTATAGGGATTTGCACTTTTGACAGCTCACTTCAAGCTCACTCACATAAACTCACAAAATCACATAAATTTTCACGGTGAGATTTTTACAGAATACCAAACTTGGGCTTGCTATATCTGATAACAGTCTTATACAAGGTGGCGCAAACGTATTCACCCGATGTTCATTGGCAGTATTTTTTTATTTTATTAATGAAACCCTTCGTCTTCCAACGAAAGCGTTTTACTTACTAAAATAATCACAAGTTACAAAGCATCGCGGCGATTTTTTTTCGCACTCTGGATTTTCACCTCTATTGAGCTGGGAAGTGACAATCGAACGGTGTTCATCCCAGTGCGTCAAAAAACAGACTTGAATTTTCAACTCTTGGCGCTAACGCACGCCGCGTTGAAAATTCATGCGCGAAAAAAAATCGCGGCGATGAATAACCGCCTGTGCGTACCTGCAGGCCAATTCTCGTAATTTAAAACGATCAAAATCTAGTCGCAGTCTCATCTCGGCGACAAACAAATGTCAAAAACTTGTCAAAATGAGAAATTAGACGTATTTTTGACAGATTGAGACTGAGATCAGACTGTGAACGTTCTTAAAATTACGAGAATTGCCCCTCTGGTCTCTAACACTGGACGAAATTTGGCAGAATTGGACAAAATTCCTTTCCTTGCTGTATCAATGAGTCTTTGGTAGACTTACAATATCTATTTTAGTCGCAGAATGTTTGTCACTCAACAACTTCCCACATTCTTCAGAACAGTTTCGGTCACAATCACAACTACATAATGTATGATGTATAGCTTCATGTGTACCGAAAAAGATTATGACAGTAATTTTAAAAAATAGTTCGTTTAACCTATATGTAAGTAGTTGTTTTCAAAGTGTAAACTATTAAATGAAAAAGTAGCAAAGTTTTCGATAAATTACTTTCTATATCTATTATTGTTAAGATCAAACAGAAACGAAAACATATAATAATCAATGTTATTATAATTTTTACAAATTATATATTTGTAAAAATTATAATTAATAATGTCAAGGATTTCTTTTTTTAATTTTAAATAAATTTTTTAATATTTGTCCATGGCGCAAGTCCATGGCGAAACATGTAAAATCATAACTCTAATAAGACCTTAATGTACCATGTTTTCAAGCAAATAAATGTATTCTATTCTACTTATACCTTAGGTATATTTCTAGCCGTTTTCGACCGAATTACTAAACTAAAATAATAAAAGGAATTTTCCTGTTTATTAAAATACCTTATTTTTTCACTAAAATGTATTAACTGAAGGTATGTAGAGGTAGAATCTTAAATGCGGTAACAATAGCTACCTAAAATCCACCTTATCGTCCATTTTCCTTAGCCTATAGGCTATATTTATTTTATTTATTTATTCACACCAATACGATACCCGAAATTTTTTCCCAATTAACCTTGAACCTTAATGCTTTAACAATAAATTTGCACATCTATTAAAGAAATTAGACAGAGTGTAGTAGCTTGATGTGCTGGCGTCTGTACAACATCTTACAGTATTCCAAGACGATGATAAATACACCTATTAAACTATCTATATAGATATAGAGCAGTGGTGGCCCAGTAGTAACGGCCGCGACTTAGTTGTAGGTCGTAGGTTCGAACCCCGTCAGGCGGCCCATTCCCTCTCACCGAGAGGAGGCCTGTGTCCCAGGCAGTGGGAACATTATAGGCTGATTATGTTATGTAAGCTATCTATATCTTATAAAATATACTTAAACATAAAATTCAACAACAAAAATAAACCTAAAGTAATAAAAATTACGACATTGTTTATCAAATTTGTATGCCTCCTTCAATGCACCTTTGCAGTAGGTACAGACGCCAGCACATCAAGCTACCCGAAATTGTCCAATTTTCCCAATAAACCTTGAAGCTAATGTTTTAGCGTTAAAGTTGAAAATCTATTAAGGAAATTCGACAGATTGCTGCATTGATGTGCTGGCGTCTATAAAGTAGGCTTATTTGTGTATTGTTCAGAAAGCCTACAGTCTAATACATATCTATAAAGCTAAGTAATGTACAATAGCGGTTACAAATTGCCATTTACAAGCTCTCTCAAATTAAAAAGTATCTAACAATTTTTTTAAAAAGAAAACAGACACAAAAGAAGTAAACTATTAAAAACTTCTTTAATCAAAACAAAAAAATACTAAAAAGATCTTGGAATTTATGAATTAGTTTCTAAAAATCGTGACACAGTTTATTAATATAGTCCTAAAAACAGTAAAAAACTAAATGTACATAATATGCCTATCTAAGAGGACATTACCCCAACCATTTATGTTGTATACCAGTGTTCATTTGTAAAGTGCAACTGTTTTTATTGTATTTTTACTGCAACACATTTTATGCAATAAAGTTTTATTATTATTATCCTTTATTTCATTTAAATACCTACAAATTACATTTTTAAATATTTTTATAAACAAAAAGATAAAAAAACATTTAAAAATATAAAAAATAGTAGCCCACCGGTATCGGGAACAGGGTCCAAGCTACCGGCATTCAGGGCTCCAGAGAGAGGAACTTTCTGACAATGCGAGCCGTGTCCAGAAGTACCGCTTATTTTTATTATTATTATGTTACATGTATGTAAGTACTTTGATTATGAATAATACTACTCAATGCAGTCTTAGACAAAGTACTTATTCTTTATTTATAGTTCGTCTTAATATGCTAGGGCTGGTTTTAAATAGATCAACATCTAAGTTAGAGGGAACATTCATTGAAACTTATGAGCCTACCGTACCTGCTGTGACTGTGGAAGCACCGTAATAGACTAGGCATGTAGGTCAGGGACATGTCCCAAATGAGTAACGTTAGTATTCAGGAGGGAGAAAGATCCCGAAACTCAGATAGTAAAAGTACGGCACAGACCACAGAACTGAAAAAGGAGATCAGAGGGGCAATTCCCGTATTTTTCGTCTTCGATCTTTACATCTCAGTCTCTCAATCTCAGTCTGTCAAAAGTATGCCATTTACATACATTTTTGACGAGTTTTTGACATTGATTGTGGCAGAGATGAGATTGCGACTTCAATTTGAACGTGTTTTTAAATACGAGAATTGGACTTCTGTTCTGTGGCACAGACCCATCTCATTACGGAGAGTTTTAAAACAGCCAAGCTAACTTCTAAATAAATTCTGCGGACTTTACCTTTATTTCTGCCAAACCCTTTAATTTATTTGTAATGTACGAAGTGTTCGCTATAGTAGTGACATCTATCTTTAAATAATTTCTTAGCGAAGTACCTTATGCCTTTTCTGAAACTAGATGGTACTCTGTATAGTTATAGCATAAAAGGATAGATGTCGCTACTGTTGATGAAAAGTATTAATGTAGATAATATCATGTTTAGTTATATTTATTTTCATTTTCATTTGCTTAAAAGTTACGGTTTACGGTTTAAGATAATTTATTTCACTCAAAAAGAATACAATTATTCACTCCTATGAGGAAAAACATAAAAAATAAGATAAGCGACGGTTTCGCTGGGTTATAAACTAAAATTAAGTAAAAATAAAAAAAATAAAATAAAAAAAGAGTACCTACAAACTTACTATTCAAATATTATTATGGTGCTTTAATGCCTTTTAAAAGTTGGAAGTGATTTTGATTCCTTAATTACTTTAGGCATATAGTTATAGAGTTGAGCTCCCTCATATGCGACAGTCTTTCTACCGTAGTTTTTCCTGGGTGCTCTTAAAATTATATGGTTAGCCTGCCTCGTCATGCGCTTTTGAATTTGCATTCTCTTTGTAAATGTTATTGGTGTATGAATGTTTTTATTAATTATTTTACGTACAAGTATGCAAGTGTTATATTTATACTTACATTTGATCAATATTCATTAATTTGGTTTCTTTAAAAACTATTTGAAAAGATGTTAGATAATTATAATTGAATAAGACTTTAATAATTGTTTTCCCTAAATTTATAATAACGAGAAAATACGACTGCCACCTTGGGTTAACTACTTCATCTACCCTTCCTGGCTGTGCATTCGAGCCCCGATGTACAACATTCCATGGACGATTCCAAAGCTCCCATCCAATGGTACTGAAGTTATCGTGTTCAAGATATTGTAGATCTGGCATGACTCTCTACTTTATGAAAGTCATGTGGTGGAATAATAATGAAAAGGTGGGTGTTACGAGACAGGTGAAATAAATATGAAACTACTGTTGATATTGAACATCGCTTTAATTGATAACACAAACTGGATATTCTAAGCAAACGGACTTGAGACATGTGCTATCATAATTTACAAAAATTCTTCCATACTTGACACAATAACCAATATGTATTATGAGAGAGCATATTTTCCAATCAAAGGTGTTATTATTAGGAAGAGTATTGCAGCAGCGAAGTTCGGGAGAGATCGGAAAACTCCGTTGGTGTTGCACTTGTCTCCGTCGCATTCCGAACAGTATAACATTTTGACTAATCTTGCGTTTGTATTTTCGTGAGCTCTTGTAATGTCAGCACACGATCCTCGCTCCGAAGCGCAGCCGCGGATGTACCATGACTTCTCCATTTCTGGAAGATTATAAGAAAACCTTTAATAGGTACGAAAGATGTGTCCGGATTGAGGAGCCAATTTATACGTCTCATATTTAAACACGGATACTACCAGTACTGCAGTTACTATTAGCAAATTAGCTGATTTTGTAGGCACAATCCTGGAATTTGTAGTAAACCCTCAAAAGTTACAGGGCGTTTAAGGTGGTCCTCAATTAATAATGGTTGGTAAACCTTCAGATTCGTCTGATTTGTCCAAATTACACACCATCTGTGAATTTTACAACCTTAAAATCAGTCGGTCAGGCCCTTAATTCACTATGAAAACTTAAAGATTCCTTACTTCTGACAGACTGCAATAGGCTGAGTCGATTGAATGAATCGAATCAGATTCGACAGTTAAGATTACTTAATCAATGGCTGAACAGGATGAATATGAAACACAATGATTATGTCTTAGATTTGTTTATCTAATCTAAGGTAAATGAAGTAGTTAGTTTCCTTAGAATGTTAGTAAATTCACAGGCCGCAGTACAATAACAATAATAAAATAAAATGTATCGTTTTGTTTGTTATTTCTTGTTTACATTTTTTTTTTACATTGTATTTTAGAGTTATTCCGGTCGGATCCCCGGATCTGATCCCCTGCTGGTTATTCGAATCAATCAACTCAGCCTATCGCAGTCCACTGCTGGACATAGGCCTCTCCCAGGCTGCGCCACAACACCCTGTC
Organism: Apamea monoglypha; assembly: GCA_911387795.2. Taxonomy (NCBI): domain Eukaryota; kingdom Metazoa; phylum Arthropoda; class Insecta; order Lepidoptera; family Noctuidae; genus Apamea; species Apamea monoglypha. The sequence goes on from OU426932.1 coordinate 10,733,231, forward strand.
CTCCGCCTTCCGCATCCAGTCCGTCCCAAGCAACCTTCTTTAGGTCGTCCGTCCATCTAGCTGTGGGGCGTCCCACACTACGCTTGCCGATACGCGGTCTCCACTCCATGACTCGTGTGCTCCACCGGCCATCGGTCCTTCGACAAACATGGCCACCGCCACAGCCCACTGCCACTTCAGTTTGCTTACTCTGCGCGCTATGTCGGTATTTTTCCGGATAATTTAATTCATGATTTTATCCTTCAAAGAGACTCCGAGCATAGCTCACTCCATAGCGCGCTGAGCGACCTTGAATTTGTGGACCAGCCCGACCGTCAGTGTCCACGTTATTATTATGCTGGTTATTATTATGTTTTAATTTCTGTCTGATCCACTACAAACTTTGTAATTCCGGTCTGATCCCCTTGTTCTTTTTATTTTATTCCAGTCGGATACCCACTAAAAGGCTAGTTATCTATTAACAGGCTAGTTATCTATTAACAGGCTAGTTATCTATTAACAGGTTTTTGGGACACTCAGCAACAAAATATACGTACAGGGTTTATTGAAATAGATATGTTCATAATTCTTATTGTAATGGAAACGTGTATTGAGAAACAACGACTCTACATTTTCGTCTTGGCTCTTTTTAATAATTTTTTGCTGCAAAAATATGGGTGTGCATCTCAGACTAAGTATCCTGTAGGCGGAGTCTTTAAAAGAGAAGTATTATTATTAATTATCAATTTTATACTTAGCGTACCACCTACCTACCTACTTAAGTATGTATATGTGCAACTTTTTAGTTTGTAAATTACTCTGAACAACGCATTGGTACTATATTCTGTAATGTTGTGCATGTAAACTTAAATAAATAAATAAAATACCGAACATCGAAGAGACGTCGCTCTTGTTAGTCTGAGTATAATTTTCAGATATTGTGGTGAAACAATCACCACAATATCTGAAAATTCTTTGCGGGTAGAACGTGGATGAGATTGTCTATGCGTAGGAGTCTGCAGTAACAGACACTTAACGAAGCCGATAGTCACTTGTTCTCCCCGTCATTGTAATATTTTTTTTTGTACTGTACCTAAATTCCAAATTTTACTGACGTTATTTTACGAAAACAAGTTTTTCATATTATAACATAACTTTAAATAGAGGGTATTTAAAGTTATGTTATAATATGAAAAACAAACAACTCCTGTACCGTTGCATGCACCCCGTAAGCACAATGTTTTGCGTACGCACAACTGTAAACAGCAAATTTTCACAAAAAAAATAAAAGTCGTTTCCCAGAAATTATTTATGGGCAATGTTACTTAGTTTAATGTACAGAATGCGTAGTTGACGGCTATGTGATGTGTATTTTTACACCCTGTATAGTGTGAAAGTGGGACTGCCCCGAATACACAAGAACACCAAGGAATCAAGATTGTGTGATTACTCATTACTTTCAATTGACTCTTGAGTCTTGAGGCTTACATGGATGTGTGATAACGATGAATGGAAGAATGTTTCAAATAACATTTTCTTTCAAAAACGTGACTCAAAGTCCACTTGAATAGATTACCTTTGTACTGATTACTGGTTATACAGATATTATTACTAAAGTACTGAACTGTACGGCTTATTCGTAGATTCGCACGAATTTACTCGCCCGAAACGTGCGAATCGTCACTTTTGAATAGATTTATCTTTTCTATAGACGACACACACGAAGTAGGCACAGCGGGGTAATTGCGAAACACAGTCATCATCTACCTAGCTCTTTCCCAAATATGTTAGGGTCTGCTTCTAGTCTAGTAGAGTGACTGCCTACCTGACCTCCACAACCCAGTTACTGGATAATACGATACCGCTAGGTAAGACTGGTTGTCAGACTTTCGGGCTTCTGACGACCCGTAACGACTCTCAAAGATCCACGAATGACAGCCGCGACCAAAGGCTTAACGTGCTCTCCGAGGCACGAGAGGTCTTGGTATGTAAAGCTGGTGACCCATCCACGGACCAACCGCGGCAAGCGTAGCTTTATCTAATCGATCGACCCGTGTGGCTGTTATTACGTAGCCACAAGCCCCTGGCAGTAATAAAAATCTAGGACGCTGGTGTTGTTATTGGCACTGTAATACTCACGATTGTACTTTTCAGTGTAGACAACACACTTGTTATTTTTAGTATGGTCATTGGTGTACGGGCAGTACTTAGAGGTGGTGTTAGCCAAGACCTTCGGGCAGTCTGTACAGGCGTAACATTCGACCAGCCGAATCTGGTTCGGTGGGTAGGGTGGCCTAAACCGGTTACTGACAGACGCATACGCCTGCGCTGACGCTGACCGATCGACTTCTTCTGGATCCGATTCCAAGTTATCTGATTCGTCTCTTCGACTCAGCTGTGATTCTGATTCGTCTGTAAAATAAAAATTTTGAAGTCATTGTAAAGATTTCGATATACAGGGTACCATGAATTCAGCACATGATCCTGAACCCCCTAAACATGCATGCATTTATGGAACAGCTATTTAAAAAAAGATCAGAATCATGTACTGAATCCATAGCAGCAGATTGCACGTCGATGTGCCAGCCACCAATTGTAATTTTTTTCGTTTGTAGTATGGTGGTATTTGTTGACAAAAACCACAGAGGGACAACCAAGAGAATAATATAATGAATTGCACTCCAGGAACTCACGTGGAGTAGGTACACCGGTACCTCACATATGCCAGGCCTTTAATACATCCCGTGTAGTTTCTCAAAACATCCTGGCTGTGCACGGCATGCCTGAGGGGAATTCTCGTAATTTTAAGCACGTTCACAGTCTGACCTCAGTCTCAATCTATTGAAAATACCTCTAATTTCCCTACATTTTTGACCAGTGTTTGACATCGATTGTCGCAGACAGCGATTAGATTTTGAACGTTTTTAATTACGGGAATTGGCCTTCTGATCACATCTTGCTAATTCAATTAAGAAACAAATAAATTACCTAATGGTTCTGCAAGACATCTGCCACTAATTGTTGCAGCAAATACTGCTAAAATTATCACAGCTAGTCTGGACATTTTCCTTTGCAAATGACTAAAGTGAGATGTGACATTTTCAATTAATCCTTTTATAGAACAATTTATCATTACAATGGGTGGATTCTGTACGCGCCAATGAGCTTGAAGGTACGCTATAGTTGAAGCGAATCAACATGATTATGATGCAAATTCAGATTGGAGGACAGATAGAAATTTAACGTGCTATATTATGCGTTTTTTTTTTCTTAATCAATACTTTCCTTTATTTCAATATTTACATTAAAAATATAAAAATAGTAGCCCACCGGTGTCGGGAACAGGCTCCAATGTACTAGCGGTCAGGGTTCCAGAGAGAGGAATCTCCTAACAATGCCGGCCGTGTCCAGTAGTACCGCTTTCTGAATCAAGCCCTTGTTCCAGCTGCCCAACGAGAGCCTCCTTAGGTGTTGGTCGAAGCTCTTGGCTATTAACCACGGCTCGGCTCTTGGCTGTCACGACTATCAGCTCAATGATCGCTGAGTCCACATCCTACATGTTGACAACCATGCGATCCAAGTCAAGATACTTGATTTGTTTATCTTTCTCGGCTTTCACGAGGTTCTCATCATGCGGGACGGTTATGTCGACAATCATTGCACACCGCTCTGATCGATCCACCACCACTATATCACGCTATTAAAAATTTGTTAATTAATTTTATAAAAACATAATATCCTAACATAACTAAAACTATTAAAAATTCTTTCTCATCGTTGTCGACTAGTACGTAATGTACAGACGCCAGCAGGTCAAGCTACCCGAAACTGTCAAGTTTTCTCAATCAACCTTAAACCTAATGGTGTTGCGATAAAATTGAAAATCTATTAAAGAAATTTGACAGATTGTAGTAGCTTGATGTGCTGGCGTCTGTACCCAAGAGACTGCAGGCATTGCCACGTAATTTTATGAGAAATGGAATAACTCACTTGAACACCATCTAGTGTGAACACAATCATTTCTCCACTGGACATAAGCCTCCCACAAACATCGCATCGACCTGTGGGGTAGTTACGTAACACACTATCAGTAGCAATGGGTTTCATTTTGACAGTTGAACAACATTCATTGCGTTATTTACGTTTTTGAGCACACACATTTTTCGGACATATGAAGCAATGGATTAGCAATATATGTACTTCAAAATGATTCATATTGATACTGATAGTGTGTTACGCGATTAGGGTGCTATTCTTGGTTTTTTGCATCCAGGGGATTCCCGCCACTTTCACCACGCCCGCTGTAATTGGCTTTCAGACTAACGTACTGTTCTTGATCTGTCTATTTTAGCTATAAGTCTCCCATGTTATTTAAATAAATAAATAAGTCTAACCGGGTAAAGTCTAATAAGGGGTATTGCGTTACCCAGTAACTGGGCTGCGGAAGTCATAATTGACAAAATGTAACATATTTTACCTTTTAGTTTTATGTAATTTACAAAAACAAAAAGGTTCCAAGTAAAGTGATGGCAGCTTGATTGATCGTTGATTGTTTATTAGTAATTTAAATTAATGTAAGAGCTTAGTTAAACTAAAAGGTTTTTTTTTCTCTTTTCTGTTTAATTTTGCGTCAGTTTAATTTTTTTTCCAAAAATGTTATATTTTTGTATAGTCCGGCGGGGTAGTTGCGTAACACACAAACAGTAGCAAAGGCTTTCATTTTGACAGTTCAACAACATTCATTGCGTTATTAGCATTGCTGAGCAGACAAATTATATAAATATATATATATACTATAATATTATAAACGTGAAAGTTTGTATGGATGGATGGATGGATGTTTGTTACTCTTTCACGTAAAAACCACTAAACGTATTTGCATGAAATTGGGCACACAGATGGTTTATAACCAGGATTAACATATAGGATACTTTTTATGCCGATATTCCCACGGGATCGAAACTTATGCGGGTGAAACCGCGGGGCGCAGCTAGTTTGCTTATAGGCCTTAGGCTTCAAGCTACGTAATCATCATCCACAGCCCGAATTCACCTACTGCTGAGCATAGGCCCCTTTTTTCTTCCAAGTTCTACCCGCAATGGTAATAATGTCGTCTGCCTATCTTGCCACCGGACGACCGATACTTCATCTTCCAGCAGTGCGATTCTGTAACCATCTCACCGTGAAAACTTAGGTGAAGTGAGCGTGGAGTGAGCTGTCATTCCAACTAATGCTAGGGATAGACACTATTGACAACTCACTCTAAGCTCACTTCACCTAACTTTTCACGGCGCAATTTTTACAGAATCGATCGGCAGTTCTGGGATGCCACTCGGTCAGTGCCGTACTCCACCTATGGTAACTGCGCCTTGCCAGATGCGCAGCCCAACTCCCAAGCTACAGGCGCAGTCTAATTCTAATTCACAAGCCCTCTGCGACTCCTTTGGAACTAATCGCGTAAACAGCCCCCCCATGTTTTTTTATTCACGGCCCCATTATCTCTGGCCGTACTGGATACCTATATAGGATAGTTTTTAACTGGGAGCATTTAATAGTTTTCCTAGGACCCTAGATGAGAATGAATGACTGAAATGCACCGACACCAGCATGTTTAAACCAGACTCGATTTATCGAATGAACCCCAAGATTCGCACTAGTCCCTGTAGCCTGATGTTCATGGTGCTACAGCGACCATTGCATCTCAAGGAGTAGACCGGCGGCCGCTATAATTGTAGGGAAGACGTGCTCGTCGGATAGGGGCTACCGGATATGCATCCGGAGAGTAAGCATAGGACTAGTGTAGAGATGGGTGATTATTTATCTATGGATGTTGGTTAAATAATAACGAGTAGGTACGTAATCGTTATTATTTGACATACGTATGTTACGTTAACCAACCGGCTCTTTACACTACAAAATAATGTGGTATTTGCAGTTGCATAATAGTTTCTATGAACATGGACGAAGCAAGAGGAGTAAGGATCGTAGTAGCCGCAGTAGGTGGCTTTTAGTAATTTCGCTCTTTTGAGAAAAAGGCAGGAATTTATGTATGGGTGTTTGTTGAATTAAATAACAGAATTGCCTGATGGTTAGGTACGATGAGATTGGATCTCCTCTGCCTGTTGGCATGGATGTGATCAACATTTCATAACTTGAATTTAACGTAAATCCCGGAGACAAAATATAGTCTCAAGTTCACTATACTGTCCTTGTGGCGGCGATCGGCGGCGGCGATCTCTCGCGTCCGGCCCCTGGTCCAGGCCATGGTACGGAGCGAGAGTGCATGGGAAGCCGTAACCTCCTTCTGCGAAGCAGTAATGCTCGCAAAGGAGGAAGCGGAGCGCGTGTGGGAGAGGCAATCTCTGCGCCCTCAAGCCCCTAGTCGCCGCAGGAGACGCCCTGGGCGTCGGGAGTCACCGGCCGACTCCCGGCCACCGTACGCGCGGGCTTGCGGGCGGCCGAGCAATGGGCAGCTCGCCGCCCGGCAAGGACCAGGCCTGAGTCGACGGCGCGTTGTGTTCCACGCGCGCCTCAAAGAGATGTCAGCACAAACTGACGGGGTCCGCTAGGGCCGATGCCTGCCAGGGCCGCGGGTTGTTCGAAAGAGATACCGTGGTCCCTGGCATAGGCAACTGAGCAGAGAAATCCACAGGATCAAAAAACTGAAACAGGCACAAGTACTTAGTAGCTGTCTGTACCTTACCAGATGATGTTACTAACAAATTAATAGGCTTATGACGTTTAAAACATGGCGATCACGATTTCCGCTCACTTCGTAAGTTCGTACGCAGCCTTATCAATTGCAATCTTTCATATCATCAATATCCTTTGTTTACAACACTTGTGGATATCAGATACTTTAACACAAATTCCACATACCTATTAAATTACATGTAGCGTCAACTGCATGTCAGTGGCAACACCTGCACCCTAATTGCGTAACACACTTTCAATCACAATCTGAATCATTTTGAAGGATATTGCTAATACAATGCTTCATAAGTTCGCAAAATTTGTACATATATATATATTTATAATATAAATATAAAATTTATTATATTCGTCAATTGTGTTACATATAAATAAACAAAAAACAAAACAACAAAATGATAGTGTTGAAATACACAGTCAAAGGTCACAAAACAGTGCCCCTGATCGCACCCGGCGCAAAGGTGCCCATAACACTCGCCGCATTGCCTCGCTGAATAGCGATGGCCAACCTTTGCACCAAGAACGACCCAGAGCGGGAGTCACCGGTTGCCTCCCTAAGCTTACGGCCCAATTCCGCCACAAAAACCTTCGCTGCCTTACTCCAACAACCCAGGGTCTCCACAGCTACGGGCACAAAATAGTAATAGTTCAATACGACACGGTTGGCGCAGTGGCTGAGCGATCGATTGCTGCGCTGCGTGTCGCGGGTTCGATTCCCGCACGGAACAAGTATTTGTATTGCCTACAGGTAGTTGTGTATGTGAGTTTAAATGTTTGTAAACGCATTTACGATACCTACAGGAGTAATTCCTAGTGTGGGGCAACGTTTTTTAAAAAAAGAAAGAAAGAAAAGAAAGAATTAACTCAAGAGCTAAAACCCAACGACCACATACAGCACCGTATTTTCGCTGATTGGGCTTTAGAGCATTTGGCGGCTGACCCTGCGAACCTGCAGTATATGTATATGTTATTGCAAAATCTATTAGTACTGTGTGTGTAGCGGGTAGCGGGTTTTAAAGTACAGACGCCAGCAGGTCAAGCTACCCGAAACTGTCAAATTTTCCCAATCAACCTTGAAAGTTAATGCTTTAGCGATAAAGTTGAAAATCTATTAAAGAAATTTGACAGATTTTAGTAGCTTGATGTGCTGGCGTCTGTACAACAATTTTTATTTTCAATAAATCTTCAACCTCGTGCCCCCCCACGAAGTTGAAGATGGCCAGGGGCCTGTATTTTAGGGGTGGAAAACCATTTATATGGTTACAAATAATTTATTTACTAAAAATATTTGTTTCGTTTAGAACACGAGGATGAGTTAGCGGTCGAGACTTTTCAGAGTTTTTGTAACCGTTCGTCTGTCACAGCTGTTTGTTGCTATAGACTTGAGGCGTAACTATAAATAATGCTAGTCCATCTGTGAAACAAGTGAAATAATTGAAAACTATTGTAAGTTTCATTGCAACAGGGGTCTAAGTAGGGGGTTACAAGTAAAGGCGTAGCCGCCATTTTGAAAAAAATGGCGGACTGTAGACATATCAGGCTCCATATAAAATATTCAATCCCCTTTGACGTTTATGACAATTTATAACAAGTATTAACTATCAATGTCACTGATGGAGTCCGGACAGATAGTTCGATGGAGAGATGCTAACAGACACGCACGCACATGCCAGGCATCGAGGTGAACCCCCAAGCAGCCCGCGAAGTATTGCAGCGAGGTAAAGGATGCCTCACTGCGGTATATCGCAGTATGTGCGTGCATGTCTATTAGCATGCATTTGTTTTACACGGAGGTGACATCGAGATTGCGAGCTAAACCGCGATCATAAGGGATCGCAGTGAGGGCTTAGAATATTTGTGATAGTCTACCTGTGTCAAATATTCAAATCCGTGCAAGACTAACAAACACCCACAACTACAAAGTCATAAATACTCTTTCCGATTTATTTTCATTATAAGTAGAATAACAAAGAAAAAACACCCTTAGCTAAACAAACATGAGGAAAGGTTACGTTTTTATTCGTTGACACATCAATAATAACAGAAATTAAAATTTCAATAAATATTTTTAAATAATATTAATGCGTTTTATTTTTACTTTAAGATTCAGAGGCTTAATATTATAAATGAACAAAGCAAGTTCAATTTGAATACTCGTAGAAAAATTAACAAGTTTTTCGTCTTAGATAGACAAAAATCAAAGTAAACTTTTTGGTACTGAGCTTATAAGTCAAATTTATAACGTCTCCACCTCCACTTATATAAACACTATGTAACTAAATATAAAATATAAATAGTATGTTGTTTAACTTAGAAATCTAATGACTATCCAAATCTTCGTCATGCCCCGCTCTCACTGAGTCCGCGTGGTGGGTTGCAGCCCGCGCTCCCTTTCACACAAAGGGAAGTCTCTCTTCGCGCAGTAGGAACATTACAGGCAGATTATGCTAAAGATAATGATCAAGTAAGGTACAGAGAAATGGTCTTTGTTGCTTTTCAGCGCTGGCACCACCACCCAGCGCTGGGGGTCTGTCACGTGTAGGGTCTTAGCATTATGCTGAGCGATGGCCGTTTTGCGTGGATGTGACGCATTACCCCCAACTTGTTATTTTTTCTTGTGTGTTAATGTTCTTTTTTATGCGTCATGTTTGCCGCAAATAAATGTATTTTCTTTCTTTCCCCGAAGATTAGCATACTTGCACAAAAACTTGCTACAAAATATCAGTGGTTATTGTTGTGCTTTAAGTGGTTGAGCTTGTGCCATCAGAGGAAGTGCTTGTGCCTTCGGTTGTTGTGCTTGTTCCATCAGTGGTTGATGGTTTGCCAATAGTGGTTATTTTTGTGCTATCAGTAGTTGAGCTTGAGCCATCAGTACTTGAGCTTGTGCCATCAGTGGAAGTGCTTGTGCCGTCGGTGGTTGTGCTAGTTCCATCAGTGATCAAAGTTGAGCCATCAGTGGAAGTGTTTGTGCTTTCGGTAGATGTGCTTGTTCTATCAGTGGTTGATGGTGTGCCATCAGTGGATATTGTTGTGCTGTCAGTGGCCGAGCTTGACCCATCAGTGGAAATGGTTGATGGTGTGCCATCAGTGGTTATGGTCGTGCTTTCACTGGTTGAGCTTGTTTCGGCAGTGGAAGTGCTTGCGTCTTCGGTGCTTGTGCTTGTTCTTTCAGTGGTTGATGGAGTGAAATCAGTAGTTATTGTTGTGCTTTCAGTGGTCAAACTTGAGCCATCAGTGGAAGTGCTTGTGCTAATGGTAGATGTGCTTGTTCCATCAGTGGTTGATGGTGTGCCATCAGTGGTTATGGTTGTGCTTTGACCGGTTGAGCTTGAGCCATCAGTGGAAGTGCTTGTACTGTCGGTGGTTGTGCTTGTTCTTTCAGTGGTTGATGGAGTGAAATCAGTAGTTATTGTTGTGCTTTCAGTGGTCAAACTTGAGCCATCAGTGGAAGTGCTTGTGCTAATGGTAGATGTGCTTGTTCCATCAGTGGTTGATGGTGTGCCATCAGTGGATATTGTTGTGCTATCAGTGGCCGAGCTTGACCCATCAGTGGAAATGGTTGATGGTGTGCCATCAGTGGTTATGGTCGTGCTTTCACTGGTTGAGCTTGTTTCGGCAGTGGAAGTGCTTGCGTCTTCGGTGGTTGTGCTTGTTCTTTCAGTGGTTGATGGTGTGAAATCAGTAGTTATTGTTGTGCTTTCAGTGGTCAAACTTGAGCCATCAGTGGAGGTGCTTGTGCTAATGGTAGATGTGCTTGTTCCATCAGTGGTTGATGGTGTGCCATCAGTGGTTATGGTCGTGCTTTGACCGGTTGAGCTTGAGCCATCAGTGGAAGTGCTTGTACTGTCGGTGGTTGTGCTTGTTCTTTCAGTGGTTGAAGGAGTGAAATCAGTAGTTATTGTTGTGCTTTCAGTGGTCAAACTTGAGCCATCAGTGGAAGTGCTTGTGCTAATGGTAGATGTGCTTGTTCCATCAGTGGTTGATGGTGTGCCATCAGTGGTTATGGTCGTGCTTTGACCGGTTGAGCTTGAGCCATCAGTGGAAGTGCTTGTAATATCGGTGGTTGTGCTTGTTCTTTCAGTGGTTGATGGAGTGAAATCAGTAGTTATTGTTGTGCTTTCAGTGGTCAAACTTGAGCCATCAGTGGAAGTGCTTGTGCTAATGGTAGATTTGCTTGTTCCATCAGTGGTTGATGGTGTGGCTTCAGTGGATATTGTTGTGCTATCAGTGGTTGAGCTTGAGCCATCTGGGGAAGCGCTTGTGCCGTCGGTGGTTGAAGGTGTGCCATCAGTGGTTATGGTCGTGCTTTGACCGGTTGAGCTTGAGCCATCAGTGGAAGTGCTTGTACTGTCGTTGGTTGTGCTTGTTCTTTCAGTGGTTGATGGAGTGAAATCAGTAGTTATTGTTGTGCTTTCAGTGGTCAAACTTGAGCCATCAGTGGAAGTGCTTGTGCTAATGGTAGATGTGCTTGTTCCATCAGTAGTTGATGGTGTGCCATCAGTGGATATTGTTGTGCTATCAGTGGCCGAGCTTGACCCATCAGTGGAAATGGTTGATGGTGTGCCATCAGTGGTTATGGTCGTGCTTTCACTGGTTGAGCTTGTTTCGGCAGTGGAAGTGCTTGCGTCTTCGGTGGTTGTGCTTGTTCTTTCAGTGGTTGATGGAGTGAAATCAGTAGTTATTGTTGTGCTTTCAGTGGTCAAACTTGAGCCATCAGTGGAAGTGCTTGTGCTAATGGTAGATGTGCTTGTTCCATCAGTGGTTGATGGTGTGCCATCAGTGGTTATTGTTGTGCTATCAGTGGTCAAACTTGAGCCATCAGTGGAAGTGCTTGTGCCGTCGGTGGTTGTGCTTGTTCTTTCAGTGGTTGATTGAGTGAAATCAGTAGTTATTGTTGTGCTTTCAGTGGTCAAACTTGAGCCATCAGTGGAAGTGCTTGTGCTTATGGTAGATGTGCTTGTTCCATCAGTGGTTGATGGTGTGCCATCAGTGGTTATGGTCGTGCTTTGACCGGTTGAGCTTAAGCCATCAGTGGAAGTGCTTGTACTGTCGTTGGTTGTGCTTGTTCTTTCAGTGGTTGATGGAGTGAAATCAGTAGTTATTGTTGTGCTTTCAGTGGTCAAACTTGAGCCATCAGTGGAAGTGCTTGTGCTAATGGTAGATGTGCTTGTTCCATCAGTGGTTGATGGTGTGCCATCAGTGGATATTGTTGTGCTTTCAGTGGTCAAACTTGAGCCATCAGTGGAAGTGCTTGTGCTAATGGTAGATGTGCTTGTTCCATCAGTGGTTGATGGTGTGCCATCAGTGGATATTGTTGTGCTATCAGTGGCCGAGCTTGACCCATCAGTGGAAATGGTTGATGGTGTGCCATCAGTGGTTATGATCGTGCTTTCACTGGTTGAGCTTGTTCCGGCAGTGGAAGTGCTTGCGTCTTCGGTGGTTGTGCTTGTTTCATCTGTGGTTGAAGGTGTGCCATCAGTGGTTATGGTTGTACTTTTACTGGTTGAGCTTGAGCCATCCGTGGAAGTGCTTGTGGTTTCGGTGGTTGTGCTTTTTCCATCAGTGGTTGAAGGTGTGGCTTCAGTGGATATTGTTGTGCTATCAGTGGTTGAGCTTGAGCCATCTGGGGAAGCGCTTGTGCCGTCGGTGGTTGAAGGTGTGACATCAGTGGTTATTGTTGTGCTTTCAGTGGTCAAACTTGAGCCATCAGTGGAATTGCTTGTGCTAATGGTAGATGTGCTTGTTCCATCAGTGGTTGATGGTGTGCCATCAGTGGTTGATCGTGAGCCATCAGTGGTTATTGTTGTGCTATCAGTGGTCAAACTTGAGCCATCAGTGGAAGTGCTTGTGCTAATGGTAGATGTGCTTGTTCCATCAGTGGTGGATGGTGTGCCATCAGTGGATATTGTTGTGCTATCAGTGGCCGAGCTTGACCCATCAGTGGAAATGGTTGATGGTGTGCCATCAGTGGTTATGGTCGTGCTTTCACTGGTTGAGCTTGTTTCGGCAGTGGAAGTGCTTGCGTCTTCGGTGGTTGTGCTTGTTCTTTCAGTGTTTGATGGTGTGAAATCAGTAGTTATTGTTGTGCTTTCAGTGGTCAAACTTGAGCCATCAGTGGAGGTGCTTGTGCTAATGGTAGATGTGCTTGTTCCATCAGTGGTTGATGGTGTGCCATCAGTGGTTATGGTCCTGCTTTGACCGGTTGAGTTTGAGCCATCAGTGGAAGTGCTTGTACTGTCGGTGGTTGTGCTTGTTCTTTCAGTAGTTGATGGAGTGAAATCAGTAGTTATTGTTGTGCTTTCAGTGGTCAAACTTGAGCCATCAGTGGAAGTGCTTGTGCTAATGGTAGATGTGCTTGTTCCATCAGTGGTTGATGGTGTGCCATCAGTGGATATTGTTATGCTATCAGTGGCCGAGCTTGACCCATCAGTGGAAATGGTTGATGGTGTGCCATCAGTGGTTATGGTCGTGCTTTGACCGGTTGAGCTTGAGCCATCAGTGGAAGTGCTTGTACTGTCGGTGGTTGTGCTTGTTCTTTCAGTAGTTGATGGAGTGAAATCAGTAGTTATTGTTGTGCTTTCAGTGGTCAAACTTGAGCCATCAGTGGAAGTGCTTGTGCTAATGGTAGATGTGCTTGTTCCATCAGTGGTTGATGGTGTGCCATCAGTGGATATTGTTATGCTATCAGTGGCCGAGCTTGACCCATCAGTGGAAATGGTTGATGGTGTGCCATCAGTGGTTATGGTCGTGCTTTCACTGGTTGAGCTTGTTCCGGGAGTGGAAGTGCTTGCGTCTTCGGTGGTTGTGCTTGTTTCATCTGTGGTTGAAGGTGTGCCATCAGTGGTTATGGTTGTACTTTTACTGGTTGAGCTTGAGCCATCCGTGGACGTGCTTGTGGTTTCGGTGGTTGTGCTTGTTCCATCAGTGGTTAAAGGTGTGGCTTCAGTGGATATTGTTGTGCTATCAGTGGTTGAGCTTGAGCCATCTGGGGAAGCGCTTGTGCCGTCGGTGGTTGAAGGTGTGACATCAGTGGTTATTGTTGTGCTTTCAGTGGTCAAACTTGAGCCATCAGTGGAAGTGCTTGTGCTGATGGTAGATGTGCTTGTTCCATCAGTGGTTGATGGTGTGCCATCAGTGGATATTGTTGTGCTATCAGTGGCCGAGCTTGACCCATCAGTGGAAATGGTTGATGGTGTGCCATCAGTGGTTATGGACGTGCTTTCACTGGTTGAGCTTGTTTCGGCAGTGGAAGTGCTTGCGTCTTCGGTGGTTGTGCTTGTTCTTTCAGTGGTTGATGGAGTGAAATCAGTAGTTATTGTTGTGCTTTCAGTGGTCAAACTTGAGCCATCAGTGGAAGTGCTTGTGCTAATGGTAGATGTGCTTGTTCCATCAGTGGTTGATGGTGTGCCATCAGTGGTTATGGTTGTGCTTTGACCGGTTGAGCTTGAGCCATCAGTGGAAGTGCTTGTACTGTCGGTGGTTGTGCTTGTTCTTTCAGTGGTTGATGGAGTGAAATCAGTAGTTATTGTTGTGCTTTCAGTGGTCAAACTTGAGCCATCAGTGGAAGTGCTTGTGCTAATGGTAGATGTGCTTGTTCCATCAGTGGTTGATGGTGTGCCATCAGTGGATATTGTTGTGCTATCAGTGGCCGAGCTTGACCCATCAGTGGAAATGGTTGATGGTGTGCCATCAGTGGTTATGGTCGTGCTTTCACTGGTTGAGCTTGTTCCGGCAGTGGAAGTGCTTGCGTCTTCGGTGGTTGTGCTTGTTCCATCAGTGGTTGATGGTGTGCCATCAGTGGTTATTGTTGTGCTATCAGTGGTCAAACTTGAGCCATCAGTGGAAGTGCTTGTGCCGTCGGTGGTTGTGCTTGTTCTTTCAGTGGTTGATGGAGTGAAATCAGTAGTTATTGTTGTGCTTTCAGTGGTCAAACTTGAGCCATCAGTGGAAGTGCTTGTGCTAATGGTAGATGTGCTTGTTCCATCAGTGGTTGATGGTGTGCCATCAGTGGATATTGTTGTGCTATCAGTGGCCGAGCTTGACCCATCAGTGGAAATGGTTGATGGTGTGCCATCAGTGGTTATGGTCGTGCTTTCACTAGTTGAGTTTGTTCCGGCAGTGGAAGTGCTTGCGTCTTCGGTGGTTGTGCTTGTTCTTTCAGTGGTTGATGGTGTGCCGTCAGTGGTTATGGTCGTGCTTTCACTGGTTGAGCTTGAGCCATCAGTGGAAGTGCTTGTGCTTTCGGTAGTGGTACTTGTTCCAGCTGTGGTTGAAGGTGTGCCATCAGTGGTTATGGTTGTGCTTTCACTGGTTGAGCTTGTTCCGGCAGTGGAAGTGCTTGCGTCTTCGGTGGTTGTGCTTGTTCCATCAGTGGTTGAAGGTGTGACTTCAGTGGATATTGTTGTGCTATCAGTGGTTGAGCTTGAGCCATCTGGGGAAGCGCTTGTGCCGTCGGTGGTTGAAGGTGTGACATCAGTGGTTATTGTTGTGCTTTCAGTGGTCAAACTTGAGCCATCAGTGGAAGTGCTTGTGCTAATGGTAGATGTGCTTGTTCCATCAGTGGTTGATGGTGTGCCATCAGTGGTTATGGTCGTGCTTTGACCGGTTGAACTTGAGCCATCAGTGGAAGTGCTTGTACTGTCGGTGGTTGTGCTTGTTCTTTCAGTGGTTGATGGAGTGAAATCAGTAGTTATTGTTGTACTTTCAGTGGTCAAACTTGAGCCATCAGTGGAAGTGCTTGTGCTAATGGTAGATGTGCTTGTTCCATCAGTGGTTGATGGTGTGCCATCAGTGGATATTGTTGTGCTATCAGTGGCTGAGCTTGACCCATCAGTGGAAATGGTTGATGGTGTGCCATCAGTGGTTATGGTCGTGCTTTCACTGGTTGAGCTTGTTCCGGCAGTGGAAGTGCTTGCGTCTTCGGTGGTTGTGCTTGTTCTTTCAGTGGTTGATGGTGTGCCATCAGTGGTTATGGTCGTGCTTTCACTGGTTGAGCTTGAGCCATCAGTGGAAGTGCTTGTTCTTTCGGTAGTGGTACTTGTTCCAGCTGTGGTTGAAGGTGTGCCATCAGTGGTTATGGTTGTGCTTTCACTGGTTGAGCTTGTTCCGGCAGTGGAAGTGCTTGCGTCTTCGGTGGTTGTGCTTGTTCTTTCAGTGGTTGATGGAGTGAAATCAGTAGTTATTGTTATGCTTTCAGTGGTCAAACTTGAGCCATCAGTGGAAGTGCTTGTGCTTTCGGTAGTGGTACTTGTTCCATCTGTGGTTGAAGGTGTGCCATCAGTGGTTATGGTTGTGCTTTCACTGGTTGAGCTTGTTCCGGCAGTGGAAGTGCTTGCGTCTTCGGTGGTTGTGCTGGTTCTTTCAGTGGTTGATGGAGTGAAATCAGTAGTTATTGTTGTGCTTTCAGTGGTCAAACTTGAGCCATCAGTGGAAGTGCTTGTGCTTTCGGTAGTGGTACTTGTTCCATCTGTGGTTGAAGGTGTGCCATCAGTGGTTATGGTTGTGCTTTCACTGGTTGAGCTTGTTCCGGCAGTGGAAGTGCTTGCGTCTTCGGTGGTTGTGCTTGTTCTTTCAGTGGTTGATGGAGTGAAATCAGTAGTTATTGTTATGCTTTCAGTGGTCAAACTTGAGCCATCAGTGGAAGTGCTTGTGCTTTCGGTAGTGGTACTTGTTCCATCTGTGGTTGAAGGTGTGCCATCAGTGGTTATGGTTGTGCTTTCACTGGTTGAGCTTGTTCCGGCAGTGGAAGTGCTTGCGTCTTCGGTGGTTGTGCTTGTTCTTTCAGTGGTTGATGGAGTGAAATCAGTAGTTATTGTTATGCTTTCAGTGGTCAAACTTGAGCCATCAGTGGAAGTGCTTGTGCTTTCGGTAGTGGTACTTGTTCCATCTGTGGTTGAAGGTGTGCCATCAGTGGTTATGGTTGTGCTTTCACTGGTTGAGCTTGTTCCGGCAGTGGAAGTGCTTGCGTCTTCGGTGGTTGTGCTTGTTCCATCAGTGGTTGAAGGTGTGACTTCAGTGGATATTGTTGTGCTATCAGTGGCCGAGCTTGACCCATCAGTGGAAATGGTTGATGGTGTGCCATCAGTGGTTATGGTCGTGCTTTCACTGGTTGAGCTTGTTTCGGCAGTGGAAGTGCTTGCGTCTTCGGTGGTTGTGCTTGTTCTTTCAGTGGTTGATGGAGTGAAATCAGTAGTTATTGTTGTGCTTTCAGTGGTCAAACTTGAGCCATCAGTGGAAGTGCTTGTGCTAATGGTAGATGTGCTTGTTCCATCAGTGGTTGATGGTGTGCCATCAGTGGTTATGGTCGTGCTTTGACCGGTTGAGCTTGAGTCATCAGTGGAAGTGCTTGTACTGTCGGTGGTGCTATCAGTGGTTGAGCTTGAGCCATCCAAAGAAGCGCTTGTGCCGTCGGTGGTTGAAGGTGTGACATCAGTGGTTATTGTTGTGCTTTCAGTGGTCAAACTTGAGCCATCAGTGGAAGTGCTTGTGCTAATGGTAGATGTGCTTGTTCCATCAGTGGTTGATGGTGTGCCATCAGTGGACATTGTTGTGCTATCAGTGGCCGAGCTTGACCCATCAGTGGAAATGGTTGATGGTGTGCCATCAGTGGTTATGGTCGTGCTTTCACTGGTTGAGCTTGTTTCGGCAGTGGAAGTGCTTGCGTCTTCGGTGGTTGTGCTTGTTCTTTCAGTGGTTGATGGAGTGAAATCAGTAGTTATTGTTGTGCTTTCAGTGGTCAAACTTGAGCCATCAGTGGAAGTGCTTGTGCTAATGGTAGATGTGCTTGTTCCATCAGTGGTTGATGGTGTGCCATCAGTGGTTATGGTCGTGCTTTGACCGGTTGAGCTTGAGCCATCAGTGGAAGTGCTTGTACTGTCGGTGGTTGTGCTTGTTCTTTCATTGGTTGATGGAGTGAAATCAGTAGGTATTGTTGTGCTTTCAGTGGTCAAACTTGAGCCATCAGTGGAAGTGCTTGTGCTAATGGTAGATGTGCTTGTTCCATCAGTGGTTGATGGTGTGCCATCAGTGGATATTGTTGTGCTATCAGTGGCCGAGCTTGACCCATCAGTGGAAATGGTTGATGGTGTGCCATCAGTGGTTATGGTCGTGCTTTCACTGGTTGAGCTTGTTCCGGCAGTGGAAGTGCTTGCGTCTTCGGTGGTTGTGCTTGTTCTTTCAGTGGTTGATGGTGTGCCATCAGTGGTTATGGTCGTGCTTTCACTGGTTGAGCTTGAGCCATCAGTGAAAGTGCTTGTGCTTTCGGTAGTGGTACTTGTTCCAGCTGTGGTTGAAGGTGTGCCATCAGTGGTTATGGTTGTGCTTTCACTGGTTGAGCTTGTTCCGGCAGTGGAAGTGCTTGCGTCTTCGGTGGTTGTGCTTGTTCCATCAGTGGTTGAAGGTGTGACTTCAGTGGATATTGTTGTGCTATCAGTGGTTGAGCTTGAGCCATCAGTGGAAATGGTTGATGGTGTGCCATCAGTGGTTATGGTCGTGCTTTCACTGGTTGAGCTTGTTTCGGCAGTGGAAGTGCTTGCGTCTTCGGTGGTTGTGCTTGTTCTTTCAGTGGTTGATGGAGTGAAATCAGTAGTTAATGTTGTGCTTTCAGTGGTCAAACTTGAGCCATCACTGGAAGTGCTTGTGCTAATGGTAGATGTGTTTGTTCCATCAGTGGTTGATGGTGTGCCATCAGTGGTTATGGTCGTGCTTTGACCGGTTGAGCTTGAGCCATCAGTGGAAGTGCTTGTACTGTCGGTGGTTGTGCTTGTTCTTTCAGTGGTTGATGGAGTGAAATCAGTAGTTATTGTTGTGCTTTCAGTGGTCAAACTTGAGCCATCAGTGGAAGTGCTTGTGCTAATGGTAGATGTGCTTGTTCCATCAGTGGTTGATGGTGTGCCATCAGTGGTTATGGTTGTGCTTTCACTGGTTGAGCTTGTTCCGGCAGTGGAAGTGCTTGCGTCTTCGGTGGTTGTGCTTGTTCTTTCAGTGGTTGATGGAGTGAAATCAGTAGTTATTGTTGTGCTTTCAGTGGTCAAACTTGAGCCATCAGTGGAAGTGCTTGTGCTTTCGGTAGTGGTACTTGTTCCATCTGTGGTTGAAGGTGTGCCATCAGTGGTTATGGTTGTGCTTTCACTGGTTGAGCTTGTTCCGGCAGTGGAAGTGCTTGCGTCTTCGGTGGTTGTGCTTGTTCCATCAGTGGTTGAAGGTGTGACTTCAGTGGATATTGTTGTGCTATCAGTGGCCGAGCTTGACCCATCAGTGGAAATGGTTGATGGTGTGCCATCAATGGTTATGGTCGTGCTTTCACTGGTTGAGCTTGTTTCGGCAGTGGAAGTGCTTGCGTCTTCGGTGGTTGTGCTTGTTCTTTCAGTGGTTGATGGAGTGAAATCAGTAGTTATTGTTGTGCTTTCAGTGGTCAAACTTGAGCCATCAGTGGAAGTGCTTGTGCTAATGGTAGATGTGCTTGTTCCATCAGTGGTTGATGGTGTGCCATCAGTGGTTATGGTCGTGCTTTGACCGGTTGAGCTTGAGCCATCAGTGGAAGTGCTTGTACTGTCGGTGGTGCTATCAGTGGTTGAGCTTGAGCCAT
The DNA here is from genome assembly GCA_911387795.2 of Apamea monoglypha. Taxonomy (NCBI): domain Eukaryota; kingdom Metazoa; phylum Arthropoda; class Insecta; order Lepidoptera; family Noctuidae; genus Apamea; species Apamea monoglypha. The sequence continues at coordinate 10,752,507 of OU426932.1, forward strand.
CTGGGGAAGCGCTTGTGCCGTCGGTGGTTGAAGGTGTGACATCAGTGGTTATTGTTGTACTTTCAGTGGTCAAACTTGAGCCATCAGTGGAAGTGCTTGTGCTAATGGTAGATGTGCTTGTTCCATCAGTGGTTGATGGTGTGCCATCAGTGGATATTGTTATGCTATCAGTAGCTGAGCTTGACCCATCAGTGGAAATGGTTGATGGTGTGCCATCAGTGGTTATGGTCGTGCTTTCACTGGTTAAGCTTGTTCCGGCAGTGGAAGTGCTTGCGTCTTCGGTGGTTGTGCTTGTTCCAGCTGTGGTTGAAGGTATGCCATCAGTGGTTATGGTTGTGCTTTCACTGGTTGAGCTTGTTCCGGCAGTGGAAGTGCTTGCGTCTTCGGTGGTTGTGCTTGTTCCATCAGTGGTTGAAGGTGTGACTTCAGTGGATATTGTTGTGCTATCAGTGGTTGAGCTTGAGCCATCTGGGGAAGCGCTTGTGCCGTCGGTGGTTGAAGGTGTGACATCAGTGGTTATTGTTGTGCTTTCAGTGGTCAAACTTGAGCCATCAGTGGAAGTGCTTGTGCTAATGGTAGATGTGCTTGTTCCATCAGTGGTTGATGGTGTGCCATCAGTGGATATTGTTGTGCTATCAGTGGCCGAGCTTGACCCATCAGTGGAAATGGTTGATGGTGTGCCATCAGTGGTTATGGTCGTGCTTTCACTGGTTGAGCTTGTTCCGGCAGTGGAAGTGCTTGCGTCTTCGGTGGTTGTGCTTGTTCTTTCAGTGGTTGATGGTGTGCCATCAGTGGTTATGGTCGTGCTTTCACTGGTTGAGCTTGAGCCATCAGTGGAAGTGCTGGTGCTTTCGGTAGTGGTACTAGTTCCAGCTGTGGTTGAAGGTGTGCCATCAGTGGTTATGGTTGTGCTTTCACTGGTTGAGCTTGTTCCGGCAGTGGAAGTGCTTGCGTCTTCGGTGGTTGTGCTTGTTCCATCAGTGGTTGAAGGTGTGACTTCAGTGGATATTGTTGTGCTATCAGTGGTTGAGCTTGAGCCATCTGGGGAAGCGCTTGTGCCGTCGGTGGTTGAAGGTGTGCCATCAGTGGTTATGGTTGTGCTTTCACTGGTTGAGCTTGTTCCGGCAGTGGAAGTGCTTCCGTCTTCGGTGGTTGTGCTTGTTCCATCAGTGGTTGATGGAGTGAAATCAGTAGTTATTGTTGTGCTTTCAGTGGTCAAACTTGAGCCATCAGTGGAAGTGCTTGTGCTAATGGTAGATGTGCTTGTTCCATCAGTGGTTGATGGTGTGCCATCAGTGGATATTGTTGTGCTATCAGTGGCCGAGCTTGACCCATCAGTGGAAATGGTTGATGGTGTGCCATCAGTGGTTATGGTCGTGCTTTCACTGGTTGAGCTTGTTCCGGCAGTGGAAGTGCTTGCGTCTTCGGTGGTTGTGCTTGTTCCATCAGTGGTTGAAGGTGTGACTTCAGTGGATATTGTTGTGCTATCAGTGGTTGAGCTTGAGCCATCTGGGGAAGCGCTTGTGCCGTCGGTGGTTGAAGGTGTGACATCAGTGGTTATTGTTGTGCTTTCAGTGGTCAAACTTGAGCCATCAGTGGAAGTGCTTGTGCTAATGGTAGATGTGCTTGTTCCATCAGTGGTTGATGGTGTGCCATCAGTGGATATTGTTGTGCTATCAGTGGCCGAGCTTGACCCATCAGTGGAAATGGTTGATGGTGTGCCATCAGTGGTTATGGTCGTGCTTTCACTAGTTGAGCTTGTTCCGGCAGTGGAAGTGCTTGCGTCTTCGGTGGTTGTGCTTGTTCTTTCAGTGGTTGATGGTGTGCCGTCAGTGGTTATGGTTGTGCTTTCACTGGTTGAGCTTGTTCCGGCAGTGGAAGTGCTTGCGTCTTCGGTGGTTGTGCTTGTTCCATCAGTGGTTGAAGGTGTGACTTCAGTGGATATTGTTGTGCTATCAGTGGTTGAGCTTGAGCCATCTGGGGAAGCGCTTGTGCCGTCGGTGGTTGAAGGTGTGCCATCAGTGGTTATGGTTGTGCTTTCACTGGTTGAGCTTGTTCCGGCAGTGGAAGTGCTTGCGTCTTCGGTGGTTGTGCTTGTTCCATCAGTGGTTGATGGAGTGAAATCAGTAGTTATTGTTGTGCTTTCAGTGGTCAAACTTGAGCCATCAGTGGAAGTGCTTGTGCTAATGGTAGATGTGCTTGTTCCATCAGTGGTTGATGGTGTGCCATCAGTGGATATTGTTGTGCTATCAGTGGCCGAGCTTGACCCATCAGTGGAAATGGTTGATGGTGTGCCATCAGTGGTTATGGTCGTGCTTTCACTAGTTGAGCTTGTTCCGGCAGTGGAAGTGCTTGCGTCTTCGGTGGTTGTGCTTGTTCTTTCAGTGGTTGATGGTGTGCCGTCAGTGGTTATGGTCGTGCTTTCACTGGTTGAGCTTGAGCCATCAGTAGAAGTGCTTGTGCTTTCGGTAGTGGTACTTGTTCCAGCTGTGGTTGAAGGTGTGCCATCAGTGGTTATGGTTGTGCTTTCACTGGTTGAGCTTGTTCCGGCAGTGGAAGTGCTTGCGTCTTCGGTGGTTGTGCTTGTTCCATCAGTGGTTGAAGGTGTGACTTCAGTGGATATTGTTGTGCTATCAGTGGTTGAGCTTGAGCCATCTGGGGAAGCGCTTGTGCCGTCGGTGGTTGAAGGTGTGACATCAGTGGTTTTTGTTGTGCTTTCAGTGGTCAAACTTGAGCCATCAGTGGAAGTGCTTGTGCTAATGATAGATGTGCTTGTTCCATCAGTGGTTGATGGTGTGCCATCAGTGGATATTGTTGTGCTATCAGTGGCCGAGCTTGACCCATCAGTGGAAATGGTTGATGGTGTGCCATCAGTGGTTATGGTCGTGCTTTCACTAGTTGAGCTTGTTCCGGCAGTGGAAGTGCTTGCGTCTTCGGTGGTTGTGCTTGTTCTTTCAGTGGTTGATGGTGTGCCATCAGTGGTTATGGTTGTGCTTTCACTGGTTGAGCTTGTTCCGGCAGTGGAAGTGCTTGCGTCTTCGGTGGTTGTGCTTGTTCCATCAGTGGTTGATGGTGTGCCATCAGTGGTTATGGTCGTGCTTTGACCGGTTGAGCTTGAGCCATCAGTGGAAGTGCTTGTACTGTCGGTGGTTGTGCTTGTTCTTTCAGTGGTTGATGGAGTGAAATCAGTAGTTATTGTTGTGCTTTCAGTGGTCAAACTTGAGCCATCAGTGGAAGTGCTTGTGCTAATGGTAGATGTGCTTGTTCCATCAGTGGTTGATGGTGTGCCATCAGTGGATATTGTTGTGCTATCAGTGGCCGAGCTTGACCCATCAGTGGAAATGGTTGATGGTGTGCCATCAGTGGTTATGGTCGTGCTTTCACTGGTTGAGCTTGTTCCGGCAGTGGAAGTGCTTGCGTCTTCGGTGGTTGTGCTTGTTCTTTCAGTGGTTGATGGTGTGCCATCAGTGGTTATGGTCGTGCTTTCACTGGTTGAGCTTGAGCCATCAGTGGAAGTGCTCGTGCTTTCGGTAGTGGTACTTGTTCCAGCTGTGGTTGAAGGTGTGCCATCAGTGGTTATGGTTGTGCTTTCACTGGTTGAGCTTGTTCCGGCAGTGGAAGTGCTTGCGTCTTCGGTGGTTGTGCTTGTTCCATCAGTGGTTGAAGGTGTGACTTCAGTGGATATTGTTGTGCTATCAGTGGTTGAGCTTGAGCCATCTGGGGAAGCGCTTGTGCCGTCGGTGGTTGAAGGTGTGCCATCAGTGGTTATGGTTGTGCTTTCACTGGTTGAGCTTGTTCCGGCAGTGGAAGTGCTTGCGTCTTCGGTGGTTGTGCTTGTTCCATCAGTGGTTGATGGAGTGAAATCAGTAGTTATTGTTGTGCTTTCAGTGGTCAAACTTGAGCCATCAGTGGAAGTGCTTGTGCTAATGGTAGATGTGCTTGTTCCATCAGTGGTTGATGGTGTGCCATCAGTGGATATTGTTGTGCTATCAGTGGCCGAGCTTGACCCATCAGTGGAAATGGTTGATGGTGTGCCATCAGTGGTTATGGTCGTGCTTTCACTGGTTGAGCTTGTTCCGGCAGTGGAAGTGCTTGCGTCTTCGGTGGTTGTGCTTGTTCTTTCAGTGGTTGATGGTGTGCCGTCAGTGGTTATGGTCGTGCTTTCACTGGTTGAGCTTGAGCCATCAGTGGAAGTGCTCGTGCTTTCGGTAGTGGTACTTGTTCCAGCTGTGGTTGAAGGTGTGCCATCAGTGGTTATGGTTGTGCTTTCACTGGTTGAGCTTGTTCCGGCAGTGGAAGTGCTTGCGTCTTCGGTGGTTGTGCTTGTTCCATCAGTGGTTGAAGGTGTGACTTCAGTGGATATTGTTGTGCTATCAGTGGTTGAGCTTGAGCCATCTGGGGAAGCGCTTGTGCCGTCGGTGGTTGAAGGTGTGACATCAGTGGTTATTGTTGTGCTTTCAGTGGTCAAACTTGAGCCATCAGTGGAAGTGCTTGTGCTAATGGTAGATGTGCTTGTTCCATCAGTGGTTGATGGTGTGCCATCAGTGGATATTGTTGTGCTATCAGTGGCCGAGCTTGACCCATCAGTGGAAATGGTTGATGGTGTGCCATCAGTGGTTATGGTCGTGCTTTCACTAGTTGAGCTTGTTCCGGCAGTGGAAGTGCTTGCGTCTTCGGTGGTTGTGCTTGTTCTTTCAGTGGTTGATGGTGTGCCGTCAGTGGTTATGGTCGTGCTTTCACTGGTTGAGCTTGAGCCATCAGTGGAAGTGCTGGTGCTTTCGGTAGTGGTACTTGTTCCAGCTGTGGTTGAAGGTGTGCCATCAGTGGTTATGGTTGTGCTTTCACTGGTTGAGCTTGTTCCGGCAGTGGAAGTGCTTGCGTCTTCGGTAATTGTGCTTGTTCTTTCAGTGGTTGATGGAGTGAAATCAGTAGTTATTGTTGTGCTTTCAGTGGTCAAACTTGAGCCATCAGTGGAAGTGCTTGTGCTAATGGTAGATGTGCTTGTTCCATCAGTGGTTGATGGTGTGCCATCAGTGGTTATGGTTGTGCTTTGACCAGTTGAGCTTGAGCCATCAGTGGAAGTGCTTGTACTGTCGGTGGTTGTGCTTGTTCTTTCAGTGGTTGATGGAGTGAAATCAGTAGTTATTGTTGTGCTATCAGTGATTGAGCTTGAGCCATCTGGGGAAGCGCTTGTGCCGTCGGTGGTTGAAGGTGTGACATCAGTGGTTATTGTTGTGCTTTCAGTGGTCAAACTTGAGCCATCAGTGGAAGTGCTTGTGCTAATGGTAGATGTGCTTGTTCCATCAGTGGTTGATGGTGTGCCATCAGTGGATATTGTTGTGCTATCAGTGGCCGAGCTTGACCCATCAGTGGAAATGGTTGATGGTGTGCCATCAGTGGTTATGGTCGTGGTTTCACTGGTTGAGCTTGTTCCGGCAGTGGAAGTGCTTGCGTCTTCGGTGGTTGTGCTTGTTCTTTCAGTGGTTGATGGTGTGCCATCAGTGGTTATGGTCATGCTTTCACTGGTTGAGCTTGAGCCATCAGTGGAAGTGCTGGTGCTTTCGGTAGTGGTACTAGTTCCAGCTGTGGTTGAAGGTGTGCCATCAGTGGTTATGGTCGTGCTTTCACTGGTTGAGCTTGTTCCGGCAGTGGAAGTGCTTGCGTCTTCGGTGGTTGTGCTTGTTCCATCAGTGGTTGAAGGTGTGACTTCAGTGGATATTGTTGTGCTATCAGTGGTTGAGCTTGAGCCATCTGGGGAAGCGCTTGTGCCGTCGGTGGTTGAAGGTGTGCCATCAGTGGTTATGGTTGTGCTTTCACTGGTTGAGCTTGTTCCGGCAGTGGAAGTGCTTGCGTCTTCGGTGGTTGTGCTTGTTCTTTCAGTGGTTGATGGTGTGCCATCAGTGGTTATGGTCGTGCTTTCACTGGTTGAGCTTGAGCCATCAGTGGAAGTGCTGGTGCTTTCGGTAGTGGTACTTGTTCCAGCTGTGGTTGAAGGTATGCCATCAGTGGTTATGGTTGTGCTTTCACTGGTTGAGCTTGTTCCGGCAGTGGAAGTGCTTGCGTCTTCGGTGGTTGTGCTTGTTCCATCAGTGGTTGAAGGTGTGACTTCAGTGGATATTGTTGTGCTATCAGTGGTTGAGCTTGAGCCATCTGGGGAAGCGCTTGTGCCGTCGGTGGTTGAAGGTGTGACATCAGTGGTTATTGTTGTGCTTTCAGTGGTCAAACTTGAGCCATCAGTGGAAGTGCTTGTGCTAATGGTAGATGTGCTTGTTCCATCAGTGGTTGATGGTGTGCCATCAGTGGATATTGTTGTGCTATCAGTGGCCGAGCTTGACCCATCAGTGGAAATGGTTGATGGTGTGCCATCAGTGGTTATGGTCGTGCGTTCACTAGTTGAGCTTGTTCCGGCAGTGGAAGTGCTTGCGTCTTCGGTGGTTGTGCTTGTTCTTTCAGTGGTTGATGGTGTGCCGTCAGTGGTTATGGTTGTGCTTTCACTGGTTGAGCTTGTTCCGGCAGTGGAAGTGCTTGCGTCTTCGGTGGTTGTGCTTGTTCCATCAGTGGTTGAAGGTGTGACTTCAGTGGATATTGTTGTGCTATCAGTGGTTGAGCTTGAGCCATCTGGGGAAGCGCTTGTGCCGTCGGTGGTTGAAGGTGTGACATCAGTGGTTATTGTTGTGCTTTCAGTGGTCAAACTTGAGCCATCAGTGGAAGTGCTTGTGCTAATGGTAGATGTGCTTGTTCCATCAGTGGTTGATGGTGTGCCATCAGTGGATATTGTTGTGCTATCAGTGGCCGAGCTTGACCCATCAGTGGAAATGGTTGATGGTGTGCCATCAGTGGTTATGGTCGTGCTTTCACTAGTTGAGCTTGTTCCGGCAGTGGAAGTGCTTGCGTCTTCGGTGGTTGTGCTTGTTCTTTCAGTGGTTGATGGTGTGCCATCAGTGGTTATGGTTGTGCTTTCACTGGTTGAGCTTGTTCCGGCAGTGGAAGTGCTTGCGTCTTCGGTGGTTGTGCTTGTTCCATCAGTAGTTGATGGAGTGAAATCAGTAGTTATTGTTGTGCTTTCAGTGGTCAAACTTGAGCCATCAGTGGAAGTGCTTGTGCTAATGGTAGATGTGCTTGTTCCATCAGTGGTTGATGGTGTGCCATCAGTGGATATTGTTGTGCTATCAGTGGCCGAGCTTGACCCATCAGTGGAAATGGTTGATGGTGTGCCATCAGTGGTTATGGTCGTGCTTTCACTGGTTGAGCTTGTTCCGGCAGTGGAAGTGCTTGCGTCTTCGGTGGTTGTGCTTGTTCTTTCAGTGGTTGATGGTGTGCCGTCAGTGGTTATGGTCGTGCTTTCACTGGTTGAGCTTGAGCCATCAGTGGAAGTGCTTGTGCTTTCGGTAGTGGTACTTGTTCCAGCTGTGGTTGAAGGTGTGCCATCAGTGGTTATGGTTGTGCTTTCACTGGTTGAGCTTGTTCCGGCAGTGGAAGTGCTTGCGTCTTCGGTGGTTGTGCTTGTTCCATCAGTGGTTGAAGGTGTGACTTCAGTGGATATTGTTGTGCTATCAGTGGTTGAGCTTGAGCCATCTGGGGAAGCGCTTGTGCCGTCGGTGGTTGAAGGTGTGACATCAGTGGTTATTGTTGTGCTTTCAGTGGTCAAACTTGAGCCATCAGTGGAAGTGCTTGTGCTAATGGTAGATGTGCTTGTTCCATCAGTGGTTGATGGTGTGCCATCAGTGGATATTGTTGTGCTATCAGTGGCCGAGCTTGACCCATCAGTGGAAATGGTTGATGGTGTGCCATCAGTGGTTATGGTCGTGCTTTCACTGGTTGAGCTTGTTCCGGCAGTGGAAGTGCTTGCGTCTTCGGTGGTTGTGCTTGTTCTTTCAGTGGTTGATGGTGTGCCGTCAGTGGTTATGGTCGTGCTTTCACTGGTTGAGCTTGAGCCATCAGTGGAAGTGCTGGTGCTTTCGGTAGTGGTACTTGTTCCAGCTGTGTTTGAAGGTGTGCCATCAGTGGTTATGGTTGTGCTTTCACTGGTTGAGCTTGTTCCGGCAGTGGAAGTGCTTGCGTCTTCGGTAATTGTGCTTGTTCTTTCAGTGGTTGATGGAGTGAAATCAGTAGTTATTGTTGTGCTTTCAGTGGTCAAACTTGAGCCATCAGTGGAAGTGCTTGTGCTAATGGTAGATGTGCTTGTTCCATCAGTGGTTGATGGTGTGCCATCAGTGGTTATGGTCGGGCTTTGACCGGTTGAGCTTGAGCCATCAGGGGAAGTGCTTGTACTGTCGGTGGTTGTGCTTGTTCTTTCAGTGGTTGATGGAGTGAAATCAGTAGTTATTGTTGTGCTATCAGTGATTGAGCTTGAGCCATCTGGGGAAGCGCTTGTGCCGTCGGTGGTTGAAGGTGTGACATCAGTGGTTATTGTTGTGCTTTCAGTGGTCAAACTTGAGCCATCAGTGGAAGTGCTTGTGCTAATGGTAGATGTGCTTGTTCCATCAGTGGTTGATGGTGTGCCATCAGTGGATATTGTTGTGCTATCAGTGGCCGAGCTTGACCCATCAGTGGAAATGGTTGATGGTGTGCCATCAGTGGTTATGGTCGTGCTTTCACTGGTTGAGCTTGTTCCGGCAGTGGAAGTGCTTGCGTCTTCGGTGGTTGTGCTTGTTCTTTCAGTGGTTGATGGTGTGCCATCAGTGGTTATGGTCATGCTTTCACTGGTTGAGCTTGAGCCATCAGTGGAAGTGCTGGTGCTTTCGGTAGTGGTACTAGTTCCAGCTGTGGTTGAAGGTGTGCCATCAGTGGTTATGGTTGTGCTTTCACTGGTTGAGCTTGTTCCGGCAGTGGAAGTGCTTGCGTCTTCGGTGGTTGTGCTTGTTCCATCAGTGGTTGAAGGTGTGACTTCAGTGGATATTGTTGTGCTATCAGTGGTTGAGCTTGAGCCATCTGGGGAAGCGCTTGTGCCGTCGGTGGTTGAAGGTGTGCCATCAGTGGTTATGGTTGTGCTTTCACTGGTTGAGCTTGTTCCGGCAGTGGAAGTGCTTGCGTCTTCAGTGGTTGTGCTTGTTCCATCAGTGGTTGAAGGTGTGACTTCAGTGGATATTGTTGTGCTATCAGTGGTTGAGCTTGAGCCATCTGGGGAAGCGCTTGTGCCGTCGGTGGTTGAAGGTGTGCCATCAGTGGTTATGGTTGTGCTTTCACTGGTTGAGCTTGTTCCGGCAGTGGAAGTGCTTGCGTCTTCGGTGGTTGTGCTTGTTCTTTCAGTGGTTGATGGTGTGCCGTCAGTGGTTATGGTCGTGCTTTCACTGGTTGAGCTTGAGCCATCAGTGGAAGTGCTTGTGCTTTCGGTAGTGGTACTTGTTCCAGCTGTGGTTGAAGGTGTGCCATCAGTGGTTATGGTTGTGCTTTCACTGGTTGAGCTTGTTCCGGCAGTGGAAGTGCTTGCGTCTTCGGTGGTTGTGCTTGTTCCATCAGTGGTTGAAGGTGTGACTTCAGTGGATATTGTTGTGCTATCAGTGGCCGAGCTTGACCCATCAGTGGAAATGGTTGATGGTGTGCCATCAGTGGTTATGGTCGTGCTTTCACTGGTTGAGCTTGTTCCGGCAGTGGAAGTGCTTGCGTCTTCGGTGGTTGTGCTTGTTCCATCAGTGGTTGAAGGTGTGACTTCAGTGGATATTGTTGTGCTATCAGTGGTTGAGCTTGAGCCATCTGGGGAAGCGCTTGTGCCGTCGGTGGTTGAAGGTGTGACATCAGTGGTTATTGTTGTGCTTTCAGTGGTCAAACTTGAGCCATCAGTGGAAGTGCTTGTGCTAATGGTAGATGTGCTTGTTCCATCAGTGGTTGATGGTGTGCCATCAGTGGATATTGTTGTGCTATCAGTGGCCGAGCTTGACCCATCAGTGGAAATGGTTGATGGTGTGCCATCAGTGGTTATGGTCGTGCTTTCACTAGTTGAGCTTGTTCCGGCAGTGGAAGTGCTTGCGTCTTCGGTGGTTGTGCTTGTTCTTTCAGTGGTTGATGGTGTGCCGTCAGTGGTTATGGTTGTGCTTTCACTGGTTGAGCTTGTTCCGGCAGTGGAAGTGCTTGCGTCTTCGGTGGTTGTGCTTGTTCCATCAGTGGTTGAAGGTGTGACTTCAGTGGATATTGTTGTGCTATCAGTGGTTGAGCTTGAGCCATCTGGGGAAGCGCTTGTGCCGTCGGTGGTTGAAGGTGTGCCATCAGTGGTTATGGTTGTGCTTTCACTGGTTGAGCTTGTTCCGGCAGTGGAAGTGCTTGCGTCTTCGGTGGTTGTGCTTGTTCCATCAGTGGTTGATGGAGTGAAATCAGTAGTTATTGTTGTGCTTTCAGTGGTCAAACTTGAGCCATCAGTGGAAGTGCTTGTGCTAATGGTAGATGTGCTTGTTCCATCAGTGGTTGATGGTGTGCCATCAGTGGATATTGTTGTGCTATCAGTGGCCGAGCTTGACCCATCAGTGGAAATGGTTGATGGTGTGCCATCAGTGGTTATGGTCGTGCTTTCACTGGTTGAGCTTGTTCCGGCAGTGGAAGTGCTTGCGTCTTCGGTGGTTGTGCTTGTTCTTTCAGTGGTTGATGGTGTGCCGTCAGTGGTTATGGTCGTGCTTTCACTGGTTGAGCTTGAGCCATCAGTAGAAGTGCTTGTGCTTTCGGTAGTGGTACTTGTTCCAGCTGTGGTTGAAGGTGTGCCATCAGTGGTTATGGTTGTGCTTTCACTGGTTGAGCTTGTTCCGGCAGTGGAAGTGCTTGCGTCTTCGGTGGTTGTGCTTGTTCCATCAGTGGTTGAAGGTGTGACTTCAGTGGATATTGTTGTGCTATCAGTGGTTGAGCTTGAGCCATCTGGGGAAGCGCTTGTGCCGTCGGTGGTTGAAGGTGTGCCATCAGTGGTTATGGTTGTGCTTTCACTGGTTGAGCTTGTTCCGGCAGTGGAAGTGCTTCCGTCTTCGGTGGTTGTGCTTGTTCCATCAGTGGTTGATGGAGTGAAATCAGTAGTTATTGTTGTGCTTTCAGTGGTCAAACTTGAGCCATCAGTGGAAGTGCTTGTGCTAATGGTAGATGTGCTTGTTCCATCAGTGGTTGATGGTGTGCCATCAGTGGATATTGTTGTGCTATCAGTGGCCGAGCTTGACCCATCAGTGGAAATGGTTGATGGTGTGCCATCAGTGGTTATGGTTGTGCTTTCACTGGTTGAGCTTGTTCCGGCAGTGGAAGTGCTTGCGTCTTCGGTGGTTGTGCTTGTTCCATCAGTGGTTGAAGGTGTGACTTCAGTGGATATTGTTGTGCTATCAGTGGTTGAGCTTGAGCCATCTGGGGAAGCGCTTGTGCCGTCGGTGGTTGAAGGTGTGACATCAGTGGTTATTGTTGTGCTTTCAGTGGTCAAACTTGAGCCATCAGTGGAAGTGCTTGTGCTAATGGTAGATGTGCTTGTTCCATCAGTGGTTGATGGTGTGCCATCAGTGGATATTGTTGTGCTATCAGTGGCCGAGCTTGACCCATCAGTGGAAATGGTTGATGGTGTGCCATCAGTGGTTATGGTCGTGCTTTCACTAGTTGAGCTTGTTCCGGCAGTGGAAGTGCTTGCGTCTTCGGTGGTTGTGCTTGTTCTTTCAGTGGTTGATGGTGTGCCGTCAGTGGTTATGGTTGTGCTTTCACTGGTTGAGCTTGTTCCGGCAGTGGAAGTGCTTGCGTCTTCGGTGGTTGTGCTTGTTCCATCAGTGGTTGAAGGTGTGACTTCAGTGGATATTGTTGTGCTATCAGTGGTTGAGCTTGAGCCATCTGGGGAAGCGCTTGTGCCGTCGGTGGTTGAAGGTGTGCCATCAGTGGTTATGGTTGTGCTTTCACTGGTTGAGCTTGTTCCGGCAGTGGAAGTGCTTCCGTCTTCGGTGGTTGTGCTTGTTCCATCAGTGGTTGATGGAGTGAAATCAGTAGTTATTGTTGTGCTTTCAGTGGTCAAACTTGAGCCATCAGTGGAAGTGCTTGTGCTAATGGTAGATGTGCTTGTTCCATCAGTGGTTGATGGTGTGCCATCAGTGGATATTGTTGTGCTATCAGTGGCCGAGCTTGACCCATCAGTGGAAATGGTTGATGGTGTGCCATCAGTGGTTATGGTCGTGCTTTCACTAGTTGAGCTTGTTCCGGCAGTGGAAGTGCTTGCGTCTTCGGTGGTTGTGCTTGTTCCATCAGTGGTTGAAGGTGTGACTTCAGTGGATATTGTTGTGCTATCAGTGGTTGAGCTTGAGCCATCTGGGGAAGCGCTTGTGCCGTCGGTGGTTGAAGGTGTGACATCAGTGGTTATTGTTGTGCTTTCAGTGGTCAAACTTGAGCCATCAGTGGAAGTGCTTGTGCTAATGGTAGATGTGCTTGTTCCATCAGTGGTTGATGGTGTGCCATCAGTGGATATTGTTGTGCTATCAGTGGCCGAGCTTGACCCATCAGTGGAAATGGTTGATGGTGTGCCATCAGTGGTTATGGTCGTGCTTTCACTAGTTGAGCTTGTTCCGGCAGTGGAAGTGCTTGCGTCTTCGGTGGTTGTGCTTGTTCTTTCAGTGGTTGATGGTGTGCCGTCAGTGGTTATGGTTGTGCTTTCACTGGTTGAGCTTGTTCCGGCAGTGGAAGTGCTTGCGTCTTCGGTGGTTGTGCTTGTTCCATCAGTGGTTGAAGGTGTGACTTCAGTGGATATTGTTGTGCTATCAGTGGTTGAGCTTGAGCCATCTGGGGAAGCGCTTGTGCCGTCGGTGGTTGAAGGTGTGCCATCAGTGGTTATGGTTGTGCTTTCACTGGTTGAGCTTGTTCCGGCAGTGGAAGTGCTTGCGTCTTCGGTGGTTGTGCTTGTTCCATCAGTGGTTGATGGAGTGAAATCAGTAGTTATTGTTGTGCTTTCAGTGGTCAAACTTGAGCCATCAGTGGAAGTGCTTGTGCTAATGGTAGATGTGCTTGTTCCATCAGTGGTTGATGGTGTGCCATCAGTGGATATTGTTGTGCTATCAGTGGCCGAGCTTGACCCATCAGTGGAAATGGTTGATGGTGTGCCATCAGTGGTTATGGTCGTGCTTTCACTAGTTGAGCTTGTTCCGGCAGTGGAAGTGCTTGCGTCTTCGGTGGTTGTGCTTGTTCTTTCAGTGGTTGATGGTGTGCCGTCAGTGGTTATGGTCGTGCTTTCACTGGTTGAGCTTGAGCCATCAGTAGAAGTGCTTGTGCTTTCGGTAGTGGTACTTGTTCCAGCTGTGGTTGAAGGTGTGCCATCAGTGGTTATGGTTGTGCTTTCACTGGTTGAGCTTGTTCCGGCAGTGGAAGTGCTTGCGTCTTCGGTGGTTGTGCTTGTTCCATCAGTGGTTGAAGGTGTGACTTCAGTGGATATTGTTGTGCTATCAGTGGTTGAGCTTGAGCCATCTGGGGAAGCGCTTGTGCCGTCGGTGGTTGAAGGTGTGACATCAGTGGTTTTTGTTGTGCTTTCAGTGGTCAAACTTGAGCCATCAGTGGAAGTGCTTGTGCTAATGATAGATGTGCTTGTTCCATCAGTGGTTGATGGTGTGCCATCAGTGGATATTGTTGTGCTATCAGTGGCCGAGCTTGACCCATCAGTGGAAATGGTTGATGGTGTGCCATCAGTGGTTATGGTCGTGCTTTCACTAGTTGAGCTTGTTCCGGCAGTGGAAGTGCTTGCGTCTTCGGTGGTTGTGCTTGTTCTTTCAGTGGTTGATGGTGTGCCATCAGTGGTTATGGTTGTGCTTTCACTGGTTGAGCTTGTTCCGGCAGTGGAAGTGCTTGCGTCTTCGGTGGTTGTGCTTGTTCCATCAGTGGTTGATGGTGTGCCATCAGTGGTTATGGTCGTGCTTTGACCGGTTGAGCTTGAGCCATCAGTGGAAGTGCTTGTACTGTCGGTGGTTGTGCTTGTTCTTTCAGTGGTTGATGGAGTGAAATCAGTAGTTATTGTTGTGCTTTCAGTGGTCAAACTTGAGCCATCAGTGGAAGTGCTTGTGCTAATGGTAGATGTGCTTGTTCCATCAGTGGTTGATGGTGTGCCATCAGTGGATATTGTTGTGCTATCAGTGGCCGAGCTTGACCCATCAGTGGAAATGGTTGATGGTGTGCCATCAGTGGTTATGGTCGTGCTTTCACTGGTTGAGCTTGTTCCGGCAGTGGAAGTGCTTGCGTCTTCGGTGGTTGTGCTTGTTCTTTCAGTGGTTGATGGTGTGCCATCAGTGGTTATGGTCGTGCTTTCACTGGTTGAGCTTGAGCCATCAGTGGAAGTGCTCGTGCTTTCGGTAGTGGTACTTGTTCCAGCTGTGGTTGAAGGTGTGCCATCAGTGGTTATGGTTGTGCTTTCACTGGTTGAGCTTGTTCCGGCAGTGGAAGTGCTTGCGTCTTCGGTGGTTGTGCTTGTTCCATCAGTGGTTGAAGGTGTGACTTCAGTGGATATTGTTGTGCTATCAGTGGTTGAGCTTGAGCCATCTGGGGAAGCGCTTGTGCCGTCGGTGGTTGAAGGTGTGCCATCAGTGGTTATGGTTGTGCTTTCACTGGTTGAGCTTGTTCCGGCAGTGGAAGTGCTTGCGTCTTCGGTGGTTGTGCTTGTTCCATCAGTGGTTGATGGAGTGAAATCAGTAGTTATTGTTGTGCTTTCAGTGGTCAAACTTGAGCCATCAGTGGAAGTGCTTGTGCTAATGGTAGATGTGCTTGTTCCATCAGTGGTTGATGGTGTGCCATCAGTGGATATTGTTGTGCTATCAGTGGCCGAGCTTGACCCATCAGTGGAAATGGTTGATGGTGTGCCATCAGTGGTTATGGTCGTGCTTTCACTGGTTGAGCTTGTTCCGGCAGTGGAAGTGCTTGCGTCTTCGGTGGTTGTGCTTGTTCTTTCAGTGGTTGATGGTGTGCCGTCAGTGGTTATGGTCGTGCTTTCACTGGTTGAGCTTGAGCCATCAGTGGAAGTGCTCGTGCTTTCGGTAGTGGTACTTGTTCCAGCTGTGGTTGAAGGTGTGCCATCAGTGGTTATGGTTGTGCTTTCACTGGTTGAGCTTGTTCCGGCAGTGGAAGTGCTTGCGTCTTCGGTGGTTGTGCTTGTTCCATCAGTGGTTGAAGGTGTGACTTCAGTGGATATTGTTGTGCTATCAGTGGTTGAGCTTGAGCCATCTGGGGAAGCGCTTGTGCCGTCGGTGGTTGAAGGTGTGACATCAGTGGTTATTGTTGTGCTTTCAGTGGTCAAACTTGAGCCATCAGTGGAAGTGCTTGTGCTAATGGTAGATGTGCTTGTTCCATCAGTGGTTGATGGTGTGCCATCAGTGGATATTGTTGTGCTATCAGTGGCCGAGCTTGACCCATCAGTGGAAATGGTTGATGGTGTGCCATCAGTGGTTATGGTCGTGCTTTCACTAGTTGAGCTTGTTCCGGCAGTGGAAGTGCTTGCGTCTTCGGTGGTTGTGCTTGTTCTTTCAGTGGTTGATGGTGTGCCGTCAGTGGTTATGGTCGTGCTTTCACTGGTTGAGCTTGAGCCATCAGTGGAAGTGCTGGTGCTTTCGGTAGTGGTACTTGTTCCAGCTGTGTTTGAAGGTGTGCCATCAGTGGTTATGGTTGTGCTTTCACTGGTTGAGCTTGTTCCGGCAGTGGAAGTGCTTGCGTCTTCGGTAATTGTGCTTGTTCTTTCAGTGGTTGATGGAGTGAAATCAGTAGTTATTGTTGTGCTTTCAGTGGTCAAACTTGAGCCATCAGTGGAAGTGCTTGTGCTAATGGTAGATGTGCTTGTTCCATCAGTGGTTGATGGTGTGCCATCAGTGGTTATGGTTGTGCTTTGACCAGTTGAGCTTGAGCCATCAGTGGAAGTGCTTGTACTGTCGGTGGTTGTGCTTGTTCTTTCAGTGGTTGATGGAGTGAAATCAGTAGTTATTGTTGTGCTATCAGTGATTGAGCTTGAGCCATCTGGGGAAGCGCTTGTGCCGTCGGTGGTTGAAGGTGTGACATCAGTGGTTATTGTTGTGCTTTCAGTGGTCAAACTTGAGCCATCAGTGGAAGTGCTTGTGCTAATGGTAGATGTGCTTGTTCCATCAGTGGTTGATGGTGTGCCATCAGTGGATATTGTTGTGCTATCAGTGGCCGAGCTTGACCCATCAGTGGAAATGGTTGATGGTGTGCCATCAGTGGTTATGGTCGTGGTTTCACTGGTTGAGCTTGTTCCGGCAGTGGAAGTGCTTGCGTCTTCGGTGGTTGTGCTTGTTCTTTCAGTGGTTGATGGTGTGCCATCAGTGGTTATGGTCATGCTTTCACTGGTTGAGCTTGAGCCATCAGTGGAAGTGCTGGTGCTTTCGGTAGTGGTACTAGTTCCAGCTGTGGTTGAAGGTGTGCCATCAGTGGTTATGGTTGTGCTTTCACTGGTTGAGCTTGTTCCGGCAGTGGAAGTGCTTGCGTCTTCGGTGGTTGTGCTTGTTCCATCAGTGGTTGAAGGTGTGACTTCAGTGGATATTGTTGTGCTATCAGTGGTTGAGCTTGAGCCATCTGGGGAAGCGCTTGTGCCGTCGGTGGTTGAAGGTGTGCCATCAGTGGTTATGGTTGTGCTTTCACTGGTTGAGCTTGTTCCGGCAGTGGAAGTGCTTGCGTCTTCGGTGGTTGTGCTTGTTCTTTCAGTGGTTGATGGTGTGCCATCAGTGGTTATGGTCGTGCTTTCACTGGTTGAGCTTGAGCCATCAGTGGAAGTGCTGGTGCTTTCGGTAGTGGTACTTGTTCCAGCTGTGGTTGAAGGTATGCCATCAGTGGTTATGGTTGTGCTTTCACTGGTTGAGCTTGTTCCGGCAGTGGAAGTGCTTGCGTCTTCGGTGGTTGTGCTTGTTCCATCAGTGGTTGAAGGTGTGACTTCAGTGGATATTGTTGTGCTATCAGTGGTTGAGCTTGAGCCATCTGGGGAAGCGCTTGTGCCGTCGGTGGTTGAAGGTGTGACATCAGTGGTTATTGTTGTGCTTTCAGTGGTCAAACTTGAGCCATCAGTGGAAGTGCTTGTGCTAATGGTAGATGTGCTTGTTCCATCAGTGGTTGATGGTGTGCCATCAGTGGATATTGTTGTGCTATCAGTGGCCGAGCTTGACCCATCAGTGGAAATGGTTGATGGTGTGCCATCAGTGGTTATGGTCGTGCGTTCACTAGTTGAGCTTGTTCCGGCAGTGGAAGTGCTTGCGTCTTCGGTGGTTGTGCTTGTTCTTTCAGTGGTTGATGGTGTGCCGTCAGTGGTTATGGTTGTGCTTTCACTGGTTGAGCTTGTTCCGGCAGTGGAAGTGCTTGCGTCTTCGGTGGTTGTGCTTGTTCCATCAGTGGTTGAAGGTGTGACTTCAGTGGATATTGTTGTGCTATCAGTGGTTGAGCTTGAGCCATCTGGGGAAGCGCTTGTGCCGTCGGTGGTTGAAGGTGTGACATCAGTGGTTATTGTTGTGCTTTCAGTGGTCAAACTTGAGCCATCAGTGGAAGTGCTTGTGCTAATGGTAGATGTGCTTGTTCCATCAGTGGTTGATGGTGTGCCATCAGTGGATATTGTTGTGCTATCAGTGGCCGAGCTTGACCCATCAGTGGAAATGGTTGATGGTGTGCCATCAGTGGTTATGGTCGTGCTTTCACTAGTTGAGCTTGTTCCGGCAGTGGAAGTGCTTGCGTCTTCGGTGGTTGTGCTTGTTCTTTCAGTGGTTGATGGTGTGCCGTCAGTGGTTATGGTTGTGCTTTCACTGGTTGAGCTTGTTCCGGCAGTGGAAGTGCTTGCGTCTTCGGTGGTTGTGCTTGTTCCATCAGTAGTTGATGGAGTGAAATCAGTAGTTATTGTTGTGCTTTCAGTGGTCAAACTTGAGCCATCAGTGGAAGTGCTTGTGCTAATGGTAGATGTGCTTGTTCCATCAGTGGTTGATGGTGTGCCATCAGTGGATATTGTTGTGCTATCAGTGGCCGAGCTTGACCCATCAGTGGAAATGGTTGATGGTGTGCCATCAGTGGTTATGGTCGTGCTTTCACTGGTTGAGCTTGTTCCGGCAGTGGAAGTGCTTGCGTCTTCGGTGGTTGTGCTTGTTCTTTCAGTGGTTGATGGTGTGCCGTCAGTGGTTATGGTCGTGCTTTCACTGGTTGAGCTTGAGCCATCAGTGGAAGTGCTTGTGCTTTCGGTAGTGGTACTTGTTCCAGCTGTGGTTGAAGGTGTGCCATCAGTGGTTATGGTTGTGCTTTCACTGGTTGAGCTTGTTCCGGCAGTGGAAGTGCTTGCGTCTTCGGTGGTTGTGCTTGTTCCATCAGTGGTTGAAGGTGTGACTTCAGTGGATATTGTTGTGCTATCAGTGGTTGAGCTTGAGCCATCTGGGGAAGCGCTTGTGCCGTCGGTGGTTGAAGGTGTGACATCAGTGGTTATTGTTGTGCTTTCAGTGGTCAAACTTGAGCCATCAGTGGAAGTGCTTGTGCTAATGGTAGATGTGCTTGTTCCATCAGTGGTTGATGGTGTGCCATCAGTGGATATTGTTGTGCTATCAGTGGCCGAGCTTGACCCATCAGTGGAAATGGTTGATGGTGTGCCATCAGTGGTTATGGTCGTGCTTTCACTAGTTGAGCTTGTTCCGGCAGTGGAAGTGCTTGCGTCTTCGGTGGTTGTGCTTGTTCTTTCAGTGGTTGATGGTGTGCCATCAGTGGTTATGGTCGTGCTTTCACTGGTTGAGCTTGAGCCATCAGTGGAAGTGCTGGTGCTTTCGGTAGTGGTACTTGTTCCAGCTGTGTTTGAAGGTGTGCCATCAGTGGTTATGGTTGTGCTTTCACTGGTTGAGCTTGTTCCGGCAGTGGAAGTGCTTGCGTCTTCGGTAATTGTGCTTGTTCTTTCAGTGGTTGATGGAGTGAAATCAGTAGTTATTGTTGTGCTTTCAGTGGTCAAACTTGAGCCATCAGTGGAAGTGCTTGTGCTAATGGTAGATGTGCTTGTTCCATCAGTGGTTGATGGTGTGCCATCAGTGGTTATGGTCGGGCTTTGACCGGTTGAGCTTGAGCCATCAGGGGAAGTGCTTGTACTGTCGGTGGTTGTGCTTGTTCTTTCAGTGGTTGATGGAGTGAAATCAGTAGTTATTGTTGTGCTATCAGTGATTGAGCTTGAGCCATCTGGGGAAGCGCTTGTGCCGTCGGTGGTTGAAGGTGTGACATCAGTGGTTATTGTTGTGCTTTCAGTGGTCAAACTTGAGCCATCAGTGGAAGTGCTTGTGCTAATGGTAGATGTGCTTGTTCCATCAGTGGTTGATGGTGTGCCATCAGTGGATATTGTTGTGCTATCAGTGGCCGAGCTTGACCCATCAGTGGAAATGGTTGATGGTGTGCCATCAGTGGTTATGGTCGTGCTTTCACTGGTTGAGCTTGTTCCGGCAGTGGAAGTGCTTGCGTCTTCGGTGGTTGTGCTTGTTCTTTCAGTGGTTGATGGTGTGCCATCAGTGGTTATGGTCATGCTTTCACTGGTTGAGCTTGAGCCATCAGTGGAAGTGCTGGTGCTTTCGGTAGTGGTACTAGTTCCAGCTGTGGTTGAAGGTGTGCCATCAGTGGTTATGGTTGTGCTTTCACTGGTTGAGCTTGTTCCGGCAGTGGAAGTGCTTGCGTCTTCGGTGGTTGTGCTTGTTCCATCAGTGGTTGAAGGTGTGACTTCAGTGGATATTGTTGTGCTATCAGTGGTTGAGCTTGAGCCATCTGGGGAAGCGCTTGTGCCGTCGGTGGTTGAAGGTGTGCCATCAGTGGTTATGGTTGTGCTTTCACTGGTTGAGCTTGTTCCGGCAGTGGAAGTGCTTGCGTCTTCAGTGGTTGTGCTTGTTCCATCAGTGGTTGAAGGTGTGACTTCAGTGGATATTGTTGTGCTATCAGTGGTTGAGCTTGAGCCATCTGGGGAAGCGCTTGTGCCGTCGGTGGTTGAAGGTGTGCCATCAGTGGTTATGGTTGTGCTTTCACTGGTTGAGCTTGTTCCGGCAGTGGAAGTGCTTGCGTCTTCGGTGGTTGTGCTTGTTCTTTCAGTGGTTGATGGTGTGCCGTCAGTGGTTATGGTCGTGCTTTCACTGGTTGAGCTTGAGCCATCAGTGGAAGTGCTTGTGCTTTCGGTAGTGGTACTTGTTCCAGCTGTGGTTGAAGGTGTGCCATCAGTGGTTATGGTTGTGCTTTCACTGGTTGAGCTTGTTCCGGCAGTGGAAGTGCTTGCGTCTTCGGTGGTTGTGCTTGTTCCATCAGTGGTTGAAGGTGTGACTTCAGTGGATATTGTTGTGCTATCAGTGGCCGAGCTTGACCCATCAGTGGAAATGGTTGATGGTGTGCCATCAGTGGTTATGGTCGTGCTTTCACTGGTTGAGCTTGTTCCGGCAGTGGAAGTGCTTGCGTCTTCGGTGGTTGTGCTTGTTCCATCAGTGGTTGAAGGTGTGACTTCAGTGGATATTGTTGTGCTATCAGTGGTTGAGCTTGAGCCATCTGGGGAAGCGCTTGTGCCGTCGGTGGTTGAAGGTGTGACATCAGTGGTTATTGTTGTGCTTTCAGTGGTCAAACTTGAGCCATCAGTGGAAGTGCTTGTGCTAATGGTAGATGTGCTTGTTCCATCAGTGGTTGATGGTGTGCCATCAGTGGATATTGTTGTGCTATCAGTGGCCGAGCTTGACCCATCAGTGGAAATGGTTGATGGTGTGCCATCAGTGGTTATGGTCGTGCTTTCACTAGTTGAGCTTGTTCCGGCAGTGGAAGTGCTTGCGTCTTCGGTGGTTGTGCTTGTTCTTTCAGTGGTTGATGGTGTGCCGTCAGTGGTTATGGTTGTGCTTTCACTGGTTGAGCTTGTTCCGGCAGTGGAAGTGCTTGCGTCTTCGGTGGTTGTGCTTGTTCCATCAGTGGTTGAAGGTGTGACTTCAGTGGATATTGTTGTGCTATCAGTGGTTGAGCTTGAGCCATCTGGGGAAGCGCTTGTGCCGTCGGTGGTTGAAGGTGTGCCATCAGTGGTTATGGTTGTGCTTTCACTGGTTGAGCTTGTTCCGGCAGTGGAAGTGCTTGCGTCTTCGGTGGTTGTGCTTGTTCCATCAGTGGTTGATGGAGTGAAATCAGTAGTTATTGTTGTGCTTTCAGTGGTCAAACTTGAGCCATCAGTGGAAGTGCTTGTGCTAATGGTAGATGTGCTTGTTCCATCAGTGGTTGATGGTGTGCCATCAGTGGATATTGTTGTGCTATCAGTGGACGAGCTTGACCCATCAGTGGAAATGGTTGATGGTGTGCCATCAGTGGTTATGGTCGTGCTTTCACTAGTTGAGCTTGTTCCGGCAGTGGAAGTGCTTGCGTCTTCGGTGGTTGTGCTTGTTCTTTCAGTGGTTGATGGTGTGCCGTCAGTGGTTATGGTCGTGCTTTCACTGGTTGAGCTTGAGCCATCAGTAGAAGTGCTTGTGCTTTCGGTAGTGGTACTTGTTCCAGCTGTGGTTGAAGGTGTGCCATCAGTGGTTATGGTTGTGCTTTCACTGGTTGAGCTTGTTCCGGCAGTGGAAGTGCTTGCGTCTTCGGTGGTTGTGCTTGTTCCATCAGTGGTTGAAGGTGTGACTTCAGTGGATATTGTTGTGCTATCAGTGGTTGAGCTTGAGCCATCTGGGGAAGCGCTTGTGCCGTCGGTGGTTGAAGGTGTGCCATCAGTGGTTATGGTTGTGCTTTCACTGGTTGAGCTTGTTCCGGCAGTGGAAGTGCTTCCGTCTTCGGTGGTTGTGCTTGTTCCATCAGTGGTTGATGGAGTGAAATCAGTAGTTATTGTTGTGCTTTCAGTGGTCAAACTTGAGCCATCAGTGGAAGTGCTTGTGCTAATGGTAGATGTGCTTGTTCCATCAGTGGTTGATGGTGTGCCATCAGTGGATATTGTTGTGCTATCAGTGGCCGAGCTTGACCCATCAGTGGAAATGGTTGATGGTGTGCCATCAGTGGTTATGGTTGTGCTTTCACTGGTTGAGCTTGTTCCGGCAGTGGAAGTGCTTGCGTCTTCGGTGGTTGTGCTTGTTCCATCAGTGGTTGAAGGTGTGACTTCAGTGGATATTGTTGTGCTATCAGTGGTTGAGCTTGAGCCATCTGGGGAAGCGCTTGTGCCGTCGGTGGTTGAAGGTGTGACATCAGTGGTTATTGTTGTGCTTTCAGTGGTCAAACTTGAGCCATCAGTGGAAGTGCTTGTGCTAATGGTAGATGTGCTTGTTCCATCAGTGGTTGATGGTGTGCCATCAGTGGATATTGTTGTGCTATCAGTGGCCGAGCTTGACCCATCAGTGGAAATGGTTGATGGTGTGCCATCAGTGGTTATGGTCGTGCTTTCACTAGTTGAGCTTGTTCCGGCAGTGGAAGTGCTTGCGTCTTCGGTGGTTGTGCTTGTTCTTTCAGTGGTTGATGGTGTGCCGTCAGTGGTTATGGTTGTGCTTTCACTGGTTGAGCTTGTTCCGGCAGTGGAAGTGCTTGCGTCTTCGGTGGTTGTGCTTGTTCCATCAGTGGTTGAAGGTGTGACTTCAGTGGATATTGTTGTGCTATCAGTGGTTGAGCTTGAGCCATCTGGGGAAGCGCTTGTGCCGTCGGTGGTTGAAGGTGTGCCATCAGTGGTTATGGTTGTGCTTTCACTGGTTGAGCTTGTTCCGGCAGTGGAAGTGCTTCCGTCTTCGGTGGTTGTGCTTGTTCCATCAGTGGTTGATGGAGTGAAATCAGTAGTTATTGTTGTGCTTTCAGTGGTCAAACTTGAGCCATCAGTGGAAGTGCTTGTGCTAATGGTAGATGTGCTTGTTCCATCAGTGGTTGATGGTGTGCCATCAGTGGATATTGTTGTGCTATCAGTGGCCGAGCTTGACCCATCAGTGGAAATGGTTGATGGTGTGCCATCAGTGGTTATGGTCGTGCTTTCACTGGTTGAGCTTGTTCCGGCAGTGGAAGTGCTTGCGTCTTCGGTGGTTGTGCTTGTTCTTTCAGTGGTTGATGGTGTGCCATCAGTGGTTATGGTTGTGCTTTCACTGGTTGAGCTTGTTCCGGCAGTGGAAGTGCTTGCGTCTTCGGTGGTTGTGCTTGTTCCATCAGTGGTTGATGGTGTGCCATCAGTGGTTATGGTCGTGCTTTGACCGGTTGAGCTTGAGCCATCAGTGGAAGTGCTTGTACTGTCGGTGGTTGTGCTTGTTCTTTCAGTGGTTGATGGAGTGAAATCAGTAGTTATTGTTGTGCTTTCAGTGGTCAAACTTGAGCCATCAGTGGAAGTGCTTGTGCTAATGGTAGATGTGCTTGTTCCATCAGTGGTTGATGGTGTGCCATCAGTGGATATTGTTGTGCTATCAGTGGCCGAGCTTGACCCATCAGTGGAAATGGTTGATGGTGTGCCATCAGTGGTTATGGTCGTGCTTTCACTGGTTGAGCTTGTTCCGGCAGTGGAAGTGCTTGCGTCTTCGGTGGTTGTGCTTGTTCTTTCAGTGGTTGATGGTGTGCCATCAGTGGTTATGGTCGTGCTTTCACTGGTTGAGCTTGAGCCATCAGTGGAAGTGCTCGTGCTTTCGGTAGTGGTACTTGTTCCAGCTGTGGTTGAAGGTGTGCCATCAGTGGTTATGGTTGTGCTTTCACTGGTTGAGCTTGTTCCGGCAGTGGAAGTGCTTGCGTCTTCGGTGGTTGTGCTTGTTCCATCAGTGGTTGAAGGTGTGACTTCAGTGGATATTGTTGTGCTATCAGTGGTTGAGCTTGAGCCATCTGGGGAAGCGCTTGTGCCGTCGGTGGTTGAAGGTGTGCCATCAGTGGTTATGGTTGTGCTTTCACTGGTTGAGCTTGTTCCGGCAGTGGAAGTGCTTGCGTCTTCGGTGGTTGTGCTTGTTCCATCAGTGGTTGATGGAGTGAAATCAGTAGTTATTGTTGTGCTTTCAGTGGTCAAACTTGAGCCATCAGTGGAAGTGCTTGTGCTAATGGTAGATGTGCTTGTTCCATCAGTGGTTGATGGTGTGCCATCAGTGGATATTGTTGTGCTATCAGTGGCCGAGCTTGACCCATCAGTGGAAATGGTTGATGGTGTGCCATCAGTGGTTATGGTTGTGCTTTCACTGGTTGAGCTTGTTCCGGCAGTGGAAGTGCTTGCGTCTTCGGTGGTTGTGCTTGTTCTTTCAGTGGTTGATGGTGTGCCGTCAGTGGTTATGGTCGTGCTTTCACTGGTTGAGCTTGAGCCATCAGTGGAAGTGCTCGTGCTTTCGGTAGTGGTACTTGTTCCAGCTGTGGTTGAAGGTGTGCCATCAGTGGTTATGGTTGTGCTTTCACTGGTTGAGCTTGTTCCGGCAGTGGAAGTGCTTGCGTCTTCGGTGGTTGTGCTTGTTCCATCAGTGGTTGAAGGTGTGACTTCAGTGGATATTGTTGTGCTATCAGTGGTTGAGCTTGAGCCATCTGGGGAAGCGCTTGTGCCGTCGGTGGTTGAAGGTGTGACATCAGTGGTTATTGTTGTGCTTTCAGTGGTCAAACTTGAGCCATCAGTGGAAGTGCTTGTGCTAATGGTAGATGTGCTTGTTCCATCAGTGGTTGATGGTGTGCCATCAGTGGATATTGTTGTGCTATCAGTGGCCGAGCTTGACCCATCAGTGGAAATGGTTGATGGTGTGCCATCAGTGGTTATGGTCGTGCTTTCACTAGTTGAGCTTGTTCCGGCAGTGGAAGTGCTTGCGTCTTCGGTGGTTGTGCTTGTTCTTTCAGTGGTTGATGGTGTGCCGTCAGTGGTTATGGTCGTGCTTTCACTGGTTGAGCTTGAGCCATCAGTGGAAGTGCTGGTGCTTTCGGTAGTGGTACTTGTTCCAGCTGTGGTTGAAGGTGTGCCATCAGTGGTTATGGTTGTGCTTTCACTGGTTGAGCTTGTTCCGGCAGTGGAAGTGCTTGCGTCTTCGGTAATTGTGCTTGTTCTTTCAGTGGTTGATGGAGTGAAATCAGTAGTTATTGTTGTGCTTTCAGTGGTCAAACTTGAGCCATCAGTGGAAGTGCTTGTGCTAATGGTAGATGTGCTTGTTCCATCAGTGGTTGATGGTGTGCCATCAGTGGTTATGGTTGTGCTTTGACCAGTTGAGCTTGAGCCATCAGTGGAAGTGCTTGTACTGTCGGTGGTTGTGCTTGTTCTTTCAGTGGTTGATGGAGTGAAATCAGTAGTTATTGTTGTGCTATCAGTGATTGAGCTTGAGCCATCTGGGGAAGCGCTTGTGCCGTCGGTGGTTGAAGGTGTGACATCAGTGGTTATTGTTGTGCTTTCAGTGGTCAAACTTGAGCCATCAGTGGAAGTGCTTGTGCTAATGGTAGATGTGCTTGTTCCATCAGTGGTTGATGGTGTGCCATCAGTGGATATTGTTGTGCTATCAGTGGCCGAGCTTGACCCATCAGTGGAAATGGTTGATGGTGTGCCATCAGTGGTTATGGTCGTGGTTTCACTGGTTGAGCTTGTTCCGGCAGTGGAAGTGCTTGCGTCTTCGGTGGTTGTGCTTGTTCTTTCAGTGGTTGATGGTGTGCCATCAGTGGTTATGGTCATGCTTTCACTGGTTGAGCTTGAGCCATCAGTGGAAGTGCTGGTGCTTTCGGTAGTGGTACTAGTTCCAGCTGTGGTTGAAGGTGTGCCATCAGTGGTTATGGTTGTGCTTTCACTGGTTGAGCTTGTTCCGGCAGTGGAAGTGCTTGCGTCTTCGGTGGTTGTGCTTGTTCCATCAGTGGTTGAAGGTGTGACTTCAGTGGATATTGTTGTGCTATCAGTGGTTGAGCTTGAGCCATCTGGGGAAGCGCTTGTGCCGTCGGTGGTTGAAGGTGTGCCATCAGTGGTTATGGTTGTGCTTTCACTGGTTGAGCTTGTTCCGGCAGTGGAAGTGCTTGCGTCTTCGGTGGTTGTGCTTGTTCTTTCAGTGGTTGATGGTGTGCCATCAGTGGTTATGGTCGTGCTTTCACTGGTTGAGCTTGAGCCATCAGTGGAAGTGCTGGTGCTTTCGGTAGTGGTACTTGTTCCAGCTGTGGTTGAAGGTATGCCATCAGTGGTTATGGTTGTGCTTTCACTGGTTGAGCTTGTTCCGGCAGTGGAAGTGCTTGCGTCTTCGGTGGTTGTGCTTGTTCCATCAGTGGTTGAAGGTGTGACTTCAGTGGATATTGTTGTGCTATCAGTGGTTGAGCTTGAGCCATCTGGGGAAGCGCTTGTGCCGTCGGTGGTTGAAGGTGTGACATCAGTGGTTATTGTTGTGCTTTCAGTGGTCAAACTTGAGCCATCAGTGGAAGTGCTTGTGCTAATGGTAGATGTGCTTGTTCCATCAGTGGTTGATGGTGTGCCATCAGTGGATATTGTTGTGCTATCAGTGGCCGAGCTTGACCCATCAGTGGAAATGGTTGATGGTGTGCCATCAGTGGTTATGGTCGTGCGTTCACTAGTTGAGCTTGTTCCGGCAGTGGAAGTGCTTGCGTCTTCGGTGGTTGTGCTTGTTCTTTCAGTGGTTGATGGTGTGCCGTCAGTGGTTATGGTTGTGCTTTCACTGGTTGAGCTTGTTCCGGCAGTGGAAGTGCTTGCGTCTTCGGTGGTTGTGCTTGTTCCATCAGTGGTTGAAGGTGTGACTTCAGTGGATATTGTTGTGCTATCAGTGGTTGAGCTTGAGCCATCTGGGGAAGCGCTTGTGCCGTCGGTGGTTGAAGGTGTGACATCAGTGGTTATTGTTGTGCTTTCAGTGGTCAAACTTGAGCCATCAGTGGAAGTGCTTGTGCTAATGGTAGATGTGCTTGTTCCATCAGTGGTTGATGGTGTGCCATCAGTGGATATTGTTGTGCTATCAGTGGCCGAGCTTGACCCATCAGTGGAAATGGTTGATGGTGTGCCATCAGTGGTTATGGTCGTGCTTTCACTAGTTGAGCTTGTTCCGGCAGTGGAAGTGCTTGCGTCTTCGGTGGTTGTGCTTGTTCTTTCAGTGGTTGATGGTGTGCCGTCAGTGGTTATGGTTGTGCTTTCACTGGTTGAGCTTGTTCCGGCAGTGGAAGTGCTTGCGTCTTCGGTGGTTGTGCTTGTTCCATCAGTAGTTGATGGAGTGAAATCAGTAGTTATTGTTGTGCTTTCAGTGGTCAAACTTGAGCCATCAGTGGAAGTGCTTGTGCTAATGGTAGATGTGCTTGTTCCATCAGTGGTTGATGGTGTGCCATCAGTGGATATTGTTGTGCTATCAGTGGCCGAGCTTGACCCATCAGTGGAAATGGTTGATGGTGTGCCATCAGTGGTTATGGTCGTGCTTTCACTGGTTGAGCTTGTTCCGGCAGTGGAAGTGCTTGCGTCTTCGGTGGTTGTGCTTGTTCTTTCAGTGGTTGATGGTGTGCCGTCAGTGGTTATGGTCGTGCTTTCACTGGTTGAGCTTGAGCCATCAGTGGAAGTGCTTGTGCTTTCGGTAGTGGTACTTGTTCCAGCTGTGGTTGAAGGTGTGCCATCAGTGGTTATGGTTGTGCTTTCACTGGTTGAGCTTGTTCCGGCAGTGGAAGTGCTTGCGTCTTCGGTGGTTGTGCTTGTTCCATCAGTGGTTGAAGGTGTGACTTCAGTGGATATTGTTGTGCTATCAGTGGTTGAGCTTGAGCCATCTGGGGAAGCGCTTGTGCCGTCGGTGGTTGAAGGTGTGACATCAGTGGTTATTGTTGTGCTTTCAGTGGTCAAACTTGAGCCATCAGTGGAAGTGCTTGTGCTAATGGTAGATGTGCTTGTTCCATCAGTGGTTGATGGTGTGCCATCAGTGGATATTGTTGTGCTATCAGTGGCCGAGCTTGACCCATCAGTGGAAATGGTTGATGGTGTGCCATCAGTGGTTATGGTCGTGCTTTCACTAGTTGAGCTTGTTCCGGCAGTGGAAGTGCTTGCGTCTTCGGTGGTTGTGCTTGTTCTTTCAGTGGTTGATGGTGTGCCATCAGTGGTTATGGTCGTGCTTTCACTGGTTGAGCTTGAGCCATCAGTGGAAGTGCTGGTGCTTTCGGTAGTGGTACTTGTTCCAGCTGTGTTTGAAGGTGTGCCATCAGTGGTTATGGTTGTGCTTTCACTGGTTGAGCTTGTTCCGGCAGTGGAAGTGCTTGCGTCTTCGGTAATTGTGCTTGTTCTTTCAGTGGTTGATGGAGTGAAATCAGTAGTTATTGTTGTGCTTTCAGTGGTCAAACTTGAGCCATCAGTGGAAGTGCTTGTGCTAATGGTAGATGTGCTTGTTCCATCAGTGGTTGATGGTGTGCCATCAGTGGTTATGGTCGGGCTTTGACCGGTTGAGCTTGAGCCATCAGGGGAAGTGCTTGTACTGTCGGTGGTTGTGCTTGTTCTTTCAGTGGTTGATGGAGTGAAATCAGTAGTTATTGTTGTGCTATCAGTGATTGAGCTTGAGCCATCTGGGGAAGCGCTTGTGCCGTCGGTGGTTGAAGGTGTGACATCAGTGGTTATTGTTGTGCTTTCAGTGGTCAAACTTGAGCCATCAGTGGAAGTGCTTGTGCTAATGGTAGATGTGCTTGTTCCATCAGTGGTTGATGGTGTGCCATCAGTGGATATTGTTGTGCTATCAGTGGCCGAGCTTGACCCATCAGTGGAAATGGTTGATGGTGTGCCATCAGTGGTTATGGTCGTGCTTTCACTGGTTGAGCTTGTTCCGGCAGTGGAAGTGCTTGCGTCTTCGGTGGTTGTGCTTGTTCTTTCAGTGGTTGATGGTGTGCCATCAGTGGTTATGGTCATGCTTTCACTGGTTGAGCTTGAGCCATCAGTGGAAGTGCTGGTGCTTTCGGTAGTGGTACTAGTTCCAGCTGTGGTTGAAGGTGTGCCATCAGTGGTTATGGTTGTGCTTTCACTGGTTGAGCTTGTTCCGGCAGTGGAAGTGCTTGCGTCTTCGGTGGTTGTGCTTGTTCCATCAGTGGTTGAAGGTGTGACTTCAGTGGATATTGTTGTGCTATCAGTGGTTGAGCTTGAGCCATCTGGGGAAGCGCTTGTGCCGTCGGTGGTTGAAGGTGTGCCATCAGTGGTTATGGTTGTGCTTTCACTGGTTGAGCTTGTTCCGGCAGTGGAAGTGCTTGCGTCTTCAGTGGTTGTGCTTGTTCCATCAGTGGTTGAAGGTGTGACTTCAGTGGATATTGTTGTGCTATCAGTGGTTGAGCTTGAGCCATCTGGGGAAGCGCTTGTGCCGTCGGTGGTTGAAGGTGTGCCATCAGTGGTTATGGTTGTGCTTTCACTGGTTGAGCTTGTTCCGGCAGTGGAAGTGCTTGCGTCTTCGGTGGTTGTGCTTGTTCTTTCAGTGGTTGATGGTGTGCCGTCAGTGGTTATGGTCGTGCTTTCACTGGTTGAGCTTGAGCCATCAGTGGAAGTGCTTGTGCTTTCGGTAGTGGTACTTGTTCCAGCTGTGGTTGAAGGTGTGCCATCAGTGGTTATGGTTGTGCTTTCACTGGTTGAGCTTGTTCCGGCAGTGGAAGTGCTTGCGTCTTCGGTGGTTGTGCTTGTTCCATCAGTGGTTGAAGGTGTGACTTCAGTGGATATTGTTGTGCTATCAGTGGTTGAGCTTGAGCCATCTGGGGAAGCGCTTGTGCCGTCGGTGGTTGAAGGTGTGACATCAGTGGTTATTGTTGTGCTTTCAGTGGTCAAACTTGAGCCATCAGTGGAAGTGCTTGTGCTAATGGTAGATGTGCTTGTTCCATCAGTGGTTGATGGTGTGCCATCAGTGGATATTGTTGTGCTATCAGTGGCCGAGCTTGACCCATCAGTGGAAATGGTTGATGGTGTGCCATCAGTGGTTATGGTCGTGCTTTCACTAGTTGAGCTTGTTCCGGCAGTGGAAGTGCTTGCGTCTTCGGTGGTTGTGCTTGTTCTTTCAGTGGTTGATGGTGTGCCGTCAGTGGTTATGGTTGTGCTTTCACTGGTTGAGCTTGTTCCGGCAGTGGAAGTGCTTGCGTCTTCGGTGGTTGTGCTTGTTCCATCAGTGGTTGAAGGTGTGACTTCAGTGGATATTGTTGTGCTATCACTGGTTGAGCTTGAGCCATCTGGGGAAGCGCTTGTGCCGTCGGTGGTTGAAGGTGTGCCATCAGTGGTTATGGTTGTGCTTTCACTGGTTGAGCTTGTTCCGGCAGTGGAAGTGCTTGCGTCTTCGGTGGTTGTGCTTGTTCCATCAGTGGTTGATGGAGTGAAATCAGTAGTTATTGTTGTGCTTTCAGTGGTCAAACTTGAGCCATCAGTGGAAGTGCTTGTGCTAATGGTAGATGTGCTTGTTCCATCAGTGGTTGATGGTGTGCCATCAGTGGATATTGTTGTGCTATCAGTGGCCGAGCTTGACCCATCAGTGGAAATGGTTGATGGTGTGCCATCAGTGGTTATGGTCGTGCTTTCACTGGTTGAGCTTGTTCCGGCAGTGGAAGTGCTTGCGTCTTCGGTGGTTGTGCTTGTTCTTTCAGTGGTTGATGGTGTGCCGTCAGTGGTTATGGTCGTGCTTTCACTGGTTGAGCTTGAGCCATCAGTGGAAGTGCTTGTGCTTTCGGTAGTGGTACTTGTTCCAGCTGTGGTTGAAGGTGTGCCATCAGTGGTTATGGTTGTGCTTTCACTGGTTGAGCTTGTTCCGGCAGTGGAAGTGCTTGCGTCTTCGGTGGTTGTGCTTGTTCCATCAGTGGTTGAAGGTGTGACTTCAGTGGATATTGTTGTGCTATCAGTGGTTGAGCTTGAGCCATCTGGGGAAGCGCTTGTGCCGTCGGTGGTTGAAGGTGTGACATCAGTGGTTATTGTTGTGCTTTCAGTGGTCAAACTTGAGCCATCAGTGGAAGTGCTTGTGCTAATGGTAGATGTGCTTGTTCCATCAGTGGTTGATGGTGTGCCATCAGTGGATATTGTTGTGCTATCAGTGGCCGAGCTTGACCCATCAGTGGAAATGGTTGATGGTGTGCCATCAGTGGTTATGGTCGTGCTTTCACTAGTTGAGCTTGTTCCGGCAGTGGAAGTGCTTGCGTCTTCGGTGGTTGTGCTTGTTCTTTCAGTGGTTGATGGTGTGCCGTCAGTGGTTATGGTCGTGCTTTCACTGGTTGAGCTTGAGCCATCAGTGGAAGTGCTGGTGCTTTCGGTAGTGGTACTTGTTCCAGCTGTGTTTGAAGGTGTGCCATCAGTGGTTATGGTTGTGCTTTCACTGGTTGAGCTTGTTCCGGCAGTGGAAGTGCTTGCGTCTTCGGTAATTGTGCTTGTTCTTTCAGTGGTTGATGGAGTGAAATCAGTAGTTATTGTTGTGCTTTCAGTGGTCAAACTTGAGCCATCAGTGGAAGTGCTTGTGCTAATGGTAGATGTGCTTGTTCCATCAGTGGTTGATGGTGTGCCATCAGTGGTTATGGTTGTGCTTTGACCGGTTGAGCTTGAGCCATCAGTGGAAGTGCTTGTACTGTCGGTGGTTGTGCTTGTTCTTTCAGTGGTTGATGGAGTGAAATCAGTAGTTATTGTTGTGCTTTCAGTGGTCAAACTTGAGCCATCAGTGGTAGTGCTTGTGCTAATGGTAGATGTGCTTGTTCCATCAGTGGTTGATGGTGTGCCATCAGTGGTTATGGTTGTGCTTTGACCGGTTGAGCTTGAGCCATCAGTGGAACTGCTTGTACTGTCGGTGGTTGTGCTTGTTCTTTCAGTGGTTGATGGAGTGAAATCAGTAGTTATTGTTGTGCTTTCAGTGGTCAAACTTGAGCCATCAGTGGAAGTGCTTGTGCTAATGGTAGATGTGCTTGTTCCATCAGTGGTTGATGGTGTGCCATCAGTGGATATTGTTGTGCTATCAGTGGCCGAGCTTGACCCATCAGTGGAAATGGTTAATGGTGTGCCATCAGTGGTTATGGTCGTGCTTTCACTGGTTGAGCTTGTTCCGGCAGTGGAAGTGCTTGCGTCTTCGGTGGTTGTGCTTGTTCTTT
The DNA here is from genome assembly GCA_911387795.2 of Apamea monoglypha. Taxonomy (NCBI): domain Eukaryota; kingdom Metazoa; phylum Arthropoda; class Insecta; order Lepidoptera; family Noctuidae; genus Apamea; species Apamea monoglypha. The sequence goes on from OU426932.1 coordinate 10,784,340, forward strand.
CAGTGGTTGATGGTGTGCCGTCAGTGGTTATGGTCGTGCTTTCACTGGTTGAGCTTGAGCCATCAGTGGAAGTGCTTGTGCTTTCGGTAGTGGTACTTGTTCCAGCTGTGGTTGAAGGTGTGCCATCAGTGGTTATGGTTGTGCTTTCACTGGTTGAGCTTGTTCCGGCAGTGGAAGTGCTTGCGTCTTCGGTGGTTGTGCTTGTTCCATCAGTGGTTGAAGGTGTGACTTCAGTGGATATTGTTGTGCTATCAGTGGTTGAGCTTGAGCCATCTGGGGAAGCGCTTGTGCCGTCGGTGGTTGAAGGTGTGACATCAGTGGTTATTGTTGTGCTTTCAGTGGTCAAACTTGAGCCATCAGTGGAAGTGCTTGTGCTAATGGTAGATGTGCTTGTTCCATCAGTGGTTGATGGTGTGCCATCAGTGGATATTGTTGTGCTATCAGTGGCCGAGCTTGACCCATCAGTGGAAATGGTTGATGGTGTGCCATCAGTGGTTATGGTCGTGCTTTCACTAGTTGAGCTTGTTCCGGCAGTGGAAGTGCTTGCGTCTTCGGTGGTTGTGCTTGTTCTTTCAGTGGTTGATGGTGTGCCGTCAGTGGTTATGGTCGTGCTTTCACTGGTTGAGCTTGAGCCATCAGTGGAAGTGCTGGTGCTTTCGGTAGTGGTACTTGTTCCAGCTGTTTTTGAAGGTGTGCCATCAGTGGTTATGGTTGTGCTTTCACTGGTTGAGCTTGTTGCGGCAGTGGAAGTGCTTGCGTCTTCGGTAATTGTGCTTGTTCTTTCAGTGGTTGATGGAGTGAAATCAGTAGTTATTGTTGTGCTTTCAGTGGTCAAACTTGAGCCATCAGTGGAAGTGCTTGTGCTAATGGTAGATGTGCTTGTTCCATCAGTGGTTGATGGTGTGCCATCAGTGGTTATGGTTGTGCTTTGACCAGTTGAGCTTGAGCCATCAGTGGAAGTGCTTGTACTGTCGGTGGTTGTGCTTGTTCTTTCAGTGGTTGATGGAGTGAAATCAGTAGTTATTGTTGTGCTTTTAGTGGTCAAACTTGAGCCATCAGTGGAAGTGCTTGTGCTAATGGTAGATGTGCTTGTTCCATCAGTGGTTGATGGTGTGCCATCAGTGGTTATGGTCGGGCTTTGACCGGTTGAGCTTGAGCCATCAGGGGAAGTGCTTGTACTGTCGGTGGTTGTGCTTGTTCTTTCAGTGGTTGATGGAGTGAAATCAGTAGTTATTGTTGTGCTATCAGTGATTGAGCTTGAGCCATCTGGGGAAGCGCTTGTGCCGTCGGTGGTTGAAGGTGTGACATCAGTGGTTATTGTTGTGCTTTCAGTGGTCAAACTTGAGCCATCAGTGGAAGTGCTTGTGCTAATGGTAGATGTGCTTGTTCCATCAGTGGTTGATGGTGTGCCATCAGTGGATATTGTTGTGCTATCAGTGGCCGAGCTTGACCCATCAGTGGAAATGGTTGATGGTGTGCCATCAGTGGTTATGGTCGTGCTTTCACTGGTTGAGCTTGTTCCGGCAGTGGAAGTGCTTGCGTCTTCGGTGGTTGTGCTTGTTCTTTCAGTGGTTGATGGTGTGCCATCAGTGGTTATGGTCATGCTTTCACTGGTTGAGCTTGAGCCATCAGTGGAAGTGCGGGTGCTTTCGGTAGTGGTACTAGTTCCAGCTGTGGTTGAAGGTGTGCCATCAGTGGTTATGGTTGTGCTTTCACTGGTTGAGCTTGTTCCGGCAGTGGAAGTGCTTGCGTCTTCGGTGGTTGTGCTTGTTCCATCAGTGGTTGAAGGTGTGACTTCAGTGGATATTGTTGTGCTATCAGTGGTTGAGCTTGAGCCATCTGGGGAAGCGCTTGTGCCGTCGGTGGTTGAAGGTGTGCCATCAGTGGTTATGGTTGTGCTTTCACTGGTTGAGCTTGTTCCGGCAGTGGAAGTGCTTGCGTCTTCGGTGGTTGTGCTTGTTCCATCAGTGGTTGAAGGTGTGACTTCAGTGGATATTGTTGTGCTATCAGTGGTTGAGCTTGAGCCATCTGGGGAAGCGCTTGTGCCGTCGGTGGTTGAAGGTGTGCCATCAGTGGTTATGGTTGTGCTTTCACTGGTTGAGCTTGTTCCGGCAGTGGAAGTGCTTGCGTCTTCGGTGGTTGTGCTTGTTCCATCAGTGGTTGATGGAGTGAAATCAGTAGTTATTGTTGTGCTTTCAGTGGTCAAACTTGAGCCATCAGTGGAAGTGCTTGTGCTAATGGTAGATGTGCTTGTTCCATCAGTGGTTGATGGTGTGCCATCAGTGGATATTGTAGTGCTATCAGTGGCCGAGCTTGACCCATCAGTGGAAATGGTTGATGGTGTGCCATCAGTGGTTATGGTCGTGCTTTCACTGGTTGAGCTTGTTCCGGCAGTGGAAGTGCTTGCGTTTTCGGTGGTTGTGCTTGTTCTTTCAGTGGTTGACGGTGTGCCGTCAGTGGTTATGGTCGTGCTTTCACTGGTTGAGCTTGAGCCATCAGTGGAAGTGCTTGTGCTTTCGGTAGTGGTACTTGTTCCAGCTGTGGTTGAAGGTGTGCCATCAGTGGTTATGGTTGTGCTTTCACTGGTTGAGCTTGTTCCGGCAGTGGAAGTGCTTGCGTCTTCGGTGGTTGTGCTTGTTCCATCAGTGGTTGAAGGTGTGACTTCAGTGGATATTGTTGTGCTATCAGTGGTTGAGCTTGAGCCATCTGGGGAAGCGCTTGTGCCGTCGGTGGTTGAAGGTGTGACATCAGTGGTTATTGTTGTGCTTTCAGTGGTCAAACTTGAGCCATCAGTGGAAGTGCTTGTGCTAATGGTAGATGTGCTTGTTCCATCAGTGGTTGATGGTGTGCCATCAGTGGATATTGTTGTGCTATCAGTGGCCGAGCTTGACCCATCAGTGGAAATGGTTGATGGTGTGCCATCAGTGGTTATGGTCGTGCTTTCACTAGTTGAGCTTGTTCCGGCAGTGGAAGTGCTTGCGTCTTCGGTGGTTGTGCTTGTTCTTTCAGTGGTTGATGGTGTGCCGTCAGTGGTTATGGTCGTGCTTTCACTGGTTGAGCTTGAGCCATCAGTGGAAGTGCTGGTGCTTTCGGTAGTGGTACTTGTTCCAGCTGTGTTTGAAGGTGTGCCATCAGTGGTTATGGTTGTGCTTTCACTGGTTGAGCTTGTTCCGGCAGTGGAAGTGCTTGCGTCTTCGGTGGTTGTGCTTGTTCCATCAGTGGTTGAAGGTGTGACTTCAGTGGATATTGTTGTGCTATCAGTGGTTGAGCTTGAGCCATCTGGGGAAGCGCTTGTGCCGTCGGTGGTTGAAGGTGTGACATCAGTGGTTATTGTTGTGCTTTCAGTGGTCAAACTTGAGCCATCAGTGGAAGTGCTTGTGCTAATGGTAGATGTGCTTGTTCCATCAGTGGTTGATGGTGTGCCATCAGTGGATATTGTTGTGCTATCAGTGGCCGAGCTTGACCCATCAGTGGAAATGGTTGATGGTGTGCCATCAGTGGTTATGGTCGTGCTTTCACTGGTTGAGCTAGTTTCGGCAGTGGAAGTGCTTGCGTCTTCGGTAATTGTGCTTGTTCTTTCAGTGGTTGATGGAGTGAAATCAGTAGTTATTGTTGTGCTTTCAGTGGTCAAACTTGAGCCATCAGTGGAAGTGCTTGTGCTAATGGTAGATGTGCTTGTTCCATCAGTGGTTATGGTCGTGCTTTGACCGGTTGAGCTTGAGCCATCAGTGGAAGTGCTTGTACTGTCGGTGGTTGTGCTTGTTCCATCAGTGGTTGATGGTGTGCCATCAGTGGATATTGTCGTGCTTTCACTGGTTGAGCTTGAGCCATCAGTGGAAGTGCTTGTGCTTTCGGTAGTGGTACTTGTTCCAGCTGTGGTTGAAGGTGTGCCATCAGTGGTTATGGTTGTGCTTTCACTGGTTGAGCTTGTTCCGGCAGTGGAAGTGCTTGCGTCTTCGGTGGTTGTGCTTGTTCCATCAGTGGTTGAAGGTGTGACTTCAGTGGATATTGTTGTGCTATCAGTGGTTGAGCTTGAGCCATCAGTGGAAATGGTTGATGGTGTGCCATCAGTGGTTATGGTCGTGCTTTCACTGGTTGAGCTTGTTTCGGCAGTGGAAGTGCTTGCGTCTTCGGTGGTAGTGCTTGTTCTTTCAGTGGTTGATGGAGTGAAATCAGTAGTTATTGTTGTGCTTTCAGTGGTCAAACTTGAGCCATCAGTGGAAGTGCTTGTGCTAATGGTAGATGTGCTTGTTCCATCAGTGGTTGATGGTGTGCCATCAGTGGTTATGGTCGTGCTTTGACCGGTTGAACTTGAGCCATCAGTGGAAGTGCTTGTACTGTCGGTGGTTGTGCTTGTTCTTTCAGTGGTTGATGGAGTGAAATCAGTAGTTATTGTTGTGCTTTCAGTGGTCAAACTTGAGCCATCAGTGGAAGTGCTTGTGCTTATGGTAGGTGTGCTTGTTCCATCAGTGGTTGATGGTGTGCCATCAGTGGTTATGGTCGTGCTTTCACTGGTTGAGCTTGAGCCATCAGTGGAAGTGCTGGTGCTTTCGGTAGTGGTACTTGTTCCAGCTGTGGTTGAAGGTATGCCATCAGTGGTTATGGTTGTGCTTTCACTGGTTGAGCTTGTTCCGGCAGTGGAAGTGCTTGCGTCTTCGGTGGTTGTGCTTGTTCCATCAGTGGTTGAAGGTGTGACTTCAGTGGATATTGTTGTGCTATCAGTGGTTGAGCTTGAGCCATCTGGGGAAGCGCTTGTGCCGTCGGTGGTTGAAGGTGTGACATCAGTGGTTATTGTTGTGCTTTCAGTGGTCAAACTTGAGCCATCAGTGGAAGTGCTTGTGCTAATGGTAGATGTGCTTGTTCCATCAGTGGTTGATGGTGTGCCATCAGTGGATATTGTTGTGCTATCAGTGGCCGAGCTTGACCCATCAGTGGAAATGGTTGATGGTGTGCCATCAGTGGTTATGGTCGTGCTTTCACTGGTTGAGCTAGTTTCGGCAGTGGAAGTGCTTGCGTCTTCGGTAATTGTGCTTGTTCTTTCAGTGGTTGATGGAGTGAAATCAGTAGTTATTGTTGTGCTTTCAGTGGTCAAACTTGAGCCATCAGTGGAAGTGCTTGTGCTAATGGTAGATGTGCTTGTTCCATCAGTGGTTGATGGTGTGCCATCAGTGGTTATGGTTGTGCTTTGACCGGTTGAGCTTGAGCCATCAGTGGAAGTGCTTGTACTGTCGGTGGTTGTGCTTGTTCTTTCAGTGGTTGATGGAGTGAAATCAGTAGTTATTGTTGTGCTTTCAGTGGTCAAACTTGAGCCATCAGTGGAAGTGCTTGTGCTAATGGTAGATGTGCTTGTTCCATCAGTGGTTGATGGTGTGCCATCAGTGGATATTGTTGTGCTATCAGTGGCCGAGCTTGACCCATCAGTGGAAATGGTTGATGGTGTGCCATCAGTGGTTATGGTCGTGCTTTCACTGGTTGAGCTTGTTCCGGCAGTGGAAGTGCTTGCGTCTTCGGTGGTTGTGCTTGTTCTTTCAGTGGTTGATGGTGTGCCGTCAGTGGTTATGGTCGTGCTTTCACTGGTTGAGCTTGAGCCATCAGTGGAAGTGCTTGTGCTTTCGGTAGTGGTACTTTTTGCAGCTGTGGTTGAAGGTGTGCCATCAGTGGTTATGGTTGTGCTTTCACTGGTTGAGCTTGTTCCGGCAGTGGAAGTGCTTGCGTCTTCGGTGGTTGTGCTTGTTCCATCAGTGGTTGAAGGTGTGACTTCAGTGGATATTGTTGTGCTATCAGTGGTTGAGCTTGAGCCATCTGGGGAAGCGCTTGTGCCGTCGGTGGTTGAAGGTGTGACATCAGTGGTTATTGTTGTGCTTTCAGTGGTCAAACTTGAGCCATCAGTGGAAGTGCTTGTGCTAATGGTAGATGTGCTTGTTCCATCAGTGGTTGATGGTGTGCCATCAGTGGATATTGTTGTGCTATCAGTGGCCGAGCTTGACCCATCAGTGGAAATGGTTGATGGTGTGCCATCAGTGGTTATGGTCGTGCTTTCACTGGTTGAGCTTGTTCCGGCTGTGGAAGTGCTTGCGTCTTCGGTGGTTGTGCTTGTTCTTTCAGTGGTTGATGGTGTGCCATCAGTGGTTATGGTCGTGCTTTCACTGGTTGAGCTTGAGCCATCAGTGGAAGTGCTGGTGCTTTCGGTAGTGGTACTAGTTCCAGCTGTGGTTGAAGGTGTGCCATCAGTGGTTATGGTTGTGCTTTCACTGGTTGAGCTTGTTCCGGCAGTGGAAGTGCTTGCGTCTTCGGTGGTTGTGCTTGTTCCATCAGTGGTTGAAGGTGTGACTTCAGTGGATATTGTTGTGCTATCAGTGTTTGAGCTTGAGCCATCTGGGGAAGCGCTTGTGCCGTCGGTGGTTGAAGGTGTGCCATCAGTGGTTATGGTTGTGCTTTCACTGGTTGAGCTTGTTCCGGCAGTGGAAGTGCTTGCGTCTTCGGTGGTTGTGCTTGTTCCATCAGTGGTTGATGGAGTGAAATCAGTAGTTATTGTTGTGCTTTCAGTGGTCAAACTTGAGCCATCAGTGGAAGTGCTTGTGCTAATGGTAGATGTGCTTGTTCCATCAGTGGTTGATGGTGTGCCATCAGTGGATATTGTTGTGCTATCAGTGGCCGAGCTTGACCCATCAGTGGAAATGGTTGATGGTGTGCCATCAGTGGTTATGGTCGTGCTTTCACTGGTTGAGCTTGTTCCGGCAGTGGAAGTGCTTGCGTCTTCGGTGGTTGTGCTTGTTCTTTCAGTGGTTGATGGTGTGCCGTCAGTGGTTATGGTCGTGCTTTCACTGGTTGAGCTTGAGCCATCAGTGGAAGTGCTTGTGCTTTCGGTAGTGGTACTTGTTCCAGCTGTGGTTGAAGGTGTGCCATCAGTGGTTATGGTTGTGCTTTCACTGGTTGAGCTTGTTCCGGCAGTGGAAGTGCTTGCGTCTTCGGTGGTTGTGCTTGTTCCAGCAGTGGTTGAAGGTGTGCCATCAGTGGTTATTGTTGTGCTTTCAGTGGTCAAACTTGAGCCATCAGTGGAAGTGCTTGTGCTAATGGTAGATGTGCTTGTTCCATCAGTGGTTGATGGTGTGCCATCAGTGGATATTGTTGTGCTATCAGTGGCCGAGCTTGACCCATCAGTGGAAATGGTTGATGGTGTGCCATCAGTGGTTATGGTCGTGCTTTCACTGGTTGAGCTTGTTTCGGCAGTGGAAGTGCTTGCGTCTTCGGTGGTTGTGCTTGTTCTTTCAGTGGTTGATGGAGTGAAATGAGTAGTTATTGTTGTGCTTTCAGTGGTCAAACTTGAGCCATCAGTGGAAATGGTTGATGGTGTGCCATCAGTGGTTATGGTCGTGCTTTCACTGGTTGAGCTTGTTCCGGCAGTGGAAGTGCTTGCGTCTTCGGTGGTTGTGCTTGTTCTTTCAGTGGTTGATGGTGTGCCATCAGTGGTTATGGTCGTGCTTTCACTGGTTGAGCTTGAGCCATCAGTGGAAGTGCTTGTGCTTTCGGTAGTGGTACTTGTTCCAGCTGTGGTTGAAGGTGTGCCATCAGTGGTTATGGTTGTGCTTTCACTGGTTGAGCTTGTTCCGGCAGTGGAAGTGCTTGCGTCTTCGGTGGTTGTGCTTGTTCCATCAGTGGTTGAAGGTGTGACTTCAGTGGATATTGTTGTGCTATCAGTGGTTGAACTTGAGCCATCAGTGGAAGTGCTTGTGCTAATGGTAGATGTGCTTGTTCCATCAGTGGTTATGGTCGTGCTTTGACCGGTTGAGCTTGAGCCATCAGTGGAAGTGCTTGTACTGTCGGTGGTTGTGCTTGTTCCATCAGTGGTTGATGGTGTGCCATCAGTGGATATTATTGTGCTATCAGTGGCCGAGCTTGACCCATCAGTGGAAATGGTTGATGGTGTGCCATCAGTGGTTATGGTCGTGCTTTCACTGGTTGAGCTTGTTCCGGCAGTGGAAGTGCTTGCGTCTTCGGTGGTTGTGCTTGTTCCATCAGTGGTTGATGGTGTGCCATCAGTGGTTATGGTCATGCTTTGACCGGTTGAGCTTGAGCCATCAGTGGAAGTGCTTGTACTGTCGGTGGTTGTTCTTGTTCTTTCAGTGGTTGATGGAGTGAAATCAGTAGTTATTGTTGTGCTTTCAGTGGTCAAACTTGAGCCATCAGTGGAAGTGCTTGTGCTAATGGTAGATGTGCTTGTTCCATCAGTGGTTGATGGTGTGCCATCAGTGGATATTGTTGTGCTATCAGTGGCCGAGCTTGACCCATCAGTGGAAATGGTTGATGGTGTGCCATCAGTGGTTATGGTCGTGCTTTCACTGGTTGAGCTTGTTTCGGCAGTGGAAGTGCTTGCGTCTTCGGTGGTTGTGCTTGTTCTTTCAGTGGTTGATGGAGTGAAATCAGTAGTTATTGTTGTGCTTTCAGTGGTCAAACTTGAGCCATCAGTGGAAGTGCTTGTGCTAATGGTAGATGTGCTTGTTCCATCAGTGGTTGATGGTGTGCCATCAGTGGTTATGGTTGTGCTTTGACCGGTTGGGCTTGAGCCATCAGTGGAAGTGCTTGTACTGTCGGTGGTTGTGCTTGTTCTTTCAGTGGTTGATGGAGTGAAATCAGTAGTTATTGTTGTGCTTTCAGTGGTCAAACTTGAGCCATCAGTGGAAGTGCTTGTGCTAATGGTAGATGTGCTTGTTCCATCAGTGGTTGATGGTGTGCCATCAGTGGATATTGTTGTGCTATCAGTGGCCGAGCTTGACCCATCAGTGGAAATGGTTGATGGTGTGCCATCAGTGGTTATGGTCGTGCTTTCACTGGTTGCGCTTGAGCCATCAGTGGAAGTGCTTGTGCTTTCGGTAGTGGTACTTGTTCCAGCTGTGGTTGAAGGTGTGCCATCAGTGGTTATGGTTGTGCTTTCACTGGTTGAGCTTGTTCCGGCAGTGGAAGTGCTTGCGTCTTCGGTGGTTGTGCTTGTTCCATCAGTGGTTGAAGGTGTGACTTCAGTGGATATTGTTGTGCTATCAGTGGTTGAGCTTGAGCCATCTGGGGAAGCGCTTGTGCCGTCGGTGGTTGAAGGTGTGACATCAGTGGTTATTGTTGTGCTTTCAGTGGTCAAACTTGAGCCATCAGTGGAAGTGCTTGTGCTAATGGTAGATGTGCTTGTTCCATCAGTGGTTGATGGTGTGCCATCAGTGGATATTGTTGTGCTATCAGTGGCCGAGCTTGACCCATCAGTGGAAATGGTTGATGGTGTGCCATCAGTGGTTATGGTCGTGCTTTCACTGGTTGAGCTTGTTTCGGCAGTGGAAGTGCTTGCGTCTTCGGTGGTTGTGCTTGTTCTTTCAGTGGTTGATGGAGTGAAATCAGTAGTTATTGTTGTGCTTTCAGTAGTCAAACTTGAGCCATCAGTGGAAGTGCTTGTGCTAATGGTAGATGTGCTTGTTCCATCAGTGGTTGATGGTGTGCCATCAGTGGTTATGGTTGTGCTTTGACCGGTTGAGCTTGAGCCATCAGTGGAAGTGCTTGTACTGTCGGTGGTTGTGCTTGTTCTTTCAGTGGTTGATGGAGTGAAATCAGTAGTTATTGTTGTGCTTTCAGTGGTCAAACTTGAGCCATCAGTGGAAGTGCTTGTGCTAATGGTAGATGTGCTTGTTCCATCAGTGGTTGATGGTGTGCCATCAGTGGATATTGTTGTGCTATCAGTGGCCGAGCTTGACCCATCAGTGGAAATGGTTGATGGTGTGCCATCAGTGGTTATGGTCGTGCTTTCACTGGTTGAGCTTGAGCCATCAGTGGAAGTGCTTGTTCTTTCGGTAGTGGTACTTGTTCCAGCTGTGGTTGAAGGTGTGCCATCAGTGGTTATGGTTGTGCTTTCACTGGTTGAGCTTGTTCCGGCAGTGGAAGTGCTTGCGTCTTCGGTGGTTGTGCTTGTTCTTTCAGTGGTTGATGGAGTGAAATCAGTAGTTATTGTTGTGCTTTCAGTGGTCAAACTTGAGCCATCAGTGGAAGTGCTTGTGCTTTCGGTAGTGGTACTTATTCCATCTGTGGTTGAAGGTGTGCCATCAGTGGTTATGGTTGTGCTTTCACTGGTTGAGCTTGTTCCGGCAGTGGAAGTGCTTGCGTCTTCGGTGGTTGTGCTTGTTCCATCAGTGGTTGAAGGTGTGACTTCAGTGGATATTGTTGTGCTATCAGTGGTTGAGCTTGAGCCATCTGGGGAAGCGCTTGTGCCGTCGGTGGTTGAAGGTGTGACATCAGTGGTTATTGTTGTGCTTTCAGTGGTCAAACTTAAGCCATCAGTGGAAGTGCTTGTGCTAATGGTAGATGTGCTTGTTCCATCAGTGGTTGATGGTGTGCCATCAGTGGATATTGTTGTGCTATCAGTGGCCGAGCTTGACCCATCAGTGGAAATGGTTGATGGTGTGCCATCAGTGGTTATGGTCGTGCTTTCACTGGTTGAGCTTGTTTCGGCAGTGGAAGTGCTTGCGTCTTCGGTGGTTGTGCTTGTTCTTTCAGTGGTTGATGGAGTGAAATCAGTAGTTATTGTTGTGCTTTCAGTGGTCAAACTTGAGCCATCAGTGGAAATTGTTGATGGTGTGCCATCAGTGGTTATGGTCGTGCTTTCACTGGTTGAGCTTGTTCCGGCAGTGGAAGTGCTTGCGTCTTCGGTGGTTGTGCTTGTTCTTTCAGTGGTTGATGGTGTGCCATCAGTGGTTATGGTCGTGCTTTCACTGGTTGAGCTTGTTCCGGCAGTGGAAGTGCTTGCGTCTTCGGTGGTTGTGCTTGTTCCATCAGTGGTTGATGGTGTGCCATCAGTGGTTATGGTCGTGCTTTGACCGGTTGAGCTTGAGCCATCAGTGGAAGTGCTTGTACTGTCGGTGGTTGTTCTTGTTCTTTCAGTGGTTGATGGAGTGAAATCAGTAGTTATTGTTGTGCTTTCAGTGGTCAAACTTGAGCCATCAGTGGAGGTGCTTGTGCTAATGGTAGATGTGCTTGTTCCATCAGTGGTTGATGGTGTGCCATCAGTGGATATTGTTGTGCTATCAGTGGCCGAGCTTGACCCATCAGTGGAAATGGTTGATGGTGTGCCATCAGTGGTTATGGTCGTGCTTTCACTGGTTGAGCTTGAGCCATCAGTGGAAGTGCTTGTGCTTTCGGTAGTGGTACTTGTTCCAGCTGTGGTTGAAGGTGTGCCATCAGTGGTTATGGTTGTGCTTTCACTGGTTGAGCTTGTTCCGGCAGTGGAAGTGCTTGCGTCTTCGGTGGTTGTGCTTGTTCCATCAGTGGTTGATGGAGTGAAATCAGTAGTTATTGTTGTGCTTTCAGTGGTCAAACTTGAGCCATCAGTGGAAGTGCTTGTGCTAATGGTAGATGTGCTTGTTCCATCAGTGGTTGATGGTGTGCCATCAGTGGATATTGTTGTGCTATCAGTGGCCGAGCTTGACCCATCAGTGGAAATGGTTGATGGTGTGCCATCAGTGGTTATGGTCGTGCTTTCACTGGTTGAGCTTGTTCCGGCAGTGGAAGTGCTTGCGTCTTCGGTGGTTGTGCTTGTTCTTTCAGTGGTTGATGGTGTGCCATCAGTGGTTATGGTCGTGCTTTCACTGGTTGAGCTTGTTCCGGCAGTGGAAGTGCTTGCGTCTTCGGTGGTTGTGCTTGTTCCATCAGTGGTTGATGGTGTGCCATCAGTGGTTATGGTCGTGCTTTGACCGGTTGAGCTTGAGCCATCAGTGGAAGTGCTTGTACTGTCGGTGGTTGTTCTTGTTCTTTCAGTGGTTGATGGAGTGAAATCAGTAGTTATTGTTGTGCTTTCAGTGGTCAAACTTGAGCCATCAGTGGAGGTGCTTGTGCTAATGGTAGATGTGCTTGTTCCATCAGTGGTTGATGGTGTGCCATCAGTGGATATTGTTGTGCTATCAGTGGCCGAGCTTGACCCATCAGTGGAAATGGTTGATGGTGTGCCATCAGTGGTTATGGTCGTGCTTTCACTGGTTGCGCTTGAGCCATCAGTGGAAGTGCTTGTGCTTTCGGTAGTGGTACTTGTTCCAGCTGTGGTTGAAGGTGTGCCATCAGTGGTTATGGTTGTGCTTTCACTGGTTGAGCTTGTTCCGGCAGTGGAAGTGCTTGCGTCTTCGGTGGTTGTGCTTGTTCCATCAGTGGTTGATGGAGTGAAATCAGTAGTTATTGTTGTGCTTTCAGTGGTCAAACTTGAGCCATCAGTGGAAGTGCTTGTGCTAATGGTAGATGTGCTTGTTCCATCAGTGGTTGATGGTGTGCCATCAGTGGATATTGTTGTGCTATCAGTGGCCGAGCTTGACCCATCAGTGGAAATGGTTGATGGTGTGCCATCAGTGGTTATGGTCGTGCTTTCACTGGTTGAGCTTGTTCCGGCAGTGGAAGTGCTTGCGTCTTCGGTGGTTGTGCTTGTTCTTTCAGTGGTTGATGGTGTGCCATCAGTGGTTATGGTCGTGCTTTCACTGGTTGAGCTTGTTCCGGCAGTGGAAGTGCTTGCGTCTTCGGTGGTTGTGCTTGTTCCATCAGTGGTTGATGGTGTGCCATCAGTGGTTATGGTTGTGCTTTGACCGGTTGAGCTTGAGCCATCAGTGGAAGTGCTTGTACTGTCGGTGGTTGTTCTTGTTCTTTCAGTGGTTGATGGAGTGAAATCAGTAGTTATTGTTGTGCTTTCAGTGGTCAAACTTGAGCCATCAGTGGAGGTGCTTGTGCTAATGGTAGATGTGCTTGTTCCATCAGTGGTTGATGGTGTGCCATCAGTGGATATTGTTGTGCTATCAGTGGCCGAGCTTGACCCATCAGTGGAAATGGTTGATGGTGTGCCATCAGTGGTTATGGTCGTGCTTTCACTGGTTGAGCTTGAGCCATCAGTGGAAGTGCTTGTGCTTTCGGTAGTGGTACTTGTTCCAGCTGTGGTTGAAGGTGTGCCATCAGTGGTTATGGTTGTGCTTTCACTGGTTGAGCTTGTTCCGGCAGTGGAAGTGCTTGCGTCTTCGGTGGTTGTGCTTGTTCCATCAGTGGTTGATGGAGTGAAATCAGTAGTTATTGTTGTGCTTTCAGTGGTCAAACTTGAGCCATCAGTGGAAGTGCTTGTGCTAATGGTAGATGTGCTTGTTCCATCAGTGGTTGATGGTGTGCCATCAGTGGATATTGTTGTGCTATCAGTGGCCGAGCTTGACCCATCAGTGGAAATGGTTGATGGTGTGCCATCAGTGGTTATGGTCGTGCTTTCACTGGTTGAGCTTGTTCCGGCAGTGGAAGTGCTTGCGTCTTCGGTGGTTGTGCTTGTTCTTTCAGTGGTTGATGGTGTGCCATCAGTGGTTATGGTCGTGCTTTCACTGGTTGAGCTTGTTCCGGCAGTGGAAGTGCTTGCGTCTTCGGTGGTTGTGCTTGTTCCATCAGTGGTTGATGGTGTGCCATCAGTGGTTATGGTCGTGCTTTGACCGGTTGAGCTTGAGCCATCAGTGGAAGTGCTTGTACTGTCGGTGGTTGTTCTTGTTCTTTCAGTGGTTGATGGAGTGAAATCAGTAGTTATTGTTGTGCTTTCAGTGGTCAAACTTGAGCCATCAGTGGAGGTGCTTGTGCTAATGGTAGATGTGCTTGTTCCATCAGTGGTTGATGGTGTGCCATCAGTGGATATTGTTGTGCTATCAGTGGCCGAGCTTGACCCATCAGTGGAAATGGTTGATGGTGTGCCATCAGTGGTTATGGTCGTGCTTTCACTGGTTGAGCTAGTTTCGGCAGTGGAAGTGCTTGCGTCTTCGGTAATTGTGCTTGTTCTTTCAGTGGTTGATGGAGTGAAATCAGTAGTTATTGTTGTGCTTTCAGTGGTCAAACTTGAGCCATCAGTGGAAGTGCTTGTGCTAATGGTAGATGTGCTTGTTCCATCAGTGGTTGATGGTGTGCCATCAGTGGTTATGGTTGTGCTTTGACCGGTTGAGCTTGAGCCATCAGTGGAAGTGCTTGTACTGTCGGTGGTTGTGCTTGTTCTTTCAGTGGTTGATGGAGTGAAATCAGTAGTTATTGTTGTGCTTTCAGTGGTCAAACTTGAGCCATCAGTGGAAGTGCTTGTGCTAATGGTAGATGTGCTTGTTCCATCAGTGGTTGATGGTGTGCCATCAGTGGATATTGTTGTGCTATCAGTGGCCGAGCTTGACCCATCAGTGGAAATGGTTGATGGTGTGCCATCAGTGGTTATGGTTGTGCTTTCACTGGTTGAGCTTGTTCCGGCAGTGGAAGTGCTTGCGTCTTCGGTGGTTGTGCTTGTTCTTTCAGTGGTTGATGGTGTGCCGTCAGTGGTTATGGTCGTGCTTTCACTGGTTGAGCTTGAGCCATCAGTGGAAGTGCTTGTGCTTTCGGTAGTGGTACTTTTTGCAGCTGTGGTTGAAGGTGTGCCATCAGTGGTTATGGTTGTGCTTTCACTGGTTGAGCTTGTTCCGGCAGTGGAAGTGCTTGCGTCTTCGGTGGTTGTGCTTGTTCCATCAGTGGTTGAAGGTGTGACTTCAGTGGATATTGTTGTGCTATCAGTGGTTGAGCTTGAGCCATCTGGGGAAGCGCTTGTGCCGTCGGTGGTTGAAGGTGTGACATCAGTGGTTATTGTTGTGCTTTCAGTGGTCAAACTTGAGCCATCAGTGGAAGTGCTTGTGCTAATGGTAGATGTGCTTGTTCCATCAGTGGTTGATGGTGTGCCATCAGTGGATATTGTTGTGCTATCAGTGGCCGAGCTTGACCCATCAGTGGAAATGGTTGATGGTGTGCCATCAGTGGTTATGGTCGTGCTTTCACTGGTTGAGCTTGTTCCGGCTGTGGAAGTGCTTGCGTCTTCGGTGGTTGTGCTTGTTCTTTCAGTGGTTGATGGTGTGCCATCAGTGGTTATGGTCGTGCTTTCACTGGTTGAGCTTGAGCCATCAGTGGAAGTGCTGGTGCTTTCGGTAGTGGTACTAGTTCCAGCTGTGGTTGAAGGTGTGCCATCAGTGGTTATGGTTGTGCTTTCACTGGTTGAGCTTGTTCCGGCAGTGGAAGTGCTTGCGTCTTCGGTGGTTGTGCTTGTTCCATCAGTGGTTGAAGGTGTGACTTCAGTGGATATTGTTGTGCTATCAGTGTTTGAGCTTGAGCCATCTGGGGAAGCGCTTGTGCCGTCGGTGGTTGAAGGTGTGCCATCAGTGGTTATGGTTGTGCTTTCACTGGTTGAGCTTGTTCCGGCAGTGGAAGTGCTTGCGTCTTCGGTGGTTGTGCTTGTTCCATCAGTGGTTGATGGAGTGAAATCAGTAGTTATTGTTGTGCTTTCAGTGGTCAAACTTGAGCCATCAGTGGAAGTGCTTGTGCTAATGGTAGATGTGCTTGTTCCATCAGTGGTTGATGGTGTGCCATCAGTGGATATTGTTGTGCTATCAGTGGCCGAGCTTGACCCATCAGTGGAAATGGTTGATGGTGTGCCATCAGTGGTTATGGTCGTGCTTTCACTGGTTGAGCTTGTTCCGGCAGTGGAAGTGCTTGCGTCTTCGGTGGTTGTGCTTGTTCTTTCAGTGGTTGATGGTGTGCCGTCAGTGGTTATGGTCGTGCTTTCACTGGTTGAGCTTGAGCCATCAGTGGAAGTGCTTGTGCTTTCGGTAGTGGTACTTGTTCCAGCTGTGGTTGAAGGTGTGCCATCAGTGGTTATGGTTGTGCTTTCACTGGTTGAGCTTGTTCCGGCAGTGGAAGTGCTTGCGTCTTCGGTGGTTGTGCTTGTTCCAGCAGTGGTTGAAGGTGTGCCATCAGTGGTTATTGTTGTGCTTTCAGTGGTCAAACTTGAGCCATCAGTGGAAGTGCTTGTGCTAATGGTAGATGTGCTTGTTCCATCAGTGGTTGATGGTGTGCCATCAGTGGATATTGTTGTGCTATCAGTGGCCGAGCTTGACCCATCAGTGGAAATGGTTGATGGTGTGCCATCAGTGGTTATGGTCGTGCTTTCACTGGTTGAGCTTGTTTCGGCAGTGGAAGTGCTTGCGTCTTCGGTGGTTGTGCTTGTTCTTTCAGTGGTTGATGGAGTGAAATGAGTAGTTATTGTTGTGCTTTCAGTGGTCAAACTTGAGCCATCAGTGGAAATGGTTGATGGTGTGCCATCAGTGGTTATGGTCGTGCTTTCACTGGTTGAGCTTGTTCCGGCAGTGGAAGTGCTTGCGTCTTCGGTGGTTGTGCTTGTTCTTTCAGTGGTTGATGGTGTGCCATCAGTGGTTATGGTCGTGCTTTCACTGGTTGAGCTTGAGCCATCAGTGGAAGTGCTTGTGCTTTCGGTAGTGGTACTTGTTCCAGCTGTGGTTGAAGGTGTGCCATCAGTGGTTATGGTTGTGCTTTCACTGGTTGAGCTTGTTCCGGCAGTGGAAGTGCTTGCGTCTTCGGTGGTTGTGCTTGTTCCATCAGTGGTTGAAGGTGTGACTTCAGTGGATATTGTTGTGCTATCAGTGGTTGAACTTGAGCCATCAGTGGAAGTGCTTGTGCTAATGGTAGATGTGCTTGTTCCATCAGTGGTTATGGTCGTGCTTTGACCGGTTGAGCTTGAGCCATCAGTGGAAGTGCTTGTACTGTCGGTGGTTGTGCTTGTTCCATCAGTGGTTGATGGTGTGCCATCAGTGGATATTATTGTGCTATCAGTGGCCGAGCTTGACCCATCAGTGGAAATGGTTGATGGTGTGCCATCAGTGGTTATGGTCGTGCTTTCACTGGTTGAGCTTGTTCCGGCAGTGGAAGTGCTTGCGTCTTCGGTGGTTGTGCTTGTTCCATCAGTGGTTGATGGTGTGCCATCAGTGGTTATGGTCATGCTTTGACCGGTTGAGCTTGAGCCATCAGTGGAAGTGCTTGTACTGTCGGTGGTTGTTCTTGTTCTTTCAGTGGTTGATGGAGTGAAATCAGTAGTTATTGTTGTGCTTTCAGTGGTCAAACTTGAGCCATCAGTGGAAGTGCTTGTGCTAATGGTAGATGTGCTTGTTCCATCAGTGGTTGATGGTGTGCCATCAGTGGATATTGTTGTGCTATCAGTGGCCGAGCTTGACCCATCAGTGGAAATGGTTGATGGTGTGCCATCAGTGGTTATGGTCGTGCTTTCACTGGTTGAGCTTGTTTCGGCAGTGGAAGTGCTTGCGTCTTCGGTGGTTGTGCTTGTTCTTTCAGTGGTTGATGGAGTGAAATCAGTAGTTATTGTTGTGCTTTCAGTGGTCAAACTTGAGCCATCAGTGGAAGTGCTTGTGCTAATGGTAGATGTGCTTGTTCCATCAGTGGTTGATGGTGTGCCATCAGTGGTTATGGTTGTGCTTTGACCGGTTGGGCTTGAGCCATCAGTGGAAGTGCTTGTACTGTCGGTGGTTGTGCTTGTTCTTTCAGTGGTTGATGGAGTGAAATCAGTAGTTATTGTTGTGCTTTCAGTGGTCAAACTTGAGCCATCAGTGGAAGTGCTTGTGCTAATGGTAGATGTGCTTGTTCCATCAGTGGTTGATGGTGTGCCATCAGTGGATATTGTTGTGCTATCAGTGGCCGAGCTTGACCCATCAGTGGAAATGGTTGATGGTGTGCCATCAGTGGTTATGGTCGTGCTTTCACTGGTTGCGCTTGAGCCATCAGTGGAAGTGCTTGTGCTTTCGGTAGTGGTACTTGTTCCAGCTGTGGTTGAAGGTGTGCCATCAGTGGTTATGGTTGTGCTTTCACTGGTTGAGCTTGTTCCGGCAGTGGAAGTGCTTGCGTCTTCGGTGGTTGTGCTTGTTCCATCAGTGGTTGAAGGTGTGACTTCAGTGGATATTGTTGTGCTATCAGTGGTTGAGCTTGAGCCATCTGGGGAAGCGCTTGTGCCGTCGGTGGTTGAAGGTGTGACATCAGTGGTTATTGTTGTGCTTTCAGTGGTCAAACTTGAGCCATCAGTGGAAGTGCTTGTGCTAATGGTAGATGTGCTTGTTCCATCAGTGGTTGATGGTGTGCCATCAGTGGATATTGTTGTGCTATCAGTGGCCGAGCTTGACCCATCAGTGGAAATGGTTGATGGTGTGCCATCAGTGGTTATGGTCGTGCTTTCACTGGTTGAGCTTGTTTCGGCAGTGGAAGTGCTTGCGTCTTCGGTGGTTGTGCTTGTTCTTTCAGTGGTTGATGGAGTGAAATCAGTAGTTATTGTTGTGCTTTCAGTAGTCAAACTTGAGCCATCAGTGGAAGTGCTTGTGCTAATGGTAGATGTGCTTGTTCCATCAGTGGTTGATGGTGTGCCATCAGTGGTTATGGTTGTGCTTTGACCGGTTGAGCTTGAGCCATCAGTGGAAGTGCTTGTACTGTCGGTGGTTGTGCTTGTTCTTTCAGTGGTTGATGGAGTGAAATCAGTAGTTATTGTTGTGCTTTCAGTGGTCAAACTTGAGCCATCAGTGGAAGTGCTTGTGCTAATGGTAGATGTGCTTGTTCCATCAGTGGTTGATGGTGTGCCATCAGTGGATATTGTTGTGCTATCAGTGGCCGAGCTTGACCCATCAGTGGAAATGGTTGATGGTGTGCCATCAGTGGTTATGGTCGTGCTTTCACTGGTTGAGCTTGAGCCATCAGTGGAAGTGCTTGTTCTTTCGGTAGTGGTACTTGTTCCAGCTGTGGTTGAAGGTGTGCCATCAGTGGTTATGGTTGTGCTTTCACTGGTTGAGCTTGTTCCGGCAGTGGAAGTGCTTGCGTCTTCGGTGGTTGTGCTTGTTCTTTCAGTGGTTGATGGAGTGAAATCAGTAGTTATTGTTGTGCTTTCAGTGGTCAAACTTGAGCCATCAGTGGAAGTGCTTGTGCTTTCGGTAGTGGTACTTATTCCATCTGTGGTTGAAGGTGTGCCATCAGTGGTTATGGTTGTGCTTTCACTGGTTGAGCTTGTTCCGGCAGTGGAAGTGCTTGCGTCTTCGGTGGTTGTGCTTGTTCCATCAGTGGTTGAAGGTGTGACTTCAGTGGATATTGTTGTGCTATCAGTGGTTGAGCTTGAGCCATCTGGGGAAGCGCTTGTGCCGTCGGTGGTTGAAGGTGTGACATCAGTGGTTATTGTTGTGCTTTCAGTGGTCAAACTTAAGCCATCAGTGGAAGTGCTTGTGCTAATGGTAGATGTGCTTGTTCCATCAGTGGTTGATGGTGTGCCATCAGTGGATATTGTTGTGCTATCAGTGGCCGAGCTTGACCCATCAGTGGAAATGGTTGATGGTGTGCCATCAGTGGTTATGGTCGTGCTTTCACTGGTTGAGCTTGTTTCGGCAGTGGAAGTGCTTGCGTCTTCGGTGGTTGTGCTTGTTCTTTCAGTGGTTGATGGAGTGAAATCAGTAGTTATTGTTGTGCTTTCAGTGGTCAAACTTGAGCCATCAGTGGAAATTGTTGATGGTGTGCCATCAGTGGTTATGGTCGTGCTTTCACTGGTTGAGCTTGTTCCGGCAGTGGAAGTGCTTGCGTCTTCGGTGGTTGTGCTTGTTCTTTCAGTGGTTGATGGTGTGCCATCAGTGGTTATGGTCGTGCTTTCACTGGTTGAGCTTGTTCCGGCAGTGGAAGTGCTTGCGTCTTCGGTGGTTGTGCTTGTTCCATCAGTGGTTGATGGTGTGCCATCAGTGGTTATGGTCGTGCTTTGACCGGTTGAGCTTGAGCCATCAGTGGAAGTGCTTGTACTGTCGGTGGTTGTTCTTGTTCTTTCAGTGGTTGATGGAGTGAAATCAGTAGTTATTGTTGTGCTTTCAGTGGTCAAACTTGAGCCATCAGTGGAGGTGCTTGTGCTAATGGTAGATGTGCTTGTTCCATCAGTGGTTGATGGTGTGCCATCAGTGGTTATTGTTGTGCTATCAGTGGCCGAGCTTGACCCATCAGTGGAAATGGTTGATGGTGTGCCATCAGTGGTTATGGTCGTGCTTTCACTGGTTGAGCTTGAGCCATCAGTGGAAGTGCTTGTGCTTTCGGTAGTGGTACTTGTTCCAGCTGTGGTTGAAGGTGTGCCATCAGTGGTTATGGTTGTGCTTTCACTGGTTGAGCTTGTTCCGGCAGTGTAAGTGCTTGCGTCTTCGGTGGTTGTGCTTGTTCCATCAGTGGTTGATGGAGTGAAATCAGTAGTTATTGTTGTGCTTTCAGTGGTCAAACTTGAGCCATCAGTGGAAGTGCTTGTGCTAATGGTAGATGTGCTTGTTCCATCAGTGGTTGATGGTGTGCCATCAGTGGATATTGTTGTGCTATCAGTGGCCGAGCTTGACCCATCAGTGGAAATGGTTGATGGTGTGCCATCAGTGGTTATGGTCGTGCTTTCACTGGTTGAGCTTGTTCCGGCAGTGGAAGTGCTTGCGTCTTCGGTGGTTGTGCTTGTTCTTTCAGTGGTTGATGGTGTGCCATCAGTGGTTATGGTCGTGCTTTCACTGGTTGAGCTTGTTCCGGCAGTGGAAGTGCTTGCGTCTTCGGTGGTTGTGCTTGTTCCATCAGTGGTTGATGGTGTGCCATCAGTGGTTATGGTCGTGCTTTGACCGGTTGAGCTTGAGCCATCAGTGGAAGTGCTTGTACTGTCGGTGGTTGTTCTTGTTCTTTCAGTGGTTGATGGAGTGAAATCAGTAGTTATTGTTGTGCTTTCAGTGGTCAAACTTGAGCCATCAGTGGAGGTGCTTGTGCTAATGGTAGATGTGCTTGTTCCATCAGTGGTTGATGGTGTGCCATCAGTGGATATTGTTGTGCTATCAGTGGCCGAGCTTGACCCATCAGTGGAAATGGTTGATGGTGTGCCATCAGTGGTTATGGTCGTGCTTTCACTGGTTGAGCTTGAGCCATCAGTGGAAGTGCTTGTGCTTTCGGTAGTGGTACTTGTTCCAGCTGTGGTTGAAGGTGTGCCATCAGTGGTTATGGTTGTGCTTTCACTGGTTGAGCTTGTTCCGGCAGTGGAAGTGCTTGCGTCTTCGGTGGTTGTGCTTGTTCCATCTGTGGTTGATGGTGTGAAATCAGTAGTTATTGTTGTGCTTTCAGTGGTCAATCTTGAGCCATCAGTGGAAGTGCTTGTGCTAATGGTAGATGTGCTTGTTCCATCAGTGGTTGATGGTGTGCCATCAGTGGATATTGTTGTGCTATCAGTGGCCGAGCTTGACCCATCAGTGGAAATGGTTGATGGTGTGCCATCAGTGGTTATGGTCGTGCTTTCACTGGTTGAGCTTGTTCCGGCAGTGGAAGTGCTTGCGTCTTCGGTGGTTGTGCTTGTTCTTTCAGTGGTTGATGGTGTGCCATCAGTGGTTATGGTCGTGCTTTCACTGGTTGAGCTTGTTCCGGCAGTGGAAGTGCTTGCGTCTTCGGTGGTTGTGCTTGTTCCATCAGTGGTTGAAGGTGTGCCATCAGTGGTTATGGTCGTGCTTTGACCGGTTGAGCTTGAGCCATCAGTGGAAGTGCTTGTACTGTCGGTGGTTGTTCTTGTTCTTTCAGTGGTTGATGGAGTGAAATCAGTAGTTATTGTTGTGCTTTCAGTGGTCAAACTTGAGCCATCAGTGGAGGTGCTTGTGCTAATGGTAGATGTGCTTGTTCCATCAGTGGTTGATGGTGTGCCATCAGTGGATATTGTTGTGCTATCAGTGGCCGAGCTTGACCCATCAGTGGAAATGGTTGATGGTGTGCCATCAGTGGTTATGGTCGTGCTTTCACTGGTTGAGCTTGAGCCATCAGTGGAAGTGCTTGTGCTTTCGGTAGTGGTACTTGTTCCAGCTGTGGTTGAAGGTGTGCCATCAGTGGTTATGGTTGTGCTTTCACTGGTTGAGCTTGTTCCGGCAGTGGAAGTGCTTGCGTCTTCGGTGGTTGTGCTTGTTCTTTCAGTGGTTGATGGAGTGAAATCAGTAGTTATTGTTGTGCTTTCAGTGGTCAAACTTGAGCCATCAGTGGAAGTGCTTGTGCTTATGGTAGGTGTGCTTGTTCCATCAGTGGTTGATGGTGTGCCATCAGTGGATATTGTTGTGCTATCAGTGGCCGAGCTTGACCCATCAGTGGAAATGGTTGATGGTGTGCCATCAGTGGTTATGGTCGTGCTTTCACTGGTTGAGCTTGTTCCGGCAGTGGAAGTGCTTGCGTCTTCGGTGGTTGTGCTTGTTCTTTCAGTGGTTGATGGTGTGCCATCAGTGGTTATGGTCGTGCTTTCACTGGTTGAGCTTGAGCCATCAGTGGAAGTGCTGGTGCTTTCGGTAGTGGTACTTGTTCCAGCTGTGGTTGAAGGTATGCCATCAGTGGTTATGGTTGTGCTTTCACTGGTTGAGCTTGTTCCGGCAGTGGAAGTGCTTGCGTCTTCGGTGGTTGTGCTTGTTCCATCAGTGGTTGAAGGTGTGACTTCAGTGGATATTGTTGTGCTATCAGTGGTTGAGCTTGAGCCATCTGGGGAAGCGCTTGTGCCGTCGGTGGTTGAAGGTGTGACATCAGTGGTTATTGTTGTGCTTTCAGTGGTCAAACTTGAGCCATCAGTGGAAGTGCTTGTGCTAATGGTAGATGTGCTTGTTCCATCAGTGGTTGATGGTGTGCCATCAGTGGATATTGTTGTGCTATCAGTGGCCGAGCTTGACCCATCAGTGGAAATGGTTGATGGTGTGCCATCAGTGGTTATGGTCGTGCTTTCACTGGTTGAGCTAGTTTCGGCAGTGGAAGTGCTTGCGTCTTCGGTAATTGTGCTTGTTCTTTCAGTGGTTGATGGAGTGAAATCAGTAGTTATTGTTGTGCTTTCAGTGGTCAAACTTGAGCCATCAGTGGAAGTGCTTGTGCTAATGGTAGATGTGCTTGTTCCATCAGTGGTTGATGGTGTGCCATCAGTGGTTATGGTCGTGCTTTGACCGGTTGAGCTTGAGCCATCAGTGGAAGTGCTTGTACTGTCGGTGGTTGTGCTTGTTCTTTCAGTGGTTGATGGAGTGAAATCAGTAGTTATTGTTGTGCTTTCAGTGGTCAAACTTGAGCCATCAGTGGAAGTGCTTGTGCTAATGGTAGATGTGCTTGTTCCATCAGTGGTTGATGGTGTGCCATCAGTGGATATTGTTGTGCTATCAGTGGCTGAGCTTGACCCATCAGTGGAAATGGTTGATGGTGTGCCATCAGTGGTTATGGTCGTGCTTTCACTGGTTGAGCTTGTTCCGGCAGTGGAAGTGCTTGCGTCTTCGGTGGTTGTGCTTGTTCTTTCAGTGGTTGATGGAGTGAAATGAGTAGTTATTGTTGTGCTTTCAGTGGTCAAACTTGAGCCATCAGTGGAAATGGTTGATGGTGTGCCATCAGTGGTTATGGTCGTGCTTTCACTGGTTGAGCTTGTTCCGGCAGTGGAAGTGCTTGCGTCTTCGGTGGTTGTGCTTGTTCTTTCAGTGGTTGATGGTGTGCCATCAGTGGTTATGGTCGTGCTTTCACTGGTTGAGCTTGAGCCATCAGTGGAAGTGCTTGTGCTTTCGGTAGTGGTACTTGTTCCAGCTGTGGTTGAAGGTGTGCCATCAGTGGTTATGGTTGTGCTTTCACTGGTTGAGCTTGTTCCGGCAGTGGAAGTGCTTGCGTCTTCGGTGGTTGTGCTTGTTCCATCAGTGGTTGAAGGTGTGACTTCAGTGGATATTGTTGTGCTATCAGTGGTTGAACTTGAGCCATCAGTGGAAGTGCTTGTGCTAATGGTAGATGTGCTTGTTCCATCAGTGGTTATGGTCGTGCTTTGACCGGTTGAGCTTGAGCCATCAGTGGAAGTGCTTGTACTGTCGGTGGTTGTGCTTGTTCCATCAGTGGTTGATGGTGTGCCATCAGTGGATATTGTTGTGCTATCAGTGGCCGAGCTTGACCCATCAGTGGAAATGGTTGATGGTGTGCCATCAGTGGTTATGGTCGTGCTTTCACTGGTTGAGCTTGTTCCGGCAGTGGAAGTGCTTGCGTCTTCGGTGGTTGTGCTTGTTCCATCAGTGGTTGATGGTGTGCCATCAGTGGTTATGGTCATGCTTTGACCGGTTGAGCTTGAGCCATCAGTGGAAGTGCTTGTACTGTCGGTGGTTGTTCTTGTTCTTTCAGTGGTTGATGGAGTGAAATCAGTAGTTATTGTTGTGCTTTCAGTGGTCAAACTTGAGCCATCAGTGGAAGTGCTTGTGCTAATGGTAGATGTGCTTGTTCCATCAGTGGTTGATGGTGTGCCATCAGTGGTTATGGTTGTGCTTTGACCGGTTGGGCTTGAGCCATCAGTGGAAGTGCTTGTACTGTCGGTGGTTGTGCTTGTTCTTTCAGTGGTTGATGGAGTGAAATCAGTAGTTATTGTTGTGCTTTCAGTGGTCAAACTTGAGCCATCAGTGGAAGTGCTTGTGCTAATGGTAGATGTGCTTGTTCCATCAGTGGTTGATGGTGTGCCATCAGTGGTTATGGTTGTGCTTTGACCGGTTGGGCTTGAGCCATCAGTGGAAGTGCTTGTACTGTCGGTGGTTGTGCTTGTTCTTTCAGTGGTTGATGGAGTGAAATCAGTAGTTATTGTTGTGCTTTCAGTGGTCAAACTTGAGCCATCAGTGGAAGTGCTTGTGCTAATGGTAGATGTGCTTGTTCCATCAGTGGTTGATGGTGTGCCATCAGTGGATATTGTTGTGCTATCAGTGGCCGAGCTTGACCCATCAGTGGAAATGGTTGATGGTGTGCCATCAGTGGTTATGGTCGTGCTTTCACTGGTTGCGCTTGAGCCATCAGTGGAAGTGCTTGTGCTTTCGGTAGTGGTACTTGTTCCAGCTGTGGTTGAAGGTGTGCCATCAGTGGTTATGGTTGTGCTTTCACTGGTTGAGCTTGTTCCGGCAGTGGAAGTGCTTGCGTCTTCGGTGGTTGTGCTTGTTCCATCAGTGGTTGAAGGTGTGACTTCAGTGGATATTGTTGTGCTATCAGTGGTTGAGCTTGAGCCATCTGGGGAAGCGCTTGTGCCGTCGGTGGTTGAAGGTGTGACATCAGTGGTTATTGTTGTGCTTTCAGTGGTCAAACTTGAGCCATCAGTGGAAGTGCTTGTGCTAATGGTAGATGTGCTTGTTCCATCAGTGGTTGATGGTGTGCCATCAGTGGATATTGTTGTGCTATCAGTGGCCGAGCTTGACCCATCAGTGGAAATGGTTGATGGTGTGCCATCAGTGGTTATGGTCGTGCTTTCACTGGTTGAGCTTGTTTCGGCAGTGGAAGTGCTTGCGTCTTCGGTGGTTGTGCTTGTTCTTTCAGTGGTTGATGGAGTGAAATCAGTAGTTATTGTTGTGCTTTCAGTAGTCAAACTTGAGCCATCAGTGGAAGTGCTTGTGCTAATGGTAGATGTGCTTGTTCCATCAGTGGTTGAAGGTGTGACATCAGTGGTTATTGTTGTGCTTTCAGTGGTCAAACTTGAGCCATCAGTGGAAGTGCTTGTGCTAATGGTAGATGTGCTTGTTCCATCAGTGGTTGATGGTGTGCCATCAGTGGATATTGTTGTGCTATCAGTGGCCGAGCTTGACCCATCAGTGGAAATGGTTGATGGTGTGCCATCAGTGGTTATGGTCGTGCTTTCACTGGTTGAGCTTGTTTCGGCAGTGGAAGTGCTTGCGTCTTCGGTGGTTGTGCTTGTTCTTTCAGTGGTTGATGGAGTGAAATCAGTAGTTATTGTTGTGCTTTCAGTGGTCAAACTTGAGCCATCAGTGGAAATTGTTGATGGTGTGCCATCAGTGGTTATGGTCGTGCTTTCACTGGTTGAGCTTGTTCCGGCAGTGGAAGTGCTTGCGTCTTCGGTGGTTGTGCTTGTTCTTTCAGTGGTTGATGGTGTGCCATCAGTGGTTATGGTCGTGCTTTCACTGGTTGAGCTTGTTCCGGCAGTGGAAGTGCTTGCGTCTTCGGTGGTTGTGCTTGTTCCATCAGTGGTTGATGGTGTGCCATCAGTGGTTATGGTCGTGCTTTGACCGGTTGAGCTTGAGCCATCAGTGGAAGTGCTTGTACTGTCGGTGGTTGTGCTTGTTCTTTCAGTGGTTGATGGAGTGAAATCAGTAGTTATTGTTGTGCTTTCAGTGGTCAAACTTGAGCCATCAGTGGAGGTGCTTGTGCTAATGGTAGATGTGCTTGTTCCATCAGTGGTTGATGGTGTGCCATCAGTGGATATTGTTGTGCTATCAGTGGCCGAGCTTGACCCATCAGTGGAAATGGTTGATGGTGTGCCATCAGTGGTTATGGTCGTGCTTTCACTGGTTGAGCTTGAGCCATCAGTGGAAGTGCTTGTGCTTTCGGTAGTGGTACTTGTTCCAGCTGTGGTTGAAGGTGTGCCATCAGTGGTTATGGTTGTGCTTTCACTGGTTGAGCTTGTTCCGGCAGTGGAAGTGCTTGCGTCTTCGGTGGTTGTGCTTGTTCCATCAGTGGTTGATGGAGTGAAATCAGTAGTTATTGTTGTGCTTTCAGTGGTCAAACTTGAGCCATCAGTGGAAGTGCTTGTGCTAATGGTAGATGTGCTTGTTCCATCAGTGGTTGATGGTGTGCCATCAGTGGATATTGTTGTGCTATCAGTGGCCGAGCTTGACCCATCAGTGGAAATGGTTGATGGTGTGCCATCAGTGGTTATGGTCGTGCTTTCACTGGTTGAGCTTGTTCCGGCAGTGGAAGTGCTTGCGTCTTCGGTGGTTGTGCTTGTTCTTTCAGTGGTTGATGGTGTGCCATCAGTGGTTATGGTCGTGCTTTCACTGGTTGAGCTTGTTCCGGCAGTGGAAGTGCTTGCGTCTTCGGTGGTTGTGCTTGTTCCATCAGTGGTTGATGGTGTGCCATCAGTGGTTATGGTCGTGCTTTGACCGGTTGAGCTTGAGCCATCAGTGGAAGTGCTTGTACTGTCGGTGGTTGTTCTTGTTCTTTCAGTGGTTGATGGAGTGAAATCAGTAGTTATTGTTGTGCTTTCAGTGGTCAAACTTGAGCCATCAGTGGAGGTGCTTGTGCTAATGGTAGATGTGCTTGTTCCATCAGTGGTTGATGGTGTGCCATCAGTGGATATTGTTGTGCTATCAGTGGCCGAGCTTGACCCATCAGTGGAAATGGTTGATGGTGTGCCATCAGTGGTTATGGTCGTGCTTTCACTGGTTGAGCTTGTTCCGGCAGTGGAAGTGCTTGCGTCTTCGGTGGTTGTGCTTGTTCTTTCAGTGGTTGATGGTGTGCCATCAGTGGTTATGGTCGTGCTTTCACTGGTTGAGCTTGTTCCGGCAGTGGAAGTGCTTGCGTCTTCGGTGGTTGTGCTTGTTCCATCAGTGGTTGATGGTGTGCCATCAGTGGTTATGGTCGTGCTTTGACCGGTTGAGCTTGAGCCATCAGTGGAAGTGCTTGTACTGTCGGTGGTTGTTCTTGTTCTTTCAGTGGTTGATGGAGTGAAATCAGTAGTTATTGTTGTGCTTTCAGTGGTCAAACTTGAGCCATCAGTGGAGGTGCTTGTGCTAATGGTAGATGTGCTTGTTCCATCAGTGGTTGATGGTGTGCCATCAGTGGATATTGTTGTGCTATCAGTGGCCGAGCTTGACCCATCAGTGGAAATGGTTGATGGTGTGCCATCAGTGGTTATGGTCGTGCTTTCACTGGTTGAGCTTGAGCCATCAGTGGAAGTGCTTGTGCTTTCGGTAGTGGTACTTGTTCCAGCTGTGGTTGAAGGTGTGCCATCAGTGGTTATGGTTGTGCTTTCACTGGTTGAGCTTGTTCCGGCAGTGGAAGTGCTTGCGTCTTCGGTGGTTGTGCTTGTTCTTTCAGTGGTTGATGGAGTGAAATCAGTAGTTATTGTTGTGCTTTCAGTGGTCAAACTTGAGCCATCAGTGGAAGTGCTTGTGCTTATGGTAGGTGTGCTTGTTCCATCAGTGGTTGATGGTGTGCCATCAGTGGATATTGTTGTGCTATCAGTGGCCGAGCTTGACCCATCAGTGGAAATGGTTGATGGTGTGCCATCAGTGGTTATGGTCGTGCTTTCACTGGTTGAGCTTGTTCCGGCAGTGGAAGTGCTTGCGTCTTCGGTGGTTGTGCTTGTTCTTTCAGTGGTTGATGGTGTGCCATCAGTGGTTATGGTCGTGCTTTCACTGGTTGAGCTTGAGCCATCAGTGGAAGTGCTGGTGCTTTCGGTAGTGGTACTTGTTCCAGCTGTGGTTGAAGGTATGCCATCAGTGGTTATGGTTGTGCTTTCACTGGTTGAGCTTGTTCCGGCAGTGGAAGTGCTTGCGTCTTCGGTGGTTGTGCTTGTTCCATCAGTGGTTGAAGGTGTGACTTCAGTGGATATTGTTGTGCTATCAGTGGTTGAGCTTGAGCCATCTGGGGAAGCGCTTGTGCCGTCGGTGGTTGAAGGTGTGACATCAGTGGTTATTGTTGTGCTTTCAGTGGTCAAACTTGAGCCATCAGTGGAAGTGCTTGTGCTAATGGTAGATGTGCTTGTTCCATCAGTGGTTGATGGTGTGCCATCAGTGGATATTGTTGTGCTATCAGTGGCCGAGCTTGACCCATCAGTGGAAATGGTTGATGGTGTGCCATCAGTGGTTATGGTCGTGCTTTCACTGGTTGAGCTAGTTTCGGCAGTGGAAGTGCTTGCGTCTTCGGTAATTGTGCTTGTTCTTTCAGTGGTTGATGGAGTGAAATCAGTAGTTATTGTTGTGCTTTCAGTGGTCAAACTTGAGCCATCAGTGGAAGTGCTTGTGCTAATGGTAGATGTGCTTGTTCCATCAGTGGTTGATGGTGTGCCATCAGTGGTTATGGTTGTGCTTTGACCGGTTGAGCTTGAGCCATCAGTGGAAGTGCTTGTACTGTCGGTGGTTGTGCTTGTTCTTTCAGTGGTTGATGGAGTGAAATCAGTAGTTATTGTTGTGCTTTCAGTGGTCAAACTTGAGCCATCAGTGGAAGTGCTTGTGCTAATGGTAGATGTGCTTGTTCCATCAGTGGTTGATGGTGTGCCATCAGTGGATATTGTTGTGCTATCAGTGGCCGAGCTTGACCCATCAGTGGAAATGGTTGATGGTGTGCCATCAGTGGTTATGGTCGTGCTTTCACTGGTTGAGCTTGTTCCGGCAGTGGAAGTGCTTGCGTCTTCGGTGGTTGTGCTTGTTCTTTCAGTGGTTGATGGTGTGCCGTCAGTGGTTATGGTCGTGCTTTCACTGGTTGAGCTTGAGCCATCAGTGGAAGTGCTTGTGCTTTCGGTAGTGGTACTTGTTCCAGCTGTGGTTGAAGGTGTGCCATCAGTGGTTATGGTTGTGCTTTCACTGGTTGAGCTTGTTCCGGCAGTGGAAGTGCTTGCGTCTTCGGTGGTTGTGCTTGTTCCATCAGTGGTTGAAGGTGTGACTTCAGTGGATATTGTTGTGCTATCAGTGGTTGAGCTTGAGCCATCTGGGGAAGCGCTTGTGCCGTCGGTGGTTGAAGGTGTGACATCAGTGGTTATTGTTGTGCTTTCAGTGGTCAAACTTGAGCCATCAGTGGAAGTGCTTGTGCTAATGGTAGATGTGCTTGTTCCATCAGTGGTTGATGGTGTGCCATCAGTGGATATTGTTGTGCTATCAGTGGCCGAGCTTGACCCATCAGTGGAAATGGTTGATGGTGTGCCATCAGTGGTTATGGTCGTGCTTTCACTGGTTGAGCTTGTTCCGGCTGTGGAAGTGCTTGCGTCTTCGGTGGTTGTGCTTGTTCTTTCAGTGGTTGATGGTGTGCCATCAGTGGTTATGGTCGTGCTTTCACTGGTTGAGCTTGAGCCATCAGTGGAAGTGCTGGTGCTTTCGGTAGTAGTACTAGTTCCAGCTGTGGTTGAAGGTGTGCCATCAGTGGTTATGGTTGTGCTTTCACTGGTTGAGCTTGTTCCGGCAGTGGAAGTGCTTGCGTCTTCGGTGGTTGTGCTTGTTCCATCAGTGGTTGAAGGTGTGACTTCAGTGGATATTGTTGTGCTATCAGTGTTTGAGCTTGAGCCATCTGGGGAAGCGCTTGTGCCGTCGGTGGTTGAAGGTGTGCCATCAGTGGTTATGGTTGTGCTTTCACTGGTTGAGCTTGTTCCGGCAGTGGAAGTGCTTGCGTCTTCGGTGGTTGTGCTTGTTCCATCAGTGGTTGATGGAGTGAAATCAGTAGTTATTGTTGTGCTTTCAGTGGTCAAACTTGAGCCATCAGTGGAAGTGCTTGTGCTAATGGTAGATGTGCTTGTTCCATCAGTGGTTGATGGTGTGCCATCAGTGGATATTGTAGTGCTATCAGTGGCCGAGCTTGACCCATCAGTGGAAATGGTTGATGGTGTGCCATCAGTGGTTATGGTCGTGCTTTCACTGGTTGAGCTTGTTCCGGCAGTGGAAGTGCTTGCGTTTTCGGTGGTTGTGCTTGTTCTTTCAGTGGTTGACGGTGTGCCGTCAGTGGTTATGGTCGTGCTTTCACTGGTTGAGCTTGAGCCATCAGTGGAAGTGCTTGTGCTTTCGGTAGTGGTACTTGTTCCAGCTGTGGTTGAAGGTGTGCCATCAGTGGTTATGGTTGTGCTTTCACTGGTTGAGCTTGTTCCGGCAGTGGAAGTGCTTGCGTCTTCGGTGGTTGTGCTTGTTCCATCAGTGGTTGAAGGTGTGACTTCAGTGGATATTGTTGTGCTATCAGTGGTTGAGCTTGAGCCATCTGGGGAAGCGCTTGTGCCGTCGGTGGTTGAAGGTGTGACATCAGTGGTTATTGTTGTGCTTTCAGTGGTCAAACTTGAGCCATCAGTGGAAGTGCTTGTGCTAATGGTAGATGTGCTTGTTCCATCAGTGGTTGATGGTGTGCCATCAGTGGATATTGTTGTGCTATCAGTGGCCGAGCTTGACCCATCAGTGGAAATGGTTGATGGTGTGCCATCAGTGGTTATGGTCGTGCTTTCACTGGTTGAGCTTGTTCCGGCAGTGGAAGTGCTTGCGTCTTCGGTGGTTGTGCTTGTTCCATCAGTGGTTGAAGGTGTGACTTCAGTGGATATTGTTGTGCTATCAGTGGTTGAGCTTGAGCCATCTGGGGAAGCGCTTGTGCCGTCGGTGGTTGAAGGTGTGACATCAGTGGTTATTGTTGTGCTTTCAGTGGTCAAACTTGAGCCATCAGTGGAAGTGCTTGTGCTAATGGTAGATGTGCTTGTTCCATCAGTGGTTGATGGTGTGCCATCAGTGGATATTGTTGTGCTATCAGTGGCCGAGCTTGACCCATCAGTGGAAATGGTTGATGGTGTGCCATCAGTGGTTATGGTCGTGCTTTCACTGGTTGAGCTTGTTTCGGCAGTGGAAGTGCTTGCGTCTTCGGTGGTTGTGCTTGTTCTTTCAGTGGTTGATGGAGTGAAATCAGTAGGTATTGTTGTGCTTTCAGTGGTCAAACTTGAGCCATCAGTGGAAGTGCTTGTGCTAATGGTAGATGTGCTTGTTCCATCAGTGGTTGATGGTGTGCCATCAGTGGATATTGTTGTGCTATCAGTGGCCGAGCTTGACCCATCAGTGGAAATGGTTGATGGTGTGCCATCAGTGGTTATGGTCGTGCTTTCACTGGTTGAGCTTGTTCCGGCAGTGGAAGTGCTTGCGTCTTCGGTGGTTGTGCTTGTTCTTTCAGTGGTTGATGGTGTGCCATCAGTGGTTATGGTCGTGCTTTCACTGGTTGAGCTTGAGCCATCAGTGGAAGTGCTTGTGCTTTCGGTAGTGGTACTTGTTCCAGCTGTGGTTGAAGGTGTGCCATCAGTGGTTATGGTTGTGCTTTCACTGGTTGAGCTTGTTCCGGCAGTGGAAGTGCTTGCGTCTTCGGTGGTTGTGCTTGTTCCATCAGTGGTTGAAGGTGTGACTTCAGTGGATATTGTTGTGCTATCAGTGGTTGAGCTAGAGCCATCAGTGGAAATGGTTGATGGTGTGCCATCAGTGGTTATGGTCGTGCTTTGATCGGTTGAGCTTGAGCCATCAGTGGAAGTGCTTGTACTGTCGGTGGTTGTGCTTGTTCTTTCAGAGGTTGATGGAGTGAAATCAGTAGTTATTGTTGTGCTATCAGTGGTTGAGCTTGAACCATCTGGGGAAGCGCTTGTGCCGTCGGTGGTTGAAGGTGTGACATCAGTGGTTATTGTTGTGCTTTCAGTGGTCAAACTTGAGCCATCAGTGGAAGTGCTTGTGCTAATGGTAGATGTGCTTGTTTCATCAGTGGTTGATGGTGTGCCATCAGTGGATATTGTTGTGCTATCAGTGGCTGAGCTTGACCCATCAGTGGAAATGGTTGATGGTGTGCCATCAGTGGTTATGGTCGTGCTTTCACTGGTTGAGCTTGTTCCGGCAGTGGAAGTGCTTGCGTCTTCGGTGGTTGTGCTTGTTCTTTCAGTGGTTGATGGAGTGAAATCAGTAGTTATTGTTGTGCTTTCAGTGGTCAAACTTGAGCCATCAGTGGAAGTGCTTGTGCTAATGGTAGATGTGCTTGTTCCATCAGTGGTTGATGGTGTGCCATCAGTGGTTATGGTCGTGCTTTGACCGGTTGAGCTTGAGCCATCAGTGGAAGTGCTTGTACTGTCGGTGGTTGTGCTTGTTCTTTCAGTGGTTGATGGAGTGAAATCAGTAGTTATTGTTGTGCTTTCAGTGGTCAAACTTGAGCCATCAGTGGAAGTGCTTGTGCTAATGGTAGATGTGCTTGTTCCATCAGTGGTTGATGGTGTGCCATCAGTGGATATTGTTGTGCTATCAGTGGCTGAGCTTGACCCATCAGTGGAAATGGTTGATGGTGTGCCATCAGTGGTTATGGTCGTGCTTTCACTGGTTGAGCTTGTTCCGGCAGTGGAAGTGCTTGCGTCTTCGGTGGTTATGCTTGTTCTTTCAGTGGTTGATGGAGTGAAATCAGTAGTTATTGTTGTGCTTTCAGTGGTCAAACTTGAGCCATCAGTGGAAGTGCTTGTGCTAATGGTAGATGTGCTTGTTCCATCAGTGGTTGATGGTGTGCCATCAGTGGTTATGGTTGTGCTTTGACCGGTTGAGCTTGAGCCATCAGTGGAAGTGCTTGTACTGTCGGTGGTTGTGCTTGTTCTTTCAGTGGTTGATGGAGTGAAATCAGTAGTTATTGTTGTGCTTTCAGTGGTCAAACTTGAGCCATCAGTGGAAGTGCTTGTGCTAATGGTAGATGTGCTTGTTCCATCAGTGGTTGATGGTGTGCCATCAGTGGATATTGTTGTGCTATCAGTGGCCGAGCTTGACCCATCAGTGGAAATGGTTGATGGTGTGCCATCAGTGGTTATGGTCGTGCTTTCACTGGTTGAGCTTGTTCCGGCAGTGGAAGTGCTTGCGTCTTCGGTGGTTGTGCTTGTTCTTTCAGTGGTTGATGGTGTGCCGTCAGTGGTTATGGTCGTGCTTTCACTGGTTGAGCTTGAGCCATCAGTGGAAGTGCTTGTGCTTTCGGTAGTGGTACTTGTTCCAGCTGTGGTTGAAGGTGTGCCATCAGTGGTTATGGTTGTGCTTTCACTGGTTGAGCTTGTTCCGGCAGTGGAAGTGCTTGCGTCTTCGGTGGTTGTGCTTGTTCCATCAGTGGTTGAAGGTGTGACTTCAGTGGATATTGTTGTGCTATCAGTGGTTGAGCTTGAGCCATCTGGGGAAGCGCTTGTGCCGTCGGTGGTTGAAGGTGTGACATCAGTGGTTATTGTTGTGCTTTCAGTGGTCAAACTTGAGCCATCAGTGGAAGTGCTTGTGCTAATGGTAGATGTGCTTGTTCCATCAGTGGTTGATGGTGTGCCATTAGTGGATATTGTTGTGCTATCAGTGGCCGAGCTTGACCCATCAGTGGAAATGGTTGATGGTGTGCCATCAGTGGTTATGATCGTGCTTTCACTGGTTGAGCTTGAGCCATCAGTGGAAGTGCTGGTGCTTTCGGTAGTAGTACTAGTTCCAGCTGTGGTTGAACGTGTGCCATCAGTGGTTATGGTTGTGCTTTCACTGGTTGAGCTTGTTCCGGCAGTGGAAGTGCTTGCGTCTTCGGTGGTTGTGCTTGTTCCATCAGTGGTTGAAGGTGTGACTTCAGTGGATATTGTTGTGCTATCAGTGTTTGAGCTTGAGCCATCTGGGGAAGCGCTTGTGCCGTCGGTGGTTGAAGGTGTGCCATCAGTGGTTATGGTTGTGCTTTCACTGGTTGAGCTTGTTCCGGCAGTGGAAGTGCTTGCGTCTTCGGTGGTTGTGCTTGTTCCATCAGTGGTTGATGGAGTGAAATCAGTAGTTATTGTTGTGCTTTCAGTGGTCAAACTTGAGCCATCAGTGGAAGTGCTTGTGCTAATGGTAGATGTGCTTGTTCCATCAGTGGTTGATGGTGTGCCATCAGTGGATATTGTTGTGCTATCAGTGGCTGAGCTTGACCCATCAGTGGAAATGGTTGATGGTGTGCCATCAGTGGTTATGGTCGTGCTTTCACTGGTTGAGCTTGTTCCGGCAGTGGAAGTGCTTGCGTCTTCGGTGGTTGTGCTTGTTCTTTCAGTGGTTGATGGAGTGAAATCAGTAGTTATTGTTGTGCTTTCAGTGGTCAAACTTGAGCCATCAGTGGAAGTGCTTGTGCTAATGGTAGATGTGCTTGTTCCATCAGTGGTTGATGGTGTGCCATCAGTGGTTATGGTCGTGCTTTGACCGGTTGAGCTTGAGCCATCAGTGGAAGTGCTTGTACTGTCGGTGGTTGTGCTTGTTCTTTCAGTGGTTGATGGAGTGAAATCAGTAGTTATTGTTGTGCTTTCAGTGGTCAAACTTGAGCCATCAGTGGAAGTGCTTGTGCTAATGGTAGATGTGCTTGTTCCATCAGTGGTTGATGGTGTGCCATCAGTGGATATTGTTGTGCTATCAGTGGCTGAGCTTGACCCATCAGTGGAAATGGTTGATGGTGTGCCATCAGTGGTTATGGTCGTGCTTTCACTGGTTGAGCTTGTTCCGGCAGTGGAAGTGCTTGCGTCTTCGGTGGTTGTGCTTGTTCTTTCAGTGGTTGATGGAGTGAAATCAGTAGTTATTGTTGTGCTTTCAGTGGTCAAACTTGAGCCATCAGTGGAAGTGCTTGTGCTAATGGTAGATGTGCTTGTTCCATCAGTGGTTGATGGTGTGCCATCAGTGGTTATGGTTGTGCTTTGACCGGTTGAGCTTGAGCCATCAGTGGAAGTGCTTGTACTGTCGGTGGTTGTGCTTGTTCTTTCAGTGGTTGATGGAGTGAAATCAGTAGTTATTGTTGTGCTTTCAGTGGTCAAACTTGAGCCATCAGTGGAAGTGCTTGTGCTAATGGTAGATGTGCTTGTTCCATCAGTGGTTGATGGTGTGCCATCAGTGGATATTGTTGTGCTATCAGTGGCCGAGCTTGACCCATCAGTGGAAATGGTTGATGGTGTGCCATCAGTGGTTATGGTCGTGCTTTCACTGGTTGAGCTTGTTCCGGCAGTGGAAGTGCTTGCGTCTTCGGTGGTTGTGCTTGTTCTTTCAGTGGTTGATGGTGTGCCGTCAGTGGTTATGGTCGTGCTTTCACTGGTTGAGCTTGAGCCATCAGTGGAAGTGCTTGTGCTTTCGGTAGTGGTACTTGTTCCAGCTGTGGTTGAAGGTGTGCCATCAGTGGTTATGGTTGTGCTTTCACTGGTTGAGCTTGTTCCGGCAGTGGAAGTGCTTGCGTCTTCGGTGGTTGTGCTTGTTCCATCAGTGGTTGAAGGTGTGACTTCAGTGGATATTGTTGTGCTATCAGTGTTTGAGCTTGAGCCATCTGGGGAAGCGCTTGTGCCGTCGGTGGTTGAAGGTGTGACATCAGTGGTTATTGTTGTGCTTTCAGTGGTCAAACTTGAGCCATCAGTGGAAGTGCTTGTGCTAATGGTAGATGTGCTTGTTCCATCAGTGGTTGATGGTGTGCCATCAGTGGATATTGTTGTGCTATCAGTGGCCGAGCTTGACCCATCAGTGGAAATGGTTGATGGTGTGCCATCAGTGGTTATGGTCGTGCTTTCACTGGTTGAGCTTGTTCCGGCTGTGGAAGTGCTTGCGTCTTCGGTGGTTGTGCTTGTTCTTTCAGTGGTTGATGGTGTGCCATCAGTGGTTATGGTCGTGCTTTCACTGGTTGAGCTTGAGCCATCAGTGGAAGTGCTGGTGCTTTCGGTAGTAGTACTAGTTCCAGCTGTGGTTGAAGGTGTGCCATCAGTGGTTATGGTTGTGCTTTCACTGGTTGAGCTTGTTCCGGCAGTGGAAGTGCTTGCGTCTTCGGTGGTTGTGCTTGTTCCATCAGTGGTTGAAGGTGTGACTTCAGTGGATATTGTTGTGCTATCAGTGTTTGAGCTTGAGCCATCTGGGGAAGCGCTTGTGCCGTCGGTGGTTGAAGGTGTGCCATCAGTGGTTATGGTTGTGCTTTCACTGGTTGAGCTTGTTCCGGCAGTGGAAGTGCTTGCGTCTTCGGTGGTTGTGCTTGTTCCATCAGTGGTTGATGGAGTGAAATCAGTAGTTATTGTTGTGCTTTCAGTGGTCAAACTTGAGCCATCAGTGGAAGTGCTTGTGCTAATGGTAGATGTGCTTGTTCCATCAGTGGTTGATGATGTGCCATCAGTGGATATTGTTGTGTTATCAGTGGCCGAGCTTGACCCATCAGTGGAAATGGTTGATGGTGTGCCATCAGTGGTTATGGTCGTGCTTTCACTGGTTGAGCTTGTTCCGGCAGTGGAAGTGCTTGCGTCTTCGGTGGTTGTGCTTGTTCCATCAGTGGTTGAAGGTGTGACTTCAGTGGATATTGTTGTGCTATCAGTGGTTGAGCTTGAGCCATCTGGGGAAGCGCTTGTGCCGTCGGTGGTTGAAGGTGTGACATCAGTGGTTATTGTTGTGCTTTCAGTGGTCAAACTTGAGCCATCAGTGGAAGTGCTTGTGCTAATGGTAGATGTGCTTGTTCCATCAGTGGTTGATGGTGTGCCATCAGTGGATATTGTTGTGCTATCAGTGGCCGAGCTTGACCCATCAGTGGAAATGGTTGAAGGTGTGCCATCAGTGGTTATGGTCGTGCTTTCACTGGTTGAGCTTGTTTCGGCAGTGGAAGTGCTTGCGTCTTCGGTGGTTGTGCTTGTTCTTTCAGTGGTTGATGGAGTGAAATCAGTAGGTATTGTTGTGCTTTCAGTGGTCAAACTTGAGCCATCAGTGGAAGTGCTTGTGCTAATGGTAGATGTGCTTGTTCCATCAGTGGTTGATGGTGTGCCATCAGTGGATATTGTTGTGCTATCAGTGGCCGAGCTTGACCCATCAGTGGAAATGGTTGATGGTGTGCCATCAGTGGTTATGGTCGTGCTTTCACTGGTTGAGCTTGTTCCGGCAGTGGAAGTGCTTGCGTCTTCGGTGGTTGTGCTTGTTCTTTCAGTGGTTGATGGTGTGCCATCAGTGGTTATGGTCGTGCTTTCACTGGTTGAGCTTGAGCCATCAGTGGAAGTGCTTGTGCTTTCGGTAGTGGTACTTGTTCCAGCTGTGGTTGAAGGTGTGCCATCAGTGGTTATGGTTGTGCTTTCACTGGTTGAGCTTGTTCCGGCAGTGGAAGTGCTTGCGTCTTCGGTGGTTGTGCTTGTTCCATCAGTGGTTGAAGGTGTGACTTCAGTGGATATTGTTGTGCTATCAGTGGTTGAGCTAGAGCCATCAGTGGAAATGGTTGATGGTGTGCCATCAGTGGTTATGGTCGTGCTTTGATCGGTTGAGCTTGAGCCATCAGTGGAAGTGCTTGTACTGTCGGTGGTTGTGCTTGTTCTTTCAGAGGTTGATGGAGTGAAATCAGTAGTTATTGTTGTGCTATCAGTGGTTGAGCTTGAACCATCTGGGGAAGCGCTTGTGCCGTCGGTGGTTGAAGGTGTGACATCAGTGGT
This sequence comes from Apamea monoglypha, assembly GCA_911387795.2. Classification (NCBI taxonomy): domain Eukaryota; kingdom Metazoa; phylum Arthropoda; class Insecta; order Lepidoptera; family Noctuidae; genus Apamea; species Apamea monoglypha. The sequence continues at coordinate 10,822,063 of OU426932.1, forward strand.
TATTGTTGTGCTTTCAGTGGTCAAACTTGAGCCATCAGTGGAAGTGCTTGTGCTAATGGTAGATGTGCTTGTTTCATCAGTGGTTGATGGTGTGCCATCAGTGGATATTGTTGTGCTATCAGTGGCTGAGCTTGACCCATCAGTGGAAATGGTTGATGGTGTGCCATCAGTGGTTATGGTCGTGCTTTCACTGGTTGAGCTTGTTCCGGCAGTGGAAGTGCTTGCGTCTTCGGTGGTTGTGCTTGTTCTTTCAGTGGTTGATGGAGTGAAATCAGTAGTTATTGTTGTGCTTTCAGTGGTCAAACTTGAGCCATCAGTGGAAGTGCTTGTGCTAATGGTAGATGTGCTTGTTCCATCAGTGGTTGATGGTGTGCCATCAGTGGTTATGGTCGTGCTTTGACCGGTTGAGCTTGAGCCATCAGTGGAAGTGCTTGTACTGTCGGTGGTTGTGCTTGTTCTTTCAGTGGTTGATGGAGTGAAATCAGTAGTTATTGTTGTGCTTTCAGTGGTCAAACTTGAGTCATCAGTGGAAGTGCTTGTGCTAATGGTAGATGTGCTTGTTCCATCAGTGCTTGATGGTGTGCCATCAGTGGAAATTGTTGTGCTATCAGTGGCCGAGCTTGACCCATCAGTGGAAATGGTTGATGGTGTGCCATCAGTGGTTATGGTCGTGCTTTCACTGGTTGAGCTTGTTCCGGCAGTGGAAGTGCTTGCGTCTTCGGTGGTTGTGCTTGTTCTTTCAGTGGTTGATGGTGTGCCATCAGTGGGTATGGTCGTGCTTTCACTGGTTGAGCTTGAGCCATCAGTGGAAGTGCTTGTGCTTTCGGTAGTGGTACTTGTTCCATCTGTGGTTGAAGGTGTGCCATCAGTGGTTATGGTTGTGCTTTCACTGGTTGAGCTTGTTCCGGCAGTGGAAGTGCTTGCGTCTTCGGTGGTTGTGCTTGTTCCATCAGTGGTTGAAGGTGTGACTTCAGTGGATATTGTTGTGCTATCAGTGGTTGAGCTTGAGCCATCTGGGGAAGTGCTAGTTTGCGCTTCTGTTGTCGGTACATCTGTGTCTGCCGTATTTGGCACTTGTGTTGTCGATGCACCAGTGGCTGTGCTAGTTGGCGCTTCTGTTGTCGGTGCATCAGTGGCTGTGCTAGTTGGCGCTTGTGTTTGCAGTGCATCAGTGGCTGTGCTAGTTCGCGCTTCTGTTGTCGGTACATCAGTGACTGAGCTAGTTTGCGCTTCTGTTGTCGGTGCATCTGTGATTGTGCTAGTTGACGCTTCTGTTGTCAGTGCATCTGTGACTGTGCTGGTTGACGCTTCTGTAGTCGATGCATCAGTGGCTGTGCTAGTTGGCGCTTGTGTTTGCGGTGCACCAGTGGCTGTGCTAGTTGGCGCTTCTGTTGTCGGTGCATTAGTGACTGTGCTAGTATGCGCTTCTGTTGTCAGTGCATCTGTGATTGTGCTAGTATGCGCTTCTGTTGTCGGTGCATCAGTGACTGCGCTAGTATGCGCTTCTGTGGTCGGTGCATCGGTGTCTGCCGTATTTGGCACTTGTGTTGTCGGTGCATCAGTGGCTGTGCTAGTTGGCGCTTGTGTTGTCGGTGCATCAGTGGCTGTGCTAGTTGGCGCTTCTGTTGTCGGTGCATTAGTGACTGTGCTGGTTGACACTTCTGTTGTCGGTGCATCAGTGACTGCGCTAGTATGCGCTTCTGTGGTCGGTGCATCGGTGTCTGCCGTATTTGGCACTTGTGTTGTCGGTGCATCAGTGGCTGTGCTAGTTACTGCTTTTGTTGTCGGTGCATCAGTGGCTGTGCTAGTTGGCGCTTCTGTTGTCGGTGCATCAGTGACAGTGCTAGTCGGCGCTTCTGTTGTCGGTGCATCAGTGACTGCGCTTGTATGCGCTTCTGTTGTCGATGCATCAGTGGCTGTGCTAGTAGGCGCTTGTGTTTGCGGTACATCGGTGTCTGCCGTACTTGGCACTTGTGTTGTCGGTGCATCAGTGGCTGTGCTAGTTGGCGCTTCTGTTGTCGGAGCATCTGTGATTGTGCTGGTTGACGCTTCTGTTGTCGGTGCATCAGTGACTGCGCTAGTATGCGCTTCTGTTGTCGATGCATCAGTGGCTGTGCTAGTTGGCGCTTGTGTTTGCGGTGCATCAGTGGCTGTGCTAGTTGGCGCTTCTGTTGTCGGTGCATTAGTGACTGTGCTAGTATGCGCTTCTGTTGTCGGTGCATCTGTGATTGTGCTAGTATGCGCTTCTGTTGTCGGTGCATCAGTGACTGCGCTAGTATGCGCTTCTGTGGTCGGTGCATCGGTGTCTGCCGTATTTGGCACTTGTGTTGTCGGTGCATCAGTGGCTGTGCTAGTTACAGCTTGTGTTGTCGGTGCATCAGTGGCTGTGCTAGTTGGCGCTTCTGTTGTCGGTGCATCAGTGACAGTGCTAGTCGGCGCTTGTGTTGTCGGTGCATCAGTGACTGTGCTAGTTTGCGCTTCTGTTGTCGGTACATCGGTAACTGCTGTACTTGGCACTTGTGTTGTCGGTGCATCAGTGGCTGAGCTAGTTTGCGTTTCTGTTGTCGGTACATCGGTGACTGTCGTCCTTGGTGCTTCTGTTGTCAGTGCATCTGTGATTGTGCTGGTTGACGCTTCTGTTGTCGGTGCATCAGTGACTGCGCTAGTATGCGCTTCTGTGGTCGGTGCATCGGTGTCTGCCGTATTTGGCACTTGTGTTGTCGGTGCATCAGTGGCTGTGCTAGTTACCGCTTTTGTTGTCGGTGCATCAGTGGCTGTGCTAGTTATCGCTTCTGTTGTCGGTGCACCTGTGATTGTGCTAGTTGACGCTTCTGTTGTCGGTGCATCAGTGACTGTGCTAGTATGCGCTTCCGTTGTCGGTGCATCAGTGACAGTGCTAGTCGGCGCTTGTGTTGTCGGTGCATCAGTGGCTGTGCTAGTTTGCGCTTCTGTTGTCGGTACATCGGTGTCTGCCGTACTTGGCACTTGTGTTGTCGGTGCATCAGTGGCTGAGCTAGTTTGCGTTTCTGTTGTCGGTGCATCAGTGGCTGAGCTAGTTTGCGTTTCTGTTGTCGGTACATCGATGACTGTCGTCCTTGGTGCTTCTGTTGTCAGTGCATCTGTGATTGTGCTGGTTGACGCTTCTGTTGTCGGTGCATCAGTGACTGCGCTAGTATGCGCTTCTGTGGTCGGTGCATCGGTGTCTGCCGTATTTGGCACTTGTGTTGTCGGTGCATCAGTGGCTGTGCTAGTTACCGCTTTTGTTGTCGGTGCATCAGTGGCTGTGCTAGTTGGCGCTTCTGTGGTCGGTGCATCGGTGTCTGCCGTATTTGGCACTTGTGTTGTCGGTGCATCAGTGGCTGTGCTAGTTACCGCTTTTGTTGTCGGTGCATCAGTGGCTGTGCTAGTTGGCGCTTCTGTTGTCGGAGCATCAGTGACTGCGCTAGTATGCGCTTCTGTTGTCGATGCATCAGTGGCTGTGCTAGTTGGCGCTTGTGTTTGCGGTGCATCAGTGGCTGTGCTAGTTGCCGCTTCTGTTGTCGGTGCATTAGTGACTGTGCTAGTATGCGCTTCTGTTGTCGGTGCATCTGTGATTGTGCTAGTTGACGCTTCTGTTGTCGGTGCATCAGTGGCTGTGCTAGTCGACGTTTGTGTTGTCGATGCATCAGTGACTGTGCTAGTATGCGTTTCTGTTGGCGGTGCATCAGTGACTGTGCTAGTTTGCGCTTCTGTTGTCGGTACATCGGTGTCTGTCGTCCTTGGTGCTTCTGTTGTCAGTGCATCTGTGATTGTGCTGGTTGACGCTTCTGTTGTCGGTGCATCAGTGACTGCGCTAGTATGCACTCCTGTGGTCGGTGCATCGGTGTCTGCCGTATTTGGCACTTGTGTTGTCGGTGCATCAGTGACTGCGCTAGTATGCGCTTCTGTTGTCGGTGCATCAGTGACTATGCTAGTATGCGCTTCTGTTGTCGGTGCATCAGTGACTGTGCTAGTTGGCGCTTGTGTTGTCGGTGCATCAGTGACTGTGCTAGTTTGCGCTTCTGTTGTCGTCGGTACATCGGTGTCTGTCGTCCTTGGCGCTTCTGTTGTCAGTGCATCTGTGGCTATGGTAGTTGGCGCTTCTGTTGTCGATGCATCAGTGACTGTGCTAGTATGCGCTTCTGTTGTCGGTGCATCAGTGACAGTGCTAGTTGACGCTTTCGTTGTCGGTGCATCAGCGACGGTGCTAGTATGCGTTTCTGTTTGCGGTGCATCAGTGGCTGTGCTAGTTGGCGCTTGTGTTGTCGGTGCATCAGTGACTGTGCTAGTCGGCGCTTGTGTTGTCGGTACATCGGTGTCTGCCGTACTTGGCACTTGTGTTGTCGGTGCATCAGTGGCTGAGCTAGTTTGCGTTTCTGTTGTCGGTGCATCAGTGGCTGAGCTAGTTTGCGTTTCTGTTGTCGGTACATCGATGACTGTCGTCCTTGGTGCTTCTGTTGTCAGTGCATCTGTGATTGTGCTGGTTGACGCTTCTGTTGTCGGTGCATCAGTGACTGCGCTAGTATGCGCTTCTGTGGTCGGTGCATCGGTGTCTGCCGTATTTGGCACTTGTGTTGTCGGTGCATCAGTGGCTGTGCTAGTTACCGCTTTTGTTGTCGGTGCATCAGTGGCTGTGCTAGTTGGCGCTTCTGTGGTCGGTGCATCGGTGTCTGCCGTATTTGGCACTTGTGTTGTCGGTGCATCAGTAGCTGTGCTAGTTACCGCTTTTGTTGTCGGTGCATCAGTGGCTGTGCTAGTTGGCGCTTCTGTTGTCGGAGCATCAGTGACTGCGCTAGTATGCGCTTCTGTTGTCGATGCATCAGTGGCTGTGCTAGTTGGCGCTTGTGTTTGCGGTGCATCAGTGGCTGTGCTAGTTGCCGCTTCTGTTGTCGGTGCATTAGTGACTGTGCTAGTATGCGCTTCTGTTGTCGGTGCATCTGTGATTGTGCTAGTTGACGCTTCTGTTGTCGGTGCATCAGTGGCTGTGCTAGTCGACGTTTGTGTTGTCGATGCATCAGTGACTGTGCTAGTATGCGTTTCTGTTGGCGGTGCATCAGTGACTGTGCTAGTTTGCGCTTCTGTTGTCGGTACATCGGTGTCTGTCGTCCTTGGTGCTTCTGTTGTCAGTGCATCTGTGATTGTGCTGGTTGACGCTTCTGTTGTCGGTGCATCAGTGACTGCGCTAGTATGCACTCCTGTGGTCGGTGCATCGGTGTCTGCCGTATTTGGCACTTGTGTTGTCGGTGCATCAGTGACTGCGCTAGTATGCGCTTCTGTTGTCGGTGCATCAGTGACTATGCTAGTATGCGCTTCTGTTGTCGGTGCATCAGTGACTGTGCTAGTTGGCGCTTGTGTTGTCGGTGCATCAGTGACTGTGCTAGTTTGCGCTTCTGTTGTCGTCGGTACATCGGTGTCTGTCGTCCTTGGCGCTTCTGTTGTCAGTGCATCTGTGGCTATGGTAGTTGGCGCTTCTGTTGTCGATGCATCAGTGACTGTGCTAGTATGCGCTTCTGTTGTCGGTGCATCAGTGACAGTGCTAGTTGACGCTTTCGTTGTCGGTGCATCAGCGACGGTGCTAGTATGCGTTTCTGTTTGCGGTGCATCAGTGGCTGTGCTAGTTGGCGCTTGTGTTGTCGGTGCATCAGTGACTGTGCTAGTCGGCGCTTGTGTTGTCGGTGCATCAGTGACTGTGCTAGTTTGCGCTTCTGTTGTCGGTGCATCTGTGATTGTGCTAGTTGACGCTTCAGTTTTCGGTGCATCAGTGACTGTGGTACTTGGCGCTTCTGTTGTCGGTGCATCGGTGACTGTAGTACTTGGCACTTCTGTTATTGGTGCATTGCTGCTTGTGGTACTTTGCGCTGCTGTGCTTGTACTGGTCGGTCGTTTTGTACTTGTGCTTGTTATTGTTGTTGGAAAAGGTGTGGTTGCAGTTTTTTTTCTTGTGGGACATGTTGTTACGTATGTTGAGTTTACTTTTCGACAGCCCTGACACACGAAACATTGTAGTGCGTTAGCTAAAAATAAAAATGATAAATTGAATATTGACCATTTTTTTATCCGTGGATTACTGATATTGATATTTATTCGATTTAAATTATATTATAACGATTTTAAGTCGGCGTTTTGTGTGAGGCGGTATCGCAATAACATTTGCAATTTTATTTATTTTTTATTTTTCTGTAATTTTTATTTATTAATTTATTTTATTCGTTTTATTTTACAGTTTTTGGAAAACTTACAGCTAAAAACTTTTACACGATTGAGAGTAACAAAAATAAAGGCCAATTACAAGTTTTCACAGATAGAAGAGAGAATATAAACAAAAAAATATTTGAGAAGGTAGACAGCGTTTTGTGTAAATACACTATTCTTAGCAGAACCCTCCTCTCCAAGACCTGGCTCAAGCGGTGCGCTATAAAGGACGACGCGCGCTTAGCAACGGATGGATTCGGTTATCGGTCGGCAACGGTTGAACATCGCTACCCTCGCTTGTACTTTTATTTTCGGTCGTAATATTGTTGTTTTGGTACTTAATTAATTCATATGATTTGCAGTAATTAGAGTCTCGGATGTCATAGTTTTAAATTATCATTTGTTGTAATTTTGGTTATTAAATTTTGATTGTTAATTAAATAATTTTAGGAAATACTTGTGCGGTATTTTTAAAAAAACTGTCCTTACTTCTGGTTTTTAAGACTATCATAAGTACAAAAGCGTTTTAAACAGCGTAAATTGTTATTAATTAGGTTACGTGATCAAAAAAGAAATCACAAACAGTCTTTTTTAATTTTGAAATACTGGTATTGAAAACATCGATATCGACGCCCCGGTAGACCGCAATAGACGTATGACTCGCTCTGATTAAGTATGAATTTCGTCTGTAATTCGTTCCTACTATAGGAGTATGCAACACATGAGGATTGCGCAGAAAAGCAGAAGGAACCCGCAGTCCGATTTTATTCAGCAATTCGGGAAGCTCGGTTGAACCGTTAGCGATTCTAAATAAAAAAGTCATGTCTGCAATTTTTCTACGTTCAGAAAGAGGAAGTAGATGGAATCTTTTACAGCGCAGGAGATAAGTGGGAGAATAAGTTTTTGACCGGAATTGAATGTACCTAAAAAATTTCCGTTGTATGCCTTTCAATCGATTGATGTATATGTTGTAATTGGGATTCCAAACTTGAGAGGCATACTCGAGATGACTGCGGACAAAAGTACAGTAGAGAATTTTAATGGTTTTGATGCTTCTAAACTCGGACGAGACCCTCAAAATGAACCCTAGTGATTTTGATGCTTTATTAATGATTTTGTCTATGTGTTGATCAAATAATAATTTAGAGTCAAAAATTTAAGGACTTTGGAAGACTATCAGCAAAATAAAATAGTGATCAATACCAGTAAGATAATCTAACAGCCAATTACAGGTCTTCACGTCTAGAGATTGTCTGGTATAAAAGTACTGTGGAATAAATTATACAGACTGCAAATTTTGCCAAAAAAATATATATGTCGGAGTTGGTTATCAATTACAATTGTGGGTAGTCAACAAAATTTGGTATGATTGGTTTATTATTAATGTAAGTGATTTTTATTATCAATTATTGTCTAGTAAATCGAAACATAATTTATTGAGTACTCGGTGTACGCCCTAATTGATTTTTGGCTACTTGTTTTGATAAATTGTACCCGTTGGTTTTATTCAAAACAACGGATGACATGTTACTTTGTTTTTAAAATGATTTACTTTGTGAAATCACTATTGTTTAGTTATGACAATTATTCTTGTATTATTTGATTACTTTATAAAGTAAGTCTTATTAGATTTAGCATATTTTAGTGTTTTGTATCAAGTAAACTCGTGACATGTGTCATCGGACAGAGTTGTCGTGGAGGCATCATCCTATAAAAGAGCGTGCACTTGTTTATGCTAGTTAGTCGGTCTTCGGACTCGACTCAATACAGAGCACCTGCTCCCGACAAAACTGTCGGTTTACCTGGTACAGCGCTGCTGTATATTTACATAGCTGTGTTGGCTTGCTAAATAGCGAGTAGATACACTTTGTATTGGGTGGCTTGGCCGCTATACGAACTGTGACCCTAAAGGGTCTGTTCGATTAACTGTTGTTTTTAACATTTACCCATTATTATGTCTCTTGTATGTTGCATATTTTGTGTGTACTTTAATGAAACCCTGTAACTGTTTATACTGCCTTGTTTATCCCAATAACATGGGAACGCCAAACCCTGACGAATTACCGCTCTCGACACTCCTGACTCCGACATCATAAGCGGGATTGAACCACAACGACCCACGTGTTCAAAATGAAATGTCGAGAATGGATGTGTCTGATGGAACAGCAGCCCCGCAGCCGTCAGCGAAGCCTTTCGTGTGCTGCAAGTGAGGGAAACCAGGATATGTCGCAGTTCTGTGCACGAGTAGTGGCAGCTAAGCAGATGGTGGAAAACGTGCTGGAAGTCGTGTACGGCGAGTGGACGTTGTACAACTACCCTCAGACACGTTAGAAAATAAAGGTGAGCTGTATTGTTTCGTTTGCGATTCTGATGCTGAATGCTCGTTTATTAAAAGCGGGTTGTGCAGCCAAATTAAGTGGCAAACGAGTTAATAACATTGTTGCATTGACTAGTATTGGTCAAACATGTTTAGTCAGCACAGAACGAATCATATGTAGTGTTGCGATTAGCGAGCAACAACTTGAGACTTCATTACTATGTTCTACCCGAAATTTACTTGCAAAGTAATATTATGATAGTACCTGAAATATTGAACCTAGGCTTTTCGATTAACATGTCTGCGACAGAGTTTTTATTGCATAAAGCTGTTGTAATAAATTCGGTTTTAAACGGTCAACAACAGAAAGCTAGATTTGATAGAACAAAGGCAGGTATAACAAAATGTTCTGACTGACCGACCCCTTGACAGTTCAAAAGTGAAAAAATACTTTAGAGTTTGAGTTCGGTTGACGATTTAGTGTTATTAGAAAAGGAAAAGTGAAATCAGATTATAGGATTAAGTTAGATCGGAAGTTCAGAGGTCCGTTTAAGGTAGCGGAAGTTTTGGCGGGTAATCGCTATAAGATAAAAACTTTAAATTCTAACCTTACAAGTATGCTCACGATAGGTAAAGAAAGATGCGAGTATGTCATGTACTGAGCAAGCCTACGTAGTAAAGTTGTGTGGGGTCACAGGGTGATGCACACGGATCCATCCGTTGGATGTGTGAGAGCAATGCGATTGCTGGTTGGCTGGAGAGCCGTGGCGTTAGAGTGGTTTACTCGTGTGTGGGTTTCCAGGTGTCTAAGGCTCTTAGTGATTAAAATGATTGTTAATGTGGATAACAATGGTACATGGCTCTGGTTGATGATTTACGCTATGTTTAGATAATCAAAGTTTGTTTAGATGGCTCTGGTTGAATTAATAGCCTTCAACTCCAGGCGCACTTATACGTACGCTTACGATCGCATAAGAAAGATGCCTCTAAGTAAAGTTCCTAACGACTTAAACGTAGAAGATGGTGAAGAGAGTTCCTCCACCGAGTAGTAGAGCACATACCACGGCTATTAGGTCGCACCGTACGTACTTGTCTGTAGTCGTAACTGCAACTCACTTGTGAGTTGATCAGGGGGCGATGGCCAGCTGGTGGTGCAGCGTGGACCAGGGCTTCGAAAGGAGACTATTGTTGTGTTGGTCTTGTAATGACCTGGGAGTCGTAGACTCCTATGTGAAGTAATGTCTATTGGTCGTATCACTTGAGGTGATGACGATATGGGTGGCATGAGTGTCACTAGCTGCTGCGGCAGCCGGGCCATGAGCGTTGTATGTAATCTACGAGTAAATTGGTACAGTTCCTGACCAATTCTTACTAAGGCTTAGAGGAACCTTTTGTTATCGATGGTAGTTTTGATCAGAGTATTACTAACGTATTAGAGAAAAGTCAAGTAATAGTTTTGTTGCTGAAACAGGGCAGAAATTAAGTTGTGTGGGTTTCGTGAGAAACCATAAAGTCCAAGAGTGATTTGGCGATCCGAGGGGGCCCATGCGCAAATTAATTTGACGAGTTAAGTAACTGGAGGTTACTAGATAGTATGAGACACATTCATCTTGGTTGGTTATTTTTATTGTAACCTTGAGATTTGGGAATCAAATAGTGGGTAACACTCTGAACTCTGCTATTTTTAGTTTTTTTTCGAATTTTCATTGTGTTTTTGCCTGAACCAAATGTGGTCATGTGGTCAAGAGTGACCGAGCTATGTGATACTTTGCGGGTATGTTTCTTTACAGATTAACACACGACGTGTGCAAACAGAATGGCAGTGTCGAACAGCGCTGCACTCTTTGGATCTCCTGTACGAATAATCCCTGATCAAGGACGGTGCTTTTCGAGCAAGGAGTTTCGCGACTTCTGCCAAGGAAATAGTGGATTGTAACCGGCCAAAGACGTGGTCACAGAGAAAATATCGATTCCAGTGACTTGTTTCCTTTTTCGGTGGCGAGCCCCTCCCATCACCACAAGCTGTCCAAAGAAACTGTACTGTCTGTAGTGTCTGTACAATCTGGTGAGTCGTTTTCATTTTGTATTGACAGTATTGTTCAATTTTAGAAATATTGGATGTTGATGGATATTTGTTAAATTCTTTGAATAGCAATTGAATTTGCAAATATGCCCATGATCGTGTACGAAAAATGCCTGAATGTCCAGTCACTGTTAATGATGTCAATGTTGACACTGATGATGATGATTCATCTGCTACTGACATACTATAGCTGAATTGACAAGATATCTATGTTGATTCTTGTTTTGGTTGTCTATCTTGACGCTTAATTGGATGTCTATGTTGACTCCTGGATTTGGACGTTGAACTTGACGCTTATGGGGTTGTCTATGTTGACGCCTATGCGAGTTGTCTATTCGACTTCAAATTACTTGTCAAATCCCATGGTGTGATTTTGGCTGGGAGACTATGTCTCTACTTTGGTTGTCTATCTTGACGCTTAATCGGATGTCTATGTTGACTCCTGGATTTGGAGGTTGAACTTGACGCTTATGCGGGTTGTCTATGTTGGCGCCTATGCGAGTTGTCTATTCGACTTCAAATTACTTGTCAAATCCCATGGTGTGATTTTGGCTGGGAGACTATGTCTCTACTTTGGTTGTCTATCTTGACGCCGGATGTCTATGTTGACTCCTGGATTTGGACGTGGAACTTGACGCTTATGCAGGTTGTCTATGTTGACGCCTATGCGAGTTGTCTATTCGACTCCAAATTACTTGTCAAATCCCATGGTGTGATTTTGGCTGGGAGACTATGTCTCTACTTTGATTGAGCTGTGTATTGTCTGTAACAGTATGATCATTTTGAATGATTGCGATGCAACTGCTATTGATTGATTTTACTTAACTAATTCCGGATTTTTCTTTGCTACATTCCTTTTATTAAGGCTTTTGTTTGTCAGAAAGGCCGATCGAGGATTTTTCTTTTCTACATACCTTTTTTAAGGCTTTTGTTTGTAAGTGGTTTTTTTAGGATCACACGAGGCCGTGTAGAACGTCAGTTCTGGCCGTGTCGGAGTTGGTTATCAATTACAATTGTGGGTAGTCAACAAAATTTGGTATGATTGGTTTATTATTAATGTAAGTGATTTTTATTATCAATTATTGTCTAGTAAATCGAAACATAATTTATTGAGTACTCGGTGTACGCCCTAATTGATTTTTGGCTACTTGTTTTGATAAATTGTACCCGTTGGTTTTATTCAAAACAACGGATGACATGTTACTTTGTTTTTAAAATGATTTACTTTGTGAAATCACTATTGTTTAGTTATGACAATTATTCTTGTATTATTTGATTACTTTATAAAGTAAGTCTTATTAGATTTAGCATATTTTAGTGTTTTGTATCAAGTAAACTCGTGACATGTGTCATCGGACAGAGTTGTCGTGGAGGCATCATCCTATAAAAGAGCGTGCACTTGTTTATGCTAGTTAGTCGGTCTTCGGACTCGACTCAATACAGAGCACCTGCTCCCGACAAAACTGTCGGTTTACCTGGTACAGCGCTGCTGTATATTTACATAGCTGTGTTGGCTTGCTAAATAGCGAGTAGATACACTTTGTATTGGGTGGCTTGGCCGCTATACGAACTGTGACCCTAAAGGGTCTGTTCGATTAACTGTTGTTTTTAACATTTACCCATTATTATGTCTCTTGTATGTTGCATATTTTGTGTGTACTTTAATGAAACCCTGTAACTGTTTATACTGCCTTGTTTATCCCAATAACATGGGAACGCCAAACCCTGACGAATTACCGCTCTCGACACTCCTGACTCCGACATATATATAAAAATTAAAATTTGCAAGTAGATCATCACCTAAAATATGTAAAAACTAAAATAATTGCGGCAGGTTATTTCCCACCTAACCAAGATGTTAAAAATTAAATTTAAAAAATAAAAAGAAAACAAAGTCTGAAGAATTCAATCTTTAAAGAAATTCATTGCTTAACACTTTTTTGCCGAGGTCACACTCGTTTTAAAAAGATCAAAGTCGAACTGTTTGCACACCTTATTTTAATAAGGTGTGCAAACAGTTCGACTTTGATTGAGATTCGTACGTTGTGCGTGTAAGTAGGTATTTACCTACTTACACGCACAACGTACGAATTCTGTCTGTAGTTAGTAGTTGCAAATGGCACCCGTAATGGTGGATTGAATCGTTTGGATTTGCTTGGAACGCTGAAGTAGGAAGCTGTCAAAATATCAGAACAATTTATGTCACCTCGAACCGTCTTCAACAAAAATATACAGTCAGAGATCTCACGTCGATTACTCAATGGTATTTTTTACAGAGATTGAGATAGTTAACTGACTGATACGGTTCCCTCTGATGAAAGCATAAACCATTTATAAATCTTTTTGGTACGCGCTCAATACGGTCAATATACTTGTGGTAGCATGGACTCCATATTTCAGATGCGTATTCCAAATGGCTTCCAACAAATGTGCAGTTTATGATTTTTAACATTTTAGCTTGCGTGAAGCACTTGGATGAACTCATTATGAAACCAAGGGATTTTGAGGCTTTAGCGACGATGGTTTCAACATGCTTATCAAAAATAAGTTTGGAATCGTGATGCACCCCCAGATCACGAATAGTACTACATCTAGGTAATATATGGCCTCCAAGAGTATATGTTGTGGCTAGGACTGATCGTCCACGGGAATACGTTAGAACTGAGCATTTTTTGGGATTAAGTTTAAGCTTACTTTTTTGGGCAGTATAGTTCAAGACACTGTAAATCAGTTTGAAATTCTGTCATGTCCGCTATCGGTGATTATGGTAGCGTAAATTTTCATATCGGCGCGCGAAGCATAATAATTTGGATGAGGTCAGACAGGAGTCGATGTCGTTCATATAGATGATAAATAATAACGGACCGAGCAACGAACCTTGCGGGACTCCGCTGGGGTCTAAAACCCAGCTAGATATATAAGATATTAAAAAAATTACTTTAAGAATTTCGTGTACTTACTCAGTATCAAAAAACTAATATTATATTAATAAATATAAATTTTTTTTCGAGCGTTTTTGCTTTTTCATATAAAAATAACCATTTAGTAAAACATTTTTATGTGCGCTGTACGCAGGGCCCCCATCCCCTACCCGCGGCTCCCACCAACCCTTCCCGCCCACTTTAGTCGTCCGATATCTGTCGTGCGGTAAGGGTGTGCTGTCGTGTGTCTTTTCTCGCTACATCCGCACGCTCGCACAGTTTCGTATAAACAATACCGTTTACTTATTCTAATCGGGAGTATTTAGATATGATAGTGTGTTATGTCATGACCGGTGAGAGTTTAGCCGCAGCACGTAACCGATACTGTGAACTTTATGGTGACCAACGACGAGTGTCTGCTGTCCAACCTATCCTGGGGGTCTACCAGCGCTTATTAGACTATGGCCAGTTTCGTCCTCGTCAAGCAGATGCTGGTAGGCCACGGGTCGCCGGTGACATTGAAGATCGAGTGTTGGACTATTTCAACGACAATCCACACGCGAGCACACGTGACGCAGGGCGGGACTTAGGAATAAGTCACGTTACTGCCTGGAATGTGCTGCATGAAGAAGGCCAACATCCGTACCACTTTTTAACAGTACAGGAACGATTACAAACGGTTACGATTACCCACAGATTACGAACCACGGCTAAAATTCTGTACCATTTCTGTGTCATTTTCAGCACCGGTTCTCAGTGAACGTGTGGGCTGGAATCATAGGGCAGACGGTACTTGAACCCTTGAAACGCCTTAACGGCGAAACATATCTGCAGTTGCTCGAGTCTGTGCAAGAGCGTCAGCGGGATTGTCCGATAAGGTTACCGTTACCCCGGAACATAAAGGGCAAAGGAAGGAACATGGGAGGGTTTTAGTCAGTAAGAGTCTGACACTCCCTTCCGCTCCACCCAGAGCGGGAGGGGTCATTTGAGGATTTCCCATCCGGAAAAAAAAAAGAGATGCTGAAAAATGTTTCTGTTGCCGAAATAAGGGACCACTTCTTCCAGCAAGATGGAGCGCCTGCACACTATCACCAAGAAGCCCTTGCTTACCTGGATGCTACTTATCCTAACCACTGGATAGGCCGTGGTGGGCCTATTGCATGGCCGCCTCGATCGCCCGATCTTACGCCTCTCGATTTTTATCTTTGGGGTCGTGTAAAAGACTTAGAGTGTGGACACAGTGGCAACAATATTCGAAACGTGGACGAATTAAAGACCCGCATAATTCGTGCATTCGATTTAATTAGAAGTGACAGAGACACATTAATCGCAGTGCAATCCAATGTAATACGTCGTGCTCACTTGTGCATTGGACAAAGTGGTGAACATTTTCAGCACCTTTTGTAAATAAGGTAAACATTAAGACTTCTTTTAAATAGTTTTTAAAATATTGTAAATAGGTTGATTAAATTTTTTTAAACATACCAATTTATCGAGCTTATTTAATATAAAAGCAGTCATTCATTAATATCGCCAATAAAAAAAGCTACATGTAAGGAATTTGATAAATTTCCAGTCCAAAGTCTGAAAAATGTGATGCGAAAATTAGAATCAGCTGTTTACGAATTTGCGCTGTCGCAGGGGTGAACGAACTCGAGCGCGCGCCCGCGCGGCGCCAGGCCAGCGGCGGCTTATACGGTATACAGTGCGCATATTCAATAAATTTGTGCGTAGTGAAAATATTGCATATCTTTGAAACGGATTGTTATTTAGAAATAAAAAATTCTTGATTATTTTTCATTTATTATTCCAAACAACTTCTCAACTTTCTTAAAGTTAATTTTTTAACACCTTGTATAGTTATTGAGTACCACAGCTTGTGACCTGTTTTCTATGTAAGAGGAAAACCATCTGAGTAAGTCCCCGCGTATACCGATGCCTTCCAACTTCCGCAATAGGATGGTGTGGTCGATTCGGTCGAAACACTATACTTACTATAGTATGTGTAGACAACGTCGACTTGTTTACCGTGGTCCATTGCGTCGGTGATGTAGTTATTAAGCAAAATAAGATTGGTGACAGTGGATCTACCTTTAAGAAAGCCGTGTTGGAAGGGACTAAACCACTGTTCCAGAGCAGAATAGACCTGGTTATAAATAATCCTTTCGAAAACCTTGACAATGATACACAATTTGGATATCGATCTACAATTAGCAGTGTCTGTTTGGGCTCCTTTCTTATGTAGAGGTGTTTATAAATGCTGATTTCCAAAGTTTATGGACAACCCAAGCATCTAAAGATTTTTTAAATAGAATTGAAATAGGAAGTGTAATAGACGCAGCGCAACGTACGAGAAGCTTGGATGAGATTATTATCCGGGCCTGGCGCTTTCGATGTATCTAATTTTTGAAGCAAGTTGTCTATGTCTAATGTTCACCGTGATACGACTGATATCGAATGACAGGTTTGAGGATTCAGCAAAAGAAGAAGAAGAGGAACTTGAGCTATCTCCATAAATAAGGTTGGGATCTAAAAACGTGGAGCGAAAATAAGTTGAAAATGCCTCACATATTGATTCCCCGGTACGCAGTGTTTCGTTGTTAAAATTGAACGAGTTCGGGATTGCATTTATATTATGACGTTTTTTAACAAAGGTCCAAAATTTTTTCGGGTTATTTTTAATAGATGCTTCGGTAAATTTCATATAATTTTCGTGACACTGACTTTCTAATATTCTTACCCTATCACGAAGAAGTTTAAATGTTAGTTCTTCAGCTTTAGTGCCGTAGGTTTTATGTTTTTAAAAGTATTTATATTTCTCTTTTATTGTTTTAATCAGTGAGGAACATTTGTTACGACAAAGTTTCGAGGGAATATATTTCGACTGCAGATTATAGATAACGTTATTGAAAAAACTTACGGAATCGTCAGCTGACCTTACTGAGAACTCACTTTCCCAGTCGGTATTACTAATGTCACGGTTAATGGATTCATAATCACCCTTATCATATAAAAATTGTATACGTGACGCACACTCAAGGAGAGGTGTTTCGACAAGATCCATTGTAATTAACAATGCTGGGTGATAATCATCGATTGGTACTAGTGGGCTTAAACTTTTAGTCACATTGACTGCCTGGTTCAAGAGGACTAAGTCAAGTATTTTACCGTATCTGTTAGTCACACCATTATATTGACCAAGGTCAAGAGTACATAACTCATCCCCAAGTAGCACTTCATCAATACTCTTAAGATTCGATGGGACGAATGATTTATATTATTGTCAGATGGGACCCAACCTATTC
Source organism: Apamea monoglypha (assembly GCA_911387795.2). Classification (NCBI taxonomy): domain Eukaryota; kingdom Metazoa; phylum Arthropoda; class Insecta; order Lepidoptera; family Noctuidae; genus Apamea; species Apamea monoglypha. The sequence goes on from OU426932.1 coordinate 10,838,899, forward strand.
CGCTCATGTTGAAATCACCTATAGTAAGAAAAATATCAAAACCATTGCCATTCACAGATCGATTTAATGTCGAAAGAAAGTTATCAACTGTGAAAAGACCCAGATTTTGTTTACATAAATAAATACTACAGAGATGTAATTTAAAATAGCTACGCCTGTTTGAATTTTTCAAGTGTATGCTTATCCAGAGATCATCAGCTGTATAATGAAAATTTTGTTGACATGTTACTGATAACTGTCGACGAGCAGCTCTTAGAACAAAAAAATGCATAACTGAGATTTCTGTTTGAAACAAGCACATAAATATGTGTGCGGTCGGGGGACCCCAGTCAGGTACGAAGTTCCTTTTGTACGCAATATTCGCATGCACACATACTAGTATGTAATAGAAACAGACAGAGAAAGAGAGAGTGTGTTGTCATCTGACATTATGCTGAGCTGAGGCCCTTTATTTTATTTTATTTTGTTTTACAGTTTTTGGAAAAGTTACAGTTAAAAACTTTTACACGATTGAGAGTAACAAAAATAAGGCCAGTTACAAGTTTTCAGAGATAGAAGAGAGAATATAAACAAAAAAAAATATTTGAGAAGGTTTACTCAAAATTTACATAAGTACAAATGCATTTCAAACAGCGTAAGTTGTTATTAATTAGGTTACGTGATCAAAAAAGAAATCACAAACAGTCTTTTTTAATTTTGAAATACTGGTATTGAAAATATCGATGTCAACGTCCCGGTAGACCGCATTATACCTATGACTTGCTCTGATTAAGTATGAATTTCGTCTGTGATTCGTTCCTACCATAGTGGTACATAACACATGAGGATTGCGCAGAAAAGCAGAAGGAACCCGCAGTCCGATTTTGTTCAGCAATTCGGGAAGCTCGGTTGAACCGTAAGCGATTCTAAATAAAAAAGACAAATCTGCAATTTTTCTACGTTCAGAAAGAGGAAGTAGATGGAATCTTTTACAGCGCAGGAGATAAGTGGCAGAATAAGTTTTAGACCGGAACTGAATGTACCTCAAAAATTTTCCTTGTATGCCTTCCAATCGATTGATGTATATGTTGTAATTGGGATTCCAAACTTGAGAGGCATACTCGAGATGACTGCGAACAAAAGTACAGTAGAGAATTTTAATGGTTTTGATGCTTCTGAACTCAGACAAGACCCTCAAACAGAGGGCAATTTTGATGCTTTATTAATGATTTTATCTATGCGTTGATCAAATAATAATTTTGAGTTAAAAACAACTCCCAAGTCTTTGACTGTATTAACCCTAGCTAAGGATTTGTCTAAAAGTTTATAGTCAGATGTGATAGGAACGGGCTTCCTGGTGAAGGAGCACACGTAACACTTGGAGACGTTTAAATGGAGCTTGTTAGAGAGCTTATAGAGCTGCAGTAGTACTTGAACCTATCTAGATCTTCCTGCAATGAAAGAGCATCAGATAAGGAGGATATCTTTGACATAATTTCCATGTCATCTGCATATAGAAGTATTTTAGAGTGAAGGAAGCAAGAATCGATATGGATTGTCGATTGTCGTCGACGTCGTCGTTATCGTTGTTGTTGAAATTGTATAAGAGCGGCCCTAATAAAGAATTATTAGGGCCGCTCTTATTCAATTTATTCCTTGAGGAACTCCAGATGGGATACGCATTGATCTTGATGAATACCTATTCAGCACAACATTCTGACACCTGTCCTCCACATACGACTTAAAAAAAAGAAATAGGTTAACCCTAATGCCCATCGACAGAAGTTTACGCATGAGAATGACGTGATCAATTCTGTCGAAACATTTGGCATAGTCTGTATACACAGTCTGGCCATAAATACTGTTAAAATTAAAAATAAGAAAGATATTACATTTGAATTTGGAATCTGTCATTTTTATACGATTGTTCATTGATTTTTCTAATTTTGGCGCCAATACATTGTACAATGAAGTGGAGTGGGGTGATAAAGAGAACCGAATCGCTGTGATTGCATTACACAAAGTTGGTATGGAGCCAAATGCAATTTTTAAAACTCTCCATACGCTTGGTATTAGTCAAATGTTTGTGTACCGGGCTATTAATAGGTACAATGAGACCTCCTCTGTTTGTGACAGAAAAGATCCGCCGTCCACGTAGTGTTCGTACGAAAAAGGTGGTCAAAGCAGTAAAGGAAAGAATTCGAAGAAATACTGTCCGAAAGCAAAAGATTTTATCTCGGGAGATAAAGATAGCACGCAGAACCGTGTCGCGTATTTCAAAAGATGACTTAGGACTTGCAGCCTATAAGAGACGCACTGGTCATTTTTTAACTGATAATTTAAAAAGAATAGGGTAGTAAAATCGAAACAACTACTGAATCCATACGATTGGCAGTGAAGAATTTTCCCACGGAAAGAGTGCGTGCTTCTATTGATAACTGGCCTCAACGTTTAAAGGACTGTATTGCACCCAATGGAGACCACTTTTTTTTTTTTTTTTGGGATGGGAAATCATCAAATGACCCCTCCCGCTCTGGGTGGAGCGGAAGGGAGTGTCAGACTCTTACTGACTAAAACCCACCCATGTTCCTTCCTTCGCCCTTTATGTTCCGGGGTAGCGGTAACCCTTCCGGACAATCCCGCTGCCCCGGCAGGCTTCGACCCTGAGGGGCCCCTCGTTGCTGATGCTGACATCTCTTTGAGGCGCGCGTGGAACACTTACGCGCCGTCCGGCACGGGCCTGGTCCTGATCGGGCGGTGAGCTACCCATTGCTCTCCGCCCGCAGGCCCGCGCCTACGGTGGCCGGTAGTCTCCAATGGACTCCCGACGCCCGGGGCGTCTCCCGCGGCGGCTGGGACGGGAGGCTCTCTCCCTCATCCGTCCCGCCACCTCCTTCGCTAGCATGACTGCTTCGCAGAAGGAGGCGACTGCCTCCCACTCCCTCTCGCTCCGGACCATGGCTTGCACCAGGGCCGGGCGCGAGAGGCCGCCGCCGCTGCCGATCGCCTCCACGAGGACACGGCGGTGCTCCGCCCAAGCGGGGCAGACCTCCACCGTGTGCTCCACCGTGTCCTCTGGGCGATCCTGGCAATGGTGACACCCGGGCGTTTCCTCCAGCCTGATGATGTGCAGGAACCTCCCGAAACTTCCGTGTCCGGTGAGGACCTGCGTCAGGTGGTAGGTGAGGGCGCCGTGGCGCCTCTCTAGCCACTCCTCAAAGAGGGGTCTTATCGCCGCTATCGCGGCGTGCCCTAATGGAGACCACTTCGAGTAAGCTTTTTATATTTTAAATTGTTTTATGTTTATGTATTAAACTAACACACTGTAAAAGTAATAAATATTATTTGCAATAAAAAAACCATTTTTTTTTTCTTCGTGACAATATTTATGGCAAGACTAGGTATATGACGTCGATTTGGGACTATAATCTTTTGGCATTATAATCTTTGCCTTCTGTTTTTATACCGTAGTTTTAAGGTGTATTTATTTAGTTGTAATGTCATTAAACGCATTTTTCTTTCTTTTTTTTAGGTACAGTCGCCAGCACATCAAGTTACCCCACTTTGACCTTGAACGCGTTATGAGCAACGCGAGGCAGGGGGGTTGTCTTCACCCAAGCTCTTCAATCTATATGTTAATGAGCTGATCGAGGCGCTCAGCAGCGAGCGTGCTGACTGCTACATTGACGCAGTATGTGTTAACAACATTCGTTACGCCGATGATATGGCGCTGCTGAGCGCTTCGGTTTGTGGTCTTAGGAGGTTGGTGACTCTGGTTGGTGATCTGTGGAGAGTATGCCTTAGAACATGGATTGGTCTACAAATTCGTTAAAAGTGAAGTCATGTTCTTTGGTTTCAGTGTCATATTTCCAAAATCATTTAAAAAATACCTGTCGACGATGTATGTATCGATGTATCACACAACTTAAATAAAAGAAAGGAAACTTACCCCTGAACACTGCACAAAACGTCACAAGCACTAGAACGAACAAAATCTTCCCCATGTGTACCTTTGTTAACTAATTTGTACTCAATCCTTCACTGATTTTAATTATTTTCCTTATTATGAATAAATGGCCAATAGTGTGGGGCTTTATCGTGTTTATATTACATGTAGGATAACTGTTTTTGTCTCCAATAAATAAAATAGTTGTTAATGATATGAACACTACTAATAAAATGACGATCTTTGTGTTCCGATTACTTGTTATGCGCGTCATTATTATGAACAATAGATTTTCATATTAATTATACAGCATGTTCCATCCAATCAGATTTTTCATGTACTTATATATTAGAATACCCGTTCCTCCACCCCCCTCTTCATGTACTGAAGACTGTCAAATAGGTGGAGCCAGTATGAGTCCGCCAAAACAAAGCATAAAAAAAAATAAATAACTTTTCACCATTTCCAGGGCGGTAGGTTCATAGAGAATTTTCTATGATAAAAGAAGACTCTTCACCCAGTCCTGAGAAGTTCGAGATTTATTAGGTATAGCTGCAACCCCGCGGTTTCACCCGCATAAGTCTCGATCCCGTAGGGATATCGAAATAAAAAGTATCCTGTGTCCTAATCCAGGCGGTCTACCCATGTGCCAAATTTCTTCTAAATGCGATCAGTCGTTACAAACAAACATACAAAACAACAAATCTTTTCTCAGTTTCTCTTTCTCTTTATACGATTCCGATACTTTCTTCTCGTAATATTTGTTTAGACAAGCTTCTGTCCACTACTTTGTTCGCGCAGTAGTCGTCACAATATATACTAATATAACAGTCACATTTTTTTAAAGTGTCCTTGTAAGTATACTATACTACTTAATGTCAGAACACTGAAACACTGACTGATGCATTCTTACTGATTTTTCCTGACAAACGACTAACGCTAAAAAAATGTAACAGCATATTGTAAATACAGGGGTTTTCTCATAAACAGTCACGTAACCACAAATATAAATTTTTTATTGAACCAAAAATTACAAAACGACTAAAATTTTATAATAAAATGGTAAAAAGGGACCACATAGTCTATCAATTGTTGAGAATCTTACAACCACAGATTCGGAAAGCAGTCGTGAAACTGCTAAGCTAATGGTCATGGTAAAGTCATGGTTGACTACTTAGCATCATAAAGCTATAACGTGATGATAATCATTTAAAAGGTTAAATCTATAAATATAAATACCATCTATGTAACACATATGGAATGCAATAAAGATTGAGTATTGAGTATCTGCAATATTACTAACCTTTTGGCTCATCTTTTTACAAATTGCGGCAAACTGCGGAAGACTGCCGGGTCAGCGGGATTGTCCGAAAGGGTTACCGCTACCCCGGAACATAAAGGGCAAAAGGAAGGAACATGGGTGGGTTTTAGTCAGTAAGAGTCTGACACTCCCTTCCGCTCCACCCAGAGCGGGAGGGGTCATTTGATGACTTCCAAACCGAAAAAAAAAAAATGCGTAGTGTGGGACGCCCCCCAGCTAGATGGACGGACGACCTAAAGAAGGTTGCTGGGACGGACGAGGACAGGGTGTTGTGGCGCAGTCTGGGAGAGGTCTATGTCCAGCAGTGGACTGCGATAGGCTGAGTCGATTGATTGATTGATTGATTGAGTATTTGTGTGATGCTGGAACAACATTCAGACAAGCCGGCTAACAGATAAACGGACGAATAGATAAAGATCTACAACCTATATTTGCGGCATTAGAATCGTTCCCACACCTAGTAGCAATTTTTTTTTTTATGTCTATAAAAGATTAGGCACTTTCGAACATAAGGTCCTGGGTATGATTCCTAGGTCGGGCAAAGGATTATTGAGTTTAGCCATCAGGAATTTATCAGTAGCAGCCAGGATTCTGGATTTGTGGCCGTTTGATGGCAATAGACTCGCCCCCTATTGCAGGTTGACTAATGATAAGCATAAAATGTATTATCATAATTTACTTTTGCATAACGAAATTAAGCATAATGATCATTACGCATAAATGTTTTGCCATAATGCTTGTTGCCATAAATACTGCTAGCATAATAATAATGAAGCATAATTTTATAAAGCATAATGTTAAAAACGCATAATGATATAAACACATAATGTTCTTTGAAATAAAACTAAAAAACCCTAATAAATAACTCAAAACGGTAAAAACCCACAACACCAACAATAGAGGGGATCTGGCGTTAATGGTCCCTTTTTTTTTTTGTTTTGTCGCTGAGTAATGCATTACGCATCCCCGCTCGCGGGAGACGAGACGGGGTATGTGGGACTCCTGTCGAAACCGCAACGACAGTATACCCACTAAAACTCAGCGGTGTTCCCGCATCGCCGTGGTGGGAGGGCCGTGGGAAACCGGCTCAGCCTTTACTTCCACAACCCTCCCGGTGCATGCCCGCCAGCTGCGGGAATGGCCGGGAACACCTGGCCATTCCCGTCCGACACTGGTGGAGGCCTGTGCAATACAGGCAAGGGTGCCCCCGCACCTGTTGCCTGCTGGCCTCCACCTGGGAGGAGTCGGAGATGACTGTCAAACTGACGTCTTCTTCGACCCCTCCTCCGCCTTCGGAGCGCCGCCGCGTGAGGATCGTCCTCCCGCGCGCGCTCCGCCACTTCCTTCTGAGACATGACGTATTCGCAGAAGGAGGCGACTGCCGCCCAGGACCTCTCATCCCCCAGCATGGCGTTTACCAAACATGGGAGTGAGAGGTCCGGTCCGATCACCTCAATGAGGTGTGCTGCACCGAGTCCTCCGCCGCGCCACAGTCGTGGCACGACGGCGTCTCTTCCCGTCCGATCCGGTGCAGGTAGGCGTTAATGGTCCCTGTTCTAACCTAACCTAACCCATATGATTCAATAACAGTAGTAAATATCAGGAAACATCATACCTAATAGTTGTATGTTAAATTACCAAGTACCTAAATATCAATTTAAAATTATTGGCTACATTCACCCAATTATGACTTTTTATATTTATGGCTCATGATTAACGAATAAATATTATGCCTTTAAAATTTATGCAACTCCAACTTAAGCCAAACATATTAGACTAAATGATAGTTACTAAATGATAGTACACTTTGGCATAATGCAAAGGTTAGTAACCTTTGCATTATGTCAAAGTATTACTATGCAGCAGTATTATTATGCTAATAAAAGTTATGCGAAAACGTTATGCCAAACTATATTATGCCTGAAAATTTTATGCCAACAGGGGTATTACCCCTATTGCATGGGTCTTAAACATAACTGGCGAAATGTGGGGTAAACCTCTGCCTTACCTTTCGGAGATTGCAGGCGTGATGTTATGTTATGTGTGGGCTGAACTATTCCAACTGTGTGAACACTAATGCAATAGTATTACAGTTATCTGTTATCGTACTGTGATTCTAGCTCCATGTACAATACGGCCGATGCATCATGGCTTTTGCAATGTAGGTGTTTTTTTTTATTGCTAATTTACTGCTCTTGACCTCGATCACGCCTGATGGAAAGCGATGAATGAGGTCTATGATGGAACGAGAGTACCCAGAAGATGCCTGTTCACTCTTGCTTTGAATGCAGACGGGTTAAATGTGGGAGGAAACACAGACACAGCCTGCTTTGGCTGTGCGCATAGTAAACGTGGATGAGAAGCACTGAGTACGACTCGTCGGAACATCAACCAAGTGTGGATGATACGCTGCAGTATGTCTGGTGGTCCGGTGGTAAAATGGCGATAGTGGGATCAGATTTAGACAAAAAACATTTAATTGCTCGCTTTTTAAACACCATGTGTACAATAAACTTCTCGAACTTAACACTCGAAAATTTATCTTCGAGTACACTGATACGTACGTAATACATATCAATTCTACATAATAATATTATGTTGAAAAAAAAACTCTTCTTCACAGATAAACAGGATAAAGAAATACCTAAAGTAAATCTTCAGGCCTTGATGCTCGTATTCACCTACACTAGGTGACATAAATAAAAGCGCACAGTCTGATTTTCAACCCTCGACTCAGCGCTCAGAGTTGAAATTCTAACAGCGCAATAATCTTAAGGCAATAATCAAGGTGGAAAATATTATTGTAACTGCATCGCAGGCAAACGGACTGTAGGCTACTGCGCCCATGTTATGTCAATAATATGGTACCTTAGTTGGGCTAGGTACCAAGATAAGGGGGATCCCCCACAGTGCATACTTCCTCGCAGTATCCCCCGGGCAACGCCGTGTCTGACCACCGTAACGGAGTGGCAGACCGGCGGCTAAAGTGCGCTGTGACTTCGCAGATATCGACGCCTTCATCTGCGATTATGAAGAAAAAACCGACGCGTGACGTCTCTGGACGTTTTTTAACGAATCGCTCTCCCCAGGGCGATTCAAACGGCCCTTTTCAGGGCCAACCCAACGGCCCTTCTCAGGGCCAACCCAACGGCCCTTCTCAGGGCCAACCCAACGGCCCTTCTCAGGGCCACGCCGGCGACGCCTTGGCGTCAGACGCTGACCGCGCACCATCTGCGGCCAGCTTCATCAGCAGGACAGGCGAGTTGTCGGACTCCGACGAGTCCATTATGGACACGTCGGCGGCCGAGAACGACCGCCTCAGGCGGAAGAGGGCCTACCTGAGGCTCGGGTCCGAGGGCTCCTCGGAGTCGGTCGGAGGTAAGGCGAAGAAGAAGTCGAAGTCTAAAAAGGCTACGACTTCTTCTTCGGCTACCACCCACGATGTGGGCTTGGTGGACGCCGAGCGCCAGCTACACCTGGCCAAAAGGGCGCAACTCCAGCTGGACCTGGAGGAGAGGGTCGCCGCCAAAGAGCGCCAGGCGCAATCCGCCAGGTCGAGGGCCGGCTACGGTGCATCCACCGTGCTGTACGCTGACCACTCCCTGGCGGAACTGGAGCGGATGGCGCAGGAAGATAAGGCGGAGGTCCTGGAGGTCGCCTCAAAATCCTCCAATTTGAAGGGGACCTTCCAGAAGGCCCTCAAATGCCGGGCCGCCAGCTTGCACGGCATTGTCGTGGAGCTGGCAAAGAGGACGGCCACGGACGAGACGCGGCAGCTGCAGGCGAAGGCGGATCGCCTGCAGGCGGAGGTCAGCCAGCTTCACCAGAAGCTGGCTGAGGCCACGGCCCGGCCTGCCCAACCTGCCCCAGGACCGGTGGTAGGAGGCTCCTCCTCCCCTTCCAACCTTGAGGATATAATCCGAAAGGTTGTCATGGAGGAGAGAGCCTTCACCAGAGCCTGCCTGGCAGGTATCGAGGACCGGCTCTTGCCGGAAAGGCGGCTCCGCCCGCCGCTAGCGGCGGAGAAGAGCCGTCCACCGACGGAGCCGGAACCTGCGCCTGTGGCAGGCCCGGCATCGGGTGCGCAGACCCAGGCCTCGAAGCCCTCAAAGGGGAAAGGGAAGGGCAAGAGGAGCAAGGTGGCTCCTCAAACCCCCACCACAAGCGCGGAGGGAGCGCCTGGATCGTCTGCCACTCAAGCAGCCCCCCGGAACTCGCAGCGGGAAGACGCTCTTCTTCCCTCCACCACCCCGTCCAATCAGTCTTGGACGGAAGTGGTCAGGAGAGGAAAGGGGAAGGGTGGCACACAGTCTGCCCCCAAGCCCGCTGCGACTGCTCCCGCAGCCAAAAGGGCTCCAGCCGGCGGGAGGAAGCTGGTTCCTCCCAAAACCGCGGCCGTCGTGGTGACCATCACCCCGGAGGCCGCGGAGCGGGGCGAGACGTACTGTTATAACCGGGTTCCGGATTTGGTTTTTAAAAAATGAAATTACTTTTGCTAGAAAATAAACTTTATATTTTAAAGAATAAAAACACGAGTGCAAAAAATACAAGTGCACGGAAGGAAGGTTGGGAGACGACTGAAGTGCTGGACCGTGACGAGAGGGAACGAGGAATGGAAGGATGCTGCGTCAGCGGCAGGAATGCAGCGTAGGCTGCTGAGTAGACAGGAAGGGGTACAAATGAGGGATGTAACAGCCCCCCGGTTAGGAGGAAACTTACGGGTGGAAGGTAAGTTGACGCCGGAAGGAAAGGTAAGTTTTTCCAGGTCTTAGGTCATTCGGAGACGAGGAGCAGAGACATCTTCTACATCTGTAGATGCCATTTCTATGGGAGTATCAGGACTATCAGGTAAAGGGGTACATCTAGATTTCTTAACTAACTTACAATAACAATACAATTTATAGGAAATAACTAAAATTATAACTAGGCTTATAATAACGGTAGTATAAGAGTAATAGTCACCATAAAGGACAATATGAGGTTTTTCTATTACTGTATTAAGGTTTGTTTTAATTTGGTCAGTCACTTTATTATAATTTGAGAAAAGAGAGTCTAAATTGTTAACGTTTTTTAAGTTAACGTAAGGGACTTTAATATTGTCTTTTAAATATGTAGTAGAACTACAACAAGTATCATTAATTAATTCGAAATGCAATATTATTGGCTTTAATTTTATTTCGATGTTATGTTTAGGTATTAACTTATTGTCGTTGCAATAGGCAATACAGTTGTCTGGTATAGTTAGTATACCAGTACCGGAAATAGAGGATTCAGATAAGTCTTGATTAACACATTCTATTGTAATTTTAGAATTTTGGCTAATCATGTATATCCACTGATTACTATGTAATTTATGGAAGGTTTCAAAATTACCATTTATGAATTCAGTTTTGCAGAGAGGCGGAACGGAAGTTAGAGCTTTTGAAATAACCTCAGTTTCGCATATTGGTACGGCTGATGTAGAGTATACATTGGAAATTTCACAAATATAATATTGCGTATTTATAACTTTACAGGTAGTGAGTGAGTTTAATTTACAATAAGAGGATTTATCTTTAGTTATGCCCAAATATTTAGTGGATGGTATTATAGTAGAATACAATGTATTATTTACCGTTTTAAGGGCAATAGGATAAGGTGTAGTATGATACAAGTCGAATTCTTTAGTATTTACTAAAGGCATTTGTAATACAAATATTATTTTGTTATTTGCATAATAACTGGATACATCGGATATGTTTTCTAGAATATGGATATTATCTAAGGTTAAGGGTACAGGTAATTGCTTAGAACTAGGGAGGAATCTATAGTTACCCACAAGGTCTGAAAACAATTGTTTAGGGGTAATAATAGATGGATAAAGAATATTAGACTTACTAAACATAATAGCACTAATTATATCTTCTAACTTAAATGATAAGGTTAATAAACTTGTACGAGCACTTGCTTGCTGGTACGTGTGATGGTTGAGATGGAAGAAAAACTTTTCTTGCTGACTTCTTGATAAGTTATTTATTAATTGTAACACAGGTGTTTACAATAAAACGGTCGAAAGTGTACTCAACAATATTAATTGCTATGTGGATTTAAATGATATAAAAATGCTTATGCTAGCGTGCTAAATAATGTGCGATGTAATCGTACATATTCCCGGACGAGTTAGGAAGGATGCAGAGTAACTTGATTTACAAAATAAATAAAATTAACGTAAATAATTACAAAACCAGAGTAAATGTAAAAACCATTAAGTAATTATATAAACTTAGTTATGGGCTAGTTCCTATATTAACGCGAGGATTGCGAGGAACGTGGACGCGCACGCAGTCGAGGTGTCCGGTAGCTTCACTTGTATCGCTGCTGCGGTGAGGTACGGCTGGCAATGGTCTTGATCCCTCGGCAACTGATGGTGGCGGTGATGACGGAACTCGCCATTGGCATTTGAAACGGCGGGTTATCACGATGATGACAGCAATGCCCACTATTCCAACTAAAACGTAGATCATAACGTAGTGATGAATATCGTGATAAGATAGATCATCAGGTAACATCACATCCGCTTGTTTCATGGACTGTATCCTTTTGTCTACTTTGTTGATTTCTTGCTCTAAATCTTGAGTTTTATTCTCTAAACTCAGTTTAGGGATGCTGATATTGATGATGTGGTTAATAGGGGCAATCACTGGTGCATAAATATCAGAGTCCGTCCTTATTTCACTTAAATAAGCCTTGTGTGAATATAAGGTAAAGTTGTTTGTTTTGATTATGCATCCATGACCTATGCTCAATAGTCCGGCTTGGGTCAGCTGATGTGCGGTTATTTGATCGCCGCATATTGTTCGAACGTGACACCTATCGCAGCAAAGTAAAAATAACTGTTCAAAGTGTACGTTTCTTGTAAATTGTCTTTACAGAGTCTTGAGATGGTTTTGCATTCCGAATTTTCTGTTTCACAAAGGTTCTTGTCTCCTTTAATCTGGTAAATAGGTCGTAAGACGTGGCAGTAATAAACACCTGAAATGGTTCGACATGATCTCAAGTCTTCTTCGGACATGTCGATGTAGGTATCCTTCTTCATGTTGATAGATATGTACTCGGATACTGAGATTATGCTGATCATTTCACTTGGCCCTGTTGTCTTGGGAATCGGAATCGTCTTGAAGATTTCGTACGAATCTCGACTGATCAGCGGTAATTTGATTTCAAAGATGATAATGTCCTCCAGAAGTCTTGTTTTTATTTCCAGAAGGTCATATATCTTCCGAAGGTCCGAGTGTATGTCGTCAATTGGAAGTGAGACGTCCTTGGAGAGCTTGCTAGAAATCGTACTTAATTCATCCATGAGTTGTTCGGGTGTAATTAAGTGTAAGTTGAAACGACCATTGTAGATATCTGTGACGGTGTCTAGTAAGGTATTCTGTATGCTCTTCAAATTGTACATCATATTACTTGCTATTATAGCTCCCATGTTGAAGTCATTAATGACGCTGTTTGTTTCGATGTTGTTTTTCAATTTATCAACTGCTGCGTCTAGCTTGTTCATGTGACGATTTATCATTTTAAGCTGTTGATTCATATCTTGCTCTGTGCGCTTCAGAAGATTGTTCTCTGCTTCCATGAGTGAAGTCTGATTTTTCCACAAAGAAACGAGATACTTCTCGTTTTCCCGGACGAGAGAAATGTCCTTCCGATATTTTTCAGCGAAACTTTCATCGAGCACGCCGAATAAGCTATTAGCGATGTACCCCACGCCGTTGATAAGGCCACGGCGCTGACGCATTTGGTGTCGCGTGCTGGAATGCTGACTTTGCAAAACTTGGTTGTAGTGCTCAAGTTCTGAGAACGCGTGACGTAGCTGTAGTACGATTACGTCACAGTGAACTTGATCTTGGATGGTATCACATGTTTGTTTGAGCGATTGAATATACTTGTTGAACGTTGCAATTGATTGCCAATACGTATTCATGCTGTAGTAAACAACAAGGTTCCAATCATCTCTGATAAGCATCATGTTAGACACTTTGTCAAAATATAATCTTTGACTTGTTTCAAATTGGGTTATCTTCATATTGCATTCTGAACTTGTAATAAACGTGAAGAGTAGCATTAAGGCAGTAACCATTGTTGTTAAGTGAAACTTCTTTTTCGTTGACCTCCTTGTTGAGGATCTATTAGCTTGCTGGTGGTCCAGATCTTGATGCTTGTCTGGTGCCACGTCGCACTGTGGGGCAACTTCTTTGTGTTCTAAAAGTACGGATACCTTTATGACGGGACGCTTCATAATGCCGTTCTTTGTTTTTAAGGTCACGACACGTACGTGGCCGTCCTTGCCCGGATGTAAGTCTACGACTCTTCCCATAGCCCACTTGCCGGGTGGAAGGTTGTCATCGTGGATGAGAACTACGTCGTCCAGCTTGACATTGGGTTGAGGTTGCCTCCATTTGCTTCGCACAGTCAATTGGGCAAGATACTCTGTGCGCCATCTCTTCCACAGATCTTGTAATATCCTTTGTGTTAGCTGCCAGCGTGTTCGCAGATCTCTTTCTGTCTCAACTAACGTTAACGTTGGACCACCAGTTATAAAGTGAGACGGTGTCAAGAAATCTAGGTCTTCAGGGTCTTCTGAGATTGAACACAGTGGTCTTGAGTTAAGACAGGCTTCGATTTGGGTTAAGAGTGTAGTGAACTCTTCGTATGTTAATTTTTGTTCACCGATCACTTTCTTGAGGTGCAGCTTAAAACTTTTCACTGCGGCTTCCCATAGGCCTCCTGCTGATGGCCATGAAGGAGCGTTGAAATGCCATGTGATCTCCATATCCGCTATCTCAGCCAATAGGTTGTCATCGATAATACCCTGGATTTCTTCATATTCGTTTTGTAGAACCTTACTTGCCCCTACGAAGTTACGGCCGTTGTCACTATACAAGTGAGAAGGTGTGCCTCTTCTTGCTGCCATTCTGCGTAAGGCAGCGATAAAAGATGATGTTGTGAGGTCGGAAACCAGTTCCAAATGCACGGCCTTCGTCACCATGCAGACAAATACTGACACGTATCCTTTGGTGGTCTTGACACCACGACCCTTGTTGGTTTTGATATAGACATGGCCAGTAAAATCAACGCCGGTGTGCATAAAGGGACGGGATGGATTGACCCTTACTGCAGGTAAGTCTCCCATCAGGGGTTGTTGTTTAGTAGGATTTTGTTTTCTACAGGTAACACATTGACGTATTTGTTTTTTCGTTGCATTGTTGCCCCCGATTATCCAGTATTTTTGCCTGATACATGCTAATGTAACTCGAGCTCCGCCGTGAAACGTGAGTTTGTGTGCGTGATCTATTATTAGTTCCGTCAAACGATGTTGATGAGGCAATATTATGGGATGTTTGAGTTCTGAATGGATAACAGCATGATGCAGTCTTCCACCTACACGTAATATTCCCTCTTCGTCTAAAAACGGGCTCAAATTCAAGATCTTGCTAGTCCTGGATACTCTGTTGTTTTTCTTCAGGTCTTGTATTTCTTGTTCAAATTCCACACCCTGAACTTCTTGTATTATTAAGGCTTTTGCTTTGCGTTGCTCGGTTAAGGTAACGTAGAGCTTCGTGACGTTTTCTGATTTTCGGGTTACCAAGCGCCTTAAACGTGCTAATACGTGTACAACCATTGTAAACGAGCTCAATTTGCTAAGCAGTTTCTTGATGACGCTGTTGTCCTGTGACGCATTTTGTATCGCACTATGAACTTGCTTGTTAAGAGCTTCTTCCTCAGTGGAGTAAGTTCCGCGACATGCTTCGATTTCAGGCTTGAAGTGATGTAGCCAAGTAGGTCCATTCCACCACAGATTGTGTTCCATTAGCTTCAGACTTGTCAAACCTCTGCTAGCGCAATCTGCTGGATTCTCTGCTGACTTCACATATCGCCAGGATTCAGAAGGCATCTCCTTTGTTATTTGTCGCACCCTGTTGGCAACAAACACTCTCCAGCGATTGGGATCGCCTTGTATCCAACCCAGTGCCGCCATTGAATCGGTCCAGCCGTAAACCTTGATGTCGTGGCCGTCCAAGCTTGTTTTCACTTTGACCATTAGTTTAGAAAGCAGATGAGCACCGCTTAATTCCAATTTGGGCAAAGAAATATTTTTGTTGTAAGGTACGAGTCTTGATTTCGCAACCATTAGCGTTATGTTTGTTTGACCTCGATTTGTAATTTTGCAGTATATGACACACGCGTACGCCTTTTGCGATGCATCGCAAAAACCGTGTAATTCAATATTGTTTCCGGTCGTGTCTGTACCTATCCATCGAGGTATTTGGCATTGATTTATGTTTTCTATGTCTTGTTTGATTTTGTTCCATTCTCGGTTGATTTGCTCAGGAATCTTGTCATCCCATTTTAGGTCCTTTTCTTTCCAGATGTCTTGGAACAATACTTTCATTCGTGTGGAAAGTGGAGTGAGCCAACCGAGGGGATCAAATAACTTGGATAACTCCGACAGTAACTTCCGCTTCGTTAGATGTGTTGTATCGGGGCTGGTCTCAATCCTTGATTGAAATGTGAAGATGTCTTGTTGAGGATTCCAGTGAAGTCCCAATGCTTTCGTTGACTCAGCTTGTTTGAAGTCGTAACGTTCTTGATCGCAGCCCTTGCTGGTGCTGTCAAGCAATTCTTGATAATTGGACCTCCATTTTCGTAAATTGAAACCACCTGCCTTGAGGGTCGCTTGCAAGTCTTCCTGTAGTTGTTTTGCTGATGCTACAGAGTCGGAACCGTGTAACAGATCGTCCATATAAAAGCATTCCTCGATCACTTGAGCTGCATGTGGATATCTTGATCTCTCGTCGTTAGCCAACTGCTTTAGAGTCATCATTGCTAAGAACGGAGCGGCCTTGGTGCCATAGGTGACTGTAGTAAGTTGATACTCTTCTACTTGTTGCTTAGAAGTATCTCGCCAAACGATTTTTTGTAAATTTTGGTCGTCTTCATGTGCCCATATTTGCCGAAACATTTTCTCAATATCTGCGATGAAAGCTATGCGATGTTGTCTCCACTTCAATATAAGTGTCATAAGATCCTTTTGGAGGTTGGGTCCTGGATGCATGCAGTCGTTCAGACTAGCCCCAGTGGAAGTTTTTGATGAAGCATTGAATACTACTCGGAGTGACGTAGTTGTTGACTCATTACGTAGTACGCAGTGATGCGGCAGGAAATATTCTGGTTTCTTGTTACTATGCGCAGGTTTCATGTGACCAAGCGATAAGTATTCATCAATAAACGCCTTATATTGTTTGGCAATAGAGTCGTTTTTTGTGAGTTTCCGTTCTATCTGATACAGCTGAGCGACTGCCTTATGTTTCGATTCCCCAATATCCGTGTTGAAATTGGACTTCAGTGGCAATCTCACTTGATATCTCCCGTCTGCCAGCCTTGTTGTGGTCGACTTGTAAAATTTGATGCATTCATCTTCTTCGTATGAGTTTTTATCATCTTCAGGAATATCTTCTATCTCCCAAAATTGTTGAATGTCTTGTATGTTGTTTAGGACTAGGTTGCACTGAAGACTTTGGATCTCGCCAAACAAAATCCACCCAATGCGTGTTTCCTGTGCAATGTAGTTGCTTGCATCGTCTCGGTGAATCTCATTCATGATAATCCTGGCGTATATATCCGCGCCCAATAATATGTCAATTGGGTTGCTGATATAGAAATGTGGGTCAGCCAATTGAACCTGATCCAAAAATGCCCATGATGGTTTTGAAAATGTTGAGTTTGGTAGGTTTCTTGTTAGGTTATTCATTATGAGAACATTGGTGCTAAATTCATAATGGTCGTCAAATGATGTACAGTTGATACTCAACATTCCTTTACATGTATTGTTATTCATGCCGACCCCAGTGATAACTCCCTTGCATTGTTGTCGTGGTAGTCCTAGCTGCTGAGCTGCGTTTTCGGTGATCAACGAAATTTGTGATCCTTGGTCAATCAAGGCTCGCATAGCCCTTTTTATTCCATCAGCTCCTGTCACCTTGATAATCGCAGTTGCTAACAGGACTGTCGAAGCTATTTTTTGCTGTGCAACATGATTCGCGTGGCGTGACTCTTGCTCAGGGGGCACGAGGCCGGAAATGGTGTGTGACGTCGTGTCCTCATTGGTATAGGCATCGTGTAGCACTGTATTATGTTGACCTTTGCATTTTCGGCAACGATTGCTTGACGTGCAACTTTTTCCATTGTGACTGTACAAGCAATTTGTACAGAAATTAAGTTGGCTAATTGTTTTTCTCTTCAGAGCGGGTGCCATTTCTTTGAATTCCTTGCAGTAGTATATGCCATGATGATCCTTGCAGACGGGGCAGGAGAGGGATCGAGTCTTCTGGGATGTAGCCTTGTTACTGACGAAATATTTTTTTCCCTGACTTGATCTTGAGTTCTCCGAATTTGAAGGACTTTCAGCTTTTTGTGTCGCATCTTGTTTACGACGTGACGACTCCATTGTGGTGAACTTGTTTTCCAGAAACTCTAAAAATTCCTTTAAAGACGGCAGTTCCCTTGGCTGTTTGAGTGAGCTGAAATATTCATTGAGAGTTTCGGAATCCATTTTCAGAGTTAGCAGGTGTACTATCATTGGATCCCAGGTGTCAGTGTTGACGCCTAAATTCTTGATTCCATTAAGGCACTCTGTTGCTACGTCGTGAATGCGTTTGATGTGTTTTGATGTTGCTTGTTGCATGACTGGAATATTCACGAAGGTGTTTATGTGAGTGGAGAAAATGAGTTTCTTGTTGTTGTAACGGTGGTTCAATATGTCCCAGCTAGTAATGTAATTATCTGAGCTGATCGCAAGATGCTGTATTAAGCGTTCTGGTTCACCTTTAATCTTGCTCTTCAGGAATTGCATCTTCTGTGCTGCAGACAAATACGGGTTGCCGTGTATTGCCTCTGTAAACAGGTCCTTGAATGATACCCAATTCTGATAATTCCCGGCGAATACAGGAATATCAAGTTGCGGCGTAGATTTTTCTCGATGTGATACAGAAAATAATTTACGGTTAATTTGTTTCTTGATATTGTAATACATCTGCTCATGGTGCGTATATGAAGTTTCGTAAGTTTCGTCTACCTCATCGAATTCGCTGTCTATTTTCCAATGGAGACCATCAACAGCTTTCCAACGGGTTTCTAGAGTTTTCAAAATGTCTTCAAACTCCCATTTTTCTTCTACGGCTGATAAATCTACGCTGGATACGAAGCGGGCAAAGGCTTTAAAGTTGCTGCCCTGTTTACGCAACTTTTCATCGAACTTGCTCTCAGTTCCCCGAGTAGTGAACTCCTGAGTTAGCATTGGACTCACCGGGGTTGTTCTGCCCTCTGCGGACGACGCACCTGGCTGCTGCCGCCCAAACTGAGTAGGCTTTATCAAACTTGCCCCCTGGATCGAGTCTCTGGCCTCGATGTAAAACGCTTTATTCTCCTCATAATAATTTCCGGTAAAATATTCCTGGTTCTTATCTTCGTACATACACAGTCTTTCATGATTTTTCTGAAACTCGTTCCAATATCTATTCAGAGTTTCAATCTTTTTCTTGATATATTCTGAAGTTTTGCGATCTTGACCATCTTTCTTGAAGTTTGACCAAAGTTGTCGCATGCCATTGATGGCAGCTTGCTGCTTGTATAATAATTCTTCCATCTTGATACTTGATAAATAGGATAATCAAATAAATTTCTTGATTATCCTTGCTGACTTGCGGAGTACTATCGCCGTCAACTTGCTTGAACTTGCTGAAGATCGATCTGTTTTGGGTTGCTAGCTAGCTTTTGCTTGGTGTCTTGTCTTGTATGAAGCCTTGATGCTGAAGTGCTTGTCTTGTTTGTAGCCTTGATGCTTCTTGTAATCTTGGACTGCTTGTTCACTGTCACTGGTTCCGTGTAAGTGGTCTGATATCCTGCCGTGCAATCTTATGCGTCTTCTCAATCCCGTCACTGAGACCCACTTCTGGGAGGCCAACGGAGCCGTTTCGCAATTGCACGAGAGAAACCAAATCACCAACAGATGGCTCGAAGGACCATATGTACGAGCACTTGCTTGCTGGTACGTGTGATGGTTGAGATGGAAGAAAAACTTTTCTTGCTGACTTCTTGATAAGTTATTTATTAATTGTAACACAGGTGTTTACAATAAAACGGTCGAAAGTGTACTCAACAATATTAATTGCTATGTGGATTTAAATGATATAAAAATGCTTATGCTAGCGTGCTAAATAATGTGCGATGTAATCGTACAAAACTACTTTCTAAAATATTCGACAATCCCGATATTTTAGACTTCATTAAAAGTTTGTTGGAAATATGTGTTAAATTTGTCATTTCTTGGTTCAGGATATCAATAGCATAACTGAGACTAACTTCGTTTGCGTTAATCTTATCAATAACTTCTTTTAGAGACAATAATGTGGATGTTGTAACCATCATGTTTTCTTCCATGAGGGTTGCCAGTTTGGTTTGATCATTCTCCAAGGTTTGAATAGCATCACTATATTTTTTTGCATCATTTTGGTCCATATTACCGAACAGCTGTTTAATTACTGAGCCGATTCCACCAAACCAAGCTGACCTTTTATGAGATTTAGATATGAGATGGGAAATAGAGTCAAAGTCTCTAACTATATCAGAATAACGAGATGACAATGGTTGAAACAAATAGTGACATTCGCCTTCATAGTATGCTTTGCTTTGATTACATAGAATTTTAGAAGTTGCTAGGATATCCCTTATGTTATCTAAATGTGGTTGTATGAATGATATATCTATGGGGATGATGATATCTAAAGTGTCATCAGTTGTTTTTAGAGAGCCAATAGGATCAAAATATATGCCTGCGTCGTTGGATGCTGGCTGGATATGTCCTTGACTGTTTGACGCCAGGATAGGATAAATGTAACCAATTCTGGAAGGAAAGGTAATTTAGATTAACTAAAATATTAAAATACTATGGTTCATTACTAGTTGCTAATTTAAATTCGTCAAAATGATGTTTGACGTGACGTCTGTTAATTAATAGCGACGCAGTGTTGTTGCCATGGATTTTCACGATTTTGTAAGGGCCTTTCCATATAGGTGAAAGGGCTTTTCTAAGGCGTAAGTGATTTTTAAGGTAAACTAGATCGCCGACTTTATACTTAATTGGCCTTGTGTGAATATCATAGTACCCTTTGGAATTTGTTTTAGATTTTTGGATATTTTCTATGGCTTTAGCTCGGCAGTACCTAAGCCTATTTTGTAGTATGCGGACATACTCAGGGTAAGTAGCGTTTGGTGTTTCCTCATAAATGGAATCTGGTATATATGGTTTATTTCCAAAAATAAGTTCATATGGGGAGAAATGAGTAGTCGAATGAATTGCTGTGTTGTACGCAAGCATAGCTGTGTACACAAAACGGGGCCAGTTGTTTTGTTGCTCATTTACATAAGATTTTAGGTATTCTTTTAAGGTGGAGTGACTTCTTTCAAGGGCACCCTGAGTCTGAGGGTGATACGGGGTGGACCATAATTGTTTTATTTTTAGTAAATTACATGTTTGTTTAAATAGCTCGGCCGTGAAGTTGGTTCCCTGGTCTGTTAGAATTGTTTTGGGTATGCCAAATAGGGTAATGAAATGGACTAGGCATTCACATGTCTCTTCAGCGGTAGTATTAGTAATCGGATAGGCGGCTGAAAATTTGGTGAGGTCATCCTGGAGAGTCAGGATGTATTTATATTTATCACTACCAGCTTCTGGTAGTGGTCCTACTATATCGAAGGCTACACGTTCAAACGGCCGTGTGGAAAGGGAAGTTATCTGCATAGGGGCACGATTAGTTTTTCTGAGAGCCTTATTTGTTTGGCATTGCGGGCATTTCTTTACGTAGTTTTCTACGTCTACACGCATATTTTTCCAATAGTATTTTTCTTGGATGCGTTTTAACATTCTGCCAGAACCTAAGTGACCGGCTATAGGGAGATCATGATTTTCTTTTAAGATTTTAAGGATTTCACTCGGTGATGGGTAGATAATAATATTTTTATAAATGTGTATAGTCATTTCTGAGTTATGAAATAAGTATAGGATCATGTTATATAGTTTGATATACTGATGAGTATCAAACGGATTATTAAAATCTGATATAGCTATTTGAGGGTTATTTTGCCCTGTGAGGCTGACTATTAATTCATTTCTTACGGACTTAAGACACTTGTAGATATCTTCATATGTGCAAGTGTCAAAGTGATTGACCTTGGTGAAAATGAAATAATAGATTTTATTTTCGGACTCGTATTTAAGAAAAGAATGCAATGTTCTTTCTAGTAAGGAGAATTCGCTTAAATTAGGAATATTAGATATGATCTCTTGGGTATAAGGGACGGATTCATCCATATCTATAGATGTAGGGATGATGATATATTTTTTATCAGTTTTGGATAGGCTTTCATTATGTTCTATTATGGTTACGTTAGGATTAAAATCTTTAGCGATGGTTTTCAGGAATTCTGAGTAGTTACCATCTGGGGTACTGGAGCTACTAGGGCTCGAGACATCAGGTGGTGTCATTGGATTTTGATGATCAGTGGAAGATGAAGGTAAGTTCTCTTTTAATATATTATCTAAATCATCAAGGTTACCTAACTCTGGTAAGCTTGTAGGTTGGATAAGGGGACCTGTGAGGTCTTCAAGTTGGATTAGATCGTCTGGAGAAGGAGCTGGAAGAACATCTGGATTTAATGCTTCGTCATGATCAGGTAAGTTTAAATTTTCATTAGAAGTACTAGGTATAGGGTTTATAGGATTGACAGGTTTAGTTATAGGATAGCGGGATAATGCATCAGCGGCATTATTTAGTTTCCCTTTTCTATATATTATTTCATACTCATATTCCTCCAATTTTAATCTCCATCTCTGGAGTTTACTACTGGGGTCAGAGTGGTTGAATAGCCAACGTAAAGGACGATGGTCAGTAATTATCGTGAATTTTCTTCCATAGAGGTAAGGACGGAAGGTTTTACAGCCGAAAAGAATTGCAAGTAATTCTTTTTCAGTTGTACTATAATTGCACTCATTTTTGTTGAGTGTACGGGAAGCATAGGCGATGGGCTTATCTTTGCCTATTTCGCCTTGGGAGAGAATAGCGCTGATTGCATAATTGGATGCATCACAGCTGAGAAGGAATGGTTTAGAGAAATCAGGATATGATAATAGCGGAGCTGTGGTTAATTTATTTTTTAGGGTTTCAAAGGATAACTGGTGTTCGTTTGACCAGACGAACTCTACGTTCTTTTTCAACAGATTAGTTAAAGGTTTTGCAATGCTTGAAAAATCAGATATGAACCTGCGATAATAAGAGACGAAACCAAGAAATGATTTGACGTCTTTGGGAGTTTTTGGTATAGGGAATTCATGAACTGCTCTTAATTTTTCAGGGTTAGGTTTTACGCCTTTGTCAGTAATGACATGGCCTAGATATGAAACTTCCTTTCTCAAAAATTCACATTTATCCGGTTGTAGTTTTAATCTGAATTGACGAAGTCTAGAAAATACATTAGTTAGGTGATCTATGTGAGAGGGGATGTCAAATGAATAAATAACGATATCATCGAGATATACGAAGCATTGGATGCCTTGGAGACCAGATAGAGCGGAATTCATTAATCTCTGAAAAGTGGACGGTGCATTCTTTAATCCAAACGGCATGCGTGTGAACTCATAATGCCCTGTTGGGATTGAAAATGCGGTTTTAGGGGAATCATCCGCAGACATATTTATTTGATGAAAACCGGAAGCTAGGTCTAATGTGCTGAAATATTTGCACTTGCCTAATTGATCTAGGATTTCGGCTATGTTGGGGATAGGATAGGAATCGCCGATGGTCACGTCGTTAAGTTTACGGTAATCGATTACAACGCGCCATTTCCTTTGACCAGAAGCATCGAGCTTCTTGGGTACTACCCAAATTGGTGAGGACCATGGAGACATAGAAGGTTTTATTATACCCTGTCTCAGCATTTTTTCAACCTGAGAATCGACCTCTTTCTTATGACATTCGGGAAATCTGTATGTTTTAACATGAATTGGGTTATCAGAAGTGGTTTTGATTCTATGTTCTATTGCATCAGTGCAGGTTAACTGGTCGTCTGGTAGATGGAAAATGTCTGAAAACTGAGAACAAACAGAGTATAATGCCTCAGTTTCTTCTGGATTCAGGTGTGACACGCGAAGCTGATTTAAAACTTCTTCTGTGCGTTCACGGATATGGGGTTCGGCTACGGTACCGATAAAGACTGAAGCTTTAAGTTCAAAAGGAATTAAATGTAATTTAAGATCAGACTTAATAGTTACAGGTTCTTCTGAGGTGTTAACAATGGAAATATTAACACGGTTGTTATTCTTAACTTGAACCAAACAGTTTGCTACTAATAGATTTTGGGATAGATGTTGGTTTATTATTAAACCTTCTTTGATCTCTGGATTTGCTACAGTACATTCGATTATGGTTTCACTGCGTGGTGCAATAGTGTAAACGGGTTCATTGAAATGCATTTTAAGTTGAATATTTTTTAAATGCAACACACCTTTATCATAGTTAATTTGGCCACTCATAGAATTGAATAGGTCGTTGCCAACTATACCATCGTATGGTATGCTTAATTCATTAACTACATTGAATATATGTGTTAGGTGTTTACAGTCAATGTGAGATTTATCATGTGTAAAGATGGTTATAGGGATTTGTCCTAATGTACATAGAGCATTATCAGTGGTTGAATCGATACCTTTGATTTTGAATTTAATCAATTCGTTAATAACAGGCATGTCGTCGATTACTGATTTTTTTATTATGCTTATAGATGCGCCAGTATCGACGAGAAGAGATAAAGCATTAGAGGACACGGGAGAATTTACTTTTATATAAGGTAAGTATTTATTTGGTATATTAGATGTAAATTCATATATTTCTTTATTAATATGTTTTTTATTTTCAGGATTCTGGATGAAGTCTACGGTTTGGGGCTGGTTACCCTGCTGTTTGACCTCGATGAAATGACCACGAGTTTGGGGCTGGTTACCCTGTCCATGGGTCATGAAGGATTTAGAGCCTACGATTTGGGGCTGGTTACCCTGTTGCTTGACTCTAATGGGATGACCACGAGTTTGGGGCTGGTTACCCTGTCCATGGGTCATGAAGGATTTAGAGCCTACGATTTGGGGCTGGTTACCCTGTTGCTTGACTCTAATGGGATGACCACGAGTTTGGGGCTGGTTACCCTGTCCATGGGTCATGAAGGATGTAGCGTCGTCTATTATGGAATTTATCTGTCCCGTGCGACGCTTATTCGGGACGAGATTTAGTTTAAACTATTATCAACAGTATCATGACCTTCTACTTCGGTTGCCGCATTAATACGGGGTTTGAAAGTAGATGTGCTTGACTGCGCATTTGAAGGGTTAGTTCTATCTTGATTATTAAATCTTTTATTATTATATTCACGGAGTTGGCATTTTTCCAGAATATGCCCTGATTTCTTGCAATATCTGCAGAACTGATCATTTGAAGAGGATTGTTGATGGGTAGGTCTTTGGGATTGATTATTAATAAAGTTACTGGATCTATTCGACTTATTATTTGGGTCATTTTGCCGATGTGATTTCGCGGCTAAGGTTTGTTTATAGGAGTACTGTTGCAACTTTTCCTCAGATATCGCGTAATTTATAGCGTCATTGAGGGTTTTCGGGTTCCTACACCTGACGATGTTTGCTATACGAGGGGTAAGGCCCATCGTAAACGTGTGAAGAGCAAGATCCTCCATAGCAGCAACTCTGCCAGTAATTTCATTTTTCTTATGACCGGATATGGAAATTTCTGTCAATAATTGGGACAAACAGGTTTCTATTCTAAGTGAGAATTGGTTAACATTCTCCTGGGCGCCTTGCCTGCAATCCTGGAGCTCTGCAAGAAGATGAGCGTAATGTTTACGCTCTCCAAATTGGTTCTGAAGGAACTCTTTAAGGGATGGCCACGAATCGAATTCCTTGATTGAACATGCAATCTCGGCTTTACCATCTAATTGGCTGACTATATATTTGAAGACGATTTCGACTTCATAAGAGGAGGCTAGGGAAATGGCATTATCACAATTATTTATAAAGGCATTTAGTTTTTCTCGACTGCCATCAAAGGGCTTTATGAATTTAAGTATTACATTTAAAGGTATTCTTTCTGTAGGCTCCTCTTTCATGTTTTTCGAATCTTTGGACATGGTAGAACTAAAAGAATAACAATAACACGTCTGGAAATGGATTAAGTACTAAAATTAGGTCGACAATGTATCGAGAAGTCTTATCGCTTAAGCTATGCGTTGAGATTGGAACTGCGACGAGCGACGAGACATAACATCCGTTGGTATGACGCGACGTATGGATTGGAATGTTCAAGATAAGCCGTTGAAGGATTTTTGTAGCTTGAACTTTATACACTTTAACTTTGAACACTGAACTTATGGAAAATATGTTCACAACTCACAGTATTATTGCGCACATGTTCTTCATGATTTTGCAGGATCTGGATCTGGAATTGGAGCTGGAACTGGAGTGACCTTGAACTAAGGTCAGTACCGGGTTTACCGGTGTGGTGAGCCGTCTCTGGATCTTTCAGGAACTGAAGCACTTCACTTTGGATTTTAACACTTTTGAGAGGATTCCAAGGATTTTATTATCCCACCGCTGCCACCAATGTTATAACCGGGTTCCGGATTTGGTTTTTAAAAAATGAAATTACTTTTGCTAGAAAATAAACTTTATATTTTAAAGAATAAAAACACGAGTGCAAAAAATACAAGTGCACGGAAGGAAGGTTGGGAGACGACTGAAGTGCTGGACCGTGACGAGAGGGAACGAGGAATGGAAGGATGCTGCGTCAGCGGCAGGAATGCAGCGTAGGCTGCTGAGTAGACAGGAAGGGGTACAAATGAGGGATGTAACAGTACGAGTCCGTCCTAAGACGGGCTCGTACTAATGCTGATCCCTCCCAGCTGGGGATCAGCAATATAACGTGCCGCCGAACCTTAACCGGGGCTCGAATCTTCGAGTTCTCGGGGGAGCAGCGCGGCACCAACGCAGACCTCTTCGCAACAAAGTTGCAAGAGGTCATCGCGGACCGACTGGCGTGTCGCCGTGGAGGATGTATCGGTGATCCGACAACGTCTCCAACGTTGTCGGATCACCGATACATCCGCTTCGACGTCTCCGCCCAGACCACGGTCGCACGCGGTTCACCGGCCCCGCGAACGGACGGTCCGCGCTGGGCGCGTAAGCGCATCGACAGGGAGCTTCTCGAGGAGGCCGCTATTGTCCAGGCCTGGTGCCGGGAGTCGGCAACGAACGGACCCGTCGACGTCGAGCAGGAGGCGCTGTGGTTCCGCGGGGCGATGACGCAAATCTGCGATGCGTCCATGCCCCGGGTCCACGCACAGTCTGCAAGGCGCCAGGTGTACTGGTGGACCACCGAGATCGCGCAGCTGCGCGTCGCGTGCGTGGCGGTCAGGCGCCAGTACACCCGATACCGGAGGAGACGTCGTCGGGTCCCTGACGAAGAAGCCGCGCTGTATGAGGTGTACCGCGCGGCGAAGGGGACTCTGTGGCTGGCCATCGGCGAGGCGAAGACGCGAGCCAGGGAGGAGATGTTGGAGACTCTAAACGGGGATCCGTGGGGGCGCCCTTATCGCGCGGTTCGAGGGAAACTTCGAGCCGCGGCGCCCCCGCTTACGGAGAGTCTCCAACCCGAGCTGCTGGAGGAAGTGGTCGCAGCCCTCTTCCCGGCGAGAGCGGAGCATACGCCGCCGCCGATGGCTCTGTCCACAGCCACAGAGCCCACAGAGGAGAACGCCATCAGCGTCCCAGAGGTGACACAGGCAGAGATGGGGGCAGCCGTGATGCGGCTCCGGGCCAAGAACGTGGCTCCGGGGCCCGACGGGATCCACGGCTGCGCGTTAGCCCTCGCTCTGAAGGAGCTCGAGCCCCAACTGAGAGGACTCTACACAGCGTGTCTTGAGCAGGGCCAGTTTCCCTCTTTGTGGAAATCTGGTCGTCTGGTCCTGCTCAGGAAGGCGGGGCGCCCTGCGGACTCGTCGTCCGCGTACCGGCCCATAGTGCTGCTAGACGAGGTGGGTAAGCTTTTTGAGCGAGTAATCGCAGCCCGCCTCGTCGGCCACTTGTGCAGAGACGGGCCGGACCTGGACGACAGTCAGTTCGGGTTTCGGCATGGGCGCTCCACCGTACACGCTGTGTCGCGAGTGAGAGTCCTGGCGGAGGAAGCGGTGTCCCGGGGCGGGGTGATGTTGGCGGTGTCCTTGGACATCTCCAACGCCTTCAACACCCTGCCCTGGAGTTGTATTCGGGAGGCACTGCGGTATCATCGGGTGCCTCCCTACCTCCGCCACATCGTTGGGGCTTATCTGTCGGAGAGGTGTGTCACCTACATGGGACGCGATGGCGGAAACCAGCGCCGCATGTCGTGCGGCGTTCCCCAGGGCTCGGTCCTAGGACCGCTCCTGTGGAACGTCGGGTACGACTGGGTGCTGAGGGGCGAGCTCAGACCGGGGGTAGACCTGACGTGTTACGCGGATGACACGCTGGTCACTGCCCGGGGGAGCTCGCACAGGGAAGCAGCGTTGCTGGCGACGGCTGCGGTCTCACAGGTGGTGGGCCGCATACGTCGCCTAGGCCTGGAGGTGGCCCTCAGCAAGTCGGAGGCCATGGTGTTTCATGGCCCCCGGCGGGCGCCGCCGCCCGGTTCACACATCGTGGTCGGGGGGGCTCGGATCGCTGTCGAGTCTACCATGAAGTACCTAGGATTGGTGCTCGACAGCCGGTGGGATTTTGGCCCCCACTTCCGGCGGCTGGCGCCCAAGTTGTTGGGCGCGGCTGGGGCGCTGTCAACGCTGCTTCCCAATCTGGGGGGCCCGAGCGCCGCCTGTAGGCGGCTCTACGTGGGGGTCGTGCGATCGATGGCCCTGTATGGGGCCCCGGTGTGGGCCTCTGACCTGACGGCCGGCAGTATCGCGCTACTGCGGAAACCGCAGAGAGCGATGGCCGTCAGAGTCATCAGAGGATATCGCACGATCTCCTACGAGGCGGCCTGCGCACTGGCCGGATCCCCGCCCTGGGACCTAGAGGCGAAAGTACTCGCGTCACTGTTTCGGTGGCGCGAGGAAGCGAGGGCGCGGGGCGAGCGACCGATGCAGCGACACATGGAGCTGCGTCGGTCTCAGCTTCGCGAGGTCCTGGTGGCGGAGTGGCGGGACAGGCTCACACGCCCTACCGCCGGCCTCGTCACCATCGAGGCGGTCCGGCCGGTGCTCGAGCGCTGGCTCGGGAGGAGGCACGGCTCCCTGTCGTTTCGGGTGACGCAGGTGCTCTCGGGGCATGGTTGCTTCGGGAAGTACCTGTGTCGCATAAACAGGGAGCCGGACGCCCGGTGTCACCACTGCGTCGACTGTCGGGAGGACACGGCGCGGCATACGCTGGCAGAGTGTGCCGCTTGGGAGGAGCCGCGCCGTGCCCTCATCTCAGAAGTAGGCAGTGACCTGTCGCTGCCGGCCGTGGTCGAGTCGATGGTCGGCAGCGAAGAGTCCTGGGACGCGGTGGTTTCCTTCTGCGAAACGGTCGTCTCGCAGAAGGAGGCTGCGGAAAGGGAGAGGGAGATCTCGTCCTCTCACCCGGCCCGCAGCAGGCGCACCGGGCGTCGGCGGAGGGCGGATAACGCCCTCTTCCAGCCCCCCTAAATGGGTCCAGGGGCGACGGACTTGGGGACGTCCGTCGCCCCCCACACATCAGGACCCGAGATGGCGGCGCGTAGTGTTCCAAGCGCGCCTCTCTTAGACGTCGCGGGGGGAGTCAAACACCTCACTCCCCCCCCTGACCCGAGGAGGCCCGCGGTGGCGGGCCGGCACCAGTCGGGGGTTGCGGAAGGATCTTACGTTCCCGCGACCCCCGGCGTAGGTGAGAGATGGAACACTGGGGTGGTTTTTAGTCAGTAAGAGTCTGACAGACCCCGTCGCCCGCCCCAGGGCGGCGGACATCCATGAGGATTTTCCACCCCGGAACAAAAAAAAAAAAAAAGGTCATCGCGGACGCGGCGACGGTCGTCAGGCCCGTCAAGACCGCAGCCTTGGAGGTGGCCGATCTAGACGACTCGGTCACCAAGGAGGATGTGGTGGCGGCCGTCGCGGCGGCTGGAGGCTGCGACGCGAGCGCGGTGAAAGGCGGAGCCGTCCGGCCCGGCCGCCGCGGCATGGGCACCATCCGCGTCGAGTGCCCAGTCGCCGCGGCTGGGGCCTTCCTTGCTGCGACCAAGGGGCGGCTGCTCGTGGGGCTCGGCTCGGCTGTGGTCCGGGCACTTGAAGACCAGCCTACGCGCTGCTTCAAGTGCTTCGCGTTCGGCCACACCCGAGCCACGTGTCCCTCCAAATCCGACTGGGGAGACGCGTGCTACCAGTGCGGGCAAGAGGGACACAAGAGCGTCACCTGCCGCGCCACCACGCCACACTGCATGGCGTGTGCCGCCAGTGGCCGCCCCGCGGGCCACAGGATGACGGGCAGGAGCTGCAAGCCCCCCGTGCGGAAGGGCATAGTGCCGGCGCAGGTTCGCCCTGCTGCCACCACCGCTGCCGTCGTCGCCGCCGCTGCAGCTCCAGCGGCGGCAGCTGAGGATGCAGGTGCAATGTCGGAATAATGGTTTCCGACTACCGCATCCTCCAGGCGAACACCAACCACTGCAGAGCGGCCCAGGACCTGGTAGTGCAGGTCATGGCCGAGTGGTTGGTGAACGTAGCGGTGGTCGCCGAGCCCTACTCGATCCCAGGCAGCTGGCTGGGTGACGAGGACGACTCGGTGGCACTAGCGGCGCGGTCTTCCACAGACTCCCCTCCCCTCTCGCTATTAGAGAGGGGACCGGGATACGTGGCCGCCGCGTGGGGAGACTTTGCCCTAGTGGGGGTATATTTCTCCCCAAACCGCCCTCTCCAGGACTTTGAGAATTTTCTCGGAGTCCTGGCCGCCGTGGTCGGCAGGGCGGTGCCGCGTCAGGTCTCCGTGCTGGGAGACCTGAATGCCAAGTCGGTGACCTGGGGCAACCCGGCCACCGACGCACGGGGGCGGGCGGTGGAGCTGTGGGCAGCCTCCTCTGGACTCTCCCTCTTGAACAGAGGAAGCGTCCAGACATGCGTGCGGCGTCAGGGTGGCTCGATAGTGGACGTCACCTTCGCCACCCCTGCGTTAGCCGCGCGCGTGCTGAACTGGTGGGTGGACCTGGGCGAGACCATGTCGGACCAACGCTACGTGCGGTTCGACATCTCCACCAGTGGCCCCGGAGTGGCGCAGCCCCTCTCGGGGCGCTCACCGTTCCCGCGGTGGGCTCTAACCCGCCTGGACAGGGAGGCAGCGGGGGAGGCGGCGTTCATCCAGGACTGGCTGTCGCCGCCTACCGCCGGCCTGGACGTGGACACCGTAGCGGGGCAACTGAGGGGGTCTCTAACCGAGGTGTGCAACTCCAGCATGCCTCGGTCTCGCCGACCACCGCCCAGACGCGCCGTGTACTGGTGGTCGGCGGAGCTGGCGGGGCTCCGAGCAGCGTGCGTGGAGGCAAGGAGGGCCTACACGCGGAGCCGGCGGCGGCGTCGACGGAACCGACCCGACGAGGACTGCCTCTATGAGGTATACACGGAGGCAAAAACGGTCCTCGGTCGGGCCGTCGCCGCCGCCAAAGACTCGGCGAGAGCCGAGCTGCTGGAGGGTCTCGACAACGACCCTTACGGGAGACCATACAAGGCAGCGCGCAACAAACTGCGCCCCTTTGGTCCCCCGGTTGCCGAGACCCTGGAGCCCTCATTTCTGGATGGGGTGGTTCGGTCCCTGTTCCCGTGCAGGGACCGCTTCGCCCCGCCAGAGATGGGCCCACCGCCAGACGACGAGGAAGAGGAGGCCCCCCCCGTCACGGAGTCGGAACTCGGCGCGGCGATTCTCCGCATCCGCGCCAAGAAGACGGCTCCGGGCCCCGACGGTGTTCCCGCAAGAGTGGTGGCGATCGCCGCCACTCGAATGGAGGAGAGGTTTCGGGACCTCTTCAGCGCATGCCTTGCGTCTGGGAGGTTCCCGAAACCTTGGAAGGAGGGGCAGTTGTGCCTCCTTCGCAAGGAGGGCCGCCCGGCAGATTCCCCCTCGGCATACCGACCCATCGTACTGCTCGATGAGGTCGGCAAAATGTTCGAGGGGATAATCGCCGCCCGCCTAAAGGGCCATCTGTGGGACACCGGGCCGGACTTGTCGGACGCTCAGTTCGGTTTTCGGGCTGAGCGTTCCACGGTGGACGCGCTGGCCCGCCTCAAGGGCCAGGTGAAGGATGCGATGGAGGCGGGAGACGGATTGTTGGCTCGCCGTCGAAGCCGGCGTTCCACAGGGGTCAGTCATAGGACCACTCCTCTGGAACGTCGGCTACGATTGGCTCCTGCGGGGAACTCTCCTCCGAGGCACGAGTGTCGTCTGCCACGCGGACGACACTCTCCTCACCGCCCGGGGGGGGAGTTTCAGGGAGGCGGCCAACTTGGCCTCGGCGGGCGGATCCTTGGTCGCGGGGAGGATCCGCCGCCTAGGACTAACGGTGGCGCTGCACAAGACCGAGGCCGTGTTCTTCCACGGACCTCGGCAGCGCTCCCCGCCTGACGCCCACATCTTCGTGGAGGGCGTCAGAATCGAGGTCAAGGCCCAGATGAAATATCTGGGCCTTATACTCGACAGCAGGTGGCGCTTCGGCCCGCACTTTAGCGGGCTTCGTCGCGCCTGCTGAAGGCCGCGGGCGCGCTGTCGTGGCTGCTTCCCAACCTGGGGGGGCCCAGCGCCCGATGCCGGCAACTCTACGCCGGCATCCTGAAGAGCATGGCCCTGTACGGGGCCCCTATCTGGGAGGACTCCCTCCAAAGGAGGGAGAACGCCACTGCCTTGCGGGCACCCCAAAGGGCCATAGCTCAGCGGGTGGCGCGGGCCTACCGCACCCTCGAGGTGTGCCCGTCGTGGTCCGAGCCGCGCCGCAGTCTCATTGCGGTGATCGGACAGGACCTCTCACTCCCCGGTCTGGTTAACGCCATGCTGGGGGACGAGGGGTCCTGGGTGGCAGTCGCCTCCTTCTGCGAACACGTCATGTCCCAGAAGAAGGCGGCGGAGCGCGCGCGGGAGGACGATCCTCACGCGGCGGCGCTCCGAAGGCGGAGGAGGGGTCGAAGAAGACGTCAGTTTGACGGTCATCTCCGACTCCTCCCAGGTGGAGGCCAGCAGGCAACGGGTGCGGGGGCACCCTTGCCTGTATTGCACAGGCCTCCACCAGTGTCGGACGGGAATGGCCAGGTGTTCCCGGCCATTCCCGTAGCCCCCCAGCCCTCCCATCACGGCGATGCAGGAACACCGCTGAGTTTTAGTGGGTATACTGTCGGTGCGGTGTTCCACAGGGCTCGGTCGTAATTCCGCTCTTGTGTAACATCGGGTACTACTGAGTGCTGAGGGGCGAGCTCAGACCGGGGTAGACCTGACGTGTTATGCGGATGAAACGCTAGTTACTGCCCGGGGGAGCTCGCACAGGGAGGCTGGCTGGACGGCTGCGGTCTCACAGGTGATGAGCCACACAATATAATAATAAAACTTTATTGCATAAAAGGTGTTGCAGTAAATACAATAAAAACTGTTGCATTTTACAAATGAACACTGGTATACAACATGAATGGTTAGGGCACTGTCTTCTTAGATAGGCTACATAATAGCCTGTAGTAAAGAGAAACTGTGCCGTATCTCTCAAGAATGGAGAAATCAATTGCTTAGTGTTTAAAAAAAAAAAAAAAAATGATATTTTCAAACTCAAAAAACTCAAACTCAAAGTATTTATTTCAATTAAACCAATTACAGGCACTTTTGAATTGTCAAGGGGTCGGTCAGTCAGAGAAATGAAGCTAGTTGCCCATTCCAAAGCGTAGTAGGTACCTATGGAGAAGAACGGGCAAGAAACTCCATGGACACTCTTTTAAATCAAAATATGGTTACAAAGTATTAGTTACATCATTCATGTTAAAAATTATGCATGTGAGAACGATGCAGAACGTTAAAAGCATCCGTAATGAAAAGCCTAAAACAATCCAAATATTAAATTAAATTAAAATAAGCCATGGCAGCAAAGAGATGACCAGTCCCCACTGACGGCGCCCGTTCACGAACATGACGCACGGATTAGCACCATTCAGCTCAACCATTTTGAAGGGAGCTAAATGATCCAACACATGTGCCACCATCAGCGAGACATTTGAGTGAGCATGACATACTCTCAGCCGCCAGGGCACATTCAAGTCAATGAAAGACGTACCCAGTAAATGGTAGCTTTATAGTATGTACCTACATAGTACTCACACATGAGCTATACAATTATACAATACTAGGAGATTGAATTTATATAATGCAAAAATAGTATTTTACAATCTTCAGCGGTTCCAACAGTACTTTCAAATGCTAATCAATTTATTTATGCGTCCTGTGGAGCAGGACCAGCGTTTAGCCAAGCATTTTTATCAGCGATGTAATCTCCCAATTTATAATATGCCTGGCTGCATAGTTTGCGTTTTATACAAGATTTAAATTTCGTTTCATTCTGTTCAATTATGTGGGGAGGTATTTTATTGTAACATTTTAAACAGTACCCCATGAAAGATGAGTCTACTTTAGCCAGCCTGAAACCTGGTTGAACTAATTGGTCCCTATTTCTAGTGATATAATTGTGTCTTTCACCTCTTTTACTAAAAATATGTAGATTTATCCTTACGTACATAATGTTTTCATATATATATTGACAAGGTACCGTCATGATGTTAATATCTTTAAACAGTTCTCTTAGAGAGTCACGCCTGCGGAGGCTATATATGGCTCTGATGGCTCTTTTCTGCAGAATAAAAATAGACTCGATGTCTGCAGCCCGTCCCCATAGTAAAATACCGTACGACATGATACTATGAAAGTAACTAAAATAGACCAGTCTCGCGGTATCGACATCAGCAAGTTGACGGATTTTTCTCACAGCATACGCTGCTGAACTTAGTCGTCCTGCAAGGGATGTTAAATGAGGACCCCATTGAAGCCTTGAGTCGAGCGTGAACCCCAGGAAAACAATTTCATCGACGAATTCTAGTTTCTCTTGATTCAATTTTATCTCACAATGACTACCTTTGACATTTGGTAAAGAAAATCTTATACACTTCGTTTTTTTCCCATTTAATACTAAATTATTAGCAGTGAACCAATTTTGGATCTGCAGTAGGGCGTTATTTACGTCGTCAAGATTTGATGCACGTCTATTAATTTTAAAAAATCAAGGAAGTATCGTCAGCAAATAACACCATCTGTGGTTGGGTTTTTAACAAATGGGGTAGATCATTTATATAAACTAAAAAGAGGAAAGGACCTAATATCGAGCCTTGCGGAACACCCATTTTTAGTTTTAAACCGAGTGAGTTGACACCATTTATTTGAACTTGCTGTTGTCTATCATTTAAATAAGATTTTACTAAACTAAGCGCAAGTTTTCCTATTCCGTAATGCTCAAGTTTTAAAAGTAAGGTTTCGTGGTCGACGCAATCAAAAGCCTTGGAGAGGTCACAAAAAATTCCTATGGCGTCTTGGGACTCTTCCCACGCTGTAAAAATGTGTTTTAATAAAGTGATACCGGCATCAGTCGTACAACGTCCCTTGGTGAAACCATACTGTTGGTCGTGTAATATTCTGTTGGTGTTAAAATGATTGAGCATTTGGTTCAGCATCACCTTTATCTTTTATTAGTTATCGGTATAGGTATTATTAGTTATCGGTTACTGTGCTACCTGTCGCTTCTGTTATCGGTGCATCGGTGGCTGTGCTACCTGTCGCGTCTGTTATCGGTGCATCGGTGACTGTGCTACCTGTCGCTTCTGTTATCGGTGCATCGGTGGCTGTGCTACCCGTCGCGTCTGTTATCGGTGCATCGGTGACTGTGCTACCCGTCGCGTCTGTTATCGGTGCATCGGTGACTGTGCTAACTGTCGCGTCTGTTATCGGTGCATCGGTGACTGTGCTAACTGTCGCGTCTGTTATCGGTGCATCGGTGACTGTGCTAGCTGTCGCGTCTGTTATCGTTGCATCGGTGACTGTGCTAGCTGTCGCGTCTGTTATCGGTGCATCGGTGACTGTGCTACCTGTCGCTTCCGTTATCGGTGCATCTGTGACTGTGCTACCTGTCGCTTCTGTTATCTGTGCATCGGTGACTGTGCTACCTGTCGCGTCTGTTATCGGTGCATCGGTGACTGTGCTACCTGTCGCGTCTGTTATCGGTGCATCGGTGACTGTACTACCTGTCGCTTCTGTTATCTGTGCATCGGTGACTGTGCTACCCGTCGCGTCTGTTATCGGTGCATCGGTGACTGTGCTACCTGTCGCTTCTGTTATAAATGTGCATCGGTGTTTTGGGGATATCTAGTTGGATTTGTAAAATGAAACTCGAATGTTGATTCGGAATAGTTTACCTTTATTTTGGTCTATATACATTAGTTTTTAGTTATTTACATTTAGTGGTACATGGCTCATATATCATAAATAATAATTAACCAATCAGGGCTCGCGCACGCAATGCATAGTATTTCGTTCTGCCTTGCTGTTCCTTGGTATGGCTCGCGGTGCGACGACGTCTATAAATCTACCCAGAGCGGCTGCGCGCGCTCAGTCGCTAACTTGATTCTACGCCGGCTTGTTGTCTCTCGCCGAGTATTCCGCCAATGCAGTGTCCGCGCCGCCGCAGATGGCGTACGACATGTGTGCGGCCCTCAGTGCCCGGCCGCGCGGTTCGGTCGGACGTGTTGATGCGCTATTTATGAGGTCACTACATTACTCCCCGCCAGCGAAGCGTACAGGTGGTTTTGATACTCTGCCTGTTCTTGTTATATGAGCGTAAGTATGTGTTGCTTCT
Source organism: Apamea monoglypha (assembly GCA_911387795.2). Classification (NCBI taxonomy): domain Eukaryota; kingdom Metazoa; phylum Arthropoda; class Insecta; order Lepidoptera; family Noctuidae; genus Apamea; species Apamea monoglypha. The sequence continues at coordinate 10,875,188 of OU426932.1, forward strand.
TGCTCCGGACTCAGATAATAGGCAGGCTTCAGTCTATCAATCGATATGTTCGAGCTCCTATTCTCCATCTGCACTTCAAAATATTTGTCGTTGCGGGCGTTGACTCGATACGGACCATTATAGGTAGGTGATAACGGCTTGCGGACTGCATCGTTGCGTATGTATACGTGCGTACAAGTATGCAGGTCACCGTGGATGAATATCGCACGATTCCTGTTTGTACTATCACGCTGTACCTGTGCTTTTTTCAGTGCTTCTCGGTGCATCGGTGACTGTGCTAGCTGTCGCGTCTGTTATCGGTGCATCGGTGACTGTGCTACCTGTCGCTTCTGTTATCTGTGCATCGGTGACTGTGCTACCTGTCGCGTCTTTTATCGATGCATCGGTGACTGTGCTACCTGTCGCTTCTGTTATCTGTGCATCGGTGACTGTGCTACCTGTCGCTTCTGTTATCGGTGCATCGGTGGCTGTGCTACGTGCATCGGTGACTGTGCTACCTGTCGCGTCTGTTATCGGCGCATCGGTTACTGTGCTACCTGTCGCTTCTGTTATCGGTGCATCGGTGGCTGTGCTACGTGCATCGGTGACTGTGCTACCTGTCGCGTCTGTTATCGGTGCATCGGTGACTGTGCTACCTGTCGCGTCTGTTATCGGTGCATCGGTGACTGTGCTACGTGCATCGGTGACTGTGCTACCTGTCGCGTCTGTTATCGGTGCATCGGTGACTGTGCTACCTGTCGCTTCTGTTATCGGTGCATCGGTGGCTGTGCTACGTGCATCGGTGACTGTGCTACCTGTCGCGTCTGTTATCGGTGCATCGGTGACTGTGCTACCTGTCGCGTCTGTTATCGGTGCATCGGTGACTGTGCTAACTGTCGCGTCTGTTATCGGTGCATCGGTGACTGTGCTACCTGTCGCTTCTGTTATCTGTGCATTGGTGACTGTGCTACCTGTCGCGTCTGTTATCGGTGCATCGGTGACTGTGCTAACTGTCGCTTCTGTTATCTGTGCATCGGTGACTGTGCTACCTGTCGCGTCTGTTATCGATGCATCGGTTACTGTGCTACCTGTCGCTTCTGTTATCTGTGCATCGGTGACTGTGCTACCCGTCGCGTCTGTTATCGGTGTATCGGTGACTGTGCTAGCTGTCGCGTCTGTTATCGGTGCATCGGTGACTGTGCTACTTGTCGCTTCTGTTATTGGTGCATCGGTGGCTGTGCTACCTGTCGCGTCTGTTATCGGCGCATCGGTTACTGTGCTACCTGTCGCGTCTGTTATCGGTGCATCGGTGACTGTGCTACCTGTCGCGTCAGTTATCGGTGCATCGGTGACAGTGCTACCTGTCGAATCTGTTATCGGTGCATCGGTGACTGTGCTACCTGTCGCTTCTGTTATCGGTGCATCGGTGACTGTGCTAACTGTCGCTTCTGTTATCTGTGCATCGGTGACTGTGCTACCTGTCGCGTCTGTTATCGATGCATCGGTGACTGTGCTACCTGTCGCTTCTGTTATCGGTGAATCGGTGACTGTGCTACCTGTCGCTTCTGTTATCAGTGCATCGGTGACTGTGCTACCTGTCGCTTCTGTTATCTGTGCATCGGTGGCTGTGCTACCTGTCGCGTCTGTTATCGGTGCATCGGTGACTGTGCTTACTGTCGCTTCTGTTATCGGCGCATCGGTTACTGTGCTGATTGTCGCTTCTGTTATCGGTGCATCGGTGACTGTGCTTACTGTCGCTTCTGTTATCGGCGCATCGGTGACTGTGCTACCTGTCGCTTCTGTTATCGGTGCATCGGTGACTGTGCTACCTGTCGCTTCTGTTATCAGTGCATCGGTGACTGTGCTTACTGTCGCTTCTGTTATTAGTGCATCGGTGACTGTGCTACCTGTCGCTTCTGTTATCGGTGCATCGGTGGCTGTGCTACCTGTCGCGTCTGTTATCGGCGCATCGGTTACTGCGATGATTGTCGCTTCTGTTATTGGTGCATCGATGACTGTGCTACCCGTCGCGTCTGTTATCGGTGCATCGGTGACTGTGCTACCCGTCGCGTCTGTTATCGGTGCATCGGTGACTGTGCTAACTGTCGCGTCTGTTATCGGTGCATCGGTGACTGTGCTAACTGTCGCGTCTGTTATCGGTGCATCGGTGACTGTGCTAGCTGTCGCGTCTGTTATCGTTGCATCGGTGACTGTGCTAGCTGTCGCGTCTGTTATTGGTGCATCGGTGACTGTGCTACCTGCCGCTTCTGTTATCGGTGCATCGGTGGCTGTGCTACCTGTCGCATCTGTTATCGGTGCATCGGTGACTATGCTACCTGTCGCTTCTGTTATCGGTGCATCGGTGGCTGTGCTACCTGTCGCGTCTGTTATCGGTGCATCGGTGACTGTGCTACCAGTTGCTTCTGTTATCGGTGCATCGGTGACTGTGCTACCTGTCGCGTCAGTTATCGGTGCATCGGTGACAGTGCTACCTGTCGAATCTGTTATCGGTGCATCGGTGACTGTGCTACCTGTCGCTTCTGTTATCGGTGCATCGGTGACTGTGCTAACTGTCGCTTCTGTTATCTGTGCATCGGTGACTGTGCTACCTGTCGCGTCTGTTATCGATGCATCGGTGACTGTGCTACCTGTCGCTTCTGTTATCGGTGAATCGGTGACTGTGCTACCTGTCGCTTCTGTTATCAGTGCATCGGTGACTGTGCTACCTGTCGCTTCTGTTATCTGTGCATCGGTGGCTGTGCTACCTGTCGCGTCTGTTATCTGTGCATCGGTGACTGTGCTACCTGTCGCGTCTGTTATCGGTGCATCGGTGACTGTGCTACCTGTCGCTTCTGTTATCGGTGCATCGGTGACTGTGCTACCTGTCGCTTCTGTTATCAGTGCATCGGTGACTGTGCTTACTGTCGCTTCTGTTATTAGTGCATCGGTGACTGTGCTACCTGTCGCTTCTGTTATCGGTGCATCGGTGGCTGTGCTACCTGTCGCGTCTGTTATCGGCGCATCGGTTACTGCGCTGATTGTCGCTTCTGTTATTGGTGCATCGATGACTGTGCTACCCGTCGCGTCTGTTATCGGTGCATCGGTGACTGTGCTACCCGTCGCGTCTGTTATCGGTGCATCGGTGACTGTGCTAACTGTCGCTTCTGTTATCTGTGCATCGGTGACTGTGCTACCTGTCGCGTCTGTTATCGATGCATCGGTGACTGTGCTACCTGTCGCTTCTGTTATCGGTGAATCGGTGACTGTGCTACCTGTCGCTTCTGTTATCAGTGCATCGGTGACTGTGCTACCTGTCGCTTCTGTTATCTGTGCATCGGTGGCTGTGCTACCTGTCGCGTCTGTTATCTGTGCATCGGTGACTGTGCTACCTGTCGCGTCTGTTATCGGTGCATCGGTGACTGTGCTACCTGTCGCTTCTGTTATCGGTGCATCGGTGACTGTGCTACCTGTCGCTTCTGTTATTGGTGCATCGGTGACTGTGCTACCTGTCGCTTCTGTTATCTGTGCATCGGTGACTGTGCTACCTGTCGCGTCTGTTATCGGTGCATCGATGACTGTGCTTACTGTCGCTTCTGTTATTAGTGCATCGGTGACTGTGCTACCTGTCGCTTCTGTTATCGGTGCATCGGTGGCTGTGCTACCTGTCGCGTCTGTTATCGGCGCATCGGTTACTGCGCTGATTGTCGCTTCTGTTATTGGTGCATCGATGACTGTGCTACCCGTCGCGTCTGTTATCGGTGCATCGGTGACTGTGCTACCCGTCGCGTCTGTTATCGGTGCATCGGTGACTGTGCTAACTGTCGCGTCTGTTATCGGTGCATCGGTGACTGTGCTAACTGTCGCGTCTGTTATCGGTGCATCGGTGACTGTGCTAGCTGTCGCGTCTGTTATCGTTGCATCGGTGACTGTGCTAGCTGTCGCGTCTGTTATCGGTGCATCGGTGACTGTGCTACCTGTCGCTTCCGTTATCGGTGCATCTGTGACTGTGCTACCTGTCGCTTCTGTTATCTGTGCATCGGTGACTGTGCTACCTGTCGCGTCTGTTATCGGTGCATCGGTGACTGTGCTTACTGTCGCTTCTGTTATTGGTGCATCGGTGACTGTGCTACCTGTCGCTTCTGTTATCTGTGCATCGGTGACTGTGCTACCTGTCGCGTCTGTTATCGGTGCATCGATGACTGTGCTTACTGTCGCTTCTGTTATTAGTGCATCGGTGACTGTGCTACCTGTCGCTTCTGTTATCGGTGCATCGGTGGCTGTGCTACCTGTCGCGTCTGTTATCGGCGCATCGGTTACTGCGCTGATTGTCGCTTCTGTTATCGGTGCATCGGTGGCTGTGCTACGTGCATCGGTGACTGTGCTACCTGTCGCGTCTGTTATCGGTGCATCGGTGGCTGTGCTACGTGCATCGGTGACTGTGCTACCTGTCGCGTCTGTTATCGGTGCATCGGTGACTGTGCTACTTGTCGCTTCTGTTATTGGTGCATCGGTGGCTGTGCTACCTGTCGCGTCTGTTATCGGCGCATCGGTTACTGTGCTACCTGTCGCGTCTGTTATCGGTGCATCGGTGACTGTGCTACCAGTCGCTTCTGTTATCTGTACATCGGTGACTGTGCTACCTGTCGCGTCTGTTATCGGTGCATCGGTGACTGTGCTACCTGTCGCGTCTGTTATCTGTGCATCGGTGCCTGTGCTACCAGTCGCGTCTGTTATCGGTGCATCGGTGACTGTGCTAACTGTCGCGTCTGTTATCGGTGCATCGGTCACTGTGCTAGCTGTCGCGTCTGTTATCGGTGCATCGGTGACTGTGCTACCAGTCGCGTCTGTTATCGGTGCATCGGTGACTGTGCTACCTGTCGCGTCTGTTATCTGTGCATCGGTGCCTGTGCTACCTGTCGCGTCTGTTATCGGTGCATCGGTGAATGAGCTAGCTGTCGCGTCTGTTATCGATGCATCGGTGACTGTGCTACCTGTCGCGTCTGTTATCGGTGCATCGGTGACAGTGCTACCTGTCGCGTCTGTTATCGGCGCATCGGTTACTGTGCTGATTGTCGCTTCTGTTATTGGTGCATCGGTGACTGTGCTACCTGTCGCTTCTGTTATCGGTGCATCGGTGACTGTGCTACCTGTCGCGTCTGTTATCGGTACATCGGTGACAGTGCTATCTGTCGCTTCTGTTATCTGTGCATCGGTGACTGTGCTACCCGTCGCGTCTGTTATCGGTGCATCGGTGACTGTGCTACCTGTCGCGTCTGTTATCGGCGCATCGGTTACTGTGCTACCTGTCGCTTCTGTTATCTGTGCATCGGTGACTGTGCTACCCGTCGCGTCTGTTATCGGTGCATCGGTGACTGTGCTAGCTGTCGCGTCTGTTATCGGTGCATCGGTGACTGTGCTAGCTGTCGAGTCTGTTATCGGTGAATCGGTGACTGTGCTAGCGGTCGCGTCTGTTATCGGTGTATCGGTGACTGTGCTACCTGTCGCTTCTGTTATCGGTGCATCGGTGACTGTGCTACCAGTCGCTTCTGTTTTCTGTGCATCGGTGACTGTGCTACCTGTCGCGTCTGTTATCAGTGTATCGGTGACTGTGCTACCTGTCGCGTCTGTTATCTGTGCATCGGTGCCTGTGCTACCAGTCGCTTCTGTTATCTGTGCATCGGTGACTGTGCTACCTGTCGCGTCTGTTATCGGTGCATCGGTGACTGTGCTTACTGTCGCTTCTGTTATTGGTGCATCGGTGACTGTGCTACCTGTCGCGTCTGTTATCGGCGCATCGGTTACTGCGCTGATTGTCGCTTCTGTTATTGGTGCATCGATGACTGTGCTACCCGTCGCGTCTGTTATCGGTGCATCGGTGACTGTGCTACCCGTCGCGTCTGTTATCGGTGCATCGGTGACTGTGCTAACTGTCGCTTCCGTTATCGGTGCATCTGTGACTGTGCTACCTGTCGCTTCTGTTATCTGTGCATCGGTGACTGTGCTACCTGTCGCGTCTGTTATCGGTGCATCGGTGACTGTACTACCTGTCGCTTCTGTTATCTGTGCATCGGTGACTGTGCTACCCGTCGCGTCTGTTATCGGTGCATCGGTGACTGTGCTACCTGTCGCTTCTGTTATATGTGCATCGGTGTTTTGGGGATATCTAGTTGGATTTGTAAAATGAAACTCGAATGTTGATTCGGAATAGTTTACCTTTATTTTGGTCTATTTATATTAGTTTTTAGTTATTTACATTTAGTGGTACATGGCTCATATATCATAAATAATAATTAACCAATCAGGGCTCGCGCACGCAATGCATAGTATTTCGTTCTGCCTTGCTGTTCCTTGGTATGGCTCGCGGTGCGACGACGTCTATAAATCTACCCAGAGCGGCTGCGCGCGCTCAGTCGCTAACTTGATTCTACGCCGGCTTGTTGTCTCCCGCCGAGTATTCCGCCAATGCAGTGTCCGCGCCGCCGCAGATGGCGTACGACATGTGTGCGGCCCTCAGTGCCCGGCCGCGCGGTTCGGTCGGACGTGTTGATGCGCTATTTATGAGGTCACTACATTACTCCCCGCCAGCGAAGCGTACAGGTGGTTTTGATACTCTGCCTGTTCTTGTTATATGAGCGTAAGTATGTGTTGCTTCTTGCTCCGGACTCAGATAATAGGCAGGCTTCAGTCTATCAATCGATATGTTCGAGCTCCTATTCTCCATCTGCACTTCAAAATATTTGTCGTTGCGGGCGTTGACTCGATACGGACCATTATAGGTAGGTGATAACGGCTTGCGGACTGCATCGTTGCGTATGTATACGTGCGTACAAGTATGCAGGTCACCGTGGATGAATATCGCACGATTCCTGTTTGTACTATCACGCTGTACCTGTGCTTTTTTCAGTGCTTCTCGGTGCATCGGTGACTGTGCTAGCTGTCGCGTCTGTTATCGGTGCATCGGTGACTGTGCTACCTGTCGCTTCTGTTATCTGTGCATCGGTGACTGTGCTACCTGTCGCGTCTTTTATCGATGCATCGGTGACTGTGCTACCTGTCGCTTCTGTTATCTGTGCATCGGTGACTGTGCTACCTGTCGCTTCTGTTATCGGTGCATCGGTGGCTGTGGGAGGAGCTTCTCGACGATTTTTCCTAGGACCGAGAGCAGACCTATTGGCCTGTACGACTTTGGGTGGGTGTAGTCGTCCTTTCCTGGCTTGCGGAGGATGCACACGTGGGCGACTTTCCACTGCTTCGGGAAGTGTGACAGCGACAGGCACCGGTTGGCTATCGCTAAGAACACCTCCCTGTCGCAGTTTATTGCCGCTGTGCAGATGTCCGCCGTTAATCCGTCAGGACCGGGGGCTTTTTTCGGATTTTGGTTTTGGAGAACCATTTCCAGCTCCGCGGTCGTGAAAGGCGGATCGTCAGCGGACAGTCCTCGGGGGTTTCTCTGCTCCGCTAGCCTCCTCAGGGCAGTGTGGTATGGCTGTTCGGCATCCGTTGAGTCATCGGGGTAGAAGGTCTTTGCCAGAAGATCCGCTGATTGCTCTGGGCTGAGCGTCTCGCCCGCGGTGTTTCTCAGGAGCGTGTCGTCCTGTCTTCTGGCTGTCTTCCTTAGTACCCTGTAGATGCCGTCCCACATGCTCTCTCGGTCCTGCGTCGAGCAGAACTCCTTCCAACTGGCCGTGGCTGCTTCCGTCGCTGCTGTTGTGTAGGTGGTTTTAGCCAGCACATATTCTTGGATGGTGAAGTGTCTCCGACTTGCGGCTGCGTTTCGGATCCTTCTCTTCTTCGTCATTGCGTCTTTTTTGAGACGGTCTAGAGAAGGGGTCCACCATGGGGGCTTGGCGTTGTGTTTCGGCGACCCCAGTTTTGGGATCGCTACCTCGCATGAGCGGTGGATGTTGAGTGTGTACGATGTTATCAACGCCTCCAGATCCTCTGGGTTCGAGACGTCCGAGACTCTGACTGGTGTGATGTCGTTGTCCGCCAGGCTGGTCTTGAAGTGCGTGCTGAAGTCGGACCACTTTGCCTTCTTGGTGTTGTAGATACGCGTCGAGATTGGCCTTAAGGGCTCCAAGGCCTTCTCTAAGCGCATCGAGAAGGTTATTGCGTTGTGGTCTGATGTTGTTAGACTCCTTTCTACACGCCACTCCTCGACCTTACCTAGCAGCGACAGGCTGCATACCGTCACATCGACGATGCTTGTGCACCACCTGTCTCCTCTGTAGGTCTCGAACGTCGGTGTTTGGCCCGTGTTTAGGATGTGGAGGTCCCGCTCATTGAGGAACGAGTTGTACGCTGCCCCGCGATGGTTTTCGGAAACACTTCCCCACCACTGGCTCCAGGCGTTTATGTCTCCACCCACTAAGATGTTATTTGTGTGCAGTTTTTGTATAGTATTATGTGTCTCGGAAAGGTACGGTTCTATTTCCTGGTCACCCTCAAAATAGACCGATAGCACTCCCAAGCTGAGCTGGCCCGCCTTCAGCAGGACGGCGGCAACGTTCTCGGTCACAAGCTGGGGGTCGTGGATGACCTCCAGGCTGCTCCCGAAAACGACGATCGCCGCCTTTACTGGTTTCTGACGGTTGAGGCTGCACTGGATGACTTGCGTGCCGGGGCATTGTTTCATCACACCTGTTCTTCCAACATAGGGCTCTTGAACGAGTGCTACTGAAACTCCCTTTGCCTGAGCCGCCAAATGTAGTTCTTCTGTGGCCAGCTTGGAGCGCTGAAGATTGACTTGGATGAACTTCAATCTTGCTGTCGGTCTTGCTGCGCTTTCGGGGGTGACTGGTTGAGTGTTTTGTGTGTTCTCCTGGTCGCCCTTAGCAATAGGAAACGCGCGACCTCGCTATTCCATCCCATTTTTGGCGTTCCTGGCAGTCTTCGCTGAACGCTGTGTGTGCCAGGTCGCTGTCCGTCCTGTGTGTTGCTTTGCAGTTTATACACGTGGGCGGTTTGCCGTCAGCTCGTGTGAGGCAGTCCCTTATGTTGTGCGCTCCGCTACAGTAGCTGCAGACTTCTTTTGCGGCCTTGCATATGGACTTGTTATGTCCATATCCAAGGCACTTTGTGCACTGTACTAAGGGAGACTGGTCCTCAATCGAGCACCGCTTGATGCCCACGTGGACTTTCTGCACCGACGTGTAGCATTTCCAGAGCTCTGGGGAGAGCTCCAGAACAGGGTGGCACTCATGGGGGTTCCTCGCGCGCTTCCTATAGCGCACCTTTATAGTCTGTCCGTCCACAGCGACGTTCTGCAGAAGGTGTTTGTTCTGCGCTTTTAGGAGATCGACGATCTCCCCGTCGCCGTAGCTGGACAGCACTCCTTTGATGCAGACGAGTGGGTTTTGGGGTTTGGGCTCCTGGACCTTTAGCCCTGCGTTCAAGTGGAATTGGCCTTTTATTATATTAAGGTCCGACTTGCTTGCGCACCTCAGAACCACTTTTTGGTTCCGCGCTTTCCGCACTGTGTCGACTCTGGCTCCGCTGGTCTTTAGGTCCAGGGCTGTCCTGATCCTCTCGATTACGTTGTCCCCAGTGTGCTGGGGGTTCGTCGACGAGACGATCAGGGTGTGGTTGGGTTGTGTGGGTGGTTTGGGGGGCTTGGGTATACTGGCGACCTGGGCAAAGGTTTTGGGACCCTGCTGTTGCTGTAGCGATCTGTCCGCTTTGCCCAGGTCCGCTACCCCCTTCTGTATATTCTGGAGGGTTTTCTTCACCTCCCGGACTGCGAGCTCCGCTTCCAGATTCAGCGCCGGGGGCGCCTGGATTTGCGGTTCTTTGTCGCGCAGTACGCGGAGGTCCGATGAAACGATCTCCAGCCGTGCTACCTGTCGCTTCTGTTATCGGTGCATCGGTGGCTGTGCTACGTGCATCGGTGACTGTGCTACCTGTCGCGTCTGTTATCGGTGTATCGGTGACTGTGCTACCTGTCGCTTCTGTTATCGGTGCATCGGTGACTGTGCTACCAGTCGCTTCTGTTTTCTGTGCATCGGTGACTGTGCTACCTGTCGCGTCTGTTATCAGTGTATCGGTGACTGTGCTACCTGTCGCGTCTGTTATCTGTGCATCGGTGCCTGTGCTACCAGTCGCTTCTGTTTTCTGTGCATCGGTGACTGTGCTACCTGTCGCGTCTGTTATCGGTGCATCGGTGACTGTGCTTACTGTCGCTTCTGTTATTGGTGCATCGGTGACTGTGCTACCTGTCGCTTCTGTTATCTGTACATCGGTGACTGTGCTACCTGTCGCGTCTGTTATCGGTGCATCGGTGACTGTGCTTACTGTCGCTTCTGTTATTAGTGCATCGGTGACTGTGCTACCTGTCGCTTCTGTTATCGGTGCATCGGTGGCTGTGCTACCTGTCGCGTCTGTTATCGGCGCATCGGTTACTGCGCTGATTGTCGCTTCTGTTATTGGTGCATCGATGACTGTGCTACCCGTCGCGTCTGTTATCGGTGCATCGGTGACTGTGCTACCCGTCGCGTCTGTTATCGGTGCATCGGTGACTGTGCTAACTGTCGCGTCTGTTATCGGTGCATCGGTGACTGTGCTAACTGTCGCGTCTGTTATCGGTGCATCGGTGACTGTGCTAGCTGTCGCGTCTGTTATCGTTGCATCGGTGACTGTGCTAGCTGTCGCGTCTGTTATCGGTGCATCGGTGACTGTGCTACCTGTCGCTTCCGTTATCGGTGCATCTGTGACTGTGCTACCTGTCGCTTCTGTTATCTGTGCATCGGTGACTGTGCTACCTGTCGCGTCTGTTATCGGTGCATCGGTGACTGTGCTACCTGTCGCGTCTGTTATCGGTGCATCGGTGACTGTACTACCTGTCGCGTCTGTTATCGGTGCATCGGTGACTGTACTACCTGTCGCTTCTGTTATCTGTGCATCGGTGACTGTGCTACCCGTCGCGTCTGTTATCGGTGCATCGGTGACTGTGCTACCTGTCGCTTCTGTTATATGTGCATCGGTGTTTTGGGGATATCTAGTTGGATTTGTAAAATGAAACTCGAATGTTGATTCGGAATAGTTTACCTTTATTTTGGTCTATTTATATTAGTTTTTAGTTATTTACATTTAGTGGTACATGGCTCATATATCATAAATAATAATTAACCAATCAGGGCTCGCGCACGCAATGCATAGTATTTCGTTCTGCCTTGCTGTTCCTTGGTATGGCTCGCGGTGCGACGACGTCTATAAATCTACCCAGAGCGGCTGCGCGCGCTCAGTCGCTAACTTGATTCTACGCCGGCTTGTTGTCTCTCGCCGAGTATTCCGCCAATGCAGTGTCCGCGCCGCCGCAGATGGCGTACGACATGTGTGCGGCCCTCAGTGCCCGGCCGCGCGGTTCGGTCGGACGTGTTGATGCGCTATTTATGAGGTCACTACATTACTCCCCGCCAGCGAAGCGTACAGGTGGTTTTGATACTCTGCCTGTTCTTGTTATATGAGCGTAAGTATGTGTTGCTTCTTGCTCCGGACTCAGATAATAGGCAGGCTTCAGTCTATCAATCGATATGTTCGAGCTCCTATTCTCCATCTGCACTTCAAAATATTTGTCGTTGCGGGCGTTGACTCGATACGGACCATTATAGGTAGGTGATAACGGCTTGCGGACTGCATCGTTGCGTATGTATACGTGCGTACAAGTATGCAGGTCACCGTGGATGAATATCGCACGATTCCTGTTTGTACTATCACGCTGTACCTGTGCTTTTTTCAGTGCTTCTCGGTGCATCGGTGACTGTGCTAGCTGTCGCGTCTGTTATCGGTGCATCGGTGACTGTGCTACCTGTCGCTTCTGTTATCTGTGCATCGGTGACTGTGCTACCTGTCGCGTCTTTTATCGATGCATCGGTGACTGTGCTACCTGTCGCTTCTGTTATCTGTGTATCGGTGACTGTGCTACCTGTCGCTTCTGTTATCGGTGCATCGGTGGCTGTGCTACGTGCATCGGTGACTGTGCTACCTGTCGCGTCTGTTATCGGTGCATCGGTGACTGTGCTACCTGTCGCTTCTGTTATCGGTGCATCGGTGGCTGTGCTACGTGCATCGGTGACTGTGCTACCTGTCGCGTCTGTTATCGGTGCATCGGTGACTGTGCTACCTGTCGCTTCTGTTATCGGTGCATCGGTGGCTGTGCTACGTGCATCGGTGACTGTGCTACCTGTCGCGTCTGTTATCGGTGCATCGGTGACTGTGCTACCTGTCGCGTCTGTTATCGGTGCATCGGTGGCTGTGCTACGTGCATCGGTGACTGTGCTACCTGTCGCGTCTGTTATCGGTGCATCGGTGACTGTGCTACCTGTCGCGTCTGTTATCGGTGCATCGGTGACTGTGCTACGTGCATCGGTGACTGTGCTACCTGTCGCGTCTGTTATCGGTGCATCGGTGACTGTGCTACCTGTCGCGTCTGTTATCGGTGCATCGGTGACTGTGCTACGTGCATCGGTGACTGTGCTACCTGTCGCGTCTGTTATCGGTGCATCGGTGACTGTGCTACCTGTCGCTTCTATTATCGGTGCATCGGTGGCTGTGCTACGTGCATCGGTGACTGTGCTACCTGTCGCGTCTGTTATCGGTGCATCGGTGGCTGTGCTACGTGCATCGGTGACTGTGCTACCTGTCGCGTCTGTTATCGGTGCATCGGTGACTGTGCTACCTGTCGCTTCTGTTATCGGTGCATCGGTGGCTGTGCTACCTGTCGCGTCTGTTATCGGCGCATCGGTTACTGTGCTACCTGTCGCGTCTGTTATCGGTGCATCGGTGACTGTGCTACCAGTCGCTTCTGTTATCTGTACATCGGTGACTGTGCTACCTGTCGCGTCTGTTATCGGTGCATCGGTGACTGTGCTACCTGTCGCGTCTGTTATCTGTGCATCGGTGCCTGTGCTACCAGTCGCGTCTGTTATCGGTGCATCGGTGACTGTGCTAACTGTCGCGTCTGTTATCGGTGCATCGGTCACTGTGCTAGCTGTCGCGTCTGTTATCGGTGCATCGGTGACTGTGCTACCTGTCGCGTCTGTTATCGGTGCATCGGTGACTGTGCTACCTGTCGCGTCTGTTATCTGTGCATCGGTGCCTGTGCTACCTGTCGCGTCTGTTATCGGTGCATCGGTGAATGAGCTAGCTGTCGCGTCTGTTATCGATGCATCGGTGACTGTGCTACCTGTCGCGTCTGTTATCGGTGCATCGGTGACAGTGCTACCTGTCGCGTCTGTTATCGGCGCATCGGTTACTGTGCTGATTGTCGCTTCTGTTATTGGTGCATCGGTGACTGTGCTACCTGTCGCTTCTGTTATCGGTACATCGGTGACTGTGCTACCTGTCGCGTCTGTTATCGGTACATCGGTGACAGTGCTATCTGTCGCTTCTGTTATCTGTGCATCGGTGACTGTGCTACCCGTCGCGTCTGTTATCGGCGCATCGGTTACTGTGCTACCTGTCGCGTCTGTTATCGGCGCATCGGTTACTGTGCTACCTGTCGCGTCTGTTATCGGTGCATCGGTGACTGTGCTACCTGTCGCGTCTGTTATCGGTGCATCGGTGACTGTGCTAGCTGTCGCGTCTGTTATCGGTGCATCGGTGACTGTGCTAGCTGTCGAGTCTGTTATCGGTGAATCGGTGACTGTGCTAGCGGTCGCGTCTGTTATCGGTGTATCGGTGACTGTGCTACCTGTCGCTTCTGTTATCGGTGCATCGGTGACTGTGCTACCAGTCGCTTCTGTTTTCTGTGCATCGGTGACTGTGCTACCTGTCGCGTCTGTTATCAGTGTATCGGTGACTGTGCTACCTGTCGCGTCTGTTATCTGTGCATCGGTGCCTGTGCTACCAGTCGCTTCTGTTATCTGTGCATCGGTGACTGTGCTACCTGTCGCGTCTGTTATCGGTGCATCGGTGACTGTGCTTACTGTCGCTTCTGTTATTGGTGCATCGGTGACTGTGCTACCTGTCGCTTCTGTTATCTGTGCATCGGTGACTGTGCTACCTGTCGCGTCTGTTATCGGTGCATCGGTGACTGTGCTTACTGCCGCTTCTGTTATTAGTGCATCGGTGACTGTGCTACCTGTCGCTTCTGTTATCGGTGCATCGGTGGCTGTGCTACGTGCATCGGTGACTGTGCTACCTGTCGCGTCTGTTATCGGTGCATCGGTGACTGTGCTACCTGTCGCTTCTGTTATCGGTGCATCGGTGGCTGTGCTACGTGCATCGGTGACTGTGCTACCTGTCGCGTCTGTTATCGGTGCATCGGTGACTGTGCTACCTGTCGCTTCTGTTATCGGTGCATCGGTGGCTGTGCTACGTGCATCGGTGACTGTGCTACCTGTCGCGTCTGTTATCGGTGCATCGGTGACTGTGCTACCTGTCGCGTCTGTTATCGGTGCATCGGTGGCTGTGCTACGTGCATCGGTGACTGTGCTACCTGTCGCGTCTGTTATCGGTGCATCGGTGACTGTGCTACCTGTCGCGTCTGTTATCGGTGCATCGGTGACTGTGCTACGTGCATCGGTGACTGTGCTACCTGTCGCGTCTGTTATCGGTGCATCGGTGACTGTGCTACCTGTCGCGTCTGTTATCGGTGCATCGGTGACTGTGCTACGTGCATCGGTGACTGTGCTACCTGTCGCGTCTGTTATCGGTGCATCGGTGACTGTGCTACCTGTCGCTTCTGTTATCGGTGCATCGGTGGCTGTGCTACGTGCATCGGTGACTGTGCTACCTGTCGCGTCTGTTATCGGTGCATCGGTGGCTGTGCTACGTGCATCGGTGACTGTGCTACCTGTCGCGTCTGTTATCGGTGCATCGGTGACTGTGCTACTTGTCGCTTCTGTTATTGGTGCATCGGTGGCTGTGCTACCTGTCGCGTCTGTTATCGGCGCATCGGTTACTGTGCTACCTGTCGCGTCTGTTATCGGTGCATCGGTGACTGTGCTACCAGTCGCTTCTGTTATCTGTACATCGGTGACTGTGCTACCTGTCGCGTCTGTTATCGGTGCATCGGTGACTGTGCTACCTGTCGCGTCTGTTATCTGTGCATCGGTGCCTGTGCTACCAGTCGCGTCTGTTATCGGTGCATCGGTGACTGTGCTAACTGTCGCGTCTGTTATCGGTGCATCGGTGACTGTGCTAGCTGTCGCGTCTGTTATCGGTGCATCGGTGACTGTGCTACCAGTCGCGTCTGTTATCGGTGCATCGGTGACTGTGCTACCTGTCGCGTCTGTTATCTGTGCATCGGTGCCTGTGCTACCTGTCGCGTCTGTTATCGGTGCATCGGTGAATGAGCTAGCTGTCGCGTCTGTTATCGATGCATCGGTGACTGTGCTACCTGTCGCGTCTGTTATCGGTGCATCGGTGACAGTGCTACCTGTCGCGTCTGTTATCGGCGCATCGGTTACTGTGCTGATTGTCGCTTCTGTTATCGGTGCATCGGTGACTGTGCTACCTGTCGCTTCTGTTATCGGTACATCGGTGACTGTGCTACCTGTCGCGTCTGTTATCGGTACATCGGTGACAGTGCTATCTGTCGCTTCTGTTATCTGTGCATCGGTGACTGTGCTACCCGTCGCGTCTGTTATCGGTGCATCGGTGACTGTGCTACCTGTCGCGTCTGTTATCGGCGCATCGGTTACTGTGCTACCTGTCGCGTCTGTTATCTGTGCATCGGTGACTGTGCTACCCGTCGCGTCTGTTATCGGTGCATCGGTGACTGTGCTAGCTGTCGCGTCTGTTATCGGTGCATCGGTGACTGTGCTAGCTGTCGAGTCTGTTATCGGTGAATCGGTGACTGTGCTAGCGGTCGCGTCTGTTATCGGTGTATCGGTGACTGTGCTACCTGTCGCTTCTGTTATCGGTGCATCGGTGACTGTGCTACCAGTCGCTTCTGTTTTCTGTGCATCGGTGACTGTGCTACCTGTCGCGTCTGTTATCAGTGTATCGGTGACTGTGCTACCTGTCGCGTCTGTTATCTGTGCATCGGTGACTGTGCTACCTGTCGCGTCTGTTATCGGTGCATCGGTGACTGTGCTTACTGTCGCTTCTGTTATTGGTGCATCGGTGACTGTGCTACCTGTCGCTTCTGTTATCTGTGCATCGGTGACTGTGCTACCTGTCGCGTCTGTTATCGGTGCATCGGTGACTGTGCTTACTGCCGCTTCTGTTATTAGTGCATCGGTGACTGTGCTACCTGTCGCTTCTGTTATCGGTGCATCGGTGGCTGTGCTACCTGTCGCGTCTGTTATCGGCGCATCGGTTACTGCGCTGATTGTCGCTTCTGTTATTGGTGCATCGATGACTGTGCTACCCGTCGCGTCTGTTATCGGTGCATCGGTGACTGTGCTACCTGTCGCGTCTGTTATCTGTGCATCGGTGCCTGTGCTACCTGTCGCGTCTGTTATCGGTGCATCGGTGACTGAGCTAGCTGTCGCGTCTGTTATCGATGCATCGGTGACTGTGCTACCTGTCGCGTCTGTTATCTGTGCATCAGTGATTGTGCTTCCTGGCGCGTCTGTTATCGGTGCATCGGTGACTGTGCTACCTGTCGCTTCTGTTATCTGTGCATCGGTGACTGTGCTACCCGTCGCGTCTGTTATCGGTGTATCGGTGACTGTGCTTGCTGTCGCGTCTGTTATCGGTGCATCGGTGACTGTGCTACCTGTCGCTTCTGTTATCGGTGCATCGGTGGCTGTGCTACCTGTCGCTTCTGTTATCGGTGCATCGGTGGCTGTGCTACCTGTCGCGTCTGTTATCGGCGCATCGGTTACTGTGCTGATTGTCGCTTCTGTTATTGGTGCATCGGTGACTGTGCTACCTGTCGCTTCTGTTTTCGGTGCATCGGTGACTGTGCTACCTGTCGCTTCTGTTATCGGTGCATCGGTGACTGTGCTACCTGTCGCGTCTGTTATCGGTGCATCGGTGACTGTGCTACCTGTCGCGTCTGTTATCTGTGCATCGGTGGCTGTGCTACCTGTCGCGTCTGTTATCGGCGCATCGGTTACTGTGCTACCTGTCGCTTCTGTTATCTGTGCATCGGTGACTGTGCTACCCGTCGCGTCTGTTATCGGTGCATCGGTGACTGTGCTAGCTGTCGCGTCTGTTATCGGTGCATCGGTGACTGTGCTAGCTGTCGAGTCTGTTATCGGTGCATCGGTGACTGTGCTACCTGTCGCTTCTGTTATCTGTGCATCGGTGACTGTGCTACCTGTCGCGTCTGTTATCGGTGCATCGGTGACTGTGCTACCTGTCGCTTCTGTTATCGGTGCATCGGTGACTGTGCTAACTGTCGCTTCTGTTATCTGTGCATCGGTGACTGTGCTACCTGTCGCTTCTGTTATTGGTGCATCGGTGACTGTGCTACCTGTCACTTCTGTTATCGGTGCATCGGTGGCTGTGCTACCTGTCGCGTCTGTTATCGGCGCATCGGTTACTGTGCTACCTGTCGCTTCTGTTATCTGTGCATCGGTGACTGTGCTACCCGTCGCGTCTGTTATCGGTGTATCGGTGACTGTGCTAGCTGTCGCGTCTGTTATCGGTGCATCGGAGACTGTGCTACCTGTCGCTTCTGTTATTGGTGCATCGGTGGCTGTGCTACCTGTCGCGTCTGTTATCGGTGCATCGGTGACAGTGCTACCTGTCGCTTCCGTTATCTGCGCATCGGTGACTGTGCTACCTGTCGCTTCTGTTATCTGTGCATCAGTGACTGTGCTACCTGTCGCGTCTGTTATCGGTGCATCGGTGACTGTGCTACCTGTCGCTTCTGTTATCTGTGCATCGGTGACTGTGCTACTCGTCGCGTCTGTTATCGGTGTATCGGTGACTGTGCTTGCTGTCGCGTCTGTTATCGGTGCATCGGTGACTGTGCTACCTGTCGCTTCTGTTATTGGTGCATCTGTGACTGTGCTAACTGTCGCTTCTGTTATCGGTGCATCGGTGGCTGTGCTACCTGTCGCGTCTGTTATCGGCGCATCGGTTACTGTGCTGATTGTCGCTTCTGTTATTGGTGCATCGGTGACTGTGCTACCTGTCGCTTCTGTTTTCGGTGCATCGGTGACTGTGCTACCTGTCGCTTCTGTTATCGGTGCATCGGTGACTGTGCTACCTGTCGCGTCTGTTATCGGTGCATCGGTGACTGTGCTACCTGTCGCGTCTGTTATCTGTGCATCGGTGGCTGTGCTACCTGTCGCGTCTGTTATCGGCGCATCGGTTACTGTGCTACCTGTCGCTTCTGTTATCTGTGCATCGGTGACTGTGCTACGTGTCGCGTCTGTTATCGGTGCATCGGTGACTGTGCTACCTGTCGCTTCTGTTATCGGTGCATCGGTGACTGTGCTAACTGTCGCTTCTGTTATCTGTGCATCGGTGACTGTGCTACCTGTCGCTTCTGTTATTGGTGCATCGGTGACTGTGCTACCTGTCACTTCTGTTATCGGTGCATCGGTGGCTGTGCTACCTGTCGCGTCTGTTATCGGCGCATCGGTTACTGTGCTACCTGTCGCTTCTGTTATCTGTGCATCGGTGACTGTGCTACCCGTCGCGTCTGTTATCGGTGTATCGGTGACTGTGCTACCTGTCGCTTCTGTTATTGGTGCATCGGTGACTGTGCTACCTGTCACTTCTGTTATCGGTGCATCGGTGGCTGTGCTACCTGTCGCGTCTGTTATCGGCGCATCGGTTACTGTGCTACCTGTCGCGTCTGTTATCGGTGCATCGGTGACTGTGCTACCAGTCGCTTCTGTTATCTGTACATCGGTGACTGTGCTACCTGTCGCGTCTGTTATCGGTGCATCGGTGACTGTGCTACCTGTCGCGTCTATTATCTGTGCATCGGTGCCTGTGCTACCAGTCGCGTCTGTTATCGGTGCATCGGTGACTGTGCTAACTGTCGCGTCTGTTATCGGTGCATCGGTCACTGTGCTAGCTGTCGCGTCTGTTATCGGTGCATCGGTGACTGTGCTACCTGTCGCGTCTGTTATCGGTGTATCGGTGACTGTGCTAGCTGTCGCGTCTGTTATGGGTTCATCGGTGATTGTGCTAGCTGTCGCGTCTGTTATCGGTGCATCAGTGACTGTGCTAGCTGTCGAGTCTGTTATCGGTGAATCGGTGACTGTGCTAGCTGTGGGGTCTGTTATCGGTGTATCGGTGACTGTGCTACCTGTCGCTTCTGTTATCAGTGCATCGGTGACTGTGCTACCAGTCGCTTCTGTTATCTGTGCATCGGTGACTGTGCTACCTGTCGCGTCTGTTATCGGTGCATCGGTGACTGTGCTACCTGTCGCGTCTGTTATCTGTGCATCGGTGCCTGTGCTACCTGTCGCGTCTGTTATCGGTGCATCGGTGACTGTGCTAGCTGTCGCGTCTGTTATCAATGCATCGGTGACTGTGCTACCTGTCGCGTCTGTTATCGGTGCATCGGTGACAGTGCTACCTGTCGCTTCTGTTATCTGCGCATCGGTGACTGTGCTAGCTGTCGAGTCTGTTATCGGTGCATCGGTGACTGTGCTAGCTGTAGCGTCTGTTATCGGTGCATCGGTGACTGTGCTACCTGTTGCTTCTGTTATCTGTGCATCGGTGACTGTGCTACCCGTCGCGTCTGTTATCGGTGTATCGGTGACTGTGCTAGCTGTCGCGTCTGTTATCGGTGCATCGGTGACTGTGCTACCTGTCGCTTCTGTTATTGGTGCATCTGTGACTGTGCTACCTGTCGCTTCTGTTATCGGTGCATCGGTGGCTGTGCTACCTGTCGCGTCTGTTATCGGCGCATCGGTTACTGTGCTGATTGTCGCTTCTGTTATTGGTGCATCGGTGACTGTGCTACCCATCGCGTCTGTTATCGGTGCATCGGTGACTGTGCTACCAGTCGCGTCTGTTATCGGTGCATCGGTGACTGTGCTACCTGTCGCGTCTGTTATCTGTGCATCGGTGCCTGTGCTACCTGTCGCGTCTGTTATCGGTGCATCGGTGACTGAGCTAGCTGTCGCGTCTGTTATCGATGCATCGGTGACTGTGCTACCTGTCGCGTCTGTTATCGGTGCATCGGTGACAGTGCTACCTGTCGCGTCTGTTATCGGCGCATCGGTTACTGTGCTGATTGTCGCTTCTGTTATTGGTGCATCGGTGACTGTGCTACCTGTCGCTTCTGTTATCGGTGCATCGGTGACTGTGCTACCTGTCGCTTCTGTTATCGGTACATCGGTGACAGTGCTATCTGTCGCTTCTGTTATCTGTGCATCGGTGACTGTGCTACCCGTCGCGTCTGTTATCGGTGCATCGGTGACTGTGCTACCTGTCGCTTCTGTTATCGGCGCATCGGTGACTGTGCTACCTGTCGCTTCTGTTATCTGTGCATCGGTGACTGTGCTACCCGTCGCGTCTGTTATCGGTGCATCGGTGACTGTGCTAGCTGTCGCGTCTGTTATCGGTGCATCGGTGACTGTGCTAGCTGTCGAGTCTGTTATCGGTGAATCGGTGACTGTGCTAGCGGTCGCGTCTGTTATCGGTGTATCGGTGACTGTGCTACCTGTCGCTTCTGTTATCGGTGCATCGGTGACTGTGCTACCAGTCGCGTCTGTTTTGTGTGCATCGGTGACTGTGCTACCTGTCGCGTCTGTTATCAGTGTATCGGTGACTGTGCTACCTGTCGCGTCTGTTATCTGTGCATCGGTGCCTGTGCTACCAGTCGCTTCTGTTATCTGTGCATCGGTGACTGTGCTACCTGTCGCGTCTGTTATCGGTGCATCGGTGACTGTGCTTACTGTCGCTTCTGTTATTGGTGCATCGGTGACTGTGCTACCTGTCGCTTCTGTTATCTGTGCATCGGTGACTGTGCTACCTGTCGCGTCTGTTATCGGTGCATCGGTGACTGTGCTTACTGCCGCTTCTGTTATTAGTGCATCGGTGACTGTGCTACCTGTCGCTTCTGTTATCGGTGCATCGGTGGCTGTGCTACCTGTCGCGTCTGTTATCGGCGCATCGGTTACTGCGCTGATTGTCGCTTCTGTTATTGGTGCATCGATGACTGTGCTACCCGTCGCGTCTGTTATCGGTGCATCGGTGACTGAGCTAGCTGTCGCGTCTGTTATCGATGCATCGGTGACTGTGCTACCTGTCGCGTCTGTTATCTGTGCATCAGTGATTGTGCTTCCTGGCGCGTCTGTTATCGGTGCATCGGTGACTGTGCTACCTGTCGCTTCTGTTATCTGTGCATCGGTGACTGTGCTACCCGTCGCGTCTGTTATCGGTGTATCGGTGACTGTGCTTGCTGTCGCGTCTGTTATCGGTGCATCGGTGACTGTGCTACCTGTCGCTTCTGTTATTGGTGCATCTGTGACTGTGCTACCTGTCGCTTCTGTTATCGGTGCATCGGTGGCTGTGCTACCTGTCGCGTCTGTTATCGGCGCATCGGTTACTGTGCTGATTGTCGCTTCTGTTATTGGTGCATCGGTGACTGTGCTACCTGTCGCTTCTGTTTTCGGTGCATCGGTGACTGTGCTACCTGTCGCTTCTGTTATCGGTGCATCGGTGACTGTGCTACCTGTCGCGTCTGTTATCGGTGCATCGGTGACTGTGCTACCTGTCCCGTCTGTTATCTGTGCATCGGTGGCTGTGCTACCTGTCGCGTCTGTTATCGGCGCATCGGTTACTGTGCTACCTGTCGCTTCTGTTATCTGTGCATCGGTGACTGTGCTACCCGTCGCGTCTGTTATCGGTGCATCGGTGACTGTGCTAGCTGTCGCGTCTGTTATCGGTGCATCGGTGACTGTGCTAGCTGTCGAGTCTGTTATCGGTGCATCGGTGACTGTGCTACCTGTCGCTTCTGTTATCTGTGCATCGGTGACTGTGCTACCTGTCGCGTCTGTTATCGGTGCATCGGTGACTGTGCTACCTGTCGCTTCTGTTATCGGTGCATCGGTGACTGTGCTAACTGTCGCTTCTGTTATCTGTGCATCGGTGACTGTGCTACCTGTCGCTTCTGTTATTGGTGCATCGGTGACTGTGCTACCTGTCACTTCTGTTATCGGTGCATCGGTGGCTGTGCTACCTGTCGCGTCTGTTATCGGCGCATCGGTTACTGTGCTACCTGTCCCTTCTGTTATCTGTGCATCGGTGACTGTGCTACCCGTCGCGTCTGTTATCGGTGTATCGGTGACTGTGCTAGCTGTCGCGTCTGTTATCGGTGCATCGGTGACTGTGCTACCTGTCGCTTCTGTTATTGGTGCATCGGTGGCTGTGCTACCTGTCGCGTCTGTTATCGGTGCATCGGTGACTGTGCTACCTGTCGCTTCTGTTATCTGTGCATCGGTGACTGTGCTACTCGTCGCGTCTGTTATCGGTGTATCGGTGACTGTGCTTGCTGTCGCGTCTGTTATCGGTGCATCGGTGACTGTGCTACCTGTCGCTTCTGTTATTGGTGCATCTGTGACTGTGCTAACTGTCGCTTCTGTTATCGGTGCATCGGTGGCTGTGCTACCTGTCGCGTCTGTTATCGGCGCATCGGTTACTGTGCTGATTGTCGCTTCTGTTATTGGTGCATCGGTGACTGTGCTACCTGTCGCTTCTGTTTTCGGTGCATCGGTGACTGTGCTACCTGTCGCTTCTGTTATCGGTGCATCGGTGACTGTGCTACCTGTCGCGTCTGTTATCGGTGCATCGGTGACTGTGCTACCTGTCGCGTCTGTTATCTGTGCATCGGTGGCTGTGCTACCTGTCGCGTCTGTTATCGGCGCATCGGTTACTGTGCTACCTGTCGCTTCTGTTATCTGTGCATCGGTGACTGTGCTACCCGTCGCGTCTGTTATCGGTGCATCGGTGACTGTGCTAGCTGTCGCGTCTGTTATCGGTGCATCGGTGACTGTGCTAGCTGTCGAGTCTGTTATCGGTGCATCGGTGACTGTGCTACCTGTCGCTTCTGTTATCTGTGCATCGGTGACTGTGCTACCTGTCGCGTCTGTTATCGGTGCATCGGTGACTGTGCTACCTGTCGCTTCTGTTATCGGTGCATCGGTGACTGTGCTAACTGTCGTTTCTGTTATCTGTGCATCGGTGACTGTGCTACCTGTCGCTTCTGTTATTGGTGCATCGGTGACTGTGCTACCTGTCACTTCTGTTATCGGTGCATCGGTGGCTGTGCTACCTGTCGCGTCTGTTATCGGCGCATCGGTTACTGTGCTACCTGTCGCTTCTGTTATTGGTGCATCGGTGACTGTGCTACCTGTCACTTCTGTTATCGGTGCATCGGTGGCTGTGCTACCTGTCGCGTCTGTTATCGGCGCATCGGTTACTGTGCTACCTGTCGCTTCTGTTATCTGTGCATCGGTGACTGTGCTACGTGTCGCGTCTGTTATCGGTGCATCGGTGACTGTGCTACCTGTCGCGTCTGTTATCGGTGCATCGGTGACTGTGCTAACTGTCGCTTCTGTTATCTGTGCATCGGTGACTGTGCTACCTGTCGCTTCTGTTATTGGTGCATCGGTGACTGTGCTACCTGTCACTTCTGTTATCGGTGCATCGGTGGCTGTGCTACCTGTCGCGTCTGTTATCGGCGCATCGGTTACTGTGCTACCTGTCGCTTCTGTTATCTGTGCATCGGTGACTGTGCTACCTGTCGCGTCTGTTATCGGTGTATCGGTGACTGTGCTACCTGTCGCTTCTGTTATTGGTGCATCGGTGACTGTGCTACCTGTCACTTCTGTTATCGGTGCATCGGTGGCTGTGCTACCTGTCGCGTCTGTTATCGGCGCATCGGTTACTGTGCTACCTGTCGCGTCTGTTATCGGTGCATCGGTGACTGTGCTACCAGTCGCTTCTGTTATCTGTGCATCGGTGACTGTGCTACCTGTCGCGTCTGTTATCGGTGCATCGGTGACTGTGCTACCTGTCGCGTCTGTTATCTGTGCATCGGTGCCTGTGCTACCAGTCGCGTCTGTTATCGGTGCATCGGTGACTGTGCTAACTGTCGCGTCTGTTATCGGTGCATCGGTGACTGTGCTAGCTGTCGCGTCTGTTATCGGTGCATCGGTGACTGTGCTACCTGTCGCGTCTGTTATCGGTGTATCGGTGACTGTGCTAGCTGTCGCGTCTGTTATGGGTGCATCGGTGATTGTGCTAGCTGTCGCGTCTGTTATCGGTGCATCAGTGACTGTGCTAGCTGTCGAGTCTGTTATCGGTGAATCGGTGACTGTGCTAGCTGTGGGGTCTGTTATCGGTGTATCGGTGACTGTGCTACCTGTCGCTTCTGTTATCAGTGCATCGGTGACTGTGCTACCAGTCGCTTCTGTTATCTGTGCATCGGTGACTGTGCTACCTGTCGCGTCTGTTATCGGTGCATCGGTGACTGTGCTACCTGTCGCGTCTGTTATCTGTGCATCGGTGACTGTGCTACCTGTCGCGTCTGTTATCGGTGCATCGGTGACTGTGCTAGCTGTCGCGTCTGTTATCGATGCATCGGTGACTGTGCTACCTGTCGCGTCTGTTATCGGTGCATCGGTGACAGTGCTACCTGTCGCTTCTGTTATCTGCGCATCGGTGACTGTGCTAGCTGTCGAGTCTGTTATCGGTGCATCGGTGACTGTGCTAGCTGTCGCGTCTGTTATCGGTGCATCGGTGACTGTGCTACCTGTCGCGTCTGTTATCGGTGCATCGGTGACTGTGCTTACTGTCGCTTCTGTTATTGGTGCATCGGTGACTGTGCTACCTGTCGCTTCTGTTATCTGTGCATCGGTGACTGTGCTACCTGTCGCGTCTGTTATCGGTGCATCGGTGACTGTGCTTACTGCCGCTTCTGTTATTAGTGCATCGGTGACTGTGCTACCTGTCGCTTCTGTTATCGGTGCATCGGTGGCTGTGCTACCTGTCGCGTCTGTTATCGGCGCATCGGTTACTGCGCTGATTGTCGCTTCTGTTATTGGTGCATCGATGACTGTGCTACCCGTCGCGTCTGTTATCGGTGCATCGGTGACTGTGCTAGCTGTCGCGTCTGTTATCTGTGCATCGGTGACTGTGCTACCTGTCGCGTCTGTTATCGGTGCATCGGTGACTGAGCTAGCTGTCGCGTCTGTTATCGATGCATCGGTGACTGTGCTACCTGTCGCGTCTGTTATCTGTGCATCAGTGATTGTGCTTCCTGGCGCGTCTGTTATCGGTGCATCGGTGACTGTGCTACCTGTCGCTTCTGTTATCTGTGCATCGGTGACTGTGCTACCAGTCGCGTCTGTTATCGGTGTATCGGTGACTGTGCTTGCTGTCGCGTCTGTTATCGGTGCATCGGTGACTGTGCTACCTGTCGCTTCTGTTATTGGTGCATCTGTGACTGTGCTACCTGTCGCTTCTGTTATCGGTGCATCGGTGGCTGTGCTACCTGTCGCGTCTGTTATCGGCGCATCGGTTACTGTGCTGATTGTCGCTTCTGTTATTGGTGCATCGGTGACTGTGCTACCTGTCGCTTCTGTTTTCGGTGCATCGGTGACTGTGCTACCTGTCGCTTCTGTTATCGGTGCATCGGTGACTGTGCTACCTGTCGCGTCTGTTATCGGTGCATCGGTGACTGTGCTACCTGTCGCGTCTGTTATCTGTGCATCGGTGGCTGTGCTACCTGTCGCGTCTGTTATCGGCGCATCGGTTACTGTGCTACCTGTCGCTTCTGTTATCTGTGCATCGGTGACTGTGCTACCCGTCGCGTCTGTTATCGGTGCATCGGTGACTGTGCTAGCTGTCGCGTCTGTTATCGGTGCATCGGTGACTGTGCTAGCTGTCGAGTCTGTTATCGGTGCATCGGTGACTGTGCTACCTGTCGCTTCTGTTATCTGTGCATCGGTGACTGTGCTACCTGTCGCGTCTGTTATCGGTGCATCGGTGACTGTGCTACCTGTCGCTTCTGTTATCGGTGCATCGGTGACTGTGCTAACTGTCGCTTCTGTTATCTGTGCATCGGTGACTGTGCTACCTGTCGCTTCTGTTATTGGTGCATCGGTGACTGTGCTACCTGTCACTTCTGTTATCGGTGCATCGGTGGCTGTGCTACCTGTCGCGTCTGTTATCGGCGCATCGGTTACTGTGCTACCTGTCGCTTCTGTTATCTGTGCATCGGTGACTGTGCTACCCGTCGCGTCTGTTATCGGTTTATCGGTGACTGTGCTAGCTGTCGCGTCTGTTATCGGTGCATCGGTGACTGTGCTACCTGTCGCTTCTGTTATTGGTGCATCGGTGGCTGTGCTACCTGTCGCGTCTGTTATCGGTGCATCGGTGACAGTGCTACCTGTCGCTTCCGTTATCTGCGCATCGGTGACTGTGCTACCTGTCGCTTCTGTTATCTGTGCATCAGTGACTGTGCTACCTGTCGCGTCTGTTATCGGTGCATCGGTGACTGTGCTACCTGTCGCTTCTGTTATCTGTGCATCGGTGACTGTGCTACTCGTCGCGTCTGTTATCGGTGTATCGGTGACTGTGCTTGCTGTCGCGTCTGTTATCGGTGCATCGGTGACTGTGCTACCTGTCGCTTCTGTTATTGGTGCATCTGTGACTGTGCTAACTGTCGCTTCTGTTATCGGTGCATCGGTGGCTGTGCTACCTGTCGCGTCTGTTATCGGCGCATCGGTTACTGTGCTGATTGTCGCTTCTGTTATTGGTGCATCGGTGACTGTGCTACCTGTCGCGTCTGTTTTCGGTGCATCGGTGACTGTGCTACCTGTCGCTTCTGTTATCGGTGCATCGGTGACTGTGCTACCTGTCGCGTCTGTTATCGGTGCATCGGTGACTGTGCTACCTGTCGCGTCTGTTATCTGTGCATCGGTGGCTGTGCTACCTGTCGCGTCTGTTATCGGCGCATCGGTTACTGTGCTACCTGTCGCTTCTGTTATCTGTGCATCGGTGACTGTGCTACCCGTCGCGTCTGTTATCGGTGCATCGGTGACTGTGCTAGCTGTCGCGTCTGTTATCGGTGCATCGGTGACTGTGCTAGCTGTCGAGTCTGTTATCGGTGCATCGGTGACTGTGCTACCTGTCGCTTCTGTTATCTGTGCATCGGTGACTGTGCTACCTGTCGCGTCTGTTATCGGTGCATCGGTGACTGTGCTACCTGTCGCTTCTGTTATCGGTGCATCGGTGACTGTGCTAACTGTCGCTTCTGTTATCTGTGCATCGGTGACTGTGCTACCTGTCGCGTCTGTTATTGGTGCATCGGTGACTGTGCTACCTGTCACTTCTGTTATCGGTGCATCGGTGGCTGTGCTACCTGTCGCGTCTGTTATCGGCGCATCGGTTACTGTGCTACCTGTCGCTTCTGTTATTGGTGCATCGGTGACTGTGCTACCTGTCACTTCTGTTATCGGTGCATCGGTGGCTGTGCTACCTGTCGCGTCTGTTATCGGCGCATCGGTTACTGTGCTACCTGTCGCTTCTGTTATCTGTGCATCGGTGACTGTGCTACGTGTCGCGTCTGTTATCGGTGCATCGGTGACTGTGCTACCTGTCGCTTCTGTTATCGGTGCATCGGTGACTGTGCTACCTGTCGCGTCTGTTATCTGTGCATCGGTGCCTGTGCTACCTGTCGCGTCTGTTATCTGTGCATCGGTGCCTGTGCTACCTGTCGCGTCTGTTATCGGTGCATCGGTGACTGAGCTAGCTGTCGCGTCTGTTATCGATGCATCGGTGACTGTGCTACCTGTCGCGTCTGTTATCTGTGCATCAGTGATTGTGCTTCCTGGCGCGTCTGTTATCGGTGCATCGGTGACTGTGCTACCTGTCGCTTCTGTTATCTGTGCATCGGTGACTGTGCTACCCGTCGCGTCTGTTATCGGTGTATCGGTGACTGTGCTTGCTGTCGCGTCTGTTATCGGTGCATCGGTGACTGTGCTACCTGTCGCTTCTGTTATTGGTGCATCTGTGACTGTGCTACCTGTCGCTTCTGTTATCGGTGCATCGGTGGCTGTGCTACCTGTCGCGTCTGTTATCGGCGCATCGGTTACTGTGCTGATTGTCGCTTCTGTTATTGGTGCATCGGTGACTGTGCTACCTGTCGCTTCTGTTTTCTGTGCATCGGTGACTGTGCTACCTGTCGCTTCTGTTATCTGTGCATCGGTGACTGTGCTACCTGTCGCGTCTGTTATCGGTGCATCGGTGACTGTGCTACCTGTCGCGTCTGTTATCTGTGCATCGGTGCCTGTGCTACCTGTCGCGTCTGTTATCGGCGCATCGGTTACTGTGCTACCTGTCGCTTCTGTTATCTGTGCATCGGTGACTGTGCTACCTGTCGCGTCTGTTATCGGTGCATCGGTGACTGTGCTAGCTGTCGCGTCTGTTATCGGTGCATCGGTGACTGTGCTAGCTGTCGAGTCTGTTATCGGTGCATCGGTGACTGTGCTACCTGTCGCTTCTGTTATCTGTGCATCGGTGACTGTGCTACCTGTCGCGTCTGTTATCGGTGCATCGGTGACTGTGCTACCTGTCGCTTCTGTTATCGGTGCATCGGTGACTGTGCTAACTGTCGCGTCTGTTATCTGTGCATCGGTGACTGTGCTACCTGTCGCTTCTGTTATTGGTGCATCGGTGACTGTGCTACCTGTCACTTCTGTTATCGGTGCATCGGTGGCTGTGCTACCTGTCGCGTCTGTTATCGGCGCATCGGTTACTGTGCTACCTGTCGCTTCTGTTATCTGTGCATCGGTGACTGTGCTACCCGTCGCGTCTGTTATCGGTGCATCGGTGACTGTGCTAGCTGTCGCGTCTGTTATCGGTGCATCGGTGACTGTGCTACCTGTCGCTTCTGTTATTGGTGCATCGGTGACTGTGCTACCTGTCGCGTCTGTTATCGGTGCATCGGTGACAGTGCTACCTGTCGCTTCAGTTATCTGCGCATCGGTGACTGTGCTACCTGTCGCTTCTGTTATCTGTGCATCGGTGACTGTGCTACCTGTCGCGTCTGTTATCGGTGCATCGGTGACTGTGCTACCTGTCGCTTCTGTTATCTGTGCATCGGTGACTGTGCTACTCGTCGCGTCTGTTATCGGTGTATCGGTGACTGTGCTTGCTGTCGCGTCTGTTATCGGTGCATCGGTGACTGTGCTACCTGTCGCTTCTGTTATTGGTGCATCTGTGACTGTGCTACCTGTCGCTTCTGTTATCGGTGCATCGGTGGCTGTGCTACCTGTCGCGTCTGTTATCGGCGCATCGGTTACTGTGCTGATTGTCGCTTCTGTTATTGGTGCATCGGTGACTGTGCTACCTGTCGCTTCTGTTTTCGGTGCATCGGTGACTGTGCTACCTGTCGCTTCTGTTATCGGTGCATCGGTGACTGTGCTACCTGTCGCGTCTGTTATCGGTGCATCGGTGACTGTGCTACCTGTCGCGTCTGTTATCTGTGCATCGGTGGCTGTGCTACCTGTCGCGTCTGTTATCGGCGCATCGGTTACTGTGCTACCTGTCGCTTCTGTTATCTGTGCATCGGTGACTGTGCTACCCGTCGCGTCTGTTATCGGTGCATCGGTGACTGTGCTAGCTGTCGCGTCTGTTATCGGTGCATCGGTGACTGTGCTAGCTGTCGAGTCTGTTATCGGTGCATCGGTGACTGTGCTACCTGTCGCTTCTGTTATCTGTGCATCGGTGACTGTGCTACCTGTCGCTTCTGTTATCGGTGCATCGGTGACTGTGCTACCTGTCGCTTCTGTTATCGGTGCATCGGTGACTGTGCTAACTGTCGCTTCTGTTATCTGTGCATCGGTGACTGTGCTACCTGTCGCTTCTGTTATTGGTGCATCGGTGACTGTGCTACCTGTCACTTCTGTTATCGGTGCATCGGTGGCTGTGCTACCTGTCGCGTCTGTTATCGGCGCATCGGTTACTGTGCTACCTGTCGCTTCTGTTATTGGTGCATCGGTGACTGTGCTACCTGTCACTTCTGTTATCGGTGCATCGGTGGCTGTGCTACCTGTCGCGTCTGTTATCGGCGCATCGGTTACTGTGCTACCTGTCGCTTCTGTTATCTGTGCATCGGTGACTGTGCTACGTGTCGCGTCTGTTATCGGTGCATCGGTGACTGTGCTACCTGTCGCTTCTGTTATCGGTGCATCGGTGACTGTGCTAACTGTCGCTTCTGTTATCTGTGCATCGGTGACTGTGCTACCTGTCGCTTCTGTTATTGGTGCATTGGTGACTGTGCTACCTGTCACTTCTGTTATCGGTGCATCGGTGGCTGTGCTACCTGTCGCGTCTGTTATCGGCGCATCGGTTACTGTGCTACCTGTCGCTTCTGTTATCTGTGCATCGGTGACTGTGCTACCCGTCGCGTCTGTTATCGGTGTATCGGTGACTGTGCTACCTGTCGCTTCTGTTATTGGTGCATCGGTGACTGTGCTACCTGTCACTTTTGTTATCGGTGCATCGGTGGCTGTGCTACCTGTCGCGTCTGTTATCGGCGCATCGGTTACTGTGCTACCTGTCGCGTCTGTTATCGGTGCATCGGTGACTGTGCTACCAGTCGCTTCTGTTATCTGTACATCGGTGACTGTGCTACCTGTCGCGTCTGTTATCGGTGCATCGGTGACTGTGCTACCTGTCGCGTCTATTATCTGTGCATCGGTGCCTGTGCTACCTGTCGCGTCTGTTATCGGTGCATCGGTGACTGTGCTAACTGTCGCGTCTGTTATCGGTGCATCGGTCACTGTGCTAGCTGTCGCGTCTGTTATCGGTGCATCGGTGACTGTGCTACCTGTCACGTCTGTTATCGGTGTATCGGTGACTGTGCTAGCTGTCGCGTCTGTTATGGGTGCATCGGTGATTGTGCTAGCTGTCGCGTCTGTTATCGGTGCATCAGTGACTGTGCTAGCTGTCGAGTCTGTTATCGGTGAATCGGTGACTGTGCTAGCTGTGGGGTCTGTTATCGGTGTATCGGTGACTGTGCTACCTGTCGCTTCTGTTATCAGTGCATCGGTGACTGTGCTACCAGTCGCTTCTGTTATCTGTGCATCGGTGACTGTGCTACCTGTCGCGTCTGTTATCGGTGCATCGGTGACTGTGCTACCTGTCGCGTCTGTTATCTGTGCATCGGTGCCTGTGCTACCTGTCGCGTCTGTTATCGGTGCATCGGTGACTGTGCTAGCTGTCGCGTCTGTTATCGGTGCATCGGTGACTGTGCTACCTGTCGCGTCTGTTATCGGTGCATCGGTGACTGTGCTACCTGTCGCTTCTGTTATCTGCGCATCGGTGACTGTGCTAGCTGTCGAGTCTGTTATCGGTGCATCGGTGACTGTGCTAGCTGTAGCGTCTGTTATCGGTGCATCGGTGACTGTGCTACCCGTCG
The DNA here is from genome assembly GCA_911387795.2 of Apamea monoglypha. Classification (NCBI taxonomy): domain Eukaryota; kingdom Metazoa; phylum Arthropoda; class Insecta; order Lepidoptera; family Noctuidae; genus Apamea; species Apamea monoglypha. Next base: position 10,906,461 of record OU426932.1, read on the forward strand.
CGTCTGTTATCGGTGCATCGGTGACTGTGCTACCTGTCGCGTCTGTTATCGGCGCATCGGTTACTGTGCTACCTGTCGCTTCTGTTATCTGTGCATCGGTGACTGTGCTACCCGTCGCGTCTGTTATCGGTGCATCGGTGACTGTGCTAGCTGTCGCGTCTGTTATCGGTGCATCGGTGACTGTGCTAGCTGTCGAGTCTGTTATCGGTGAATCGGTGACTGTGCTAGCGGTCGCGTCTGTTATCGGTGTATCGGTGACTGTGCTACCTGTCGCTTCTGTTATCGGTGCATCGGTGACTGTGCTACCTGTCGCGTCTGTTATCGGTGCATCGGTGACTGTGCTACCTGTCGCGTCTGTTATCGGTGCATCGGTGACTGTGCTAGCTGTCGAGTCTGTTATCGGTGAATCGGTGACTGTGCTAGCGGTCGCGTCTGTTATCGGTGTATCGGTGACTGTGCTACCTGTCGCTTCTGTTATCGGTGCATCGGTGACTGTGCTACCAGTCGCTTCTGTTTTCTGTGCATCGGTGACTGTGCTACCTGTCGCGTCTGTTATCGGTGCATCGGTGACTGTGCTACCTGTCGCGTCTGTTATCTGTGCATCGGTGCCTGTGCTACCAGTCGCTTCTGTTATCTGTGCATCGGTGACTGTGCTACCTGTCGCGTCTGTTATCGGTGCATCGGTGACTGTGCTTACTGTCGCTTCTGTTATTGGTGCATCGGTGACTGTGCTACCTGTCGCTTCTGTTATCTGTGCATCGGTGACTGTGCTACCTGTCGCGTCTGTTATCGGTGCATCGGTGACTGTGCTTACTGCCGCTTCTGTTATTAGTGCATCGGTGACTGTGCTACCTGTCGCTTCTGTTATCGGTGCATCGGTGGCTGTGCTACCTGTCGCGTCTGTTATCGGCGCATCGGTTACTGCGCTGATTGTCGCTTCTGTTATTGGTGCATCGATGACTGTGCTACCCGTCGCGTCTGTTATCGGTGCATCGGTGACTGTGCTACCTGTCGCGTCTGTTATCTGTGCATCGGTGCCTGTGCTACCTGTCGCGTCTGTTATCGGTGCATCGGTGACTGAGCTAGCTGTCGCGTCTGTTATCGATGCATCGGTGACTGTGCTACCTGTCGCGTCTGTTATCTGTGCATCAGTGATTGTGCTTCCTGGCGCGTCTGTTATCGGTGCATCGGTGACTGTGCTACCTGTCGCTTCTGTTATCTGTGCATCGGTGACTGTGCTACCCGTCGCGTCTGTTATCGGTGTATCGGTGACTGTGCTTGCTGTCGCGTCTGTTATCGGTGCATCGGTGACTGTGCTACCTGTCGCTTCTGTTATTGGTGCATCTGTGACTGTGCTACCTGTCGCTTCTGTTATCGGTGCATCGGTGGCTGTGCTACCTGTCGCGTCTGTTATCGGCGCATCGGTTACTGTGCTGATTGTCGCTTCTGTTATTGGTGCATCGGTGACTGTGCTACCTGTCGCTTCTGTTATCTGTGCATCGGTGACTGTGCTACTCGTCGCGTCTGTTATCGGTGTATCGGTGACTGTGCTTGCTGTCGCGTCTGTTATCGGTGCATCGGTGACTGTGCTACCTGTCGCTTCTGTTATTGGTGCATCTGTGACTGTGCTAACTGTCGCTTCTGTTATCGGTGCATCGGTGGCTGTGCTACCTGTCGCGTCTGTTATCGGCGCATCGGTTACTGTGCTGATTGTCGCTTCTGTTATTGGTGCATCGGTGACTGTGCTACCTGTCGCTTCTGTTTTCGGTGCATCGGTGACTGTGCTACCTGTCGCTTCTGTTATCGGTGCATCGGTGACTGTGCTACCTGTCGCGTCTGTTATCGGTGCATCGGTGACTGTGCTACCTGTCGCGTCTGTTATCTGTGCATCGGTGGCTGTGCTACCTGTCGCGTCTGTTATCGGCGCATCGGTTACTGTGCTACCTGTCGCTTCTGTTATCTGTGCATCGGTGACTGTGCTACCCGTCGCGTCTGTTATCGGTGCATCGGTGACTGTGCTAGCTGTCGCGTCTGTTATCGGTGCATCGGTGACTGTGCTAGCTGTCGAGTCTGTTATCGGTGCATCGGTGACTGTGCTACCTGTCGCTTCTGTTATCTGTGCATCGGTGACTGTGCTACCTGTCGCGTCTGTTATCGGTGCATCGGTGACTGTGCTACCTGTCGCTTCTGTTATCGGTGCATCGGTGACTGTGCTAACTGTCGCTTCTGTTATCTGTGCATCGGTGACTGTGCTACCTGTCGCTTCTGTTATTGGTGCATCGGTGACTGTGCTACCTGTCACTTCTGTTATCGGTGCATCGGTGGCTGTGCTACCTGTCGCGTCTGTTATCGGTGCATCGGTGACTGTGCTACCTGTCGCGTCTGTTATTGGTGCATCGGTGACTGTGCTACCTGTCACTTCTGTTATCGGTGCATCGGTGGCTGTGCTACCTGTCGCGTCTGTTATCGGCGCATCGGTTACTGTGCTACCTGTCGCTTCTGTTATCTGTGCATCGGTGACTGTGCTACCTGTCGCGTCTGTTATCGGTGCATCGGTGACTGTGCTACCTGTCGCTTCTGTTATCGGTGCATCGGTGACTGTGCTAACTGTCGCTTCTGTTATCTGTGCATCGGTGACTGTGCTACCTGTCGCGTCTGTTATTGGTGCATCGGTGACTGTGCTACCTGTCACTTCTGTTATCGGTGCATCGGTGGCTGTGCTACCTGTCGCGTCTGTTATCGGCGCATCGGTGACTGTGCTACCTGTCGCTTCTGTTATCTGTGCATCGGTGACTGTGCTACCTGTCGCGTCTGTTATCGGTGCATCGGTGACTGTGCTACCTGTCGCTTCTGTTATTGGTGCATCGGTGACTGTGCTACCTGTCACTTTTGTTATCGGTGCATCGGTGGCTGTGCTACCTGTCGCGTCTGTTATCGGCGCATCGGTTACTGTGCTACCTGTCGCGTCTGTTATCGGTGCATCGGTGACTGTGCTACCTGTCGCTTCTGTTATCTGTACATCGGTGACTGTGCTACCTGTCGCGTCTGTTATCGGTGCATCGGTGACTGTGCTACCTGTCGCGTCTATTATCTGTGCATCGGTGCCTGTGCTACCAGTCGCGTCTGTTATCGGTGCATCGGTGACTGTGCTAACTGTCGCGTCTGTTATCGGTGCATCGGTCACTGTGCTAGCTGTCGCGTCTGTTATCGGTGCATCGGTGACTGTGCTACCTGTCACGTCTGTTATCGGTGTATCGGTGACTGTGCTAGCTGTCGCGTCTGTTATGGGTGCATCGGTGATTGTGCTAGCTGTCGCGTCTGTTATCGGTGCATCAGTGACTGTGCTAGCTGTCGAGTCTGTTATCGGTGAATCGGTGACTGTGCTAGCTGTGGGGTCTGTTATCGGTGTATCGGTGACTGTGCTACCTGTCGCTTCTGTTATCAGTGCATCGGTGACTGTGCTACCAGTCGCTTCTGTTATCTGTGCATCGGTGACTGTGCTACCTGTCGCGTCTGTTATCGGTGCATCGGTGACTGTGCTACCTGTCGCGTCTGTTATCTGTGCATCGGTGACTGTGCTACCTGTCGCGTCTGTTATCGGTGCATCGGTGACTGTGCTAGCTGTCGCGTCTGTTATCGATGCATCGGTGACTGTGCTACCTGTCGCGTCTGTTATCGGTGCATCGGTGACAGTGCTACCTGTCGCTTCTGTTATCGGAGCATCGGTGACTGTGCTAGCTGTCGAGTCTGTTATCGGTGCATCGGTGACTGTGCTAGCTGTAGCGTCTGTTATCGGTGCATCGGTGACTGTGCTACCTGTCGCGTCTGTTATCGGTGCATCGGTGACTGTGCTACCTGTCGCGTCTGTTATCGGCGCATCGGTTACTGTGCTACCTGTCGCTTCTGTTATCTGTGCATCGGTGACTGTGCTACCCGTCGCGTCTGTTATCGGTGCATCGGTGACTGTGCTAGCTGTCGCGTCTGTTATCGGTGCATCGGTGACTGTGCTAGCTGTCGAGTCTGTTATCGGTGAATCGGTGACTGTGCTAGCGGTCGCGTCTGTTATCGGTGCATCGGTGACTGTGCTACCTGTCGCTTCTGTTATCGGTGCATCGGTGACTGTGCTACCTGTCGCGTCTGTTATCGGTGCATCGGTGACTGTGCTACCTGTCGCGTCTGTTATCGGTGCATCGGTGACTGTGCTAGCTGTCGAGTCTGTTATCGGTGAATCGGTGACTGTGCTAGCGGTCGCGTCTGTTATCGGTGTATCGGTGACTGTGCTACCTGTCGCTTCTGTTATCGGTGCATCGGTGACTGTGCTACCAGTCGCTTCTGTTTTCTGTGCATCGGTGACTGTGCTACCTGTCGCGTCTGTTATCAGTGTATCGGTGACTGTGCTACCTGTCGCGTCTGTTATCTGTGCATCGGTGACTGTGCTACCAGTCGCTTCTGTTATCGGTGCATCGGTGACTGTGCTACCTGTCGCGTCTGTTATCGGTGCATCGGTGACTGTGCTTACTGTCGCTTCTGTTATTGGTGCATCGGTGACTGTGCTACCTGTCGCGTCTGTTATCGGTGCATCGGTGACTGTGCTACCTGTCGCGTCTGTTATCGGTGCATCGGTGACTGTGCTTACTGCCGCTTCTGTTATTAGTGCATCGGTGACTGTGCTACCTGTCGCTTCTGTTATCGGTGCATCGGTGGCTGTGCTACCTGTCGCGTCTGTTATCGGCGCATCGGTTACTGCGCTGATTGTCGCTTCTGTTATTGGTGCATCGATGACTGTGCTACCCGTCGCGTCTGTTATCGGTGCATCGGTGACTGTGCTACCTGTCGCGTCTGTTATCGGTGCATCGGTGCCTGTGCTACCTGTCGCGTCTGTTATCGGTGCATCGGTGACTGAGCTAGCTGTCGCGTCTGTTATCGATGCATCGGTGACTGTGCTACCTGTCGCGTCTGTTATCTGTGCATCAGTGATTGTGCTTCCTGGCGCGTCTGTTATCGGTGCATCGGTGACTGTGCTACCTGTCGCTTCTGTTATCTGTGCATCGGTGACTGTGCTACCCGTCGCGTCTGTTATCGGTGTATCGGTGACTGTGCTTGCTGTCGCGTCTGTTATCGGTGCATCGGTGACTGTGCTACCTGTCGCTTCTGTTATTGGTGCATCTGTGACTGTGCTACCTGTCGCTTCTGTTATCGGTGCATCGGTGGCTGTGCTACCTGTCGCGTCTGTTATCGGCGCATCGGTTACTGTGCTGATTGTCGCTTCTGTTATTGGTGCATCGGTGACTGTGCTACCTGTCGCTTCTGTTTTCGGTGCATCGGTGACTGTGCTACCTGTCGCTTCTGTTATCGGTGCATCGGTGACTGTGCTACCTGTCGCGTCTGTTATCGGTGCATCGGTGACTGTGCTACCTGTCGCGTCTGTTATCTGTGCATCGGTGACTGTGCTACCTGTCGCGTCTGTTATCGGCGCATCGGTTACTGTGCTACCTGTCGCTTCTGTTATCTGTGCATCGGTGACTGTGCTACCCGTCGCGTCTGTTATCGGTGCATCGGTGACTGTGCTAGCTGTCGCGTCTGTTATCGGTGCATCGGTGACTGTGCTAGCTGTCGAGTCTGTTATCGGTGCATCGGTGACTGTGCTACCTGTCGCTTCTGTTATCTGTGCATCGGTGACTGTGCTACCTGTCGCGTCTGTTATCGGTGCATCGGTGACTGTGCTACCTGTCGCTTCTGTTATCGGTGCATCGGTGACTGTGCTAACTGTCGCTTCTGTTATCTGTGCATCGGTGACTGTGCTACCTGTCGCTTCTGTTATTGGTGCATCGGTGACTGTGCTACCTGTCACTTCTGTTATCGGTGCATCGGTGGCTGTGCTACCTGTCGCGTCTGTTATCGGCGCATCGGTTACTGTGCTACCTGTCGCTTCTGTTATCTGTGCATCGGTGACTGTGCTACCCGTCGCGTCTGTTATCGGTGTATCGGTGACTGTGCTAGCTGTCGCGTCTGTTATCGGTGCATCGGTGACTGTGCTACCTGTCGCTTCTGTTATTGGTGCATCGGTGGCTGTGCTACCTGTCGCGTCTGTTATCGGTGCATCGGTGACTGTGCTACCTGTCGCTTCCGTTATCTGCGCATCGGTGACTGTGCTACCTGTCGCTTCTGTTATCTGTGCATCAGTGACTGTGCTACCTGTCGCGTCTGTTATCGGTGCATCGGTGACTGTGCTACCTGTCGCTTCTGTTATCTGTGCATCGGTGACTGTGCTACTCGTCGCGTCTGTTATCGGTGTATCGGTGACTGTGCTTGCTGTCGCGTCTGTTATCGGTGCATCGGTGACTGTGCTACCTGTCGCTTCTGTTATTGGTGCATCTGTGACTGTGCTAACTGTCGCTTCTGTTATCGGTGCATCGGTGGCTGTGCTACCTGTCGCGTCTGTTATCGGCGCATCGGTTACTGTGCTGATTGTCGCTTCTGTTATTGGTGCATCGGTGACTGTGCTACCTGTCGCTTCTGTTTTCGGTGCATCGGTGACTGTGCTACCTGTCGCTTCTGTTATCGGTGCATCGGTGACTGTGCTACCTGTCGCGTCTGTTATCGGTGCATCGGTGACTGTGCTACCTGTCGCGTCTGTTATCTGTGCATCGGTGGCTGTGCTACCTGTCGCGTCTGTTATCGGCGCATCGGTTACTGTGCTACCTGTCGCTTCTGTTATCTGTGCATCGGTGACTGTGCTACCCATCGCGTCTGTTATCGGTGCATCGGTGACTGTGCTAACTGTCGCTTCTGTTATCTGTGCATCGGTGACTGTGCTACCTGTCGCTTCTGTTATTGGTGCATCGGTGACTGTGCTACCTGTCACTTCTGTTATCGGTGCATCGGTGGCTGTGCTACCTGTCGCGTCTGTTATCGGCGCATCGGTTACTGTGCTACCTGTCGCTTCTGTTATTGGTGCATCGGTGACTGTGCTACCTGTCACTTCTGTTATCGGTGCATCGGTGGCTGTGCTACCTGTCGCGTCTGTTATCGGCGCATCGGTTACTGTGCTACCTGTCGCTTCTGTTATCTGTGCATCGGTGACTGTGCTACGTGTCGCGTCTGTTATCGGTGCATCGGTGACTGTGCTACCTGTCGCTTCTGTTATCGGTGCATCGGTGACTGTGCTAACTGTCGCTTCTGTTATCTGTGCATCGGTGACTGTGCTACCTGTCGCTTCTGTTATTGGTGCATCGGTGACTGTGCTACCTGTCACTTCTGTTATCGGTGCATCGGTGGCTGTGCTACCTGTCGCGTCTGTTATCGGCGCATCGGTTACTGTGCTACCTGTCGCTTCTGTTATCTGTGCATCGGTGACTGTGCTACCCGTCGCGTCTGTTATCGGTGTATCGGTGACTGTGCTACCTGTCGCTTCTGTTATTGGTGCATCGGTGACTGTGCTACCTGTCACTTCTGTTATCGGTGCATCGGTGGCTGTGCTACCTGTCGCGTCTGTTATCGGCGCATCGGTGACTGTGCTACCTGTCGCGTCTGTTATCGGTGCATCGGTGACTGTGCTACCAGTCGCTTCTGTTATCTGTGCATCGGTGACTGTGCTACCTGTCGCGTCTGTTATCGGTGCATCGGTGACTGTGCTACCTGTCGCGTCTGTTATCTGTGCATCGGTGCCTGTGCTACCAGTCGCGTCTGTTATCGGTGCATCGGTGACTGTGCTAACTGTCGCGTCTGTTATCGGTGCATCGGTGACTGTGCTAGCTGTCGCGTCTGTTATCGGTGCATCGGTGACTGTGCTACCTGTCGCGTCTGTTATCGGTGCATCGGTGACTGTGCTAGCTGTCGCGTCTGTTATGGGTGCATCGGTGATTGTGCTAGCTGTCGCGTCTGTTATCGGTGCATCGGTGACTGTGCTAGCTGTCGCGTCTGTTATCGGTGCATCGGTGACTGTGCTAGCTGTGGGGTCTGTTATCGGTGTATCGGTGACTGTGCTACCTGTCGCTTCTGTTATCGGTGCATCGGTGACTGTGCTAACTGTCGCTTCTGTTATCTGTGCATCGGTGACTGTGCTACCTGTCGCGTCTGTTATCGGTGCATCGGTGACTGTGCTACCTGTCGCGTCTGTTATCTGTGCATCGGTGCCTGTGCTACCTGTCGCGTCTGTTATCGGTGCATCGGTGACTGTGCTAGCTGTCGCGTCTGTTATCGATGCATCGGTGACTGTGCTACCTGTCGCGTCTGTTATCGGTGCATCGGTGACAGTGCTACCTGTCGCTTCTGTTATCTGCGCATCGGTGACTGTGCTAGCTGTCGAGTCTGTTATCGGTGCATCGGTGACTGTGCTAGCTGTAGCGTCTGTTATCGGTGCATCGGTGACTGTGCTACCTGTTGCTTCTGTTATCTGTGCATCGGTGACTGTGCTACCCGTCGCGTCTGTTATCGGTGTATCGGTGACTGTGCTAGCTGTCGCGTCTGTTATCGGTGCATCGGTGACTGTGCTACCTGTCGCTTCTGTTATTGGTGCATCTGTGACTGTGCTACCTGTCGCTTCTGTTATCGGTGCATCGGTGGCTGTGCTACCTGTCGCGTCTGTTATCGGCGCATCGGTTACTGTGCTGATTGTCGCTTCTGTTATTGGTGCATCGGTGACTGTGCTACCCATCGCGTCTGTTATCGGTGCATCGGTGACTGTGCTACCAGTCGCGTCTGTTATCGGTGCATCGGTGACTGTGCTACCTGTCGCGTCTGTTATCTGTGCATCGGTGCCTGTGCTACCTGTCGCGTCTGTTATCGGTGCATCGGTGACTGAGCTAGCTGTCGCGTCTGTTATCGATGCATCGGTGACTGTGCTACCTGTCGCGTCTGTTATCGGTGCATCGGTGACAGTGCTACCTGTCGCGTCTGTTATCGGCGCATCGGTTACTGTGCTGATTGTCGCTTCTGTTATTGGTGCATCGGTGACTGTGCTACCTGTCGCTTCTGTTATCGGTACATCGGTGACTGTGCTACCTGTCGCGTCTGTTATCGGTGCATCGGTGACAGTGCTATCTGTCGCTTCTGTTATCTGTGCATCGGTGACTGTGCTAGCTGTCGCGTCTGTTATCGGTGCATCGGTGACTGTGCTACCTGTCGCGTCTGTTATCGGCGCATCGGTGACTGTGCTACCTGTCGCTTCTGTTATCTGTGCATCGGTGACTGTGCTACCCGTCGCGTCTGTTATCGGTGCATCGGTGACTGTGCTAGCTGTCGCGTCTGTTATCGGTGCATCGGTGACTGTGCTAGCTGTCGAGTCTGTTATCGGTGAATCGGTGACTGTGCTAGCGGTCGCGTCTGTTATCGGTGTATCGGTGACTGTGCTACCTGTCGCTTCTGTTATCGGTGCATCGGTGACTGTGCTACCTGTCGCTTCTGTTTTCTGTGCATCGGTGACTGTGCTACCTGTCGCTTCTGTTATCAGTGTATCGGTGACTGTGCTACCTGTCGCGTCTGTTATCTGTGCATCGGTGACTGTGCTACCAGTCGCGTCTGTTATCTGTGCATCGGTGACTGTGCTACCTGTCGCGTCTGTTATCGGTGCATCGGTGACTGTGCTTACTGTCGCTTCTGTTATTGGTGCATCGGTGACTGTGCTACCTGTCGCTTCTGTTATCTGTGCATCGGTGACTGTGCTACCTGTCGCGTCTGTTATCGGTGCATCGGTGACTGTGCTTACTGTCGCTTCTGTTATTAGTGCATCGGTGACTGTGCTACCTGTCGCTTCTGTTATCGGTGCATCGGTGGCTGTGCTACCTGTCGCGTCTGTTATCGGCGCATCGGTTACTGCGCTGATTGTCGCTTCTGTTATTGGTGCATCGATGACTGTGCTACCCGTCGCGTCTGTTATCGGTGCATCGGTGACTGTGCTACCTGTCGCGTCTGTTATCTGTGCATCGGTGACTGTGCTACCTGTCGCGTCTGTTATCGGTGCATCGGTGACTGAGCTAGCTGTCGCGTCTGTTATCGATGCATCGGTGACTGTGCTACCTGTCGCGTCTGTTATCTGTGCATCAGTGATTGTGCTACCTGGCGCGTCTGTTATCGGTGCATCGGTGACTGTGCTACCTGTCGCTTCTGTTATCTGTGCATCGGTGACTGTGCTACCCGTCGCGTCTGTTATCGGTGTATCGGTGACTGTGCTAGCTGTCGCGTCTGTTATCGGTGCATCGGTGACTGTGCTACCTGTCGCTTCTGTTATTGGTGCATCTGTGACTGTGCTACCTGTCGCTTCTGTTATCGGTGCATCGGTGGCTGTGCTACCTGTCGCGTCTGTTATCGGCGCATCGGTTACTGTGCTGATTGTCGCTTCTGTTATTGGTGCATCGGTGACTGTGCTACCTGTCGCGTCTGTTATCGGTGCATCGGTGACTGTGCTACCTGTCGCTTCTGTTATCGGTGCATCGGTGACTGTGCTACCTGTCGCGTCTGTTATCGGTGCATCGGTGACTGTGCTACCTGTCCCGTCTGTTATCTGTGCATCGGTGGCTGTGCTACCTGTCGCGTCTGTTATCGGCGCATCGGTTACTGTGCTACCTGTCGCTTCTGTTATCTGTGCATCGGTGACTGTGCTACCCGTCGCGTCTGTTATCGGTGCATCGGTGACTGTGCTACCTGTCGCGTCTGTTATCGGTGCATCGGTGACTGTGCTACCTGTCGAGTCTGTTATCGGTGCATCGGTGACTGTGCTACCTGTCGCTTCTGTTATCTGTGCATCGGTGACTGTGCTACCTGTCGCGTCTGTTATCGGTGCATCGGTGACTGTGCTACCTGTCGCGTCTGTTATCGGTGCATCGGTGACTGTGCTAGCTGTCGCGTCTGTTATCGGTGCATCGGTGACTGTGCTACCTGTCGCTTCTGTTATTGGTGCATCGGTGACTGTGCTACCTGTCACTTCTGTTATCGGTGCATCGGTGGCTGTGCTACCTGTCGCGTCTGTTATCGGCGCATCGGTTACTGTGCTACCTGTCCCTTCTGTTATCTGTGCATCGGTGACTGTGCTACCCGTCGCGTCTGTTATCGGTGTATCGGTGACTGTGCTAGCTGTCGCGTCTGTTATCGGTGCATCGGTGACTGTGCTACCTGTCGCTTCTGTTATTGGTGCATCGGTGGCTGTGCTACCTGTCGCGTCTGTTATCGGTGCATCGGTGACAGTGGTACCTGTCGCTTCCGTTATCTGCGCATCGGTGACTGTGCTACCTGTCGCTTCTGTTATCTGTGCATCAGTGACTGTGCTACCTGTCGCGTCTGTTATCGGTGCATCGGTGACTGTGCTACCTGTCGCTTCTGTTATCTGTGCATCGGTGACTGTGCTACTCGTCGCGTCTGTTATCGGTGTATCGGTGACTGTGCTTGCTGTCGCGTCTGTTATCGGTGCATCGGTGACTGTGCTACCTGTCGCTTCTGTTATTGGTGCATCTGTGACTGTGCTACCTGTCGCTTCTGTTATCGGTGCATCGGTGGCTGTGCTACCTGTCGCGTCTGTTATCGGCGCATCGGTTACTGTGCTGATTGTCGCTTCTGTTATTGGTGCATCGGTGACTGTGCTACCTGTCGCTTCTGTTTTCGGTGCATCGGTGACTGTGCTACCTGTCGCTTCTGTTATCGGTGCATCGGTGACTGTGCTACCTGTCGCGTCTGTTATCGGTGCATCGGTGACTGTGCTACCTGTCGCGTCTGTTATCTGTGCATCGGTGGCTGTGCTACCTGTCGCGTCTGTTATCGGCGCATCGGTTACTGTGCTACCTGTCGCTTCTGTTATCTGTGCATCGGTGACTGTGCTACCCGTCGCGTCTGTTATCGGTGCATCGGTGACTGTGCTAGCTGTCGCGTCTGTTATCGGTGCATCGGTGACTGTGCTAGCTGTCGAGTCTGTTATCGGTGCATCGGTGACTGTGCTACCTGTCGCTTCTGTTATCTGTGCATCGGTGACTGTGCTACCTGTCGCGTCTGTTATCGGTGCATCGGTGACTGTGCTACCTGTCGCTTCTGTTATCGGTGCATCGGTGACTGTGCTAACTGTCGCTTCTGTTATCTGTGCATCGGTGACTGTGCTACCTGTCGCTTCTGTTATTGGTGCATCGGTGACTGTGCTACCTGTCACTTCTGTTATCGGTGCATCGGTGGCTGTGCTACCTGTCGCGTCTGTTATCGGCGCATCGGTTACTGTGCTACCTGTCGCTTCTGTTATTGGTGCATCGGTGACTGTGCTACCTGTCACTTCTGTTATCGGTGCATCGGTGGCTGTGCTACCTGTCGCGTCTGTTATCGGCGCATCGGTTACTGTGCTACCTGTCGCTTCTGTTATCTGTGCATCGGTGACTGTGCTACGTGTCGCGTCTGTTATCGGTGCATCGGTGACTGTGCTACCTGTCGCTTCTGTTATCGGTGCATCGGTGACTGTGCTAACTGTCGCTTCTGTTATCTGTGCATCGGTGACTGTGCTACCTGTCGCTTCTGTTATTGGTGCATCGGTGACTGTGCTACCTGTCACTTCTGTTATCGGTGCATCGGTGGCTGTGCTACCTGTCGCGTCTATTATCTGTGCATCGGTGCCTGTGCTACCAGTCGCGTCTGTTATCGGTGCATCGGTGACTGTGCTAACTGTCGCGTCTGTTATCGGTGCATCGGTCACTGTGCTAGCTGTCGCGTCTGTTATCGGTGCATCGGTGACTGTGCTACCTGTCGCGTCTGTTATCGGTGTATCGGTGACTGTGCTAGCTGTCGCGTCTGTTATGGGTGCATCGGTGATTGTGCTAGCTGTCGCGTCTGTTATCGGTGCATCAGTGACTGTGCTAGCTGTCGAGTCTGTTATCGGTGAATCGGTGACTGTGCTAGCTGTGGGGTCTGTTATCGGTGTATCGGTGACTGTGCTACCTGTCGCTTCTGTTATCAGTGCATCGGTGACTGTGCTACCAGTCGCTTCTGTTATCTGTGCATCGGTGACTGTGCTACCTGTCGCGTCTGTTATCGGTGCATCGGTGACTGTGCTACCTGTCGCGTCTGTTATCTGTGCATCGGTGCCTGTGCTACCTGTCGCGTCTGTTATCGGTGCATCGGTGACTGTGCTAGCTGTCGCGTCTGTTATCGGTGCATCGGTGACTGTGCTACCTGTCGCGTCTGTTATCGGTGCATCGGTGACAGTGCTACCTGTCGCTTCTGTTATCTGCGCATCGGTGACTGTGCTAGCTGTCGAGTCTGTTATCGGTGCATCGGTGACTGTGCTAGCTGTAGCGTCTGTTATCGGTGCATCGGTGACTGTGCTACCTGTCGCGTCTGTTATCGGTGCATCGGTGACTGTGCTTACTGTCGCTTCTGTTATTGGTGCATCGGTGACTGTGCTACCTGTCGCTTCTGTTATCTGTGCATCGGTGACTGTGCTACCTGTCGCGTCTGTTATCGGTGCATCGGTGACTGTGCTTACTGCCGCTTCTGTTATTAGTGCATCGGTGACTGTGCTACCTGTCGCTTCTGTTATCGGTGCATCGGTGGCTGTGCTACCTGTCGCGTCTGTTATCGGCGCATCGGTTACTGCGCTGATTGTCGCTTCTGTTATTGGTGCATCGATGACTGTGCTACCCGTCGCGTCTGTTATCGGTGCATCGGTGACTGTGCTACCTGTCGCGTCTGTTATCTGTGCATCGGTGCCTGTGCTACCTGTCGCGTCTGTTATCGGTGCATCGGTGACTGAGCTAGCTGTCGCGTCTGTTATCGATGCATCGGTGACTGTGCTACCTGTCGCGTCTGTTATCTGTGCATCAGTGATTGTGCTTCCTGGCGCGTCTGTTATCGGTGCATCGGTGACTGTGCTACCTGTCGCTTCTGTTATCTGTGCATCGGTGACTGTGCTACCCGTCGCGTCTGTTATCGGTGTATCGGTGACTGTGCTTGCTGTCGCGTCTGTTATCGGTGCATCGGTGACTGTGCTACCTGTCGCTTCTGTTATTGGTGCATCTGTGACTGTGCTACCTGTCGCTTCTGTTATCGGTGCATCGGTGGCTGTGCTACCTGTCGCGTCTGTTATCGGCGCATCGGTTACTGTGCTGATTGTCGCTTCTGTTATTGGTGCATCGGTGACTGTGCTACCTGTCGCTTCTGTTTTCGGTGCATCGGTGACTGTGCTACCTGTCGCGTCTGTTATCGGTGCATCGGTGACTGTGCTACCTGTCGCGTCTGTTATCGGTGCATCGGTGACTGTGCTACCTGTCGCGTCTGTTATCTGTGCATCGGTGACTGTGCTACCTGTCGCGTCTGTTATCGGCGCATCGGTTACTGTGCTACCTGTCGCTTCTGTTATCTGTGCATCGGTGACTGTGCTACCCGTCGCGTCTGTTATCGGTGCATCGGTGACTGTGCTAGCTGTCGCGTCTGTTATCGGTGCATCGGTGACTGTGCTAGCTGTCGAGTCTGTTATCGGTGCATCGGTGACTGTGCTACCTGTCGCTTCTGTTATCTGTGCATCGGTGACTGTGCTACCTGTCGCGTCTGTTATCGGTGCATCGGTGACTGTGCTACCTGTCGCTTCTGTTATCGGTGCATCGGTGACTGTGCTAACTGTCGCTTCTGTTATCTGTGCATCGGTGACTGTGCTACCTGTCGCTTCTGTTATTGGTGCATCGGTGACTGTGCTACCTGTCACTTCTGTTATCGGTGCATCGGTGGCTGTGCTACCTGTCGCGTCTGTTATCGGAGCATCGGTGACTGTGCTACCTGTCGCTTCTGTTATCTGTGCATCGGTGACTGTGCTACCCGTCGCGTCTGTTATCGGTGTATCGGTGACTGTGCTAGCTGTCGCGTCTGTTATCGGTGCATCGGTGACTGTGCTACCTGTCGCTTCTGTTATCGGTGCATCGGTGACTGTGCTACCTGTCGCGTCTGTTATCGGTGCATCGGTGACAGTGCTACCTGTCGCTTCCGTTATCTGCGCATCGGTGACTGTGCTACCTGTCGCTTCTGTTATCTGTGCATCGGTGACTGTGCTACCTGTCGCGTCTGTTATCGGTGCATCGGTGACTGTGCTACCTGTCGCTTCTGTTATCTGTGCATCGGTGACTGTGCTACTCGTCGCGTCTGTTATCGGTGTATCGGTGACTGTGCTTGCTGTCGCGTCTGTTATCGGTGCATCGGTGACTGTGCTACCTGTCGCTTCTGTTATTGGTGCATCGGTGACTGTGCTAACTGTCGCTTCTGTTATCGGTGCATCGGTGGCTGTGCTACCTGTCGCGTCTGTTATCGGCGCATCGGTTACTGTGCTGATTGTCGCTTCTGTTATTGGTGCATCGGTGACTGTGCTACCTGTCGCTTCTGTTTTCGGTGCATCGGTGACTGTGCTACCTGTCGCTTCTGTTATCGGTGCATCGGTGACTGTGCTACCTGTCGCGTCTGTTATCGGTGCATCGGTGACTGTGCTACCTGTCGCGTCTGTTATCTGTGCATCGGTGGCTGTGCTACCTGTCGCGTCTGTTATCGGCGCATCGGTGACTGTGCTACCTGTCGCTTCTGTTATCTGTGCATCGGTGACTGTGCTACCCGTCGCGTCTGTTATCGGTGCATCGGTGACTGTGCTAGCTGTCGCGTCTGTTATCGGTGCATCGGTGACTGTGCTAGCTGTCGAGTCTGTTATCGGTGCATCGGTGACTGTGCTACCTGTCGCGTCTGTTATCGGTGCATCGGTGACTGTGCTACCTGTCGCGTCTGTTATCGGTGCATCGGTGACTGTGCTACCTGTCGCTTCTGTTATCGGTGCATCGGTGACTGTGCTAACTGTCGCTTCTGTTATCTGTGCATCGGTGACTGTGCTACCTGTCGCGTCTGTTATTGGTGCATCGGTGACTGTGCTACCTGTCACTTCTGTTATCGGTGCATCGGTGGCTGTGCTACCTGTCGCGTCTGTTATCGGCGCATCGGTTACTGTGCTACCTGTCGCTTCTGTTATTGGTGCATCGGTGACTGTGCTACCTGTCACTTCTGTTATCGGTGCATCGGTGGCTGTGCTACCTGTCGCGTCTGTTATCGGCGCATCGGTTACTGTGCTACCTGTCGCTTCTGTTATCTGTGCATCGGTGACTGTGCTACGTGTCGCGTCTGTTATCGGTGCATCGGTGACTGTGCTACCTGTCGCTTCTGTTATCGGTGCATCGGTGACTGTGCTACCTGTCGCGTCTGTTATCTGTGCATCGGTGCCTGTGCTACCTGTCGCGTCTGTTATCTGTGCATCGGTGCCTGTGCTACCTGTCGCGTCTGTTATCGGTGCATCGGTGACTGAGCTAGCTGTCGCGTCTGTTATCGATGCATCGGTGACTGTGCTACCTGTCGCGTCTGTTATCTGTGCATCAGTGATTGTGCTTCCTGGCGCGTCTGTTATCGGTGCATCGGTGACTGTGCTACCTGTCGCTTCTGTTATCTGTGCATCGGTGACTGTGCTACCCGTCGCGTCTGTTATCGGTGTATCGGTGACTGTGCTAGCTGTCGCGTCTGTTATCGGTGCATCGGTGACTGTGCTACCTGTCGCTTCTGTTATTGGTGCATCTGTGACTGTGCTACCTGTCGCTTCTGTTATCGGTGCATCGGTGGCTGTGCTACCTGTCGCGTCTGTTATCGGCGCATCGGTTACTGTGCTGATTGTCGCTTCTGTTATTGGTGCATCGGTGACTGTGCTACCTGTCGCTTCTGTTATCGGTGCATCGGTGACTGTGCTACCTGTCGCTTCTGTTATCGGTGCATCGGTGACTGTGCTACCTGTCGCGTCTGTTATCGGTGCATCGGTGACTGTGCTACCTGTCGCGTCTGTTATCTGTGCATCGGTGGCTGTGCTACCTGTCGCGTCTGTTATCGGCGCATCGGTTACTGTGCTACCTGTCGCTTCTGTTATCTGTGCATCGGTGACTGTGCTACCCGTCGCGTCTGTTATCGGTGCATCGGTGACTGTGCTAGCTGTCGCGTCTGTTATCGGTGCATCGGTGACTGTGCTAGCTGTTGAGTCTGTTATCGGTGCATCGGTGACTGTGCTACCTGTCGCTTCTGTTATCTGTGCATCGGTGACTGTGCTACCTGTCGCGTCTGTTATCGGTGCATCGGTGACTGTGCTACCTGTCGCTTCTGTTATCGGTGCATCGGTGACTGTGCTAACTGTCGCTTCTGTTATCTGTGCATCGGTGACTGTGCTACCTGTCGCTTCTGTTATTGGTGCATCGGTGACTGTGCTACCTGTCACTTCTGTTATCGGTGCATCGGTGGCTGTGCTACCTGTCGCGTCTGTTATCGGCGCATCGGTTACTGTGCTACCTGTCGCTTCTGTTATCTGTGCATCGGTGACTGTGCTACCCGTCGCGTCTGTTATCGGTGTATCGGTGACTGTGCTAGCTGTCGCGTCTGTTATCGGTGCATCGGTGACTGTGCTACCTGTCGCTTCTGTTATTGGTGCATCGGTGGCTGTGCTACCTGTCGCGTCTGTTATCGGTGCATCGGTGACAGTGCTACCTGTCGCTTCCGTTATCTGCGCATCGGTGACTGTGCTACCTGTCGCTTCTGTTATCTGTGCATCAGTGACTGTGCTACCTGTCGCGTCTGTTATCGGTGCATCGGTGACTGTGCTACCTGTCGCTTCTGTTATCTGTGCATCGGTGACTGTGCTACTCGTCGCGTCTGTTATCGGTGTATCGGTGACTGTGCTTGCTGTCGCGTCTGTTATCGGTGCATCGGTGACTGTGCTACCTGTCGCTTCTGTTATTGGTGCATCTGTGACTGTGCTAACTGTCGCTTCTGTTATCGGTGCATCGGTGGCTGTGCTACCTGTCGCGTCTGTTATCGGCGCATCGGTTACTGTGCTGATTGTCGCTTCTGTTATTGGTGCATCGGTGACTGTGCTACCTGTCGCTTCTGTTTTCGGTGCATCGGTGACTGTGCTACCTGTCGCTTCTGTTATCGGTGCATCGGTGACTGTGCTACCTGTCGCGTCTGTTATCGGTGCATCGGTGACTGTGCTACCTGTCGCGTCTGTTATCTGTGCATCGGTGGCTGTGCTACCTGTCGCGTCTGTTATCGGCGCATCGGTTACTGTGCTACCTGTCGCTTCTGTTATCTGTGCATCGGTGACTGTGCTACCCGTCGCGTCTGTTATCGGTGCATCGGTGACTGTGCTAGCTGTCGCGTCTGTTATCGGTGCATCGGTGACTGTGCTAGCTGTCGAGTCTGTTATCGGTGCATCGGTGACTGTGCTACCTGTCGCTTCTGTTATCTGTGCATCGGTGACTGTGCTACCTGTCGCGTCTGTTATCGGTGCATCGGTGACTGTGCTACCTGTCGCTTCTGTTATCGGTGCATCGGTGACTGTGCTAACTGTCGCTTCTGTTATCTGTGCATCGGTGACTGTGCTACCTGTCGCTTCTGTTATTGGTGCATCGGTGACTGTGCTACCTGTCACTTCTGTTATCGGTGCATCGGTGGCTGTGCTACCTGTCGCGTCTGTTATCGGCGCATCGGTTACTGTGCTACCTGTCGCTTCTGTTATTGGTGCATCGGTGACTGTGCTACCTGTCACTTCTGTTATCGGTGCATCGGTGGCTGTGCTACCTGTCGCGTCTGTTATCGGCGCATCGGTTACTGTGCTACCTGTCGCTTCTGTTATCTGTGCATCGGTGACTGTGCTACCTGTCGCGTCTGTTATCGGTGCATCGGTGACTGTGCTACCTGTCGCTTCTGTTATCGGTGCATCGGTGACTGTGCTAACTGTCGCTTCTGTTATCTGTGCATCGGTGACTGTGCTACCTGTCGCTTCTGTTATTGGTGCATCGGTGACTGTGCTACCTGTCACTTCTGTTATCGGTGCATCGGTGGCTGTGCTACCTGTCGCGTCTGTTATCGGTGCATCGGTGACTGTGCTACCTGTCGCTTCTGTTATCTGTGCATCGGTGACTGTGCTACCTGTCGCGTCTGTTATCGGTGCATCGGTGACTGTGCTACCTGTCGCTTCTGTTATTGGTGCATCGGTGACTGTGCTACCTGTCACTTTTGTTATCGGTGCATCGGTGGCTGTGCTACCTGTCGCGTCTGTTATCGGCGCATCGGTTACTGTGCTACCTGTCGCGTCTGTTATCGGTGCATCGGTGACTGTGCTACCAGTCGCTTCTGTTATCTGTACATCGGTGACTGTGCTACCTGTCGCGTCTGTTATCGGTGCATCGGTGACTGTGCTACCTGTCGCGTCTATTATCTGTGCATCGGTGCCTGTGCTACCAGTCGCGTCTGTTATCGGTGCATCGGTGACTGTGCTAACTGTCGCGTCTGTTATCGGTGCATCGGTCACTGTGCTAGCTGTCGCGTCTGTTATCGGTGCATCGGTGACTGTGCTACCTGTCGCGTCTGTTATCGGTGCATCGGTGACTGTGCTAGCTGTCGCGTCTGTTATGGGTGCATCGGTGATTGTGCTAGCTGTCGCGTCTGTTATCGGTGCATCGGTGACTGTGCTAGCTGTCGAGTCTGTTATCGGTGAATCGGTGACTGTGCTAGCTGTGGGGTCTGTTATCGGTGTATCGGTGACTGTGCTACCTGTCGCTTCTGTTATCAGTGCATCGGTGACTGTGCTACCAGTCGCTTCTGTTATCTGTGCATCGGTGACTGTGCTACCTGTCGCGTCTGTTATCGGTGCATCGGTGACTGTGCTACCTGTCGCGTCTGTTATCTGTGCATCGGTGCCTGTGCTACCTGTCGCGTCTGTTATCGGTGCATCGGTGACTGTGCTAGCTGTCGCGTCTGTTATCGATGCATCGGTGACTGTGCTACCTGTCGCGTCTGTTATCGGTGCATCGGTGACAGTGCTACCTGTCGCTTCTGTTATCTGCGCATCGGTGACTGTGCTAGCTGTCGAGTCTGTTATCGGTGCATCGGTGACTGTGCTAGCTGTCGCGTCTGTTATCGGTGCATCGGTGACTGTGCTACCCGTCGCGTCTGTTATCGGTGCATCGGTGACTGTGCTACCTGTCGCGTCTGTTATCGGCGCATCGGTTACTGTGCTACCTGTCGCTTCTGTTATCTGTGCATCGGTGACTGTGCTACCCGTCGCGTCTGTTATCGGTGCATCGGTGACTGTGCTAGCTGTCGCGTCTGTTATCGGTGCATCGGTGACTGTGCTAGCTGTCGAGTCTGTTATCGGTGAATCGGTGACTGTGCTAGCGGTCGCGTCTGTTATCGGTGTATCGGTGACTGTGCTACCTGTCGCTTCTGTTATCGGTGCATCGGTGACTGTGCTACCTGTCGCGTCTGTTATCGGTGCATCGGTGACTGTGCTACCTGTCGCGTCTGTTATCGGTGCATCGGTGACAGTGCTACCTGTCGCGTCTGTTATCGGCGCATCGGTTACTGTGCTGATTGTCGCTTCTGTTATTGGTGCATCGGTGACTGTGCTACCTGTCGCTTCTGTTATCGGTACATCGGTGACTGTGCTACCTGTCGCGTCTGTTATCGGTACATCGGTGACAGTGCTATCTGTCGCTTCTGTTATCTGTGCATCGGTGACTGTGCTACCCGTCGCGTCTGTTATCGGTGCATCGGTGACTGTGCTACCTGTCGCGTCTGTTATCGGCGCATCGGTTACTGTGCTACCTGTCGCTTCTGTTATCTGTGCATCGGTGACTGTGCTACCCGTCGCGTCTGTTATCGGTGCATCGGTGACTGTGCTAGCTGTCGCGTCTGTTATCGGTGCATCGGTGACTGTGCTAGCTGTCGAGTCTGTTATCGGTGAATCGGTGACTGTGCTAGCGGTCGCGTCTGTTATCGGTGTATCGGTGACTGTGCTACCTGTCGCTTCTGTTATCGGTGCATCGGTGACTGTGCTACCAGTCGCTTCTGTTTTCTGTGCATCGGTGACTGTGCTACCTGTCGCGTCTGTTATCAGTGTATCGGTGACTGTGCTACCTGTCGCGTCTGTTATCTGTGCATCGGTGCCTGTGCTACCAGTCGCGTCTGTTATCGGTGCATCGGTGACTGTGCTACCTGTCGCGTCTGTTATCGGTGCATCGGTGACTGTGCTTACTGTCGCTTCTGTTATTGGTGCATCGGTGACTGTGCTACCTGTCGCTTCTGTTATCGGTGCATCGGTGACTGTGCTACCTGTCGCGTCTGTTATCGGTGCATCGGTGACTGTGCTTACTGCCGCTTCTGTTATTTGTGCATCGGTGACTGTGCTACCTGTCGCTTCTGTTATCGGTGCATCGGTGGCTGTGCTACCTGTCGCGTCTGTTATCGGTGCATCGGTGACTGTGCTGACTGTCGCTTCTGTTATTGGTGCATCGATGACTGTGCTACCCGTCGCGTCTGTTATCGGTGCATCGGTGACTGTGCTACCTGTCGCGTCTGTTATCTGTGCATCGGTGCCTGTGCTACCTGTCGCGTCTGTTATCGGTGCATCGGTGACTGAGCTAGCTGTCGCGTCTGTTATCGATGCATCGGTGACTGTGCTACCTGTCGCGTCTGTTATCTGTGCATCAGTGATTGTGCTTCCTGGCGCGTCTGTTATCGGTGCATCGGTGACTGTGCTACCTGTCGCTTCTGTTATCTGTGCATCGGTGACTGTGCTACCCGTCGCGTCTGTTATCGGTGTATCGGTGACTGTGCTTGCTGTCGCGTCTGTTATCGGTGCATCGGTGACTGTGCTACCTGTCGCTTCTGTTATTGGTGCATCTGTGACTGTGCTACCTGTCGCTTCTGTTATCGGTGCATCGGTGGCTGTGCTACCTGTCGCGTCTGTTATCGGCGCATCGGTTACTGTGCTGATTGTCGCTTCTGTTATCGGTGCATCGGTGACTGTGCTACCTGTCGCTTCTGTTATCGGTGCATCGGTGACTGTGCTACCTGTCGCTTCTGTTATCGGTGCATCGGTGACTGTGCTACCTGTCGCGTCTGTTATCGGTGCATCGGTGACTGTGCTACCTGTCGCGTCTGTTATCGGTGCATCGGTGGCTGTGCTACCTGTCGCGTCTGTTATCGGCGCATCGGTTACTGTGCTACCTGTCGCTTCTGTTATCTGTGCATCGGTGACTGTGCTACCCGTCGCGTCTGTTATCGGTGCATCGGTGACTGTGCTACCTGTCGCGTCTGTTATCGGTGCATCGGTGACTGTGCTAGCTGTTGAGTCTGTTATCGGTGCATCGGTGACTGTGCTACCTGTCGCTTCTGTTATCGGTGCATCGGTGACTGTGCTACCTGTCGCGTCTGTTATCGGTGCATCGGTGACTGTGCTACCTGTCGCTTCTGTTATCGGTGCATCGGTGACTGTGCTACCTGTCGCTTCTGTTATCTGTGCATCGGTGACTGTGCTACCTGTCGCTTCTGTTATTGGTGCATCGGTGACTGTGCTACCTGTCACTTCTGTTATCGGTGCATCGGTGGCTGTGCTACCTGTCGCGTCTGTTATCGGCGCATCGGTTACTGTGCTACCTGTCCCTTCTGTTATCTGTGCATCGGTGACTGTGCTACCCGTCGCGTCTGTTATCGGTGTATCGGTGACTGTGCTAGCTGTCGCGTCTGTTATCGGTGCATCGGTGACTGTGCTACCTGTCGCTTCTGTTATTGGTGCATCGGTGGCTGTGCTACCTGTCGCGTCTGTTATCGGTGCATCGGTGACAGTGGTACCTGTCGCTTCCGTTATCTGCGCATCGGTGACTGTGCTACCTGTCGCTTCTGTTATCTGTGCATCAGTGACTGTGCTACCTGTCGCGTCTGTTATCGGTGCATCGGTGACTGTGCTACCTGTCGCTTCTGTTATCTGTGCATCGGTGACTGTGCTACTCGTCGCGTCTGTTATCGGTGTATCGGTGACTGTGCTTGCTGTCGCGTCTGTTATCGGTGCATCGGTGACTGTGCTACCTGTCGCTTCTGTTATTGGTGCATCTGTGACTGTGCTAACTGTCGCTTCTGTTATCGGTGCATCGGTGGCTGTGCTACCTGTCGCGTCTGTTATCGGCGCATCGGTTACTGTGCTGATTGTCGCTTCTGTTATTGGTGCATCGGTGACTGTGCTACCTGTCGCTTCTGTTTTCGGTGCATCGGTGACTGTGCTACCTGTCGCTTCTGTTATCGGTGCATCGGTGACTGTGCTACCTGTCGCGTCTGTTATCGGTGCATCGGTGACTGTGCTACCTGTCGCGTCTGTTATCTGTGCATCGGTGGCTGTGCTACCTGTCGCGTCTGTTATCGGCGCATCGGTTACTGTGCTACCTGTCGCTTCTGTTATCTGTGCATCGGTGACTGTGCTACCCGTCGCGTCTGTTATCGGTGCATCGGTGACTGTGCTAGCTGTCGCGTCTGTTATCGGTGCATCGGTGACTGTGCTACCTGTCGCTTCTGTTATTGGTGCATCGGTGGCTGTGCTACCTGTCGCGTCTGTTATCGGTGCATCGGTGACAGTGGTACCTGTCGCTTCCGTTATCTGCGCATCGGTGACTGTGCTACCTGTCGCTTCTGTTATCTGTGCATCAGTGACTGTGCTACCTGTCGCGTCTGTTATCGGTGCATCGGTGACTGTGCTACCTGTCGCTTCTGTTATCTGTGCATCGGTGACTGTGCTACTCGTCGCGTCTGTTATCGGTGTATCGGTGACTGTGCTTGCTGTCGCGTCTGTTATCGGTGCATCGGTGACTGTGCTACCTGTCGCTTCTGTTATTGGTGCATCTGTGACTGTGCTAACTGTCGCTTCTGTTATCGGTGCATCGGTGGCTGTGCTACCTGTCGCGTCTGTTATCGGCGCATCGGTTACTGTGCTGATTGTCGCTTCTGTTATTGGTGCATCGGTGACTGTGCTACCTGTCGCTTCTGTTTTCGGTGCATCGGTGACTGTGCTACCTGTCGCTTCTGTTATCGGTGCATCGGTGACTGTGCTACCTGTCGCGTCTGTTATCGGTGCATCGGTGACTGTGCTACCTGTCGCGTCTGTTATCTGTGCATCGGTGGCTGTGCTACCTGTCGCGTCTGTTATCGGCGCATCGGTTACTGTGCTACCTGTCGCTTCTGTTATCTGTGCATCGGTGACTGTGCTACCCGTCGCGTCTGTTATCGGTGCATCGGTGACTGTGCTAGCTGTCGCGTCTGTTATCGGTGCATCGGTGACTGTGCTAGCTGTCGAGTCTGTTATCGGTGCATCGGTGACTGTGCTACCTGTCGCTTCTGTTATCTGTGCATCGGTGACTGTGCTACCTGTCGCGTCTGTTATCGGTGCATCGGTGACTGTGCTACCTGTCGCTTCTGTTATCGGTGCATCGGTGACTGTGCTAACTGTCGCTTCTGTTATCTGTGCATCGGTGACTGTGCTACCTGTCGCTTCTGTTATTGGTGCATCGGTGACTGTGCTACCTGTCACTTCTGTTATCGGTGCATCGGTGGCTGTGCTACCTGTCGCGTCTGTTATCGGCGCATCGGTTACTGTGCTACCTGTCGCTTCTGTTATTGGTGCATCGGTGACTGTGCTACCTGTCACTTCTGTTATCGGTGCATCGGTGGCTGTGCTACCTGTCGCGTCTGTTATCGGCGCATCGGTTACTGTGCTACCTGTCGCTTCTGTTATCTGTGCATCGGTGACTGTGCTACGTGTCGCGTCTGTTATCGGTGCATCGGTGACTGTGCTACCTGTCGCTTCTGTTATCGGTGCATCGGTGACTGTGCTAACTGTCGCTTCTGTTATCTGTGCATCGGTGACTGTGCTACCTGTCGCTTCTGTTATTGGTGCATCGGTGACTGTGCTACCTGTCACTTCTGTTATCGGTGCATCGGTGGCTGTGCTACCTGTCGCGTCTGTTATCGGCGCATCGGTTACTGTGCTACCTGTCGCTTCTGTTATCTGTGCATCGGTGACTGTGCTACCCGTCGCGTCTGTTATCGGTGTATCGGTGACTGTGCTACCTGTCGCTTCTGTTATTGGTGCATCGGTGACTGTGCTACCTGTCACTTCTGTTATCGGTGCATCGGTGGCTGTGCTACCTGTCGCGTCTGTTATCGGCGCATCGGTTACTGTGCTACCTGTCGCGTCTGTTATCGGTGCATCGGTGACTGTGCTACCAGTCGCTTCTGTTATCTGTACATCGGTGACTGTGCTACCTGTCGTGTCTGTTATCGGTGCATCGGTGACTGTGCTACCTGTCGCGTCTATTATCGGTGCATCGGTGACTGTGCTACCTGTCGCGTCTGTTATCGGTGTATCGGTGACTGTGCTAGCTGTCGCGTCTGTTATGGGTGCATCGGTGATTGTGCTAGCTGTCGCGTCTGTTATCGGTGCATCAGTGACTGTGCTAGCTGTCGAGTCTGTTATCGGTGAATCGGTGACTGTGCTAGCTGTGGGGTCTGTTATCGGTGTATCGGTGACTGTGCTACCTGTCGCTTCTGTTATCAGT
Organism: Apamea monoglypha; assembly: GCA_911387795.2. Lineage (NCBI taxonomy): Eukaryota > Metazoa > Arthropoda > Insecta > Lepidoptera > Noctuidae > Apamea > Apamea monoglypha. The sequence goes on from OU426932.1 coordinate 10,931,864, forward strand.
GCATCGGTGACTGTGCTACCAGTCGCTTCTGTTATCTGTGCATCGGTGACTGTGCTACCTGTCGCGTCTGTTATCGGTGCATCGGTGACTGTGCTACCTGTCGCGTCTGTTATCTGTGCATCGGTGCCTGTGCTACCTGTCGCGTCTGTTATCGGTGCATCGGTGACTGTGCTAGCTGTCGCGTCTGTTATCGATGCATCGGTGACTGTGCTACCTGTCGCGTCTGTTATCGGTGCATCGGTGACAGTGCTACCTGTCGCTTCTGTTATCTGCGCATCGGTGACTGTGCTAGCTGTCGAGTCTGTTATCGGTGCATCGGTGACTGTGCTAGCTGTAGCGTCTGTTATCGGTGCATCGGTGACTGTGCTACCTGTCGCGTCTGTTATCGATGCATCGGTGACTGTGCTACCTGTCGCGTCTGTTATCGGTGCATCGGTGACAGTGCTACCTGTCGCTTCTGTTATCTGCGCATCGGTGACTGTGCTAGCTGTCGAGTCTGTTATCGGTGCATCGGTGACTGTGCTAGCTGTAGCGTCTGTTATCGGTGCATCGGTGACTGTGCTACCTGTTGCTTCTGTTATCTGTGCATCGGTGACTGTGCTACCCGTCGCGTCTGTTATCGGCGCATCGGTTACTGTGCTACCTGTCGCTTCTGTTATCTGTGCATCGGTGACTGTGCTACCCGTCGCGTCTGTTATCGGTGTATCGGTGACTGTGCTACCTGTCGCTTCTGTTATTGGTGCATCGGTGACTGTGCTACCTGTCACTTTTGTTATCGGTGCATCGGTGGCTGTGCTACCTGTCGCGTCTGTTATCGGCGCATCGGTTACTGTGCTACCTGTCGCGTCTGTTATCGGTGCATCGGTGACTGTGCTACCAGTCGCTTCTGTTATCTGTACATCGGTGACTGTGCTACCTGTCGCGTCTGTTATCGGTGCATCGGTGACTGTGCTACCTGTCGCGTCTATTATCTGTGCATCGGTGCCTGTGCTACCAGTCGCGTCTGTTATCGGTGCATCGGTGACTGTGCTAACTGTCGCGTCTGTTATCGGTGCATCGGTCACTGTGCTAGCTGTCGCGTCTGTTATCGGTGCATCGGTGACTGTGCTACCTGTCGCGTCTGTTATCGGTGTATCGGTGACTGTGCTAGCTGTCGCGTCTGTTATGGGTGCATCGGTGATTGTGCTAGCTGTCGCGTCTGTTATCGGTGCATCAGTGACTGTGCTAGCTGTCGAGTCTGTTATCGGTGAATCGGTGACTGTGCTAGCTGTGGGGTCTGTTATCGGTGTATCGGTGACTGTGCTACCTGTCGCTTCTGTTATCAGTGCATCGGTGACTGTGCTACCAGTCGCTTCTGTTATCTGTGCATCGGTGACTGTGCTACCTGTCGCGTCTGTTATCGGTGCATCGGTGACTGTGCTACCTGTCGCGTCTGTTATCTGTGCATCGGTGCCTGTGCTACCTGTCGCGTCTGTTATCGGTGCATCGGTGACTGTGCTAGCTGTCGCGTCTGTTATCGATGCATCGGTGACTGTGCTACCTGTCGCGTCTGTTATCGGTGCATCGGTGACAGTGCTACCTGTCGCTTCTGTTATCTGCGCATCGGTGACTGTGCTAGCTGTCGAGTCTGTTATCGGTGCATCGGTGACTGTGCTAGCTGTAGCGTCTGTTATCGGTGCATCGGTGACTGTGCTACCTGTCGCTTCTGTTATCTGTGCATCGGTGACTGTGCTACCCGTCGCGTCTGTTATCGGTGTATCGGTGACTGTGCTAGCTGTCGCGTCTGTTATCGGTGCATCGGTGACTGTGCTACCTGTCGCTTCTGTTATTGGTGCATCTGTGACTGTGCTACCTGTCGCTTCTGTTATCGGTGCATCGGTGGCTGTGCTACCTGTCGCGTCTGTTATCGGCGCATCGGTTACTGTGCTGATTGTCGCTTCTGTTATTGGTGCATCGGTGACTGTGCTACCCATCGCGTCTGTTATCGGTGCATCGGTGACTGTGCTAGCTGTCGCGTCTGTTATCGGTGCATCGGTGACTGTGCTAGCTGTCGCGTCTGTTATCGGTGCATCGGTGACTGTGCTACCTGTCGCGTCTGTTATCGGTGCATCGGTGACTGTGCTACCTGTCGCTTCTGTTATCTGTGCATCGGTAACTGTGCTACCCGTCGCGTCTGTTATCGGTGTATCGGTGACTGTGCTAGCTGTCGCGTCTGTTATCGGTGCATCGGTGACTGTGCTACCTGTCGCTTTTGTTATTGGTGCATCGGTGACTGTGCTACCTGTCGCGTCTGTTATCGGTGCATCGGTGACTGTGCTACCTGTCGCTTCTGTTATCTGTGCATCGGTGACTGTGCTACCCGTCGCGTCTGTTATCGGTGTATCGGTGACTGAGCTAGCTGTCGCGTCTGTTATCGGTGCATCGGTGACTGTGCTACCTGTCGCTTCTGTTATTGGTGCATCGGTGACTGTGCTACCTGTCGCGTCTGTTATCGGTGCATCGGTGACAGTGCTACCTGTCGCTTCTGTTATCGGTGCATCGGTGACTGTGCTACCTGTCGCGTCTGTTATCGGTGCATCGGTGACTGTGCTAACTGTCGCGTCTGTTATCGGTGCATCGGTGACTGTGCTACCTGTCGCTTCTGTTATCTGTGCATCGGTGACTGTGCTACCTGTCGCGTCAGTTATCGGTGCATCGGTGACTGTGCTACCTGTCGCTGCTGTTATCTGAGCATTGGTGACTGTGCTACCTGTCGCTTCTGTTATAGGTGCATCGGTGATTGTGCTAGCTGTAGCGTCTGTTATCGGTGCATCGGTGACTGTGCTACCTGTTGCTTCTGTTATCTGTGCATCGGTGACTGTGCTACCTGTCGCGTCAGTTATCGGTGCATCGGTGACTGTGCTACCTGTCGCTGCTGTTATCTGAGCATTGGTGACTGTGCTACCTGTCGCTTCTGTTATAGGTGCATCGGTGACTGTGCTAGCTGTAGCGTCTGTTATCGGTGCATCGGTGACTGTGCTACCTGTTGCTTCTGTTATCTGTGCATCGGTGACTGTGCTACCCGTCGCGTCTGTTATCGGTGTATCGGTGACTGTGCTAGCTGTCGCGTCTGTTATCGGTGCATCGGTGACTGTGCTACCTGTCGCTTCTGTTATTGGTGCATCTGTGACTGTGCTACCTGTCGCTTCTGTTATCGGTGCATCGGTGGCTGTGCTACCTGTCGCGTCTGTTATCGGCGCATCGGTTACTGTGCTGATTGTCGCTTCTGTTATTGGTGCATCGGTGACTGTGCTACCCGTCGCGTCTGTTATCGTTGCATCGGTGACTGTGCTAGCTGTCGCGTCTGTTATCGGTGCATCGGTGACTGTGCTACCTGTCGCTTCCGTTATCGGTGCATCTGTGACTGTGCTACCTGTCGCTTCTGTTATCTGTGCATCGGTGACTGTGCTACCTGTCGCGTCTGTTATCGGTGCATCGGCGACTGTGCTACCTGTCGCGTCTGTTATCGGTGCATCGGTGACTGTGCTAACTGTCGCGTCTGTTATCGGTGCATCGGTGACTGTGCTAGCTGTCGCGTCTGTTATCGGTGCATCGGTGACTGTGCAACCTGTCGCGTCTGTTATCGGTGCATCGGTAACTGTGCTACCCGTCGCGTCTGTTATCGGTGTATCGGTGACTGTGCTAGCTGTCGCGTCTGTTATCGGTGCATCGGTGACTGTGCTACCTGTCGCTTTTGTTATTGGTGCATCGGTGACTGTGCTACCTGTCGCGTCTGTTATCGGTGCATCGGTGACTGTGCTACCTGTCGCTTCTGTTATCTGTGCATCGGTGACTGTGCTACCCGTCGCGTCTGTTATCGGTGTATCGGTGACTGAGCTAGCTGTCGCGTCTGTTATCGGTGCATCGGTGACTGTGCTACCTGTCGCTTCTGTTATTGGTGCATCGGTGACTGTGCTACCTGTCGCGTCTGTTATCGGCGCATCGGTTACTGTGCTGATTGTCGCTTCTGTTATTGGTGCATCGGTGACTGTGCTACCCGTCGCGTCTGTTATCGGTGCATCGGTGACTGTGCTAGCTGTCGCGTCTGTTATCGGTGCATCGGTGACTGTGCTAACTGTCGCGTCTGTTATCGGTGCATCGGTGACTGTGCTAGCTGTCGCGTCTGTTATCGGTGCATCGGTGAATGTGCTACCTGTCGCGTCTGTTATCGGTGCATCGGTGACTGTGCTACCTGTCGCTTCTGTTATCTGTGCATCGGTAACTGTGCTACCCGTCGCGTCTGTTATCGGTGTATCGGTGACTGTGCTAGCTGTCGCGTCTGTTATCGGTGCATCGGTGACTGTGCTACCTGTCGCTTTTGTTATTGGTGCATCGGTGACTGTGCTACCTGTCGCGTCTGTTATCGGTGCATCGGTGACTGTGCTACCTGTCGCTTCTGTTATCTGTGCATCGGTGACTGTGCTACCCGTCGCGTCTGTTATCGGTGTATCGGTGACTGAGCTAGCTGTCGCGTCTGTTATCGGTGCATCGGTGACTGTGCTACCTGTCGCTTCTGTTATTGGTGCATCGGTGACTGTGCTACCTGTCGCTTTTGTTATTGGTGCATCGGTGACTGTGCTACCTGTCGCGTCTGTTATCGGTGCATCGGTGACTGTGCTACCTGTCGCTTGTGTTATCTGTGCATCGGTGACTGTGCTACCCGTCGCGTCTGTTATCGGTGTATCGGTGACTGAGCTAGCTGTCGCGTCTGTTATCGGTGCATCGGTGACTGTGCTACCTGTCGCTTCTGTTATTGGTGCATCGGTGACTGTGCTACCTGTCGCGTCTGTTATCGGTGCATCGGTGACAGTGCTACCTGTCGCTTCTGTTATCGGTGCATCGGTGACTGTGCTACCTGTCGCGTCTGTTATCGGTGTATCGGTGACAGTGCTACCTGTCGCTTCTGTTATCGGTGCATCGGTGACTGTGCTACCTGTCGCGTCTGTTATCGGTGCATCGGTGACTGTGCTAACTGTCGCGTCTGTTGTCGGTGCATCGGTGACTGTGCTACCTGTCGCTTCTGTTATCTGTGCATCGGTGACTGTGCTACCTGTCGCGTCAGTTATCGGTGCATCGGTGACTGTGCTACCTGTCGCTGCTGTTATCTGAGCATTGGTGACTGTGCTACCTGTCGCTTCTGTTATAGGTGCATCGGTGATTGTGCTACCTGTCGCTTCTGTTATCGGTGCATCGGTGGCTGTGCTACCTGTCGCGTCTGTTATCGGTGCATCGGTGACTGTGCTACCTGTCGCTTCTGTTATCGGTGCATCGGTAACTGTGCTACCTGTCGCGTCTGTTATCGGTGCATCGGTGTCAGTGCTACCTGTCGCTTCTGTTATGTGTGCATCGGTGACTGTGCTACCCGTCGCGTCTGTTATCGGTGCATCGGTGACTGTGCTAGCTGTCGCGTCTGTTATCGGTGCATCGGTGACTGTGCTACCTGTCGCGTCTGTTATCGGTGCATCGGTGACTGTGCTAGCTGTCGCGTCTGTTATCGGTGCATCGGTGACTGTGCTAGTTGTCGCGTCTGTTATCGGTGCATCGGTGACTGTGCTAGCTGTCGCGTCTGTTATCGGTGCATCGGTGACTGTGCTACCTGTCGCGTCTGTTATCGGTGCATCGGTGACTGTGCTAGCTGTCGCGTCTGTTATCGGTGCATCGGTGACTGTGCTAGTTGTCGCGTCTGTTATCGGTGCATCGGTGACTGTGCTACCTGTCGCTTCTGTTATCGGTGCATCGGTGACTGTGCTACCTGTCGCGTCTGTTATCGGTGCATCGGTGACTGTGCTAGTTGGCTCTTCTGATGTTGGCGCGTCAGTTAGTGGTACATTGTTGCTTGTGGTAGTTTGCGCTGCTGTGCTTGTGCTGGTTGGTCGTCTTGTACTTGTGCTTGTTATTGTTGTTGGAAATGGTGTGGTTGTATTTGGTTTTCTTGTGGGACATGTTGTTACGTATGTTGAGTTTACTTTTCGACAGCCTTGACACACGAAACATTCTAGTGCGTTTGCTAAAAATAATTAAAAATGTTAATTGAAAATTGACGTAGTTTTTTATCGGTGGATTTGTGAGATTATATTATTACGATTATAAATCGGCTTCTTGTGTAAGACGAGATCGCAATAACTTGTGCAATGGTGGTTTTTTTTTCCTCGAATGTTAGTATTATTTAAGATCTTCCAATAATTCGAGTATTGTGTATTCGAGATCACGACAACACCGAGCATGTAACTTTGATGCGAAGATTGTTGCTATTAATATGGCTACATAATATGTGGTCGATATTGAGTAATTTAATAAAGTTCGCTCCGCTCATTGCTTCACCTCCGGCAATAAGAAATGCGCAAGTAATACAAAACTTAAAAATGCATTACCTACTTGTTTCTATTAATTATTTTATTTATTTATTTATTTATTTAAGAACATGGAGGACTTACAGCTAACAAACACAGACAAAAAGGAAACAATAGTCACCAGAGAGCCAATTACAAATCCTCACGTATAGACTTAGGATAAGTACTAATTTTTATGTGAGCACAATAAGAACAAAATATAAAAATAAATGCATCGTCTCAATTAAAAATAACAGAAACAATACTTATGACACTGCTACTTGAAAAATTTGAGGCTTAGGCACCTTCTGGCCGAATTCACACTAGTTTTGAATGGATCAAAATCATATTCCTTGCATATATCATTGAAACTACTGCTTGCGCGCACAATATAACTATTCTGCCTGTAATTCGAAGATGAATGAGGTACACGTATGGGTGGATTAAAACGAAGTGCTTTACTAGGCACATTAAAATAAAATTTTGACAGTAATTCAGGGACATCAATATTGTTATTTAGGATTTTCAGCAAGAATAAACAGTCTGCAATTTTACGTCGATCTACCAGTGGTAGCAGGTGATACTTCTTACAGAGTCGAAGATAACAGGTTGACTGATATGGAATCTTTTGATGATAGCAAAGATATTTTATGGACCGTCTTTGGATGTTTTCAATGCGGTCAATATATTTATGATAACGTGGATTCCATATCTGAGACGCATACTCTAGCTGACTCCTTACAAAAGTGCAATATAGTATTTTTAATGTTTTAGCATCAGTAAAACACTTAGAAAGACGTATTATGAACCCAAGCAATTTAGAGGCTTTTTTAACAATTGCATCAATGTGTGTGTCAAAAACTAACTTACTGTCTTGATGGACGCCCAAGTCACGAATAGTGTTGCACCTTGGCAAGATCTGGCCCGCCAAGGTATAAGAAGTGGCTAGGACTACACGTTTTCTAGTGTACGTGATCACTGAACACTTGGACGGGTTGAGATCAAGTTTATTAGCACGACAATACTCTTCAAGCCTATACAAGTCAGCCTGCAGTGCAAGTCTATCATCGAGCGCTGAAATTGCGGCAAAGATTTTCATGTCATCAGCAAAGCATAGGAGTTTGGATGAATGGAGGCACCGATCGATGTCGTTCACATAGACTAGAAATAATAACGGGCCGAGCAATGAGCCCTGAGGCACTCCGCTGGGGACATTTACCCAGCTAGACATATAATTATTGAGTACCACTGCTTGTGACCTGTTATCAATGTACGAAGAGAACCACCTCAAGAGGTCTCCACGGATGCCCATGTAGGTTAGCTTCTTTATCAGGATATCATGGTCTATCCGATCAAATTCCTTACTATAATCTGTGTAAACCACATCGACCTGCTTACCACTATCCATAGCATCCGTAATGAAATTATTAAATAAAATCAAGTTGGAAGTGGTGGACCGTCCTTTCAAAAATCCGTGCTGAAAGGAACTGAACGAGCTAGCAAGGGCGGAATATAACTGGTTGTAGACAATCCTCTCAAAAACTTTAGCTATAATGCACAGCTTGGATATAGGCCTATAATTAGTAATCTCGGTTTTAGACCCCTTCTTGTGCACGGGTGTAATAAAAGCAGATTTCCATACTTTGGGGACAACACCTTGAGTCAAAGACTTGGAAAACAAAAGTGAAATAGGTAGGGCGATGAAAGGCGCGCATTTAATCAAAAATTGAGAAGATATGTTATCAGGGCCAGCACCTTTAGTTGGATCCAAGCTACGAAGTAAACTGGTCACAACATCAACATTCACTTCAATATGACAGATGTCAGATGAATACGTACTCACACGGGACTGACTGACTGACTATTTTATTTTGCGTTTTTTTGGACGTACAGAACGCACACTAGAAACGTGTCTTCTTGCCGTTATAAAGCCATGTGAATAAATATCTATTCTTAGTAAACTGCTTTAAATCTCACAAGGTAAGAATGATAAATAAATTGGGATAAGGGCAGGAGAATCAATCAATCAATCAATCATTATTTATTTGTGAACACAGGTATTACAATAAGGTCTTAAGTATATATTTGGTCGGGCTCTATGTCCTACTAATAAAATTGGTGTACAAATATTAGTTTTTTTCAGTAATAAGTCTGAATCTATACAATACAAAGTCACGTTCGAGTAAATATAATGTCAATTAAATGTTTTCATTTCCAGTTCCATAATACCCTCGGATATTCACACAATTGAGATTGACCTAAATGTTTTAGTTAAATTAATAAGTCAAATTGATCCGTTTAAATCTGCTGGTCCGGACCACTTATCACCTAAATTGCTGCTTGGATGTGCTAAAACCATCGCCTTGCCAGTATCTCTTTTGTTCAAAAAATCGCTATCTTTAACTTCTGTTCCCCAAATCTGGAAGTCGGCCTTTATAACTCAGGCACATAAAAAGGGGCACAAAAATGAAATAATTAATTACAGACCTATTTCAAAACTAAAGCTTTATTAGCTAAAGTTTTTGAGAGGGTTATTTATGACCAAGTTTATGCAGCACTGAGTCAATCTTTTAGCCCCTCTCAGCACGGTTTTCTTGAGGGTCGCTCAACTGTATCAAGCCTGGCCTTGCTCAATGACTTTTTAACTGACAGAATGGATGATGGGGCACAGGTCGATGTTGTTTACACGGACTACAGTAAGGCTTTCGATAGAATCGACCACACAACATTCTTAAAACCAAGCTTTTCAATAATGGTATCAGAGGAGATTTACTATGTTGGTTTACCTCATACCTTGAAAATAGATCTCAAGCTGTCGTTAACAGTAACTACACGTCGAGCTGGGTTTCAGCTTCCAGTGGTGTTCCTCAAGGTTCCTTAATGGGTCCGTTACTTTTTATTATTTATGTTGTCGATATCGACTCGTGTTTCCACAACTCAAATTTACTATGTTTCGCTGATTATATGAAGATTTTCTCAGCAATATCATCAGATAACGACATGAATGCTCTTCAGAGTGACCTGGCGCGATTAGATGAGTATTGTCTAATTAATAAACTAGATTTGAACCCTGCTAAATGTTCAGTAGTCTCATTTAACAGGAAACGCGGCCCTCTCCCCACAACGTATATACTTAAAGGGCAGCTATTACAGGATGTGACGGTGTACGTGACCTAGGTGTTTTTCACGACTCTAAACTCTTATTTAACGTGCACATTGAGCAAATAGTAGCAAAAGCTTCGAAGTCACTGGGTTTTGTGATGACACTCGCTGGGTGTTTCAAGAAGGCCAAAACCCTTAAGATTCTCTATTGCTCCTTTGTCAGAAGTCATCTTGAATATGCGTCACAAATTTGGAACCCGTGTTATGGCAAATACATAAATCGTATTGAGAGTATCCAAAAAAGATTTATTCGTTTTCTTTGTTTTCGGCTACGGGTACCATATCATTCTGATAATTACTTAAATCTCTGCAAGAAGTTCCATTTACAGCCACTTTCAGATCGTCGCCAACTTGCAGATTGCACTTTTCTTTTAAAAATCCTAAATAACGAAATTGGCTGTCCTGATCTCCTGCACAAATTGCATTTCAATGTACCCCAGAGATCAGTTAGATTTAATCCACCTATCTTCATTTCTTTTTCCACATCCAATTATAGGCAAAACTCATACATGGTGCGAGCGAGCAAGAACTATAATATTCTATGTAAAGAGTTCTCTTTTGACCTTTTTACTACCAAACCCCATTCTGCACGCACTCAGCTGAATCGGCTCGGCTCGGCTGAATGCCAACTTTTTTAACAGCGCGTAGTGCTTTATTTTTTAGTTTAATTTTTCCCAATGTCATTAAAGCCTAACATGGCGTCTGAATGTATTTAGTGCTTATTGCTTATTTTAATTCTTTTTATTTGTATTTTTATCGTGCTTGCTACTTAGTGATCCTTAGTTTTCTACTAATTTAACCGTTTCTACTCGTGAGAACCTGTAATTGGCTCTGTGTCGCTTATACAATTGTTATTAATTTGGTTCAGCTGTTGGTTCTCCTACTTACAAATAAATCAATAAATATATATATGATGATGAGTTTCGGAGACAGACAACGGAACTCTTCAATAAATGCCAGCAAAACACACCGCGATTGCTGCTATCGCTTATGTATGCATTTTTTACGCAATCACACAACATAACATTACGCCTATACCTTCTGAAGGGGTCCGCAGATGTGTTCAATATACCACGGTACACCCTCATTTCTGCCAAAGGTGTTATTGGGGTAGGTACCTCTAATCTTGTAAGTATATAATTATGAATTTGTGTGGGGTAGGTACAACTAAAAAATGAATAAAAACTTTTGTCCGGCACCAGCCGGTGGTTGCGGAAGGATCGTACGTTCCCACGACCCTCGGCGTAAGTGTGAGATGGAACACCGGGGTGGTTTTTAGTCAGTAAGCGTCTGACAGACCCCTCCGCCCCCCCAGGGCGGAGGACATCTATGAGGATTTTCTAACTAGGGAAAAAAAAGAGGCTTGGCTCTACATGATAACTTTTTAACAGTGAAAGCTTTATCTCACATAAAGCTTTCACTCCTCATAGATTTCTTCCGCCCTGGGGGGGCGGAGGGGTCTGTCAGACGCTTACTGACTAAAAACCATCCCGGTTTTCCATCCATTTCCATTCTTGGAAATCTTCTTTACATGAAATGTTTTTGGTGGGTAACATATTCATCGCACGGAACCCTCTCCACGCGAGTTTAACTAGCACTTATATTTTTTAGTGGTGGTGTTTTATTTTTTATTTTTTAGGTACTTTCAAAATCATCTAAAAATAAGTGTACCACAAAAAAAGGAAACTTACCCCTGAATACTGCAAAAAACGTCACAAGCACTAGAAAGAACAAAATCTTCCCCATTTGTATCTTTGTTAACTAATTTGTAATCAATCCTTCACCGCTTTTTATTCTTTTCTTTATTTTATGAATAAATGGGCAACGGTGTGGGGCTTCCTCGTGCTTATATTAGATGTAGGATAACTGTTTTTGTCCCCAATAAATAAAATTGTTGTTAATGATATGAGCGTTACTAATAAAATGACGATCTTTTTTGTTCCGATTACTCGTTATGCGCGTCATTATAATAATAGATATTCATATTAATTATACAGCATGTTGTATCCAATCAAATTTTTCATGTACTTATGTATTAGAATACCCGCTCGTCCACCCCCCTCCGCATGTGCGGTGAAGACCGTACGCGTACACGTATGAGTTCGCAAAAAAAAAGTATAAATAAATATATTTTTTTTTTATTTAAAGAATTCCTTGTGATACAAGAAGATTCTTCACCCAGTCCTGAGATTTATTAGGCATAGCTGCAACCCCGCGGTCTCACCCGCATAAGTCTCGATCCAGTAGCAATATCAGGATAAAAAGTATTCTATGTCCTAATCCAGGTCATTGTCTGCCCCTGCCAAATTTCATTAAAATCCGTTCAGTCGTTTTAGCGTGAAAGCGAAACAAACAAACATACAAAAAATCAAATCTTTTCTCAGTTTTCTCTGTCACAGAATCTATGTATAGTTGAGAATCGAACTTACAACCACAGATTCGGAAAGAATTCGTGAAACCGCAAAGCTAATTGCTTTGTCCAAAGTTGATTAAAATAATCGTTCTTATATGTCATAATTGACTACTTCGCTCTATAGTCAATGTTTAAGTCGATGAGGGTATTCTCTCTACTACCGAGTTTTTGGCTAGAGTTTTTGTTATTTTTGTTGTCTTTTTATTGTTATTGTTTTTTTTATTTTGTGGCGTGAATGCTGTGTTTTTTCTTCTCTTTGGTTGTGAATGCTGTGTACGCACGGCTACACATCAAGCTATACATAACCAGTATAAGCTGACTTCTGATTGTAAGAAAAACCTATACAATGCGAGGTCAACTAAAACTGGAAATGTATAGCTTGATGTGTAGCCGTGTGTACGTCTGTAATTGACGTAAACACTAGTCCATGTCTATAATAAATAAAGGTATAGCGTGATGATATTCATTAATTTAAAAGGTTAAAATATCTATAACAATGTGCAATATTCTAACCTTTTAGCTCATCTTTTTACAATTTGATGCAAACTGTAGAAGAAACATACGAACATAATGTCAGTAGGGACTGGTTATCTCTTTGCTGCCATGGCTTGTTTTAATTTAATTTACTATTTGAATTGTTGTTTTTTTACTTTTCATTGCGGACGCTTTTAACGTTCTACATCGTTCTCAAATGCATAATTATTAACATGAATGATGTAACCAATACTTTGTAACCATATTATTTTGATTTAAAAGAGTGTCCATGGAGTTTCTTGCCCGTTCTTCTCTATAGGTACCTACTACGCTTTGGAATGGGCAACTAGCTTCATCTTTCTGACTGACAATTCAAAAGTGCCTGTAATTGGTTTATTTGAAATGAATACTTTGAGTTTGAGTTTGAATGCAATATTACTCATCCTCATAGCAAATAGCGTGATAATTTTTAGCCTACAGACTGACCAGACTTAAAGGGAATATATATCTATGAAAAAAGACAGAATCTATTGAAAAATAGAACATTAGGCTGCCTCGTTGGTGTAGTGCTCGCAAGCGCTACTGTCGACCATGAGGTCCTGGGTTTGATTCCCAGGTCGGGCAAAGGATTATTGAGTTTAGCCATCAGGAATTTCCCAGTAGCAGCCCAGACTCTGGATTTGTGCCCGGTTGATGAAACTAGGTTCTATTGCATGGGTCTTAAACATAACTGGGGAAATGTGGGTGAAATATAGGTACACCTCTGCCTTAACATTCGGAGATTGCAAGCGTGATGTTATGTTAAGTGTGGGCTGAACTATTCCAAGTGTGTGAACACTAATCCAATAGTTATTACAGTTATCTGTTATCGTAGTGTGATTCTAGCTGCATGTACAGATGCCAACACACCAAGCTACTACAATCTGTCAAATTTCTTTAATAGATTTTCAACTTTATATCTAAAGTATTAAGGTCCAAGGTTGATTGGGAAAATTTTACAGTTTCGGGTAGCTTGACCTGCTGGCGTCTGTACAATATGGCCGGTGAATCATGGTCGGTCTGAACATAGGTTCTCTGAACTTTCGCGTTTATTTATTCTCTCACTCACACTCGCCTCATGTCACCATTTGGTTCCTAAATAATGATATTGCGCAGCCTTCTGCGCCAAGTTCAGACCGGCAATGATTCATCAACCTTAGGGCTGATTTTTCAATCCTCTGATAACTTTATTCGAGGAATAATTTTGTAATTTTGACAGTTATTTCATACAAAAACAGTCAAACGTCAATTTTATTTGGTATTAAAAATCTTAGAACAAGTTAGAAATACTGCGGAATAAGTTGCTAAAAACTAGAATTATACAACATAATGTAGGTATGTTATACAACAAATATTTAATTGCTCGCTTTTTAAACACCATGTGTGCAATAAACTTCTCGAACCTAACACTCGAAAATTTATCTTCGAGTACATTGATACGTAGGTACGTATCGCTCTAAATATTATGTTGATAAAAGTAAAAACCCTTTTTCACAGATATACACGATAAGGAAACACCTAAAGGTTCGGACCTTGATGCTCGTTTTCACCTACACTATATGACATCTAAATAAAAGCGCACAGTGTTATTTTCAACCCTCGACTTAGCGCCGAGAGTTGAAATTCTAACAGCGCAATAATATTAAGGCCATAAAGGTGACACTAACTTATTGAAAACGGTCTTTAGAGGTGTAGCGGCATCTACACTGCCACAAGAATTGCGCCGGAAACTGACATCACGCAAAATCTTGCATCGTGCAAGCAGAGTTTACCGCGCAACAAAGACATTACATTATTTACATAACAATCTATTTGCCGTGCAACTAGCATTTAAACAACGTCCCGACATCAATCGTCAGGCAGTTGCCCACCAGACTCGACACCCGTCTGGTCGGAGAATCCTCGCTTTTTTATGGAGGACTATATTTGCCGCGCGGTTTCACCCGCATAAGTTTCGATCCCGTGGGAATATCAGGATAAAAAATATCCTATGTGTTAATTCTGGTTATAAAAAATGTGTGTATCAAATTTCATCCAAAACCGTTCAGTAGTTTTTTCCTGAAAGAGTAACAAACCTCCATCCATCCATCCATCCATCCATACAAACTTTTGCGTTTATAATATTAATATAATATAGTAGGAAGTAGGAAACGGCGTTATAATGAACTCATTAAATGTAGTATTAGACGCATTGGCTGAATATCATTTAGGACGCTAGTTGAACGGCGCCGTTGAGGAAAAGGCTAGGCAGCTTACTGAAAGGCTAATTAGACTAGTTGCCGGCGACAGATCCAAGTAATTTGCCTAGCTGTTTTATTGAATAGCTGAATATGATTCAGGCTGATAGTTGAACGGCATCGTAGTTTTCTTTTCGTGTCGCTGGCACGACTGTATTTTAAATCTTGTTTTCCCAAAACTTTGCCACTTCCATAGCATTGTCGGTTGGAGCGCAGTTTAGTAAAATGGCTAGTTTGTTAACTGAAAGGCTAATAAAGTTAGTTGGCTGCTACAATATACATAGTGGTCTTATAAAACATTTATTAGTCAAAAAATCTACCCATTGTGCTTTCACACGTATTTTGCACTACTCCGAGTTCAGTTTCACGTGAAAGTCGGGAAATGGCAAACATCAACAAAATACCCATCAAAAGTCCATCTTGAAACAATGCTACTTTCGCCAACCATTTAACACACAATCTAAAAGGCAAGTCAATAGAAGATGTAAGTGGAGTGTCATGCGACTTTGTGCCATGGGTGCACCAACTGTAAACTATCACCATGAGCTGCCCTGCATATCATACCAATGATTATGGTAGACCCTGGATATCATGTCATCGTGATATATCGTCAATTGGCGGTGTCAATTGGGGTGTTGGCGGTACTCCGTGGCTCGGAACGCACGTTATGCCGTTGGTCTTGCGCCTGATCTCTCTCCGATTGTGTCCATCGGCCTATTTTATTTATTTATTTATCCATTTATTTCAGGCATCAAGGCCCATAAAAACACATACAATACAATATTAATATAACTTAAAAATACTATAAATACATACAACATTATAATTACACTAAAAAACTAACGCACACGAAGTGTCTGCGTCGTGTGCACACACATACGACGCAGACACTTGTGTCGTGTGTCGTGTGTGTGTGTTGTCGTGCCTATGAAAGTGAGGGATCAGGGAGTGCACCTGTGTCTGCGCATGTAGAACCGCCAATTACCATTTCTACGATATACGTAGAAGAAGATTATCATTACACAGCACCAATTACCAGTAAGTTATTAGAGCTTGTTTTGCAATAGCAAAATATAAAACTGAGATCCTTTTTTGTCTAGACTGGTCTAGTAGATCGCGAGGTTGAGCTTGTATGACGTAGATAGCCTCATAAAAAACAGGAGCCAGGATTGATTGAATTAGATGGTTTGAATTACTTGATAACGCAGTGAATAAAATAATCAATGATTCACTGGTGATCGTCTTACTAGTCCTTTAGAGACCAGCCGATCGATTCTGTAAAATTCTCACCGTGAAAAGTTAGGTGAAGTGAGCTTAGAGTGAGCTGTCAATAATGTCAATCCCTAGCATTAGTTGGAATGACAGCTCACTCCACGCTCACTTCACCTAAGTTTTCACGGTGAGATAGTTACAGAATCGCACTGCTGCTTGTAATTATAGAAGGCTTTGGCAAATGCTGTAGTCAATTCTAAATGGCTCTAAATCGAAATGTGAACCGTTTAACTGCAGAAAAAAGCAGTAGCTCTTGCAGCGAGATCAAGAGTTCTGGAGGCTGCAACTCCTGTCCAAAACCAACCAGGTCCTTGAAGAAAGAGGTACACCGCGTTTCACCAATTCTTTGTATGTCAGGCATAAAAACATGCATAATTTCGTTTATTATGACCTCGTGGAAGTCAAAACTATAGAATTTAGTGATGAGAAGACTGTATTCGGCCAAAGTACGCAGTTGCCAACCGGCTTAGTGCCCAAATTAGCCCCGAGGGTTCCAAGTTACAATCAACAAACCTTTTGAAATGCAAGTGCTCCCCCGACTTGTCCGTGACTTTTTAAATTTCTTGTCTTTTAACTGAAAGGGCAACACTGCTCCTGTGGGATGTCACGGCAGAAAACCTCCACGTGTGCCCGGGGACTGGGGTTCCTTTCTGGATACGTCTAGGGGAAGACCAGTGTTCGGGCCGGTACATCCTGGGGTGCGGGCAGCGATTTCCCATTGGGATTATTTCCCAGTGGGATTTCGCTGTCCGCATGCTAATGTTCTGCCAAGAGGATCGCCCCACACAGGTCGCTCTGAGTAGCAGAGCAACAACTGTGGGGGGTCAGAGCGGGCCCGGTGTGCACTTACCCTGCCGCCGGGCAGGCAGGAGGGGCAACCCTTCTGCCACTGCTGCCAATCTCGTAGCCCCGGAGACAGTTAAGGTCATGTCTCTGGCTGTTGAAGGGGGTCGAGGGTCTTGGCTTAACCGCCCGGACCGCGAGGAAGATTAACCTCTATAAAAAATTCCCCAAACCTCCAAGCGGCGGCGCACCGTGAGGGAGGTTGTAAGCTTGGCTAATGGGTAGCTTGATTTAGTCGCTAGTGCGGACCACTTATTTTTGAGCAAGTAAAACATGTTTAGTACTCGTGGGAACAATATGGCAAATTTAATAAACCAAACCACAGAAGAGATGGGGAGTGATGCGGGGTCGGAGTCCGACGCCGCATCTGGAGGCGCGAGCACGGGAGGCTCAGAGAGCCCCTGTCGTGCCAAGGAGGTGGCCGCTGCGAAGAAGAGCAAGCGGCCAAGGTCAGGGGACAGCCAGAGGTCGTCCTCCGACGAAGAGCTGGCCTCGGCTCGGAAGATCCCCACCAGTAGGCGGGGTGGAGTCCGAGAGCGAGGCAAGGGGAGGGGGCTCACGGCCCGCGAGGCAGCCGAATTTTCGGAGGGGCCCTCGGGCGACGAGGCGGATGCGGTTGGCGCCCCCAACCCCGAGGAGGACGGCAAACCTCGGTTTGCGGCGGTCGTGGAGGCCGCGATACGGGACGTGGCCCTGAAGAAGCTGCAGGCTTCGAAAAACAGGGCCATAGTCTCGGCGACGGCCTCCATTATGGCGGCAGCGGAGGCGGCCAACTACACCGGCCCTTCGGCCGGCGAAGTGGCCGAATTACGGGCGCAGGTGGCCCGCCTGACGAACGCCACGGAGCTTCTCCACAAGGAGAACGAGAGGCTCCGGGCAGACCTGGCCGGCCTGCGGGTCACCGGGGGCGCGCAGGCGAAAAGCCAGCCCGACCCGGAGGAGAACCAGGTCCTCAGCCTGGTTCGGCGGGAGCTGGCGGCCTTCCAGGCGCGGTTTTCCGCCCTGGAGGGCATAGTACTGCGCCCCACCCTGGCGGGGAGAACGGCCCCGGGGCCGAAGGCGGCCTCGTACGCGGCCGCTGCGGCAGCTGCCGCCCCTAAATCCGGGCCGTCTCGGGCCCAGGCGTCGGCCAAACCGGCGTCAGCCAAACCGGCGCCGGCCAGACCGGCGTCGGCAGGTGGAGCCCCGGCACAGGCCCAGAGGAGGGGAAAAACGGCGCGGGAGGCGAAGGCCCCACAGCCAACGCCCCGCCCGCAAAACCCTCCCACTTCTCCCGCGACCGACGCCGAATGGCAGGTGGTCGGGGAGAAGAAGAAGGCGGCCAAAGCGGCCAGAAAGAAGGCGCAAAGGCGGCGCCGCAAAGAGCGAGCCGTAGCGGCTAGGCTTCGCGCCCTGAAGACCGCGGCTGTAGTGATAACGCTACAGCCGGACGCGGTCAAGAGGGGCGTGACCTACGGCGACGTGCTCACAAAGGCGAGGGCGACGGTGGACCTCCGGGAGCTGGGGATCACCGGGGGCCTCCGGCACAGGGTGACCGCCACTGGCGCCCGCATGCTGGAGATCCCCGGGGCTGCTAGCGGCCCCACCGCTGACGCCCTAGCTGAAAAGCTAAGGGCGTCCCTTGATGCGGAGGAGGCTCGGGTGTCCAGGCCCGTCAAGTGCGCAGATATGCGCATCTCGGGCCTGGATGACTCCGTAACGGAGGGGGAGGTGGTGGCCGCCGTCGTCAGGACGGGCGGGTGTCTGGCCGAGCAGGTGAAGGCCGGCACCATACGGCCAGACTCCACGGGCATGCGTACCCTAGTGGTAAGCTGCCCCGTGACGGCGGCCAAAACGATTGTGGAGGGCCGAAGGCTCCTGGTGGGCTGGGTTTCAGCGCAGGTAAAACTGCTGGAACCCAAGCCTCTGAGGTGCTACCGATGCCATGTGGGGCACCACGTTGGCGTCCAGTGCACCTCGGAGGTAGACCGCAGCACACTGTGCTTCCGCTGCGGTCAGCCCGGACACAAGGCCGGCTCGTGCGACGCCGCGCCGCACTGCATCGCATGTGCGGCAGCTGGCAAGCCGGCCGATCACCGGGCGGGGAGCAAACCCTGCGCTCCGCCCACCGGAGCGAAGTGGAAGGGCAGGCCCTCTGCCGCCGTCGCCACCGCCACCGTCGCCGCCGCCGCCGCCGCCGCCGCCGCCGCTGCCATCTCTGGCGAGGGGCCCTCACAGGGGGCCCGGGAGGGGGCTGAAATGGAGGAGTAATGGCTCCTCCATTACGCCTCCTCCAGGCGAACATCAACCACTGCGCCTGCGCTCAGGACCTGTTGCTCCAGAGCGTGGCGCAGTGGTCGATTAACATCGCCGTGGTCGCTGAGCCGTACTTTGTCCCGCCCAGGGATGACTGGGTGGAGGACCTGAGCGGCTCAGTGGCCATAATTTCGTCGGCCGCCGCCGGCACCCCGTCCCTCGAATGCGTCACGAAGGGACAGGGGTGCGTAGCAGCACGGTTCGGAGAGATTGTAGTAGTGGGAGTGTACTTCCCTCCGAGCCGAACTCTCGCCGAGTTCCACAACTCTTTAATAGAGTTGAGTGTCGTCGTCGCCGGAAGCCATCCCTTCCCCGTTCTAGTGCTCGGGGACTTCAACGCCAAGAATTTGGCCTGGGGTTCCCGTTGCACGGATGTGCGGGGCAGGATGGTGGAGGACTGGGCTCTGGAAACAGGCCTGGTCGTCCTAAATCGGGGCTCTGTTCCCACGTGTGTGCGGATGCGGGGGGAGTCGGTGGTGGACATCTCGTTCGCCAGCCCCGCTCTGTCACAGCGTGTCATTGACTGGCGCGTCATGGAGGAGGTGGAGACCTACTCCGATCACCGGTATATCCGGTTCGACGTCTCCACCCAGACCTCTAGCGCGCTGGTCCGACAGGCCCCGAGTGGTCCGCGGTGGGCGCTGAAGCAGCTGGACCGGGAGCTCCTCCTGGAAGCCTCGATCGTGCAGGCCTGGGTGTCATCACCGGACAGGCCTGCCGATATCGACGATGAGGCGGAGTGGTTCCGGGAGGCCATGTCCGACATTTGTGACGTGGCAATGCCCCGAGTCCGGCCGGGACGCGCCCGGCGTCGGGTGTACTGGTGGTCGCAGGAGTTAGGGTCGCTACGCAAGGCGTGCGTCGACGCGCGACACCGGTACACCAGGCACCGCAGGCTCCGCATTCGCCCTCCGGATGCGGAAGCCACGGAGGCGGAGCTGTACGAGGGGTACAGAGCGGCGAAGACCGCCCTCCGAGAGGCTGTCCGGCGGGCCAAGGATATGGCCCGCGAGGAGATGGTGGAGACTCTGAACAGAGATCCGTGGGGGCGCCCTTATAAAATGGTGCGGAATAAACTCCGCACCTGGGCCCCCCCGCTGACGCAGAGTCTCCGCCCCCAGCTGGTGGAGGAGGTGGTGAGCACTCTGTTCCCCTCACGGGGGGTGCACACACCCCCGCCCATGGCTCCGCCAATTGCGGTGCCCGAAGCGGACCACGCGGACGACGACGACATCCCTGAAGTGACCGGGGTAGAACTGAGAGTGGCGGTAGGAAGGCTGAAGGCCAAAAATACCGCCCCAGGACCCGACGGCTTGCCAGGTAAAGCCTGGGTCCTGGCCTCGAGGGCTCTCGGGCCTCGACTGGAGGCGCTCTTAAGCGCATGTTTGGAGAGAGGCCAGTTCCCGCTTCGTTGGAAGACGGGGAAGCTGGTCCTCATTCGGAAGCCAGGGCGCCCAGCGGACTCTCCGTCCGCATACCGGCCCATCGTGCTGCTCGACGAGGTGGGCAAGCTCTTTGAGAGAGTAATTGTAAACCGCCTCGTCGGGCACATGGTGAGGACGGGGCCGGATCTTGCGGACAGCCAGTTTGGCTTCCGCAAGGGGCGCTCGACGGTGGACGCCATCATGCGCGTGAGAGCCCTCACGACGGGGGACGCGGTGTCCCGGGGTGGGGTCGTCGTGGCGGTGTCACTCGACATCGCCAACGCGTTCAACACCCTGCCCTGGAGCTGCATTGTGGAGGCACTCCGGTATCACCGAGTGCCGCCCTACCTCCGTCGAATAGTCGAGGCGTATCTGACGGACAGAGCCGTCAGCTACCCCGGTCGCGATGGGGAGTGGAACCGGCGAGAGATGTCGTGCGGTGTCCCGCAGGGATCGGTTGTGGGGCCGTTCCTGTGGGACATCGGCTACGACTGGGTGCTGCGGGCCGACCTCCCTGATGGCGTCAGCGTGGTTTGCTACGCTGACGACACGCTGGTCCTGGCGCAGGGGAGGTCGCATCAGGCGGCGGCCGACGCGATGACACGCGGGGTTGCGATAGTCGTGGAGAGGATCCGGCAGTTGGGTCTCGAGGTGGCATTGCACAAGTCCGAGGCCATGACGTTTCATGGGCCCCGAAACGCGCCACCACCGGGATCCCAACTAACGGCAGGAGGGGTTCACATCGGCATCGAGACGACGATGAAGTACCTGGGTCTCGTCCTCGACAGCCGGTGGAACTTCGTCGAGCACTTCCGACGTTTGGCCCCCAAACTGGAACGGGCTGGGGCCGCCTTCAAGCGGCTCTTGCCCAACCTGGGGGGGCCAAACGCCTCCTGCCGGAGGCTTTACGCGGGGGTCGTGCGGTCCATGGCCATATACGGGGCCCCGGTGTGGGCGCGTTCACTGCGGCGGCGAGCCGCCCACTACCTGAACGCGCCCCAGAAGGTGGTAGCCGTAAGGCTAATCCGGGGCTACCGCACGATCTCGCGCGAGGCGGCAAGCCTCCTTGCCGGACTGCCGCCATGGGATCTGGAGGCGATAGTCCTCGCGCGCCTGTATGAGTGGCGCGCGGAGGCACTACGCCGGGGGGAAAGTCCGCTCCCGCGGCAAATTGCTGCGGAGCGGACGGACCTCCGGCTCGATCTCATGGCGACATGGAAAGAGCGACTGTCGCAACCCAGCGCAGGGCACGCCGCGATAGCGGCGATAAGACCCCTCTTTGAGGAGTGGCTAGAGAGGCGCCACGGCGCCCTCACCTACCGCCTGACGCAGGTCCTCACCGGACACGGAAGTTTCGGGAGGTTCCTGCACATGATCAGGCGGGAGGAAACGCCCGGGTGTCACCATTGCCAGGATCGCCCAGAGGACACGGTGGAGCACACGGTGGAGGTCTGCCCCGCTTGGGCGGAGCACCGCCGTGTCCTCGTGGAGGCGATCGGCAGCGGCGGCGGCCTCTCACGCCCGGACCTGGTGCAAGCCATGGTCCGGAGCGAGAGGGAGTGGGAGGCAGTCGCCTCCTTCTGCGAAGCAGTCATGCTAGCGAAGGAGGTGGCGGGACGGATGAGGGAGAGAGCCTCCCGTCCAAGCCGCCGCGGGAGACGCCCCGGGCGTCGGGAGTCGAGAGACGACTACCGGCCACCGTAGGCGCGGGCCTGCGGGCGGAGAGCAATGGGTAGCTCACCGCCCGATCAGGACCAGGCCCGTGCCGGACGGCGCGTAAGTGTTCCACGCGCGCCTCAAAGAGATGTCAGCATAACGAGGGGCCCCTCAGGGCCGAAGCCTGCCGGGGCAGCGGGATTGTCCGAAAGGGTTACCGCTGCCCCGGAACATAAAGGGCGAAGGAAGGAACATGGGTGGGTTTTAGTCAGTAAGAGTCTGACACTCCCTTCTCCCTTGATGATTTCCCATCCCAAAAAAAAAAAAAAAAAAAAAAAAAAAATGTATTATAAAATGTTTTGTAAAAAAAACAAAAAGCTGTTGTAAATCTATGTCGGATTTTTGCACTTGCGTGTATTTTGCTGGGGTACCTAGTTGATCGTATTTATTTCTGTATACACATAATAAAATAGTAACGAAGTCAAAACAGTACAGACGCCAGCACCTCAAGCTACTAGAATCTGTCAAATTTCTTTAATAGATTTTCAACTTTATCGTTAAAGCATTAAGGTTCAAGGTTGATTGGAAAAAACTTGACAGTTTCGGGTAGCTTGACCTGCTGGCGTCTGTACAAACATTTAATATTTTTGAAAAAAAAAGTAATTGCTACGAAGAGTGGCAACGAGTCTGATGCCGAAAATTAGATAAATACCGATAGTTATTAGAATGTTTGTCCGTTTGTCTGTTTGTCTGATTGTGTGTTCTGGATTGGCGCAAAAACGGCTGAACGGATTTGGATGAAATTTTGCACACAGATAGTTTATAACCTGGATCAATACATACTTTGATCCTGGTAGTACGTCCCGTTGGATATTTTCCGAGAGCTATGCGGGTGAAGCCGCGAGTAAAAGCTAGTTTGTGATAAGGCAGATGAATGCGTCCGTTCAATGGATGCCGTAAAGCCAGGTTTTCACTACCCTACCGAGCGAACATTTTGTTTTAAGCAAATGTTTACTGTTCTGCTGATGTTCGCTCAAAACAGAAAACATCTGTTTTTACTACAACGAGAAAACGAACACTAGTTCTAAACAAAAGTTCGTACTGAACAGTCATTTCTCCTGCTCCTGCACCAGAACACTGCAACTGAGGTTTAGATCTTTTACGCCGAAAAGAAGCTATTACAATTCAATCTTGATATTTAAACGCCCTTAACGGCAAAACATAGAGGTCTCTGTACCTATTCTATTTCAAACACCTATTTTTACACCTATGTTTTACAAATAAAAACTTTGCGTTTGACTTTCTTTTTGTTTTCCAATAATGTGCGTCTCATAATATCGGCTATGCATTTTAAAACATCGCGCATCATTTTTATTGAGTTATTTTTGTAACCTTTACTTTGCGGGTCCCATAAATAAGCATGGATGGTAGGGTTCAAACCAAGAAAAAACTTTGCAACTAAAATCAAGGTAAAGCTTTTTCTTAATTCCACTCCATGTTCGCATAGAATATAAAAAAGATGAGACAATAACCGAGCACGACCAACGTCGAGCGAATGCATTGAGTTCCTGCTTGCTTTACTTGCTCGCTCAGAACTGTTCAGAACGCTTAGTGAAAACGCAGCTTTACAGTTTCTGAGCCTTAAACCGAGGCCAGACACAATTATTACCTAGACAGCATTGATGGGTGGCATGTGGCATGGGTATCATAATCAACCTATAATGTTCCCACTGCTGGGACACAGGCCTCCTCTCTGAGAGAGGGAGCAGGCTGCAATCCACCACGCGGGCCCAGTACGGATTGGTGGCACGGGTATGGGAAGTTTGAACACATTATTTTGCACTTTGTTATTCCAAATCCACTTGAAACAAACATGACTTGTTTAAACTTTGAAGCCTTCACAGCATGTTGGGGTTAAACGTATTAACTTATTTAAAAGTAAATAGGAAGTTTGTCAGTGATTCGTTTGATGATTCGGAACGCCAGCGCCAAGCGGCGCTCTACAGTCTAGCTTGGGTTCGTGCGAATCAACGAGGGCGCTAGAACAAGGCTGGAGAGCGGTCTTCTTGACCATTGGGCTTCGTAGGGACAACATTTGCTCAGAAACTGTCTCGCGTTCCGTATCAAGTTGTGTCGTGTACCTACAGTGTGTGATTAATTAGTTCGTGAAATTACTTTTTTTTTAATGATATAAACTAGTGCTTGACTGCGATCCCACCTGATGGAAAGCAGTGATGCAATCGTTGATGGTAAAGCGCATTAATTTATTATGAGCCTATTCACTCTAGCCTTGAAGACACTTAAATTATAATCGGACGGGAAAACCGCCGCAGGCAAATTGTTCCAGTCCTTCGATGTTCGCGGTATAAACGACGAGGCGAAACGCTTCGTCCGGATCGTAGCAGTGTCAACAACGTAAGGGTAGAAACTCGCCATACGACGGGTTGTCCGATGATGGAACGGTGATGGTGGAATTAAGTCATGTAATTCCCGCACACACTCTCCAGAATGCATCCTGTAGAATACCGAATGGCTGGCTACCCTACGCCTGTGCTCCAGGCTTTGTAGATTGGTCTTAACCAAATCTGGATCACCAGTTAGCCTCTTCGCACGCCTCTCCACTAAGTCCGAAGCTGCTAGATGGCATTTTGCACCACCAGCCCATATGTGGCTGCGGTACTCCACACACGATCGGACCTGCGCTTTGTATAACATTAGAACCTGCCCCGGTGTGAAGTACCGCCGGACCTTTGCAAGAACGCCAAGTTTCCTAGCAGCCATCTTGGCTTTGGACTCAATGAACCGCCCAAAGTTTAGGTTTGAGGAAATTTCAACTCCCAAGAGCTGAAGGCGGTCGGTGCACTCAAGGATACATTCTGAAAAGCAGGACCCAAGCTGAACGGGTTCCTTTAGAATTTTGATTTGAACTGTAAACAGTTTTTCCATTGAGCAATAACCAACCGTACCGCTTTATTTTATATACGGAACATGCTAAATAATAAAAACGTTGAAAGAAAAAGAAAGAATCTCATTTATTTAGAAAAAAAAACTTGTAAACAGTACACAGAAACAAAAATGAGAACTGAAATGATATATATATATTTTTTTTAATAGTTTACTTTGCCCCACACTAGCAATTACTCCTGTAACGTTGGTGCGTTTACAAAAATTTAAACTCACATACACAAACAGCCAGATCCGGAACAACTACCTGTAGGCAATACAAATATTTGTTCCGTGCGGGAATCGAACCCGCGACACGCAGCGCAGCAGTCGATCGCTCAGCCACTGCGCCAACCGTGTCGTCAATTTACGAACATAGTGTGTGTCTCACGGCTGCGCCAAAATGTCTATTTCAGCCGTAGATATCCGAATTTCAGCAGTAATGCCAGACAGTTGGCTTTGAATTTTAATATACAGAAAGATCTGGATCTTTTACAATTTACATCTTTGCTGTTTCACAATTATAAACACTACACTAACCTTATAAAAATACTTTATCCCACTTATATAAAAAGCTGCGCCCCGCGGTTTTCACCCGCATAAGTTTCGATCCCGTGGTAATATCGAGATAAAACGTACCCTATATGTTAATCCTGGTTGTAAACCATCTGTGTGCCAAATCTCATCCAAATCCGTTCAGTAGTTTTTGCGTGAAAGAGTAACAAACATCCATCCATCCATCCATCCATACAAACTTTCACGTTTATAATATTATACCTATAGTAGGGTAAAAAGTAAGTCTAACTTAAAAATCTATTGATTAATTAATCAGCCTGTTTCATTACTTCACTATAATAAAAAAGGAACATTAAAAGATAGTATTTAAATCGTTTCATTTATTTAAAACGATTTAAACGACTTATTTTTTTCAAAAACTCTGAAATTATTATATTATTATTATTCCATGAAGTAGCTTTGTTTTTAATCTTAAAACGATAGCTGGATAGATAGCCAAATCACTGTTTAAAATAGAAAAAAGTTGATAATTATTATGCCGGCTGCGATCAGAGAAATGGTCGTTGTTGGTTTCGCTGAGGCATTACATAGATCTTTGGTACATATGTTACATTTATTTATGGTTCCACTTGACCCAACTATGTCGCGACATGTGTCCATAGATTCTTCTGCTTCTTCTGGAGCGTAGTAGCAGTCCCGGTGAAAGTTCGTTACACCATTTTCTGAAATCCAATAGGAAAAACAGTGAAATTAGGTTGGCGGTAGGTACTCATAGTTTTTTAATAATTGCTAGTGATAATAAGTAGGTAAATGCATGCTTGGTCAAAGGACTGATGGATAAATGATAAGCCATTCTCCTAGCAGCTACTGCCAAAAAATTTCGTAGTGAAATTACGAATTTTTTTAAATGACTATATTTTAAAAATTACCGTCATAAACTATTTCGATACATTGAGGTTCTGATTCTGACACTTCATCTGCCCTAAACTGCAGCAACGATCGTGTTCCTCGGTAAGATCTCTGAAAAAAAGACGGTCATTTTAATTAAACTTTTTAGTTATTATTGACCACAAAAACATTTTACTTTTTTCGTATCTACATAGTGAAATATGGTGCGACTTCATCTGCCTTTCGGTCACACCTGCTCATTTCAGGGTCTTCTAACTATAATACTTTCAACTTAAAATTGGGAATAATCCTACTATATTATATATTATATTTATATTTTCATATTTTATATGTATATATATATATATAATATTATAAACGTGAAAGTTTGTATGGATCGATGGATGGATGGATGTTTGTTACTCTTTCACGCAAAAACTACTGAACGGATTTGGATGAAATTTGGCACAGAGATGATTTATAACCAGGATTAACATATAGGATACTTTTTATCCCGATGTTCCCACGGGACCGAAACTTCTGCGGGTGAAACGGAGAGCAGCTAGTTTTAAATAAAGTTCCAACACTAACTCGATAAGCTATAAGGTCATACGGGATATCTGGAAGGGCTTAATTTGCACATTATATATTTTTTTAAAGTAAATGAGTAAATGCGCAATTTGCACTTGAGTGACGATTTACACAATTTTCTCCAGGAGGTCAATATGAAGTGGAGCCTACCGGGAGCGAAAGCGGCGCGCGAGCGATCAAGGGTCACACCTAGGTGTTTGACTTCCTTCCCCCAAGGGATCGCCTTGCCATACATAGTGATCGGACTGGAAATTATAAAACATTATTTCATTTTCATGCTAACCTCTGATTCAGGGCTCGAGCTTGGCCCCGATGGATCAGGGTTCGAGCTGGGCGTCGATGGATCAGTGGTCGAGCTAGGCGTCGATGGATCAGGGCTCGAGCTGAGCGTCGATGGATCAGTGGTCGACCTAGGCGTCGATGGATCAGGACTCGAGCTAGACGTCGATGAATCAGGGCTCGAGCTAGGCGTCGATAGATCAGGACTCGAGCTGGGCGTCGATGGATCAGGACTCAAGCTGGGTATCGATGGATCAGGGGTCGAGCTGGGCGTCGATGGATCAGGACTCAAGCTGGGTATCGATGGATCAGGGCTCGAGCTAGGCGTCGATGGACCAGGGGTCGAGCTAGGCGTCGAGGGATCAGGACTCGAGCTGGGCGTCGATGGATCAGTGGTCAAGCTAGGCGTCGATGGATCAGGACTCGAGCTGGGCGTCGATGAATCAGGGCTCGAGCTAGGCGTCGATGGATTAGGACTCGAGCTGGGCGTCGATGGATCAGGGGTCGAGCTGGGCGTCGAAGGATCAGGACTCAAGCTGGGTATTGATGGATCAGGGCTCGAGCTAGGTGTCGATGGACCAGGGGTCGAGCTAGGCGTCGATGGATCAGGACTCGAGCTAGGCGTCGATGAATCAGGGCTCGAGCTAGGCGTCGATAGATCAGGACTCGAGCTGGGCGTCGATGGATCAGGACTCGAGCTTGGCGTCGATGGATCAGGACTCGAGCTGGGCGTCGATGGATCAGGACTCGAGCTTGGCGTCGATGGATCAGTGGTCAAGCTAGGCGTCGATGGATCAGGACTCGAGCTGGGCGTCGATGAATCAGGGCTCAAGCTAGGCGTCGATGGATTAGGACTCGAGCTGTGCGTCGATGGATCAGGGGTCGAGCTGGGCGTCGAAGGATCAGGACTCAAGCTGGGTATTGATGGATCAGGGCTCGAGCTAGGTGTCGATGGACCAGGGGTCGAGCTAGGCGTCGATGGATCAGGACTCGAGCTAGGCGTCGATGGATCAGGGGTCGAGCTGGGCGTCGATGGATCAGGGCTCGAGCTTGGCGTCGATGGATCAGGGCTCGAGCTGGGCGTCGATGGATCAGGGCTCGAATTAGGCGTTGGGGTGGTTCTAGGACATGTTACTACGTAGGTTGAGTTCACTGTAGGACAGTCCTTACACACGTAACATTGTCGCGCCTTTGCTGAAAATTATTAGAAATCTAAAGTCACCTTTATATATTGGTTAAATTATAAATAGTGTAGTTTTTACTAAAATATACAAATAATCAATAAAAATTAAGCATTTACAATCCATGGACATGTTTAAAGTTTGACAGTCGTTTCGGGTAGTTAGAAGCCTGAACAACCAGTTTTATCGAGGGGTATCGTGTAACTGGGTTGTATAGGTTAGATAGGAAATTCAATTGCTTCCAGTTATACTGGAAGCCGACCCCAATATAGTTAGCATAAAGCTGGGCAGATTATGAACATGTTTACGAGTTTACAAACTATCAATTGATTGCACAAACATTTATAAATATTTGTCAAAACGTGTTGCAATGCAATAAGGATAATAAATAGGGATGAGCGATAATCATAATTGGATACCTACATAAGAGAGATAATGATTCCTGTAATTTATTGCACGTTATCTGTTAAGTACCCATGTACTGTAAGTAGATATTACAAAAACTGGCAATAGGCTGCTTATGGTGTAAAGGCTTATCTCAGAAGAATAACGATACATAACGCCTAAATTCCCCGAAGGGATAGGCAGATGTATTTATCACTTATATTCTCGCCAGTTAGATAGGGAGACGGCAGCCAGGGTACTAGACCAGACTGCGATGTACTACGGAAACATTGTTAATGAGAACAGGAATAGTAGGTACCTACATAATTATGAAAAATTATACAACGTACAGTTTTCATCGATTTCTACCCATGGAACAGCTTTACAAATTGTAAAATTGAAAATTCTATTGAGTGACCCGTTTCGCACCTTAAGTTATTTTCTTCCAATTTTTAAAGCTGCAAATGCGTCTGCGCAGTACCTTTTTATACCTATGTAAGAAATTTGAAATGTAGGTACTTTTTTTTTTTTCTGTTGGGAAATCATCAAATGACCCCTCCCGCTCTGGGTGGAGCGGAAGGGAGTGTCAGACTCTTACTGATTAAAACCCACCCATGTTCCTTCCTTCGCCCTTTATGATCCGGGGTAGCGGTAACCCTTTCGGACAATCCCGCTGACCCAAATGTAGGTACTTATGTAAGGACTGCTACTGCTATCTTCACCAGTATTTACTAATAACACCAGGCACCAGTACTTCATAATAGTTTTGTACGGGTAAGGTACAGACGCCAGCACATCAAGCTACTATAATCTGTCAAATTTCTTTAATAGATTTTCAACTTTATCGTTAAAGCATCAAGGTTCAAGGTTGACTGGGAAAATTTGACAGTTTCGGGTAGCTTGACCTGCTGGCGTCTGTACATTACAAATGATAAACTGATTTGAGTATAACACTTATGTATTGAAAGTTAGAAAATTCACAAACACCCAGAATTTATAAATGAACGAGACGCGGCGAATGAGTCCTTTGCTTTTATCCAAACGTTGCTGAGCAACTACTGATCGCTAACTCAAATATGTATAGGTATTTAATTCATTCAAATTTATTTCAAATAGAATGCATATGTACGGGTTTACTCGGACTATCGGTGTTTGAACTGAAAATATTAGAGCCATAGATACAGTCAGCAGAAAAATTGGTCGATCGCTGTCTAAGGTTTCCGAAGAGAAAAGTTATGAATGAAATCTTTCAAATTATTACTTTTTTTTTTGTGGAAATTAATGAGTATTTACTTTCGAAACTTAAATATTTTGCCTAAGTCAATCGATTTTTTTTATTCCATTTAAACTACATATACAAATACCGACGATGAGTAAAATTAATAAAGTTTTTATATAAAAAGTAAATGAAACTAGGTCCGAAAGACCTAAAATTATAGTATGAAAAATTAACTAGCACCACAATTATAAAATACAGGCGTAAAGACGGTGGGTGCCTGAGGATGGACGGTGCCGCCGAGGCCGGCTCAGGAAGAGGTGGCGAGACGATCTAGACGCTTACTGCCAGGATTGGATCGACGTGACTCTAGACAGGGATGCCTGGAAGGATTTGGGGTAGGCCTTTGCTCAGCATTGGGACAGTGGCGCCGATTCCCTTGTTCACAAACTAAACTAAATTTAAGTTCAGTGCATCTTTTTCTTTAACTAAACTAATATTTTATCTTCTGTCCTTTTCTTAATGAAAGAGAAAGAAAAAGATGCACTGAACTTAAATTTAGTTTATTTTGTGAACAAGGGAATCGGCGCCACTGTATGCTAAATAAAAAAAAATAGACAAACCGTGCTTTATCAAAAACCTCACTAAACTTATAATTAAAAATTGACTTATCAAAACAGATATACCTACAATTAATAGACACAACAACAATTGTGGGGGCTTGAGGCTTGGAATTGAGGGACTTGTGGCTAAGTAATAACAGCCGCACGGGTCGATCGATCAGGTTAAGCTACGCTTGCCGCGGTTGGTCCGTGGATTGGTGATGCCTTGGTGGTGGTGCTTTGGAAAGCACGCTAAGCCGTTGGTCCCGGCTGTCATTCGTGAATCTTTGAGATTCGTTACGGGTCGTTAGTAGCCCAAAAGTCTGACAACCTGTCTTACAAAGGGGTATTGGAGTAACTGGATTGTGGAGGTTAGATAGACAGTCGCTTCATGTAAACTACTGGTATTCAGCTGCATCCAGTTAGACTGGAAGCCGATCCCATTTGTTGTAATTTTTTGTATTTTTCTAACAAAAAATTTTTTTTTTGTTTTCTTTTTTTTTTAATCAAACGAAATGCCTAATTTGTAACAAAGATAGGTAAGTAAATAAAAGAAAACATACCTGTGATAACAGCACAAACAATCACCAAAGAGAGAATATATACTTTAGCCATTTTATAATATTCTGGTTATAATGTTCTGAACGTGTACTACAAGTACTGACTATCAGTGTATTGTGATTACTTTTATATCAAATGAGACACACAATGATAATATTATACAGGTGGTTGTGACAAAGAACTGGGCTAAGCGTGCGCTTGCGGGACTCCCCAGATTAATTAAACCTTACTCTATTACTAATAGCTACAAAACTTGCAAGATAAGACTATAATGTTTACTCAGTAATGTTTAACTTCAGCGCGAGAAAATGCGAGGGCTAATAAACTTATGTCATGCGTGCTTCTTAGCCGTCATCTCCATCATAATTTCAATCTGGAATCACGCTCTGCTGGATATAGGGTCTCCTTTCCTCTCTGCCATACTTCTCGGTTCAGAACCCGTCCTCATGCAAGTGTTTCCAACTACTTTGACGATGTCGTCAAGCGCAACGCACTTTTGTATATCCCCAGGTTTCTTTAGTATTTACCGCCTCGTTGATTCAGTGGCTGCAAGTGCGACTGTTGACAGTAGGGGGTCCTGGGGGTTTACTCCGAACCGGTATCGGCCGAATGTTCGGCCGTTTCCTGCTACGAAGTTACTATTTAGTTCGGTCGGTCCCGATCCTACACTCCTGCACTCTTTCAAATATTGACTATGGTCCCGACCCAACTGAGGCCGATCCAAACTTTTTACGCATTTTTCAATAATATTCGGTTCGGCCATGTGTCGGTCCGATCCGATCATTCGCACTTTGCACTTCGTAGTAGACCCCTGGATTCTAAGCCGGACAAAGTGTTTTTTTGAGTTTCCACTAGCAACTTGAATCCTGAAATCCGGGTAATGGCATACTGCTCGCTCCCTATTACCTAGGAAT
Organism: Apamea monoglypha; assembly: GCA_911387795.2. Taxonomy (NCBI): domain Eukaryota; kingdom Metazoa; phylum Arthropoda; class Insecta; order Lepidoptera; family Noctuidae; genus Apamea; species Apamea monoglypha. Next base: position 10,964,122 of record OU426932.1, read on the forward strand.
GAAACTCTTGCAAATACAGGCGTGGTGATACGTTTACGTTTATATTATGAATTAGTATTAAAATTAATTCGATAAACTTTTCAAACACCATATACATAATTACAAGTGTCCAACTTAAACATTATCATTGAGTTCTTGATGTTGGTGATTCACAATAGCGATAAACGTGATCTATAAATCAGAACATATATCCTTTTAATCTCTTTAAGATATCTCGAGACCTAGACTATGGGAGGCCTATGGGCCCTGCCTGATCAATGTTTTATATATACATGGACATGGCAGGGGTGACTTGCATATTCAATAATGGGCTCCCGAAAACCGTACCTAGCTCATAGTGACTTAACGAGAACGGGGCAACATATCCTGAGGAACGAAATATAAAGTTCCTTATGCGGTCTGTAACTTTGACACCAAGTATACGTTGTTATATAACCCGTTTGCAGGCTCAAAGTGCGGACTTTTGACGCTTTGTAAGAGACCATGTTTGCAGTCCATCGATGAGGGTGCGAAGAATGCACATATCCTGTGTGTACATGTTATTTACAGAAAATGTTTGTGATACCAGTTGTAAAAGCCTTGATATATTAATACTTTATCATGATATACAAAAGAAGCTGTGGCTTCTCAAATATGACCAAGACCTTTTGTTACTCAATTAGAATATTGAAGTATTACCTCGATATCATATAACACTCGAGCTTGATCCTAAACACCTTTAGACATCTTTAAGAATCGACTCAATGAGAAACGAGGTAGAGAGAATAATTCTACCAGCTGACTTTGAGCCTGCAAAAACGGTCTTGGAGGGCCATCTACTGCCATAGCCCACGCACCTTTGTCTAAACTATGGTACTATGGTCTACCTTATGGTAAAAGTTCGGGAACCACTCGTAAACCATCTACAATTCCAGGTAGGCCGCTACAAAAACAGCTTAATCCAAGACCTCATTGTTGTATCGAGCTGTGTCGTAGCATTCCAGAACGATTATAAGATCTCACGGATCTGGGGATCGAAATCAGGACCGCGCTTGCAACCGGTAGACCAACAGGCATTAGTTTATGTCCTGTAGAATTTCCAAGGTCGTGAGAACCAGGATCTTGTTATGTTGAGGTTTTTTGGTACGGGCCTATATGAATTTTGCTGTGCCCTTTCATCATCACAACACAATCCTTCCCTGTCTAGTTAAATTGATGGTATCGTCATCACTATCAGCCTATAGCAGTCCACTGCCAGACATAGTCCTCTCCAATTGCACGCTATTGAACTCGATCCTCAGCAGATGATCGAATGTCTCATAGAAAAGCTCATGTTTCGCAAAGGTAAGGCTAAGGCCTTACCTTAATATCTATTATTATCAATAATACCTTCTGTTTGCCAAACACTAGTTAAAGCACATTACCAGCACCCTAATTGCGTAACATTTTCTTTCACAATCCGAAGGATTTTAAAGGAAATTCTTAATCCATTGCTTTATTATTAGCCAGTGATGTCCCACTGTAGGGCAAAGGCCTCCCTACTCTCTTTCCACTTCTCCCTGTTCAAAGTTGCAAAGGACCAGTTCTTGCTGAAGGAGTCCAGCTCATCTTGCTTTATATATGTTTGAAAAATTGGTCTACTCGACAACGTAAATAACGCGATGAATGTTCTCAAATTGTCACGCAACTACCCCGCAGGCAGAGTAATCATTAATTAGTTCCTTGTATGCAAAAGAAGGGCCCACACGCATCTGGGCCCAATATCGACTCAAATGAAATGGAATCGGGTTAGAAAATTCAGTAATTTTCAGTGATTATATCTAAAACAGGTATATACAGTCACGAGCACTAATATATCAACACAACAATGAAATACGACACATTGCAAACACCTATGGGTTCGAAAATACTACGAGATGTTCGTCGCGACATAAAATTTTATTAAAAATTTAAGGAGTAAATCTCTTTTCAATAAAGCCTAGTGTATGCATACTTATGCTAGTGACTGTAATGACGACGTTTGGTTCTTGAATAAAAGAAAAACATGTTTTTTTTTCAAATTTTATTAAAAATACATACATACACGTTAAAAGGACGGCCTTTAACTATACATAAATACATAAATGCTTAATCAATGTCTCGTTAACAATGTGTGAATTGATCACATAAAACTTTAAGCTATACATGTAATAACCGTTGTAGCTTGAAGATTGTATTATTAATATGTGTCATGCAAAAAAAGTTTTTATTCCACAATAGTGTTTGCTATATTTAGTACACAAGGTGAACTTTATAAATAAATACACCATCTTTTAAAAACATGTGTCTTATTTTATAGTTTCTTTTAAAAGTTAATCTACTTAACAATTCCCAGGTACAGATTATTTTTATTGCTATCAACACTAACAATATATTGGTTACATAATTACTTTTGGTACATAACGGTGTCAGTGTTAATTTATAAGACACAACGTGTTTCAGCCACGTTATTATACCCTATCTTAGATACAACACTAAATAAACAGACAAAGCAAATAAACAATCGATTGGACGGTCTGATGTTAATTTTAAAGGCATTTTCGGCGTGATCAATGAACAGACACTGCTTATGGAGTGTAAAAAATACTGTAAACGTTGAAATCGAGATTGTTTTGGCACCCCATTTTTAACAATTGCAAGCGGTACACTCAAGGCGCCTAAGCTAGACCAAATTGTTCACTTGCTTTGAAGTCTGATAGATATTATTGCTTGCAGAACAAGTATGAAGCGATGAGAGCTAGAGTGGCGAGTGGGAGAGAGAAGGACAGCGATGTGGCTGCGTTGCAGTTGTCCTTGTCGCACACGCTGCAGTGCTTGATCTTCCTGCTGGGGTCGGAGTTGGGTAGTTTGGAAGAGCTGTTCTCCAGGGAGCGACAAGTGTGGTTGATGTCGGCGGGGTTGGCATCCAGGCACGTGCGGACTACGGCTCCAGTCTCTGTAATAGAGCAAAAGACACCGCTTTAGTCGAAGGCCATGGCATAGACAAAAATACAAATAGCTTTCAAATTCGTCGAGATTAGAAATCAGACAGACGCCAATTGTTATTCCTAAATGGAAACTTAACAAAATTCATTCCTACTTGGTGTGAACAGACCTAACGTTGTACCGTCAGCTGAAACCGCTCTTCTGTCGACCCATTTCACACGTTCACGTTGCTGGGACGGACGTACGGGTAGGCATCATAGTTAGCAAGAACGTGTCAATAGCCGTGGGCCATTCATTCACTAAGGGAAGTTGCGTGAATTCTCGGGAGACAACAGCCGCGTTATATTTTATTGCCTTTTGAATGCTATGGTATAACTAAACTATGACTAAAGCTATGGCTTTAGTCATCCATTAGTTCAAAAGATCGACAATTCACACTCTACCCAAACCTAGAACGCTAGTAAAACAACTTAGGAAAGTAGGTAATATTGTAAAATACTCACGCATCACGATTTTGTGACAATATCTGGGTGCACCGACCACGCTGCCGAACACTTCACCGGGAAGCACACTGCGTAGGTACAGCGTGTTGTAGTTGATCGAATCTTGGGTCATGCAGTCCTAGAACAGATATAATGGAAGCGGTTAATCAAACCACACAGGCACGTCTTATACTTATAAAGGATAACTTATTATGTTAGTTTCACCGCCATTGTACAATCTAACAAAGACTTTGGTATACAGGCATAAAATGTATGTATCCATTACACTGGCCATATTTTACCCGTGAACGAATGATGTCATACTCGACTTCTTAGCACACTCACAATATTATAACAAAGTATTTGCAAGTTACCGCCTGTATACAAATCTCTATGTTCGACTGTACGCACGGCTACACATCAAGCTATACAAAACCAGTATAAGCTGCCTTCTGATTGTACGAAAAACCTATACAATACGAGGTCAGCTAAAACTGGAAATGCATAGCTTGATGTGTAGCCGTGTGTACACGCTTGCATAACATCAATGTTACTTTTATGGTGAAGTTTATCTTTCTGCCCTTATATCAATTTATTTGGGGCGGATACCTACAATCAAACAATATTCTATGATCTATTTATAATCCACTAAGTGTGCCTCGCCCAGACACGATTTATTTACCATTTCTTCAAGGTGTGGCTCCTTTTAATTGACCGTTGCCAGGCCCTTAGTACACGGCACAGTTTCTTTACGGTACGGCATGTTATCCACGCCGTAAATAAATCGTGAGACCTTGTATATGACACGGTTCTATAATATAAAGCGTCGTCTTCATGCCGTAGCCACCGTGTTGTCACAAACTTCCATAGCGATCCATACAACACTGACGTCCGTGCCTACATACGGCGAATAAACTGTTGTTTTTCACGACAAAAAAATCGTGTGTGTACAGACGCCAGCAGGTCAAGCTACCCGAAACTGTCAAATTTTCCCAATCAACCTTGAACCTTAATGCTTTAGTGATAAAGTTGAAAATCTATTAAAGAAATTTGACAGATTGTAGTAACTTGATGTGCTGGCGTCCGTACAAAGGGCCACGATTCTTAAAGTTAGGCCCTTCCATATATACCCATCCATACTAATAATAAAGCTGTAGAGTTTGTTTGAAAGTGCTAATTTCAGGAAGTACCAGTCGATTTAAAAAAAAAAAACATTTGATAGCCCAGTCCTTAAGGAAGGCCATGGGCTATTTAACTTCCCGCTCGAACTCTTAGGAGCTGAGCAAAAATAAAAATAAAAATAAGAAAGAACGCTAAGCGAAACGAAATACGAGCAATAGCGCGGGCAGGCGATGCAATACGACGGGGTTCGGGGGAACAGGAAATTTTACACGGACGAAGTCGAAGTACTTCGTTGGGCCTGGTAAGAACCACATTGTTTATTTCTACACATTGTCTTGCTAAAAAGGGATTTATTTTTGTAATATCGTAATGTTATAATAAATGAAGTATTTACTTAGGATTTTCTATAAAATCATTTGGCTTTCCACATAATTTACATTGAAGAACGCGCAAGATATAAAAATGTTGTTCATATATAGATCGAGTTTGGTAGCAGTCGTCTCGCCTGGCTAGCTTACACTTATTATAATTTAGATAACCTCGTCCAAATCTGGCCCCGTTGAATCACGTCTATTCTTAGTCCTGCTCGATACTGTCTAATTCAACAGTAAAGTAACAGTTTTGGGTTCGATTGCCTTGTATTTGCAAAGTCCTGTAGGTTCCTTTGCCAAATAAAACAATAATTTCAAATAAATTATAACCCATATATACATATGGATTTGTTAAAGTTAAAATTAATCAATAAAAAAATCACCCTGTGTTGTCCCAATGCAGGGCTAAGGCCTGTTTTTTCTTTTCAAATGTTAGAATAATAAAAATTAATTAACCTAATTAAATCCTTAAAAGTAAAAAAGGATGTAATGGAATTTCATATAACACGCCCTGTATTCTCCGAAGAGTTAGATACCATCGAGGTTTTAGTTACGCCAGTTTTGTAGCTAAAAGGGGGTAAGCGGTGAGCATATTGATACTAGACGGGCACAAACCAAGACTGGGCTGCTGCTGCAAAAAAAAATTGATAGCAAAACCCAATCGCCGGAATAGATCCACCTGGGTTCTATTCAGCAGTAGCATTTGCAACCACTAGATACAGGCTATGCAGGGTGACATGGACATCGAGGCGCAAACTATAATCATGAATTCACAGTTGATAACCAAAAAAAAAAATCCACTGTTTCATAGAAAAATGCAATACTCACGCAGTCAAAATGTATGGAACTGTATTTATTTATTTTTTTGATAACTGGCGAAAAGATTCTACGCCCGGTTGTTCAGAATCATGTACTGAATCCATGGTCACAGGTTGCGCGTCGATGTCTCTACCTGTATTATTTAACTTACCACCAAATGCCTTGTGCTTTTGAAGGGATCGCCGCAAGCCGGGTCTTGCTCGGAATTACATTGGTAACAATGTAAGCAGGATCCTGAAAAGGAAAGAACAAATTTGTTAAAATAACAGTGATCATGAAGAGACTAATAAGGGTTTCTGAGGACCAACCGGAGTTTGTCTACTACACTAGACGCTTATGAGTGTGCGACTATGTGCGTGCGTAGATTTGTAATGTAACCACAAATTTCTCCCGCAGTCAATGTAACTAATTTAATAAATAAACAATGTTTTATAGATAATAGTAAAAATTCAGTTTATGTGTTATGATTATAACATAATTTTCTAATTGGGGTCTTTGGTGGTGTGCGTTAATTCTGGGACATGTTGTATAATATAACTCAATAAGATATGTCAGATATTGAGATTTTATCTTAGGACTTGAAGAAACCTTGCAATACCTCACCATCATCTGCTAGCCTTTTCCCACCTATGTTGGGGTCGGCTTCCAGTCTAACCGGATGCAGCTGAATACCAATATTTTACATGGAGCGACTGCCTATCTGACCTCCACAAACCAACTACTTGGTAATACGAAAAACCCTTGCAATAGCCGTTCTATTTACTACCCTTTACTCTCAAGTAATGCACTTGAGAGTAAATCTTCTTGGAAATCTTTGTTTTTAAAGAAAATATCTTGTAACTCAATTACGCAGGTGCCATGCGTCGTTTATTATGGGTAATTACAAAATCTTATGAAACAATACAAAGCATGAGTAGTTCCACAGAAATAATGATTACTAATGCTGGATCGTAAAATAACTAGTCAACGGTAATAAATGAAGATTCTCATGGTCCCCGCTCGATGCGGCAGTCATAAAATGCGTTATGTCATGTGTACGTGTATGAGTAGAAAATGTCCTCTAATCTGCTAATACTAAGTCAAAAATAACATTCATCTACGATCATCAAGCGATTGTGTCAAATTTTCCTTGAGTTTTCATTATAACTGACATAGGACCATATTTAGTATTATGCCATACATGGTCCTATCTTCAGATCCGTCTGATCTACCGTTACTGTCTCAAGATCGATCAACTATGACGGCCAGAGCATTATTACTTGAAGCAAATGGTAAGCACTAAACAATTTCATCGTTTTGTATCAGAAGAGAGATATAGAAAGAGAGACACAGCCAAGTCTAAGAAGCAATATCCAATTCTAGAAATAAAAATAACACGGCAATTAATCCTCCTATCAACCGTGATGATTAATCCAGAAGTCATTGTAGTGGAACAACGACCCAAGTACAAGATTCGACATTCACAGGCATGTAAGGGGCTCATAAAATTGATCTAGTATAGCACAAACCAGGGGAGCGAAGGGAAAACTTTTTATTGCTGTGATATGAAAACTTATCTATTCTATTGAACGAGGCAAACAGATCAATAAGTTAACGATAGTTTTATATTATTTGGTACCTACAGATATTCCTACGCGTGATGTATCTAGTCCCAAATGTATTTAGGTCAGCTTCTAGACTAGGTGAACTAACTAGATGCGGCTAAATGTCAGCGTTTTAGGCGAATCGACTCAATTCAGACGTAACCCAATTTCTATGAGATGACCAATATACTCTGTGTCACGTTATGAGGTATAGAAATGTTTTATGACCTCCGTAAAATTAATTGTAAAAAACCACAATAGAAACAGGGGAAAGTGGTAAATGTATCGTATCGGCCGAATTTTTGGCCTTTTCCTGCTACGAAGTTACTATTTGGTTCGGTCGGTCCCGATCCTACACTCCTACACTCTTTCGGATATTGACTATGGTTCCGACCCAACTGAGCCGATCCAAACTTTTTTCGCATTTTTCAATAATATTCGGTTCAGCCATGTGTCGGTCCGATCCGATCATTCGAATGTGTCACTTCGGAGTAGACCTCCAGCATACACCGACCACCACCGTCATTGATTAAGGAAAACATCGTGCGGAAAGCTTGACTTATAGTTAATATAAGTCTGAAATCGCCAAACTGTCTTGAGCAGGCATGGTGATCAATGCTCGTGCCTTTTCTGTATGAGAAGTGGCCTTTGCCCTGAAGTGGGAAAATAATAGGCTGGTATTATATATCTACAATGATCATCTGTTCGAGGTACTCGTACATCCATAATGGCTGTTATTTGTGTTGCTATCAGTAAACGTATGCTTCACAAAAATATGATATTTAACTAGAGCTTATCTTACTTTTAACTTGTACTTACTATTTTAAAGAAACTTCATTGTATCTTTAATTTTTTATTTATTTTAACGATGTACAAATTGCCTTAGTTTTCTAAATCAGAATATTATACATAACTGCTTGCTGTGATCGCAGTACGGGCAGTAAAAAATGTAGTAGGTGCATATCAGACCCTGTTATCGATTCGAATATCGGCCACCTAACAAATTACTTCCTTGCGTATGCCAATTATGATTAGCAGTGATTAAAGAATTTCATCACTTTCGTGCTGTGAGTAGAACGCCGATAATTTAGGGCGGGGTTGCTATTAATAGTCGTTCTATTTAACAAAGCATACGTAACGGTTATTTTCGTAACGGTTGTGTCAAACAAGAGGTTAGGTATGTTGTTGCTGAAGAAAATCATGTTTTGTTAGTAAAAAATCACGGCTACTTATTGGAAATTATTTCGATTATCTTGTTAATCAAAATCTTAAAATTTTTTTTTTTTTTCTTTGTGTGTTCAAATGTTTATTTTTCTACGATGGCCTTCTGCCCTCCGAACAGAAGAAAAATGGACGTTACAAATAAAAAACAAGCGTGGACATAATATTATTACAACAAGTCATTGTACTAGGGTTTAGAAGTATTTCAAAACATGTGCATAGTCACAAATGTTTGTTTGATGGATTTTGTAGGCGTCTAAGCTGCTACAAAATTTCTTTGAGTACTCTTACACTAGGTATTTAGAGTATTAAGGTACTATTCAGGAATATGAGACTTAATGGTGCAATTTCATAATTATATGCAATTTCGAAGAGAAATGAAAAAATAAAACATACTCGATCCGCAGGTTCTGCATTTCAACTGCAGCTCTTCTATAAAAGCAGTAATGCATCAGACTTGCTTAGAAATAATTGCAATTTGACAGTTGCCGTTTGAAGATCACAGAATTCGAAATTCGAATCATAGCTACAAACCGCCACAAAGTTATTTGGCGCGTGGGCAAAATTGGAACTAATGCCGCCATTTTATTTTTTTAATATAATATTTCATAAAACAAATTGCACAAAAATTTACCAACTGCACCCCCTATCTACGTCATGCGCGCCAAAAGATCCTGGTAGGGTAGTAGTACCTATACATAGCTATCAGAATCTTTTGGCGCTCTTCTTCGCTTTTCAATCTTCTATCTAACAGGGGGCACTGTTGGTTAACATTTGCGCAATTGTTTTGTGAAATGTATAGAAATAACAAGATGGCAGCGTTAGTTCCGATTTTGGGCGCTCTCCAAAAGATTCTTGAACAGCTAGAGTTTCGGCTTGCCGATTGTCGAAAATCGAGGATCAAAATTGCGCAGCACCTTACAGGATTCAATTTATTCGGCCAACAATACGTAAGAGTAGCCGGTGTGAGAACTACATATGTGCGTCAGTTTTAAACTATTCAGTTTAGTGGCTGGAATAATATCGTCGCGATTGTCTGAGGTTAAGAGGGCATCCATTAGTCACCACTCACATCCAAGAGATTAGTTAAACAGCAAATTGGATTCACTTACGGTGGTTAGTGCGTTCACACCCACCTAGAGTGTAATGTGCCTGTGACTTGCTGGACACATTGGACAGTTACCTATCTTATTTTGTACCTACTCATACAACTGTCATTGCCCTATGACCTTTGTAGTAGATTAATTTAACCTAGCATAACTAACAAAGGACAGTTTCTCTGGGCTATTTATTTGAGCTACAAATGAACACGCAGTCTAAGAGATACAGAAATTAATCAAACAATTATATTTCCGTTTTTCACTTTCGTCTTTCCACCAGTAAATGGGTTGTGGAGGTCAGATAAACAGTCAAATACATGTAAAATACTGGTATTCAGCTGTATCCGGTTAGACTGGAAGCCGACCCCAACTAATTGGGAAAAGGCTATTCTCCATTCGGAATAAGATTAGACATTTAAACAAACCATTTCAACCGTCCGTTCAACCGATTTTGACTTATATTGCGTTGGTGGCAAGACAAATGGCAGCTGCAGTAAATAGTTGGTATTGAAACCAGTGTTTTGCTTTTAATGCCATCCTTGCCTACGGAATAGAATTTAAAATCGGTTGAACGGACTGTAAAACAGGTTTGTTTAAATGTCTAATCTTAAAATATTAATTAAAATACCATTGGATTAGTTTTGAATTGTTTTATAATTACTAATCGAAGCAGTAAGTACCTATAGGTAATCGGTCGTTGAGATCATATACCCAGAAAGCGACGATAATATTTTCATACTTTTATGAGGCAAGACTAACAATACTGGAATGTGAACAGTGTGTTTTTTTAAACAAACTTCATAGAGAGCTTCTAGAATTACTGTTTTTCGCATCAGAAACACTCTTGGCCCACGTTCGCTTGGACGTAAAAATATCGCGCACTGGATTTTCAACTTTCGGTGTTAAGCCGAGCATTGAGAACCCAACAGCCGGCATTCTAGCGCGTCAAAAAAATACACTGTTGGATTTTCAACTCTCGGCGCTAAGCAATGCGTTGAAAATCCTGTGCGCAAAACAAATCGCCGCGGAAAAAACCAAAGCCCAGGTACGCACGGGCGAATTTTTCTGCCATCAAATTAACCATAACCAGAATTGTTAAACCCTTAATATCACAAACACAGTAGTAGTCAATGGTTGTTAACCAAAAAAAACATACTTCCCAGTGTAACATCACAATTACAAGCAAACTAGAAAATGTGGTCACTAGTAGTACCCACATACTAGGTACCATTCATTCTGGTGATGTCATGCAACGCCATTTATATAATAAGGCCATGAGCACACGGTTCACCTTGGAAAAAACGAGTTTTTTTGTTCTCGAAGGCAAAACGATACTTTTTTACACATTTGTTTGCAAACAATGGTTTTATTTGATGAAAACTGGGAGTTATACCTACCTACTCTAGTAGGTAGTGTTTTTAGTTCGTATTTTATGTAAAACTATAAAATTCCTGCTCATAAAGCAAGCTCTAAACAAGTGTGTGTAGCTTTAAAAAGCTGAATTTCACATTTACAATATCTATTTGTAGCACATCAAGTTTTAAAAATAGGTCGGCTTTGCCTACATACTTAGTGGGAGTAGTATTTGATATAGAAAATATTCAAATTCTTGCTCATATTAAGTATTATTTATAAGCTCTAAAGAAGTGTGTAGGTACCTTTAAAAAGCTGAATGTCACATTTACAATATATGTATATTTGAAGCACGAGGGGCTTGTGGCTAAGTAATAGCAGCCGCACGGGTCGATCGATTAGGTTAAGCTGCGCTAGCCGCGGTTGGTCCGTGGATGGGTGACCATCTACACATACCAAGACCCCTTCGTGCCTCGGAAAGCACGATGGTCCCGGCTGTCATTCGTGGATCTTTGACAGTCGTTACGGGTCGTCAATAGCCCGAAAGTCTGACCACCAGTCTTACCAAGGGGTATCGTATTACCCAGTAACTGGTTTGTGAAGGTCAGATAGGCAGTAGCTCCATGTAAAATACTGGTATTCAGCTGCATCCGGTTAGACTGGAAGCCGACCTCAACATAGTTGGGAAAAGGCTAGGTTGATGATGATTTGTAGCACATCCAGTTTTAGAAATAGTTCGGCTTTGCCTACCTACTTAGTGGGAGTAGTATTTTAAATAGAAAATATTCAAATTCATGCTCATATTATTATTTACAAAGCTTAAACAAGCGGGATGTTAGGTAGCCTACAGCCCTCCTCAAAGGGGGCTATCAGATGCAAATAGGATTTTTCGAATCCGACTGGTAGTTCCAGAGATTACAAAAAAAAAAAAGCGAAATTTTTCCGTCGTTTCTTTTGTGTTTTTTTAATCCGACTGGTAGTTCCAGAGATTAGCGCGTTCAAACAAACAACTTCTTCAACTTTATTACTAAGTATAAACAGATAAAATTTTGTAGAAAATAATCCTTTACTAAGGTGTTTTTGAATTGAATGAAACATGTCAAAAGTTAGCAACAAAACCGTTAGCTTTAATTAAATTGTATGTACTACTGATAGTTTTTATGTTCTAATTAATTCTAATTACCTACATAAATTGGATTGCAAGATTTCAACAAAGTTTCGGAATTCTATTTGTGGTTAGTATAAATAGATCAACCTTTTTATAGTATCAAAGATTTTAAAGTAAATTAAACATGTTCAACACCTAAAATCATGGTGTACGTTGCAGAAACACCAATTTATGTAAAGTCACCAAAGGAGATAAGTAACCAGAATGAATTTAATTAATAGAAAGCAAACAGTTAATTTATCAAATTAAATTTCATTCGAAAAAATCCATCGGTTTCTTAATAAATTTCAATGGCTTTGATGATCCTGTTTCAAATGATGAAGACAGATTCCTCCTATTGTGTACGGCCACCAAAGTTGGTTAAGTAACCAGGGTCCTCGGATATACTTAGGACCCTGGTTACTTAACCAACTTTGGTGGCCATACACAATAGGAGGAATCTGTCTTCATCATTTGAAACAGGATCAACAAAGCCATTGAGATGCCATAAAGACAGCTTATTCGACTAATGTACTTACGAACTGATACTTAAAAAGAAACAAAGCTAAAGTAAAGTCATTTTAGTCACAATAATAGTACAAAGACATAGAAACCGCTTTGTCAACAAAATAAAGTAAAAAACTTTACAAAATCAAGTCCTCATTCATCTGTATGGAGTTACATTATTCGTAAATTAGCAGTCACTAGTATACATTCCGCATTCACGACATTTTGGAGGCTGGCCAAATTTTTAAGTGCATTAACATGTTTATCACCAGACATGGTGATAATAATGACACTTATGGCTACCAACTAATAGATGAGAATTTTTAAGTCAATGAACGATGGCCTTTTTAATAATTATGATGGATGTTCAGTATTTAAGAACACTAATTGATCAGGCGCCCAAAAAAGCGCTCAAAAGTCGAGGCTTGGTGGAGCAACGAATTTATTTATTTTACCATTTATGTACACACATATATTAACAGACAAGAAAAAACAGAAAAATAGGTACAGAGGTGATGCTTATTCCAGCATACCTGCGATAGGACAATAGATACAAAGATGTAGACAGCGTGTGAAAGAGTAAAGGAGACAAAAAGATGATACATACAATCAAAAACAATTCACTTAATAAAACTAAACAAAAATTATGAGACGATTTCAACAAAGTTTCGGAATTCTATTTGTGATCGATCAGTATAAATGAAAGTGAACCTTAGAAGAGTGTCTAGTTTAGCAGTGTGTCTGGTTTAGCAGTGTCTAGTTTAGCAGAGTGACTGGTAGCAGCTGGATGAGAATTGCCGAGAATCGAGCTAAATGGCGTGCAATTGGAGAGGCCCATGTCCAGTGTGACTACTGTACGGTGATGATGAATTGGTCAGACAAGACATAATAAACTACTTAGAATGTTTTTATTAGTCTCGGTTGCCTTGACGCCCAATTTGGAAGAGTCTGGCTTCAATCGAGGACGTATTGATTAAAGTTATTAGTTGAATGCATAGTAGTCAATAGATGGTTTATATAACCACGCAAACAGCTCCAATATTTAACGGAAAACTTCTTGATGAATTAATGAGTCTTCTAAGGAATTAATTGAACTTGTAGCTGTTATGCTTAGCAATGACAAACTATGATTTATACTTAAGGTAAATAGGATTGATTAGGTATATGTTTCACTTCGAGCAGTATTGTAAATATGTAAAGAATATATTTATTTACATTTCCTTATACGACAAACTTTTAGAATAAAGCTTTTTTTATAGAAAAGCATATCCGCCATAATAGAACGGCCCGTACTGGTGTATACTGAAGGCCAATTCTCGTAATTTAAAACGTTCAAAATCTAGTCGCAGTCTCATCTCGGCGACAAACAAATGTCAAAAACTTGTCAAAATGTAGGGAAATTAGAAGTATTTTTTGACAGATTGCGACTGAGATCAGACTGTGAACGTTCTTAAAATTACGAGAATTGCCCCTCTAGTGAAGCGCGACTGCTGAGCGTGGTGTCCTGGGTTCAACAGCCCGGAGTTTCGGCGAGCCGAGCAAAAAGATTAAAAGCTCGTGCGGGCGATGCGATGCGACGCGATGGGTTGGGGGCCGAGGGAGTTTTATAAAAATGTGGTTGTTTATTTAGTATATTATGTACCATACGTCGCCCTGGTATATCTCCAATACTAGGGCCTATTTGTGGAAAAGTGGTGTTCTTTAGTTTCCTAAAAGTGCAGATGAGGCACTAAACAGATGCGGTAAGACATATTATACAAACAACATTCGTCATTACATGGGAATAGAATCCTATTGCTACAAAGTATACGTGATATTTAGACATTATTAATCTATTTGTGACGGTGACTATGTGAGTCACAACACATTCCAAGGCCATGTCATTAAATAGGAATCCATGTTCAAGTACTTACTAGTAAACGTATTTACGAAACACGTTTCTATTCACTATGGCCCCACGCACACGGCGACACATCAAGCTATACATTTCCAGTTTTAGCTGAACTCGCATTGTATAGGTTCTTCGTAGAATCAGAAGTCAGTGTATACTGGTGATGTATAGTTTGATGTGAAACCGTGCGAACTTAGAGCACTTTTAGATAATTTTTGTAGTAGGTAGTAAACCTCTTTATGAATCACAAGCACTTGTAACATTTTATTCTCCGGGAAGGTGCCCACTTACGATCGAGTGGTCCACCTCATATCTAACAAAAGGGATTAGAAATTTTGGCTCAAATATATTTATAAAAAATAACATTTCAGGAGACACAATCAACATTGAAATTAGAGGATTGTCTTTTAAGCAAGGCCTAGGATTGTACCACATATATACCTATAGTCTATTCAAACGAATATTTTAAATTGATGTTATTTAATGTTAAATAGCATCTAAATCAAAACGTAAATATCTGCATACCTACTATAGGTACAGTGAAAGTCCCGGCGGGAAAATTGAACCCTCTAACCGGAAAAAACGGACAATACAAAATCAACTGGAGCCAACTGGCTGGAATTGGTAAAAAAAAAACACGGTCATGGCTCTGACTATTTGGATCGTCGAAGTCAAAACATATATTTAAAACACTTTCAGCTATGTTTTGATGTTATGTTATTTCACTGTGTTGTTATTTTATAATTATTTGGTTACATCTGAAGGCCAATTCTCGTAATTTAAAACGTTCAAAATCTAGTCGCAGTCTCATCTCGATCTCGGCGACAAACAAATGTCAAAAAGTTGTCAAAATCTAGGGAAATTAGTGGTATTTTTGACAGATTGAGACTGAGACCAGACTGTGAACGTTCTTAAAATTACGTAAATTGCCCCTCTGCTTAAATCAATACTTAAAGGATCGAATAGGTCGATGTTTACCAAAGAGTTTCAACTAGTTGCTAATAAAAGGAATTTTAAAAATGCTGCTACTGTATTGTATTTGAATTGTTTTAAGAGTCGTGTTGAAATTCATAGCCCTTGGCTTGTACGAGTACTGTAGATATTTCCCCATTGTTTCAGCCCGTACTTAGCCATAATGCTTATGTACCCCACAGTACATACAGTCATACAGCTCAGTTGATTGTAGCCGGTAATAATATTGGTTTAGTTATGCTTGCTGAACATACTCGTATATGATGCTGAAATAGTTTAAATCTTATTCCCCACATAATCTCGGCTCACTTCTTTGGTTTATGTTGTATGCAACGTCAACTGCCATAAAAGACTATCACAAATAACTATTTTATTTATTCCCAGATTCAGATCAAAACAGTAAGATATATCAAGGAAAGTCGTAAAAACGCACTATAAATTATAATAGAAAAATACCAAAGACAATAGGTACGTGCTTATACGGTCACGTTTGCTTTTATATAATAGAGGCGGAATGTTAAATTAAAACCAGTAAATAAAGATACTAACATTGACCAGACTTATAATAGATGTGATGTAATATAGTATGTCGTCATCGAAGATAAATATATCGACGTGTTTACGTCGAGATCGAGATACAAGCTATCCATATTAATTTGTTTTGGAACGGTCGCAAAGCTTTTTGAATTGTTTTAAACAAAGGCGAAAGAGTCGAACATATTTCAACGATTGTTACGACGTGGGACAGCACTATAAAGAAATCAAAGATGTACAGTTATCAAAAGAGATTAGTATGCAGGTAACTATATTCAACTACTTTTGAACTCATGCTGTGCGTGTATTGGTTTGATAAAATTATTATTTAGCTGTTCATTTGTATAGAAAGTTTCACCTACACACAATGAATATAGCTTGTCCAGTAAAAATATGTCTAGATTTATATTGACCGTACCAAAGACGTAGCTTCACCAAGCTTAAATATTTTATTCCCAGAGACTTGTAGGTATACGAGTACTTGTATTATAGGTGCTAGCCTTTACGAAACGAAAACTTCCTGGAAACGACTTACTCCACGTCTGAAATCGTAAAAGGCTAGCATCGTTACAATGTTCCTACAGACAAAACACTAGCAGCAATCTCGCAATGTAGACATACGATAGTTACAGTTACACTACTACTGTAGTGCTCTTCTATAAAAATCTCATCGTGAAAACTTATGTGAAGTGAGCTGTCATTCCACCTAATGGTGATGCTACAATGTTCTGTCTGTAGGAACACTGTAAATATACTAGCCTTTTACGATTTCAGGGGGTCAACACTGCTGGTGTTGGGCCAAACTGCAAGAACTTTAGACGTCAGTCCTTGTTTTATTTTAGAATTACTGTTTACGAGGAACTGCATCATAAATGTGAGTTTGACTTTACTTTGTTGGCTCAACAGAGTGTTTACCATGTAATAATTAATTTGGCGATGTTCTTCAGAAAGGTCAGGTGTGTAACACTTGCAGTAACTAGCGTGCGTGTATGACCAGTACCCTAATTGCATGACACATTGTCAATCACAATCTGAATTATTTTGAAGGATATTGCTAATCCATTGCTATATAAATATGTTCGAAAAATTTGTCTGCTCAACAACGTGAATAACGCAATGAATAATAACAATATTTTGAATATAATAATAATGGTATTCAGCTGCATCCGGTTAGACTGGAAGCTGATCCCAACATAGTTGGGAAAAGGCTAGGCAGATGATGATGAAAGTGAAATCCAATGATCAAAATGAAAGCCATTACTACTGATAGTGTGTTACGCAATTACCCCGCAGATATATAACATAATGCATAACATGCATAATCATTATGTATGTTTGTAAACTTTGATAAAAGGTGATGATACATATTATGTATGTTTGTAAACTTTGATAAAACGTGAAATGTCATGCGAATTGTCAAGCGATTTTGAACCATATGCGTTGCAACTATTAACTGTCACCTTGACCTGCCCTGCACTTAATCTGCCCTGCAAACGATTATGGTAGGCCCAGACAGCTAGAACGTTCTATTCTGACACAATGGTGCCATAATAATCATGCTCGGTAGGCGGAAAGATTGATGTTCAGAGATTATCTACTAATATTTAGATTCGAGGATGACATTATTTTATGGTCGTATTAAATTAAAGTTGGCAAAGACTATGTCATGTTCGTTCTTGAGGGAATCAAGCCTAAAAGATTTAGTGAGGAAGACCCTATTCACTTTTTCTAATGGCAATGCTTTTCATTTTCTAAATCTAACATTATTCATTGCTTTGTTTACGTTTCCGAGTAGACGAATTTTTCAAACATATGAAGCATTGAATTTTGAATTGCCTTCAAAATCCTTTGGATTGTGATTGTTAGTGTGCTGCGCAATTGTGTTTTTAGTACAATGCGATTAGCAATCAATTTTGGTCACATTGCCGGTTGTTCTTAATGTTGGTCGTTTGAATATGAATTCATTCT
The DNA here is from genome assembly GCA_911387795.2 of Apamea monoglypha. Lineage (NCBI taxonomy): Eukaryota > Metazoa > Arthropoda > Insecta > Lepidoptera > Noctuidae > Apamea > Apamea monoglypha. The sequence goes on from OU426932.1 coordinate 10,982,135, forward strand.
TTCATCACAGACTCCGTGGAATAATATGAAATACAAGGTCTGAATTCAATGTAAGCTTAGAAACTTTTCTTGCCGTATGAGAAGACACAATATGTATTTGGACATTTTATTTCCGTGACAGTATCAGGTCATAAAATGGGAACACAGGCGAATTAGAAGACGTCTACGGAACATTCTACTTACATAGTTTACTAGTATACATTGCGCAAAATCGTAAAAAATCTGGAAAAGTTCCAGCAATTTTCCGTTCATCTATATTATAAACACGTTTGTAGAACGAATTTAATTTCATAATTCGACGGCTTTGGGTCAGCGAAGGTTGGCGTTTTAATTGATGAATGAACTTTTTTCTCTAAAGTTTAGAAAGGTGTCAAGAGCGAAATGAATAGACCAAAGGTCAATAATATTGGGGACAGTAAAGCTACGCGAAAAATAACTAAATTTTTTTCAATATTCAATGAAGAATATAGAATATCCTATTCATATTATAGATAATTATTTCACAGACATTGACGATTTGATTAAAAAAGTGAACAGTCAAGGCGATGTTTGAAGCACCCAGTAGTGAATGAATGAATGATTTTATTTGCCAAAATATAGGTACGAATGACATGGTGATAATAACAGAATATCAGCACAGCAGTCTACCAGATAGATTTAATTTAATTATTAAATGATGCGAGCTTTAGTGGCGATATCCGGCGGAAGCCAGTATAATTATAATGGACGTATAATATTTTGGCTGCAATCATTATGATACCATTTCCTATTTACGTGGCTGCCATCTTGAATGTTGACTCACGCTAAGTGTTTTATCTAAGGATGTGTTCACGTAGAAAGCTGGTAACCGACGCCGGCTGGCGCTTATCAGCGACGGTTCGCGCTGATGTGGACAAAATTATGCAAAAATACCTGACCAGCTACCACCAGCGCTTGTCAACCGACAAACGCGCCGACGCATATGCCAGCTTTCTAAGTGAATACACCCTGACGTTGTGTCTCTATTAGTAGTACTAATGTTAAGCAATTGGCATCAACAGGTGGTTATTGATAGATATTGTTACATTCATGGATGTGCCTGTTGCGGCTTTTAAGTGATAATCCATAACCATTTTAACGATATTATAAATTCTGGTCTCTCTTTCCGTTTGTTTGTCACGTTTTTACGTCTAAACAGCCAACGGATTTTAATAGAAATTTGTGTAGAAATAGCAGATCTCTGAGTTATTACATAAACGCATACTGAATCTTAACAAACAACTCTTAATGGGGTGAAGCGGCGTATTGAGTATGTATGGGAAAATCTAGAATGTACGCGAACGAAGTAATGGCGAAGCCGCTAGATTTTCATAAGTTTCCCGGTTTGAAATAAAAACTTGTCCAACCTGCTTTGATAGAGCTCTTGATGAGGATAATAAAAGTATGTTTGTACGTAATATCGTAAAACACGCAGGCTATTTCAGGGCCGGCCTGGAATTTGTGGTAAAACTCTTACAAAATTACAGGGCGTTTATGGTAACTCTTAAATTTTAACGCCTGAAATGGACGGCCATCTTAGAACTATAAACTAGCCAAAGGATATTTTTTAAATTTTGGTTTGATTTAGTAGTGTTTATATACAATCTGTACAAAACAATTAGGAGATTGTGCAGCTGAATTCTAGATTGCTAAGTATAATGCTTTGATTTGTCATAAAAAAAACTTCATTTATCGTTTCACCGCGCTAAAGTAATCGGCAAATTAAAACACGCATGTATTAGTATTATTTAGTAGTAAATTAATTCTAATTTGTAGTATAAAAATAACATGGAAAACTACATAATACTGTATGTGACTCCGGACGCAGTGATTTCATCCTTCCTGTAGGTACGCCCCTAGGTATGCGGCCCTATTTCACGGTTATTATTTCAGTAATACACATTTCATCTGGCTCCGGACACAAGTTATCTATACCTATGCTATTTAAAGACATTGATTTCATCCTCCCAGTACGAACTTATTTCATCGTTATTATATTTAGTCAATTTTGATTTCACGCGCAATATACTTAGTTTCTATGTTATTTATGGCTTTGGCTATCACGTTTTTCTATAATAGGTAAGTTTTACTACGAGGATTGAAATGATTACCATGTGTGAAGGCGTGAGTTTATGTAGTAATTAAAATTATAATTGTAAAATCTACTGTTATTTTTTTATGCATATCTGCTTTCCTTATCATATCAGCTCATTAACATTCACTATTCTTTTTGACCTTTCGAATTTATGAACGATTAGAATTATAATGACCACGATACACAGATTGGCAATCACATTATTTTGTTATCAGCTGAACGCTATCTGGGGATGCCATTAGCTTTTTAAGGTACAGACGCCAGCAGGTCAAGCTACCCGAAACTGTCAAATTTCCCCAATCAACCTTGAACCTAATGCGTCAGCGATAAAGTTGAAAATCTATTAAAGAAATTTGACAGATTGTAGTAGCTTGATGTGCTGGCGTCTGTACCTACTTACATGCTGAAGATGCTCGCGATCGCGGTTGCAATCTCGGTACCTGGATGTCGATACTAGCTATTTCTATATTGTTATAGGTGCGAACACGTCGGTTCAGTCGCAGTTGCTCAGTTGTGCTGTACTCTACCTACTCCAGAAGAACAAGTGGAACCGATTTGACCAAACACCAACCAGAACACATCGATGCTTGCCGTCGACCGCGATGTAAAAACAAAGTATTCTGTTATGACGTAAGCATTGAGGTAAACCAGCCAGTGATGTATAGCAGTGAGGTATCCTTCGGCATGTGCGTGCGTGTCTATAAGCATGCATTTGTTGTACATAGAGGTGACGTCGAGGTAGCTAAGGTAAGCTGTGATCGCGAGGTATCACAGTGAAGCATCTTCGGCATAATTACCCTGAGAGGATATGTTGAAATGATGATGATGGTGTTGAACGTTGTTGCGCATCATTCGAATAATAATTATGACATGTCTTCAAACGTAAGGTCTTTTTTGGCCTGTCACCTTTTACGCCGTTTTGTTGACATTATTATGTTAAATATGGTGATTACGGCAATGGGGGTCATTCGTTGAAAGTAGTGGTTTTTTTTGTTGGACCATATTTAGCAATGGACATAGTTATGGTGTAATGGAGTAAGAGGCTCTGTTGGTATTTACCGAAAATTGTTCTAGTTCCTTTAAAAATTATAAAAACTTTTTTACAAAAAAAAAAAAATACACTACAAAGTTAAAAATAACTTTAATTTCGGAAGTCGATGACTCTTTGTAGTGTTTTTTTTTTTTTTGGGAAATCGGTTGTTTTTTTTTGTACAAAAGTTTTTATTTTTCACTTTTTAGTTGTATCTACCCCACACAAATTCATATAACACTACTTGCAATATGAGTGACAGGAAGTTATTAAAACATCATCAATATGAACTAAATGGAAAAAAATCGTATTATTGAAGCTAACTCAAAAACTATCCAAGCTCATAGAATTTATATGGGACCACCCCTTACACAAACCTTATCCATTTAAAAAAAGAATTTTGCAAATCGACTTATAAATAACATAGTTCTGAGGTAATAAACATTTTTAATGTTCCACCGAATTGAGAACCTCTTCCTTTTTTTGAAGTCTGTTAAAAACAAAGAGACCTTAATATTGAACACAAAGAGTAGGTAATAGTGTGTGTCAGTTTTGATAACCACCTCCTCAGTGTCCGTTCTTTTTGAACTTTGTCGTTGTTTTATCGGTGTAGGCAACAAATGGAACAAGCAGCTGATAGGTACCTAGATAACTAAAACCGAGTTGCGCCTTTACCTAGTACAGGTTTGTCAATTTATATAGGCACATCGATCCCACTTGATGAAATAATTGTTTATTAACATTTCAATGTGAACAGGGTTATTTTAAAAACAAATTGAACTGACTCTCGAGCACGTTGCTATAACGACAATCATGAATGACATCATGATTTAAAAAAAAAATGTGAGTCGTGTTCGCAATGATTACATAGCTACATAAAAAACTAATACTCACCTACAAATTATTATCATCTGTATCTGACTATTCAAAAAAAAACGAAACACTATTTTGATAGCCATAGCCGACAGTCATTCGTTTTTTTTTTCATTCTTCGATTGCCAAATAGTTTCATTTCGTTTTCGGTTGAATGAGCATGGTTGTTGACAAGCTACCTATTAGATTTAAAAGTTTTATTGGGGTGACAAATCCTTCCTACTAATTATATATTATTACAAAATAATTCATATACTTACCTTATTTCCCTTTTTTTTATTTTTTTATTTGTACAATTATTATATCTTTAAATTATATGGAGTACATAATAAAGAAAAAGTATTTTATCTTTATTTTTAGTTCAAAAATATTTAAATTGAATTAGGTACCTATATGGTTAGTTTTGCCTTTCTTTTCCGGGAATAAAAGTTTGATATTTAATTGCAATTTAATATCTGAACCGTCCGAAAACATATATCGTGCTGTGCTTTAAATAAAGGGCAACTGGAACTCTACTTTTATACGTATTATCGTCTACAAAATCTGACCCAATTTCTTGGCACTGAGTGTATAAATAAAACATACATTTCATATACTTCAGTCTAGCATGAAAACGATAAGAACTTTTTACAATCAAAAGAAATAAGTATAATATATGTTAAAAGCAAGTATTTTATGATTAAGAAGTTTTTTATGTGTTGAAGAATTATTAAGGAAAATTCCGTAAAAGAAAAATGTAGAAGAAAGTTTTCAACAGTTTTATTAGCGAATCGAATCTAAAGTAATCTTAACTTTACTATCTGACATGTTTATGAAAGCCTGCTTTTCTGTAGAAACGACTTTATCTAGTTCAAGACTAACAAGATCTCAGAAAAAAAGTTAGTCAACAGTTCCAATATTATGCTACCTACCAAACTACACAGTAAAGCACGAATCAAGGAAAAAGCTGTGTACGGTAAAAAGTGATAATGAACTGATAACTACAATTATCTAATCTTAATAGCTTTGAGTGCGTAGATAACCAGCTGTGCTAAACTTATAAAAGTACACTTACGAACAAAAGTATGTTTAAAAACACAAAATATGTTTTTATAAAAAAAAAAAAAAATACGTACCAATTTCGAATAAAGCCAGTAGAACGGCTAGGTTCAATGCGGTGAATCCGTATCTTGCCATTTTCTCTTGTATATTTGTTTAAATCACGGCAAACGACTGAGCTCGGGCCACGGATGAACGATACTGAGACGCCGAACGCCGCACCCGCCCGCCAGTTCGACGCCGACCAACGCATTTACACGTAACGTAGGGTATACCCGTATCGAATGTTTTTGAGGACAGTCTGCGTTTTCTTTCATAAATTTCTCAGCATCTTCCTTAATACATTCATCACCGTTTGCGTGACACACTCGGAATGACAATCCTTCATTAATTTGGTTTTACAGCAAGTTTTGTTGTAATATCAAAGCTTCATGTGTTTGAAAAACTATTCAGCAATGGTATTCTGTAAATATCTCACAGTGAAAACTTGAGTGAAGTGAGCTTGAAGTGAACTGTCAATAGTGTCAATCCTGTGTGTAGTGATCACTATCACAACACTAGCTAACTATATGTATAGTATACGTGTCACACTGCCTCACCGCTACAGCCAGCCCCCGAGGGCAGGCGCACGTCCTACCTGCACCGCGTCTAACGCCAGTTGTCAGTTTGACAGCTACCCCCTCTGCTGGTGTACATGAGACAATGTATTATATCTATTGCATAGATACAAACACTACATCCCTTCCTTTTTAACAAATTTTATTATTTATAAATGTTTATCATACATCCTCTTAAATAATCGAACTTAATCATTTTTGGTATTTTACTTATACAATAATCTACTTTGACCGTGACATTAAATTTTAATTTATACAGATTTCTTTTCTTCGATTGTCTGATTCTCATTTCCCTTGGTGTCTTCTTCTACTGATTTCCATTGTCCTTCAACACGCTTAAGATGAATTACATTCCTTCGTAGTCTTTGTCCAGTTTCTTCATTCCTTATTGTAATATCCCCACCTACTGATTGTTCCACTACATGTGGTGTAGGGTTGAAAGTAGTTGAGAGCTTATTGGTCTTTTCCATTTCTTTTACGTACACCTTCTCACCTTCCGTCAATTCTGTGTTTTCCGCTCTTCTTTTCCGGTCTCCATACTCCTTCCCTTTTTCCTTTTGGACTTTGTCTCGGTCTCTAACTTCAGTGTCATCCGCATCGTTTAAATATTTCAACATGGGAATTTTATCCCTGTTCATTCGTTTGAAAAAAAGTTCTGACGGCGTCTTTCCCGTAACTGAATGAGGAGTGGAGTTGTACATCATTAGGTATTCATATAATGTGTCTCTCATATCGCGTTTTTCACTAGAACTTATTTTGAGTCGTTTGACTATGTCTTTGTTCTGACGTTCCACTTCTCCGTTCATTTGCGGCCAATAGGGCACCGTATTAAAAAGCGTAATATTGCAACTATAGCAAAAATCCTTAAACTCTTCACTAACGAATTGTCGGCCGTTGTCAGCAGTGATCGATAGTGGATAACCAAGTCGACTAAAAAGTTCTTTAAGGATTTTAATAATTTGCGAGCTCGTTATGGTCCTGGTTATCTTGATCTCTTTATAGCGACTGTAGTAGTCAATAATTACTAGTAAATAGTCATTATTCGGCAATGGCCCCAATAGGTCCATTGCAATATCAACCCACGGTTCGGATGGAAGTTCACGACGTTTCATTGGTGCTGGAGGATTCGGTAAGCTAACCAAGGTGCATCCTTTGCAGCTCTTTACCATCAATTCGACGTCCTTGTCTATTCTAGGCCACCAAACCTTAGAACGAAGCCGACTCTTCATGGCAACAATTCCTGGATGGCCCTCATGGGCTGCCAGTAAAACCTGGTTCCTTAGGTTCTGTGGAATAACTATCCTGTTACCTCTCAAAAGGATATTCTCATAAAAACACAACTCATCCGCAAATATTTTGTATATCTTCACAGACTCATCCCATTTGTGACTATAAATCCCTTTCTTAACACTGGTGATTTCCTGATCGCTTTCTGATTGCTTTATTATCTGTTGCATTGAGATTGCACAAGGTCTAGCGAGCTCGACTATCTGATGAACATAATTCTCTTCTGTAGACTGAATTGACCGATCCGAGTATTTACATAGCCGCGATAGTGGGTCCGCAATATTGGTCTTACCCGGTTTATATTTTACGTTATAACGATACGCCTGAAGTCGCAAAACCCACCTTTCGACACGGGCGCATGGTTTTGATTTCGAACTAAACAGAAATTCCAATGGCTTGTGATCCGTTATCAAATCAAATTCTTTACCAAAAAGAAAGGTATTAAAATGCTCGATGGCCCATACCAGAGCAAGGGCCTCTTTTTCTGTTTGGCTATATTTCCTTTCACATTGACTGAGTGTCCTATTTCCATATGCAATAATTCTTGGTCCTTTATAATCAATCTGCACTAAGACTGCTCCTAGTCCTACAGGACTTGCATCAGCTATCACTTGCGTCTTGTCGTTAATGTCGTAATATCCCAACGTTTTTATTTTAGATAACATTTCTTTTAACTTTTCAAATGCTTCATTGTGATCGTCTTTCCAGTATTCTTCTATATTTGCTTTCTTCCCTAGTTTCTGTCTTAATATTTGTTTTAAGGGTTCTGTCGTCGTAGCCAAATTTGGAATCCATTTGTTAATGTAATTTACTAAACCTAAAAAACTTTGTAATTCTTCTATGGTTTTTGGCACTCTAAAGTCAGTTATGCTCTTCATGTATTTAGCCAGCGGTTTCACCCCTTCCGGTTTTAATTCATGGCCCAAAAAGTGTATTGTCTGTACTTTGTAAATACATTTCTCTTGGTTTAACAAAACATTGTTTTGCTGCAATATCTCCATCACCTTGGAAAGTCGCAAGTCGTGTTCTCTCTCGTTGCTCCCCCAGATTAATATGTCATCGATGAAATTTGTAGCTCCTTCGCACTTTATTAACATTTTCTCCATGATTTTTTGAAATAGTTCTGGAGCGCATGTAACTCCGAACATAAGTCTTTTATATCTGTAGAGGCCGTTAGATGATATAAAAGTCGTCAAATATCTTGAATCCGGGTGTAGCTCTATTTGATGGAATGCGTTTTTTACATCGAGTTTAGAGAAATATTGTGCCTTCTTTATTTTTGGTAATAAGTTTTCCATACAAGGTAATGGGTGGTTTTCTCTTAAAATGGCTGCGTTGGCGCGCCGCATATCTACGCATAAGCGTACATCACCATCATCCTTAAGAATTGGGACTATCGGGGAAACCCATGATGAAGGTTCATGTACCTCTTCTATTATATCTAAATCAAGTAATTCTTTAATTTTCTTATTTATTTTTTCTTCTAATGGTATTGGTATTCTCCGGTGGGGTTGTATAACTGGTTTTACTGATGAATCAATAGGAATCTCAATTGAAATATCTTTGAATTTCGGGAAAGGTATTTTTGTTTCCAGTTCAACTTGATTTACTTCCACGCCTAATCTAAGAACACCCAATCGTAAAGCAGTGTCTTTCCCAAGTAGGTTCCGTGATCCATCTTCAACAACGTAAATACTGGCGCGTTCCATTTTTCCGTTTACTTTTATTTCTGCTTCAAAAGAACCTTTGATTTGTAAGGGTGTCTTACTTCCATAAGGTAGTAATATTTTATTAGGTTCTTTTACTTGTTTGTCACAAATTATCTTGTTTTTCTTTAAGTATTCCCAGGTTTTATAAGATATTAAATTTAATTTGCATCCCGAATCAATCAGCATTTCCAAATTTACTCCTCCTATCTCACATTTGATTGTTGCGTCGTCATTCAAATTGAATATATATTGTACTTCATTTTCCAAAGAATTTACTGTAGTTTCCTTCCGTGGTCGCTTGTTATAATTATTTTCTCTTTCTTGATTTTGTGCGAGTTTACGTTTCTTTTGAATTAACTTAGATTTGCAACATCTTTGGTAATGGCCTAATTTTCCACAGCCGTTACATTTCTTGTCTTTCGCTGGGCAAGGAACACTTTGAGAAATGTGGCCAGATAATCCACATCTAGTACAAATTGACATCTTTTTCTCTTCGTTCGACTCTTTTTCTTGTTTAGTCCATCTTGAATTATCTTGGTATCTACTTTTTACTGCATTAACTTCATTTGTCTTATTCTTTTCTTTTTGTTCATAACTGTTCAGTTGGTAGTTCACAATTTCTAGGGTATTGGCTATAGTAATCACCTTGTCTAATGTAATTTCATCACCCATTGTTAACATTTTTTTTCTTAGTTCTGATGACAAAGATTTTTCAAGTATTTGGTCAATTATGTGGTCATCAACTTTTTCGAACTTACATTTCGATGCCTGGTCTCTTAGCTTGATGAGAAATTTTTCAAAACTTTCCCCTTCGTCTTGCTTAAGAAGACGGAAGATGTGCCGTTCAAAGGTCTTGTTTTGTTTGGGGAGGAAGTAGTCGTCTAACTTACTAATAGCTACTTCAAAGATATCAACATTCTCCCCAGGTTCCACATTTGCTCCAGGCAAATTGTAAAATATTTCCTGCAGTGCACCTCCCCCTAGGACTAGCAACGTAGCTCTCTTTTTAGCTGGAATCGTGATATCAGCGGCTTCAAGATAAATTCGAAGGGATCGCTTTCATTTCTCCCATCTTAAACCGACCGATGTACTGTCACCCTCGATATCCAATTTTTCCGGTGGCGGTAGCTGGTTTGCCATGGTGGATCGTATTTAGGCGACCTGAAAATACATCCAATTTAATGGACGTCCGAAGACCATACATCCAATTTAATGGACGTCCGAAGAACATACATCCAATTTAATGGACGTCCGAAGATCATACATCCAATTTAATGGACGTCCGAAGATCATACATCCAATTTAATGGACGTCCGAAGAACATACATCCAATTTAATGGACGTCCGAAGATCATACATCCAATTTAATGGACGTCCGAAGATCATACATCCAATTTAATGGACGTCCGAAGATCATACATCCAATTTAATGGACGTCCGAAGATCATACATCCAATTTAATGGACGTCCGAAGATCATACATCCAATTTAATGGACGTCCGATGAATATGCATAATTATGAGTATTACATGAAGCAATTCAGTCAAAACCGTTTACAACACATTGTTTATACAAATAATGCAATAAGCGACCACATTTACCTAATTTTCCGGAGAATTATAATTATTACAATGACCAACTGTGTTTTAAACACTCTTCGTAGGTAGGTAACACAGCCACATGACATTTGCTCAGTATAATGGTCAAAGGCTATTAAGATTGAATAAATAAACAAAGTGTCGAGATCAGGGTCTATTGTAATTGTCCAGTACCATTCCTAGTAATATTTTTAGCCTTATTACATATAAGCGATTTTTTTCTCTTATAGACATTACTGGTTGTATGACTATTAATTTTTTTCGACAAAATATGGGTAGTCCTTTCAATGTCGTTATTAACGATTTTGACTGCATGTGGGTATTAGATAAATATTCAGTTACCTATTCAAATGTTTAGTTTAATACACTATATTATCGAAAAATCAAATCACTAATAATTAATTAATAAATGAATAGGTGTTCAAACAACATCCCACATTTTATCTGAATATTTGTCCGCTCAACTGTTGAATTATCAAATATGATTCTCCAAACAATAGAAATATCTCATTAGTCACAGTTGAGCTAGTATACAAGAAACAAGTAGGTCACCAAAAGTTCCTGTTCTATGAATTTAATTATTGTTAAAGAAAAGGAGGGTAAGCAATGTTTTTGGTTGCGTTATTTCTCCACACATCAATCTGTGGCAATGTCGCCTTTACGATTTGAGTGAACTAAAGTAGATGACTCATTGGAATTATTTTTCGTAACACATTCCATAACGATCTAAACGATTTTATTCAACTATTGAGTTCATCCAGTACGCAGAATATGGAATGACATAGTAGATCTCTTAAAATGTCGATTGTACCCCATGTGTGCAGATAACAATAAAATTTCTATTGTGTCTGCTAATTGCGCGCGCGACGGGTACTGGAGTAGGTTGCACTACCGACTTAACTAATTTTTATTGTCACCTTCCTTTCCTTTTAAAGAAATAATTGTATTTTATATTTACTGACCTTTATTCTCGTCGCCACTTGTAGTGATCACTATCACAACACTAGCTAACTATATGTATAGTATACGTGTCACACTGGCTCACCGCTACAGCCAGCCCCCGAGGGCAGGCGCACGTCCTACCTGCACCGCGTCTAACGCCAGTTGTCAGTTTGACAGCTACCCCCTCTGCTGGTGTACATGAGACAATGTATTATATCTATTGCATAGATACAAACACTACACTGTGGAAAAAAAAGCTCACTTCACCTAAGTTTTCACGGTGAGGTTTTTTACAGAATACACTAGCTGGTCGTAGGCAAGAAAAAAAAAACGCGAAGCATATTGAGGGTTTGGTAGAAGGATGAAAGATGAAAGGAATTATCATTTGGAAAAGGTTACGCCAATAGGATGCAGATTTCCTAGCCCCTGTTTCAAAAAGCTTATGTATTCAAATTAAGCTGAAGTGAAATCTTATTTCAAGTGATTTGATTGGCTGTCGTTATTTATAACAGCAATTATCATAATGTTCATTTACGTGTATTAAACAAAATCTTTATCACATTGCTGGTATTGAAAAGGTGTTACTAAGATTCCCGTCTCTAAAACTTTTTCTGATCTTTTTGCTAAGCACCACAAGCTTCGGTAGCTTGTAGCGGCATCTATAACTCCTCATACGAACTACGCATTACACCTGACGGTACACCAAATCCTACATCGCGCAAGCAGATATTATACAGAAACCCGACAACAACCGTCGGGCAGTAGCCCACCAGTCACCGCACCCGTCTGGTCAGAAAATCCTCCCTTTTCAAAGGAGAATGTGTAACTCTCCAACCTGTTCCTCATTTCTTCCACTAAAAGCTTAGTACACGAAACTGAATTTCGAAATATGACTGTGACTGTACTAATGACAACTACCAAGGATGTCACGTAATGTGTGGAAATGTGTACTCGTATATATAACTTATCTACTATGATATATGATATTACTTGTGACATCACATGCAACCATGACTTCAGTGTCCACGGTTGACCTTCCTACCAAGTATGGCCTGAATTTGAAATCATCTTAATAGGTACAGACGCCAGCAGGTCAAGCTACCCAAAACTGTCAAATTTACCCAATCAACCTTGAACCTTAATGCTTTAACGATAAAGTTGAAAATCTATTAAAGAAATTTAACAGATTGTAGTAGCTTGATGTGCATCTGTACATGGATTTAACTTCTTTCTTCTTTCATCATCATCACTTCAGCCAAAAGACGTCCGCTGCTGGACATGGCCTCTCCCAAGCACCTTCACTTTGACCGTTTCTGTGCTTCCCGCATGGAGATTAGTGGTAAAAATAGACAGAAAATGTTTAATGAGATCAGTATCAGCTTAATGGAAAAGAAGAGAACTCCGTCAGTTTGTAGTGGTGGAATGAAAGAAAGAAAAGAAAGAAAGAAAATAAAGAAAGAAAGAAAAGAAAGAAAGAAAGAAAGATATTCAAAGAAGTTCTGGTAAGCCGACAAAAAAAGTTCACGTCTCCATTTATTTTATAAATGAGTGCCGTAAAGTCTACAAAATAATTTGAGCACTGAAACCATTGATCAATATTTTTTTTTATCGAAATTTGAAAGCTACTGCCCCGTAAATTAACATGCTGAACCTAGTGATCCTCAGAACATCCTTCCATATTATTTTTTAAATGTATATACTACCACCAGCATCCACCACGCGGACCCAGTGCGGGTTGGTGGATGTCACATGTCTTCGAATTTTTAGTTCTAAGTTATGCCGGTTTCCTCACGACGTGTTCCTTCACTGTTTTGAGAGCAGTGGTGATGAAGTAATGTACACAAAGTGCCTGCGAACCAGTGCTTCGAACTAACGTCCTACAATTCGTAAGTCGCGGAGGGCCACTACTGCTCGAATTTCTATGATGAAGCTGTATTCTTGCAGACAAAATTGTGCGCACCCTCAGCTAGTATGATCATGAGAAAAAACTAATAGGTGCCAATGATTCAGAGTAAGGTACGTACACTCGGTTGTATTCATTTTTTTTATGTCATACTCTTCCGTCAAATCACGAGTTTAGTATTTTTATATTGTATGACATCAGCATCGCTAAACTGCTCAGCAAAATCCCATCAATCTACAGATGGAAGTTTATTGAGGCGTTTTGAAATGGAAAATTGAAGGTAAAGGCCTGAGTAGGCATGTGCCAGGCTGATATTGAGGATGATTGTTCGGATAAGAACGTGGTTTTAACTCAAATATGTACTTATGTACTATGTTTACTGAGCAGAGCTTTGATATTGTGGTCAACGGTGGTTTAAATTGTTTGTTGTTTGTACCCAAAAACACTTAAAGGGAATGTAGGGAAACAGTTTAATATATTGAATAGTGAACAAACATACTGAAAACAGATTTGTTTTTTATTTATATTTGAAATCAATATAAGAGGAGATCGAGACAGATTCTTAATATCCCGTCTTCCGGAACGTTTGGTCACAGTACTGTCCGACCAAAGAAATATACTTGTACTAAATCTCTGGGCAGGACATCAACGGAAAATATTCAAGGTTACCTATATGGTATTGTTTTTCTACTAGACACTGATCCCAACGTTTTTTATTAACACCATAGCTTGAAAATAACAAGTTTTTTTTGTGATGATTTAACAATAATGCCATTTTTTTCCGGATGGGAAATCATCAAATGACCCCTCCCGCTCTGGGTGGAGCGGAAGGGAGTGTCAGACTCTTACTGACTAAAACCCACCCATGTTCCTTCCTTTGCCGTTGATGTTCCGGGGTAGCGGTAACCCTTTCGGACAATCCCGCTGACCCGGCAGGCTTCGGCCCTAAGGGGCCCCTCAAATTATGCTGACAACTCTTTGAGGCGCGCGTGGAACACTTACGCGCCGTCCGGCACGGGCCTGGTCCTGATCGGGCGGTGTGCTACCCATTGCTCTCCGCCCGCAGGCCAACAATAATGCCTTACGTACGATGAGTAGGTACTAGAACCAATCAGAAATCATTATCCTAAAAGTCTGACATTCGGTCATTGGACTTACATAACAGTTTTATTCTGGATACTATAATGCCAATTTATTCTGATGAAAGTTCGATGTTAGACGCGATTTCGGAAGGCCTTGAATTCTCTAAAGCTGCTGTTTCCATGTGTTTTGTCCTAAAACCAAATCTAACTCGAAGAGATGTGACCAACCCGCCAAGGGCCCGCGTGGTGGATTACTGGCCACTCCCTCTCGAAGAGGCCTGTGTCCCAGCAGCAGGAACATAATTATAATGTTGCTGGCTGATTGGCTGATTACGCTGTTTTCACTGATTCAACTTCATTATGTTCTGTAATTTAGTTGGAAATCTCATAAAGCACTCCAAATATAGATCTAAACATGCTTTGGGTATGATTGATGCAGCAGCAGGATTTTCGTAATAGCAACGATACAAAACAAATGCGCATCGATGGTTTTACTTCATCATCCAAAGTCAACCCGTCGATCAATATGTTTGTTTCATAGCGCCGGCTATACTATGTCCACTAGGGTTAACCGTTTTCTGACAGCTGCCTTAGAACGTAAATATTCCAGATTACGTAGAAGTTAACTTTAAAATGCGTAATAAAATAAATATAAACTGCCTAATCTTATTGGATTATCTTATTTATGACTTCTTACAGACATTATAATACCGTACGTGTATCAGTTTTGACAAAAAATAAAAAATAATTGCTCACTAGTTCGATCTGTCAAAAACCGGTTAACCTAATGGACAATATAATATCAAAAAGTATCGAACGGATTTTGTTTATAGATAGCTTTGGTCTCGGAGAAGCTTTGGTATATGATCAAAACATATGTGTTATGTCTCAGCTCAGTCAAGGCTAGCACTGCGAAGCCAAGGCGAATCAGCTAGGTAGAAATGTTGTGGGCGTCTGGGTCCTGACGTAATGCACTAAAACAAAATGTGTTTTCGAATATCACGTTTTCTGGATTACGTGCTTTCTCGTACACGATTCGGCAAGCTTTAAATCTTGTTATTTAGAATAAATACATAATGAAAAGTGAAATATTTAATTACCAATCAAGGAAAATTTTGATTCGTCTTTACTATACAGGATTAAATTAGCTGGCGAAACTTCTCAGACGCAAAAAATATTTCTACAATCATACTTCTATCTAGTAAGTACAGCTGATTAGGGGGTCAACAGCCGCAGCTAATTTGTTCTGAAAAATCTCACCGTGAAAACTTAGGTGAAGTGAGCTTAGAGTGAGCCAATGAGCCAGTGTATCAATCCGAAGCATCAGGTGGAATGACAGGTCACTTCAAGCTCACTGCACCTGAGTTTTACGATGAGATTTTTACAGAATAGCACTGCAGTAGTTGTTCCTGCAATGTAGTTACTTGAAATGTCTACCAAATCTTTATTTTTGTTTTATCTTTTAGATATCGATCACGTATCTAAAGCTTTCCTAGCTAATTTAATTTAACCCTGGAACAAGAACGCGTGGAATAATAATGTTGACTATGATAATAACTTTTAAATCACCCATAATTATTATTACTAAGGTGAAATAAGTTAGATCTTTTCCTACATATACCCTACCCTACGTCACTTTGTTGCATCACCATAATGATTAATCTACCTATAATAATTAAAAATGAAGTCGATGCAAATAGCAAAGTAATAAACATGATAGATCATAATAATTTGCGGAAACAAGCTCTGCATTACGAAAAAATATACATAAAGTTTAAAATTCCAAAGTCTCTTGCTCAAGATAATTTATTGACTTAACGAGTCGTACTGTAATTAAATTTGGACTCGTTGCCAACCTTATGCTTGACCAAACTTATCTTTTACGAAAGATTTACTACCACACTACCTATAAAAGATCATAGATTTCGGTGTGATAAGACATTTATGGTAGATGCCGTTCGCCATTTTAGTTATACGGCTTGAAGCATTGCTGGCTTGAAGCTTAATAAAACATATATTTGGTCATTAGATATAAGTATCTAATAAAAAAAACATTTGGTCTAAATTTGGATAGAACTGTGATTTTTGCTTGGCTTAAAGGGAAAGTTCGCTGTCGGTCAGCACTGACCGCGTACTACATAGGTACACTACTAGCGACCCGCCTCTGCTTGACACGGTGTTTACGTCTGGACAAATCATTGAGATTTCTGTATTATATGTTACTTTAATATTAATGTATTATACACATATACTTTCCGGAATAAATTCTCTAAAACTGTAAATGATGACGAAAACCGCATCAAAATCTGTTGCGTAGTTTAGGAGAACAACGCGATCACGCAGGCAGACACGGAAAGCGACTTTCATTTTTAATAGTAGGTATATATGTAGACAGCCAACCCCAACATAGTTGGGAAAAGTCCAGGCAGATTGATTGATAGATATAGATATATTCCTAGAAATAGAAGAAGTTCAAATAAAGAAGCCCGTGACTAAATAATAACAGGCGGACAAGTCGATCGATTAGGTTAAGTTAAGCTTGCCGCGGTTGGTCTGTGGATGGGTGACCATCTTTACATACCGAGACTCCTTCGTGCCTCGGAAAGCACGTTAAACCATTGGTCCCGGCTGCAATCATGGATCTTTGACAGTCCTTACGGGTAGTCAGAAGCCCGGAAGTCTGACAACCAGTCTTACCAAGAGGTATCGTACAGTAACTAGGTTGTGGAGGTGAGACAGGCAGTCGCTTCATGTAAAATACTGGTATACAGCTGCATCCGGATAGACGTGAAGCCGACCCCAATATAGTTGGGAAAAGGCTAGGCAGATGTGAGAAGAAGTTCAAACGTGGAGTCATCTATGTATATCAGTGAAAAGGAACACTACTTGTCGTTGTGATCTTGTTGTCCTAACTGCAATCATCTACAGTTCTTTTAGTTTCGTTGCTTGTATATATAGTATGTATCTATTTATGTATCTATAATTTTGGATATATATATATGTAAAATACTGGTATTCAGCTGCATCCGGTTAGATTGGAAGCCGACCCCAACATAGTTAGGAAAAGGCTAGGCAGATGATGATATATGTATTGTATACATAATATTTGCACCAACGACAGTCCCATTTTATGTCCAGGAAAATCACTGTCCATTCTATGGTTGCCTGGTAGAGATCGCAGTAATGCGATAAGGCCGCCCATTGTATTATATTTTGTAGTGTTTAATGTATTTTTTATGCTATGTATTTTTGTGGTGTACAATAAAGTATATATAAATAAATAAATAAATCAGTGGACTGATGATAATGGTGATGATGAATCTATACCTAGAATAATCGTATCTATTCCCTGTGTATATTGGGGTCAATTTCCAAGTTAGCACATGTCTATACCGACTATTACGCTATGCTTTCTTGCTCTCAACTAATATTTATATGGCTTTCAGATTGTGCATACAATATGTTTGTTTATATGCAGTGCGTGTACGTATGAGAATTTGGTCTGTAACCGCACCCAAGAACGTAACAATGAAAACCAAATCAAAGGTCTCTTATTAAGCTATGGTTTCAGAACAAACAAGAAATGAAAAATAAAGAAGAAAATACATGAATTTCGGAAACAATCTTGGGATAAATTCCTAAATCGTTCCCGTTGAAGAAGACACGAGCACAACTACTTAGTATAAAATATGAAACAATGCCAGAGAATGCATTAATTTATGAAAGTAAATTCTAGAAGCATTAACTCTTGGCACTCTCTTTAAAATGTTTGAATTTAATTTATTGGGTTGCATTTAAGGCGACTAAAGAACAGACTGGGTGCGGAAGGCGTTTTGACGCAGCTTGAGAGAGGCCTATCTCCAGCAGTGGACTGCGATGGCCTGAGTTGATTGTTTATCGGGTTCTATTAAGGAGAGCCTCCATTAGTAATAATACTTCAGGATCTATGTCCTGGACAGTCAGCTCTCCTTATCTACCTTTGCAGACTAACTAATGATTTTCCAATGACTGGTCTATTCTAGTAAAGTTAGTGCTCCTCGTTATCTTCTTGAGCAACGGTGGCCAAGTGATAACGGCTTCGACTTACGAGTTGTAGGTCGTGGGTTCAAACCCAGCAGCCGCTTTACTTTGTGTAAATAATTCATCACCTTTCACGTTCTCTCAAAACGGTGAAGGAAAACATCGTGAGAAGACCGGCATGACCTAGAACCAAAAATTTGAAGACATGTGACATCTACCATCCCGCACAGGCCCGGCCCAGGCCAGGCCAGGGGCCCACGTGGTAGATAACGGCCCAATCCATCTCACAGAGAGGAGGCCTGTGTCCCAGCAGTGGGAACATTATAGGCTAATTATGCATCATTATTTTCAAGTCCCAGGGTAATTATTACATATGGCAATGTAGGCATATGGCAATGATCTAAAACAAAGTTATAAAGCCGGCCATTCATGCTGAACAAACCGTCAATGTTGGCTCATAGATTAAACCATAGATATTAAAGGACCAGGTGAAAATCGAGCGCAAAAGCTTGTATGTACTTATCTGTACTAATAATAAAACTTTGTTTGTTTGAACGAGCTAATCTCTGGAAGTACAGACGCTAGCAGGTCAAGCTACCCGAAACTGTCAAATGTTCCCAATCAACCTTGAACCTTAATGATATAGCAATAAAGTTGAAAATCTATTAAAGAAATTAGACATATTGTAGTAGCTTGATGTGCAGGCGTCTGTACCAATTGGATTTGAAAAATTATTTTTGCTATCGTGCTACTGCGAATTGTGCTATCGAATGATAGCAAAATTCTTGAGGAAGGCTATAGACTACTTAAAATCACGCTAGAACTCTTAGGAGCTGAGCAAAAAGTAAGATAAAACGCTGAAAACGAAGTAATAGGCAGACGATGCGATGCGACGGGGTGGGTCGCGGGCAGAAGCTAGTTGCTGATATAAGTCTTTTGCAATATCCTCAACAAGACGAAGTGGGATTGTTGAATCACGATTCGGAAATCTCATGCACAGGGTGACAATATGTTAAATTTTCTGAATAATGATCATTTGACTAATGTTTTCAAATATGACTCAGGTCAGGCCAACCAGGAAAATGTTCTTGTTGATGATTCTTATTCAATTGCCACGAGAGACGAAGAAGCCTCTTCACACGGTCGCGCGGTTTACTTATTTAGAACACAAACTAAGCTTACAGTATCATGAACACCAAATCCTTTTTATCTAAATATTATTACTATATATTTTTCCTTTTTGTAGAGAAACTTCTTAGGCGGCGATTCGATAGTTGGACGAGAATTGAGAGTGAAATTTCAAGGAGACGTCACGTTTAGGCATATTTCGTTATATGACTGAGAAGAAAGATATAACTCTCTCTTTCTCTCACATTAAATCTCGCTTATTCTCATTTTTTTTAAGAAGATTCTCGTCTGACACTCGACGGTGCTGCACGCGCAATATTTTTTAAACTACGGGCATTGTCGGTGACAGACCGTGACATTCGTGTGAACACGCTCTAAATAAAGTCGTGGTCTGGTGTGAAAAATGTTCTTTACTCACCTTAGCCCTTTTGTAGGTACTTTAATTAATACGTTGGCGGTAAAACCCAAGACTATGTTTCATTTTGTATGTGTCATAACATCAATCATCATAGAAAATATCGAAAGAGGCACCTTACCCCTCATCCTTATTATACCTTGGCATCTATAATGAGTAATATCTAGCAGCAGCATTCATTTGTTTTTTTTTTTTGAGGACCTATCTTACGCGGCTCAATTTGCGTAACAAAGTTTCAATTACAATCCAACAAATTTGAAGGAAATTCGTAATCCATTGCCTCATACGTTTGCAAAATTCGTCTGCTCAGCAACGTAAATAACGCAACGAACGTGGTTGAACCGTCAAAATCAAAAACTTTGTTATCGATTGTCATTATATGTGCGTTACGAAATTACCCCAGAGAAAAGAAAAGATAAATGTCTCCCGACTTCTATAACGAACGATCTTTGATCAATCTTGGCAGATGGCGGATTGTCGCAGTAAAAACTTTATGGTCTCGTCATCAGCATACTTCAAATTATTAAAATATGGCGCAAATTATTACTTGCTTATATGTACTAAATAGTTGGAGACTCTTTGAAAAACGCAATCCTAAAATATAAGTGTCCTCCGACTTCTACAACGAAGATCTTCGATCAATCTTGGAAGATGGATTATTGCAGTAAAAACTTTATGTTCACGACATCAGAATACTTCAAATTTCTAAAAATATGGCGCAAATGATTACTGGCATACGAGTATCTACCAAGTAGTTGAAGACGCTTCGAAAAACGCAATCCAGAGACTAGCCTTAAGTGCAAGTACTATTATAAGCCATTGTTATTGAAATTGATACAAACCAGCTCAGCGTTTTTTACTTTGTTTACGAGTTGATTATTTAAAAACTGGAAACTTTAATGGAGTTTCCGTTTTTTTTATCTTCATAACTGCCGAATGAGTTCATTCTTTACTATTTTTGTTCGTTCAAAGTTTTTTAATTAGTAAACGGTTTTTACCTACTGCATCCATTAGAGAGACCTACCAACCCGCACTGGGCCCGCGTGGTGGATTACAGCCCACTCCCTCTCACTGAGAGGAGGCCTGTGTCCCAGCAGAGGGAACGTTATAGGCTGATTATGTATCCATTAGAGAGAGACATGGTGGTCATTTTCTGTACCGCAGCACGGTCTATGCGCTCACCAACCACAGTAAAAGGATCGTAATTCCGTGATGCTGTAACACCTGCTATGTATGGACCTCAAAACCGGTATGTAACCTCATAATAAATTCAACAAACGTTGTCTTTCGTCATGGTTACGTGACCTGTCAATAGGCTATGGGGTACCTACTTACTGACACAGAATACTACCGACACCGACAGAAGGTCGGTGGCTTACACGAGCAAAAACAGGCGCACGCATACATACTCGTAGATGCGTATGTACGCCGCCGTACATACGCATCTATGTATGCGTGTCCCGTACTAACTATACTATGTCAATTGCGAGTGCACGCTGTACGTGAAGCGTGTTTATGTGTGCGAGCGTATTCGTTTACAATATGGGGTAGACCTTCTGTCCTATTCTGTGCTACTGGCCTGTGTACCTATTTAGTAATGGATGCCTGATGTGCCTTTGTTACTTCAATAATTATCTCTGGTCGTTATGCCTCCGTGATTTGTGTAATGTTTACCTTTTAGTACGGTTCTGCGGTCCATGGTCTTGAACACGATTATGGACTTCCAAATCTCGTAATTTCAAGGTTGAGTGTAGATTGTATAATAAAAATTTACTTTTTTTGTTTTTAGCTCTAATAATGGACTTTTGTCGAGAACCTGAACACATTTTCTTGGCTACGTCAACATGCATAAGTCGTAAAATGAACGAGTCGCCATGCGACCAAACTGCGCACACCTAACTTGTTTGCACCATATGCATACGAAGAACCTCTAAAAACAGCTTCAAGTTATTTGCTCTAGATAACAAGAAAAGCTTCGACACAAATTTCTTCATGGGTACGACAAAGATATACCTACCTAAGTAAACAACACTCCTAGTTATGATGTAATGCATGTGACAAAAATGCGTCATCATGTCTATTTGATGGTCTCATTGAAGGTCTCACCAATTCACCTCGCAGTTTGGGAATCTGATGATGTCATGCGCAATGTAAATAATACTCTAGAGAGGTATAATGTGTAATCAAGATAAGTGAACATCACGCTTGTGTTGCCCAAGGGTCAGGCAGCGGATTGTAGTTACATTTTCATACTCCTCATTGGTACAGACGCCAGCACATCAAGCTACTACAATCTGTCAAAATTCTTTAATAGATTTTCAACTATCGCTAAAGCATTAAGGTTCAAGGTTGATTGGGAAAATTTGACAGTTTCGGGTAGCTTGATGTACTGGCGTCTGTATATTATTTTAATGAGTCATGTAGACGTAATGTCTATATTAATCAGTGGAAGTTTGCTGAATTCGCCTCTATTTTAAATAGAATAAGGTGAATAATTCCCTTATTCATCTACTTCTGGTTAAATTGAAGGCGGATACCGGGTTCATAGTGCAAACCCGACAATTAACTAGAAACGGTATTACAGAAATGAGTAGGACACAAGTAGATGAATCTCGGTAGGTATTTCTCAGTAAAACATTATTTGTTCTTTACGGGAAAACAACAACAAAAAAGCCAATCATGAAACAACACTAATTAAACAGAAAGGGTAACGAAACAGCGGAAATTAGTTTGAATAATAACAAGCAATTATTGTATTTTGCGATAAAAATAATAGCTGATTAATTTGATAAATTCTTCGAAAGGCTAAAAATACCATAAGCCGCCCATTCCATATTTTGTATTAATAATCGTATTTTTTTTTGTTATGCATTTTCTGGTGTAGGTACAATCCTACTATCCTATCCTACAACAAACAAACAACACCAACAAACAGAAAAAGAGTGAAAGACTAACAAACATCCACCCCATCCATACAAACTTTCACGTTTATAATACTAATATTATAAACGTGAAAGTTTGTATGGATGGGGTGGATGTTTGTTACTCTTTCACGCAAAAAGTGCTGAACGGATTTGGATGAAATTTAGCACACTGATGGTGTATAACCAGGATTAACATACAGGATACTTTTTATCCGGATATTCCCACGGGATCGAAACTTATGCGGGTGAAACCGCGGGGCGCAGCTAGTAAAGAATAAATAAATAATACTAAAAAAACACTTCATATGTTCGTAATACAAAAAGCATACATATTTATTTATTTATTTAAACTTTTCGCTCCAAAAGGTCTCTACCAGTAAACCACGGGTGGTGAAGAGATTAGATGGCAGGTGCTTTGGTTGAGTGGAAAAAAGATAAAAAAAAACCCTATACACAAAAACCTATTATATTAATATTAAGAAGAAAAATAAAAACCGTAATGTCATTCACAGATTTATTTACTTTAGATTTACCCCTTTATTTATAAACATCGCTAAAAGTTAAAAAGTGATTAGCGACTGTTTAACCGTACATTTTTTTACGTACAAACGTCTCTTAACTTTTAGCAACGTTTATAAATAAACGCCATTAAGTTTAACTAGCTATTGTTACCTTAATTTGTATTATTTTGTGTATTTTATTTATTGCTAGTGATTTAAGACAGTTACTTAGCAGTATTCTTTATGACTATACTAGCCTCTGCCCACGACTTCGTCCGCGTAAAGTTTCTTGTGCCCCCAACCCACTCCGTCGCATCGCATCGCCCGCCGCGCTGTTACTTTGTTTTCGCTTAGCGTTCTTTCTGACTATGCGACCCATATTCTCAATCAAAAGTTCAATAAAACAATTTTGATCAGTGTATAATAAGTTTTATTATAAGCACGTCTCACTAAAAGATTTGTATGTCACCCAAGAATTATTTATGGACCTGTTATTCGTTTTTTCCATTCGATCCCAGACTATGTGACGTCATCACCGACAGACGCGAAACTTGACCTTTTAAACACCCTCCTGAATAAAAATAGCAAATTGATTAATCGGCTACCTGATACAAATGACGGTAGATGTATTTTGTGGGATGTAATACTCGTATGTGGGTTTGTTTTCCAGGAAAATTGCATTCCCATTCCTCTATTCAAGCTCGCTTATATCGCAAAAAAAACATAAAACAAAAAAAAAAACAAAAAACAAAAAAAAAACAAAACACTGCGTCGCTTCTGAGGGGAGTGATGGGTAGTCATAACAGCACCAGTCTTACCAAGGGCTCGTATTAGACCCCCAGGTGTTTCCCGCGACTTTAACGATATCGTCAACCCAGCCCACTTTTGGGTGGCCCAGGGGGTCTACTCCGAAGTGGTATCGGCCGAATGTTCGGCCGTTCCTGCTACGAAGTTACTATTTAGTTCGGTCGGTCCCGATCCTACACTCCTACACTCTTTCGAATATTGACTATGGTCCCGACCCAACTGAGCCGATCCGAACTTTTTTCGCATTTTTCAATAATATTCGGTTCGGCCATGTGTCGGTCCGATCCGATCATTCGCACTTTGCACTTCGTAGTAGACCCCCTGGTTTCTTTGGCCAAACCTTGGCCACCATTCGGTCACAGCTTTACTCCATCGGTCATCTCTTCGTCTAGCTAGCATTAGCTTGTAATTTAATGATGACGTACTGTGCTCGTCTTACAACTACTGCTACATGTTCAAATCTTAGGCGAGGACGCTGGCACCCTAAACACAATTTAAATCTTACATTGGATACCAGAGCTCATCGAAAACACTCTGGTTCCCTAATTATAAAGCTGCATAGTGTTTAGATAAGTGTTTTTTTTTTCTTTTTGTACAATTGAAGGTAACAAAACTTCTCATGGCGACATGGAAAGAGCAACTGTCGCAACCCAGCGCAGGGCACGCCGTGATAGCGGCGATAAGACCCCTCATTGAGGAGTAGCTAGAGAGGCGCCACGGCGCCCTCACCTACCGCCTGACGCAGGTCCTCGCCGGATACGGAAGTTTCGGGAGGTTCCTGCACATCATTAGGCGGGAGGAAACGCCCGGGTGTCACCATTGCCAGGATCGCCCAGAGGACACGGTGGAGCACACGGTGGAGCTGTCTGCCCCGCTTGGGCGGAACACCGCCGCGTCCTCGTAGAGGCGATCGGCAGCGGCGGCGGCCTCTCGCGCCCGGCCCTGGTGCAAGCCATGGTCCGGGGCGAGAGGAAGTGGGAGGCAGTCGGCTCCTTCTGCGAAGCAGTCATGCTAGCGAAGGAGGTGGCGGGACGGATGAGGGAGAGAGCCTCCCGTCCCAGCCGCCGCGGGAGATGCTCCGGGCGTCGGGAGCCGCGTGACGACTCCCGGCCACCGTAGGCGCGGGCCTGCGGGCGGAGAGCAATGGGTAGCTCACCGCCCGATCAGGACCAGGCCCGTGCCGGACGGCCCGTAAATGTTCCACGCGCGCCTCAAAGATTTGTCAGCATAATTTAAGGGGCCCCGTAGGGCCGAAGCCTGCCGGGTCAGCGGGATTGTCCGAAAGGTTACCGCTACCCCGGAACATAAAGGGCGAAGGAAGGAACATGGGTGGGTTTTAGTCAGTAAGAGTCTGACACTCCCTTCCGCTCCACCCAGAGCGGGAGGGGTCATTTGATGATTTCCCATCCGGAAAAAAAAAAGGTAACAAAACTTTTTTTTTTTTTAACTAGATATCCTGCCCAACTCCACTTGAGGCGCATCGCTCTGTCCCCGAGGATACATAGATTCCCGTCTAAAAGTAGATATAAATTTCGAATCGAAATTCGAATTTTAATTTAATAGAATACCTACTACCGGGACAGTAGCTACAGTAATTTCAAACAAACAAAACAATATCAACATCATTCGTAACGACGAACTAGCAAGGCGGAGTTTATATTGATATTTTAATTACTAGTTTTTCCTTTTATTATACATACTTACCTACTTGTTGTTTACTACAATCTTCACAATATGCGCGGTGGCGTTATTAATTTAAAAACAAATATTTATTTCCTTGCCATAGAGTTACCTATGTTTAAGGAAAATAAAGCAGGTGTTGTTTTCCTTAAACATAGAATAGAATACCCTTTATTATGTATACCATATAAATTAAAGACAAAAAAAAAATACATTTTACAAAGGGTGACACAATGAGCGGTCTTGTCGCTAAACATAGGTAGCTCTATGGCAAGAAAAATCTAAGGCAAAACAATTTTAATAAATAAACTTATCTCAATCTTTGACTTAGGAGGACATAAAAAATCTCAATCTACGTTGGTACAGTCGGTGACAAAAGTTGTTTAATACTTCAGTTTGTTTAAGGCTGATTTTTCCAACGCCAGATAATTTTATCCGGGAAATGATTTTGAATTTTTGACAGTTCTTCCATACAAAATCTGTCAGACGTTAATTTTACTCCATGAATAAAAAATATCTGTCGGTTGAAAAATCAGCCCTTAGTCATGGAGCTAAATATTTAATTAAAATTGGAACAGAAGTAAAATTCAAAGAATATTAACTGGTGACGTGTAAGGGCACAATCACACGTACCACAATCATATAACAACGATAACACATGGACGGGTACTAATTTGTATGAAAATTAATAGTTTATTCACACGGACCTCATTTTGCCCGTCAAAATCAACCGTGTGGGCGATACCAGCCACATAAAAGCCACACCACAGCCACAACGCAACCACCAGCGAGACCGATCTGCCTGTCTGTAAACACTAGTCACATAAATGATAAATTATTTATTTTCTGTAAGTAGGTTTGTACAGACACCAGCATGTCAAGCTACCCGAAACTGTCAATTTTTCCCAATCAACCTAGAACCGTAATGCTTTAGCGATAAAGTTGAAAATCTATTAAAGACATTTTACAGATTGTAGTAGCTTGATGTGCTGGTGTCTGTACAAACACTTTTACACGTCAATCAATTTTTTTTTTACTAGATGAGTTCGTAACTTTATCGCAACTACTAGAGACAACGCAACCACATAGAATTTTGTAGTTACGAGTACTTCAACGCAACTGCAAGAAGCTGCAGTGACACGTAAGCACTGCTTGCCCACATTTTATCGCTGCGATGTGATGTGGTTGTCATATGTAGTGTATGTAGCGTAATTAGCGTACGGTCACTAGGACGGTCACAGACAAGAGTCGATTAAAAGTACGAATCTACTTTTGTCGGTGACCGTACCAATTACTTTTTATTGGACCTCTTTCAGTGCATTTTCTTTCAGTTCTCCATACCATAATTGGAAAAACGCAATTCCTGTTTAGTTCTGTTTGTCTGCCAAAAGTGATTTTCTTCGAAACTTAGTTAGACATTGTGACTGTTTTTACTCGAATATCGCAGTTGAAATGCTAACTCGAAAGCGTGGAGTAAACGTTAAGTAAATTCGAATGATATTAAAACTGAAAATACTCGTTTCGCATATTATATTTATTTACTTCATTAAGGTCTATCAATCTGCCTAGTCTTTTCCCGGGGTCGGCCTCCAGTCTTTCTGGATGCAGCTGAATACCAGTATTTTATATGGAGCGACTGCCTATCTGACCTCCACAACCACTGGGTTGTGGAGGTCAGATAAGCAGTCGCTCCTCAGTGTCACCAAGTCAGACTTATCAAGGGGTATCGTTTTACCCACTGGGGTAATGCGATATGGTAAAACTGGTTGTCGTCAAATTTTCGGGCTTCTGACAAAGTGTAACGACTGTCAAAGATCCACGAAAGACAGCTGGGACCAACGGCATAACGTGCTTTCCGAGACACGAAGAGTCTATGGATCGGAAGGTCCATAGATGGGTGTCAATCTACATACTAAGACCTACTATGTAGATTGTCACCCATCCATGGACTAACCGCGGCAAGCGTAGCTTTACCTGATCGATCGACCCGTGCAGCTGTTATTACTTGGCCACAAGCCCCTCATTTTATTTCATTTCTTATCAGTCGTAATTGAGTAAAGAATTCATTTGCCAACACAATGGTCGCATTATGTCAATAGAAAATGTATCGCATAGCCGGCACTATCAGCTGAGTAAGAACCTGATAAAAGATAATCTGTGGGGTAATTGCGTTACAGACATAAAATGACAATTTACCGTAATTCCTTTTAATTTGACTGTTCTGGCGCGTTCATTGCGTTATTTACGTTGTTGAGCAGCAGAATTTTTCTAATCTATGGCGCGCGTCAGTATTATGAGATACCATCAAATTAAACAACTTTCTCCGTGGGAAAATATATCATCTGTCCCATACATTTGGGTCAATATACGATGTTGATCCCATGGAGAAAGTTGTTCGGTTTGATAGTCTGTGCCACATCTTAAAAAAAATGACCACACCTTTCTGATAAATGCTGTAGGTATTCTTTATTCTTACAGAAAGCTTACAGACTAATAACACAATTAAAAATCATTCGTAGGCGGGAAAATTTGCTAATTACAAGCTTGCACCTATATACATCTAGTTGCAATTACTTTGCGTTAATTATGTTCGTTAACAGCGATTTCCAAAGCAAGAGAAAAACAAAAATAAAAAATAAACTTAAATTTTTTATAAGTGTAATAAAAATTAATTAGTCGAGTCGTGCAACATCAAAACAGGTAGATCACATATGAGCAACCACACAACATTACATTAGATATCATAAGCCGAACTATTTAGTAGTTATTCATGGCCATCTCCAAAATATTCCTTGTTTAGGATCTTTCTAATACTGTGTGCATTGGTGCAGGTCGATAGGTCGATCTCCAGGTGCGTATAATTGATTTTCCCGCCCGACTGGACCTAGTAAGGAAGTATGGAAAGTACACCTGACAGACAGCATCCCGTTTAGAGCAATTTCATTATACAATTTGGAGAAGACGAATAGAAGAAGATAAATAAAAATATGATATATATATAATATAATATTTAATTAAATGGACATTTGGAACGTCAATATATGTAGCTTAATTTATTGTCGTATTGTCGTCTCCACCTTGTATAATCTCAGGCACTGGAGTAAAACTGCAGGAGGAACACATAAAAACTGCACGCACCATTTGATAGTTAATCCAAATTGTGTTTTGCAGTTTTTATATATTTTATTAAGTTGTTCCGGGATTCAGAGTCTTTCGAGATCATTTGAAATGCAGCCCGCCCGTCTCGGCACTGAGACTGGATAAAAATGAATAAAAACTTCACTGAACTTCAGACTTACAACTAAACAAGAAAAACTAATCAGTTGAATCTGGTTGGAACAATGAGTGTTTATAAGTTTTCTTTCAATATATAGGTAGTATTTTGTTGTAGATACTGTAATTTCATAACCCTGATTCACTTTTTGTTATATAATGGTTATATGACTTATTATGTTACCGTATTATGCACCATTGGAATAAAAAATGGGTCCTTTATAATATCTTCACTTCGTGTAATTAAAGTAAGTACAGTTTAAAACTTCATTACAGCAGTAACTGAAGAATGTCTTATATAGCACTACACTTAAGATTCATAAGATGTGCAGTTTTTGCTGAAAAACTGCACAAACAAGCAAGCACTAAATAGTTGTGTTTCTAAAGCTTATGCTTATCAAAACCAGCATTCTTAATTCTGAAACATTTCAAATTAAGTATATATTAAATTAAAATATTCATTAAACAATATATGAAAATCGATCGAAAAGAACCTATTTATTTTCAACTCAGTCTTCGACCTATTTCGGATACTTTTCGGAGCTATTAGATCAAAGATCAAAGTCCCTAAGTTGTTCCGATTCATTGGCGACCTACCTGTTACTCTTCAGTCAGGCACAGTAATAAATCAGTAGGGATGGGCTCGAGAACTTGATTCAATAATGGGCCTTGTAAGATTTCCCAGCTTTTTTATATATCTTGAAGTCTAGAACGTTACAAAAGGTATCATAGATACCTAACTTGACGTTTTTCCTCAATTCAACTGAGAAATTGTGGAAAAAAACTCTGTTCTGTGGGCTGGTGATTATACCAATCATCATCATAATCAGCCCGTGACACATAATGACACAACAACCCAATGGAAAAGTGGCAGTGGAAAGATAGAATACTCTTTTATATTTACACCATAAAAATTATAGATATAAATGTAGAAATTTTACAAGGGTTGACACACACACACATAGTATTATGTAAACTATACCACAATCTACTTCAGTCCCCGAAATTTTTCCGTCTAACAATGCGATAGTCGTCCTAGCCTCGCAAACGGGAAGGGAGGCGCCTCGGATCCTATCTAAGTAGGCCAATGGCTTGTTTATTAAATCCCCCTATTTGACCCTGTTTATAACAACACAGTCACGACAGGTCAGGTACTCAGGGCAGCTTTGAGTGTCAGTTTTCAAGATAGGTATCATTATTTCCCTCTTCAAATGTTTTGCTTTTTCTGACTCCGCGTTTACATCAACGTATAAGACAACATGTATTTTACATATTGTGTCTACTGCTTTCGTTTATCGTTTACACCTAAAACAAGCTGTGAAGACCAGCAGACTAATTCCCGTAGTTGAAAATGTTCAAAATCTAGTCGCAATCTCATCTCAGCGACAATCAATGTCAAAATCTTGTGAAAAATGTAGGGAAATTAGAGGTATTTTTGACAGATTGAGATCAGAATGTGAAAGTTCTTAAAATTACGGGAATTGCCCCCCAGTTATTGTATAATACAACAACTTGTAAAAAATCTTAAGAAGGTGTACATTTCTGAAACAACGTCAATAGGATAGGTACATAATATTTTATACACTAAATGTTTTTGACAAGACTTGTATAGGACAAGCATTACATCTTGTACATTTATATTACGAGTATATAGGGTAAATGGTGGGTAAGTAGGTAGGTGTATATCCGACAAGAAAATAAACTTTTCGTTATTGAGTAAGAACAAGATAAAGTAGGTAGTAAGAGTCGACAGTGATATCAAAGTTTTTTTTTTTTGAGTAGGTACATTAAGATTGCCTCCAAGAATTAATGAAGGTACGACCGGCCTTGAGCTATCAGCCGCACTACCACTTTTCCGACAGCTAATATTTTTAGCATGGCATCAGCTATTCTGGTCTAATTTCTGATTTTTAATTTGCCAGACTGAAATGACAGCTGCGATAAGATCGCCCATTGTGTCACCCTTTGTAATTTTTTTGTATATTTATGTTTTATAATTGTGTACAATAAAGAGTATTCTTTCTATCTATCTATCTATCTGCGATCGACCTTGTTGTCATCGATGACATTATTTCGTATGTATTAACAATCATTTTGGTCTAGCAAATTAAAAACCAGAGTTTAGTTGGCACCGATGAAGAAAGGCAAGCCACTGAGTGTTCTGGTGTAATTTGATAGTACCTTACTATAGTTTAAGTGTAAATTAACCACCCACTTCATTATAAGGAAAACACGATGTAGAACGTGATAAGGTAACAATAGATAAGACTATCAGGTTAAAATACCAGTCTATTGTTCCACCTGTATCATTTATTTATTTATTACAGCATGGAAGACTTACAGCTAAAAAAAAAAACAAACAAAAAAAGGAAACAATAGTCGACAGAAAATCAAATTACAAGTCTTCGCGGTCGGGTTTTATTTAGAAAATAAAACGACCGACTACTGAAAAATCACGCTCTGAAAAGTATGAAACAAAAAAAATATTCTCATTTGAAATTATTATGTACAAACTATTTAATATCATCTAATAAATAAACAACTTGCACGTAATATAATCAGCCTATAATGCTGGGACGCAGGCCTCCTCTCTGTGAGGGAGTGGGCCACAATCCACCACGCGGGCCCAGTGCCGGTTAGTAGATAAATGATAATGATAAATGATTTTATTTTGTAAGTAGGTTTGTAGAAACACTTTTACACGTCAATTATATTTTAAAAACTAGATCGGCGTTCCTATTCGGTAGTCGGCGTTTCCTATTTGACTAGTCTGAGAAGAAAGGCCGAAACCAACCACCACCACGGCTATCTCTTTTTTTTTAGTTCTTGACTTTATGTTCTCTAGGGGGCGCCATATTTTATAACCAGCGGATGATCAAGACGCTTCCAACGATATCTCATTTGGCAAATTATTATAAGTAGTTTAGACGATAAGAGGGAACAGATGAACAATTGAACATACATACGTACCTACCAGTCAAAATCATAACCCTTCTTTTTGCTTCACCGTAGTTGCCCGACTACGGCGAAGCAAAATGCTCGTTTATCATAACCCTACTTTTTGCTCTCAGTGGGTTGATAATTTCAGAGCAATTTCATCACATTTCCTGACTGCGGGTTGGTAATTTCAGTTTGTAAGTCACGGGTTCACCTTCTTTACTACCTTGACAGCTTAGGTCACTGAAGCACATAGCACTGCTACAGTCCGTTCACAGTAATTTTACTTCTGACAGCAGGAACCTAAAAGCATCCTTATAATAACGAGAATAAAGATAACAATGATTTGGACAGTGATGCAAAATCAGAGGTAAAATAACTATGAAATGAACTACAAAAAATGATGTACAAGGATCTATTGGCGTTTAAATGACGTTGACAGGGGGGGCGCTGTTGATAAAGATTTGTGCAATTGTTTTGTGAACTGCCACTTTTTTCTTTTTTTCTTTTTTTTTTTCTGGTGGGAAATCATCAAATGACCTGCTCTGGGTGGAGCGGAAGGGAGTGTCAGACTCTTACTGACTAAAACCCACCCATGTTCCGCGCCGTCCGGCACGGGCATGTTCCTGATCGGGCGGTGAGCTACCCATTGCTCTCCGCCCGCAGGCCCGCGCCTATGGTGGCCGGGAGTCGTCGCACGGCTCCCGACGCCCGGGGCGTCTCCCGCGGCGGCTGGGACGGGAGGCTCTCTCCCTCATCCGTCCCGCCACCTCCTTCGCGAGCATGACTGCTTCGCAGAAGGAGGCGAGTGAACTGCCACTTGAAATGTATTCAAAAAACAAGATGGCGGCGTTAGTTCCAATTTTAGCCACGCGCCAAAACAACCTTGTAGCCTTGTGTTGCCTTGCCTTCTGTTGTAACCTTGTGTTGTCTACTTAAATGTTTCCTCTGACGGTGGGAACTAAGGAAGAGGAAAACTCTAGATTTTCTTGTATATACTAATAACGCAGTTGTGCCAATTATTTATTTGTTTATTAAGGCACAAAGTCCCAATATACAAATCACAAATACATAAAATTAATTCAATTCATTACATCAACAAAATATAATATATCATGACATTATATGTATAAAGAGATATAGTATATTTATCACGTAAATTTAAAATGTGCAGGGGGTTTCGTATTCTACAAGAATCTGATGCTTAAAGGCGGATCGATGAGGTAACCCAGTCCCTTATATGTATATTGTGGCACCCACGTTCCCACGACATAACTGTAAAACTTCTGTCATTCTTTACAAGGATTTCATCTATTTACTATACGGGACCATTCACTTCTACGATTATTAGTTGTTATTACAACGACTTAGAACACGTTTGAGAAATCATTATCGCTGACGTAAGTAGTTATATTGTTATATTTCTCAAGTGTTCTTCAAAGAAGCAGTGTTAAGGCTCTTATCAATTTTATTAATATTCTTGCACTGCATCACACATAGGTACTTAAAAACAAACTGATGGCTTTCCTGTATTTGAAAGACCTGCGTTCAAACTGCAAATCATCGTCTTGCCTTTATCTATAAATATTTAGTACAAAACAAAGTCGCTTTTCGTGTCTGTCTCAGTGACGGCGTCGTGCTTCTAAACGTGTAAAACGGATTTGATGTCATTTTCACCATCATTATACGTTTACAATAAACTTAAATACATTTTATATTTTATTTATTTATTATTTATTTTATTTTATTGTCTTTTATTTTATTATAAGACTGTGTTGTCCCACTACAGGGCAAAGGCCTTCCTTCTCTCTTTCCACTTTTCCCGGTATACTCCGATTGTGAGCCAATCCTTTAAGAAGTCCAACTCATCCCGCTATCTCTTTCTGGGCCTGTTTTTCAACTTAAATACATATTATAAAGCAATCTTGTCTGTCTGTGTGACGCGTCGTACTGCCATACTTCAAAATGGATTTTGATGCGGTTTTCACCATCATTTAATAGCATTTATTCCGAAAGGTTTATGTGTGTGTATTAATATTATACTTAGATATAGCGTTTAGAAATCGCATCATCTTGCCTAAATAGCCATAATATATGTAATACTAGTCCCAATATAATAATAAAGGGGACAGCGCAACGTGTCTTCTTCCATACCTACATCTCTATTAGCCGTCATCTCAGTAGTCATCCCATTTCTAGCCATATCATCTACAAACAAACTGCACATAGGCTGTATCTAAAGAGAATTTGAATTTGGCAATGGCATTTATTTTGCAATACCGTCTTCTTGCCCTGGCCCTTGATTCAATTTGAAATATAACCACCCTAATTGGGTAACATACTTTCAATCATAATCCGAGAGTTTTAAAGGAAATTCCTAATCCATTGCCACATAGCTTTGGAAAATTCGTCTGCTAAACAACATAAATAACGCAATGAACGTGGCTGAACTGTCAAAATGGAAGGCAATTCCACAGGTATAACCGCAGACAATGGCGGTCCACCACTTTTCACCCTTATGCCCTTAGTAATAAGGTTGACAAGTGGTCCACCGCCAGTGTCTGCAATGGCACTAAAGTCATGCTGCAAAGTGTAGGTATATTTGTGACTTCTATTGTGTGTTCATCACTCCACGCACTTCATTGTTTATTGTTATTTCCTATTTGTCACTCTGACCTAAAGGTATCTTAGTACCTTCATACTTACTTTTAATCTCCTCAATGGTACCTATATGTATACAGTGGCGACGTGGCGTCATCCTTTCCTTATAAGATGTAATGGCCAGTCCTAACAGGGTTCTGAAAATAATTGCTAGCAGAGTGGACTGTCCATATTATACATAATATGGACAGTCCACTCTGCTAGCAATTATTTCACTACTGTAGATTCTCTCTCTCTCTGAGAGGAGGCCTGTGTCCCAGCAGTGGGAACAATATAGGCTGATTATGCTGTCAGTTACATGTGTCACCGTATCGTGTTGGCAAAATTAATTACCTACATAACTTATTAGCTTGCAAGATCAGATGATCTAGGGTCACTGCAGTGAGCTGACCAAACATTGTGTCTTACTCGGCATCAAGACGCTTATAGGAAATTGCTTTCGAAAATCACAGTGTTCAGTTTCTACTGTACTTAGTTTTAAGAACAATGTTACTAACCTGATATGAGTGTTCGGTCGAGATCAAGATTTCAACTTGATAACTGTAAGAAAATTATTCAAACAAAATCAAAAGAAAGACTTTTTTATTATGGCGAAATAAATGACTCTATAAAACCAGAGGTAGGTCTGGAATAACAAGTCTCAGTGACTGTTCATTCTAAAATGAATCTTATTTGGTTAACAAAGAGTTCAATTTGTAGGCACATCCTGCTTATAAACAACATAGTGGGTCACAGGATATTTTTCAACGTAAATTATTACCGTATACTTTTGTACTAAGTAGGTTTATGGTTTAAATAACGATGTTTTATTCTAAAGAATAATATTCGAACTTAAACTGAGTACCTACAACGGCTACGACTTTAGCACAAACCAGTAGATACTCACTGGGTAGAAATTATAGTCTGAAACTAAAAACCAGCCCAGCCATCGCATTGCACATAAAGGAGGACGCCTTCAGCAGTGAATAAAACATGGCTGACAATGATGACGACGATGAGGAAACTCCGGCAAAAAAAAAGTATTACCAAATGTCAAACCAATTTTGAAGATACGTGAAAGGAACGCCGTGTGTACGTCCCGTCCTTGTCTCACGACGCTACTATATGACGCGCCGTAGAGGGACATACATATAGCGTGACAGGGATTCCCAATAGGTTTTCTTCCATTCGTACCCATCACAATACAAACCATTTAATAAAGGTTGGTAATGATGATGTCATACTTTACCGCCACACTCCCTGCCCAGCATACTGATTACAGCATTATCTATCAAGATTAGTTGAGTTCCTTGTTCAATTGTGAAAAAGAACCGGCGCCATCTTGTTTTAAAATATTGACCAAGAAAATATTGACTTATAAAAGTGTCTTAAAGTTCTACTTACATAAATAAACATAATACCCCTTCTGTATTCCTTGTAGCGCCTCAAAAAGCACATAAAGCCGTTGGTACCGGCTATCATTCGTAGATCTTGAACAAAAGATCTTTGGGAAAAGGCTAGGCAGATCATGAACACCCTGTACCTAACAAAATCCAAAGTCGTTTATTCAAACTAGGCTGAATCAGCACTCTTTAACGCTATAGAAAAGACATAGTATTCAAATTCTAATAATTTATTGTAGATCATAGGTTCATAAGATGTTGTGTTAGTTACAGGTAAGTCTGCTATGTCCCGTCATTGAGGCATACAAAATTCATATTATAGGTTCGGTACATAGCTAAAATACAATACATCAAATTGTCATGCAATACATTAAGATTAAATTAGTATAATATTTATGTCATATTACAAATTAGTCATGTTACAAAACAGTATGACTATGCAAAGTTATTAACATTAACAATGCCATATTATGTCAGCTCCAATGTACCAAGAAAAACATTGAAAACTATACTCAAGCAATCACTTTCATGTGACTATATATGTGTCGAGGATTCGTCACCAGGGAGTTGAGACATCATTGGAGTTTCGAAATAATACTCG
The DNA here is from genome assembly GCA_911387795.2 of Apamea monoglypha. Classification (NCBI taxonomy): domain Eukaryota; kingdom Metazoa; phylum Arthropoda; class Insecta; order Lepidoptera; family Noctuidae; genus Apamea; species Apamea monoglypha. The sequence continues at coordinate 11,018,655 of OU426932.1, forward strand.
CCAAACTTTGTTTTACACTTGTAATTACTGTTAACAAACTTAGAACACAAAATAATTTAGGATGCCTAAGATATAGATAGATTAGAAATTAGGAACGCGGGAAGTTTAGTGCGAAGTAACAGCCAACCACTCAATCTGACGGTCCGACCAGAAAGTCCGCGCTCCACCGTCGCACCCGGCGTCCATCTTTTTCTCGTTCAGGTTAGCCCACCTAACTGTCAGTGTCTACCATCATTCAAGAACTAATTCAGTCATGCGTTCGGTATTGCCATTACTCCACACTAACCATCCCCAAGTTATTACTTGTCGTTCCTAAACGAACGACTAACTGTCATTCGACTTAAGTTCCCATAAAGGAAGATAAATGGCGTTAATTTAAATTGAGGTTAGATATGCGACGTGTACGTTGACGCTTCGACATATGTACATATGTCATATAATCACTTAACACCTGTATGTGTTAAGCATGTTTAGTTTTGTCATACTATAGTAAATACACTTGATGTATGAATGTTAGATGATAAAATTACAAAAGAACTACACCGTAATAATTAAGTATCACACTTAAATTTAATCTAGGCAAATAGGTATGCACAATCAAGGGGAAAAACATTCAAGGTTTGCCCATCACAAGCTATCTTCGACATTGTTCCAGCGCAATATGAATCAAAATAGATTCTTTAAGTGTTACGTGGGTCATTTCCACTTTCGAATAGGCAGTTCCTAAGAAGTCTGAAAAGAACTTACTCACATTATTTTGTATTAGTTTGAGTGAAAGAAAATATTTTAAAAATCTTCTGATCAGCCGGTCTATCTAACAGCTCACTTCACCTAAGTTTTCACTGTTAATTTTTACAGAATATATCGGCTCGGTAAGCCCGAAAGTCGGACAACCAGTCTTACCAAAGAGTATCGTATTACCCAGTAACTGGGTTGTGGAGGTCAGATACGCAGTCGCTCCATGTAACATACTGGTATTCAGCTGCATCCGGTTAGACAGGAAGCTGACCCCAGCATAGTTGGGAAACGGCTAGGCAGATGATGTGGACATCGGCTGATCGGTAGATGATAGCAATCTACTGCGGATCTTAATATTATCAGCCTGAAACACCAGTGCAGATGCATTATTGAAAAAGAAATATAATTTAAAAAACGTAAGTATTACATGGGACTTAAACATAACTGGCGAAATGTGGGTGCATTACAGGTACACCTCTGCTTAACCCTTCGGAAAACATAGCGCTATCTATGGATATCACTCGGAGACTTACTTCACTCAAGAGATTTCAGTTAAGGTAAGGCAAGAATATAAAACAACTCTCGAGTCATTGAAAGTATCTAATTCATCTAATCTAAGCTTAACCCTAAGACATAATAATAAATAATAGAATGAAGCCAATGTTGCAGATCCAGTTTTTATTCAACAATCGTATAAACCCTTCACAGGTTAAACTAGTAACGCCATCTAGTTTACATTTTTAACAACTCAGAACTCGATACAATCGTAAACAGTACAACAAATTGCTACCACAGAACCTTGCTACAGCTAGTTCTTGATTCATTAGATAGGTGGCGTTACCTCAGTAATAAAAACTGTTTCATAGGAAATATAGGTATACCTTCAAAAATTGGAATAAACATTTCCTTGCAATAAAGTTTAGTACGTGAACGGCAACAAACTGACTTATATAATTATGCTTATTGCAGGATGGTACCGCCACACATTATAACACCTGTATCTAATAACGAATGTCGACAAACTTTGACAAAAAGATAGCTTACGTCCTGGACTAGGATACTAGAAAAAGTACTTCACATAAGATGTGTAATGTGGGCGATAGCTTTGATATATAATCATGTACCTATTTAAAATAAATTAAACTGGATCATTAAAGCTGGTGTAAGTTCTTTGTGTTTGGATAATGTCAGTACGTGTTAATCACGCCTGTTCAACGCATTTCAATGCCTCAGTGCGTCGTCTAAGTAAATGTCACTATGGCGCATAGAGAGACCATGATTATCCAATACTCGTGTACTTTTTACTTTTAATCACCATATACAATATGTAACAAAAACCCTGTCCGATCCTTAAGAGTATTATTCGGCATCGTACTGCGTACACATATGCGTAATCATTTAATGGATTTGAGATTATTATTTTTCCCCAGTGAATATCATTAAATTAAAATAAAAAATAAAAACTGACCAAAGGCAACACTGATCGCTCGACAAAGTTCACGTCTTACTACCTACAGTTTTGTGTCAAAGAAGCCGCCCGTGTCATTAACCGCGCTTTGTCGCGTGCCGCCAAACATACCTACATTACGCGCGGTGCGCGTAGGTATCAGCTGATATTGTTTTGTAGGCATAGTAATCCGGATTTCAGATACTCTCTGTATTTTGTGTTTTTGACTTAATTCTGTTTATCAAGAAACAATTAATTGAATTAAATGTAGCCCTGATAAGGGCTTTTTTTTAAATGTGATGTGCTTCTGGCAATGTACTTACCGACTCCAGGTGTTAGGCGTTTTTATTAAAACGTTCACTTGTTGTTGTTGCATACTTCGGCGATCATGCTCCACATGTCCACCTCCAACACTAATACACATTCGACACCTTTTTGCTAAATTTACAAAAAAAACACACAAACACATTTACAAAATTCCATTCTTGGTTCGTAATCAGTGGGCAGAAGGGATTGAACCCGCCGGTAGTGATAAGGGTGCTGACCATCTCCCTTCAGCACACTCCAAACCGCACTGTGGTTTGTGTCTAATCGTCGCGCAACAGAGCGTGTGCTTTGCGTGGGGTCCGCGGCAAACATATCCAGCACTTGTTCCTCAATTTCCTCGTTGCGCTCTCGTGGTCTTCCAGCATCAGTGACTTGCGACTCGTGCCCATGAACACTGCCTGTGGTGTATACACCGTTATGCAGGCGTTGGAACGCACGCTCCGACGGTACTGTCACACCTGGTCTATTAGCGAAACGCACCTCGTACCTACGTATTACGCGCAGCTGCATAATTGCAGTCGGTCTTGCCTAAGCACATCAACATATTAAAATATTCCTGATTAGAATACGACATTGTTCGCGAAACGACAGCGCTTGATACGTACGGACGTCAGATCGAAAGCTATCTCCACGAAAGACTAGCAACAAGTATCGCGTCGGTAGGTAACTAGGCGGCGATATCAAAAGAGTCGGCGACTAGTTGAAAGAGTGTCTACGACGCGGTAGTGTATGGCGGTGTTCTTTGAAATAAAAATAGGTAAAAATAAAAAGATTTTGCCGGCGGGTGGAGTGTTGTCAACTTATGAAAATTTGCCATATTCAGTGTTAAATTTCGCATGGATTATAAAAATTAAAAATCAATAACTTTTGGTTTTTATGAGTTACATTTTTATAACGATTTTTTCTAGTACGTATGTTGACCCAGGAATACGCCTTTATTGGATCGGACAGGGTTTTTGTTACAGCCTGTATAAGTTTAAATTCCTGTAAGAGTAGAGGAAGACCAAAGAAACGATGGATGGACTGTGTGAATGATATAAGGGGGTACCAAAACGACGACTAATAGAGAAGTATGGAAAAAAAAAGATATGTTAAGCCGACCCTAAAAAAATTGGGATAAGGGCAGGAGAATAATGATGATACAAGTTTAAATTCCAAATTGTTATCGACAGCTTATTTGTCTGTCAATTGTTTAGGTCTAGACTCTAGACCTAACTTCTTCCAGAAGATTATTGTCGTAGAGAAGCTGCTGGGTCTCAGCAACATGCACATGTATAGTATGTAGGTACAGACGGTCATAGGACTTTGGCATGGATTGAAGGAATTCAAAATTAACTCTTCCAGTTAGAATTGGTCTGAAATGTCATGATTTCAGGAAATAGTCATTCAATAGGGTAATTTGAACTTAGAGATTTGATGATTTGAATGATTATAATTCTATAAATACATGATTGTTACGGTTGCAAATCATATTTTGATCAACATAATTATACCACCTTGGTGCTGACCTGCAAAAAAACGTAAGAAAAATAGAATTACGCGGGCTGCCCTGCCGCTTTTCCCAGATTCTCAGAAATTCCCAGATTTATATCATCTTCATCAAGAGTAGTTTTCAGTAAACCAATAAGAAGGTACAGTCCCGTTCCTACGTTTACCATGGCGACCACAACGCATGACATTTCATCAATCCAAACACTCGTTGAGGAAGTAGTGTGGTGAGTTTAAGAAGGACAAGTCTGATTGATCATTTCACTGGCTTCCTGTTACCCGAGGCCACCAGCTATTGTTGGACGAGAAAAGCCGAAAACTAATTAGCCGCCATCTTAAAACGGTTAAGAGTTCATTGCTGTACGTGTTGAAATGTTTACGAATGTACCTAATTGGCTAGTAAAGAGTCAAGCCGATCTATTCTGTAAATATCTCACCGTGAGAACATAAGTGAAGTGAGCTAGAACTGAGCTGCAGTGCGATTCTGTAACCATCTCACCGTGAAAATTAGGTGAAGTGAGCGTGGAGTGAGCTGTCATTCCAACTAATGCTAGGGATTGACACTATTGACAGCTCACTTCCCGGCTGACTGGAAAGAAACAGCTGGTCTCTGTTCCTTACGAATTAAATTGTTCATCACCCTGCCTCCATTTATGGGTAAAGTAAAGAGTAAGATATATACCGCGAACAAACCTTAATCCGTTTGCCTAGTGTTGCGCTTGAAATGGCAATTTCTCTTTTGACAAAGTATGGAACCCACTTCTTACATAAAATTAATATCTCACCTTTAACTTTGAACTAATATCCATTCATATAATAAAAATCACGATTTCTGTTGCAGCGCTTCCTGCATGTTTTACTTTTCTTTATCACCTTTGATTTATTTTCTTGGCGTCATTTAAACAATCAATAAGAACTTGTATCTGTGTAAGTGATATCTGTTCAAGTGGATCATTAATTTCTGGAAGTCTTTGTCTGTTTGTCATATGAAAGTTCACGGTCTGTGCCATCAGAATGTGTCTCGCGCGGCATTCCACTGTGTGACCTTTTGTCGACGATGCGCCAACCACATTCCTTCATAGTCCAAACCCTTTGGGAACATTTTGAAAGGTACATTTGAAAGGTTTTGTAATTGCTGTAAAAAATAAATTTGCTTCTACTACATTAAATGATTAGTTACATAAAAAAAGATTTAGGCACTAAACTTTATTATCATTTTGAAAATTTAACAAATTAAAAAAAGGTCAGTTTGCTACTACTATTAACAATGTGTAATTGCTATTGACTTGCTATCAAGAAACGATATGTAATGATACATTTTTTTTTCTTGTTGTCCACAGCATTGTAAGAAAAATATGTATTTGCGCGGACGGAACGGAAGGTACTCGTAAATAAACTAGTAAATTACTAGATACTTACTAGTTTATTTACGAGCAACTTCCGTTCTTCATAAGTTCGTGTATCAAGTACTATGATTAACTTGTATTTCTCATGATTGTGAAGTGAATTGTATTCTTTTTGAGAAATAAATGTCTTAAACCGTAAAGGAAATCCTCTACTCTTTCAACCTATGTTTTTGTTCGGACTTGACTTTTCTTGCCACCGATTTTCAATCCTACGTGCTCATATACACGGCATGTGTCAACGGCGAGGCAACTGCAGCCGCCGACAACGTGCCGCTCGTATACCTACTTAAGTACGGTGCTCAAATACACGGCTGCAGTTGCCTCTGCGGTTGACGAGTGCCACCCGTGTGTGACTAAAAATTCATCAGGCCAAATCATCAGGTGTCCGACAAATCTGCCCTGCCTAGTTCAATTTCAGCTTTCCAATCCCCAATTTGCATAAGAACGCAGTACGGTATTTCTTACGCTCATAAAAATATAGGAAGTGCACCGTCATCGACTCTTAGGTATGTTGGCGTGGCCCTGAGTACTAAATAACAGATTTTTACCAAGCATTGTAAGGCTTTATTCTGAGAACAAGTAGTGCCGAATTCATAATGTCGTGGAGTGAAAGGATACGGTTCAGAATACGTCTGGAATGTCGGTGTCTGTGTCTAGCTATTGTCTGTGTAGAACATAGATACTTACAAATGTTTTGAGGTATTTGTACGGTGGCATTTGTATAGTAAATAAGAATAGCGTACTTACATGAATAACATAGCGTGAAGGGGCTTGTGGGTATGTAATAAACTTGCAAACAAATCTCCTATAGATGCACTATAGCTGCGAACACCGCACATGTGTGTAATTTTTTTTGCACTGCTTGCTCCTGGGAACTCTTATTAACCATAAGGTCTGTCATACAATTCATTCAGCGAAATTATTTAAAGAGACCAGGCCCACAGTAACCGGCCTTACATAAGTAGGAATTGTGATGACCTGATTTATAAAAGTGAATGAATTAGAAGGAGTATGTAGGATCGTAGGAGGTGTCGTTCTATAGTAACCGCCAACCACCTTGAGAAAAAGACGTCACATAACATGACGCCAGTGTTCCCTGAAGGATTAAGCAGAGGACCCCCATTTTGCCCGTTATGTTTAAGCACGATGTAATAGAGTTCGAGCCTATTTTCATCAACCGGGCAGCAATCTACACTTCGGGCTGCTCCTAAGAAATTCCAGATGGGAAAACCCAATAACACATTGTCTGACCCCAGACCCGGGAATCGTAACAGGACCTCAGGCTCAGCAGTAGCATTTGCGAGCTCTAGACCAATGAAAGACGTACGGTCACCATAGGGTGGTCGTCGGATATATATAGTTACAGTATAGTAAAAAGACTGATTGATTTTTACAGATAAAACTTAATTTCGATAATAGAAAACAAACAGTTCATTTATCAAACTAAATTTCATTGGAAAAAAGCCATCGGTTTCTTACTAAACTTCAACTACATATAACCGACGACCCTGGTTACTTATCTCCTTTGGTGACTGTAGAGACGCCAGCACATCGACCTACTACAATCTGTCAAATTTCTTTAATAGATTTTCAACTTTATCGCTAAATCATTAAGGTTCAAGGTTGATTGGGAAAATTTGACAGTTTCGGGTAGCTTGACCTGCTAGCGTCTGTACCTACATACATAATTATCTTTGAAATTATGGCAAGCCTATCATTATTAGTCACAATTCTACCTCTTAACAATCAGACTTAGTCCTTCGCATCTTCTACTCAACCAATGTGATAACAATGGAGATTGCGTAAACAAAACCTAAGTATACCAGTCTCGATGGACCGGTCCGACCACTCTTTATTTCATGGAAGTGGTTTCCTCCGTATAATCGGAACAATTGCAATTAATATCATTTACTCGTCTCTTTGACACGCACTTAATTTGAAAACTAGTTTTATAGCTAATTTCACTTGGCGACTTGCGAATGCACAGATCACGGGTAATAGAAGCATTTAACGATTCACCCTGATGATAAGAAAAAAACTCGATAATTAAATTGTCATACATATTTTACGGAATATTTTGTATCACATCACGCACAATAGGTATAGGCGTGATGTGATGAAGGGTTGAACCCTGAAGGGTTAGGCAGAAGTGTACAGAATACCCATGATTACCATTAACCCATACGATTGTCATTAACCAGGCAAAATTAAGAAAGAACTCAATTAAATTGAAATTTAGAAGTTACTCAATAACATAGCCTGGCCAGGGAATTGAAGCCACATTGACCAAATATGAAAAACGATTGCTACAGGAGTTTGCTTAATTTCGGAATCGCATTCAGAAACAAAAGGTGTTACGCAATGAGGGTGATACATATCCAAACCATTAGTCATTTTTATTGGGTGTCATAAAAGATTACCATACTAGACTATGATGGATCTTTTACTACCTAATAACACGTTCGTCGGTTTAATTTTATATGATTTCAGCGAGGTCAAAGGTATATCTACTATCAGATTTGATCATGAGAATCGAGCACGATCCAATGGCATACCATAGCGTGACGTTGCTATTGTATAGTTTTCTCAAGCTTATCGGGAGCATTAAGTTATGCATCTGGTTCGCACTAGTGACAAATGCTCTGCGGGCCAACGTCCAAGTGTTCCGTCTCGAGAAGTCGAGATCTCGACTTATGAATAACAAATGTAATCTAATATTTATATCAACACGCTAAATAAACTATTTTGATCCGGTAGCGAATTGATCGGAATAGCTCGAGGCCTATTGTGCGTAATTCTTTATTAGCTTTGACAGCTAATAGTCCAAGAGCTGGAAAATATGGGAAGGTATTTTAACGCTCAAGGCATAGTTAGTATCTATTATAACTACTAGCCAATGGTAATGAGAAGCCTAGCTGGGCCACTACAAGATTTTTAATACTACCTATGCAATAAATAACTGAAGTGGCACTGGACTGACCATGTTTGTCGAAGGACCGATGGCCGCTGAAGCAGACGAGTCCTGGAGTGGAGACCGCGTATCGGCAAGCGTAGTGTGGGACGCCCCCCAGATAGATGGACGCACGACTTTAAGAAGGTGGCTGGGACAGACTGGACGCGGAAGGCGGAGGACAGTGTGTTGTGGCGCAGGCTGGGCTCTCCCAGGCTTCCAGCTTTCAGGCTTTCAGGCTTCTTTCTTCCCAGTCCACTGCTGGACATAGACCTCTGTCTATGTCATGTCTGTCATGTCAAAAGATAAAAACTAAACAAAAACAGAATTTAAAATGAATTAAAATAAGCCGTGGCGGACCAGTCCCAACTAACGGCGCCAGTAGGTAGGTCTTCGGAATCCGGGACAGTAAAGGCTTATTACTGGACACGGGACAAGACGCAACATTCCGGGACATTCCCGGATTTCCCGGCCATCTGGCAAGTCTATATCGAAGTCGTCATCGTCGTCCTCTCACAGATGGATCTACGATCTTAAAAAGGTGACTGGGACAGACTGGATGTGGAAGTCGGAGGACAGGGTGTTGTGGCGTAGCCCGGGAGAGACCTATGTCCAGCAGTGGACTGCTATAGGCTGAGTTGATTGATGCAATAAATTGACTGACTGAATATGTAACTCATCTGAGGAATAACCGACTTGCAGAATTTCACAACATAGGTGCTTGAAGTATAATTTACACGTTGGAGACATTTTTAACTGTTGGTTTCTCTTCAATCATTGCACCATGATCAATACAATCCCCGTTTGAGTAGTAATAAGTACTTAGTTAGTCTCATTATTTGAATGGCCCTTTATTAACGAGAGATTTAGCATTTCAAATCAAATCAACTCAGCCTATCGCAGTCTACTGCTGGACATAGGTCTCTCCCGGGCTACGCCACAACAACCTGTCCTCCGACTTCCACATCCAGTCTGTCCCAGTCACCTTTTTAAGATCGTAGATCCATCTGTGAGAGGACGACGATGACGACTTCGATATAGACTTGCCAGATGGCCGGGAAATCCGGGAATGTCCCGGAATGTTGCGTCTTGTCCCGTGTCCAGTAATTAGCCTTTACTGTCCCGGATTCCGAAGACCTACCTACTGGCGCCGTTAGTTGGGACTGGTCCGCCACGGCTTATTTTAATTCATTTTTAATTCTGTTTTTGTTTAGTTTTTATCTTTTTTATTACGGACGCTTTTAACGTTCACGTCTTTCTTCATCGTTCTCACATATAATTATCACATATAATTTCAACATAAATGATGTAATATGAATTATTTCCTAGCCCGTTTTTCATTGCTAGCTTCATCTATATGACTGACCGACCCCTTGACAATTCAAAAGTGCCTGTAATTGGTTTATTTTAAATAAATGCTTTGAGTTTGAGTGGTTTTTTTCACAAAGTTGCGAACAGCAGAGTCGTATCAATTTTTCGTGGTACGATATGAAACGATTTAACATTTATCTCAGCATGAATTGCAGTCAGTTCCCTCGCTGTATAAAAGTTTGTTACAAGCTTCCCACTTAACTAGAAATTACCTTTAGGTTAACTTAGTTCACTTACTTATTTAAAATCCAGACCAGATATTACCGAAGTTACTCAACATGGCAGCAAAGCCACTGAATTCGCTTTGTTCGTGTCACCTTTCGAATCAGGTGTCACCCAGCAGGTGACCGCACTAAAATGGCTTGTAATTGTTATTTAATCTTGATGTAAACACAATTTATTGGTTCAATTCACGTGCAATATAGGGTTGCCGAAAATGGTACCCACTTTAGTTCATTTTGACAGCTATGATTTTCCCGATTAGCAGAATACCAGCTGTATGAACAATTTCGGCGGGTGTCAGTTGTTTTAAAGATCAAATGAACAGAAACTCGTCGTTTTTTTAATAGAAAATCATGAACATTTTGACACCTAATTCCAATGAACAAAAACGAGTCGTTTTTTATAAAAAAAAAAACTCTGGAAGTTAACAAAATCTACGAAAGCTTACTAGGTATAGGATGAAAGACAGAGCTACGCTTCGATCTTCGTGAAAATTTTAAAAAAGAAAACCGTTTACACTTTCTTGAAATGGTAGAAATCCGACAATTAAATAAACTATATTTTCTACATAAACTTTTAACCTTCAACGTCTAGAATAAACTCTTAGAATAATCTTCAATTAATGAGGCTAACAATAAACAATTTTATCATTGTTTTCAGACAGCCCTGGTTTGCTCCCGGTCGGTAACGAAACAGTCATGGTCTCACGACATTAGGCTGACGTTAATTATGACAGATAGTAGCTGCATTCACTACTGACTATTACTAATTCTGCACACCTTGTATGGATACGCATTTTAACTTAGATGCTGAGAACTTTGACGTCTGGAGTCCATAGAAGCTATATTGCTGACAAAGTAAAGGAAAACCTGTCTTTTACATGTCACTAATTGGATTATTCATCCACACACAGAGGGGTTAGCAAATTTAAAGACTACTCCAATGTATTCTTTTTTTGTTCTTGTGGAAATCCTCATGGATACCGTCCGTCTGGGAAGAACGGAGGTTATGTCGCACTCCTATCGACTAAAACCCCGCTGTTGCTTCTAGTACCGTGAGTCGGGGGCCCGGAAGATACTTATGCATTCGCCGCACCCCCGACTAGACGCTAATGTATTCCTAGAAGCCATTTTAAGGAAGACTCATGGTTGTTAAAAACATAAACGGGTTGAAGTGTAAAGTAAAAGAACGTTTCATCTCAGCCACCAGTCTACCGCAAGCGATTAGCCTCTAATAACATCACAGTAACAGCTCTAAACCCGGCTTCTGAAAACTTATTAGGTACAGCCACCAAAGGAGATAAGTAACCAGGGTCATCGGATATAGTTAAAGTTTAGTAAGAAACTGATGGATGTTTTCGAATGAAATTTAGTTTAATAAATGAACAATTTTTAATTATACATAATTAAATAAAATTTTATACGAAAACACCAATCCGTTTCTTGTGTGTCTCGGTAACCGTACCTACGTAATTAAATGTGTGGTCAAATCCCATGCAAACTTATGCAAGATTATTGGCTAACTAACATGCGATCCAACAGCAAATTTTATTGATCAAGTTTTCAGAAACAAGAGGCAAGCCTCTCTAAGATAAACCTTGCAGGAGTATTTACGAGGTTGAGCTTAGGGAGACTTGCCTAGTTAGTCTTGCAAAGTTTAATATAAATTGCACCAGTTCGAAAGATCACGCGTGTCGAGGTGTCAAACATACATCAACTTGTGTGTGTATATGTGAGGGTGTGTGTGTGTATCTTAGTCTAAGCGTGCACGTGAGCACTTAATCAAACATAATTGCATACAAATGAACGTCGTAAACCGGCAGTGAAAATACCCTTACGTATAATTAATTACAATTTATATTGACATACCACAGTGAGTTGTATTGTTAAAGGCTATTATAATGTTAACTAACTGACAGTTTATCATAGAATCGTGACTATAACTATTTATTCATAACCCTACCTCCAAAACTTGATCACTCAACACTAATGAAACTAAGAATCGTTGACGTGCTTTTAATTTTCTATGCATAGACAATTCTGTGGTCTTTTGATTGGTCACGGAACTTATGTACGGAACTCCGTGTCTGACAGACAATACATAGCCTCAGGATAGAAACATGAAATGTGTTGCAGTATGAAAACCTCTGACGAAGCTAAAATATCGTGTAATTTTGGGGATTAAAGTTTGAATGCTTTCAAAAAAGTCACTGACAACTAGTAATATAAAATAAATCTAATACTTACTCCTAGGAGTTAAGAATTTGGGCCTTCGTTTTAGGGTATGGAGCTGCTCCATATAAGGCATACTAAATAATCAATTTTTTCAGTTAAAAATTAATGCAGCTATTGCTTGTGCCTCCAAACCGGTAGTGTATATTTAGGTAGTTGAATACATTCCAACTGAGACAGGCAGCAGGCGAATGTACGGTGAACGTGCCCCGCCCTCACAATAAGGCACTACCGACTTCTGTTAAGGCATAGTTATCAGATGGAGCAAGGAAATAACTCGTGAAAGAATCAATCATCATCATCATCATCAGCCTATAGCAGTCCACTGCTGGACGTAGGCCACTCCTCTCTCCTCTCTTTATAGCTGGATAATAGTTACCGAAAATCGAGTTGAATGGCGTGCAATAGGAAAGAATCAATGGCGTGGTGCCATATGAGATCAGCCGGTCTATTCTCAAATCAAATCTATTCTTACCGTGAAGCCCAGCTTGAAGTAAGCTGTCAAGCTCATTTCAAGCTCACTTTACCTAAGTTTTCACGATGAGATTTTTACAGAATATATCGGCGGGATTTTGCAAATCAAATGAAACTGAATTTATTTTTTTTTTCATTTGCCGTAGCAAATAAGTTTCAATTTACTACAAAAAAAGGAAATGTACAATTACGTTAGGCCTGCAAATTATTTTTCTGCCTTTACCAAAACTAGCCGAAAAACTCATAAGCGTTACATTGTGCACTACCGGCACAATGTAACGCTTATGAGTTTTTCGGCTGCTTAACTGGACTTGCTTGTGGGTGCCTTAATAAATTATAGCGTCCAAGCAGGGCTTAAAAACTTAGCGACTGCGCTAAGCGCTGTGGGGTACGGACCTTGGCTTAGGGCGTCGCTGGGGGAGGGCAACAAAGGACAGGCTGGATCGGATTATCAAATATAACACACGCCAAACATTGAGCTTATGACTGCACGCAACGGTGTAGGGATCGTGAGTGTATCTAAAGATAAGCTTATAACATTTAAAACTTGTTTTCGTTAAAAAACGTAATACAAAGTTGGAACTTTGACCTTCAATATCTTCGTAACCAGAAGTTTCCCAGGTATGATCCAGTACAAAAAAAGTTATCATAATAATGGGAAGAACAAGTGACTCTCGGCTTCGTTAAGGGTATTTTTACACCCGTTATAATAGTAGGCTAGATACCGCTCCAGGATCTATAGAGGCTTTAAAAGAACAATCAAATCTTAAGATGCACTATGCCTTAACACCGGCCTGGCAGTAATACAGGCGACAAACCGTGACATATTGCCGTCACTAAGTTTTATTGAGCTCTTATTATAAACCAATAATAAAATAATTACCATAATCACAGCCGGATACGACACATTGTCGTGGATACGAGCTTACAGTACTTAAAAAGTTTTTTATAGCTTAATTAGCCGTCTCGCAAGCGCAGCTACCAAGTGATAATAGTCGGATTTTCATGAAACATATTTTCTCGTAAAATTTTGACAGAAAAATAGGGATGGGAAATACTCGTATGACTGGAAAGTTGCTTTAGATGGCCCCAGACTAAAATGGTGATTATCGGAAAAACTTGATTTTGAATTGGTACTGCATTATATATACATTTAAAACTTGTTTTCGTTAAAAAACGTAATACAAAGTTGGAACTTTGACCTTCAATATCTTCGTAACCAGAAGTTTCCCAGGTATGATCCAGTACAAAAAAAGTTATCATAATAATGGGAAGAACAAGTGACTCTCGGCTTCGTTAAGGGTATTTTTACACCCGTTATAATAGTAGGCTAGATACCGCTCCAGGATCTATAGAGGCTTTAAAAGAACAATCAAATCTTAAGATGCACTATGCCTTAACACCGGCCTGGCAGTAATACAGGCGACAAACCGTGACATATTGCCGTCACTAAGTTTTATTGAGCTCTTATTATAAACCAATAATAAAATAATTACCATAATCACAGCCGGATACGACACATTGTCGTGGATACGAGCTTACAGTACTTAAAAAGTTTTTTATAGCTTAATTAGCCGTCTCATAACACAGCCGTTTGAAACATATTTTCTCGTAAAATTTTGACAGAAAAATAGGGATGGGAAATACTCGTATGACTGGAAAGTTGCTTTAGATGGCCCCAGACTAAAATGGTGATTATCGGAAAAACTTGATTTTGAATTGGTACTGCAATCAACTCAGCCTATCGCAGTCCACTGCTGGAGATAGGACTCTCCCAGGCTATACAAAAACGCCCTGTCCTCCGCCTTTCGCACCCAGTCTGTCCCAGCCACCTTCATTAGGTCAGGTCCATGGTCGCTGGTGGGCGTCCCGCACAACTTAAAGAACGGATAACCGTAGTCGTATTGTCTATGTTATGCCCATAGATTTAATACTATATATCTACTACTATACATATATACTACTAGCATGTTATGCCTGAGTACCACAAAGAAAATTTAAGCTATTTCTTCATTTAAAACGTGTTCAAACTATTAAAGTGTGACATTAAAGTTTTATTGTAACAATAAGCAATCAATGTTTATGAATAGTCACCTACACTCCCTACATTTGAAGTTCCGCGTGGAAATACCACGAGTGGAATTCGCTATTTGCATTATGTATAGGGGTTTTCTTACCCTATTTTCCATAACCGTGTCAATCAATTAACTGCTGGATATAGGCCTGGCTTGTTTTACATGATAACATCCGGCTCTGTGTCTCTTGCTGAAGACGGAGTACTCCTAGCGACCCAGCTGTATTCTTTATACGGGATGGATTTTAGAGAACTCAGTTTCTTGTTCGTTTTTCTCCATAGGTACCTACTACGCTTTGGAATGGGCAACTAGCTTCATCTTTCTGACTGATTGACCCCTTGACAATTCAAAAGTGCCTGGAATTGGTTTATTTGAAATAAATGCTTTTGAGTTTGAATTTTGTTTTTGAGAGACGGGGCAGTGAGGGCTACCTTAACCGTTGTAGCTACTAGAAAACATTCTTAGGAGTATGTTCTCCGTAACTAGGTTAATGTCCTAAGGTTACCCTTGACCCATCTTAATAAAAATTCACCCTGGATATACTTGATATGAAAGTATTAATTCAAGTATGAATAGGTTACCATGTGGAGACAAGCTTGCATTATGCTACGGCTATATACGGCTACTGCTCTGTTGTACAGCGAGACGTCGAGCAGTGTGCGAGAAAAACGCGCGAAGAGTAGTTCGCATTATCGCGACAATGTAGCCGCAGCTTTACGGTCGACCCATGACGTGAGAAAAAAGGTGTTAAGCCCAATAAATCTATTAAATATGGGTAGTGTAAAAGAATCTTCGGTTCATGTCGTTATTTCTTCTACTTAGATTTCTTTTTTCAGTTTTCAGTCCTTCGGCTACATGAAGAACCCACTGCCATCTTAGTTCATTCAACTGACTACTACGTCTAAGTCGGTGACTTCGGTTCTCTTCAGGTGAAATCTTGTTGATGACTACATCCACTCGTAAATCCTACTAAGCACCTCCAACAAAATAATGAAGGATCAATGGAAATCCACTTAAGTGACCGTTTACGTAAAAACATGGTGTCCGGTTCAATAAAAACGGACATGCAAAGAGAAATCCCCATAGACGGAAGTAAGGAATTCCCAACTACTAATACTTCGTACTTACAACGAACAAAATACCTTCTATAAACAAAAATAATAAAACCTGGTTTGCGTCATTGCTATGACGTGCCAAGCAATCTTTTTTTATTCGTACGTTGGTCCATTATAAATTGTACCTGATGCTAAGCGAAGATAAGGTTGATGACGCAGCAGGCTTGCCGATTTTAACTAATTCAGGGTGAAGATTTGTTTTGCATTATGCAGATTTGATTGATGATAAAAATGACAGCAGAAGAATTGTGCAAAGTTCTGGTTATCAAATAAATAAAATAGGAACATGGAATTTCTCTAGCCCGTATCTCAAGAGGCAATCCATCGTTCCCATAATAGGATATTCCCAATATATATATATATATTTCCGAAATATGAGAAGTAACAGTTAAGTCAATATTTTTTAAATGTATAAAATAAGAAATTAAAATATTTTATACACACTTCACACAGGGTTATTTGCGGTACGTTAGGGTTGAAAAATGAATTCAGTTCAAATCCGATAAAACATCCAATTCTACGGTTATATTCAAAACTCTGAAAACAAGGTGATTTAATGGCTACTTGACACAAGGTTCAACTTTACTGCATTCTTTGAGCAGAAACCTTGGTGGGTACACCTATGCATTTGTGAGTCAACCTGTCTTACTCAACTGATTCGTTTGAAAAGAAAAGTTCGAACTCCCTTGTCACAAGGAAGGTCGTTCTTTTATGAATCATTCGGTTTTGAAATATTGTTTCAAGTTACTAATAAATAAATATGTCTCCATTTACTAATATAATGAACCTGAAAGCTGAAGAGTTTGTTTATTTGATTGAACGCGCTTATCTCTTGTACAGGCAGGCACATCAAGCTACTACAATCTGTAAAATTTATTTAATAGATTTTCAACTTTATCGCTTAGCAAGCATTAAGTTTAAACTGTTACGTCCTAGCACAATCTTAGGATAGATCTTTTTTTTTTTTTTTCGGATGGGAAATCATCAAATGACCCCTCCCGCTCTGGGTGGAGCGGAAGGGAGTGTCAGACTCTTACTGACTAAAACCCACCCATGTTCCTTCCTTTGCCCTTTATGTTCCGGGGTAGAGGTAACCCTTTCGGACAATCCCGCTGACCCGGCAGGCTTCGGCCCTAAGGGGCCCCTCAAAATTATGCTGACAAATCTTTGAGGCGCGCGTGGAACACTTACGCGCCGTCCGGCACGGGCCTGGTCCTGATCGGACGGTGAGCTACCCATTGCTCTCCGCCCGCAGGCCCGCGCCTACTGTGGCCGGGAGTCGTCACGCGGCTCCCGACGCCCGGAGCGTCTCCCGCGGCGGCTGAGATGGAGGCTCTCTACCCTCATCCGTCCCGCCACCTCCTTCGCTAGCATGACTGCTTCGCAGAAGGAGGTTAGGATAGATCTTACGAATACTTGGAAATATTATTTCTCGATACATTAATATCTCAATTAGCAAATTACTGCCATTTGAATACGTTGAAGGACACTAGCTTAACATAATCAGTGTATAATGTTCCTACTGCTGGGACACAGGCCTCCTCTCGGTGAGAGGGAGTGGGCCATAATACACCACGCGGGCCCAGACACAATAGAAGTGTTTTATTGTTATTACTGTGGGCGTTTAGTGTCCCTCAATGCGTTAACTTGGCAAACTAGTGAAAGACTGTAGTTAGTCATACACTATTTATTAACCATAAATTGGAGCAAATTTCTGATGCAGCGTTTAAATAAAATTTGAATCCAAAGAGCATTTGTAATAGATTGCAATAACAATTGATTAATTTAATCGTGAGGGTCTTGTGTGGCGCGACACCGTGCGTCTAGCAAACAATGAATTTTTATTTAGACGTGGTTTTTCCAAAGTCGGGCACTGCTACAGTTTACGGATGTTACGACTGGTCACTTTGCAGTTAGGGTTGCCAATCCTGTGTACTTTTAGTACTTTTGTTTTGGCTTTTCTGTATATTGAAGTGAAGGGCGGGCGTTTTGGGGTCGTTGTTGGTCTTTTGTAATTTTGACGTTTGAATAGTGCTGACTCTCAGCCTAATTTGAATAAATGACTTTTTATTTTCTTTTCTCGTATTATCTTTGCTAAATAATAACAACAGCATGAATCGATCGAAGGTTAAGCTACGCTTGCTGCGGTCGGTTCGTGGATGGGTGACCATCCATAACATGTCACGATTCGGGACCACTCCGTGCCTCGGAAAGCATAGACAGTCGTTACGGGTAGTTGGAAGCCCAAAAAGTCTGACAACCAGTCTTACCAAGGGGTATCGTATTACCCAATAACTGGGTTGATATAGGATTTTTTTGGGATTTTAAACATTAATGTTTTTGTATCCTACTTACAACCACATAGGTAAATATACTTTTAAGAATAAGAATAATGTTAACATGCTTACTAACTTACTTACTTCTTGCTAAAAAATGCCATTTTTAAGCACAATGGAATTACAGTAATGGCATTTTATTATCACTACGGTGTAAAGAGCATAATATTATAGATTGTGACATAATCGTCAGACGAGTGAGGTGACTATTTTTACAAGTGATGGTTCATTTGATTCATGTCTGTTACATAAAATGTATATCTCGGTAATTACTATGTAGCCAAATGTAGTGATAAATTAATATTAAATCAAGATTAGAATAATAAACAAAAGGTCCTCAGAAAAAAAAAAAAAAAAAATCTATAGTTGTAGATTCGATAAAGTTAACTATTTAAGCTTGCTTCCTAAACTGAATGTTCAGAAACACATTGGGCGTTTTTATAATTTCTAACGTGACGTTATCGTGGACGTCCACGGCTTCACGGTGACACAGGGAAGTAAATTGTATGGAAATATATAAAGACGCTAAAAATAAATGGAAATACGTGCACGTTTATTTTCATACATATTCTGGACGCGGACGGCCACGATAATATCGTCACCTTGTGTCAACGATTCGAACTAAAAAGCACTTTCGCATAAACAAACTCCGCAGTGACAACCTTACAACAACTTCTAAAGATTTAAATGAAATGTATTGCCGTGTCCAAACACATTACACGGTCTTCTTTTTTCTTTTCCTGACAAACTAGACTCGTCTGTAGCGAAATTTAAACGACTACTGCATACACGTATCGGTTTGTAAAATTAGAAAACCCCCTCTTACTGCTACGATATAAAATCGTTCTCTATATCAAATGATTATCACTGATGTACAGACGCCAGCACATCAAGCTACTGCAATCTGTCAAATTTGTTTAATAGATATTCAACTTTATCGCTAAAGCATTAGGTTCAAGGTTGATTGGGAAAATTTGACAGTTTTGGGTAGCTTGATGTGCTGCCTGTGCTGGCGTCTGTACCTACGGTTGACTGTACGAAAAATAATGGAACAGCAAACAAATTACAATAATAACAATGGTAACATAAACATTGGAGAAAGCTTAAGGCTGTGTTTTGTATTTTCAGGTTTAAATTGGAAGTGTTGCAGATTTTTCCATAAGGAAATGATTTTCGGTTTCGTTCGATTTTCTTTGATTTTTTCGGTAAGATTTTGAATGACACTGGTATATAGGAGGAGCATGGAGATCAACGACTCACAATGTTATTTAAGAGAATTTTTGGTATTTTATCGGCAAAGGTAGATATGTAAAGTCGCCAGCGGGTCACCAGTTATTGTTACTCTAAACGATTCACCGTTTAAACAAATACAGGGGAATTATAGAAGAAGGTCCACACTCTATTTCTGACATTTTATGTCTTTTTTTTTTTTGTAATTGGTATTCTGTTTGTGTAGAATAAACATTCTTTTTTGTCTTTTGTTTCTAGTTCCATATTAATTATAGACCAGTTTCAATATTTTTAGGGTGAAGCACTGCTAAATTTAAGGCTGGGCACTGCTAGGTACAGGAGGGTTGTCAAGACGAGTTGCAGAATTTGGAAATATTACATGGTGATACTAAAAGTTTCGACGCCATTCCTGACTTTCACGAGCAGAGACAACCGTAATCGTCACTTACTTGACAATGTGGTTCAATAAAAGGGAGCAGACCCTTCAATCAAACAAGCTGTAAAAATCTCACCGTGAAAACTTAGGAAGTGAGCTGTCAATAGTGTCAATCTAGCATCAGGTAGAATGACAGACATTTGAGTTTACTTCACCTATGTTTTCACAGTGAGAATTTAACGGAATAGACCTAAAGTGCTCTGTGCCGGCAGACATGCTGGTTGGTGTAATCAATCTAGGGTAAACCTTCAAAAGAACAATGACTACTTACCAGTAAGTAAGAACGGTGACATAGTCATTACTTATTAGTCTCCAGAATGATTAATCCCAGCACGCAGTACCACAACGATTAAAGGAGTCCATGAAGCATGGCTGGTTCGGAAAGTAATACACATAAACGTCCCAGACTCAGCCAGTATCACTCCAAAGCCTACTATATTCTTTCATGGAGCATGTGTCTTGGAACTTCTGCTCTTTACATTATAATTTCAACTAACTATTATACCATAACATGCACGGAAACTCAATTAGCTCACATTAGCAATAAAACGGCGCATCTAAGTATGTTTAAAACACACAAATGACTCATAATCGTCTCCGTAATGATAATATTCGTTTCTGTAATTTGATAACGTAATAAAGTTTAATAAAATATACACTTTTTGATTGTGTAAAATGTGTAAGTTGTTTTCTTTGTTTCTTTGTGCAGAATACTTATGTTTTAGACTGGCTTCTGCCCGCGCCTTCGCCCGCGAGAAGGTCGGAAATTGTCCCACGGGAACGTACTACCGGGACAAAAGGTATTGTATGTGTTAATCCTGGTTGTAAACTATCTGTGTGACAAACAACCAAATCCATGCAGTCGTTTTTGCGTTGAGTAACAAACATCCAAACATATAAACTTTCTTCTTTAAAATATTAGTAGGCAGGATAGGATACCGATGAATATGAGAATTGAACTAATTCTTTATCACTGGATCTTCGATTTCAGCAGTAATTAAGAGATTGCGTCTGCAAGCTTATGATTTTAGTAGCCCATATCCTACATTTTTAGATATATCCTACAGTTATTTTTTTTTTTTTTATGAGACGTCTTTTTACTTTTATTTGTAAACCGATTTTTCTTGTTCAAAATATTTGATAAGATTTCGTTGATGTATTTTCTATGGAAAATAAGTAATTTTGCAGAACTTTTTTTTTAATTGTCTACCTCCTTCTACTTCTATCTACTTTTCTACATCACCACAGTGTTGACTCAGTTTTTACTCTTTTCATATTAGACAGTTAGGTTAGGTTGTCATAGAATCTATAAAGGTTTTATGATAGCCTGTGTGGTAATTAATGAAAGAAAGAAAGAAAAAGTATTTATTGCAACTCGTACAGGAAGATCACAAAACTAAACTAAACTAAACACAATCAAAAATAATAATTTAAAAAAAAAATTATATAAAAAAAAAAGTAACAAAAAGAAAAATGAAACAGAAAGTCCTATACGAGGCCAAAAGGCTTTTATTTCAGCATGATGCTACGACATTTAAAAAATAAATGTCGCAGCTCAAGGCCAATTTTAAAATCTATTCGCAGTCTCATCTCGGCGACTAAGAAATGTCAAAAACTTGTCAAAATGTAGGGAAATTTGAGGTATTTTTGACAGATTGAGACTGAGATCAGACTGTGAACGATCTTAAAATTTATTTATTTATTTCCAAACTTACATCTATCCTTACAGGGAAACCTATTGCGATAGTGTACATTTAAATTACGAGAATTACCCCTCAGGTATTCTGATAGGGCCCGCTGATGTCACGGGCAATAAATAATAAAATAGATTTAATTATGTAAAATATTAACAAATAAAATAAATTATTATTTTTTTATCCGCGCCAGACGTGACCTCATTACTTGTCTTTGTTGTTGTTGTTTTTGCTTTGTTGTTGGTTGTAATGGTGCAGTTGACTCAGCTTTTTCTATTTTTCTTATTAGACAGCCCCACTATTAGTAAGGTTAAAGCCTTATTACACTTCGCGATATTTAGGGACCCTTTCCCTAAATCGGGATAGTGTAATGAGAGAAAGGGAGAAAATATCCCTAATAAAAAAACTTAGGTTTTAGGTTGTCATAGAACTTACATAGGTTTTATGACATTATGTCTAACCAACAGTGGAAGATACCAATATCCTTTAAATTTAACCACATAATTCCTTTAAAAAAAACGGGGGTATTTCGAACTCAGTAATTTCCATATCCTATTACAAATGGAACGCGACTAATCACAATTCCCAACCGGAACATGCATACATCATCGGAAGTCGAATGCTGATCTATTCTACTGACCAGTGTCAATGCAGACAGAGGTCTCGAAGTAAAAGGAAAGGAGGTTCGATCAGTGCCCGCGAGATCGCCCGCGCAAGCGCACGCACGACGCTAGCGCCATCTTGCACAACACCCGCCAAAACTTCACTTTTCAAAGTGTGTTCTTAAATTGAAAAATTGAACGTGACAGTTGATTGAAAGTGGACTGGTTAACTAAGTTTTTTCTCGTGATCGTTCGGAGGCGTTGGACAATTAAGGTAAACCTTATCAGAATTTACTATCGGTCAACTTTGTATAAGTACTTAGTATTTTTATTTCGTAATACCGACTATGAATAACTCTATTGTCACTGTATTAGTGTTTCTGCTTTAATTTAAACAAATGCAAAATAGTATGTATAAACACAACACTGTACGAGGGCCACTCGTACGAGTACCTACATAAATCAATTGCTTGAAGTTCTGTTTCTAAGTTGCAAGGAACTCCATGAAAAATTTAATCTTCAATGTGCTTTAAAGCGTCAGTTTTAAAGTACAAAATTGGTCGCATCCATTTTTGAATCTTATTCGTTTAGTTTCACAATAAAACATAAATGTTGTTACTTAACTTAAGTAATGCCTAAATTGATGACAATTGACTTTTTCTCAAGAGTGCACTACGTGGCAATAAAGTGGTCCCTTTGAGTGCATCAGGTGACCGAGCTTGTCAATAAAATAGGCACAGTTTGAACAGGGGTACTCGCGAACAAAAGTTCATGGATAAAAAAAATATTTCGATTGGCAAATATCATTACCATTGCGGACGTAATGGACCGATCACTATTATTTGTGTTCGTGTAATGATTATTTTAAGCATTTTATTTTTAGCCAGGCCATAGCTTAATTGGAACAGCCTTGAGGCTCTGTCGCCAATATTTACGCAAACGCGTCGTCTCTCCGATTCGGTTACAACGTTACCTAATGACATAACGCATACTCAGCGATTATTGAATAATATAAAGTAATAAATAAAAAAAGTTTTTATGCAGATAGCTGGGTCTTTGCATAATTTTCTGAGTTCTGGGCTGGTCGTGTCGAACTCGTAGCATTTATCTCGTTTAAGTTTTGAAACCATTAAAATTTGAACTGTCAAGGAGTCGGTTAGTTGGCAAAAAAGTTGAAGCCGTTCCAAAGCATATGTTCCTACTATTATCGTAATATGTGGAGAAAAACGAGCAACAAATTCTATTGTAATTATTTGGACTTAGGGATATAACACTTATTTTCTGCCTAGCTTTATTTATTATTTCTGAGATATACATTTTTTCGATGACGTATAATCAGTAGGTAGGTTTTTAAGGAGGAACCTCAGGAAAGGTCAGTAACATGTTGAATGTTGATTATAATATGATTTGTGAGCGTAATAAAAATGACTTTACAGAATTATAATCATCAGTACAACCCTCTAAGTTCATATAATCGAATGACTATTTCATGAAATATCAATCACTAGGATTAAATAAACCTAGAACTGCGGGAGGTATGAAAAGTCAACCAAAGTCAAGCAAAAAATGCTGAATTGACGAACAATATAACTGAATCTGCGGGGATGAAAGAGGTATGAAAAGTCAAGTAAAACAAGGTCCTCATTCATCCCTCTTTCATCCCCGCAGATTCAGTTATATCTATCATCATAATCGTGAATTCATGGATGAAGTTGTGTAAACATGTTAACAGACAAGGAATCATACAGGGTGGCAGGGATATCGACGCGCAACCTGTTACCATGGATTGAGTACATGATTCTGAACCCATAATCAGCCATAATCATGACTTTGACTTTGAACGTTATAACGTTCAAAGTCAAAGTCAAAGTATTTATTAGTGCGATTTTTGGTGATATAACAGGTCTTACTGATATTTTATAGAAACTCAAAAATCTACCCTTTAGCATACACTATTAATTTAACAATATTAGAAATTAAATAAAACATTATATACGATACAATTCAAATAAATTAAAAGTCTTCTAATAGGAATATTACATTATAAATCATAAATACAGATCAGTCACAAGACATTTTCTCAGCAAACGTTCCACATAGGCCCCTTCTCTGTGAGAGGGAGTGGGCCGTAAGCCACCACGCGAGCCCAGTGCGGGCTGGTAGATGCGATAAAGAAACCCAGGAAAAATAAAAAATAAAAATTATATTTATTTATTTATTTATTTATTTTATTATTTATGTACACACAGTAAAACAAATAAGGATAAGACAAACAATTAAAAAAAAACATACAACAACAACAACAACAACAACAATAACAATTATAATAAAAACATTAAAAAAAATATTGCAAGATCAACCTAATTTAGTACCTACTAAATTAAAATAGCAATCGTTTAGAATTAAAATTATTTTATTTGGTTAAATGCTTTAATTACCTACTATAGAACGCGTTGTCATTTTGTCCTTCACTTCTCGCGTCAGAATGCTAAGGGCCAGAGCATTATTTGCTACTGAAAACGGCTCGCGACAAATGGCGCAAGATATGCGCCCCTAACGCTACGGCGGTATGTAAATTACAATTCCAATTTTCCCTACCACACGCCCTTTTCAGCGCCACGCGTCGACGTTTGCAGGTGCCTCTGTCGTCGTCGTGTCGTTGTGTCGCTCGTGTGTGTCCACACTTACACCTAACATTATTTTGTTTTAATATAGGTCACTGTTAAATTGACAGAGAAAATAGATAGATAAACGATTTACTTCATGCACACAAAAGATATAGCACATCACGCAAGAGCACAATAATTAAATGATAACAAATTAAACACGTGTATATATATGTATAAAAAAGGTGCCGGCCGGCCGGTTACAAAAAAAACTTATTTTAAAGAAATAGAGTGACTTATGACTGTGACATACTTTCAATCAACTAAGAAGGTAAAGTAAGTGCGGTGTGCATCTCAAGGTTGCACCAAATGGGAGTCCAGCTCATGTGCTCAGCATGTGTCAGGCTAATACGTATTTCCGACGCTGATATTCTGCTGAATCCCTAAATAATAGAAATACTATATGAGCAGTACATTAAAAAAACAGGAAACACTCCTTTTACAAATAATTAAAATTAATAAATAAATACCTTTCTTTCCTCATAAAAAAACATTTTTCCTTTATACTTTCCACGAAAAATGCAATATGTCACCTCACACAAGGCTATAAACCCGGAATAAATAATAGCGATGTATGTTTAAATTCTCACTCATTAAAACTTGTTTTAATTGCTTACGGACTTTCGATTTAAGGTCGGAGATAAGAAAAAAAAATGTATTATTTCCTGGTTGAAACAAAAAACGATCAAAACGTGTGACACGGACTGCGCATGTTGATATTCAAGTAGGTACTCCACATCGCTTGTGGACATAATGTTGATCAGATTTAAATAATAATGATTAAATCAAGCCATAGTTATCATTATTAATACAGAGATATGACTTATTACCATGTAATGTCAATCTCGACATATTTTTTCTGCCTTTTTTTATGAGCGTTTAAAGATAATTCATTGTTCTTAACTTTCTTTGTTTTGTGACTTTTATATACCTTATACTAGTTGCTTAATAAGTTTTTGATTCATTGATACGTGATCGGAGAAATCAAGGTTCAGATTTCTCAGTCGCCACAAAAATGAAGTCGGTTATTATTCCAAATTTCATTATTGGATTATACTTATAAAAAGATCCATTTTACCCAACCCAACTTCAATCAAACAAAAACAAAATTTTACCCAACATAGACATTTTAATTTTTTCTAGCCAGCTCTGTGCCACTCCTGGGCAAAGGCCTCCCTCTACTCCACTGCACTTTCCTGCTAATTTCTAACAACGCGCTTTACACTTTTTAAGTATTTGTTTTCTTTTTTAGATTCCTGTTTTTACTTGTAGCATAATAATGTTGTGTTGTATGCCTTTCAGTCTGTATTAAATAAATGTATTTTCTTTCTTATTTCTTTACTCCTTCTATTCTAGAAGGAAATAAATAGCGAAGTCATCATGGGTAGCATATGCACTGAACATAATATATCCACTTCTATCTCCATTCTACGAAGAATAGACAATTACACATACCTCTTTTCTTAATTTCTGACAACGTGCCGTAGAAATATTTTTACAATCTGTCATTTTGCCTTTCGTTTCTACTGCGGCCATGCTACGCGTGCTGGAAAAACACTTTCATCTGAATCTGTTTCGCGATGCTGAAAAACGTACCTATACATAATTACAATATTGATAATTATTGTACAGTATTTGTCTCTCCTTCCCCTTTTTAATCCATCCAAAGGTTGTCTTTAAAATATCGATCTTAGCGATAAGACCGCCCATTGTGTCACCCTTTGTAAAATTTATTTACCTTTCAAAAAAAATACCAACACACATCGTGAACAGTAGTTAAGAGTGAGTGATACTTATTGCACATTCATTAACAAAAACCATTAAGAGTTACGCAACATTGATTGATTGAATCGGGTCATCTCGGATCTCAGCCTCCTTACAGCGAGTGCTTCACAATCATTGGGTAGGTAAAGTGGCCCATTCACTAACCTACATGTTAGCCGAATGATGCAGGTTATGTAGGATTGTGAATGTGATTGTGGCCTGCGTCGCGTCTTTCGACATTTCTTTTTAGCTCAGTTGCCAAAAAAGCGACGTTTTTCATGAAAATGTGTAAACTATTTATTTCCTGAGCGGCTGACTGCGTACTCTACTCGTTACTTCAGCATAATCAGCCTATAACATTCCCACTGTTGGGACACAGGCCTCTTCTCAGTGAGAGGGAGCGGAGGAAGTGGAGGGAGAGGGAGTCACTGGTTACTTAAACAGTGATTTTTTTTTTTTAATCGTCGCTTATGTAGATACAATCTGCCAAAAAATATCCAATCTCAGATTGAACTAAAATTACTGCCACTAGCTGCATCAGACTTGAGAAAAGTGAGCTTGCTTTGAACTTTTTAGTTGCGGTCGGGATTTTAAGATTGTTCCAATTTATTTTCAACCTTCTAATGTGTTATTTTTTTAATAGTCTCTTCAATCCCACTATTTGGATAAAATAATAAAAAAGGACCAGGGCCATGTGTGGTATGTTACGATATATATTTTTTTCAAATTAATTTCTTATTGACATCTTTAATCTGCCATTTTGATTTTATAGAAACAAAATCTAACCTATCACCATTGCTCGACCTAGACGAGTCGATAGACACCTCATGTATCCAGCCGTCGGGATGCTTCGAGGGTATAAAGAATCCCACATACAAATATAGAAAGATAGATACGCGCTAGAAAAATAACCCTTCGTCATTTTTTGTTTGTTTGACGTCTTTGCTGTCGCGCGCAGTCAGATACGAGCTCGTACTTAAGGTTCACTTTGGACAGTAACCATTCTTCGCCGCAACGGAATCTTGCCTCAATGCTACTTCACGATCGGTAGATGGTATTTGTTGAGATTTTATACTGAACCTAGTTCATTGCTAAAAGTATACAATTTATCAATATTCACAATTTATTCGTGGAACATTTTAAATTATTGAAAATATACTTGGGGCTGATTTTTCCAACGCCAGATAACATTTATTCGCGGAATAAAATTGACGTTTGACAGTTTTTGTATGAAATAACTGAACAAAATTTTTAAAATTTTCCTCGAATAAAGTTATCAAATGACTGAAAAATCAGCCCTTAGAGAAAGAAAGTGTTTAAAAAACTGTTGTTAGCAGATTCAATTTATCAATACCCATAATTCCGTCCAGTTAAATCTGACAGAGTACATAAAATACCTACATGTTACAAGACATTTACATACATATGTAATTGTAATCGGCGTCGCAGGCAATGTGTATGTAAATTGAGTCGTCTGATATGACATGACATGCGATTCATCTGCCGATAAATCCGAAGATAAATGCTCGAGGGTCTGACAACTTGCTCCGGAAGGCAAACAGCTGACGGTCACCTCTTTTTGGAATATCCGATCGATGTCAGAAAGATAAGTTACTTATGTTTTCTAGCACCTACATAACAATTCCAAAAGTAGTGAGATATGGATTCAATTTTACGCGTTTTTTTTTTCTTAGAAAAGTGACTTTTCCTTAGTCACTTCACCTGGACTACCTTTTTTTTTTTTTTTTTTGGGATGGGAAATCATCAAATGACTCCTCCCGCTCTGGGTGGAGCGGAAGGGAGTGTCAGACTCTTACTGACTAAAACCCACCCATGTTCCTTCCTTCGCCCTTTATGTTCCGGGGCAGCGGTAACCCTTTCGGACAATCCCGCTGCCCCGGCAGGCTTCGGCCCTGAGGGGCCCCTCGTTATGCTGACATCTCTTTGAGGCGCGCGTGGAACACTTACGCGCCGTCCGGCACGGGCCTGGTCCTGATCGGGCGGTGAGCTACCCATTGCTCTCCGCCCGCAGGCCCGCGCCTACGGTGGCCGGTAGTCGTCTCTCGACTCCCGACGCCCGGGGCGTCTCCCGACCTGGACTACCTTAGGTCAACCTAGGCTTATAGTATCAGAATAAAAATAAATGGTAACATTGAT
This sequence comes from Apamea monoglypha, assembly GCA_911387795.2. NCBI lineage: Eukaryota > Metazoa > Arthropoda > Insecta > Lepidoptera > Noctuidae > Apamea > Apamea monoglypha. The sequence continues at coordinate 11,047,384 of OU426932.1, forward strand.
AAGTTATCTACCTACATCTTGCTTTAGGTCTTAAGTCTTAAAACGTAGATAAGGAACTTAAGTTTTAATTTATAACTTAGTACGAGTATATTTACATAACTTTTTCAAGCAAAGTTTTCCAAAATTATACGCGATTACAGAAGAGAACTGTAGATACCTATTGATACGATAATAAAGTTAAACTAACTTATAAAAACAAGGTCCTCGAGTACCTTGAACTTTTCTTGACATCTTGAAATTGTTTTTGATGAAAATGATTGATAGAATTCTTAAGAAATTGCAATTCTTACAAATTAATGACACTTGCCCAGTATTTGCACAACATCTTAAGTTAATTAAATATTTAAAAGAACCAAAATTATTGTCACATACCTTTCTTTTCTGCCAATTTTTTTACAATCTGGTTACGACAATGTAACAATAAACTAAACTTCGTGTATCCAATGATGCACTCTTCAAAAATTCAACCAAATATATCCTTATTTATCTCAACATCATATCGCCTGTAATATGATGTTGAGATAAATAAAGATTTATGATTATCCAATGGTTTAGTAGTGACTAAACCATTGGATAGTCATAAATGTATAGTGATAGCTACTCAAAGATCGACAAAATATGTAATCACCCCATCACTACTATTAAAAAAATATTTGGTAGTTTTAAAATACCTACTCTACATATGCAATATGATTGCCAGTGTTTTCATTTATTGTCATATTGTTGGCCCACATTATAAATTTTGAAAAATAATTAGACAGGCTGTTGATATGGAAGATGCGGAGCTTCCTATCGTCATGACATAATCCAACAGCCTGTTCATCGCTGGAAACCATCTACCTACCTATACCATACAATAATCTACACGACAGATTTCGCAGTAAAGTTGAACGAACGACGCGAACTAGCCTTGGCCTTTCTGACGACTGACTCTTATGAAAGGAAGGGGGGTCCATGAAAGATAAATGTAACTAAATAAAAGTAAAACGATTGTCACGAATCGCTTCTGTGTTCTCTTTTGCCGCTTCAATAATGTTATTATAGTTTTTAAAGTCTAGGAAATACACTCCCAAACTTCAAAATCGAGCCATCGTACAATTTTATGTGAGGTACGAGTAAACGTACGAGTAGACAAATAATAATAAATTTATTTAGACACATTTTGATGACTTGTTACACAATAAACAAAAGATAGTAAAACAAAATTTAAAATAAAAATAATAATTAAAGATATAGGTAGTGCAATAGAGTAGCGCTAGACCCCACACTAGGATGCCCTCTGTCGTGGGATCTAGAGAATATACTCCTAAAACATCAAAATAATGATAAGTCATAGAAAAAGTTTATATGCAGTTTTGATGCTGACATACTGGCCACTATTTTTTTGGTGTTGTTAATTTTTCCAATTTGAATTCACGGCCATTTAAAAAGTCACAGACTTCTATACAAAAAGTGCAGGATGGCTCGATTTAGGAGTCCGGGAGCGTAATAAGACCATAGAATTATGAATGTCTATCGAAGATCAGTCGAAATTGATCGCTTCAAACTATGTATATCAATCGTTGAACGATCAATAAACAACTGATTATCAATCGATGAACAATCGGAAATCGATCGAAATAAACGATGGTTTTTCTTGTCAACCTCTGCCCGGCGCTTCGCCGTGTTTATTATGGTTTTTGTCACGGTTGACCTTGTGTTTGCTTTCTCTTCTTTTTTTTATCATCTTTTTTCGAGTAACCCAAATAATTATGTTTGGTATTTTGTGTTATAAAGATGATAAATATAACCTTTGCTGTAACTGATCAACAAACTGAGCTTGGCTACTGCTCGAGAAAAAGGCAGCTCATGTTACAGATGTTTATTTAAAAACTGGTTGACCCGACAGACGTCGTCCTGTCTTTTCAATTTTCAAAAAAAAAAGTAAACCAAATCGGTCCAGCTATTCTCATGTAATGCGCTTACCAATAGTGGGAGGCAGTCGCCTCCTTCTGCGAAGCAGTCATGCTAGCGAAGGAGGTGGCGGGACGGATGAGGAAGAGAGCCTCCCGTCCCAGCCGCTGCGGGAGACGCTCCGGGTGTCGGGAGCCGCGTGACGACTCCCGGCCACCGTAGGCGCGGGCCTGCGGGCGGAGAGCAATGGGTAGCTCACCGCCCGATCAGGACCAGACCCGTGCCGGACGGCGCGTAAGTGTTCCACGCGCGCCTCAAAGAGTTGTCAGCATAATTTGAGGGGCCCCTTAGGGCCGAAGCCGGCCGGGTCAGCGGGATTGTCCGAAAGGGTTACCGCTACCCCGGAACATAAAGGGCGAAGGAAGGAACATGGGTGGGTTTTAGTCAGTAAGAGTCTGACACTCCCTTCCGCTCCACCCAGAGCGGGAGGGGTCATTTGATGATTTCCCATCCGGAAAAAAAAAATGCGCTTACCAATGAAAGGCATTGCAAAAGCATTATTTAAATAGATACCTAGAAGCGCCCCGCGGTTTTAGCAGCATAAGTGTCGATCCCGTGGGAATATCGGGATAAAAATTATCATATATGTTATTGTGATATAAGCTATATTACTGTAAAGTTTCATGAAAATCCGTTTAGCAGTTTTTGCGTGAAAGAGCAATATTCATCCTCACAAACTTTCGCATTAATAATATTATAGCAGAATAAAACATGGCGCGGGAAGGAGTACATTGAAAGACTTGGGGGAGGTCTTTGCCCTGCAGTGGGACAGTTTAGGCTTAACAAAATAAATACACAGTAGGATAAAGTTGCTAACTTTTTTAGCCATAGCGATAATCTTATTCAGAAACTGCTCCACTTATGTAACAAAAACAAATTTTAAGATAAAACTATTATAATATTGAAATCAAAACGCGTGGGTAGCCATTTTTTATTAATCATCGTTTGCGTTTATAGAGATATAAATCTAGTGTAACAACAGTGTAACTTTTAGATGCTTTATAAAAAGTTATTTGTGTCTGATCTAGATTGTGACACGGTCTGCTATAAATATTTATCTAAACTGTTATACTTAAATAATTTACATACTGTAAATTCTATTGATGAGCATGAGGTCCTGGGTTCGACTCCCGGGTTTCGGCAAAGTGTTTCTTGGATTTTTCAACTGGAATTTCTCAGAAGCAGCCCACGTACGCATTTGAATGTCAATAGCACATATACATTTCCCGAAGGGTTAGGCAGAGGTGTGCTTATAATACACCCATAATTCGCAAGTTTTCTTTAAGTCCCATGTAATAAGAGGCGATCCTATTGCCATCAACCGGGCATAAATCCAAACTCCGGGCTGCTACTGAGAAATTCTAGATGGAAAAACCTAATAACACTTTCCGCAACGCAGGAATCGAACCCAGGATCTCATGCTCAACAGAACCACTTGCGACCATAGACCTCTAGAGCACTTTAAAAAAATACAAATAATTCGCGTTGAATTTGTATCCTTCACACAACAAGTACGTTAAGTAGTTCCATCTTCAATTGCTTGCTAACTATTGACTTTAAATGTCAGTGTTAGCTGTCAACATGGAGTATTTAATTTAAATATATTAGTTCCGTTGACAATCTTTGCCTGATGCTTGATTACATAAGCGCGTTGAACAAAGGATAAAACGTAATTAAGAGTTTGTACAAACGTTTCATTAATTACATTTATTTGAAAGTCAATTGTTACTTAGCATTGTCACACTTCCGTGCTTTTAAACGTTATCAATTAACTCAACCTATTGCAGTCCGCTTCCCAGCTAAATTTAAACGATATGTATAGTCTTGCATAGGGTCGCAGCATAATGCTGAGCGATAGCCGTTTTGCGTGGATGTGACATATGTCAACCTTTTCTTATTGTTTTTTTTATTTGTTTTTTATGTTCTTTTTTGCGTCATGTTTACCGCAAATAAACGTATTTTCTTTCTTTCTTTCTTCTTTCATAGTAAATATCCATGTTATAGGGGATGTGTGTATTATGAGTGGAATACTTAACGGGTATAAAAATCCTCTTAACGAAGCAGAGAGTTCCTTGTTCTTCCCGTTATTATGATCTTTTTAGAACTGGTCCACACCTGGGATTCTTCTGGTTACAGAGATATTGAAGGTCAACGCTCCAACATTTTTTTTATGAATATTCGTTTTAATTGTTATAACTCTACTTTTAATAGTCCCACGATCCACTACTGAACGAAAAGCTACTGAACGGATTAGGATGAAATTTGGCACACAGATGGTAACCAGGATTAATGTATATAATAATTTTTATCCCGATATTCCCACGGGATCGATACTTATCCGGGTGAAACTGCGTGGCGCAGCTGGTACTAAATAAATATGTATAGGTACATTAGAGAGGCTAGCCTCTAATACTAAACGATATAAAATCATGTGTTTGTGCTAATTCTAAGTCGGTAACAATCTGCGACCTTGCCGCCGTAATTCGAACAGACCAAAGGAATGCAAGTGACCCTGAATGTGTAACAGTCAGATTTTTTTTTTCTGGTATAGGTACCAGCGTATCTGCGACATTATTCGCAAATAATTGTTTGTAATGCATTACATGTGCGTATGTGTGAATTACTACATATATAATACAAACATTCATACATCTTCAATACTACGGGACCTATAGTCTGTTCCAAAAGTATTTAATGAAAACGAACCATTTTGTAGGACGTAGGATTCCATTTTGTAGTGCCACTTACAAATTAATTGATTTAATTATTTGAAAAAAAAATCGAAATCAAAAGTCATTTATTTCAATTCTCAAATTAGGCTGAGAATCAGCACTTTTCGAACGTCAAAATTACAAAAGACAGTCCGCCAAAAACGCCCGCCCTTCACCACTTCCTAGTGCTATCATACATATATGTATTTGAATACTTTAACTGTTGCTTACACTTTCGTCAAAAAGTTTTAGAACAGCGGGGTAGTTGCGTAACACACTATTAGTAGCAATGGGTTTCATTTTGACAGTTTAACAACATTCATTGCTTTGTTTACGTTGTTGAGCAGACACATTTTTCGAACATATGAAGCAATGGATTAGCAACATCCTTCAAAACGATTCAGATTGAGATTGATAGTGTGTTACGGAATTAAGGTGCAGATTATACTCTCTCTTTTTAATTTACAAATCTCTATGGGCATGACATTATTATCAACACGACGACATCCTCCATAGTCCTAAGTCCTAGTCTCTTCAACACCACTAAAAAAAGGTTTTTGGGTCTCTTTTTAATGTGCATACTCTTAACAGATTAAGTCACAGTGAAATCCCTTTTTGCTAACATTTATAAACAAACAAAAACACAACAAAAAACAAAACAAATAAAGAAAAAACAAACAAACATAGAAAAATATTGGGTGATTACCTGCCAGTCTAAACCTCAATCGGGTCGGCTTCCGGTCTAACCGGATGCAGCAGAATACCAATATTTTCCATGAAGCCTTTCCGACCTCAACCCTGTTACCGGTTAACACAACACCCCTTGGTAAGACTTGGTTAACAGACTTTCGGGCTTCTGACTAGCCGTAACGACTGTCAAATTAATGTCGTATACAGCGTGTACTTTTACAGAAGCTGATGGACACTACTAAAAGTGCCAAACTCGTTGCCGAATTCTGGGCCGATTCTATTTAGATTTCCATCGACACGCTAAGAAGAATAAGTAGAGAGATACATTCACCAAAGGAGATAAATAACCAGGATCGTTGGATATAGTTGAAGTTTAGTAAGAAACCGATGGATGTTTTCGAATGAAATTTGATTTGATAAATGAACTGTTTGTTTTCTATTTATTTTATTCATCATCCATCGATCCGTCGGTTTCCTACAAAACTTCAACTATATCCGACGGCCCTGGTTATTTATCTCCTTTGGTGACCGTACATGTGCCGAACTGGGATCAAATCGCGTCTCACTTCGCCGTGTCCGATTCGACACACCCCAAGGCGAATCAGACACACTGCTTCCTCCTATTGTTTTAACAAGTACGTACGCGACCACGCGAATAAATCTATAGGCAGCCAAACACCTACCATAACCAGTTTTGTCAGGAAGTGCTCTATATATTATATTATTCTGTAACGATCTGCGTCATTGTTCAAACGCTTTGTAGGTTCTTTAATGTCACATTTATTATGAACAGCTTATAATTAATTGCCTATTGGTCATTGGTCTAGCTAACTACCTTCATCTTAATTTTTATTTTCATAAGCTTATAGTTAACGAAGGCATAACTTATTTTTTCCTTTACAAAAGCGATAAGGACACACATTTTAGTCTTCAATAACGTGTTTTTTTTTTAATAATCTCATAAAAAAACCTATTAAATAAAACTGTTTCCCTTATACGTGTTACAGATAAATGAGGGATTATAAAATTGAGTTTTTGAAGTTAATGAAAGTCATAATAATTCTGAAACAACGAATTGTCGCCGGAATTACCGACATAGCTTGCAGAATAAGCAAACTGAAGTGGCAGTAGCGTGGAACGTCCCCCCCCTAGATGGACGATGTGGAAAGTGACGGAAAGATTGGATGCGAAAGGCGGAGGAGAGGGTGTTGTGCCGCAGCCTGGTCCACCATGCCATGCCAGCAGTGGACTGTGATGTGATGTGAGGCTGAGTTGATTGATTGATTGAAATTGTTGCCGAAATTGGGCTTATTTTTACGTCGATTTTTAAAGTCGATTGCTAATTCAAGCAATTATGAACCTATTGTCGCATCAAATTACATTGCCTATATAAATAGGTGTACACCTAATAGATACTCAGTAAACGCACTTAGTGCCTAATTGCTTTATAATGACATCAAAAAAATCTAGTTGACATTGGAGCAAGCTGGTGAGGTGCTTGACCTGTCTCTGAGATTATGATCGCTCGACTGAAATAATAAAAACATTCAAGCTTATTAAATAAATATGAGAATGATGGTGTGGTGGTCAAGTGGTAACGGCCGCGTCTTACGAGTTGGTCGTAAGTTCGAACCCAGCGCTTTACTTTGTGTAAATTATCTCATCACCACTGCTCTCAAAACGGAAAACATCGTGAGGAAACCGACATGTCCTGGCACCAAAAAATTCGAAGACATGTGACATCTACCAACCTTCACTGGGCCCGCGTGGTGGATTGCCGCCCACTCCCTCTCACAGAGAGGAGGCCTTTGTCAATAACATTATAGCCTGAATATGCTAAATAAATATTAAGTAGTGCTCGAATCGACCATTTTATTCTAGTGAATATTTTATGTTGAGGTCGCGAAATAGATTAAAAATATATTTATAACCGTATGATTTTTATAAAGCCTCAGAAAAATATGTATATAAAAAATACCAGCCGTTATTGTCCCATTGCAGGGCAAAAGCCTCTTCTCATATAGAGAAGGCACGAGCCATCACCACGCGCATTAAATACAGGTTGGCAATTTCAGTCCAGGGGGGGTCTACTACGAAGTGCAAAGTGTGAATGATCGGATCGGACCGACACATGGCCGAACCAAATATTATTGAAAAATGCGAAAAAGGTTCGGATCGGCTCAGTTGGGTCGGGACCATAGTCAATATTCGAAAGAGTGTAGGAGTGTAGGATCGGGATCGACCGAACCAAATAGTAACTTCGTAGCAGGAAACGGCCGATACCACTTCGGAGTAGGCCCCCAGGTTTCCTAACGATGTTTTTCCTTCATCGATGTCGGTAATGACCATGATATACTCAGAGTGCATAATTTTGAATTGAAAATGTCACATTGGTACTTGCCCGGATTTGAACCCATAAGCTCTTGCATGAGACGCTAGACTTTACCCAGTGGGCCTGATTGCCCAGTAGTTAACGCCACAGCATAGCATTTAACCCGATTCTCAGCCTCGTTTCATTTTATTTTCCCTATTTTGATGTGCAATCAAGAGTAGGTATTCTATGCATCTATTTATCTATCCAGTTGCAACCAGCCATCCTGCCAAGAACATGACTACGAAATATATGTGTTTACCGCCAAAAAATCTAGAGTAGCCCCCCTTACCCACATTCCGCGTTATATAACAGTTTTTCTCAAAGCTAATTAGTACAATTGTACAATGTTTCCCATAATGCGCAGACGTCGTTTCCCACGGTTCCTACTCTGGCGCAAGCGTGATCTAGATGCTCTTCGGCGATAGCAGTTAGTGTCAAACGTGCCTTCACGGGGCGGGGTCATGCCAAATTTGTGCATACTCAAGTGAACTTCAAAATTTGCAACGTAGTACGTGCTATTGAAAAATGTCAAGTACTTCTGGTCACGACACTGATTTCTTCGCTGTCTTACGATCCATATGAATTTCTACTCGCTTTTAAATCTACATACATCACTAGGACATGCCGGTTTCGTCACAATATTTTCCACTACTGTTTTGAGAGCAGTGGTGATGAAATTATTTACACAAAGTAAACACCTGCCTGGGTTCGAACCTAAGACCTACCACTCGTACGCCAGGGCTGCCTACCACTGGGTCATCACTGCTCACCATGAAGAAAGAAAATTATGATCCAAACTAATTTAACCCCAAAAATACCGACAGGCAGGGTATGTATGTAGTACATACCTTACCACCTTATAAAAATACCACCATCCCCCCACTCCTATACATCGCAGCATTACGCCTGTAATTCCTGAAGGGCATGGCAGAGGTATGCCTAGTCCTTCAGGAATTACAGGCGTGATGCTATGTTATGTTGTAATAATACCAGTCAATAATAGCCTTTTTTTCCGGATGGGAAATCATCAAATGACTCCTCCCGCTCTGGGGGGAGCGGAAGGGAGTGTCAGACTCTTACTGACTAAAACCCACCCATGTTCCTTCCTTTGCCCTTTATGTTCCGGGGTAGCGGTAACCCTTTTGGGACAATCCCGCTGAATCCAATTAATAGCCTGACAATTGACAGCCGTTCAATCACTTTGATAAAATAATATATACGAACAAACCTAACTATGTGCCCTTACTTTACATTTTCTTAATAAACACGTGAGCTAGTGTGCCAAGGTTCCACCGATACAACTTTTAGGATTATGGTCAAGAGCTGAACTAGATTTAGACGCAATATATGATCGAAATACATAAAATTTTACGCGAAAATTGCGTTTGATTGCACCAATTAAACTCTAAAGTTGTGTGACTCATACATTTTTTAAACTTAATGTTACGCCTGTATTTTCCGATAGGATAAGCGGAGGTGTATAATTCATCCACGAAATCAAACGAATCAAAATTAATTTATCCAAATTAAGCTGCACTTTTTGTACGTCAAAATTACATAAGACAATCCAAACGACATCTCGGCAGGCCCAGGCGGAGATGGCGGGATGAGCTAGACTCCTTTAGTAAAGATTGGTCCTTGGCAGTTCTGGACAGAGAAAGGCGGGAAGAGAGTAGGGATGCCTTTGCCCAGCAGTGGGACACTTTTTTTTTTAATAGCCCAAATATGCCTTTACATACCGAGACCCCTCCGTGCCTCGGCAAGCACGCTAAGCCGTTGGTCTCGACTGCCATTCCTGTATCCTTGACAGTCGTTACGGGTCGTCAGAAGCCCGACAGTCTGACAACCAGTCTTACCAAGGATTATCGTATTACAGACGCTGGGTTGTGGAGGTCAGATATAGGCAATCGCTCCATGTAAAAACCTGGTATTCAGCTGCATCATGGGGGCGGCTTTCAGTGTAACTACACTGGAAGCCGCCCCCTAACATAGTTGGGAAAAGGCTAGGCAGATAGATTTGATTTCGCGGAGTGAAATGCGGAGTAAAATTATTTCGCGACTATTATATCTCCCGCAGAAGGGCGCGACGCGAGAGCGCGTCACGACTCCAGTACAACAATTTCTTTTAAAGCTTCATGGAAATTGTTCTACCAGAATACGCGTCGTACCGTCGCGTCGTACGTTTGTAGGTCGGCAAATAATAAGGCGTGAGAAATCTACTTGTACATAATGTTTTGCTTCATGTTCTGGTATAATTGATAGTTAAGCGAATAACGAAATCAATTTAATGTCAGAATCGTTGTTGATGACTGAGAATTTACAAATATAAAGTATAAATCAATTGAAATGTTTTTATACAAGTGAACTGGTTACATATTTTTGAATATCTTAATCTAAATGCGCATACGTTGGTTATGCATACTATTTATTATTGTCGTGCTGTAGATTATCATCAGAATAATACATATTGGAATACCCACATAATTATTTTAAATTATGAGCAAAAAGACGAGAGTTGCCATCTATGCAGCCGTCTTCGTCAGATAAGAGGGCCTTAAACCAAAAAATTAGGAAGCTGACGCGACGCGATCTTCGGTGCTCCAACACCCGCGACATTAAGGTCGCGATTGAGCAGAACCGAGGGTCGAAAGTGTTCGCCCAGCAATTAGGGAGGTCCCATCTGACGAAACTAAGAACTACGGATGGCAGAATCGTGACTTCGAAGTCCGAGATACTCGGGGAAGGATTTTTACGGGCACCAACTCAACGCGGACGGTGAAACCAGCGGGACATAGTGCAGATGACCATCGAGCCGAATTAACGCGCCACTACATGGAGGAAATTCCGGATATCGACCAGTGCGAGATTAGGGCGGCCCTAGAGCAGCTAAAGAACAACAAGGCACCTGGGGATGACGGAATAACGACAGAACTCCTTAAAGCGGGTGGGGCTCCAGTCCTGAGAGAGCTAGCGAGTCTCTTTAACTCCGTCATCCAAGAGGGTACAACGCCCGAGGCTTGGAGCGGGGTGCGGTGGTTCTGTTCTTCAAAAAAGGTGACAAAACCTTACTGAAGAACTATAGACCCATCTCACTTCTGAGCCACGTATACAAGCTGTTCTCGAGGGTCGTCACCAACCGTCTCGCCAGGAGACTTGACGAGTTCCAGCCGCCAGAACAAGCCGGTTTTCGAAAAGGCTTCAGCACCGTGGACCACATCCATAATGTTCGGAAGATTGTACAGAAGACCGAGGAGTACAATCAGCCGCTGTGTATGGCATTTGTGGACTACGAAAAAGCCTTCGACTCCATCGAAATATGGGCAGTTCTGGCCTCTTTGCAACGATGTCGAATTGACTGGCGTTACATCGAAGTGTTGAGATGTTTGCATGACGCTGCCACGATGACTGTCCAGATCCAGGACCAGAAAACCAGCCCCATCCAACTGCTCAGCGGGGTGAAACAGGGGGATGTAATATCCCCAAAACTATTTACAAATGCGTTGGAAGACGTCTTCAAGACGCTGGACTGGACTGGACAGGGTATCAACGTGAACGTCGAGTACATTTCACATCTTCGATTTGCCGATGACATCGTCATTATGGCAGAGACGCTGGAACAGCTAGACCGAATGCTGCACGGCCTTAATGGAGCCTCTCGGCGGGTTGACCTCGGCATGAATTTGGACAAGACGAAAGTCATGTACAATTCGCACGTCTTGCCGAGTCCAATCCACATCTAGGGTCGCTTCTCGAAGTTGTGAAGGATTATGTCTACCTGGGGCAAATAATCCAGCTCGATAGGCACAACTTTAAGAAAGAAGCCGACAGAAGGATTCGGTTGGGTTGGGCAGCATTTGGAAAACTCCGTCAAGTCTTCTCGTCGCCTATCCCACAGTGTTTGAAGACTAAGGTCTTCAACCAGTGCGTCCTCCCCGTCATGACATATGGCGCTGAAACGTAAACACTGACGGTCGGGCTGGTCCACAAATTCAAGGTCGCTCAGCGCGCTATGGAGCGAGCTATGCTCGGAGTCTCTTTGAAGGATAAAATCACGAATGAAATTATCCGGAAAAGAACCGGAGTTACCGACATAGCACACAGAGTAAGCAAACTGAAATGGCAGTGGGCTAGCCATGTTTGCCGAAGGACCGATGGCCGGTGGAGCAGACGAGTCCTGGAGTGGAGACTGCGTATCGGCAAGTGTGGTATGGGACGCCCCACAGCTAGATGGACGGACGACCTAAAGAAGGTTGCTGGGACGGACTGGATGCGGAAGGCGGAGGACAGGGTGTTGTGGCGTAGCCTGGGAGAGGCCTATGTCCAGCAGTGGACTGCGATAGGCTGAATTGATTGGTTGATTAATTTGCAAAAAGTATTATGTACCTTTTTTCTTTAATAATTGATCGAGTACTTACTTCCGTCTTTATAGCAATATTACAGTATAGTATGAATGACATTCTAAAATGTAAGAGAAAATTAATTTCCTCATTTCACATAGGTTTAAAATAATTTGTTATGGTGTACGATAAAAAGTATTCCATCTCTATTGATAATTTAAGCTTTTCTAAGGGTAAATTTCTTTGCCGCGGGTTGTTCGAAAGAGATCCCGTGGCCCCTGGCAAAGGCAACTGAAGGAACACGGGTGGGTTTTAGTCAGTAAAAGTCTGACACGCCCTCCTGCTCCACCCAGAGCGGGAGAAGTCACATGATGATTTCCCACCCAGAAAAAAAAAGAAAAAAAGGGGAAAATTTCTTTGGTTACTCACGTTTTTCAAATCAAGTAAATAAAAAAAAATATCTGATAACATGTATGTACTCTTGTCACGCTTCTGCCCTTAGAGTCTCTATGTCTCTTTCATCCGTCATCTTAGTACTACATCATCATCATCATGATATCAGTCGAAAAATCGTCCACTGCTGGATATAGGCCTCCCCCATGCACCGCCACTTCGAACGGTTCTGTGCTTCCCGCATCCAGCGGATTCCTGCGGCCTTCACAAGGTCAATCTTAGTACTTGTTCATTCCCTATTATTTTTCACATCTCTGACAGCCATCCTATGTGGATGGCTGTCAGAGATGTCGGAGGACTCGGAGGGACTCACACTCGGACAACATCTTCGTCTAGTATTGATTCAAGCTGTTACTATAAAAGACTACCTTATTATTTGTTTTTTCTTTATATGAACTACTCGACTTGACACAGAGCCTTTTACCAAACATTTTTATGAGGCACGATATATAAAATATGGACTTTATTAACCAAAATTCTGTAATGACCTGAACCTGAGTCACCACCTCGCCTTATATGTGCGTTATTATGACAGCATTCTTTTGTATTGACGGTGCATTTATTATAGCTTTTGGTTATATCAAAATGTACATGTATATTTAAATCACGATTTACTCTACCTGTTGTTCGAAGTATAACTTAATTAGTTCTCTCGCGTATGTAGGTCTATCTGCTATCTGCTATCAAATTCCTATTTGGTGCAATCATATATGAATTTTATGTCATCAACACAAAAAAAATATCGACTAAAGCAAATACTTGATGAAATTAACATTTTAATGTTGATAAAATGAACATTTTAATGTTGATAAAATGAACATTTTAATGTTGATAAAATGAACAGTTTAATGTTGATGAAATGAACATTTTAATGTTGGTAAAATGAAAATTTTAATGCTGATGAAATGAACATTTTAATCTTAATGTTAATGAAATGAAGACAATTGAATCCATTATCACTAAGCAGAAATGTGGAGCTAAACAATAATGTTCTATTTAAGTACAGTCTCACCAAATGTTAAGTGAAGGGAACGACTCAGTTTAATAAATCACTACGTGCTTGAGGTACAACGGCCGCGTTACTCTGTTCACACGAACAATTCTGAGTTAACAGGAAAATAGCGCTGGCTGTAACTAATTGTGTATGACAATGATAGTATATCAAATATACAGTGACACTCCCTCTCGAAAAGAGGAGGCCTGTGTCACAGCAGTGGGAACTGATTATGCTACAGGGACAAATTAACGGGAAAAATTCACAGATGTGATAGACCAATGTCTAATCATGACACAATTAGAACCAGATTACTAATTAGGAATATATAATTGCTGTTCATCACTATCATCACCATATTTAGCCCCTCTTACTGAGTACCTAAAAGTAGGCTTCTTTATCCATCCCGACGTAGTCGCATTCATGTCTTGGTCGCGTTTTGTTTGATGTTGTCAACTTCAAACAAAACGCGACCCTCAACGCGAATGTCCAATTTTTAATTCATTAATTTGCCAAAATTTTCATCTTCTCTTCTAGAAAAGTGTATACCTTAATAATTTCTATGATGTTGGCACTGTTTGGCTGAATCTAATCACCACTTTGATTAACTTATTATAATTTTTTTAACGATGCTTCACGTCTATACTGCTTATATGTAGTAGGTATTCTATTTATAATATCTACATAGTTTCATTATTTTAGAGATCATGTTTGGGTTTCCCCTTGTTTCAATTCCAAAATCGTGTTCATCAAATGGAATCACGATTCGCCTTTCAAATCGATGACATTTGTAAAGTGGCAAGGATATCACGAAACTTGAGGGGAAATCCAGTCATAAAAGTTAGCAACAATGCACGATATATGGTTCAGTTTCGACAATTGATTTGATAGTAATGTCTGGTCCAAAAGTCTTAAATCGGGTTGTTATTATGTACTTGCCAGTTTATGTAGAGTAATTGAACTGAATTTTCTTCTTCCTCGTGTCGATGGAACGTTTTGGGCCAAAAAGATTTATTACACTGTGTATTAAATCTTTTTGGTCTAAAACTTCAGCACTTTCACGGCATCGTCGGTGGCAGCGCAACCGAAGATTTAAAAACACGATTCTAATCCTATCAATGTTTTCTTGTTACAGATCAACAGTGGATGAGTTACGGCAGTGAATTGTGTCAGTGCATTGTGTTCTGTGCCTAAAATGAGAATACGTTGGTGTTAACTATCAAACCGTTCACGTCATGCGAGTGCGTTAGTAACAGCTGCGGGGCTGTTGACTTAGTGAGTTGACATTTCGCGTCAATGCCGCGTGTGTAGGCAATGGCGTTGACAAACTTTACGCTCGCGGGCGTCGGTGCGGCCACGCCGGCATTCGTGCCAACCTCCTCGACACCCCTCCGAGTTGGCCTCGACGACCTACTCTACTCTCCCGCCGAATACCAACAAGACACACTCTCCGCACAGCCACCAGAGAATGAGCCTTTCACTCCACCAAATCAACGCAGGCCCAAAGTCAGAAAACGTGCCGGCACAGCCTACCTACCACCAGCCAACCAGTATACGCAATACCAAAATGAGGCTCCACAAAACCCCTACGGTGCACCCCTACATACACAGGTCTACCAACAAAATACAAGACTTAATGTACAAATAGAGAACCAGCGCGTCAAAGAAGTGAACTCACCATACGATGTCACAGGACAGTACGATAACACAGGACAATACGTTCACGATCCTACTGGTGACTATGATTATGAACAGAAGAGAATGAACCAGGGTCCGCCAGGTCCAGGGTACAGCCCTGGTTACGCGGATGCGCCATACCCGCCGGCAGCAAAGCCAAATCCTTCATCTAGTCGAAGGTTCGATGAAAATTCGAATCAAAATGTGAATAACTTCAATTTCAACAGGCCGCCTAGCAGTAGTACGGCAGCTCCAGCGAGGCCGCCTAGTAATCAGGGTAGCAAGACTGGTGGTAGTGAGAATGGAAATCCTCCGGAAAGACCGCGAGGGTTTACTAAAGTGGAACCAGGTGGAACTGGTGGCAAAACGCAGTTACATGCGGTTCTTGACTATGATGATGATGAATATTACGACGATCCAAGTCTAGGTAAGAATTTATATCTAAGATTTGCTGTTTCTCTTTTGCAGGGTCTAATAAACTGTTGTTATCGAAATTTTTGGTCTCCCATTTGTTTTCCTTCTTGGTATACTGGCATAATTAAGTACTATTGAGAACTTAGAATTACTCTTTGAAGTTTCTACAGATTTCCAAGAAGTTCTTATTAGAGCCCGTCTAGATCATGAAATAATCAACGTCTTGACTCTTTAACCTTCCTTTAAGTAGAATCTCTTACCTTGATATATCTCTCGCTTTTATTTATTCGTCGATATAGGAAATCCTTGCGGTTCTATATAGTCAACATTCGAGCAATTGTCAAACAAATATACGACCGTTTGTTGATCACGGCTTATTTTGCCACCTAAATGTTTGATAGCAATCATTAATCACGACTAGACTTGAAATTGGCGAATGATTTAAATAAAAAATCAGATTTTCTTGCAAAAAGCAATTTGAATTATGAGTCTACCGCAATACTAAGAACTTTGTTCACAATACTGGGCTAGCTAAAAAATTGAAAAGGCCCACGTGGGTAGTGACTTGCACTGCTGGCAATGCCTCCCATCCAAGCGTCATCATATCGACCGGTCTGATCAGCCACCTATAAGTATAGGGTGTAACAAACTAAATAGGAATATCATCATCATATCGTTTAACATCTATCTGCACAGCTGCAGAACTCAGTCACTCCACCACGCTAGACAATAATGTATGTATGTATACTTGTATAGGTCAAAGTAAGTGGAGTACCGACGTAGTACGTACTAACAGCCAACACGTTTCACTTATCTAAGTCAAAGACCTTCGATCGTTTAACCGGTCGCCAATGCCAGTCATACAATGGACAGTCTACTGCATTACAATGCTTGCATTGTCGCCTTCAGGCTTATATTCCATTTCCTTGTTATCGAGTAAGTGAAGGAACATGAATAAATTAGATCTGTCTCTAATTTCTTTGGCAAATTGCTACGTGATAAACGATTTTACTCCTGTAAGTGGGTTTGTACAAACACTTTTACACGTTAATCATATTTTAAAACTGGATGAGGTCGGTGTTTCCTAACTGACTACTCTGAGAAGGAAGGCCGGAACAAACTCAGAGATCACAGTCTCTTTAAAAGTCCAGACATAATCTTGATCAGATCATGTGAAGACCCATTATCACGTTATCTTGCTTACGTATTAGCCATGTTCCCCTTTGTATCTGTAACCCTTTCAGTGTACTCATATCTCTTACGATTCACATCTCATTTCTTTATATTTCTTGTATAAAAATAAAACACGTATTTATTTTATGCGTAATGCTACTGTAGATCTTGAATTTGAACTCACAATCAAAATTGAGCCTACCTCTTATGACACGACAGCAACAAGTTTCCTTAAAAGCTACGTAATACGAACCATAATATCATCCATTTTTGTGCTAAACGTGATCTGATGTAATAATAAAGATAATCTTAGTTTATGATACGTTACGATGTTAATTCTCAATGCCAAGGTAGTAGAACAATAAGACAGTAGAACAGCAACTCATTTGATATTGCAAACTGCAACATTGAACTTGTAACTAGAATTTATTTATATTTTTAGTTCACACCAAAAGTACAAAGTACTTTGTTCGTATAGTACAAAATTCGTAGCTCTAGATCTGTAATGAGAAACATTCGGTTTGTATTCACATCTGCAACATCGGTATTACCGGTATCACTGTCAAGCTTTCTCAAATGCACCGACCTTCCAACAACCTTTTCATATAGCATGATTTAATTATTTTTTCTTACTTCTTTCTATATCCGTAACTCTCTCTCTTCGTATATCTTTCTTCTTTTCATTTAAGAGTTGTCTCAGTTGTCGGGTCACGCACAAAAGTGTTATTGGATTTTTCGATTGGGGATTTCTGCCCGGAGTTTAGAAGTTGGCGGTGTGATTGCCCCAGAAAGCACGTCAAGCCGTTGGCCCTGAACCTGATCTCTCTTCGGGAGTGGCGGATTGCTGTCCCATCGGACAATGAGAGGGAGGGAAGAGAGACTGCAACCCAGACTTGTGCACCCCGCGCCGAAGGCTGGTCTCCGCTGAATAATTGCTTGCCTCGGCCGAAATTAGGACTGAAGGACTTTATTTATTTATCTCGGTTATCCTTATAGCCCTCCATTGTAGCTATTAATAGGATCTTAATTTTCATGATTCTATCAAGTTGCCTTGGACTATTTTTGTCTTTAAGCAGAGGGGCAATTCTAAATACCTTTAGTTTCCCTACATTTTTGACTACTTTTTTGACATTGATTGTCGCTGAGATGAGATTGCGACTAGATTTTGAACGTTTTTCATTACGGGAATTGACCTTCAGGATGTAGCCAAAATATATGTATAGTCTTGTAGTATGACATAAGTTTACCCAAGTTACGCTAAGACTCCGCCTTTTAAAAGTACAAGTGGTATTTATGCGCAAGACGTTAATTTGGTCTGCCTTATTCCTTTCACTTTTGAATTGTATTTTTTTTCTTTTTTTCCTGATGTAGCATTCCAATTATGTGCTTGGTTTCTTAAGTCCTTATTCAGTATGTCAATACCAACATTATGCGGTTAGTTTTACATAAACCATTTTGTTTGATCGCTCAAGGATTTCTGTTGGTCCATAACTATTCTTAATGTAGATATTTTTTGTAACTATCATGGAATTTTTTGGGATTTCGACTATGTTTACAATTGTACATGTGTCAAATTCAAGTAACGCTAAAAGTGTATGCTTTGATTCTTTTAAGTTTTTTTCTTTCGTTAATATAAGTTATTGTTATAATATTCACTAGCTGCGCCCCACGGTTTCACTCGCATAAGTTTCTATCCCGTGGGAATATCGGAATAAAAAGTATAATATATGTTAATCCTGGCTATAAACCATCTGTGTGCCAAATTTCATCCAAATCCGTTCAGTAGTTTATGCGTGAATGAGTAACAAACATCCATCCATCCATCCATACAAACTTTCGCATTTATTATATTATTAGGAAGTGGGATAGCAAATAGGATTATAATTAACCAATTCACAGTTCAAATGGTGAATGACAAAGCCGTAAGAATTCGTTTTGCTTTACATAATCAGCCTATAATGTTCCCTGGGACACAGGCCTCCTCTCGGTGTTAGGGAGTGGGCCGTAATCCACCACGCGGGCCCAGTGCGGGTTGGCAGATGTCATATGTCTTCGAATTTTTGGTTCTAGGGCATGCCGGTTTCCTCACGATGTTTTCCTTCACTCACTTTGTTTTCGTCTTGCTATATTAAAAACCAATCCCAGATATGCAAGTGTTTAGTGTAACTTAGACTTTATAGAAATTACATCATCCTCTACTTTTATTATGTGCTTGTTCTCGTAGCCTTTGCTAATGCAGACTGTTAATATATCAAACACGAATTAATGTTATATCTGAGGGGTAATTCTCGTAATTTTAAGAACGTCCGCAGTCTGATCTCAGTCTCAGTCTGTCAAAAATACTTCTAATTTCCCTACATTTTTCACTAGTTTTTGACATTGATTGTCGCTGAGATGAGATTGCGACTAGATTTTGAGGGTTTTTAACTACGGGAATTGGCCTTCAGAGCTCTGCTTAACCCTGAGATATACAATAGTTAGGCTCTATTCGTATTTAGCTCAAGCTCTCTGTCTCCGAATATATCTTTTCCGGCTTATTTGGCTGGACACACTATTAAGATTATGACTATACGTTCGGTTATTGAAAATATAATAGTTAAGCCTTGTTAAAGGTACGTTTTTTTCTTTTTCAATCTATAGGTATACAGGACCCAGAACCTTGCCAAAATCTGCGTGTCTTTAATGTCTATTATTGCCACAGTGTTAAAGTTGTCGTTCATATAAAATTCATCAGCCACCGTCTGGGACGAAAAGTAAATTCTATTTTAACTGACTCATGGCAACTTTTTTTAATTCATTCTGTTTCAAGATCATCATAAAAATATGATTCCGAGGGATTCCCATTCTCATAACAATAGTATAATTAATTGACATGCAGCCAGTTAAAAAAACACAGGTATCATCTCTTTATCAAACCTAGAAAGAACTGGTTTAAACGTACTAACGATTATTGCAAAAAAAAAACTGCAGAAGGTCAATTCCCGTAATTAAAAACGTTCATTTAGTCGCAATCTCATCGTCGAAATTAGAGGTATTTTTGACAGATTGAGACTGAGATCGGACTGTAAAAGTTGTTAAAATTACGCTGATTTTTTGCAAAAAGTTTCGGTTTACCGTATTCCAAATATAAAAACACTGTTCCAATAAAAGAACTGTCAAAAAATACCAGCTCATTCATTAATAAAAATTCCACAGTACCACTTAATCATGTCAACGTTACGTGACGACCAAAAACCAGGTAATATCTGGATTAAAATATTTTATAAAGTTACCTAACTCTGATGATCGTTTCCGTATGACACCGGCGACTACTCACATAACTCGTAAGACGTGCATGTTGCAGCCATGTCTGCAACTTTGACGTAAGTAACACAAAAACTTGGAACAGCGACCTTGGTTTCACTTTCGAACTCATAACATCATCTCAAGAGGTCGGGGCACTCGCCGCATCGGAATTAAGCGAGTAACCTCACTATTCATGTTACATTTCACACGCGGAATTATTCCTGTGATTTTTTTTAACGGAATTTGAATATATTGTTTTGTGCTAAAACAAAAACAATAGGGTATAGACAATGATGTCATACCGTAAATTTTATCTCTATGCCGAATTTTGTTTGTTTTGTGCTTTTGTAAAAGAATGGGATTTTCATGCTTGTTAATATAATTCGTTAATCTTTTATGTGGTAGTCAGCAAAAGGAAGTTGGGTTTTATTGTATTACTTTGTTTGGTTTATTAAGGATTTTATAAACGTCTTATTTGTTTACATTTTTATTAGATTTGCATGCTAATTAGTTTTTTCTATATTTCAATAATAATTTCTAAAATAATTAAGCTTTGAGAGACTTTTAAAAAATCACATACTTACTTGTTTTTTCGTAAACACTGCGACACATCAAGCTGTACATGTATAGGTCTTACATTAAGAAGTCAGTATCTCTAAAATCTATCTCTATATCCAGTACCTATACCTTATACTGGTTATGTATAGCTTGATGTGTAGCCGTGCGTACCTATGCGTTTAAAAGTCAAAATGTTTATCTTTTTAAGTTTTTAGCACCGAATCATTGACATTGTTTATGTAAGTATATGGTGAGTTTGGCGTGACGTAATAAAGAGTAGCATCTCGTAACATTCACAGGAGGGGCGCGTGAATACCGCCAACAGATTCGCAGATAGAATTTGACGATTTACAGTTTTGATGTCCGATCAAAGTAGGCTCTATTCTTTTCTAAAAAATATAACATATGTAAAAGTTTTAAATCCGAGAACATTTCAGTGCGTGTAAAGAAATAGTGGTTTGTTTTTGTGTTGTTGTTCTGCCATAACGCTTTCGGTTTTAACGGAATTATGGCAACCATAAGCACCTGTGGCTGCTGTGAGTATTATAACGATTTACTTTTGTCACGTCTATACACATTAGGTACTTGCACAGGTACAGACAGGAAATGCAATTGTATATCAAAATGACAAACTACATCAATTGCCGTGTTGTAGCCATTTCATTTATTGTCATAGAAAGATAGTTGTGATTTGAATAAGTAAACAAAGGTACGAACAATTTAAATTGGTTGTTCAATTTTGATAAACAGTTAATTTCCCTGACTTTCCCTACGATACTTGTAAGGTTTTTAATAGAACTATATTTATCTAATTAGGTAGGTACATAATTTAAAAAACTAGCAGTCTTAAGACAATAATATGTATATACACATATAAGTTAGTTTCAAATTCAAAAACATTACAACGATAAACGTAACAATTTGGACAAGAACTGGACTTAGTTCAAAATTTCTCACATAATTTGACCACGTTTCGTGTACTGTGTCGCGCATAAATCAGTCCCATATCTAGCCTCAGGCAAAACCCACCAGCTTTAAGCTATGAGTTGTCCATTTTATCTCAGCGAAGCCCAAAGTCCTCGGTGCTAACGAAAATTAAACGCATAAATATCCCAGGCAGCCCTTTCAAATACCGACCTTACATTCGGTAGGTGCTGGACCAGTTTCTTTGTGCTTTACCACTGACTTTATAGATGTTGATTTGTGTGTTAAGGTCTGAATAAAGCGGTTTCAAGTGTTAGGATAAAATCTTTGTTGTATTAGGCAAAATATGTGGCGTTTTTTCGATTATTGTTATAATAGAAATTTATGACTAAAAACTGCTGGATTAAATTGGAATATTTTCTGGCAGTCCCAGGCCTATGTCCAGCTGTGGACTGTGATAGGCTGAGTTCTATTTTTTTTTTTGTCATTGCTTCTATCACAGACAATGTTCTCCAAAACTTTTTGTCTATGGGTCAGTCAGACTACGATAAAAAGCTAATCAAAAGTTTTGAATTATTTGTACCTACTAGGTGTCTTGTTATTTTTCAGTTTAATTTTGACAAATACAATTTTTAAACACCGTTTAACTGTAAATTCATAAAAATCAACATGAAAAAAAACCGTTCAGTCATCGACAAAAACAAATATGTAATTAAACATGACTTATTTCATAGCCTTTGGACAAACGGACGTATAAATAATATTTATAATGGGTTGATGACCTAATTCCGTAACAAAAAATACAGACAGACTAACGAAACTCAAGTAATTATTTTAACGTTATGGTGATGCGTTCTATCTCTAATTGATGCTACAAATATTCAGCTGAATAAAGTCGTAAAACTTATTAATTTTTGTTCTACTCGTTAGAACTTTGGTAGTCATTATAATAAATAGTAGGTACAGACGCCAGCACATCGAGCTACTACAATCTGTCAAATTTCTTTAATAGATTTTCAACTTTATCGCTAAAGGATTAAGGTTCAAGGTTGATTGGGAAAATTTAACAGTTTCGGGTAGCTTGATGTGCTGACGTGTGTACAATACAAAGTCGCTTTTCATATAATAATATGTCTGTGTGCTTAGTACTTCTAAACTACATCCATACATACATACATGTAGCCTCCAAAAGTTAGTTGATTTTTTCCACCTGAACTGTAATGTTTGAACTGTAAATTATAGTGTTTTTATTGGCTGTATATGTATAAATAATGGATATCGATGCGATTTTACAATCATCCAGAGAATTTGTTCCGGAAGGTTTATGTAATTTTTTTTTTTCATTAGCCGTTTATGTGAAAGAGAGTAGGGAGGCCTTTGCCCAGCAGGGGTGCTGGGCAAAGGCCTCCCTACTCTCTTTCTGATGAGGCCTGTATCCCAGCAGTGGGAACATGGAGAACATTATAGGCTGATTATGCTTATGATTATTAATTATTTCCTTTATTTAAATGTAAACATATAAATAATATTTTTAAATATTAGAATATAAAAGATATAAAAACATTTAAAAATATAAAAAAAATAGTAGCCCACCGGTATCGGGAACATGGTCCAAGCTACCGGCGGTCAGGGCTCCAGAGAGAGGAACCTCCTGACAATGCGAGCCGCGTCCAGAAGTACCGCTTTCTGAATCAAGCCCTTGATCCAGCTGCCCAACGAGAGCCTCCTCAGGTGTTGGTCGAGGCTCTTGGCTATTAACCCATTGGCTGTCACGACTATCGGCACAATGATCTCTGAGTCCACATCCCACATGTCAACAACCTCGCGAGCCAAGTCAAGATACTTGATTTGTTTATCTTTCTCGGCTTTCACGAGGTTCTCATCATGCGGGACGGTTATGTCAACAATTTATTATTATGATTTTTTATAATAATTTCATTATTCAGGCTTGGCAATTTTATACGGTAAATAAGATCTGTCTAATCTCCTCCTTTCTGTACCTAAAAAAATACGATCACTTTTCATCTTGTTTTTCATTACAATTTTCGTATACTCTATTAGGTATCCCACTAACAACACAAATATCACAAATGTCACAAATATTTCGCTTTTCGTACCTATTCAATGACCACGAAATGTCCCTTTAGATAACCCCACAGAAAAAAATCAGGACGTGTCGCGAAATCCCCAGTGACCAAAGAGGTATTCGTTAAATTCGTTTTGGAACTACAGGATAATATTACTGAAAGTTGAATTGCGGTGGTCATGGTCTCAGACTGTGCATAAAGAATTTGCCGCATTTTGACAAAAAAATAGACAACTGCAAAATTCGGCGTCAAATCAGAATGGAGGATAAAAATAGTTGAATAACTACATCCGGATTGACCACTCTATACAGGGTCATATTAAATTAGCTAGCAAAACTTCCCAGACGTTATGAGTATCGATATCTAAAACACGATAAAATAAAAAGATATATAAGTAAGTGAAATGAAAATGAAAAAAAAAAAGTATGTTTTTCTTAGGGGTCAACGACCCCTGGTAAAACATTACCAGGGGTCGTTAGTAACAACTAATGTTACTAAAATGTTACTTGAAGTATGAGTTGCGAAAATACTATTTATCCTTTTTAGATATCGATATTCGATACCAATCACGTGTGTGAAGATTACACACAAAAAAACTGATTTTTTAAACTGATATTTCATGTAATTACACTAACAGAGGTCAATGACCCCGCAAAAAAACCTTTTCTGTTTTATCATGTTTAGATATTGATACCCATCACGTCTGCGGAGTTTCGCTAGCTAATTTAATTTTACCCGGTACATATAAGCAGGTATAATAGTACCTATGGCCACTTAAACTAGTAGCTGGTTCACTTTTAATAAAACTGTAGTGGCCATGATAGTGAAATGTTTTAAACGATTCGATAATGTAGGTACCTACCTACTTACCTAAATAACGCCGTTCCGGGTGTCGATTAGACTAATTTTTCGAACATAATTTGGCAGATTACAGTCTACTCTCGAAAAGAGGAGACATGGGGGTCTACTACGAAGTACAAAGCGCGAATGATCAGATCGGACCGACACATGGCCGAACCGAATATTATTGAAAAATGCGAAAAAAGTTCGGATCCGCTCAGTTGGGTCGGGAGCATAGTCAATATTCGAAAGAGTGTAGGAGTGTAGGATCGGCAGCCTAATTGTGTAACACATTTTCGGCAAATGATTGAGATTATTTTTTTTCGTTTCGATCGCTTTTTGTTTCCGTTTACGATTTTCTTAAGCACAGACATGTGCTATTGGTTTGAAACGCTAAAGACTGAACGATAGTTCAGTCTTTAGCTTTTGCTTATTACATGATAGTGGAGTTACGCAATACGACAATCGTAAAATGAAACAAAAAGCGATCGAAACGAAACCAATTAATCTCAATCATTTGCCGAAAATGTGTTACGCAATTAGGCTGCGGGACCGACCGAACCAAATAGTAACTTCGTAGCAGGAAACGGCCGAACATTCGGCCGATACCACTTCGGAGCAGACCCCCTGAGTCCCAGCAGTGGGAACATTATAGGCTGAATATACTACGTATCGTATCGTACGTGGCGTAAGCGCCATATTGTTGTCGTCATTACACTGATTGGAACCAGTGTTGCAATGCTTTTTTCCGATCAGCGTCAGGCCTAATAAGTAATAATCAATCGTATTCCGACCTTGCTTTAGTTTGCGACCTGTTTCTCAATGTCATAGAATTTCCACACGAAAATAAATTTACATTTTATAGATTGCCAAGACACGATCGGAAATGGTAGTACCACATAAGTCAGTCAAAGGAGTGCTCGATCACTACTTATGCTTATAAACATGTACCTATACTATGCGAAAGTAACTCTGTGTATCTGTCCATCTGTCTGTCTGTCCATCTGTCGGTCAGTCACCTTTTCACACAAACTGCTGAACGAGTTTCATTTCTATACATGCTAAGGACCGTTGCCCAAACTTCATTTAGCCAATTCCTTTGACATACGGGTAAACCAAGACCAAGGTTAGGACATAAGACTTTTATCCCGCGTAGTAAAGATAAAGTACGACCTCCACCCGGGCGAAGCCACGGGCATAAACTAGTAGAAACGTAATAAGTACCGTACCAGTTCTACCCACATAGTTCCTTGAAATTGATTTTTGAATTTTGCCAGTAAACGAATCAGCCAAATCATCTTTTGAAGTTTGATCAATGAATTAGTTGAAAAGCAAATGGATGCGTTTTGTTTCCAGTAATAGGGACCGACTCACTTTAGAATGAAACACAGTTTATTCGTATGTTTGATTTCTACGTCAATATTTTTTTTCTAAAATTAATTTAAGTAAGTCCGTTATAAAATAAGTCATAGAGAAATGACAGTAGTAGATAATACAAAACATCGTAAAAAAATATTTTCTCTAGTATTATTAACCAGGGAGAAAACAGAGGAATATGTTTGAATGTATGAACGCCAACGACCAAATGACCAAGTTTCCTCTTAATGGTGTCATTTATAAAAGTAAACCCTGAAATTCTTATCCAACTTAACAATGTATGTGATAAAGAAAGCCGTAGGAAGAAATAAAACAAAAAACCAACACAATGGATCCGTTTTTGCGACTTAATTACCGATGTCCAACCAAGAAGTCGTTTGACCACCCACAGCCGTAATTCATGTCATGAGGCGCGTAATTCGCTTAAATAGAGTTCAATTAATATTAATTGCTCAATCATTAGGACGGAAAACAAGTCCGGAAGTTTGCCCACACGTGCTTATTACTTTTTTATGTTTGTGCGTTGTTATGTCAACCATAAACAGCCCTATTTATTGCCAAGTTCAATACGAAGGTCAAACACTTCACATATTATTGCATACATTTATTTTATGATACAGATATATCATGGCTGTTATTTACGGTGACAAGATAGTAATGTGTTTTCTGTTTGTCCTTATTGGAGAAAAATTATAGAGTGGAAATAAAATAATGGGACAAACAACGATAAACAACAGACGTGTTAAGTATCTACGCGTGTGATGGCTACTAGAGAAAAGGCAGATCATACAAAAGAAGTATGGATTGTAAAATAGATGATATGGCTAGGAAAGAAGTGAACTCTAAAATAAATGCTAATAAAGATCATCTATTACCCGACAGGCCGACATCTAGACGAGATGAGGAAGAACATTCACTAAAATCTTAAATTTTTTTTTTGCATAATTTATTTTGGACGTGTAAAAGTGGATGTATAAATCTACTTACAGATATCAGTTAGAGTCAGTTTCAGATTCAATTTTCGCCAACTTCTTCTTTTTTCTTATGCAGGTCTAATTCTGATGATATGTACCCTATTATGGTGCCATATATTTAGCAGAACTTTTGCTGGAGATCCGTTAGTGCAACTCTTTCATAAACAGAAAATCATTTCACTACTTAGTACAAAATGTTTTTTGATGAAACCTTATATGATTGAAGCAATGAAACATACGAAACCAAAGACCCAAAATGGAATTGGTTTATAGAACTTAGCCTTTTCATTTACGCTTAGATAATATGACATATTCAAAGTCACAACATTAAAGCGAAATTACGCTCCGATACGCCATGTTTTCCGCTCAAATTTCTTGAACCTAGCCTAAATTGTATCTACAAAAATCTATAACATTAGGCTAAATTGTAACATGAGCGGAACCAAAACCCACAGCTAGTCTAACAGCGACAGTCACGACTGCATGCGCATTCACAATAAATAAGTTCAATGGCAATAAACATTCTAAAATCCTGTTTTGTTCTTTGTTCTCCATCGATGAATAGTTAGATTTACTATTAACTGGAGCTAAACAGGGTACGCGGAGTTTCTTTGAAGGATAAATTCAGAAATTAAGTTATCCGGAAAAGAACCGGAGGAGTTACCGACATAGCTTGCAGAGTAAGTAAGCTGTAGTGGCAGTAGCGTGGCCATGTTTGTCGAAAGACTGATGGCCGTTGGAGTAGACGAGTCCTGGAGTGGAGACCGCGTATTGGCAAGCGTAGTTTAGGTCTCCCCCCAGCTAGATGGACCGACGACCTTAGACAAGGTAGCTGGGACAAACTAGATGCGGAAGGCGGAAGACAGGGTAATTTGGCGCAGCCTGGGAAAGGCTTATATCTAGCAGTGGACTGTGATAGGCTGAGATGATATACAGTACTAATCTTATCGAATTATTTCCGTTGGCAACCATATAATTATACTGCCACTAGAGGTGGACGCTGAGACAGAATGTTCTCGGTTGTCCCATTGTCTACCACCGGTAGATAGTAAAAGATCCCATTATTACAAGAAAGTTGTATCTACCATCGGTACCTACCGATGGCGGAATTGGATAGAATTGATGGACGGATGGATTGATGATCGACGGTGGGTAGGATTGTATTTTTCATAACAGTTCTGTCATTTTATGCATTTTATTTAATCACACCTCGGATCGGAGGACAGAGTGTTTTGTTGTGGCTCAGCATGAGAGAAGTCTATATCCAGCAGAGAACTGCGATAGGCTGAGTTCATTAATTGATTGAATTACTTTACATTGGTCAAAGTTTTACAAGAAAGGTAAGAATTTTACTCTCGATTGGAATCGCAGAAACAACCAATTTATAGTTATGTAATGTTGACTGACAAGTGAGACAAATACTGCCATTTATGGAAAAGCCGGTTCTTCATGAACACACGATCACATGATCATACTATCACGAGCCATAGGTAATTTCACTGTTTATATTCGATAATTAAGTCTTCATTCCTTAATTGAGGACACTGTAGTTTTAATTTATTTTTTTAATTCTTCTTCGGTAATGACAGCCATAGATAGCCACGTGACTGTCGAGACTACATAGCCTTAATAATATTGTAGATTTTTAAAGTGATTTTCAAATATTTAGGACTTTAGGACTTTAGGACTATCCTGCTAAAACATTTTTTATTTTCTTTCTAATCCTTCTAGGTACCATATTGCATCTGCAGCCTAATTGCGTAACACATTTTCGGCAAATGATTGAGATTAATTGGTTTCGTTTCGATCGCTTTTTGTTTCATTTTACGATTTTCGTATTGCGTAACTCCACTATCATGTAATAGCAACAGCTGTTGGTTTGAAACGCTATGTGAACGATATGTGCTTAAGAAAATCGTAAAATGAAACAAAAAGCGATCGAAACGAAACCAATTAATCTCAATCATTTGCCGAAAATGGTTACGCAATTAGCCTGCTGGTCTATTATAAAATCTATAGTTTCCAAATGTAGTCTTATATTAAAAATCCACATTAAATCGTGTAGAATCTTTAAAATAAATTAAAAATCTCTGAGAAACTGAAGCGTCTTTGTATTTCTTATTAATTATTTTAATATTATATTCACGATGCGTTTACTTCTTATTTAGATCAGTTCATTGTACGAAACTGACATTGAAGATCATGAATATAAGAAGAAGACCTTGCTGATTAGTGATTACATAATTAAACCAACGTGTTTTAATTATTAACTATAATTTAAATATTTTAAAGCTTTTATATTTCATGATTTGAAACACTTAATAAGCTCGTTAGCTATTTTATGATTAACGCTTGCAATGAAGCACGTTTCAGAGATATCCTTGTTAACTCCAAGTAAACAGGGTTAAGTATGATTGCAATCATGATTTGATCCCATGACCTATCAATTAGCATTAAAAGCATTTTTTTGAGTTTTGCGGCTTAGTACTCAAACATGACTCAAACCCACTTCAGCGCAGGTCGTCGTTAAATCTCAGACTGCCCCTGTCACCTTTAAGATTTTTGAAATAAACAAAAAGACTACCAAAGAATGGCGTAACTGTCGTTTTTTTAATTCGGGGGTTAACCTTATTATTTATAACGGTTAACTGCAAGTCCATTAGTCACAAGCAAAAATGATAGAATACCTCTATTTCCTCAAATAGACACAGACACTCAATTCCTTTTATCAGAAGTCAACGTAAATTTAGCTAAAGCGTTTGATAATGTCGAGCACCAAACCCTTATTCATGAACTGCATAATATTACTCATAATGCGATTAAACAGTAAACTGGTTTGTATCGTATCTATGTAGTTTACAAGTCGTGAGTAAACTGTGGTCCTTAATGGGAATAATTTTAAGAAATATGTATTTCGATTTAAGTCCATTGAATTGAAAACAAACTGCTTAATTAACCTAATATGTAAGAGTAGTTGCTACTAGACTAGAAATTAATAAGGTCTTATTTGTGTATTTTATTAGTTACTAAGGAATTACTTCTTTGCCAGGTAGAAGTTTGCAATGCTACTTTCTGAAGTAAAACTTAATAAGCGGCGATTCGATTATAATTGGACGAAAATTGAGCGTGAAATTTCAAGGACGAGTCACGTTTAGGCACATTTCATTACATGAGAGTGAAGATTTAACTCTCTCTCTCTCCCTACGGGGAATATACATAATAATATTACCGTTACCTTAGATGGTTTTCATATTAATTGAACTTGGAGTACCGCGGGGTTCTATTCTTGTCCCTGCTATTGGAATTCAATGCATGTCTGTAATTTATGTAACCATTAGACTTAGTTATTTAATGTTAGTGTTGAGTCTTTGTGTTTCTATAGTTGAAATCTGAAATGTGCCTATAAATAATTTAACAGATCGATCGTGCTTAGCGTCGTGTGATTGATGATTAGAAACGGAAAGCTTCATACATATGGTGATGACCTTACATAATTGCGTGAATCTCTTGACCTTAGTACGATAGTTTGTCACAGTTTTGTGTACTGTCGTATAGCAGATAAAACGGCTAGTCTGCAAGTATGTATAGAACGATGATTCTCCGACACTAAAGGTTGTCGGACCCCCAACCCGTTATTAATAAATCCGGAGAAAAGTTATACCAGTGCTAATTAACTAACTCCGGTCTGACCATACATTTTTCGAGGTTTAAGTTTGGGTGGGCATAATTACCACCAGGCTTATGAATGTTTTGTGGTTCTGTCTAAGACCTAACAATAGAATCCAGATTCCCTCTCCCTTTCTAATCAAGTAAAAGAAAAAAATCCCCATCTATTTGCGCAGGAGTTCTTAAGAACTACTAACTAATCTTACTCATATCCACTAGGCCATTGAAGCATGGCCTTAACATGTGGAAGATTAGTCGTTTCGTAACATGACCTGGATCTGGTGACGCACCTTCGAGACAGCGAGTGATGAAATTATGTTGTTTTACAACTAATATTATGCGTATGAGCACGTCGGCGGTGTCAGTCGGATGATGCGATACAAATTGCTCTATAATTTCTTAATTTCTCATGCTGTCTGAAGTTAGTAGTTGTTTGTTATATAAGTTTTGGTATCTTTATAAAGTGTTTCGGCAGAATATGTATGGTGTTTGCGAATCAGCCATTTTGATTGCGATTAAATACGTCAATTTACGTCAGGCGCTGACTAATTTGACAGGACTAAACTAATATTTATCTTCTGTCCTTTTCTTAATAAAAGAAAAAGATGCACTGAACTTAAATTTAGTTTAGTTTGTGAACAAGGGAATCGGCGCCATTTCCCGTAAATTTACTTTGGAACCTAACTGATTCCAATCTTGCTGCCAGCATGTACCGGGGACTCCCAGTTTTGGTTTGGAAGATCCACATCTTCGTTTAGTATCTAATATTAAGCACTCCAAGCCTTCTTATTTTTTTTTACTGTTATGATTAGGTTTCGTCCTCTAAATCCAGACCTACCTGCAGCAATAATAAATACGCCATACAAGGTAGAAAACCACAAAAACAATTTCTCCACGTATTCACCTATATCTAAAACCTTTAATTTGTCTTTTCCAGATTCAGGCCAGCCTTCAGTGACTCCTCTCCAGGGTCCAATTCTCCTACGCAACGGATCAGTTCCCGTGGTGCCTCTGACGTCGTACCGGACGATCAACAATGGCTCCTTCTACCAAATACCTGTAAGATTTCTTTATAATATCATGTGCTACTTGGGAGTCTTTTTTTTTCGGATGGGAAATCATCAAATGACCCCTCCCGCTCTGGGTGGAGCGGAAGGGAGTATCAGACTCTTACTGACTAAAACCCACCTTGTTCCTTCCATTGCCCTTTATGTTCCGGGGTAGCGGTAACCTTTTCGGACAATTCCACTGAACTTGGGAGTCTTCAAGTCTTGAATATACGAGTAGGTACAGACGCCACCAGGTCAAGCTACCCGAAACTGTCAAATTCTCCCAATCAACCTTGACTTCAAAGCTTTAGCGATAAAGTTGAAAATATATTAAATAAATTTGACAGATTGTAGTAGCTTGATGTGCTGGCGTCTGTACAGGTTACTTCTAGGCACACTTACACCATTTTCGACTGCGTCATTACTTACCATCATGTGAGATAGTTAAATAGATATTATACCAAAATTACCAAACCTGGGTTTGTCGCTTAATGAGGTGCTAGTACTTACTAAAGCAGCAGCTTACACGCTCTATCAACCATTAGTAGGTGTAGTGTATCTGTCGCAGCCAACTTGTTTAAGTAGCCGTTTAGTTAACCGCCTAGCCTTTTAACTAAACGGCGGCCGTTCAACTAACGGCCTGAATGATATTCAACGAATTATAGTTTAGGTTAGAACTATAACCAATCACGTGCGAGCCGAATTGGTCGCAGTAACTAAGCCAGGACACCCCGACAATATGGGTTAGGTAAGAACTATGATCAACCGCGTGCGAGCCGAGAGAGCGAAGCGAGGCGAGCACTACTTCCAAAAGCCAGGCTGTTGATTAAACGGCTAATTTAACCCGAAGGCCAATTCTCCTAATTTAAAACGTTCAAAATCTAGTCGCAGTCTCATCTCGGCGACAAAGAAACGTCAAAAACGTGTCAAAATGTAGGGAAATTAGACGTATTTTTGACAGATTGAGACTGAGATCAGACTGTGAACGTTCTTAAAATTACGAGAATTGCCCCTCAGTTGGCTGTGACAATTCTAAATAGATATATGTCAACACTATCTCATGCACATCAGTATTAGGGTAGTTGTCACTAATGTCAGCTATCAATTCACCACGAATGACGGAAAATAGTTGAAAGTGAAGCGTTCCATGACGATAGGCTAGGTGTGGTGATGAGCCAGTGTAGTAGGTAATATAACCAGTTTAAATACGGGATCAACAGAATTCTACAGTAGATACTTAATTATCTGCACGGGCTGGCTTTCGCGGGTAAAGGAGACCACTTTACAGCACCAGATTGGCACTAGAATTTTATCATGGACTTCACAGTTGTATTATAAGTATAAATTGTTTACACACTGCGTTTACACAAAGGAGTAATTATTGCGTATTTAATGGCATACGCAAATACGTAGTATGAACATGTTCTACCAAGTCGCCGAATGATTTGAGCAAATGAAAATTGTCATACCTAGGTTAAACAAACCTGCATTATTTGAGTTAAGACAAAACAAATGATTGTTCGTCACGTTTCCGAAGGCTTGAGTTAAACAAAATATTGCTTAATGCATAATGTTCGTGGTGGGCGAGGATTTGTGCCTAACGGTTTATTTAAAAGTCGTAGGTGTCAAGTTTCCTGGGTTCCCAACTATGTTTATACTGAATAATTAAAACTGATTATAAACTTTACAGTCTGTCTTAATAGTACCTAACGAATTCTTACGTAGATTTTAGGCGTATCAAAACTGTTGCTCAGTAGGTGTAACAGTATTTCGGAGTCTTACGTTTTAGAAGCTAGTTAATTTTTTTCAACCAAAAGAAGCAGATTTGACCCCTAGATTTGACCACCCTTAAGAGACCATCCATATGCATCTTGGGGTCTGCTCTCTTAGTCCGAAGATACAGGTCCGTCCGAAAGTAGACCTGTCAAAACGAGTGTCAAATTAAATTTTTCAGACAGGCAAAAACACACTAGGAATAGAGACAACTGACAAATCGTGTTGTCATTCATTCTTAGTTCGGGACCCGAACTAATCTTATGCCCGTGGGTGGTACGGAGTAGGAAAAGCTAGTAAATTTTGGCCGAATCTACGGGACTTCGTGCTTAGGGAGTAAGCTTCGTGATACCGTACTTATAATGTAAAAATAAAAATTGTAGACTGCGCTGCACGTGGTATGTACAATGCCTAAGATATATCCATGACCTACATTAAAACGATACAATTATCCGTGAATTAAAACTATGCCTATAAAAACAAAGGTAAATACCGAAAAACATACAATACCTTTATTTGTTGAGCCAACATTGTAAAGTAATTACGTACATTTCACAAATATCAATCTTAGCTGGCAACTCAGACGGAATGGCGTCGAAGATTGCATTGTTTTTTTTTTTAAATAAATTAATCTGAATAAATGAATTTCGTTGACGTTATTATAGTTTCCAAATGTTGAATAATGGAGAGGTTTCAGTGACATTAGTTTACTTGGAAACAACGGCTCTTAATGATGCGTTATTCGGATTTGCATTTTTTTAGCAACCCCGAGAAAGGTCAGATTTTTATGAAAAATGAGAGTATATAGTAGTGGATATTTCAACGCTATTAATATCAATAAATATGTACAACAAGAAAGTATTACCTAAGCATTAATGTGTATTATTTTTTTTATTTTATTTTTTTATTACTGAAGGGGCCTGCTCTTGTTCTCGATCACGCCTGATGGAAAGCGATGGATCTATGAGGGAACGAGCGTGCCCAGAAGATGCCTGTTCACTCTTGCTTTAAAAGCAGACGGGCTAAATGTGGAAGGGAACGCAGAAAAAGGAAAAGAGACAACCAAGGAAAATATAAATTTGGATAGTGTAAACGATGATATGGCCAGGATGGAAGTAAACATGGGAGAACGGGTAATAGATATGGAAGAAAACGACGTACTGCCCTAAGGCCAGCCCCAAATAAATTGGGAAAAGGGAGGAAGCATCATGATCTCAAGCCATTTGCTGTACCGTCAATGCACTTTATCCTACTCAGTTACGAGTATACTTTCTTTTTCATAGTTTCCCAAAATATTTCGTCAAACATTCGGACATTTTGTTTCTAAGGTATTGTGATATCGTTTACTAAACAAAGTTAGTGACTACGTAATGTAAAGGTGCTAATTGCATGTAGAAACACCGTCACAAGAGCAGAGTCAACACCCGAAGTGTGGTACAGTAATGCTTTGTAATGTACACAGCACTTTGACCCTTGTGTAGTAATCACACTTGTCACAAATGAGTTTTCTATTTTCCATAATTGCAATTTGATGCAAATGGGACTGTTTCATTGGCAATGAATATTCATGCTGGCTACACAGATAGAAATCAGAAGCTGTTTTGTTGCCAAATAAACTGTTTAGTAGGAACGGTCTTCAACGCCAACTATTCCAGCCGGTCTATTCTGCTAAAATCTCACCATGAAAACTTAGCTGATGTGAGTGTGACGTGAGCTGTCACGCTGAGACTTACAGAATAGATCCACAGTACAAAACTCAGGTGATGTCAACGTTCAACGTTGTATACCCTGTCCATTAGGTAAACCGTTTTTTGACAGATGGAACAGTGATTGCAGCAACACACAATACATTGATTGATACACGTACGGTATGTATTATAATGTCTGTAAGAAGCCATAAATAAGATAATTCAATAAGATAAGGCAGTTTATACACAGGGTTATTGGTAAAACACTAACAACCTTGCAGGACTGGCTTACTAACATCATAAACAACAACTTTTGTTCTATGACTATGAATTCGTTGAATTGAAATATTTTTATTTTTGTATGAAATTCTGATGAATTAATAAAAGTCATAGAACAAAAGTTGTTGTTTATGATGTTAGTAATATAGTTCTGAGAGGTTGTTAATGTTTTACCAATAACCCTGTATATATTTTATTACGCATTTTAAAGGTAACTTTTACGCAATCTGGAATATGTACCTACGTTCTAAGACAGCTGTCAAAAAATGGTTAACCTAATGGACAGGGTATAGGTAAAGTTACCACAAACAAAATATATTTTATAGATTTTCAAAACAGCCACGTTCCAACAGCAATATAATCCGCACTACATTTCCGATAATGCTATTATTTATACAATGCCTGATTAAAATTGCGACAGCGTAGGTTCACTAGAAGCGTCCTACACTTCGATCTAAGTCACCGTGAGTCACAAGCGTGGGTTCCTCTGTCTTTGCGATAAAATATAAATCGTGACGGATTTATATGATACACGGTATGCTGTCGCCATTATTTATAACCTTATTTGACTACCATTACGGCTTGGAGCGTTCACCTTTTCTTTAAAACTTATGATTTGTCTTGGATAAAGAAAAAATGTGATAAATATTAGAATCTTGTTACATATAAACTTTTAATGAACTGTTGATTATGATAAGATGATATGGCTAAAAAGGAGGTGACTACCAAGATGACGACTAATAGAGAAGTATAAAAGAAAAAGACAAGTTGCGTCGACCCTAAATAATTATAGATAAGGGCAGAATAATGATGATAAACTTTTAATGAAAGCCAGCGATACAATAGGTTTACATTATTTGGTGCTAAGACTTGATGCTGACGCTGACGCTACTTTTCTGTAATTCCGTGCTTAACTTCTTCTTCTCTTTACAAGAATTTTGAATCCCATCATGATCCCATCAATACTTCGAACCCTAGATTTCCGACACTGAAAGTTGTAAAGCCTTTACCACGTGGCAATCCTTGCCTTGATCTGCTGTTGCAGTGGCATTGTGCCCGATTTTTATTTGAGTAGGCAGTAGAAACTAGTAATGCTTTGTTCTCACTTTCGCTTATTATAATCAGCTGGTCAAATCGCATAGGTACTTGGTAAACTACGCTTCTCGCTACCAAGTCACGGAAACCTCACGCTTGCATGAAACTGTTGTTTTCATTGTCTTCCTCTTCAAGTGGGTCACCTGCCCCATCTACGCGATGCAAGCTTCTTGCCTGGTCCATTCAATAAATTGATGCAAAAAATGCCTTTCGTATTCTAAACACTGTTTAGACTTTAGAGGTACCTACTTTTATTGGTGCTTCAACTTATTGTATGCTACAAGCAATTAACCTTCCTATACCAGCTCAGTCATCTGTAAGACCGACAAAATACTCTTTCGTGATTTTCTCTTTTGTCATAAATGCTAAAATTTAATGAATTTTGTATTTCCTGTCAGCTGCCTGAATCGTTGTTACGTTTCTAACAGGGGGCTTACCACCAGCTCTTATAACAGGGCAGAAGTTGAACTGCACTGCTTTTTTGTTCTATGACTAAGTACAGACAAGTACAAATTCTGCCCTGCTATAAGAGTTGGTGGTAAGCCCCCTGCTGTGCGATTCTGTAACCATCTCACCGTGAAAACTTAGGTGAAGTGAGCGTGGAGTGAGCTGTCATTCCAACTAATGCTAGGGATTGACACTACTGACAACTCACATCAAGCTCACTTCACTTGAGTTTTCACGGTGAGATTTTTACAGAATCGACCGGCTGGGCGCAAAGTTCGTTAGTGCGAGTTGCACGTGTAGTACGGCCACACGTTTTTGGCGACAATTGGTCTGTGTGACGATTTTAGGGTGGGAATCAACATAAATCTCAAATACATAAATCAAGCACAATGATACAATTTTAAAAAGTAGTAGCATGTTAATTGTTTTATAATATAAAGTAGTGTGTTACTTCTTTTATAATATTAGTAAGTAATAGGTACCTATAAGGTATTTATTGAATTCAATACGCAGGTTATAGGAACCACCTATCTCCCATTTTATTTTGCACACGTATAACGGCAAACAACGTTGGTAACGTTTTCAACAAAGTTCGTTTATAATAAACCAGCAATTTACCTACAAATGCTCGTTCTGAACTCATTGTTTTTAAGCATTGTTGAAATAACAGTTATTTCGACGAATCAGTTTGTTGTTACTTTTCTGAATGTTTCTTTAATATATGTAGGTAGGCAGTAGGCACTCAACTGACTTTGACTGAACGAAGTGATGACATCGATGAACGATTAATGAAC
This sequence comes from Apamea monoglypha, assembly GCA_911387795.2. NCBI lineage: Eukaryota > Metazoa > Arthropoda > Insecta > Lepidoptera > Noctuidae > Apamea > Apamea monoglypha. The sequence continues at coordinate 11,084,996 of OU426932.1, forward strand.
TGCAGATATGCAATGTGCGTCAGTTTAATTTGTAGGTATGTTCTGAATCTTATCTATATCTACGTACCTACCTATACCTACATATTATAAACTAGTTTCCGCCCGAGGCTTCGCCCGAGTGGTATGTCGAGTATGTCCTTCCCCAGAGTTCAAAGTATCCTACATACCAAATTTCATCACAATCGATCCAAATGCTTCGGAGATTAGCCGAAACAAACAGACAGAAAAAAAAAATTGTTTTTTGTTGTTTTGGTATAAGTTCCGTATATATTTTCATATGCACTAAAAAGCTAATATTTAATATTTTGACATTACAGACACTTTCATTTTATTTATTTGTATGTATGTGTATAGATTGAAGTCGCTTTTCGTGTCTGCTGTGGAACCCGTTTTTTTTTCTATACTACGCATAATTTTTTCACCGTGATTTTGAGAAATTATTCCATTGGGTTTATGTATATAATATTAAACTTACATAAAACAAAGAATTTACGATGTTTGGTCTGTGCGAAGCAGGGGCGGATCGCTAATAAATTATAAATGCCTCCAGCACTGGCACTGCCGATAAAAAAAAACGTGTCTACGGCCAGTGCACTTAAAACTTCTGCCTACAATTCATAGGCCTGATATTTTTATATTTTTTTATTTTGATTGTCGACAATCAAAATGCAAAACCTGACTACACCTTCGTCATACAGACGCATATATGCGAATACAATTTCTGAGTTTCAAGTAAACTGCGTGAGTCACATCAAAATGTCATCGGTGAACGTGAACGGAATAGACGCGAATTATGTACGGACGCCAGCACATCAAGTTACTACATTCTGTAAAATTTTCCCAATTAACCTTGAACCTTAATGCTTTGAAGATAAAGTTGAAAATCTATTAAAGAAATTTGACATATTGTAGTAGCTTGATGTGCTGGCGTCTGTACATACAAGACGTGTTGCCGTCAACCTGGCCGCATGACACCTTCCATACGTGCGTTCGAGATATTCAACACATAACAAATATCACACCTGTATTTAGGCAGAGTTAGGCAGAGGTGTACCTATAGTGCACCCTCATTTCGCCTGTAACAGGGGTTGCCATCAACCAGGTACAAATACAGACTCCGGGCTGCTATTGTGAAATTCCTAATCGAAAAACCGACTCTGCCGGACCCGGGCATCGAACCCAGGACCTCATGCTCAGGTAGTAGCCGACCACAAGACTAACGAGACAGCAAAAATAAAACAAAAAACTTAAATTGACGCATGAAAATAATCTAATTAAGTAGTTAGGCCATTAACTTGTGGCGTCACGGAATTGTGCACCGTACTCGTAAGTGCCTAACCATTTTTGGTTTAATGCAGGTGAGTACGATCTACGCACTGGCGACTTTTTTTCGCGCACTCGATTTTCAACTCTCGGTATTTGGCCGAGCATTGAGAGTCCAACAGAGCGCATCACGCTCGTCAAAAAACACACTGTTGGATTTTAAACTCTCGGCGCTAAACAGTGCGTTGAAAATCCAGAGCGCGAAAATGTGCTTATATACTTATGTTCTGTAATTTATATGGTGTACATAATAAAGAGTATTCTATTCTAAAGTGTGCAAAAATCGCTCGTGCGTAAGTACAGACGCCAGCAGGTCAAGCTACCCGAAACTGTCAAATTTTCCCAACCAACCTTGTACCTAATACTTTAGCGAAAAAGTTGAAAATCTATTAAAGAAATTTGACAGATTGTAGTAGCTTGATGTGCTGGCGTCTGTACGTTAGCTAACATTTGAACTACAAAAAACACGGTTTTTGCCGCTTTGAAAAAAAAAGACCATTGACGTTATCGTGCACTAATATAACCATTTATAAAATAATGATGAATGTTTAATTTGGAAATGGAAATGTTCACTCTCGATCTCTCTTGAACTGATTATAGTTTCTGAATAGCTTCTATTTTCGGTCGTTAATTATCTTCGAAGGCCGCGTCCTAATCAAACCGATCCGACGCGCGAACACCCGATCGTCGCGTTCATTTTGTTCGGTGAACCCGAACGCGTGTCACGTCGACAGAGGGCGCTTCCAGTTTTCCGAATTAACAAGTGACATATGAACGCTACGATCGCGTATTCGCACTAACGATATTTTTGGTTAGGTCGCGAGGTTAAACTGCCTTCTTTCAAAACTAATCTTAGAATAGACATCACAAATAACAAATTATTATCTCTTCTTTGATTAGTATCTAATATAAGGCTCAATTGCTGATTAAATAGGAAATTGTTTGAATAATATTTACACATAGATATGTAGATTAAGTGCACACCAAAACAGGCTAATCAGTTATATGTATTATCAAACTAGCTTCTCCCCGCGACTTCGTTCACGTGGAATTTATAGGATACAGAATATGTGTATACTAAAATAACAGCCAATTTTTGATAAGACTCCCTCGGCTTCCGAACCACCGCGTCACATTGCATCGCACGCCCATGCTATTTCGTTTTCGCTTCGCGTTCTTTTTGACTTTTTTTGTGCTCGGCTCCTAAGGGTTGTAGCGTGATGTTAAATAACCTACAACCTTCCTCAAGAATTAGACTACCAAACGCATTTTTTTTTTAATTCGGCTTGCTTGTGAGATTAGCGTGTTCAAAAAACATTCGCGTTAAATTATATTAGTATTTTTTTTTTCGAGGTATTCTCACTAACTATAATAATACAACTATTATTTCAACTAATACTACCTACTAACACAAAGTAATTTAAAAAAACAAAAAGTACCTAATGTGTAAAAAATCTCTAAGTAAGTACATACCTACTTACTTACAGATTAAAAAAAAAACAAAAATAAACAAGTTCCAGAATGCAAATCTTACAATAGGTACACTTAAAAACTAAATAATTAAAAAAGCATGAACTTATATACCTACCTATTTAATTATAGATTAGTTTTACGGGACGTAAGACACCCTATGTGCTTCTCCGTATACCAGACATCAAAATTTCATTATTATTTAGTAGCTAAGGCGTGAAAGCGTAACAACCATCTTCTATACACGTCGCGCTTGGCGATGATCAGTTCTGCAGAGTTATTACTGAGCCACTTGATATATTTTTTGTGCCAATTGTGGTCACCCATCCTAGTTGGAACCACGACCGGGGTTGCTTAACATGAGTTAGCGCTACGACCACAAAGCCATCGAGCTTCTCACGCATTCCTCATTGTATTATATACTTCAATGATTAGGTAATACCTACGTAAAGTTTCAGCCAATTCAACTGATCGGTTATTCTATAGCATTTTATATGTTATTCTTTAGATTGATATAACTTTTTTATTTATGAACCGATTGAAATGAAACAAACACTAAATTTTAAGTGGAGCAAGCCAAAAACATTTGTGAAAACCGCATTCAAATCAGTTAAGCCGTTTCTGAGATTAGCGTGTACAAACGTACAGACAAACAGACAACAATTCTAAAAATCATTGTTTTGGGTTCTATTTCGTTCATAAAGCGCCCCTATAATAGTTTTTCTTATATATCTTCTATGTACAGACAGCGACCAGTTACGATTTTATTATATGTATTGATATCAATAAATTACGAAAAATAAACGTGACACGAATGATATCAAGCGGTTATCTTGCAGGTGTCAACTGGCGCCAAGGAGGCAAAAAAAACAATTGAACCATTTTGGTATTTTATACTAAATGCCTAAGCACCTTAGTAGAAATAATTTAATGTAGGTAGGTATGGGACAGAATGGGTATTTTATTGGAATTTATATGCTTTTTTTTGAACCGCACACCGGTTTTATAGAGAGAAAATAAAAATAAATAAAAGAAAAACCCAGCGATGACGCCAGCTCAAATCTCGAAAAATCTAAACTTGAATACAATAGACTAAAAAATAAGTTGTATACAATAAAATGTGACAAAAAATATATCTTTGTAGCGGTATCTACAACGCCACATGCGAACAATGCGTCATACTAACGACACGCAAATCCTGCATCTCGCAAGCAGAGTTTACCGCGCAATTAGCATGTGTATAATTTCCCAACATCGATCGTTGGGCAGTTGCCCGCCAGACACAACACCCGTCTGGTCAGAGGATCCTCCCTTTTCTATAGAGTATGAGTGAACTTTACACCCTGCTCCTCATACCTCTAAATCTTAATATATATTATTTTTCTGTACGTGTGTTTGTCACCTAACTCCTCCTAAACGACTGGACCGATTTGGATAAAATTTTGTGTGTATGGGTTCCTGGATGGTTTGAAAACACAAATGGACCCGGTCGGGCAGGACGACGTCTGCGGAGTCCGCTAGTATACAATAAAGTGTGAGAAAAAATATGTTCTATCTCTATAAATCAAGTGCAAAGTAACATGGCAAATCGATTACCCGTACGTACTTGCTACTGAGAATCAAGTATTTTAATTTTAAATTAAATGCTCTACTCGGCACTAACAACACACTGAGTTACACAGCGGGAAATACCATCTAATACATCTTAAGATATATTGAGCAACGTCTAATGCACTTACATAGCAAAAATTAATTAGCATTTTTTTCAATTAGTTTTATTTTGACCTTTGTACGGTCGGTCGTTAACAGACATTAAATTTTAAATGATGGATCTAGGAATATTTCTTACAATTACACAAGTCAATACAGTTAGACTTATTTTCGTAACATCGTAAACCTCCAGCTAATGATTTTTAAGTGCTACACTTGTGAACTTTACAATTCGTAATGAAACAGTTTACAGTCGTACAAAGTGAACTATTAAATCTAATAAATCATTTTCATTTGCAAATTTGGGGCGCCATAAGATGGGCGCTTCGTTTCTCAGATTTTTTGCTTGTAAATAAGTATGTAAATTTATTTCATTCCATGCAAGGTTATTGACACAGTTGCGTCTAAAATATGCTGGATAACTTTAGAATTGCTAAATAACGAGCGCTTGCTAAATTAATGACACGATCCAGTTTCCCATTTATACCTATTGCTCAATCTAAATTCGCTATAAATCTCTGCAATAAATATGCATACAACATTGTTTTTTGTATTCCAATATGATAGAGTAGATATTCTTGCACGAGAAATTCAATATTCTGAGCGGGTACGTGTTTTGTGCCGCTGGCTATTTTGAATCTCAATGAGTGTTTTATGTCAGGCACATTTTATGCATAAACTAGAATAACAATAGAGGATTGCAAAATTAAAATTTATTTTTTATACATTGTAAGGCCGTAAGGTTCATATTTCTGTAATATCGAATTTATGCGGAGGAAAATGTGGTTTTTAAACATCGTATATCACCGGACCTATCTTGAGAACATGATCCAGTGTTGTAAGGTCGAGCGGAGTTAAACGTGATTTTTTCTGTTTATTGTTTTTTATTTGAAATCCGTTCAGTTAATTAGTAAACTCTGCAGTAGCAGGACGTATTAATTAAAACATTAATCCGGTAGCGGACATGGATTTGTTCTGCTTGAGCGTGAGTTTATTTTTATTTGTTTAGTTGTACGTAGGAAGATAAATTGTAATTATTATATTAATTCTATTTGCGCACATGGTCACACATTATAATGCTATATTGGCGAGAAGTGAATTGTACCTAAAAGGTTCACATAGGTATTCTATGTGCAGTCAATATAATATTTTTTTCCTTTAGTAGGTATATTAAAAGTTATGAGTAGTTTAGGTACTTATCGAGGTAATGTAGTGATAATCCCCTTTATTCATAAACGTTGCTTAAAGTTAAGTAGTGATTAGCGACTGTTTACACCCCATTTTGACATTTTTGACATATTTTTTGTTGACATTTTTGATGTTTGAACGTCACTTTAATCATGGTTTGCAATGTTACCATAACATTTTGAATCATTATTATCTAGTTAGGTACATAATTCGTTTGAAGTCACTCCCAAAATAAATGCATAAAAATAAAGACTCGTTAAAGCATTTTCCGTTTGATTCAAACAGCTGATAGCAGAACAATTGCGTACGTAGTTGATTCTTATTATTTATGGTACGTTTTAGTTTTTATTTTTTGTCGTTGCTTGTTACAACAACTTCAGTCTGTCACCGCGTCACTTCATCGCTTGTCTTTCTTCAAATAACTTCCGTCTAGTTCGCTTAGTAATAAGATATATTTATTTGCTCAAACATGTGTAGGTACACATACCTACAAGCATAAAATGGAGGTTTTTTTTTATTTTTTGGGTGGGAATTCATCTAATAACTTCTCCCGCTCTGGGCGGAACGGGAGGGCATGTCAGACTTTTACTGACTAAAACCCACCCGTGTTCCTTCAGATGTCTGTGCCAGAGGCCACAGTAACTCTTTCGAACAACCCGCGACCCTGGCAGGCATCGGCCCTAGCGGACCACACCCGTTAGTGCTGACATCTCTTTGAGGCGCGCGTGGAACACAACGCGCCGTGGACTCGGGCCTGGTCCTTGCCGGACGGTAAGCTACCCATTGCTGGCCGTCCGCAAGCCCGCGCCTACGGTGGCCGGGAATCGGCTATCAATTGCCGACATCCAGGGCGTCTCCTGTGGCGACTAAGGTCGTGAGGGCGCAAGGATTGCCTCTCCCTCACGCGTTCCGCTTCCTCCTTCGCGAGAATAAAAATAAAATACTCTCTTAGTCCGTCAACGAAGATACGGGCCCTTCCGAAAGTAGTTAATCCGTAAAAACAAGTGTCTAATTCAATATGTCGGACGGGCGGCGTAGGGATAACTGTCAAATCGTGTTGTCATTTATTCTTAGTTCCGAACCCGGACTACTCTTATGTCAGTAAATGATACGAAGTAGGACCAACCCGTAATTTCACCCGAAAGTATCTATAACGAGTGGGAGAAGGGTGTTATCTTGGAACTTGAGAAGGGGTAGTACCTATTACGCGCAAGGATTGCTCCGAATCAGTTTTGTGGGATAGGTACGCTAAACTTCACTGTCAGCGTTTTTTCGTCGCCTATCATTGTGGGTCTTACAAGATTTTCAGAGGCAGATATAGTATGCCGGTCTCGTCCCAAGAAAAATATCATGTGCATGTGTAAATACGAGGGCGGAGTGATAAGTCTGGTAAAAATTAAACAAGGAGTCAATTTTATTTCAGTCAATCAACTCAACAACAACAATCAACTCAGCCTATCGCAGTCCACTGCTGGACATAGGCCTCTCCCAGGCTGCGCCACAACACCCTGTCCTCCGCCTTCCGCATCCAGTCCGTCCTAGTAACCTTTAGGTCGTCCGTCCATCTAGCTGTGGGGCGTCCCACACTACGCTTGCCGATACGCGGTCTCCACTCCAGGACTCGTCTGCTCCACCGGCCATCGGTCCTTTCACAAACATGGCCAGCCCACTGCCACTTCAGTTTGCTTACTCTGCACGCTATGTCGGAAGCTCCGGTTCAATTTTATTTAATTATTATTATTTATTTTTCAACGTAATTTCCTTGTAACTTATAAAACGACGCAAAAATTCGGTTTTATCCCGTTGAAAGAACGCCAAACGCCAAACCTGTCTCTGAAGTGGTTACATGCATGCGTTTTTGATCAACAGTCGGTAAACGCGGCACCCATCGCGCGGATCGCTTCTTCATATCTAAATGTTGGTGTAAGATATTGCGAACACATTCGTCTGAGATGCTCTCGACTATCTCCCTCACTTTTACTCTTCGGTCGTTCAACACTATATCGTGGATTTTAGCGATCATCTCTGGAGTAGTGACCTCAACTGGGCGTCCTGGACGCACAGCATCACTTGTGCTTGTACGACCATACCGAAAATCGTTGAACCACATAAGAATCATTTTAATCGACGGAGCAGAGTCCCCATAATTTCGTTTCTGTTATAGTCTTTTTGCGAAAAAAATAATGTTAAATCACGACACAAAATTCACTTTTCTCCATCTTTGCAAAAACGTATTCAGTTAAAAAAAAAATAACCGGCATTACTGGCTGAAAATTACAATTTAGTCCTTCAAAAGAGTTGTGAACAAGGAGGTTCCATGCAATTTGTGATAATTTTATTTCAAAATAGATTTTTACCAGACTTATCACTCCGCCCTCGTATTTCCACTGATTATCAAAATCAAATTACCCAGTCTGTATGGAATTTTATAAGTAGATAATAAAAATCTTTATGAAAAACACTTCTCGCAATTCACTTAAGTACTTAATTACTTTTGTAATTATTTCCAGATACTATGGACAGCACTATCTTTAGCACTGGGCTACGAGCTTCAAGGTCAGATCATCAGAGGAGTTCCGTGCGTGAAGCGTAACTTCCAGCTGTATTGTCCAACGGCTGGAAATACCTATCCATTGTAAGTATGAATACTTGTATTTACTTATCTGTTGCTGGGCGCTGTTGGAGGAAGTTGTGAGAATTCGAGCAGGCATAAATTATGTGACAATAGTCATTAAGAATGTGGATGCCTCGTGAGTCTGTCTTTTTGCTTATCAATTGACTGGAACCTAGACTAGTGCAAATCCAAAAATAAGTAACTTTCAGATAAGGACAGTCAGAAAACTTCCCGATGTAAGTGCTCATACACATGAGCAGCACGCGTCAATGGCAGAGACAACTGCATCCGTCGATAACATGCCGCTGGTGTATTTGGGCACCGTACTCAAACAAATACACGAGCGGCAAGTTGTCGACGCGTTTCGACGGCTGCAGTTGCCTCAGCAGTTGCACACTAAGGAAACTAAGTATTTGAACAAGATTGTTGAAAGCCGCCACCAATTCATCGATGAAACCCAGGAAACTAAACCCACCAGTCACGCTTGCGACTACTACAAAAATAAAATCAAAGATATCCCTCTAGAATTAAAAAAGCCAAGCATCTTCGAAAGTAGGTACATTTCTGGTGCTCTGGTAGCAGTCGGTTCTAGAGTTAGACCAAATCAGCGCACCCAGATTTTTCGTTTGCCAGTTTTCTGCCTTAAATGATTGAGGGTAGGATCTTTTCTGTTCAGATTTTATAAAACGGCTAAGAACATTCATTTATTTATTTTACAACATGTTCCAGAGACAAAATCGAGAACTTCATAGACGAGAACAAAGCTTTAATAAAGCGCATGTACGGTTCGTTTACGACACCGGCGGGGAACCGAGTGAGGCGGGCGCCCGGCGTTCCGGACATGCACGATGCGACCGGCGACTCCTACTTCAGACATGTGCGACAGGCTGCTAACGCACCGCTGCCTGATGCACAGGCGGTCAACAATACTGGCAGGTGAGTTGTTAGAGGCATGTAGACAGACAGTTTTAGGTACGTGTAATGACGAAATTCAAGTGGATGTGGGCATGACACTTGGCTGGATAGAGTGATCCATGCCGAAATGGAGGCCGAGAGTGGGCTCAAGGAGCGTAGGAAGACGATGGCAAAATGAGGGGAAGGCATAGCTAGGCTTATCGGGAAGAGCTAGAATTTGGGCACAAAAACGTGAAGCAAAGCATAAAAGAGCTCGTCAAGAAGCTATGCCTTGCAGTGGCATGAAAAGGCTGTCGGTAATGATGATGAAGATGATTAGTTGTCCTGTTATTATTTATTAGTTGTATAGGGCGAGAATGGTTTTCTGTACAGTACATGATTAAGTATATCAACTCATAAACTTCCAATGTTAAATAAGAGCTACTGAACGCTCCTGGATCATTGGACATATAGGTATACGCAAACGAAGTGGTAGATAATCGCAGTATACCGTTATACATACTACGCTAGACTCTACGTCTGCGACAATTTTTTCCTACAATCAGTATAATTTAATAAATAAACAATGTTTTACACATAATAATAACAATTAAGTGTGTGTATTATGATTATACCATAACATTCTAATGCACCCCAGTGCTTGGTGGTGCGTTAATTCCGGGTCATGTTGTAAGTAAATCCTATGCTGACGAACTCCTTAGGTAGTGTCATCAATTTTAATAACACTTAAGCATTCACAAACCTTTAATTTCGTTATTTCAGAGTGGACGCATGCGAGAGCAAGACGGAGATAATGACGCCGTACTGGGCGCTCAACTCGGCGAGAAAGTTGCGCGCCATAGTCAACACTATGCATTTTGAGCAGGCGATACATCAGGAGACGTGCAGGTAGGTTGCATTGCATTCAAATGTGCAGTTGTGCACCCGTTTACGTAAACTGACGACAAGCTTAACACCTCATTTTGAAATAGGTACTTTCAAGATAGTAGGTACTTTAAGATTGGGTAATGTGTTTTTCGGTCATGTTTACGTAGTCCTCAATGTTCCAACGCTCGTTCCATAGAGCTCAGGCCAGTTTAATGCGTACTTAGTTACAACAGGATCACAGAGTGCTACTTGGTATCTGTGTAAGGCCTATAAACCATTGTTCCTCTCAACCAAAGCACCTGCCATCTAATCTCTTCACCACCCTTGGTTGACTGGTAGAGAATGCCTAAGGCATTAAGTCCGCCTTTGTACCTTTTTGTGCGAAAAGTTTAAATAAACAAATAATAAAATATAAATTTTCTCCCGAACCCCGGGGTATGCTGTTTAAAGCTGGGAGGAAGAGCTGAAGAATACATTTAAATAGGTAGCTTGATTAGCTAATATCAATTCGGCCCACTTTTACAAAGAGTCCGCTATTTACCATCCCTTGTTTTTTTTTTTTTTTCACTAAATAAGAAATCTTTATATTTTTCAGTAAAACAACAACGGCGAGATGTACACGCGACTGCGGCTGCGAACAGAAGTACAAATGGCACAGACTGCTGGCGTACGACCCAAATGACGACTGCGCTGGCATTTTCATGGACTGGTTTTTATTCCCTTCTTGCTGTGTGTGCAGGTGCAACCCTTGATGCACACACATTAAACTTATCTTTATATTAATGCTTGGTCCTAGTGTCTTCGCACTTAACGTATGTCCAGTGTAGGCGTTGACGTCGCGTAGACGCTGCGTAAATGCATATTCAAGTAGCGCAAGCGTCGCGTAGATGTGACTGATTACCTGGTAACTACGTTACATTTACGCAGTGTTTACGTCGCCTTTGAGTATTGTCTACGCGGCGCAACGGCATCGGCAACGGTTCGGCATCTACGCTGGACCAACGCCAGTACGAAGGCACCCTAAAATTAATTGAAGCAGTTAGCATTTACGATTTCTGTTACTAAGTAGATAATATTGGAAGTACGATTGCAAGAAATGTAGCGTGGGAATTGGAATGTGTTGTGGTTTTGGCGCATCGCCCAGTATTTGTGATTCTTTTGATATCATGATCAGTTACAAAATTATGATTGATTTGCAATTTAAGTAATGTCATTCGGACAACGTCAGAAGTTTGTACGAAATGGTTGACAAAGCATGTATATTTTTAGATAAAGAAACATTTTATTGTGACTAGTTTCAAGTGCCCCTTCGACCAACTATAGATATCCTACCTAGATCAACAGTGCAGTATTGTACCAACTATCTTTTTAAAAGCAAAGCTGTGTTTGCAACGTCGATTTGATTATATGTGTGAATAAAATATTTGACTTTATTTCTTCAATTAAGGGCTGATTTCTTTTCTATTCTATTATATTTTTAATTATGGAAAGTAAAGCCGATGTCGACTAAAGCTGTCAAAAAATAAAAGGCCCGTTTTGACATTAGAGAATGCGTTCTTGACACCTGTCAGTTTCATACAAACGAATACGTGTTTTGCGAATTTGATCTTTATTAACTACTAGAACTGTCAATGTCAAAACGGGACTTTTATTTTTTGACAACTTTAAAGGGCTGATTTCTCAATCGACAGATGATTTTTATTCGTGGAATAAAATTGACGTCTGACAGATTTTGTATAGTGTCAAAAATTCAAAATTATTCCTCGCATAAAATTATCTAGCGTTGGTAAAATCAGTCCTAATTAGACTATGAATCAATGTTTGAATAAACTTCTTGACTTTATTTTTACTAGACTATCAATCCTATTTATGATATTATGTGTCTAATAAATATCTATGTTTAAACTTGGTACAGTCAAAAGCAGAAATAAATTAATATAATTAAACAAAAACTCACGACATCTTTTGTAAATTCTTATTCGACATCAAAATCATGACCTTTGCTGTTGACTGTACTCATATATTATAAAATATAGTTTACGTCGAAAAATTAATTTAGTTTCAAAATATGAAATGGAACACTGCCATTGTTTAGTTTAATAGGTACTTCATCTATTTAAAAAACGTAGAAGATTATCGATTTTGAAATCGATATTATTGGTTTTACAAACAAGTGTAATTTGTAGATTTTAGTTTAAGAACTAGTATTAGCATGTAACAACTTTTAATTTAAGAGACAACTACTAATATATCTTTTAATAACTAGGCTACATTATTTGTATTTATATTTCTGTGTGAAATGTACAGAGACGGTTTTCCAACTAAGAATGTGTAATTTAAAATCGATCTCTATTTTATAGTAAAAATTATAATGAAAACATTCTACAATGTTGATTTGTCAATTTCGTTGGAAAGCAGCCTAAGATACTCAGATATAATAAAAAAAAAAATATTTACCTTTGAATAATAAAAGTGCAATGGACTATAATAATTATTTTTTTGTTTTAAAGTGTTCTATGTTAGAGTTTGGTTTCCGCACTTACTCCTCCAAGTGGACCATAGTGCGTGGGCCATGGCGGCTGTCGGTGGTTATTCCAACCAGCCCACCAAATAAATCCTCTCCCATTAAATGTGTTGCTTTCGTTTCGGCCGTTATAAATAAAGCCAAATAAATTAATAAATCTTGATAAATTAAAATAGGAACATAAAAGAATCGTATATAATTGAGATTATTGCTCCGAACACGATTAAAGTAGCGTTAAAAGCTTCGGTGCGTACGATACGCCCAGCTTCGATTGTATACAATTTTAATTGTATTGTAGAAGCTTTGGCATCTGCATCCTTGTGAGCCGTTTGCTTTATATTCTATGTATTTTCTGACAATAAATTGTGCTACAATAGGAAAAAAAAAAGTAAAAAAAATCACAGTCATTTCAATATAGGCAATTTATTTACTATTCATTAATTAACAAAAAACAGGACAGTATATATACACATATTGCATTTCTACTTACATATTATTCACAGATTCATTTATTTCGGTTCCACACTCTCTTTGGTCTTCAGCTGCTCAAATTCTTTGAACACTTTCTCGCTGAGTTTGTCTCCTTCATCGTCGATTTGTTCAACTGCTACCACTTCCGGGATGTAGAATTGCATCATGTTTTGGACCTGTATTAGAAGAGGACCATTAGAACATGACTGTATAATTTTTATTCTAAGATTTGATGCAACCTTGTATGCCTAGTGGTCAACAGCTCAACTACAAAGCATGGTGACTTGGGTTCAATTCCCTCGTCAGACACATTTAGCATAATCAGCCTATAATGTTCCCACTGCTGAGCCACAGGCCTTCTCTTTCTGTGAGTGGGACATAATCCAGGCCAAAATACATCATTCAAGCGGACCCAGTGTGGATTAGTGGATGTTATGTGACATCCACCAATCCACACTGGGTCCGCTTGAATTTTTGGATGTAGGACATGTTTCCTGACGATGTTTTCCTTTACGGTTTTGAGAGTAGTGGTGATGAAATAATTTACTCAAAGTAAAGAGCCTGCTTGGGTACAAACCCACGACCTACAGATCGTAAGTCGCGGCCGTTCCCACTGGGCCACAACTGCTTTCACGATGGACATATTTACTCACATGTTATTGCGTATTTCCATTACGATTTTTTTGCAACAGCCCAAAGTCTCGATGCTGGCCATGTCAATAGCAATAAGCTGGAGCCCTATTACTTTTAAGTGCCGAAATGTAGGTGTTGTACTAGACACTTTCACCTACCCCCTTCAGGGCTAAAGGTATAATGTTATGAAGCACAAAAAAACCTGTACCCTTTTTTTTTTTTTTTTTCGGGATGGGAAATCATCAAATGGCCCCTCCCGCTCTGGGTGGAGCGGAAGGGAGTGTCAGACTCTTACTGACTAAAACCCACCCATGTTCCTTCCTTCGCCCTTTATGTTCCGGGGTAGCGGTAACCCTTTCGGACAATCCCGCTGCCCCGGCAGGCTTCGGCCCTGAGGGGCCCCTCGTTATGCTGACATCTCTTTGAGGCGCGCGTGGAACACTTACGCGCCGTCCGGCACGGGCCTGGTCCTGATCGGGCGGTGAGCTACCCATTGCTCTCCGCCCGCAGGCCCGAAACCTGTACCCTAATTGCGTAACACACTATTAATCACAATCTGAATCATTTTGAAGGATATTGCTAATCCCTTGCTTAATATGTTCGAAAAAATTGTCTGCTCAACAACGTAAATAACGCAATGAATGTAGCTGAACTGTCAAAATGAAAGCCATTGCTACTGTTAGTGTGTTACGCAATTACCCTGTTGTATCAACAAAATAAAAGTTCAACTCACTCCATTTTTCAGAGTAACAATGGAGCTAGGACATGATGAGCAAGACCCCTGCATCTTCAGCCTCAGTAAGCCATCCTTGAAGTCCACAAACAGAACATCACCACCGTCCTCCTGAACTGTAGGTCTGATACGCGTGTCTAGAAGCTCCTTTATCATCTGTACTATCTCATCGTCATCTTCGTTTATTTCTGAAAATTATATTTTAATCCTAAATTAAACAATTTTAAAAATAAATCCATTAAATGCTTACAAAAGGTAATGCAGGTAATGCAGATCTCTGCATAATCTGCTGCTGAACAACCTCCTCATTGACCACTAGTTTCATCAACCTGCCTAGTCTCTTCCCAACTATGTTGGGGTCGGCTTCATCTAACCGGTTGCAGTTGAATACCTATCCGACCTCCACAACCCAGTTACTGGGTAATACAATGCCTCTTGGTAAGACTGGTAGTCAGACTTTCGGCCTTCTAAAGTCTCATAATTACTGTCAAAGATCCACAAATGAAATCCGAGACCAACGGCTTAACATGCTTTGCGAGGAACAGAGGGGTCTTGATATGGAAAGATGGTCACCCATCCACGAACCAACCGCGGTATGCGTAGCTTACCCTAATCGATCGACCCGTGCGGATGCTATTCACATTCATTGATCAATAATTATACAATAAAATAATTAATATTATTAAGAGGCAGCTTACGTGTACCGCCCGAAGGTTTAGCATCAATAATAACTGGTAGGCCACTGGCAAAGAAGTCCATAATAGTTGCGTATATATCAGGTTTCAGAAGTCTCCAGTCAACATCATCATCTTGTTTGGTAACCGTCACAAACTCAGGGCCAAAGAAAACTGATTTCACACCATCAATGCGGAATATCATTTTTGCTGAAATTTTAAAAAGTAAGTATGTAGTGATAGTGTTCATTCCAATAAGCACCGCTTCATTGCACACTATCTTACAAGAGAATTTAAATATTTTTATCAACTATCTCTAATACTGCATTAAAGGTTTTGAAAATAAATTAAAAAGCTATTTTAAAATTATGACTTTAATGAGCAAAACATTTCCCATTGGTTGGTAAACATTTCTGTTCTCTTTCATCAGTTGGTATTAATTATGTCGGCTTCGAGTGTAACCGGATGCAATTGAATACCAGTATTTTACATGGAACAACTACCTACCTGACCTCCACAACTCACAACCTAGTTACTGGGTAATATGGGACTGGTTATCAGGCTATAGACTACCTGTGACAACTGTCACAGGTCAACGAATAACAACCGGGACCAATGGCTTAACATCTTTTCTGAGGCACAGAGGGGTCAGGCACAGGGGGGCTCTATATGTAATTGCAATAAAACTTCTATTAGATCTTGTTCAATGTCCTTCAACCAATTAATAAGATTACATTCCTCATATTCATTACAACAATCATCTAAACAGAAAATGTAAAATAATTGTGAAAAACACATTTAATTTTATGTCTTAATTGTGAATTACTTACCTAATGGACTGCACTGTGCTGCTCCAATATTAGGAAAGTCCATAGTCTGTCCCGTCTCCAGCACTTTGACTCCCGGTAGAAACTTCAAGCTGTTCGGATTAGGAGTGTCCTGTGTCTGTATGAACATTGTTCTGCAGACACAGGTGTTGATAATAGGTGCCTTCCTGTTGACATTCTTTTGGACAGTTTTGGATAGTCCACTGAATTGTTTGATGCTGTTTTGGCTGAAAATTTGAATAAATTTACTTCTATTGTGTATAGTGTAATGTTGTAAACTGAAAATGATAGATCAGATCTTTGCTTCCTGCCAGCAGTATCTATGGCACGGTTGTTGCATAATGTGTAAAATACGTATTTATTTCTACAGGTAACTATTACTTTACTACAACGAAAAACTAGACACTTTCTAACGTCACACTGTGCTAGTTCATGGTTAAAAAGTAAGCCAGTGAGGATGCATGGAAGCTTGATTAACTACCCAGGGTGCATCAGACGTAGTTATTTAAAGCCACTGGATCTGGAGCCTCATAAAATGCACCCCATGATGATGTTATATTGTTTTACCTGAGCACAGTTGCCGCGCAAAAACGTCCACATTGATTACCCGTTTTATGAATTCTAAATAAACTTCTCAACATCGTTTGTATATTTACAGTAACGCCGTTAACAAATTTTCAGAATATTTTATCAATTATTTGCGAAAATGCGAAATATTATGTAGAAAAAAAACTTTAACACTTTGACAGTGACTTGACGTTGTCAATATGACAGCAGTGACACTTGCATGCACGGAAATGGAAACATTAAGGCGCGTCCCCACTAAGGCCGCCCGGCTTCATAGCCTAGCGAGGTCCGGCGTCACGAGGCTTTTCCTGTTGTTTGCAACGCGTCCCATTATAAAAACTCACGAGGCCCTAGTGGGGATGGGCCTTTACGTTATGTTGTTTTAGTATTTTTGGAGAATTCATGACCTTTTGATTGACATAAAGCCGTACTTACACGCCTGCCATCGTGAACATTAATCCCCGAAGGGATAGGCAGAGGTGTCCATAAATAATACAGACGCCTACATTTCACCATTTACTTTTAAGGCTTATGTCATAGGGGGTGAGCTAACTGCCACCAACCGGGCACACATCCAGACCTAAAGAGTGCCTCTGAGAAATTCCTGATGAATAATCCTAATAACACTTTAACCCCTGTACCTGAAACTGTCAAATTTTCCCAATCAACCTTGAACCTTAATGCGCGATAAAGTTGAAAATCTATTAAAGAAATTTGACAGATTGTAGTAACTTGATGTGCTGGCGTCTGTATTTTAAATTGGTTTAATAGAAAAGGCGTTTATTTCACAGGGAATACTTATATGTGGGGTGTTTATTATAAAATCCCACGTGCTCACACATATTTTGACATCGTTTGTAATGGTATGTAAGATCTTGAAATCGCCAGCGAGTCACCGACAACTAAAGTCCCCGCGTGTGTATTATTTCTATCGTGCTCAAACTCAAAGTATTTATTTCAATTATTTCAATTAAATCAATTAGAGGCACTTTTGAGTTGTCAAGGGTCGGTCAGTCAGAAAAATGAAGCTAGTTGCCCATTCCAAAGCGTAGTAGGTACCTTTGGAGAAGAACGGGCAAGAAACTCCATGGACACTCTTTTAAATCAAAATATGGTTACAAAGTATTAGTTACATCATTCATGTTAAAAATTATGCATGTGAGAACGATGCAGAACGTTAAAAGCGTCCGTAATGAAAAGTTTAAAACTATCCAAATATTAAATTAAATTAAAATAAGCAATGGCAGCAAAGAGATGACCAGTCCCTACTGACGGCGCCCGTTCACGAACATAACGCATGGATTAGCACCATTCAGCTCAACCATTTTGAAGGGAGCTAAATGATCCAACACATGTGCCACCATCAGCGAGACATTTGAGTGAGCATGACATACTCTCAGCCGCCAGGGCACATTCAAGGCAATGAAAGACGTACCCAGTAAATGGTAGCTTTATAGTATGTTCATAGTACTCACACATATGCTATACAATTATACAATACTAGGAGATTAAATTTATATAATGCAAAAATAGTATTTTACAATCTTCAGCGGCTCCAACAGTATTTTCAAACGCAAATCAAATTATTTATGCGTCCTGTGGAGCAGGACCAGCGTTTAGCCAAGCATTTTTATCAGCGATGTAATCTCCCAATTTATAATATACCTGGCTGCATAGTGTGCGTTTTATACAATATTTAAATTTCGTTTCATTCTGTTCACTTAAGTGGGGGGGTATTTTATTGTAACATTTTAAAATGTACCCCATGAAAGATGAGTCTACTTTAGCCAGCCTGAAACCTGGTTGAACTAATTGGTCCCTATTTCTAGTGATATAATTGTGTCTTTCGCCTCTTTTACTAAAAATATGTAGATTTTTCCTTACGTACGGACGCCAGCACATCAAGTTACTACAATCTGTCAAATTTCTTTAATAGATTTTCAACTTTATCGCTAAATCATTAAGGTTCAAGGTTGATTGGGAAAATGTGACAGTTTCGGGTAGCTTGACCTGCTGGCGTCTGTACATACTGTTTTCATATATATATTGACAAGGTACCGTCATGATGTTAATACATATGTTTAAACAGTTCTCTTAGAGAGTCACGCCTGCGGAGGCTATATATGGCTCTGATGGCTCTTTTCTGCAGAATAAAAATAGACTCGATGTCTGCAGCCCGTCCCCATAGTAAAATACCGTACGACATAATACTATGAAAGTAACTAAAATAGACCAGTCTCGCGGTATCAACATCAGTAAATTGAGGGATTTTTCTCACAGCATACGCTGCTGAACTTAGTCGTTCTGCAAGGGATGTTAAATGAGGACCCCATTGAAGCCTTGAGTCGAGCGTGAACCCCAGGAAAACAGTTTCATCGACGAATTCTAGTTTCTATTGATTTAATTCTATCTCACAATGACTACTTTTGACATTTGGTAAAGGAAATATTACACACTTCGTTTTTTTCCCATTTAATACTAAATTATTAGCAGTGAACTAATTTTGGATCTGCAGTAGGGCGTTATTTACGTCGTCAAGATTTGATGCATGTCTATTAATTTTAAAAATCAAGGAAGTACCTATCATTAGCAAATAACACCATCTGTGGTTGGGTTTTTAACAAATCGGGTAGATCATTAATATAAATTAAAAAGAGGAAAGGACCTAATATCGAGCCTTGCGGAACACCCATTTTTTCTTTTAAACCGAGTGAATTGACACCATTTATTTGAACTTGCTGTTGTCTATCATCTATATAAGATTTTACTAAACTGAGCGCAAGTTTTCCCAGTCCGTAATGCTCAAGTTTTAAAATTATGTTTTCGTGGTCGATGCAATCAAAAGCCTTGGAGAGGTCACAAAAAATTCCTATGGCGTCTTGGGACTCTTCCCACGCTGTAAAAATGTGTTTTAATAAGGTGATACCGGCATCAGTCGTACAACGTCCCTTGGTGAAACCATACTGTTGGTCGTGTAATATTCTGTTGGTGTTAAAATGATTGAGCATTTGGTTCAGCTTCAGCATCACCTTTTCAAACACCTTGCTGAAGACCGGTAACACGGATACGGGTCTATAATTATTGGTAAGTTTACTGTCCCCCGATTTTAAAAGTGCCTTGCTGTATTTCATTAGATCCGGGAAGACTCCTTGATCCACACACAAATTAAATATTAAGGCTAAGTACGGCGCTATAGTCTCAATAATGGAGGTACAAACTTTGATAGACATTCCCCATAGATCTTCGGTTAGTTTGATCTTGATTTGCTTGAAAGCTTTTATTACTGTGGTTTATATGCTTGGATTTAAATTCAATCTGGCAGGATGAGACGTTTGCTCTTAATAAGTTAATAGAATAGCAAGGGCGAGGAATTTAAGATTTCAGTGGTTGTATGTGGGATACTGGTAAAGAAATTTACAAATTCTTGAGCAACTTCTTTGTTATTGCTTATGAGACCACGCGAAGTCTCTATTGTGAAATAATTATTATGTCTTTTATTCCGGTTAGTTTCGTCATTGATAATTTTCCAAACCTTCTTAATTTTATTATCGGCTGATTTGATCTTGTTGCTATTATACAAGGCTTTAGCTACCTTGCAGATATTTTTAAAGGTTTTAGAGTAGGTAGCAACGTATTTATTAAAAGTTTCAGAGTTAATTTATGGCTTAAGACCATACAGCTCAAACAATTTTTCCCTACTTTTTCTAATACCCTTAATTGCCAGTCACTGAACAAAAAACTTGGACAAATAGTTTTAGTTTTCTTTTTTAGAGTATTGAACTCGGTGCGTACTATCGAAAAGAACCTCTCATATAATTCATTTACATTGTTTTTCATATGGCCTGGTACATACACTTAACTTACTAATTAAGTGATTATTAAATCTATTTAGACTGCTTGGTGTTATTTGTCTAGTTTGTATCAGAATTTTTTGTACTGGTGTATTATACTTGAAACTTGAACACAACCAGTCAGTCTATAATCTATTTCGTCTATATATATTTAGTCTTTGATTTATTTAAATGTCTGCTGCGTTTATTTATCTGTGTAGTATCGTTGATTTCATGAAGAACCTGGAATTGGCATTTTAGTTAGTTTCGTGTTTTGGAGAATTAAAACGGAAAGAGAATAAAGAGGTAATGCATAGTTAGGTATTTTTGTGACATTGTTATTAATGGTGCTTATTTGATTAATATATCAATTACAACAAAATGTGGTGTTCTGTTGACAATAATGTTGAGGCAATCATTTTTGCTAAATAATGAAATTCCTTCTAACTTTAGGTAGGTAGAAGGCTTGCTTTTTGCCTCGTTGAAATATTAAATACAGGTGTATTTAATATTGAGGCCAAAAGTAAACTTATTCTGTGATGAAGAATTGCGAAATACAAACTTGTGTGTTAAATTGTTTCAGTTTCAGTTCCTTTGGGTTTTTCTATAATACCTATTCAGTACTGCATTTTGCCCTTAACTGAGTAATATGTGTATTGTAAAATAACTTTGAACTAATAAGCGCCTACAGTTATCTACGTTTGGGAATTATGAATATAAGTACATAAAGTAGGTACTTACTGGTACCTACCCTCAGATTTTGCTCGTCGTCGAAATGTTAGCCTTCGCACCCACGGGCGATTTTTTACCACGACGATATTCTGGATTTTGAACGCACTTAGCGCCGAGAGTTGAAAATCCAACAGTGCGGTATTTGGGACGCCCTGGGACGCAGATTTGGATTCTCAATGCTCGGTCCGGAGTTGTAGGTCGTAGGTTCGAACCCAGACAGGTTCTTTACTTGGTGTAAATTATTTCATCACCAATGCTCTCAAAATGGTAAAGGAAAACATCGTGAGGAAACCGGCATGTCCTAGAACTAAAAATCGAAGACATGTGACATCTACCAACCCGCACTGGGCCCGCGTGGTGGATTACGGCCCACTCCTACTCAACGAGAGGAGGCTTGAGGCCCAGCATTAGGAACAGGCTGATTATGTAAATGCTTGGTCCTGAGTTTAAAAGCGCCCGTGTGTATGAAGGCTAAAATTTCACAATATTTTGCTGAATATCAAACTCATCTAGACAGTTTTAACATATATAACATGCCAACATCTATTATAAGAACAGAAATTATTGTTTACTAAATGCTTTAAATAAATACCTAGAAAAATCTATAAGATCCATAAGTCTAAGTACACAATCTTGATTGTTTTACTCCTTTCTATTACTTATTCACCTTTGGGTAGAATAGAATATATACCTAGTCTTGCCATAAATATTGTCACAAAGAAAAACATTTTTTTTTATTGCAAATAAAATATTTATTACTTTTACAGTATTTAAAATATAAAATATAAAAAGCTTATTCGAAGTGGTCTCCATTGGCTGCAATACAGGCCTTTAAACATTGAGGCCAGTTATCAATAGAAGTACGCACTCTTTCCATGGGAAAATTCTTCACTGCCAATCGTATGGATTGTTTTTCGGGACTCCGAATTATCATGGCGTTTAGAGCAAGCCGTACTCTCTAAAACTGACCATAAATCATAATGTAGCGGATTAAGATCGGGACTAGACGACGGCCAGTCTTCAGCTCTGATGAAGTCCGAAACGTTCACTTCCAACCAAGACTGCGTGGACCGAGCTTTATGACCCGGTGCCATGTGTTGTTGGAAGGACCATACTTGGTTATTGAACTTGGTGTTGTTAAGGGGCTTAACTACCTTCTCAAGAATGGTATCTTGATACACTTGTGCTGATGTTTTGATACCTTTTTCACAAAAATATGGCTCAGTCACTCCTTCATAGCTAACACCCCACCAAACCATCACTGAAGTTGGATAATGCCCACGTTGCACTCTGTCGACTAATTGGGAAGCTTCCTTAGAGCTTTGAGCATAAATACGGTCATTTTGTTTGTTAAAATGTTGCTCAGTTGTAAAGATTTTCTCATCCGTAAACAAAATTTTTCTGTGACCTCCCTTTGCGTACCGCTTCAGTAGTTGTTTCGATTTTACCACCCTATTCTTTTTTTAAATTATCAGTTAAAAAATGACCAGTGCGTCTCTTATAGGCTGCAAGCCCTAAGTCATCTTTTAAAATACGCGACATGGTTCTGGGTGCTATCTTCATCTCCCGAGATAAAATCTTTTGCTTTCGGACAGGATTTCTTCGAATTCTTTCCCTTACTGGTTTGACCACCTTTTTCGTACGAAAACTACGTGGACGGCCAGATCTTTTTCTGTCACAAACATCCTCTGTTTGTGACAGAAAAAGATCTGGCCGTCCTGGTCTCATTGTACCTATTAATAGCCTGGCACACAAACATTTGACTAATACCAAGCGTATGGAGAGTTTTAAAAATTGCATTTGGCTCCATACCAACTTTGTGTAATGCAATCACAGCGATTCGGTTCTCTTTATCACCCCACTCCATTTTAATATCGCAAAATATTGTACAATGTATTGGCGCCAAAATTAGAAAACTCAATGAACAATCGTATAAAAATGACAGATTCCAAATTCAAATGTAATATCTTTCTTATTTTTAATTGTAACAGTATTTATCGCCAGACTGTGTATTTATTTGCATTTGCATTAAAACCTGGTACAATAATGCTCTTAATAATAGGGTTATGATCTATACATCATAGGTAATCAACCTTATTTGACCCACCACCCACTTTGAGAAAATATTTCTTTCTTGAGCCCCCCCCTTTTTTTTCTACTTACCATCTGTCACAAATCTGATACAGCTACACAGAGCACTTTTGTACAGCTATTCCAATGATTATATTTAAATGTGTAATATTATACCGTATGATAGGATATATAATTTTCTCTGGGTCTTCTATAAGCACCCCTGAAAGTCTCAAATGCCCAGGAGGGGGCATTATTGCCCACGTTGAGAACCTATGATCTATAAGTCTCGCCATGGACCATTATACCTATTACAAAATTGTAATTCAATTTTTTTTTTTACAATGTTTATAAATATCAAGACAATAATATAAATTTAAGCAGCACATATCTAAATAAATATCAGTAACAATATTTGTCACTTACTTTTAAGTTGTTATTTGAAAAAATTTGATGAATTTGATTATGAACCCAAATGAACTTAACACCTTCAAGGAAAATGGATGGCTGTAGCCTTAAAAACGAGACTGTCATTGAGTCTCAATGTTTATTATCTATCTATTTTGATTTACTTAATGTCTTTGATAGCAGGACAACATGGCAGACCCAACGAGGGGCCGTGGCAGGGGCTTGGCCCTTCTCCAAGCTTTGAAAAAGACCCACTCGGGCATGTCATCTGATGAAACCAGTCCGGAGTCTACACCAGAAACCAGCGCAGCCCCAAGTGTTGCTCCGAGTGTTGCTGGCACTGCGAGCTCATATATTCCTCCTAGTGTAAGTTATATTGTACTCTTATTTTTCCATAGTCTTGGGTTGGTGTAAAGCAATGTAACTGGTGTTATATGAATTATGTTTCTATAAGAAACAACTAAGGGACTGGTGACCTGCAGGAGCGGTTGATGTGGCTACAGTTGTGGGAGGCCTTTGTCTTTTAGCTGACATGATGATTATGATAAAACAAACAATTAGTCTAGTTCTTCATGTTCTTACTAAATAATATTTATTGCCATTGCAGTCAGGTTTTAAGGACTAAAAGGACTAAGGACTCCATCTTTCTATATTTGTCTAATCTGAAGTAGATAATTTTATCTTGTTTTTATCAATTAAGTAGGTAACTACAATAATGTACTATTGATTCTCTATGTTCTTTTTTGTGGAACCAACTTTTTCAGTGATAAAATAATTTAAACAATACTTGCAGTGCAATTTTAATGTGTAACACAACTATTTAAAGAAAATAACAAGCTATTTTAATTGAATTTAAACAAAACTGATTAATGGTTATTAACTGGTTTATAAAATTACATTGTAAATGTTCATTGCTTCCTGACATGATAAAAGAAACCGCAGGTCGTCGCGCCCCTTTTATAAGAATGACATTGAACTGAAACCTCAATAGAGCTTTTGTTTTGTGTTATCATTATCTTGCCTCAAAATAAAACATATATTTTATAAATTTTGTTTGGTGTTTTTGGTTGTTGATAACTGACATATTTCCCTAATGAAACAAAGACAGATGCATATTATTAGTTGGTTTCCTCAAAAAGTTCCTTGATTCCTGTTGCACTCGAAGCTCGAACCTTCACAAAGAAGTTATTGTCAAAAAATCTACATTGCCTATGATTATTGCATAACACTATCAATCATAATCTGAATAATTTTGAAGAATGTTGCTAATCCAATGCTTCATATTCGAAAAGTTGTCTGCCTAACAATTTAAATAACGCAATAAATGTTGTTGAACTTTCAAATAGGAAGCCATTACTACTGATAGTGTGTTACGCAATTACCCCGTGGGTCAGTGTCTTGACCATCAAACATGTTTGTGAACGTAATGGGAAGATGGTCAAAACTCTTTTAAATCCAGTACATTTTATGTTAGTTCTTTTGCCATCTTATAATTATACCTTTAATCTTAATCTTATAATTAACTTTTCTCTGAACAATGTCGAGGACAAGGAATCTGAGAAAACCATTTAGATCATTTGAGTGAATGGCAATGTTATAATAAAATATATGTGTTTTGTATGTAAAATATATGTTATTATAATAAAAATTATAGATTGGTTCGTCCAACATATCTGGGTCCACTTCAATTGGCGGACGGGGAAAAATGGCAGCCATGCTGCTTGCAAAGGCACAACAAAAACCAGGAGGTTTGTAAAATTGACGTATTTGTCAGTCACTAAACAGCTTACCTAATTCAAGTTGACTACCATTACATGATACTTAAATATAACTGGCGAAATGTGGGTTTACGCTCCTCTGTCTAACCCTTTGGAAAATATAGGCGTGATATGATGATATCGTGTCAAGACATAGCTATTCAATATTATAAATGCGAAAGTAATTCTTGTGTGTCTCTGTTACATTTTCACGCCTTAAGGGTCAGACTGGTTTGGCACATGAATAACCATGACTTATACCATATACTATAAACCCTGTTAGTACGTTCCCGTGGCATGATTGCGTACCTATACGCGGGCGAAGCCGCGGTCAAATGCTAGTATTTTTATAAGTTGTACTTTCTTGTAGCGCCACCGATCTTTTCTCCTGCTGCTGACGTCAGTCCATCCCTTGGTCCCATAAGAGGCGCCGGAAGAGGATTGAAGCTGTTACAATCTCTGTAAGTCAATATGTAAAATAGTATGATGCAAAGTTTGTATTGCGATATTTATAGTAGGGTAGTACTACTCGATTTTTGCGACCAACTTGACTTTGAATAAATTTCATTTCCAATACTTAGTGGTTTAATATTCAATAAACACGAATGTAAGAGTCAGTCGCCGCACCCAAGGGGGAAACCGAAGTTACAGCATGTCAAAGTTAAAAAAAAAACATATAGGTAATAAATGCCATTTCATACCGCGCCAAAACCGTATGGGACGGATTTAGGATCATCGGTATTTCACTAACAGAAGTTTCCTTGTTCAGACAAGCTTCTAAAGCGGCGGGCGATAGCTCTAAGTCAGATGTCCAGAAATTAACGGAGAAAATGGCTGAAACAACTGTGGCCATATCCAAGCCGCCTGGAGACCAGCGTACGAAGAAACCATATGTAAGTTGACAATATTGTATTATTGTTATAATATTTAATGTATTCTGTGGTAAAATAAAAACCCCTCATGACTATAGCTTTATTTTATGAGCTCTCACTCAGAGAACTATTTTATTACATACACTAAGAAATCTTACGTCTATACCCGAATCGATTTAGCGTGGCAATAACGGTCATTGCCCTTTGACCCAATCAAACCTATGTGTGGTTATTGGAACATCTTGAAGATCACGATAGATTATACTGATTCAGAACGTTAACTAACTTTACTTCAATTTATGAAATAAAGAATGCTAGAAAATGTAGGTCATTGACCGCTATTGCCACGCTTAAGCGATGCTGGTATACCCCATTGATTAAGTGGTCGCAAACGCGACTGTTGAACAGCAGCAGTCTGGAGTTTGAATTTGTGTGGGGTAATACACACCCTATAACGTGCCTTTTACCTAACTGTTTTCAACAAACCGTGGCCTCAGCTTGTTCAGAGACTAAACGCGTAATTCCATGTTATAATAACCCTTTTTACAGCGAGAAGTAAAAGACACACCACCAGTTACAATGAAAGGCACCAGCGGAACACCTGTTCAAGTTACTGCCAACTTCATTTACCTGAACTTTGAAGAGAACAATGTGTATGAGTACGAAGTGAGATACGATCCGGACCAAGATTATAAGAACTTACGCTTTAAACTGTTGGCAGGTAAGTTTATTATCCTATGAAGTAATAATATGTTGGTCCAAAATAGTTGATTTATTTTCCGAATGAAAGATGGCAATATTTGCCTTCTAACAATTTTATGAAATAGTTTTATGCTTAGCGATGGCTGTTTTGCGTGGATGTGATGCATATTTTCCCCTAACTTGTTCTTTTTTTGTGTTTGTGTTCTTTCTTTATGTCATGTTTACCGCAAATAAACGTATTTTTTTTCTAAGTGCTTAAACCGTTACTCAACTAATATGTGGAAGTACTTTCTAACATTCTATTTGCTGTTTAAAGTATTCATAACCTTGTTGATATTGTATATCTGAAAAAAAACTTACTTACCTTACTTTTAGATGCAGTATTTGTCCTAACTGTAAAACAATGCAACTTTGTACTTCCAATTCTTAAGTGCAGCAGCCGGACTTTGAATTCATGATTGCACGACTTTGTTTTTTCAGAACACCGTCAATACTTCAAGGAGAAGACGTTTGATGGTACTACCTTGTATGTGCCGCACAAACTGCCTGAAGAAGCTCTTAACCTGGTGTCCACCAACCCTTTTGATAACAGCAAAGTCAGAATCACTGTAAGTACCTACTTATATCTGTAAATTTACTTGAAAAAAAAGGGTTAGCTCTTTGTGAAGAAGCTGAGGGAGGAATATAAGTTCGATTCAAGAATATTTTAAAGATACCCCTAGACTGATAGTTTTCCTTTATTTTTTAAGAAATCTTTATTTAACCATTTATGTACACACACATTTATATAAACAGTCAAGAAGAAAAGAATAAAAATAGGTCTGTACAAATGTGATGCTTAATTCTAAAGAAAAAAAAAGACGCGTCACGTTTAGGCACATTTCGTTACATGAGAGAGAAGAAAGATATGGCTCTCTCTGGGTCACACACTAAATATCTTTTATTCTTTTTATTTAAGTTTCACGCGCATTTATTTTTATTTTGAACAGCTTTATTGAAGCTGATCATAATACCTGTAGCCATAATCCATAGTTTTTATTTAGCTAAGTCATTTTAAATAGTGTGCATTCTAAATCGTAACTTTTCTCGTTATTATTACAGATTGTATTCCGTAGAACCCGCCGTCTTAGCGAAATGATACATATCTACAATGTGATATTCAAATGTATTATGAAGGACTTGCAGCTAGTAAGGATTAATCGCGATCATTTCAACGATAAAGCTGGTATACAGATTCCACAGCATAAACTGGAAGTTTGGCCTGGGTATGTCATTGTTTAAAATAGTTTTACCAATATAACTTGATAATATTGAGCCAAAACAAATTAATTCTGACAAAATGTGGGTGTGTGTCACCATTGTCATTTTTTCAGTTCACCACCGTGGTGAACTGCTTATAGGTACAGTCGCTTGGCAACATTATCTGACCCACCCTAAAAACAAACGAATTTGGACCCTCTGCCTGTAACATTAAGGTTTATTCAATTTATATGAGCTTATCAGACAAGTGCACGAAGACTCAACCAAGAATTACAATAATAACACAGACATGCAAATTTGATCTTTATAACGTTACCATTAGGTTATATGTTAAAACTACTTGTTATAATATAATTAGTGTAATAGCTTATTTTAATAATTGCGTTCAAGTAATTCTGGTCTCGTGGTCTGTGTATAAGACTGAGAAAAACAACTTGCGAGACCAAATCCTGCGACGAAGATATTATTTTGCTTTCAATTTAGAATGTATTCCAAAACTATTTAATATATTATTGTAAAGAACTATAGACGGATGATCTTCATACATAAACTTTCTAAAATGGTAATATTTTCGCATAACTTGTAATAAGTGGGTAGTTGAAAAATAAATAGTCGTATTCATTATAAAACTGGTAGGTATTCAAAAGCAACTAAGGGTATGCAGTGACTACGCGCAAACATGTTTTACCTTGCCTTACTAAATTGCAAAAACAACATCTCTTTACAATTTTTTATTTTCTATTTTATAGGTAGTTTTTTTATTATCATGTCTCAATGGAGTGATTATTTAAAATACAAAATAATCTATTTGCACCAGGAGAAGGTTGGCTGCTTGTGCTGTGCAAGAATAAACTTTATGAAGTATACTATATGGTTCAAATTCTTTAGAATATGCGTCTAGCATTACAACTAAGATCAAATTTCAAAACCTATATGAGACCACCGTAAGGACTATTCCTGCTTGCAGTGCATATTATTAGTCGACCTAAAAAGGATCCTCTTTTGTTTTACTTACGGACGCAACATTGGTCATGATGTGCACGAGATTTGGTTTTCAAAATGGTCATATATAGGTTTTGAAGATAGTACACCTGCCTAACCCCTCGGCGACTACAAGCGTGATGTTATGTTATGTTTAAAAGTTGAGATGTTTTGTTAAACGACACCGTAACAGCTAAAAGTCAGAATGTTGTTGATTGAAGATTAAGATCTTTTGGCTGTTATCACATTCACTTGACGAAGGTTGATCGATGTCATCGATCTTTAGAAAATATAATCAGTCGACGTCGATCGACAGTTTTTACTAAACGACCCGATCGATTCATGCGATTTATGATATCTGTTGTCGTCGAATAAAACACGAGAGTACGACTTTCAACAACAGCAAATAAAAAAAAATACTCTTCAAATTCAAAAGCTTATTTATCACTTTACCAATAGATTATATTATTATTAATAAGTGTGCAAACAAATAACGACAAACATACCTTCTGTATCACATATTAATTTTTAACCGACGAAAAGAATATATGCGTAACCGACGAAAAGAATATATGCGTAACCGACGAAAAGAATATATGCGTCGACCTGAGAATCTCCGTTCTCAAGTCGACGCATAAGTTTTTTTATAACAAGCATAACTTTTTACGGAGTAGGTCGATTTTGAAAATCTTTTTCTACCAACAGTTACGTGACAGCGGTCGACGAGTACGAAGGAGGTCTCATGTTGACTCTCGACTCCACGCACAAAGTACTCCGCACGCAGTCAGTACTGTCATTTATAAAAGAGACCGTTCAAGCGGAAGGAGCTGGCTGGAAGAAAGCAATGGCTGAACGATTGGTTGGCTGTTCAGTCATGACTATGTATAACAAGAAAATGTTTAGGTAAGTACTCTCCTTAAGTAACTAAGTATCCCTCCTTGGGAGTAGTGGTGGCCCAGTTGTAACGGCCGATATTTACGAGTACGGTCTTAGGTTTGAACCCACACAAGTGCTTTACTTTGTTTAAATTATGTAATTACCATTGCTTCCGTAACGGTGAAGGAAAACATCGCGAGGAGACATTTGACATCTAGATATAAGTTTAATTAATATAATACTTAATTGTGAAAGTTCCTAATATTAGATAATGGATACTCACTACAATATAATTAGTTTTATGTTAGCTTGCTGCGCCCTAACAGGCTCATGTACTCACTAGTTTAAGCCTAGCGTGTAACTTGTGTACATTTTGCATTAAACAAATAAATAAATCTACCAACCCGCACTGGGCCCGCGTGGTAGATTACGGCCCAGCCCACCTATCTACCGACAGGAGGCCTATTTCCCAACAGTGGGAACATTATAGGCTGCTTATGGAAGTACTTCCCATGTCTGACTGGAATGAGAGAACTTGAAAAAGTCTTAATATGAATCTGTGCTTCCCAATAGCATCAATGCAATCATCGTCTTTATCGACCGAATCTTCGCTAACGGTTGTGATATTATTTCAAATTCATTTTAAAATAAAATCACATGGTTGTTACGAATATTTCAGCTTATTGGTTTCGAGCAAAAAATAAACCCAGAAATAACCTTATTTTTGGGTGCTAACAACAGTAACAACGTATCAGTATAACAACAATATGTATAAAGCTGCCAATTATACATACAATCATGTTCATATACTTTGTCCTTTTGTCCTCTTTAGGTCTTGAAATGTTCTAAATTCTGACTTTGCTTTTTACAGGGTAGACAGTATTGATGATACACAGTCACCAAGATCAACATTTGAGAGGACGGTGGATGGTCAACCAAAGCAGATTAGCTTCATTGATTACTATAAGGACAACTATGGCATAGATATCAAAGATTGGGATCAGCCATTGCTTGTATCCAGGTAATTTCATACATGTGACCACCCGAAGATCATAATTCGCGATAGTCTAAGCACACGTTCGCATGGACGGACGTAAAAATATCGCGGCGGAATTTTCAACTCTCGGTGTTGAGCTGAGCGTTGGGAATCCAACAGAGCGCATTCCAGCACGTCAAAAAAAAAACACTTGGATTTTCAACTCTCGGCGCTAAGCAGTGCGTTGAAAATACAGTGCGCGAAAAGGTGACTAGTGGCTGTTCGGCCACCGTAAAACAGGCCCTATGCCGTTGTAATAGAACGCAACTACGCGACCACCAATCAATTTATGAATTAGAACACCTATTCGAAACCGGTCACGAGTTCCTAAGAACTAAGTTCACGCGACCTTGCGATGGTCCCGTAATCGCGTTCTTTTAAGAAATGGTCTAATACTCTAATTGGTCACAATAGATAGTCCGCGGCAAGCTACAATCGTAAAATAACGTACTAAAGCATATATAAAAAAAAAATTGCCGTTTCATACATTTGACTCAAGTAGGTATTGGAGTTTTGTATCGCACAGTATTGGATTGGTTAAATGGTCTTTAAATATAACCACACATTTCTGATACACGCTGTATAATGTTAATAAATCAACATCATTATGTTGATACAAAACCATTATTTTAGGGATTCAAAACGAATGCCAGGCCAAGAGAAACCGACAGACTTCATGATATGCTTGGTCCCTGAGCTGTGTCAGTTGACTGGCCTCACGGATGATCAACGAAGCAACTTCAAGTTGATGAAGGATGTCGCTACTTACACCAAAATCACGCCAAACCAACGTCATGCAGCGTTTAAAAAGGTAAGAATTATTATTCACTGCTTTTTTAGCACCTTTATGTATGTTTGTCTGTTCATCCGACATTATTATCAAAAATAATTTTAAAAGAATCTCGCAATGGTATCCGGGAAAATGCCTATTACATACGCATTCTGACATCAAGCTAACATTGAGCAAAAATTGCTGCTGAGAAACGACTTTTTATTTTTGGTGCGAAAAATGGCCTTTTACGGCAGCGCGCAATGTAACGCACGTGCTTATGGAGGTAGATGGAACAGTACAGGACTTGTAAACCACTTTTAAACGACATGTAACTTTAATATCCCCATATTAAAGTTACATGTCGTTTAAAAGTGGTTTTCGAGAAAAAAAAGTTGGAAATTTGACCATCATTATACCTATCCGTAAGCAAAAGTTACCCTGGTATGGTCCAGTACAAAAAGGATATATCACAATGACGGGGAGTATAACTGATTCTCGGCTTTGTTAAGCGTCTTCTTACACCCATTATACTCATATGATTTCTTTGCATGCTGCCTTGAATAATATCAATTTGAGGTTTTGTGTTGTTAGCAATAACTGTTTATTACGTTGATTTTTAAAATTGTATATTAAAGAAATCGTATCATGTATATAATTAATATAATTCTTTTCTTAAATAACCGACGACAAATTTCTACGTAGGGGGTTTTAGAATCATGTACTGAATCCATGATAACAAGTAGCGCGTCGATGTCCCTACCACTATGTATTGTATTGATAGATTTTAATAATTTGTTAATCCAATTTTCCAATATTATTTCAGTACATACAAACAGTAATGAATAACGAAACTGCAAGGAATCGCCTAGCGGGTTGGGGTCTAAGCATAGCGCCAGAGACCGTCGAACTTACCGCCCGCACGCTGCAGCCGGAAACGATATACTTCGGTAACAACGTCAGGGTGCCAGGAAGACCCAATGCAGATTGGAACGGTGACACCACAAGGCAACATGTGATGCAAGCTGTGGATATCATCAAATGGGCCATTTTGCACACTGATAGGGATAAGCAGGTTGCTCATGTAAGTAGTTTCATGTTATGGTGATTGAAACAATAGATTATGATAATAGAAGTTTACATTTTTTATTTTTAGTTCTAATTTTTTTTTTTTTTTGCTTCAATATAGTGTTCATTATGTATTGGCGTGGCTAGCTAACTAACTAACTAGTATGTATTGTCCCGCTGCAAAGGCCTCCATCTCCCTTTCCCTTTTCCACACAATTCTGTCTTTTGCGAGTGTCGGCCAGTCCTTTCGGTAGGAGTCAAGCTCGTCCCGCCATCTTCGTCTCGGTTTTCGCGATGGCGTTTTGCGTTTAGTGGGACCCAATCGGTGCCTAGCTGACATATGGCAAATCATTTAATTTAATTTTCTGTGTCTTGTAATGTTAATTACTTTACATACCTACTATTGCATAGAAGCACAGATTTATAAACTAAAGGGAGATATGCCAAGGGGGCGTGGCGCGTGCGAACAATGTATGCACAAAACAGAAACAAACGCGGGCGCCGTTGATTTGTCAATATGAATTGTCAATGTAGTTGTGTGTCTCAACGTTGCGATCTGCGTTATGCGATTGGCTCGCGTTGAGTGTGGTGACTGTTATAGTGTGAGTGAGCGCGTGTTCGTATTGTAGTGCATATATGTAGTTGAAGGCGACAGCCGGACTCGAACAGTTGGGCAGCCACACCATATCTCCCTTTAGTTTATAAATCTGTGCATAGTAGCGAGTTTTTCTAACTGAGCAGACAGCTATGCTTCTGGGGAGTTGCGCCACTTCCCAACGAAAGCACTAGGAAGTGGTGAAGGGCGGGCGCTTTTGGCGATTTGATTTGATGTTCGATAAGTGCTGATACTCAGCTTAATTTGAATTAAATGACTTTTGATTTGGAATATGTTAAAGGACGAGTGAAATGTAAAAATTGTTGAAGAATTAATTGTTCTTTTGCTTGGCAGAATATGAATAGGAATTGTTTTTCTAATGCTATAGATATATATGAGATAATAATGTAGATTTAATGAATTGGGCAAAATGATTGCCATTATTGATACTCACGGCATTGTATGATAGTGGATCACGAAATGCAAAGCTCATTGAAGAAGCCTTGGGTATAAAAGTAAAACTGTCCCGGATTGAATAAAACCTATCCCACTAATAAACAAAACACATTCCACAGGACTTCCTCGAGACACTGAAGCGCTCATGCCGTCCTATGGGCATGAACGTTGCCGAGCCCCAAATCATTCGATTGCCGAACGACCGCACCGACTCCTACGTCATCGCATTAAAGAAGGTCATAACACCCAGCACGCAGATCGTGGTGGTCATCTGTCCCTCGGCTAGAGATGACCGTTACGGAGCTATCAAGAAGATATGCTGCGCTGATAATCCAATTCCGTCACAGGTAAATAATAATAATCCTACTAACTTGTTCCTCATCTCTGGCTTGCCTTTATTGACCGGCTGGAGTGAACATTGATGAGGAACAGCTGCGTTGAGAAGAGATTCATAAGAGCAAACATGATCTGAGGAAGGAAGTAGTCCAGTAAGATGCTGGTAGGGAACTTGACCGTATTTCCGGGGTTGTCCTGATAGCCTTGGAATACCTCTCTTCTCTTCAGGCCGCGCTGTTACTATGTGCTAGCGACCGTTTCCTGGGACCCATTATTGAGTGTGCAAGTCACCCCCTGCCATTTTATCCTTGTATAATAAAACATTGATCAGGCAGAGGCCCATAGTCCTTCCCATTTAACCACCCAAACCCATATCTTTGTTTCCATATCCTGCAATAGTCCTACACCAACCGGGGATTGTCCTTGTCTTATTTTACCCCTTCCAAAGGACCGGGGCCTCATGATCCTGAGATATGTCAAAATCCTTCTAATATTATTTACGTAAAAGTTTGTGACGATGTTGGTTTTTAAATTACGGGTAAACGATTGAACGAACTTCGGTGAAACTTGGGACACAGATAGACTGAAATTTCAAACAATCGCGAAACTCTTGCTCTACCTCAAAGGGCTTAAAGCAGCTGCAAGAGTTTTTAAGGCGGTTATCACACTGCCACGCATCACGCTGCATGTTGCGTGTCAACGCACTGAATGAGCGCGCGTGGATGCATTTTCTGTGTGTTGGACTGTGCGTGTTTTCTATACGAACGGAGATACTTACAAGCAACGTTAAAACACGCATTCACGCGCTACGCTGCGTGCTGCGTGGCAGTGTGTTAATCGCCTAAGATTTACGAAATTATATCGACGGCAAGTCCTATGTATACTTACTATGAGAGTGGTCAAAATATTCTTAAGATTTTTTTTTTTTAAGTTTGCCCCACACTAGGAATTTCTCCTGTATCGTGGGTGCGTTTACAAACATTTAAACTCACATACACAGCCAGACCCGGAACAACTACTTGTAGGGCATACAGATATTTGTTCCATGCGGGAATCGAACCCGCGACACCACTGAATCGCTTAACCACTGCGTCAACCGTGCAATTTACGTAATATATACATGGATTTAATAAACTAGGAAAGAATAACCCTATTCTCTATGCAGACTACAGTTGCACTTGAATGATTTTTTTTTATATAATTGTGAACAAATGCTTTATAATATCAATAATTAATTCCAGGTGATAAATGCTCGCACGCTCATGAACCAGAACAAAATGCGCGCAATAACACAAAAGATTCTCCTCCAAATGAACTGCAAGCTCGGTGGTACACTGTGGAGCATCAGTATACCTTTCAAGAGTGCTATGGTTATAGGCATTGACACTCATCATGACGCTACTAGAAAGAAGCAGAGTGTTTGTGGTAAGTTGAAGTTTTACCTCTTTACAGTGTTAGAGACAAATGGATGGATCCATGGCTAAACAATAACAGCCCGCACGGGTCCATTGAAGGTTTAGCTACGCTTGCTGCGGTCGGTTCGTGGATGGGTGACCAACTATTACATATCGAGACCCCTCCGTGGCTCGGAAAGCACATTCAGCCGTTGGTCCCAGCTGTCATTGGTGGATCTTTGACAGTCGTTAAGGGTAGTCAGAAGCCCAAGTCTGACAACCAGCCTTACCAAGAGGTATCGTGTTATCCTTATAGGCAGTCGCTCCATGTAAAATACTGGTATTCAGCTGCAGCCGGTTAGACAGGAAGCTGACCCCAACATAATTGGGAAAAGGCTAGGCAGATTGATTACAAGAGAGAAATGAAGCTGGCTTAATTGACAAGTAGACCCCTGCATATCCAGAGAAAGAAGGTTAGGTAGAGGTGTTACAAGTACACAGACTTTTTGCCATTTTGTTTAAGTACCATGTAATAGGGGATGAGCCTGTGGATGAAGTAAGAGATGCTTACTGGCTTATCATTTTTAGTTTTGATGCATTCTAAATTTCAATCAATATGTAGAGGTATGAGGATCAGGGCGTAACATTCATCTTCACCCATCCTTCCATCATCCATTCATCTTCTTCCATCTGGGTGTAGTGTCTGGTAGGCTACTGCTCGACAACTGATGTCGGGACGTTGTATATACAGGGTGGCAGGGACATCGACGCGCAAACGTCGTGAAAAGGTTACACCTGATTCCATAAATAAAATTACGAAAGTCATTCATCTCGGAAATGACCGGTTAAAAAAATTGTCATTTTTGAGTACGCAATGCAAACAACGCGATCAAAACGCTCCGTGGATGGCGCGCGCGCGCGCGCGCTACCTACCGCGATACCGCGCGCTGCCATTTCGAGTTTTATTTACATTGCTGTTTTAAGTGAAACAAGTGAATTTACTATTTTTTTATTAAAAATCTCATTGTATTAGATAGAAATAATGATTTTATAGAGTTTACAGTAAAAAAAAATGCAGAAAAAAACGTAAAAATAAGAAAAAGCCGACAAAAAATTTCAACGCAGGGGTTCCAGAATCATGTACTGAATCCATGGTAAGCGGTTTCGCGTCGATGTCCCTGCCACCCCGTATGCTAGCTGCGCGGTAAACTCTACTTTTGCGATGCAGCATTTTGCGTGACGTCAATGTGTGATGCGTAGTTCGTATGTGGTGGTGTAGATCCCGCCACAAATACTGTGCGCAAAAATAAATAATTACATAAATAACCTTTTTATTTCCAGCCTTCGTAGCGTCCTACAATCAGGCGATGACGCATTGGTACTCAAGGGTGGTGTTCCAACAGAAAGGACAGGAGATAACTGATAATCTTAAGGACTGTCTTGTGGAATCCCTCAAACATTTCCTCAGTGTTAATGGAACCTTGCCTGAAAGAATTATAATGTACAGGTATGTCCCAGACCAATTTTATCTATACGTATTGTAAATTAAAGAAAAGGAAGAAAGAAAAAGAAAGAGTATTTATAGCGATTCGTTCAGGAAGACCACAAACTAAACACAGTGAAAAATTTAAAACACAAATTACATTAAAAAAAGTACAAATTACATTTAAGAAAAAAAGTACAAAAGGCTCTCCTATCTCATATAAGAGAGCCTTTTGTACTTTTTTTCTGATCATGATGCTGCGAAATTTAAAAAATTAATGTCACAGCGCAGGTATTCTGATAGGGCCCGCAGTGATGTCACGGGCAGTGTAAGTTTTAAAACCGTGCGAAACGGGGACGGGTCGCGAGTTCCTACTAAAAGACATTTTGAACCTATAGAACACGAAGTATTGCCACACTTAACTCTTCGTCCGAAACGTGGATCCACGTGAGACACAATTGCTTTTTAATTGTAATTACGGCATTCAACCGGTCGAGAGTTGCAAACGGGGCACAATGCTCGCAGAACTGATGGCCGATGGGGCCGAAAGGTTTTAGAGTGACGACAAGTAACGGAAGGTGCAGAGTTCGAAGGGCTGCTCCAAGGTGGACCGATGTGCAC
Organism: Apamea monoglypha; assembly: GCA_911387795.2. Taxonomy (NCBI): domain Eukaryota; kingdom Metazoa; phylum Arthropoda; class Insecta; order Lepidoptera; family Noctuidae; genus Apamea; species Apamea monoglypha. The sequence goes on from OU426932.1 coordinate 11,122,758, forward strand.
AGGACTGATGGTCGATGTGGCGACACTTAGGAGAGGCCTATATTCAACTACGTCTACAAATAAAGTTGTTTAAAGGAACAAACAATAAGTAGGAAAACTGTTAAGAAAAGAAAAAAACATAACATTTTCTTTTTACTTTTTTCAGGGACGGCGTCGGGGACGGCGAACTGAAAGTGGTCCAGCAGTACGAAATACCGCAAATGATGATCTGTCTGTCTGTACTAGGCGCTACGTACAAACCGGCGCTTACGTACGTAGTGGTACAGAAACGCATCAACACCAGGATATTTATGAAGACTGCTGGTGGTTACGAAAACCCGAACCCGGGGACTGTTTTAGATCATGGCGTTACTAGACGTGATTGGTAAGTAAATTCTGATTTTTTTTTAATATAATAGAATACTCTTTTTATGTACACCATAAAAAATACAGATATAGATGTAAAAATTTTACATAGGTGACACAATGTGCGGTTTTATCTCTAAAAGCGATCTGTTTTCTTTATTATTATTGATTGACCGAAATGAAACAGCCAAAAAAAAAAAACGAAATCGCACCCACGCACAGGCATGCAGGGACCAGAAGACCAATTCTCGTAATTTAAAACGTTCAAAATCTGGTCAGTCTCGTCTCGGCGACAAACAAATGTCAAAAACTAGTCAAAATGTAGGGAAATTAGAAGTATTTTTGACAGATGAGGTCCTGTGAATGTTCTTAAAATTACGAGAATTGCCCCTCTGGTGGTCTAACAGTCAACCAAGGGTGGTGTAGAGATAAGATGGCATGTGATGCTCTGTTTAACAGGAGTAAATAATAATAAAAAAATATATTAAAAAGATAACATAAATAAAATAGGTTCAGACGCCAGCACACCAAGCTACTACAATCTGTCAAATTTCTTTAATAGATTTTCAACTTTAAAGGTTCAATGTTGATTGGAAAAATTTTACAGTTTCGGGTAGCTTGACCTGCTGGCGTCTGTACATAAGTACAAGTCCGTTCGTCAAGTCATTGTCCGATGAGAAGGCAATCCGACACGACCGGATAGAGATCAGGCATAGGACCAACAGCTTAACGACCTCCACAACCCAGTGATAGGGTAATACGATAACCCTTGACTCATAAAATTAAAAGTCCCTCTTTTATTCCAGGTACGATTTCCTAATAGTCTCCCAAAAGGTGAACCAAGGTACAGTAACGCCAACTCATTACGTAGTTATCCACGACTCAAGCGACATGACGCCGGACCAGTGCCAAAGAATTACCTACAAATTGTGCCATTTATACTACAACTGGCCCGGCACGGTCCGTGTGCCGGCGCCGTGTCAGTACGCACACAAATTGGCGTATCTAGTAGGCCAGAGTGTACATTCAATTCCTGCTCCATCCTTATCAAACAAACTGTTCTTCTTGTAAATTACTTTAAACGTAGAATGACGTGAAATTTTTAGTGTGGCAAGATTTTTTTTTTTGTTTCGATTGTTTATTTTTTATAAATATGCGCGGTGTTTTTTAAGTTTCTGCGAGTATAAAGTTTTATTATAAACTGTTATAAGAGCAAAGTAGTTTTGTTTGTATTTGCGATTCTCAGACAAACCAACAAACGCATTTAAAATTTTGTGTGGATGCATGTGTGACTATGCGATCGAGTTTCATTTCATTACGCATTTTTTGCAAAGTCTGTTCTCCAACCACTAGAATATAATTTCACTGATTTCAACCTAATTCATGTATGTGATGAAATTGTGCATGACAAAATGTAAAATAAAATTAAGAAAACCGATTATTTTAATTGAATGAATGCCCAGGAGTCCCGGTCAAAGTAAACTTGGAAAAAATATTAAGGGTGGGTTGCCATCATAAAGGTGGCGTTCCATAGCTGTCTACGGCTAAGCTACGCACGTGTACTTGGCTTCGATTTGTATGAAAATGTAGGCGGGATCGTCCGCTGCGACCCAAGGCCACGCAGCGTACGACTGCCTAGCTGGCAAACGAATTACCCGGCAGCCAACGTGCGTAACCTCTCCGTACACATCCTATGGAACAGCGGAATTGCGCCTTTACTCATTTTTGTCGAAACATCAATATTTGATAATTAGGCTTGGTTAATTCCTCTGATCAAAGACGCAACCCACTCTCAATATTGGTATAAAAATACCACGCATATTACAAGTTTTCGTATTACTTAAATTCGTAATTAATCGTAGTTTTTTTTTATTTTTATATTTAGTACTAAAAGTTATGTAAGTAGTATTAAGAATCCGCCTATCCGTGTAGGTCTGAAATTATTAAGAGTAACGAATTATTAACTATAAGTTAATTTTAAATCTTCGGCGGTAATTTACTATGATTTCAATATGATCGATAATTATATTTCAGTCTGAGCGTCGATTAAACCGTTTGAAAGTTTGACGAAACTTTATTAAGTTTAAAATATGAATAATGCTTTTTTCTACTTCTTAACGATAACATTTTAAAGTCCGGTTCATATTTCCACTTTTCTTGTCCGCTTTGCACTTGTTGGCAAATGCACAATCAACTCGGCCTATCGCAGTCCACTGCTGGACATAGGCCTCTCCCAGGCTGCGCCACAACACCCAGTCCTCCGCCTTCCGCATCCAGTCCGTCCCAGCAACCTTCTTTAGGTCGTCCGTTCATCTAGCTGTGGGGCGTCCCACACTACGCTTGCTGATAGGCGGTCACCACTCCAGGACTCGTCTGCTCCACCGGCCATCGGTCCTTCGACAAACATGGCCAGCCCACTGCCACTTCAGTTTGCTTACACTGCGCGCTATGTCGGTAACTCCGGTTCTTTTCCGGATAATTTCATTCCTGATAATTTCATTCCTGATTTTATCCTTCAAAGAGACTCCGAGCATAGCTCGCTCCATAACGCGCTGAGCTACCTTGAATTTGTGGACCAGCCCGACCGTCAGTGTCCACGTTTCGGCGCTATATGTCATGACGGGAAGGACGCACTGGTTGAAGACCTTAGTCTTCAAACACTGGGATAGGCAACGAGAAGACTTGACGGAGTTTTCCAAATGCTGCCCAACCCAACCGAATCCTTCTGTCGGCTTCTTTCTCAAAGTTGTGTCTACCGAGCTGGATTATTTGCCCCAGGTAGACATAATCCTTCACAACTTCGAGAAGCGGCCCTTCGACTGCAAGACGTGCGAATAGTACATGACTTTCGTCTTGTCCAAATTCATGCCGAGGCCAACCCGCTGAGAGGCTCCATTAAGGCCGTGCAGCATTCGGTCTAGCTGTTCCAGCGTCTCTGCCATTATGGCGATGTCATCGGCAAATCAAAGATGTGAAATGTACTCTCCGTTCACGTTGATACCCTGTCCAGTCCAGTCCAGCGTCTTGAAGACGTCTTCCAACGCATTCGTAAACAGTTTTGGGGATATTACGTCCCCCTGTCTCTCCCCCCTGAGCAATTAGATGGGGCTGGTTTTCTGGTCCTGGATCTGGACAGACATCGTGGCAGCGTCATACAAACATCTCAATGCTTCGATGTAGCGCCAGTCAATTCGACATCCTTGCAGAAGCCAGAACTGCCCATATTTTGATCGAGTCGAAGGCTTTCTCGTAGTCCACAAATGCCATACACAGCGGCTCATTGTACTCCTCGGTCTTCTGTACAATTTGCCGAACAGTATGGATGTGGTCTACGGTGCTGTTGCCTTTTCGAAATCCGGCTTTTTCTGGCGGCTGGAACTCGTCAACTCTCCTGGCGAGACGGTTCGTGATGACCCTCGAGAACAGCTTGTATACGTGGCTCAGAAGTGAGATGGGTCTATAGTTCTTCAGTAAGGTTTTGTCACCTTTTTTGAAGAACAGAACCACCGCACCTCTGCTCCACGCCTCGGGCGTTGTACCCTCTTGGATGACGGAGTTAAAGAGAGTCGCTAGCTCTCTCAGGACTGGAGCCCCACACGCTTTAAGGAGCTCTGTCGTTATTCCGTCATCCCCAGGTGCCTTGTTGTTGGCAAATGCACAAATAAGTTAAACTTGGATAAACTTGTCTATTTCTGTGGAATTCATGTATACGATGAGAGCGTCTTACGAGTTGTAAGTTGTAGGTCAATTAAGTTATTTTATGAGCTATCCACCAACACGCGCTTGTTCCGCGTGGTGGATTGCTTCTGATTATATTATGTATAAGTTATGCCAAAATTAATTTAGTTCCACTTAAGTCCTGCTCAATTTCTTGCATTTTTCAGTAATACATATAAAAAGTATGTTTAATTTTATTTTTAAGTTATCCGTTCCCAACATGCTTCTATGACTAAGTGGTCTTCCTGCTACTATTAAGTCAGGAGTACGGGATATACTCCTACATGCTCGTATCCGCAATGTGTCCATATGTCCAAGCGTTCCGCATCATTTACTCTATTCTGGAAACTCGCACTCGCATCACATCCCATTGACTCCATTTTCACCTTTGCTAGATTGATAAATGTTAACTAAAACAGCTTTTTATTGAAAAATTACATTCGGCCCATCCGTTTGGGAGATACGATGCCATAGACTAATACACACACAGTTAAAGGGCCCTGGGGGATTATAACACTCTTTTTGCGTCAGGGGTTGACTACAAGATGACAGTAGCACTCGTAGACTCCCCGCCCCCCGTGTGATTTTACAGAATTTCTTTAATTCTTTTCAGCCCTCCCTTTCAGCGATAGGATGTTTGTCAATGCTCGTCACTGTAAAATGAATGAGCAAATTTGACATGTACTTGTAAATGGTTTAATTGAAATAAATGCCCTGAGTTTGAGACAATTGCATACGGGAACTGTACTGTAAGCGTCAGATATTTGTCGAGCTGGGGGCGTGTCCCAAGCTACGTGTGCTGACTCAGTCCATTCAAGGTCTCGTCTGCTCCAATGGCCATCCTAACGTTGATGTCCACGGCCAGGCCTCTAACACTTCAGATTGCTGACCCTGTAGCAAGCTATGCTCGGAGTTTCTTTGAAGGATAAGGTGCAGAACATTTTACGTGAAAGAAGTGGGACCACAGCATAGAAATCTTTCACAACTTCGTGTACTTTCTAGCACTCTGCTTTAAGAAAATTTTCTTGATTTTTGTTTTTAGCATACCTAGGTTACTTTTTGTTCATTTTTTTAATATTTTTGTGATCTGATTGACTACCTCGAGTTAATTTAAAGTCTATTATTAGTAAAACACCAAAAAATCCTTATGTTTTTGTTACTGTTCCTATGTTTTATTACTTACATGTTTCATAGTCAAATAATAATATTATGTAAGTCGGAATTACTTTTAAAACTAATTTTCCCCATTTCCAAACTTAATGATTTTTTTAACGGTCAGCGATAATGAATGCGCTGACCCTAATTTGCTTAAAATGTATAAAAATTGACAATGTTTCAAAATCAATGTGGAATGTTAAAATCTATGACTGGTTTTAATAAAACAAACATTCCATCATTTTGTAAATAAGCATTCTAAGACATTTTTATATCGATGTTAGAAGCTAGTCTTTGTCCATGATATTCATGACAAGAACTTAGAAAGAACTCTATTTTTTAAGAGATTTAAAAATGTTATGATTGATGGTTTTCTGGTTCCCATCCTTCAATTGTAAAAACGTCTTAAAATATCTACTTACAGTAATAATACTTTAATTTCTTAAATTAAAGACTCACTGAACGTATAACCTCCTTTTTTTTTAAGTTGAATCATCTTTTTTATAAATACTTAAAAATTGATTTAACTTGTTTAATACCTACTTGTTCCAATGTGTTACAGACTCTAAATACGAACAAATATTGACTAGTTGTAAATTATGGACACAGCGAATTATGTTATTGTGTTTGATTGTCTAATATTTAAGGAAATTGATTTTATTAGGATGGTTGAGGATTTGTCGAGGTTCGAGTAAGGTACGATGCCGATAAAAATGGTTGTCATCTTTTCGTGGTTTGAGTTGGTCATGTAGGTACCTGCCTAGGTCATACCTAAGTCTAGGTTTTTTATAAAACTGCAGCACTGTAATAATAGATTATTTTGTAAGACGCGCAGTTGTATTTTTTTGTATTAAATATTTTTGTACAAATGCAATGGTTTTATTCTCTGTCCCAAAGTCCCAATACATGCACCTTTTTATATAATAATAATAATAAAGACAAGACTAGAGCCCTGACCACCGGTAGCTTCGACTCTGTTCCCGATACCGGTGGGCTACTATTTTTTTATATTTTTAAATGTTTTTATACTTTTTATATTCTAATATTTAAAAATATAATTTATGTGTTTACATTGAAATAAAGGAAATAATAATAAATTTATTTGTTAGAATATTGTTGTTAAATAGGTCTTACACATAATATGATGTCCATAATATTCTGCTGTTTCCAGCGTACAAATATTTCAAAGAATTAAAATTAATAATAAACCATACAATGTCGAGTATAAGGAAAACGTTAACTAAGTACTAACAAGTAAAATGTCAGGGGTTATCAATTATAATGTTAAGAATTATTAAATTTTCTTTTATTTTCTTACTGTTTCTATAAGATACTGCTCTTCACCCGAAGAGGGGAAGGGAAGGCAGAACGGACTAGATAAGCAAGAACTAAGGTTCAGCTTTTGTCCATAGAATCGAATGCGCACCAATCCGTTCAGGTTTACGGATGCGTACGCATTCCATACAAAATCGTTGTTTTCTATGGACAAAAGCTGAACAGATCTGAATAAGTGTGGTTAGTCCCTAATTTTATTTGTATTTTTATTTTGTTTTTAGAAACGTTGACCCATACTAGGAATTACTCCTGTATCGCACCCACGTGCGTTTATAGACATTTAAATTCACATACACAAACAGCCCGACCCGGAACAACTATACCTATAGGCATATAAAAATATTTGTTCCGTGCGGAAATCGAACCTGCGACACGCAGCGCAGCAGTCGCTCGCTCAGCTACTGTGCCAACCGTGTCGTCCATATAGGAAAGTTAAATAAAAGCTTGTAAAAACGTTTGCGGTCGGGGGAATTCCGTCAGGATCGCAGTTCCTTACGCGATACTAACACGCACACTCGAAAGATACAGAAAGAGAGCGTCGTATGTAGGGGCCATAACACTTTTTCCTTACGTGACGATTCCTACCAGTCCAACTCTTGCCGCAAGCCGCGTTAAGAAACTTCGTACAAATTGCTGCTCCACGAAATCGTACAATGACCGCGATGATGTTGGTTATGAGGCTTCATAGCTCTTCAGGGATGTTAAAAAGCTATCAAACCATAAGAAATCTCTGATCCCGAAGGCCGCTACACGTGTACCGCCTATTGAGCCCCGCAATCGCCACCCGTTTACAATGGGCTCGTGAACACAGAAATCGGGCAGAAGAAGAGTGGCTTTTTGTGTGTTTTTGCCCAATCTCGCATTGGTATAAGGCCAGATACTAGACGTACATGGTATTGGAGGACCCCTGGATGCCATGCATACAGTGGTGGCATAATCATGATATAAGTGGGTATTTGGATTGGCGGAAGAACCGAACTAATCTGGATCAGAGATTTACCCTGAAACGATTGAATCAGATGTTGTCATTGGGCCTCTGCGGACCCAATTTGGTGCTTCATTTTTGCTTATGCATAACGTTGCACGTTCACACACTTCCAGAGTCGTTGCAAACACACTAGCCGCCGCTAATATCAACGTCCTATAATGGCCTGCTCAATCGCCGTACTTGAATCCCATTGAGCACGCATGCATGTCATATTGTATGGCAGAACTCTTCATTGAAGCATATCTTCAAAGCTGCAAATTAGTCCGCTCAACGAATAACCCAAAGGAGGCGTAGAGTGCGTGAGTTGGGACCTAAGCGATTTCTTCAGAAAGTTGTTCAGGGTGCTTAGGGAGTAAACATACTAAAAGTACCCGCATGCAGGAGTTGAACCGGAGTGGGTTTTGAGTTATCATAATTTTTCTTATCTTCTATGTTATGAGAGCTCATAAGTTTTTCTACAACTTTTATTTTATATCCTTTTTTCGAATTCCTACCCATTTTCGAACTACACGTTCCGGAAAAGTGAAACTTTTCGAAAAAACTACGGTGGCGGAATGGCGGGACAGGCTTACACGCCCTACCGCTGGCCTCGTCACCATCGAGGCGGTCCGGCCGGTGCTCGAGCGCTGGCTCGGGAGGAGGCACGGCTCCTTGTCGTTTCGGGTGACGCAGGTGCTCTCGGGGGATGGTTGCTTCGGGAAGTACCTGTGTCGCTTAGACAGGGAGCCGGATGCCCGTCGTCACCACTGCGTCGACTGCCGGGAGGACACGGCGTACACTGACAGTGTGCCGCCTGAGAGGAGCCGCGCCGTTCCCTCATCTCAGAAGTAGACCGACAGTGAACTGTCGCTGCCGGCCGTGGTCAAGTCGATGGTCCGCAGCGAAGAGTCCTGGGACGCGGTGGTTTCCTTCTGCGAAACAGTCGTCTCGCAGAAGGAGGCTGCGGAAAGGGAGAGGGAGATCTCGTCCATTCACCCGGCCCGCAGCAGGCGTACCGGGCGTCGGCGGAGGGCGGCCAACACCCTCTTCCAGCCCCCCTAAATGGGTCCAGGGGCGACGGACTCTGGGACGTGCGTCGCCCCCCACACATTTGATGGGTACACAAACTCAGCCAACTGTACGAAGTCACAAGAACAGAGGCGACGATACAAACTGAGGAGGTCGGCTGATATCAATTTATCTTGGAACACATCAATACCAGTGAAATAAGAAGATTTTTTGTCTAATCCCACCAACAAAAGTCAGCTCATTTCCTTACTACAAACAAAGCTTCAGGAAAATGGGATACAAACTTTGGGACACGCACACAGATATCGCAATAACGCATCCGATATTATCGACCGATAATAACGGATGCGCCTGTAGGGGAGAGCCTTTATTGAGGTGGACCTTTATACCAGCAAGGAACCGTTTTACCTTAGAAATCAATATTCGTATTGCAGATCGATAAGTTAGGGGATGATAAGACGGTCTTGACAAATGTTTGATATCAGTGTTGCCACCCAGCAGTATCATCTGCACGAGAATGTCTGATCAGCCATCAATCATGAACATTCACAGTGAACAGATAATCCGGACAGCGCATCCATTCCATCACTCACGAAAAATAAACCTAGACAGAAAACGACTTAACCATAAAGCATTAATAAAATTGTATCGCCAAAAAAATGCTCCAAAATTATCCCTTTATCGTGTCACTCATTGATTCACGAATGGTCTAAACGTTTCCTAAATATTTTCGCCCTAATTAGCTGCAATGAAGTCTTGCCCCGCGGCTTTGCTTGACAGGAGACGCCGAATGCACGCGCTCTAGACAGATGTGAATTAGACAACTTAATACCACGATACTTTGTTTTCCATTCCTCTGAATGATTATCCCCTATGCTTCCACATACATTGCCGGTTTTGATAGCCATGTAAGAAACGAAGATCTTCAAGATACAACAATGTATCGGAAACTGGGTGAATGTATGAGAAAGACTATTCAGTGTTACCACCCGCTAGTATTTCAACTGTTGCAATTTGTGATTGGCGGAATTCTTCAGCTAATTTCCGAGTATAAAATTATTGCCAATTTAGATGATTTTAGAAAATCGTAACGTTTACTAGAATCTATACTGACACAAAGATTAGAGGCCTGGTATTTTCGAAGATATGTTTTGTAGAAAAAGTGCCAAAACTTTCAAGAAGTGATGTCGGCGATTTGGATTTTGAAGATTTTTTGGCGAAGAAACGGACTTTCTACCTATCTTATTTTTTGGCCTCCAAACGCAAGTCTCGGACCGACAACCTATTCTACTTAATTGAGGAGCAATGATTCAATAAATAGGTACCTAGGTATCTGATTGAATGTCACGTTGTATAATTTCTAAATGTCGAGACAAGTCAAAGCAGTGTCGGGTAGGGCGAGTAAAGCATAGTGTTACATCGATAACAAACTTCTAGCAGCTAAGCTGTGGGCTGACGTAATGTATGTCGGTCTCCACCTCAGAACAATCTGAAATACCGACGGCGTGTGTGGGAGTGCTTCGTTTAACGAAAGAGCGGCAGTCCATCAGGAGCGAGCGAGACAACGCTATACAGAGTGAGGAGTACGGCACAATACGCTGCCCGTGGGAAATGCACAGTAGTGGTCAGATCAGAGTGCGCGCGCGCCGGCCCAGTGCACGTATTATTGTATTGGAATCTCTACTGCTCACAACAGCTTATGAGATTATGTTCGAAGAATGGACACCGGTTTTATATCGACGACGCAAGATTCAATTTTGTATTCACATTTTTAAGAACTTCAGATAACGTTTTTGTATTGAAAGCTATATAGGTAGTTCCGTCGGGTACCTATAATGCGATGAATTTTTTTTAGCGATCGATTGAGGTTTCTGCGGCGGGCTTTCGGTCGGGATGCAAATGTGTTTACGGAGTTTGTCGGCACACGCCTATAATAAAAGAAATACATGCTTTAATAAACACGTTTTCATGATGCTGCACGTAATGAGCAGATTTACTCGGATGCCCGGCAGTTTTATAATCATATCTGATGATAATGTTAAGCTCAATTAATTAAGCGACTTTAACGTTTTGACTTCGGAATTTTTTGATAAAGTAATATCAATTACGGTGCATAAGTAAGCATGTACGTACCTACCAAATTGCAAACATGTTTTTCCACACGGTTTAAATAAACACATTCATATGCAGATAGACACCTCATATACCTTAATTGGTACCGAAACTTTCGAAGAAAAGTGGTTTAATAGTTTTCTACGTCTCATTAGAGACGAAACTATCAACCTACACAAAAATCTATGGGACTGACTAACTGCAAAATTTGATTTTTATATTTCAATTTACAGTCGTAAACTTAATAATACCGTCGAGAATTTCCCCCGCCCATCACTATCATTCAGAATCGCCTGTAATTCGAAGTTTACACCTACGCAAGCAGTAAAACAAAACTATAATAGAAAATAAAGGTCTCGCGTCTATTCCTCACTTCCGAAAGAAATTTATCGTAAATACAATCAATTATTTGTTACATAATTAAGTATGCTATATAAATAAGGGTCATTTTCGTTTAAGCTGTTGGTTGGTGGTTCTTTTATGTACTGAGGGACAATAGTGCTTGAAACAGGGGTGGGTTGGCCATCGATACATATCTTAATTAGGCCGCACAAGGCGATCATCGATTATTTTTTCTTGTATCCGGCCGATTCCGGCCCGCCTGACCGTGACTAATATTTGTAGAGACGGATGAAAATACTAATTTCTTATTTGGGACGTGTCGTGTGGTTTGTGTCAAGTGTGATTTGGTTAAAAGGGGAATTCTGCTTCGTTGAGTTTCGGATTTACCTATGGATGTGAATGTGAATGAGCGACATTCAGACATAATTTTTTTTATTGCTTATGGGCCTGCTGTTGACCTCGATCACGCCTGATGGAAGGCGATGGAAGTCTATGATGGAACGCGCGTGCTCAGAAGATGCCTGCTCACTCTTGATTTGAAAGCAGTTGGGTTAAATGTGGAAGAGAACACAGACGCTGGCAGAGAGTTGAGGTTTTCTGTTGGCAATCCGATCTTATTATGTTTTTTTTTCAGTTGTAGCGGTATCTACAACGCCACATGCGAACAACGCGTCATACTGACGTCACGCAAATCCTGCACCTCGCAAGCAGAGTTTACCGCGCAATTAGCATAGATCAAATTTCCCAACATCAATCGTTGGGCAATTGCCCGCCAGACAAAACACCCATCTGGTCGGAGGATCCTCCCTTTTCTATGGAGGATGAGTGAACTTTACACCCTGTTCCTCATACCTCTAAACATCAACAGTAATAACACACCTGTCCCATGTTGCGCTAGATATTGGGACACAAACGGACCTACGAGTTGTGCTGCCACTGAAACCTTCCTTAAATTTCAACCGCCCTTTCAGCCGTGTGGAACTCTTCGCCAGCATCTGTGTACCCTTTCACATTACACCCGTTCTGCCTTCAAATCAAGAGTGATCAGACATCTTCTGGTCTCGTTCATTCTATCATAGACCTCATCCATCGCTTTCCATCAGGCATGATCGAGGTCAAGAGCAGGCCCATTCAGCAATAAAAAAAAATAAAAAAAATTGGGCAATGGCTGGTGCACACACTGGTGGAAACACGTAAAACATAGGAAGAATATGCTCCCATTTGTTCCATTAATTTCAGAGAAAATATTCTAAGTTATATCAAGTTTTATTTGTGTAGGTACCTATGTAAATTCTTAGGCTGTTGCCTAGATATCTACTTAACTAAAATATCCATCTATATTCACTGAAACCCTTTTATTACGTGAAAATAAACTGTCGAACAAAAACAAATTCAGTAGTGGTTTGCTATTACCATTTCAATTAATACGACGCAAATAGACACTGAATTCTCCTGCCAACTCACCTCCTTATCTCGTCGGAATAAGGTTTATTATCGCATTAATTTTCTTCAATGCTAACCAGGGCTGTTGGAGTAATAAAATAGTTAAAACGTGAGAATCCCTGCAGAGAGCGCGGCTTACTATGCTCCTGCGAATATCTCGTTTTGCATAGTTATTTGATGGTTTTATCGATCGAAATATAAGCTGAAACGCTTACTGACTGCTGAGCGGTTCGCCTACATATTAATTAGGTATTACTGTGCATAATATACCTACCCGGATTTAATATTGTGGACCTTACCTACTGGAATGAGTCAATTGTTTGCAGTCCAACACCTGAAATCATTATGCAATCTTCAAAGATTGCTCCACAAGTTTTACACAAAACAGCAAAAATAAAAAGCAAATCATTCGGCGGACCCGATCGTCAATCTAACCAGAGTGTCTCATAACTACGGTTTAGCTTTTACCAGGTTTCAGAGAGGTAATGCTCCATCGTGTTTCAGACGGACATAGCCTGCGGCACTTTGCCGTGGGAACACTCGAGCCTCCTTGGATTTACTCCCGTCAATGGACGAGGTTTAACTCCCTTTAATCCGAATTTAGTGCCGTTATTAATGTTTGGTTTTGATGGTAGAATATCTGTTTTGTTATTTACAATTATTTTCGTGTCTGTTGGAAATGTTTTGAGAGAGATATCCTGAGGTTATTTGTCGATACGTGGAAGTTTATCTTGAAAATTATGGAAAGATGTACCTATTTTTTTCTGTTCTGTTTTTCTTGTCTGTTTATATATGTGTGTACATAAATGGAAAATAAATAAATAAATAAAGATTTAGAAAATCGTTTTGTCTTGAATGAGTATAACAAGTACTTCACCGCTTCACCTAAATAATCGTTTCTTAGAATATCAGCGGGAAGGCCAATAATTGTGACTCTTATTTTCTTTTATAAGAGTAAATCCCTTTTAATTGCGTAAGAAGAGTGGAGTCTATAGATGGGCAATCCATTGGGTTTAAACCCGGTGCTTTGGTAAACACCCAATTATCTAGGTGTTTACCGGTGTTTATCGGGTGTTTACCAAAGCACCGGGTTTAAACCCGGTGGATTGCCCATCTATAGTGGAGTCTTCTTGTCACCTAAAATCGTTTGTTTTCTTTTTTGGAGATCTTGTTCAACCGCGAAAAACCTATCAATAACGACAGCCTTGCCTAATTTTAGAACACTGACGAAATCATTAAAAAACGACTCGAAAACCTTAATTTCATCAAATCAATCAGTCCCAAAGAATCAATAGAAAAAAACCTCTCATTTACATCCAAACTGTCGATTATAATAAACTGGACAAACACCAAAATGATTTTGGATGTCCAATCAATTGGTGTTGACAGATATGCCTATTATTCGCCAAATTTTGACTATAAAATGTGAAAAGCCTTTACGAGTTTCATAGATCGGTATTTCTCAATCAATCTGAGAGTTGATTGTGTATTTGATTATGTTGATTTGAAAACTAGATTTTGCTGACGAAATCGTTCGGTGATATATTATTTTCGCTGATTAGTCTCAGACAAAAAGTTATAAAGTCAATAGGTTATTTGATAGTCTATGATTTTTGAGTGTAGGTATAAATCTGGTGTTTGTTACAGTTATCATTCTTGCCACTTACCTACCGTTATTATTTCATCACCACTGCTCTCAAAACGGTGAAGGAAAACATCGTGGGGAAACCGGCATGTCTTAGAATCAAAAATTCGAACACATGTTCCAACTGGGCCCGCGTGATGGATTACGGTACACTCCCTCTCACAGTGAGGCCTGTGTCCCAGCAGTGGGAACATTATAGGCTGATTATGACGTCATGATGATCATTTCTACCGAATAGGGGGTTGGTCTGTAGGTATAGATTATGGTCGATACCTAGGTTCACTTGACAAGGAAAATAGCGCAGTATTATTTCTTCATCTTGTCTTCGTCTCTTGTTTTTGCGAAGGAAAAGTGCCTATTTACTTACTTATTTGCGTTGAGCGTAGGTTGTTAATTTTCTTCATTGATTTGAAACGTTGATTTTCTTCAATGAAAGTAGAACTACATTCTGAATTTCCAGTTTCTTTTGTTTTCGGGATTTTCAGTCGGAGAACCTTCTTGTTTATAAAGTCTTGCTGTGTGTTTGTAAGTAGGTAACAATTTGTTCATTTAGCTATTCCTTTAGATCAAGAGTGGCACTTTGTTACTTAAGTATCGTGTTTTCATATTATATAGCAATGAGATTCAAGATTTATGATATTATAATCAAATGCATAAGGATAAGGTCCTTTCTACCTAATGTTTTCACTATAGAAACATACTACTTACTTTCATATCGCAGGAATGCTAGAAGAGTTTTCTTTAGAATTTTATTAATCTTAACCTTTGTACGTATTTTTCTGTTCCTTGCTACTTGTCTGTTTATAAGTGTGTGCATAAATGGTAAATAAATCAATTGTAAATAAAAAGTGTAAAATATTTAAGAATGTAAAATATTTCAAGGAATAAATAATGCACATAACTGTAGCTTTGCGGTATCTAAGGAATCGTTTATTTAATTAATTTTAAAATAAATTAAAAACTAAAGGAAAATTAAATAAAAATTAAAGATACTGTTTTTATATGATGATTACGATGATTTAAGGAAAAACATAGCAGAATTATATTTTTAAAAGATTTAATTTATAATAACTAATAATCGTTGCATATGTAGACACCAGAAGGCCAATTCTCGTAATTTAAAACGTTCAAAATCGAGTCGCAGTCTCATCTCAGCGACAAACAAATGTCAAAAACTTGTAAAAATGTAGGGAAATTAGAGGTATTTTTGACAGATTGAGACAGATCAGACTGTGAATATGTAAAATGTGTGTCTATATGTAAAAAGTGTCATTTTAATGCTAAAAGTTGTCTTAAAGTATTTTATTTATTTTATTAGTTGCACGTAATGACAATAGAATTTTTTGCGGCTTATTTAAAATAAAACCCATGGGATTCATTTTTTGTGAGGTAGAGAATCAAGAACACTGAATTTTCCACTTACTTTATTTCGGCAATAAAGTTCCTTCTTCTTTTTTTATAACTGACGAGAAATTTCAACGCAGGGGGTTCAGAATCGTATACTGAATCCTTGGTAACAGATTGCGCGCCCATGGCCCTGTATAAACATTTTCAAAGGATGATACATAATCATACATGCATATCAGCCTATAATGTTCCCACTGGGACACAGGCCTCCTCTCGATGAGAGGGAGTAGGCCATAATCCACCACGCGGGCCCAGTACGGGTTACCAACCCTAACCAAAAAATTCGAAGGGATGTCACATGTCTCCGATTTTTTTGGTTCTGAGCCATGCCGGTTTCCTTCACCGTTTTGAGAGTGGTGATGAAATAATTTACACAAACTAAAGCGCCTATCTGGGTTCGAACCTACGACCTACAAATCCTAACTCGCGGGTGTTACCACTGGGCCACCACTGCTCAAAGAAGGATAATCAACTGTATTGCCGCCCTGTATAATTGATTATTGAATAAAACTGTAGGTACCAACTTAAACGTTGTACTTTGTAAAAAAATTGTAGGTATTTTTCTTGTTTGGTCAATAAAAAGTCATTACCATTGTTTAAGCATAGGTAGGTATATTCTGCGTGATGAGTTGGACTTTGTAGGCGCTAAAGACGAAATAAAAATACACGCGTTAAACACCTAATAAATCCATATTTGGACAAGTCAAGAACACTCTGCAGTCACATTTAAAATGTTTGCACTTCAAACAATGTAAAGGCAGGGTCCAAGAACATTAAAACGTAAAAAGATATTTTTGTCATCATTTAAATAATGTATCGATATAGTGAAATCCGATGAGGGACATCAACGGTGTGATATTTCACGGCACAACCTTATTGATATAATTTAGTTATAATAAGAAACTTTGTGGGTTGCTGCACTAGTTAGCGAACGCGACTTCGTTTGGTAATGGGGACCAGTGATACCGAGTTTAGAAAATTTTGTAGGAGGAATTTACTGCTGAAAAAATGCTTTTGTTTTTCACGACTCTATATTAAATTGACGGAAAGTGCTTTAGCACGGGAACAGCTAAGTACGTGAACAATCCTTCCTCAAATGTGACTAGGCATTCGCAGTAGAAGGAAAGTTACAGGCTACCAGTTATTGGAGCTCCAGAAGGAAAAATTTATAATGAAAAATATACTGTAAAACTACAAAAGACCAATACCCGTAATTAAAAACGTTTATAATCTAGTCGCAATCTCATCTCAGCGATAATCAATGTCAAAAACTTGTGAAAAATGTAGGGAATTGAGAGGTATTTTTGACAGATTGAAACTGTGAACGTTCTTAAAATTACGAGAATTACCTCGCAGAAATAATCTATAATAATATGGGTACGAGTTCCACCTTTCTTCATAAAACACTTCATAAATAAACCATTCCCATACTCCAAGTTATTTTCTTATATCAGTGAAAACCCTGTTGTTCAGCGGATGTGTCGTACCACACGGGAAGTCTTTGTTTGGCGCCGACAAAGTTTCCACGTCGCCTCGACATACAGACAAACAAGTAACCAAAATACGAACATAATACGCATTCTGAGAACAACGCGGAAAACCGATAGGGTGCATTTATAGCCTTTGCTTAATGTAACACCAACTTATATTTGCTGTTGAAAATTCGCACAGCCATTCGAAATTAAACTCTGTTCCTTCTTACATTAGTGTGGCGGTTTTCGGCGCAGGGCTTTTTGGGTGCGATTTTTTTATTGTCCGAATGTTATTGTCGCTCATCGTTGGTGGTGACATTTCGCAAATAATGTCGCAAGTTGCCGCGACCACCGACATAAGTCGGAACTTTTGTGACAGGCGCGATGGGAGGCCGTTGACTTGTTAAGATGAATTAATTGTTTTTTTTAATGGCCGCTCGTAAATACGTTTTGTAGACCAAATACAGAGTGTTTTGGGATAAAAGATGGATGTGTTCTTAGTGAAGGAGCTGTTTAAATTGTTTACTTTTGGTCAAGCTACGTTTTTTTGGGGAGAAAAGGGACTCGTTGTCAGTCATAAGTTTGCAAGAAAATCTGCTTCTACCATTTGTACTATCTGTTGTGGATATTGTGGTATAGTAATTTATTCTAGGTGCAACGTCTTCACATATAATTATATAATTAATGTATACGAGTTAGTGTGATGGAGTTTCTTGCCCATTCTTCTCCATACGAAACTACCTTTTGGAAGGGACGACTAGAATAAATTCTATTTTTTTGTAAATTTTGACCTTCAAAGGTGCCTTTTATGAGCCTATTTGAAATAAATGATTTGACTTTGTAAAAAAAGAGTCTCCTAGAGGAAAAATCCATGGCCAGCAATGTTGCAGAGCATGGTGTAAGCCATCAACTTATTAGAAGAAGAGAATAGTTATAGGTACCCATATGAAAAGTAGATAATATAATTTATTGTGATGCTAGGAAGAAAACTTAAGATACACAGCAAGCCTATGACAGTGATCCTCAAAACTAGGACACCACCTACCAACAAACACAAGAGTTAAAAATCATCACGGACCCGATAAATCCCGAACGACATACGAACGATGATTCATAACGCTACAATCACTAGTCGCCACGTTACATGACATGCGCAAGCGCTTATTTATACCCCTTTATCGGATGACGTCCGCATAAAGGCAGCCGCTCGAAATAATAGGGGGACAGGCAAGCCATTGTACGGAACATGTTCAACCATTCATACGATGAGTAAAGAAGAGTAATGCCTCGCAATAGTCATAATTTTAGTACACGTAGTACAAAGTAACGCCGACTTTACCGACTTGCAGTGTAATTGGGTTTTTTTGCTGGCGGTATGTCTTTACTGTAGTGTTTTGGGGTGTGCCTGAAAGTCGAGTAAAGATGTAGTCTTCTGCTCCACGGCACCATACATCGATACTGCCACAGACCCACAACCCTCTTTTTTTTTTTTTTTTTTTTTGGGATGGGAAATCATCAAATGACTCCTCCCGCTCTGGGTGGAGCGGAAGGGAGTGTCAGACTCTTACTGACTAAAACCCACCCATGTTCCTTCTTTCGCCCTTTATGTTCCGGGGTAGCGGTAACCCTTTCGGACAATCCCGCTGCCCCGGCAGGCTTCGGCCCTGAGGGGCCCCTCGTTATGCTGACATCTCTTTGAGGCGCGCGTGGAACACTTACGCGCCGTCCGGCACGGGCCTGGTCCCGATCGGGCGGTGAGCTACCCATTGCTCTCCGCCCGCAGGCCCGCGCCTACGGTGGCCGGTAGTCGTCGCTCGACTCCCGACGCCCGGGACCCACAACCCTCTAAGTTCATTTATCCCAATTGAATGACTGTTTCATGAAATATTATAATCACTAGGGTTATAGAACTTAGGGGTTTATGATTTAAATTATTATATTTCTGTAAATACATACTAGTTACGGTCGCGAATCATATTTTTTTCAACATATATCCTAACACTGGCCTGTAAATTGAAGAAAATTAAAAAAAAAATCACGGACTATCCTAGCGTTTCCCCCTTAAATGGTCGATCTCCGGTAGTTTAGCTAAATCCGCTGTGAATATAGTAAGTAATAGAAAAAGTGTATAGTAAATGAGCTGTATGTTCCATCCTATATGCCTCCTTTCCACCGGTGCAAGTCAAACAGTCCCTTAATATTGGACTTGGTGCGTGCAACACCTGCCTAAAACCACATTAGTGTATTCAATGTAACGAGAAAGTCATATGGGGTATTGGTGACGGACCTTTTTTATTGAAAGATTTTGAAAGAGGATGCTAGAACTTTTGGACTGGTCGGTTATGGTTGACCACTCTTCTGCCGATCTATTCTGTTAACGTCTGACTGTGAAAACTTAGATAAAGTGAGCTTGAAGTGAGCTGTCAATCTCTAACGTTAGATGGAATGACAGATCACTTCAAGCTCACTTGACCTAAGTTTTCACGCTAAGATTTTTACAGAATAGACTGGGTAGAATATTTGAATCTCTGAAGATGAGTTTCAAAACAATTTTATGAATATTTTCGATATGATTTCGCCATTTTTTCTAAAATATTCTGCCAGAAGTTTTATCACATATAATTTTTGGTCATTAAAACCTGACAGTACAATATTGATAGACAGTGATCGAGTTCAACTTATTGCAACATTGTGTGTTGCAATTTTGCCAATTCATGTAACCGTCACAGAAAATAGGATTAAATGTCATACCGCAGTGAACGGATGGCATTTGGAGTAACAACACATTTTAGTTTTTTGCTAGGTAGGCACTCAAAGATCAAATAACCAGAAACCCAGGGACTGCTCAGACTAGTCATAAATCGAATAAGAGCAGAATACTTAATTATTCTACTAGCATCCAATTAACTAGATACTCGACGTCTACCGACGTGTAAAAGTGTTTACATACAAACCTACTTACAGAAGTAAAATCATTTTATCATTTACTTATATAATCGGATCGAAAAAAGTATCATAGGAGAAGCACCTTTGGGTTTCACTAGACATCTCTCCACATTATGTTCTGAATCAAGGTTACAATCAAATATGAACATCCTCTGTTTGAGGTTCCGGGAAAAACCAGTGTAGTAGTCCTCACTAGCCGACATTTTAGTCTTACTCTCCTCGTAGAAATGTCGAGAATCCTAGGGACTGCTCAGACGAGTCGTAAATCTTATAAAAGCAGGATCCTTAATTGTCTTACTAGCATCCAATTAACTAAGTACTCGTCGTCTACTTATGTAATCGGAAAATCGAGAAAGAAATCATAGGAGAAGCGTTTACGTTTCTCTAGATATCTCGGAGGTCTCTTCATATACATAAATTCATAACTTGTTCCCATGAGGGTAGGCAGATACTACAGAAAGCTACCTGCTTACATACTCCTTATGCTTCGTTTACCTACGTTCATACATCTGGTTGCTCATGCTCACGCTCATCAGTTGCTCTTCATTACGCTCTGAATAAACTAAATTTCTAAACCATATGTTTTAGGTTTCGGAAAAAACCGGTGTAAGAGTCAGTAGACGACATTTTCTAGTTTCATCGCAGAAATGTCGAAGCGAATGATGCAATCCGTTGAAAACTGATCGCCACTTTGTCTAGGAAGCTTGGTCTTAAATGATTACGATTTACATAAATGGTAATAGGAACAGATTTCACTAATATTGCAACTAAGAACAATATTCAGAAGCTGAAGGGATTGAAAAGTAAATACTCGTATAGGGGTGTTTCATGTTTCAGCTTACCTACCGGGTCCGGACCCAAGACGGCCGAAGCAAGGAAAACCTACTCAAGTGGAGATTCATACACGACTCCGGTTTGGTGTGTAAATGTGGTGCTGTTCCACAAACGATGGGACATTTAATATCATGTTTTACGTGTCCTGTCAGCTGCACGTTACAGGAAGTGATGGCGCCAAACACGTCGCCAAATTCTGGACCGAGTCTATTTAGATTGCCATCGACACACTAAGAAACAGAAGAAGCATACCTACCTGTTCTTTTCAATGGAAATCTGAACGGAGTAGTTGTGACTTGTGAGCAGCTGTATGAACCTAGTTTTTAGAGACTGCCTGGGACCACGCCTTATATTAAGTTAATATAAATTAAGTCTAGACTTTTTCAAACCGTGTGACAAAAACAGCGTAGTCTAGTATTTTTTACTAACGATTTATTCTTGTGAATTAAAGTTTTTTTTATTCGAAAACTTGTCGATTCTTGTATCGATATGTGCAAAAAAAGAATATAATCTGGCCTTGTCCTTACCCCCGGTCCAATGTTATGACTTATTTGTCTCGCCCGTACAGATTTATCGATATTCGAAGAATAAAATCGACTAAATCTGCATAATACATTCATTAAATAACATGTAAATTGATTTTTTGGCGTGGCCGCCTGTACTGATGACGAAATAGAAGCATATGGACAATAAAATGATAAGGAAGGAAATAAGATGTAAAAAACTTAGTTGAAAATGTCATTTGTATAATGATTTGTGTGGACAAGTGTAGATAGACATTAATATATAGTGCTAATTGTTGATGTAAGTCTAGTCGGTTCTGTGCCTTTTTGTAATAATTTAAATATTACAAACTGTAGATTTGACTTCTTGCAGAATGGTTTTATTTTAGTGGAGATATATAAAGAGCACACATACACTTAAATATCTACAGAACGTAGATTTCAGTCAGCAGATACATTGACTCAAAGATGATTTCCAATTGCTTCAGGAAAGATTGAGAAATCGATTGTTGTTGAGTGAGTGAGAATTATGAGTTTACTATCGCGTGAATTGTGAATGAATGAAAGCAATATGGGTTAATTTGGTGATGATTGGCTTTTGTTTAGAATTACTTTTACGGAACCCTACAATGACACATGTGTGTGTAAGCATAATAAAAGTGTTTCAACAGCGATTGTGGACTGCACCCATATACTTAAGATAATACGTCGCTTGATTGTTTTTTGTTCTTTTTATTAGAACTCCAATACCTAACGTTAGCCTAATCTAATGTAAATATTTTGCAGTAGTTCACACACAATTCGTTTAATTTTCTTTGCTTTATTTTGCAATAAAACACATAACAATCCTAATTTAAGGAGCCATCAAGAACATAATAACAAGCTAATTAACAAAATAACATTAATTTAGAAGTTCGCAGCGCTAATGATGAGAATCATTAATGGCTTCACAGCGACCATTTTACGAACGAGAAAAAAAGAATCGAATTTTTTGACGGTCACCTTATTATATTGGCTTATATTGTCTTATATTTGGTGTCGTAAATTACACCATCGTTGGTCGGCATTAGCATTTTTATTGTCGCATACAGAATGGGAGAACGGTCGTAATTTAATCTTTGGACCGCAAAATTGAATTATTTATTATGTTGAACGGATTGTATAAAACGTAATTGGGGATTTCAATGCACACATGATTCGGCCGATGGTAAGTAATCATAGTTATTAACTTATTGAGTTAATAGGTGGGGAGATTTGCTTTGTTTCTTTGAGGTTTTACGCTCAAGATCTCAAGTGACGTTTTACGGTCAAGAGAGAATTTTTTTGGAGCGTCTATATTTATTTATAACCAGCTGTACCCGCGACTTCGTTTGCGTGTATGTCGGAAAACAAATTAGATTTCATGGGTTTTAATTTTTTTGCGCGGAATCTTAATTCTTTTTCTAAAATAAAAATCTAAGTTACTCCTTATAACATCAGCTATCTGCCAGTGAAAAAAAAGTCCCGTTAAAATCGGTCCAGCCGTTTCGGAGGTTAGCCGGAACAAACAGACAGGCAGACACAAAATAAAATCTCAGTTACCTTTTCAAGGTTACAGTTTAATTAGACTGTGGATGAGTTAACTCAAAGACGAGTCTGCGTCAAATCCTTGACTTCTAAATCAGGACCGAGAGACCTGAACATTAAAATGTTTCCGCTTTTCTCAATTTCATTTTCCCGGCGTGGATTTGGAACGAACAATAGGTTGTTTGTTCCCATTTCACGCCGGGACCTATGTGGGTGTGGGGGGTCTTCCATTCGTATTTATAATATGGCTGTGCATTAGAATTGCAGGAAAATAAAGTCGAAGTCACAAACACAGGCACATAATTTATATCGGGTCACCCTTCATAAATTACCTTAATATAATTATACATAAAATGCAACTGCTCCCTTCTATTGATTAATCTTCAGGCACTGACTAAGACCTTCGCAAATGAGTTTATCATAATATCAAAAGCCATAAAAATACCATCGACTTAATAAAAAAATATTTCTTTTATTATTGACATTAAAAAATTAACAAGAACTATAATTTAATGCGAAGACGCGCGACTACCTGTACAACAGTGGAATTCAGTGGCAGATTGCAGATCAAAATTATTAATCATTCGGAAACTCCATATCGAATACCGTACATTTTTAATCGATTTCTCGTGAATGTGAATCGATACCGCAATCAATAATATTATTGTTTTAGTTTTGTCAACCGTTACGTTTAATGTTTGGGATTAAATTTTCTTTAATTTCGCGAATTAAGATTTGTGAGATTTTATTGTAAACGGTATTTGCTGTTGCCTTGTTAGGGTGTTGATATTTTTTTATTGTTTTATTATTGGCTAAAGGACCACCTACCCACAAATTTTCAACTCTCAAAGATCAAATTTTCTAAAATTTGAGGAATCCAAAGGGTCGTGATAAGTAGTGTATAGTTTTCAGGGGTGTTGTGCCGTGTTACATAATCCTTTCACCACGATGGTATCGAGATACGAAGAAGATGAAGAATGAGACATATACTTTACTAGCTTCTGCTCTGCAACCGCGTGAAATTTTTTGTTAAATCCTAAAACGTGAAAGTTTGTATGGATGGATGGATGTTTGCTACTCTTTCACGCAAAAACTACTGAACGGGTTTGGATGAAATTTGGCACACAAATAGTTTATTGTCAGGATTAACGCACAGGATACTTTTATCCCAATATTCCCACGGGATTGAAACTTATGCGGGTGAAACCGCGGGGCGCAGCTAGTCAAAAAATATATTCACTCGGCAATATTGTAGCTTCCCATTAGTAAAATAATGGAAGTGCACGGAAGTAGTAATACTTTTCCTAGTAGGAAATTGAGTATATAGGTAATTGTGTTATGCTTAAATTCGTCGAACAACTTTGGGCAGATAAGTTTCAACCTTGTTGATTGGCTAATCGTTTCACCACGCCATGAGCTGATACTAGAGAATAATAGAGTAGGTAACATACTTTACAAATGGACTAGTCATTGTAGCATTATGTTATCAGTGCGTGAATCACAGGGGATACACCTTTGTGGACGTACAGGTTATGTTTAATTGTAAATAACTAATGTACTGTACCCAATATCTTAGGCAAATAATGTTGGTTTATTTCTAGAACGGCATAGTCAGTTATCATTTTAGGCTTTTATTTCTTATTCATTATTATTATTTCCTTTATTTCATTTACATACTTACAAATTATATTTTTAAATATTTTTATAAACAAAAAGATAAAAAAACATTTAAAAATATAAAAAATAGTAGCCCACCGGTATCGGGAACAGGGTCCAAGCTACCGGCGGTCAGGGCTCCAGAGAGAGGAACCTCCTGACAATGCGAGCCGTGTCCAGAAGTACCGCTTTCTGAATCAAGCCCTTGATCCAGCTGCCCAACGAGAGCCTCCTCAGGTGTTGGTCGAGGCTCTTGGCTGTTAACCAATGGGTTAACAGCCAAGAGTTATGGGTGGTGCTGATAGTCGTGTCAGCCAATGGGCTGACACGACTATCAGCACAATGATTGCTGAGTCCACATGCCACATGTCGACAACCTCGTGAGCCAAGTCAAGATACTTGATTTGTTTATCTTTCTCGGCTTTCACGAGGTTCTCATCATGCGGGACGGTTATGTCAACAATCATTGCGCGCCGCTCTGATCGATCCACCACACTATATCAGGCTTATTGGCAACAATAGTCCTGTCAGTGATGATGGATCGATCCCAGTACAATGTGATATTTCCATTTTCGAGAACTGGGTCGGGCACATACCTGTAGTATGGCACCTCCGATTCCACAAGGTTGTATTTCAGAGCAAGTTGCTGATGTATTATCCTAGCTACAAGGTTGTGTCTATGCAAGTACTCTCCGTTAGCTAGAAGAGAACACCCGGAGATAATATGCCTGATTGATTCCCCCGGCCGGTGGCATGCCCGACAGATGTCAACCGTGCCGTCTTTCACAATAAATCTCCGGTAATTGTTCGTCATCATAACTTCGTCCATAATTGCACAGACAAAACCTTCGGTTTCTCCAAAGAGGTCACCGAAACGCAGCCAGGCTACGGACGCTAGTAGATCTACATCGGGTCCATTTAGGGCCCGGTAAAAGCGTCCGTGAAGCTCCTTACTTTGCCATACTTCCATGCGATCATTGGTGTCAAGCACTACTGGCTTACGTCAGTTCTCTTTAGCCAAGGAGAGCGGGGTGAGGCCCTTGTCCACCGCGACTACATCTCGATGCATCCCCACGTCGGTTTCTAGGAAATATTCCCTGAGACTGCATATCTCGCGATTGTGGAGGGTCTTAGCGTTTAAAAAGCCTCGACCTCCACATTTTCGCGGGATATACAGCCTCATTACCGATGACCGTGGGTGATGCATTCGATTTGCAGTCAACAGCGTCCGCACCCTCCTATCCAGGGCGTCTAGTTCGGTTTGAGTCCATTAGAGTATGCCGAAAGAGTACATCAAAACCGGCATGACCCAACGGCGGCCAAAGAAGCGCTCCTTCAACGATTGCTTCATGTCAGTAACATTGATGCCTAACGCTTCCGACATACCCAAATACTTATAGGTTTCGGATACGGAGAGGGCTCTAAGGTTTGTGGAATTCGAGAGTTGGGTTCCCACGGATTCCACAATCTCCCCTCGCTTTACATGCATGACGGCACATTTGTCCACACCAAATTCCATCCTGATGGCGCTACTGAAAGTTTCAGTTACATTCAGTAGCTCCATCAGTTGCAAATTGTTGGGAGCAAAGAGTTTTAGGTCATCCATGTAAAGGAGGTGCGATATAACCTGACCACCTCTCCTCAGCCGGCAGCCTAGACCTGAATCCTCCAGCAGCGTGCTTAGAGGATTCAAGGCTAAGCAGAACCAAAGCGGACTCAAACTATCGCCCTGAAATATGCCTCGCTCGATCCTTATCGGTTCGCTATTCCTCTGAATATCTCGACATCCTGGATAGCGAAGGACCGTCCTCCATTGCCCCAAACACGACATCAGGAAGGTACGCAGAGTTGCATCTACTTTATACAAATCCAGCACCCTCATGAGCCATGTATGTGGCACGGAGTCATAGGCCTTCTTGTAATCTACCCAACATGTCGACAGATCCTGTCGGGAACGACGAACCTGTTGGCTAATGGCCATATCAATGAGGAGTAGCTCCTTAGTACCGCGGGACCCGTTCCTACATCCATTTTGAGAGACAGACATGATGGAGTTGCTGTCTATATGTTTATTAATTTTAGCTCTCAAAATGGATGTAAGAACTTTATAGACCGTTGGTAGACAAGTGATCGGTCTATAAATTTTGGGATCCGCGGTGCTACCTGATTTATGGAGCAGGTGGGTAACTCCTGTCGTTAGGAATACCGACCAGATACTACGCCAAAAGGAACACATGGCATCATCATCCGGTAGGCACGTGTCAGCCACATCTTGGTCCGGTCGCTCCCAACCCCTATAAACCCACCTTTCATCGCTCTGGAAGGTGCGATTCTGAGTGTATCGCTCTACTCGCCGCTTATACCGACGAATACGGTTTGCCCATGCATACACTTTCTGCTTCAGGAAGTCGATACGCTCTGTGACTAATATCAGTCCCCAAGAACGCCCGCCTCACAAAGCGCATCACTCTAGGGCGAGTATTGCCCTCTCTGAAGCAGATTAGTTTGCCGATGAGCGCTCTGGCCCCGCCAATACGACGCTCAATTCTGCACTGCCAAGCTGGTATGGCTGGTTTCGGTCGTGTAGCTCTAGAGTCACTGGCAAATTTGACGTGAGCTACACGACATGCCGCTACAGCCGCGCAGTACAGAATTGAATGTGTATCGGTGAGGCCTTCGCAGGCGTCAAAATGACTTGACAACTGCGCATCCAGAACTGCCACCAGCGCCCTATTTTTGTTATGCATGGGCAAACGAGGTAAGCGTGGTCTAAGTTCGGGCGACATGAACCGATATTCCCGAATCGCATCCTCCAAAGCATTCCTCAATTCCTCATTGCACTGGATACTTACATTTGTAGCCCTGTCATTACTCCCCTCGTCAGCATGGCTAGTATTAGACTGCGGTAGTACTGCAGCAGTCTGCGACTGGTGGGCGATGACATGGCTACTTTGCATTTCACTTCGCAGGCGATCAAGTACAGTGTCATCTGACATATGATTACGCTGAATAACCCGCACCTGATCCGATAGTCGTTGTCGTTGTTTTATTATTATTATTTATTTATTTTATTTCTTATTGGCTTTTTTTTCCTTTACCTATTGTCTTTCTTTTATTATTTATTTCTTTTTTTTATTTCTTGAAGTGCTTAATGAACAGCATTTCCATTAAACATCTTTGACCACTGCCACATTGGTCTAGTTGTCGCAAACGCTACAGCTGAGCATGCGGTCTTCGGTTTGATTCCCGGGTCGGTCTAAGTGTTATCGGGTTTTTCGGGTTTGGAATTTCTCAGTAGCAGCCCGGAGCCTGGAATAATGCCCGGTTGATGGCGATAGGCTCGCCCCCTATTACGTGGGACTTAAACATAACTGGCGAACTATTGGTGTATTATAGTTACACCTCTGCCCAACATTTTGAGGACACAAGTCATGATGTTATGATGTCTTTAAGGTTGATGACGCAGTTTTCCTATTAATACCGGTAATGGGAAATCCCCATATTTAAGTAATCTCCTATTTTGTACTCGTTCAAGATTACTTTTTTATACAACCGTAGGTACTCTCTTTGATTAAACTATGAACCTACTTAGCAGATAAGCCTGTAGATTTTTCAACGTAATTATTCATAAGTATAATAAAATATTTAATATCAAACAAATAAAGATCTAATAATATATTCTATGGATCGATAGATGCTTATGCGATAAGGTATTAAAATTTTTATGAGTTTTAAATAATGCTGTTAAATCTATAAGTTGGACCAAATCACGTCATCAATCAGTGTGTTTTTCTTACAGCTGCAGTATTGCGTAATGGTTGATTGGCTATTAAGTTTAATGAGACATATTTTTTTATAGCATAATCAGCCTATAATGTTCCCACTGCTGGGACACACGCCTCCTCACAGTGAGAGGGAGAGGGCCGTAATCCACCACGCGGGCCCAGGTGGTAGATGTCACATGTTTTCGAATTTTTGGTTTTAGAACATGCCGGTTTCCTTATGATGTTTTCCTTTACCGTTTTGAGAGTAACGAAATAATTTACACAAAGTAAAAAACGCCTGTCTCGATTCGAACGTCCGACCTGTAACTCGTAAGTCGCGGCCGTTACTACTGGGCCAGCACTGTAGTACTAGGCTGAAAAATTGGAACATGTGTACCTACCTATTTTATTCATAGGAAAGCTCTAAGTAAACATGAAATTCAAGTAATTTAGTTGAAATAGACACGAAAATTGATTGAAGAAAATTGAATGTGAAGGAATAGATTTCCGTATCCCGATGCAACGAAGTCTAAATCTATATATTTATAAATAACAATTCAACCTCGTTTCTCACAGAAATTGATAAGAGGAACACTTCGTCTAACTTAGGCAAAGAGTTTCACACCACGTCTGCAATCAATAACGAGTCTACAAGACAAATAGGGTGGTCGTTGGAAAAGGAAATGCAAGTATTTACCCTGTCATTGGCATACTCGTCTAGAAATACCCGATCACAATCGTTTCTACCGACCGCTGTATCATCACGCACAGAACTGGCTTCGAGCATCTGACAATGAGCATTAACAAAGACACGTTGAATAGAAAAGAATTTAAGCCGCGACTGTACATCTTGAAAGTTCTCACAGCCCATGAGAATGCTCTTTACAATCGATATTCAAAAAAAGAACAGCATCGATGTCTCTGTTGTCAACGGACAATTCTTTTGGAGATCAACAACGGCGCCACTCGTTTGATTTTCAACCTTGACAGAATGACGATAGGGTTTAATTTTCTATGGTGTTTTTAAGAATTTTATTGTTCCGTTTCGGTATGAATTGCGTCACCGACTAAAAAGACAAAGCACGAACCGATCGCGTCGCATTGTCGGGCTAATGATGAGCCAAAACATTATTTTTAGAAGGCGTTCGGCTAGCCGGCCGCTTTATAAGGTATACGGCGATCGAAGTGCAGATACAATTCGCTTTTATGGGGCCGGTAGCGTGCTTAGTTGTTAACACGCTCGAGTTTTCCGATACGATGTTAGCAGTGATTGTTTGACGATCGATACAGACGATTCGTTGTACAATCGGTACTGTTATCGAATGTACTTATTCGATTTACTAGACAATTACATCACTATTTTATTTTTAATACAATTTAAAATGCTACTCATAAAATATAAACGATGGTTCTCTGAATTAAATAAAAATTATGGTTTAAAATATTTACGCGAAAACTGCCGAAATTTAACTGCTAAGAAAAGACATCAACGCGCGCCGAATACCCAGATGAGTAAAAATTATCTGAAACCCACACAGATTTTCTCAGAAATAAGTTTTTACTATTGGCATTAAATCTTACTTATATTGACGTCGACGAATAAATTATTAACCATTTTTTTTTTCAATTACTCCTCAACACACAAACAAAAAAAACCTAATTGAAAAACTGTCAAACTTTTAAACTTATCCAAATCTTAATAACATTCAACAGTTCCGTAAATTAGAAAATTAGCAACGCACCAACCCTCAGTGTGGTCGCAGTGACCATTCAATACCCCGACAAAAGCCGGACAATCGCACTTTTTCCATCACCATAAAAGGTTTGTTTCTTAATAATTGTAAGTAAACATTTTGTGACACTTTACAGTTGATAATGCAACAATACGGCTATGAGCCCCCGTCGTCACATATAATAGATGCCAATCTCGAAAACAATTTATCCCCTAATATGTTTTGATGTTTTCGGTCATTGTCGCCGCTTGTTCGCTTGATTGCTTGTTTATAGCCGTGACGGTACTGTAAGGAATGTCCGTTTAGTCACAATGCTTTTGTTTCTATTGTAGTTTCGCGCGTGTCTTCGAAATGTCCGTTATTATAATTGTGCTTGTGACAATATGGTTTGTGTAGAGGTGTGACTAGAGTCGTGTTATTAAAGTGTCCGTGTGGTCTGGGGAAGAACGGGTCATGTCTCTTCTTCTATGGTTTACGGGACTTTCATTTGTTCACTTGTTAAGTAGATATGACTTTGATCTTTGGAGAATCCGTCATGATGAGCCTCTCTAGTCACACCCGGACTTATTACTCTTTTTTTTAATGAAAATCGTCTACTTTTAGAATGTTTATAAATATGTGAGCACCATGTATCTATCACATAGTTAATTTATATGTCATGGTTTCATTAATCCATTTTAATTCTTTTACCTAATCTGGTATATTAATTTTATTTTAGGTGCATAGTCTTCACATATAATTATATAATTAATGTATGTAAAATATTGGAAAACATTTTAAAAGAGTAACGGTGGAGTTTCTTGCCCATTCTTCTCCATACGAAAACTACCTTTTGGAGGGGGCGACTAGAATCAATTTTATTTTAATTAAATTTTTGACGTTCAAAGGTGCCTTTTATGTACCTATTTGAAATAAATGATTTGACTTTGACTTCGATGCCTACAGTAAACAGGTGCTGATACTTAGTTATCCCATTGCAATCAGCAGTGCAAGCTCATATAAATGAATGAGATGTATGATGTATGATGAACAAGGTTTCTCTTTTAATCCAATATGAATGGATCTGTATTCTAAGATCATCCAAATGTTGTCAAACTCGCTTGAGTAAGTGAATTTAAATTTTGTAAAATGAAGTGAAAACTTGAAACTGGAAGATGGAGACGCGGTCTCGCGAAAGATGGAAGGAATGAAGGGAGGCCTTTGATTAGGAGACGACAGCGTAGGCTAGAATTTTTTTTTTAAATACATTTCTTCTCAAAATTATGTGACTCAATGCCGAGTCAGAAATCAATAGAATTTGGTCACTCTAGTAATTGTAGTTTTCATCGATTTGTTGTTAGTTAAGTATAACATTATTAAAGTTATTATTAGGTACCTACCTACCTATTATATAAAGTAGTTAGCTAGGACCATGATTGCATTATGATTGTTATAGGTAACAAGTACCTACATTTCCGAAGCATAGATAATACAACGTTTTTGAAACTGATGACAAAAGAAAACATATTTTCATTCATAGGTTCATTGAAGAAGGTAGGCATTAAAAAAATACATACAAGTAAATTTAAATTACCTATCTACTTAGCCAATCAAAACAGATGAAATTTTGTATGTGAAGTTTGGAAATACCCATAAATTGGCCTCTTAAAACTTAGGATATAATGGAAGATGAATAAAGAACCCAGGCTTATAGGTAATGACCTATACGCCTGAGTTCTCTATTAGGAATCAGAATCAAAAAGATATATGATAGCTTCCTTTAAATAGGAGAACAAAAATTTCATTGTTTGAATAAATTTTAACCGTTTTTGATAATTTATTACTTCGCAACCGAATGCATCTCCCACGCCTAGTTAAATATTTGGCAATGTCTACAGATATGCAATAATGTATGCACATATCCTTCATTTAGAGAATATTTCGATATGAAAATATGCGTTAGGTATCGAATAGGTGTTTCATAATCTTGTAACAATACGAATATACCAAAATATGAATTTAATATCCCATTCTAGAATCTGCTAAGTCTACCATAATAGAAAAAATGTACTGTCATTTATTTAGAACAAGTCCATCAATGTAAGTCATTGTAACATAAATATTGCTTGCTACATTAAAATATAACATCACATCAATAATGTGTATCGATTGTGTAATGTGAAAACATAGGAGGCGGCGCGTGCTACGGTAGCCGCGCGCACCGAACATAAATAACCGGCCACGCCGCAAACAACTCGTATTTACGACAATATAATATTTTATACTTGCGCTGTACATGGAGCCTCTAATACGTGGCCAACCTACATAATAACGAGAACGCGCGGAAGGCGTAACCCGGTGGCAATACACCGTCTCGCTCGACGACGCCCCGGGCGCGCGCCTAAGCGAGACGAACAACCACAAATTTATTGAAACGAAAAAAAAAAGTTAGCTACTGCACTCCGCGTCGCCTCTACAGAACTAGATACATTTTTCCACATCTCCGCGTGAGAATGAGAGGCATACGTCTGCCAATAAGTGCGAGCAGGACAGCTATCGGTTCGCGGGTTGGCGCGCAGCTAAACGGCCGGTCATGTGGGCGCTGCCGGTGTTGCGCACGCGCTGCTACCTCGCCGCGGTTGAGTTCCACGCTCACGCTGCGTCGCTCGGCTCGCTTAGCCCGTGTGACCTTTACTTGGTGAACTTAGGAAGCGTCGTTCGCTGTGAAACTTCCATTAGAACCCCTCCGTCCCGCGCGACAGTGATTCTTCGGACCTCCAGCGCAGCAGCACCAGCATTGGAGCGAAAGAGATGGCTGGTGGTCGTCGGCGCCGTAGCTAAAGGTATTCGTAGAATGCGTGATCTGTATCGGGCGGGTGGAGGCGGCGCGGGGTGCGGGGACGTTCGGAAGCGGTGGCAGCTCCCATCGACTCCTGGGGTTATTCTTCCTCAGGCCACTGCTGCTCGAGCTACGTACCAAGCGAGCCAGTTTTTTCTGTCCACCGCACCGCACGCCACACACTCGTTAAGCCCGTGCCAACACGAGAAGTCGCCACTAATAAATTACTGTTTTTTACTGCAAACGCAACAGTCACCGCCGCGCAGCCGAGTAATTTATACGTAAAAATAAACATTAATCAACAATATCGCAGTTACTATCGCCCGAATACAGTGAGTACTCTGACATTTGTTCTTATATTTGTTGATTCAATCGTTGCTTTCTTTATTTTAAATTTAGAGGTCTTCATTTACAAAATCTTAGCAAAAGTTCTTGTTCATTTCGTTCAAACTAAATTAATTTAAATAAAAGTGTAACACTCTAACATAATACGATTGAATCAATAATGCTATTTTATTTCTGTGTTATTCTAAGTCCTTTTTAGATAAAATATTATAAAACTTTAGTTATCATTCATTAATTCATGATCATTCATAATTAGCATTTTCATCACATTCTGCTTGATCATAATATTCATAAACTCTCACACACATGCGCGATTCCTGTTTGGACATCACACATTCACAGTTCTGAGTCTTTAGGTCAGTATTATAAATGTTGATACATTCGCGATAAACATCGCGAGTATTTTAATTATAGTACGGACGGAGCAGGGCTTTAAAAATAGTAATTCATACCGACCACAATATAGTCTCACATTTAACAAATGAATGCAATAAACTTTATACAGGAATCTCAAACAATTATAGAAAAAAATGTTCCCATCCTTTCATAAACACACACAGAAATATTATTTGAATAATCGAGGCTATTATCATGTAAATGTCGCCTTAGCGCCTCTCGGCGCTAGTACCACAAAGGACAACCAAAAATATTGTCCTTATTATTGACATTTTTTTACTAAAATCATGTGCACCCACCGGCCGATCCATTCATAGTAAGATAGTGACCATTTTATAACGATTTATGGTTTATTTCACAATAAAAGAATAATGGCTATAGAAAAAACATTGAGAGATATTTTAAGGTAACACTTGAGGCTTTTGTGATTTTCAAAAGTTTTGTATGGCACGCATCATTAGACACACATTTTGACACCTTTATGATATGTTCCCGTGAGACTTCTATGCGAATATCCTTAATTGATGCAACTAGATAAAGTTTTCAACGTAAAACATGCCAAAGAAATTCTATTGTCATCCAATGCGTTTACAAAATCTATTCTGAAATTATTGATTGAAATGTTAAAGCTAACTTAAGGTGAAAATTTAAACCTAAAAAGACGAAAGTCATTTTTGAGAATTATGAGGTTCGTTTTGACTGGCATCATCCAAAAAATCAGCACCATAAAATAATTTAAAACGTCTTGTAAGCTGTCCAATAAATATTCTCCTGAAATTGTTTCTACCAAACAATTAACAATAATTTAAAAATAATAATCGTCAAAAGTAATGTTTTAACACGGAAACACAGTTTTATAGTCACAATAATAATTGCAAATTAATTTATGTATGGTCAGCCATTGTACTCCCAACTGAAATGAATCTTTGATATTTGCGGTTGATAATTAAACTCCATAAGACGAACAGTTATAAATAACGATAAAACCGGTGTTTAACTATAACCTTAAGTTACAATACTGTAAGTTATTTCTTGTACTTAAGACTTGAGTCTAAGTTCTCTTTTTGTGGCTATTTATCTCACTGACAGGGTTTAAATATAAAGTACCCATTATTATTATTTTAAAATGAGTTCTGATAAACTTGTTTAGTCATTATTTATACTTGATACGAAAATAGCTTTTATATTTTAATTAAAAACATAATTTCCCAAATTTTCATGGAGACTTTTTCTAAAATATCAATTTATAAATAGTGTTAAGTAAAAACCAAAATGTTTCTGTAAACGCTCGTTGTTAAAACACCTGTTTATTAAAAGCCATCTCAAACAAAATGTGCGTGTTTCTAAATGTATAAAACCCAAATAATATAATTATAACTTGAGTGATCCTTATCGAGCTGCAAAAAAGCTAAATAACTTATTTATGTGTCAAGTCGAGCCAATTTCTGTAGCTCGTAGCACCTCAATTTACATCCATAATTACTTACAATGTGGGCTTTTAGGCTAAGAGCTGGAGAATCAGAAAATAAATTTTGCAGTCTTCGCTGTGTGTGAAATAACTAGCGATTAAGACTTTATAATGAGAAATTTTGTCTTAGGTAATCCTGGGGTTTAAGGTATACATAGATCTAATGGGTAAAGTTTTCTCACTGCTTAAATATCTCACTAAAGCTGATAAATCAAAAAGTCAATATAAATGGACTAATCAAATTCATTGATTTGCAATTTGCAGATTTGTAATTATGTTCATATTAAGTACCTACACAATAATAGAATAATCAGAATTTACATTGGTATTTATAGGAAAAAAAAAGAATTTGGCGTCTTTTTCTCATATACAATAATTCTGTCAAAAATTACTCACCACAAATGATTATAACCATTCCGATTTCTCTGTATACGCACAATAAAATGAAGTGCTACTAGATTAAATTGCTAAAATCATAAACCTTTGCAGCAATCGCGCGATAAATATAATAAACGTAATATAAAATGATCGAGCTCCCGGTCTATAGCGTATCACGGTGGCGGGGAAACACGCGCTTGCGCACCTTGCAAATTGTGGATCACTCTCATTTATAGCTGATGATAATCGTAACCTTTTTGAATGGACGTTTAGATTTTATGAAGCGAAATATATGCTTTTAGACGGGAAATGATACAGGAAGTTTCAAAATAATGATCAATATTCTTTGGCTGTGAATGATGAGTCTACTGAGCTTTCATTTTAATTCCGATGAAGTTTTCTATAATGTGTTGTTGAATTTTGTGCGTCAGTCAATTGCTAGGAAGGTACTAGTATGATTAGAAAAAATGGCCAAAAAAGGTGTATTTTAATTTAATACGAAAAGTTTATCTAGGGTATTTGTCAAGTATCGTATCTTTATAATTTTGTATGTCTGTTTTGCAATTTATCATTACAAAATATCAACTGCTCGTTAAGTTATTCTCATAATGTAGTTAACTCAACAGCGTTTTATAATGTTCATTTCAAACGAATATGTCCCGCTGACATTAAAAAGTGGCCTTTAAATTCGCCACTTGTAGGTGCCCATATTTAAATTTTCAAATATCGAATCCGTAGAACGTTTCGGGAATGTCGAGGACTCACGACGGGGCGCCTGCGCATCGCCACTTTCTTTCAACTTCGCCGAACCACACCGCGTTCGGTTTTTAGTAGTGATGGACGGTTTTAATCGATTTATATGTATTATCGATTATTCTTATTAGGGTTTGAATTAGTATAATATGTAGGATAATTTGTTGTATTTTTTGTGAGGGGTGTATATTGTCAAATGAAGGGTTGGGCGTTATTTATCATATTGTTTCCTAGAAAATATATTTCTTGCATTTCTTTCTTATTCATGTTTAAGATGATTTAGTTGGTATGGAAGGTCATCGTTTTATGATTTGTTTAATTGTAAAAAATAAATATAACTGAGCGACATGCATCCGATTCTGAATGCAAATTATAATTACCAAGCTGAACTAGTACTCACATTCACGATCCACATAATGGGATACTAAACAATCGATTTAGTCGATTTGCATTAGTCGATTCTATAGTAACGAACGCCCATCACTATCTTGTTTCACCACAAATAAAAGGCATACTGTCACATACATACGGGCACGTATTAACACATTGTCCTGTGTTTACGAGCAATGGGGAGGAATAATCCGAAGACAATGATTATTTATTATCAGAAAAGCTTTTGTCATGACACCGCCGACCGAACGTTGTAACCATTTATAACCTTTCGGTGCTTCAATATTGATCGAGAACACAGGTTGTTATGGTTGTTGGTTTTGATGCTATGATTATAACTGATATTATTCGATTAAATATGATATACAGTTTGTATACTGAATCTTATTGTAATGTAGAACAGTGGTGGCTCAGTGGAAACGGCCGCGAATTATGGTCGTAGGTTCGAACCCTGACAGGACAGGCGCTTTACTTTGTGTAAATTACTTCATCACTACTGCTCCGAAAACGGTGAAGGGAAACACCGTGAAGAAACCGGCATGTCCTAGAACCAATAATTCGAAGATACATATGTGACATCTGCCAACCCGCACTGGGCCTGCGTGGTGGATTACGGCTCACTCCCTCTCACAGAGAGGAGGCCCATGTCCCAGTAGAAGGAACATTATTGGCGATCATGCACTTATTGTAATTCTAATGTGGCATTTACAGAGAAGGTCCAACATTTCGGTGTAAAGAATCATGTCATGAAGATAGACGGTAGGTAACTTTCTGTAGCTCACTGCGCCGATTGTCAAAACGGTTGCCATCTGCGACGACCATCATGATGAGAGTTTCTTATAGCAGCGTTTGTAGAACCTTAGGCAGTATTGGACGCTATAGAGTGGAGATGATACAGTAAAGTTCCTGTAGTCGAAAAGCAATCCCGCAATACCGCAATATGTGAAAAAAGCACTGTGGAAAGTTGCCAAAAGTTTGTATGCCATCATTTACGGTATACCTACCTACTTAATATTCTTCATTCAGCCTACTCCTTCGCAGCATTTCAGCAAAACGTTTTCATAGTAGGCTCTTGTTTAAAACTTAAACAGACTGATAGTATTTCACGTCGGCTTTTTGTTATAACATCAGCTTTTCGATCAGACCCAATAGGGACCCTATTGGGTCTAATGTGCTGAATACCGTTATTAGTTTTAAAACTATAGAACCAGCTTATAAAGTTTTCACTGCTGGGGCACAGACCACCTCTCGGT
The DNA here is from genome assembly GCA_911387795.2 of Apamea monoglypha. Classification (NCBI taxonomy): domain Eukaryota; kingdom Metazoa; phylum Arthropoda; class Insecta; order Lepidoptera; family Noctuidae; genus Apamea; species Apamea monoglypha. The sequence continues at coordinate 11,160,530 of OU426932.1, forward strand.
GAGAGAGAGTGTCCCGTAATCCACCACGCATGGATTGCTAGATGTCACATGTCGTTGAATTTTTGGTTCTAGTTTATGCCGATTTCCTCACGATGTTCTCCTTCACTGTTGAGAGCAGTAGTAGCAGTAGATAATTTACACAAAGTAAAGCGCCTGTCTGGGTTCGAACCGATGATCTACAACTCGTAAGTCGCGGCCGTTACTACCTACTGGGCCACCACTGATCACTGGGCCAAACTACCTCCACAAACAGCCAGAGGTAACGAATTTCCATCAAGTAGTAACACGATGACGATATGACGACCAACCCGCACTGGGCCCGCGTGGTGGATTACAGCCCACTCCGTCTCGAAGAGAGGAGTCCTGTATGTCTCTCTAATATTTTAGTGTCCATACTGGCATCCAGTAGCTTACTTCTTCACCTGATGGCCTTACTAGCAGGACAGTGGAACTATCAAAAGTCAACCAGCGCACCCACCAATTTGTTGACCGTAGACACTGCTATCTCCAAAACTATACAAATGAAGGTGTCACAGACAAACCCAACAAAAGCCGATATATACATAACGAAACTTCTAAGTTTTAACATAATTTGTCCACAAAGCAAACTGGCGCTCAGGCAGGATACCTTTGTTTGAACGAGATAAAATACAAAAGTTCGTGGGTTCCGGCTATGGCTTATCTCCCGGGAATCTCGGCTATAGATAAACGAATTCCAAGTTTAGATGTGTTAAATATTAACATATAGTTTTATAATAGGCTATGAAATATAACAAAGGGATGTTCCTATGTATAGTAGAATACGCAGAACATTTAGTAGTGGATACAGTGAGACTAATTTTATGCTCACCATAGTCCAAAAGGAAATCGGTCCTTAATGGTATCAATTTCGTATCGTTTTCTTGATGTTCTTTAGCGTTTTTTGTTCAACGTTGTCTATTATCATCATCTGCCTAGCCTTTTCCCAACTATGTTGGGGTTGGCTTTCATCGTTGTTTGTTATATGTGTGTATATTATTTTACTGTTAAGATGGCTATTAAGCTCGTCTACCAATTTCTTTCGAAGAATTTTAACTTGATTTGAAACTTGATTCTTTAAATTCCGGACTAACACAGATGTTGCCAACAGGGCAGGACCAGGCCAGGTCTGGCTGTCTATGCTGGTTGGAATATCCACCGACGGCCGCCATGGCCTTCGCACAATGGTCCACTTAAAGGACTAAGTGCGGAAACCAAACCCTGAGAGATATTACATTCCCGATAAATCAGAGCTTTTTCTCTAGGATTTAGCTAAGATGGAGATGCCGTTTCTCGACTCATTTCCATGCCTTAGTCACCAATTACGATATCTCAAGGGTGTGTTCATTATCATTAACTGAACCACATCAGAAGGCCCATTCCCGTAATTTAAAACGTTCAAAATCTAGTCGCAATCTCAGCTCAGCGACAAGCAATGTCAAAAACTTGCCAAAAATGTAGGGAAATTAGAGGTATTATTGACAGATTGAGACTCAGATCAGACTGCGAACGTTCTTAAAATTACGAGAATTGCCCTTCTGAATGCATTTGTTAAAGTGAAAATTTCAAAAACAAAGGAAGTAATATTATCTCCCAACGATAAAGGAAATAACACGCTAACATCGCAGGCATATCTATAAACAGGACTTAAACTTATCGGCAACATAAAGACATTGATAGTAATTGCTAAGATTACAGACAATGCCAATTATAGGAGGTGTTATGTTAAAGAATTGATACATTCTTTTGTGTCTTATCTTAGTTTAAATAGTGGGTGAGGCGAGCAGATAAGTTATCGCATGTTTACCCACGAGTTGGATTTTGTACTCTTTGAAGAAACTCCGACAAGATAACATTGTGGGTAGGTATTGATGCCATTTGTTGCTGATATTGATGGGGCGATTGAAACGTTATTATTGGCCATTATTAATTTAGTGATATCTTGAAGTACTTCTAGTTTGGCGACGACTTTCAATCGAATTGCCGCTTTGCCTAAAGATGAATCACAAACAGTAAGTCGAACATAGTTTCGGTAGCTATTAAACATTGTATCAGTTTAATGCTATTGGAGATTATTTTATACTAGCAATTATTATCAGTTATATATTATAAATTAAAATATTTTTGAATTTTCTTGATCTCTGAACAAATATTTTGTCTTCGCGTTTGTTCTATTTAATCACGAAATTGTTGAGCTTTGTTTAACTTTTTTTTTCCGTCAAACTATTTGACACTTCAAGGTATATTATCATACCATATAGGCACTTAGCACGTTCATTCACAAGCGACACATCCATTGAGTTCGGTTTGTTTGTAAAGGTGGGTTCGCATGGCGCTATTTGCGCGGCTTGACCACAAACATCCCGCCGGTTAGCGCCACAGGTGACGTTCTACCTGACCGCATTTTGTATTGTATGCATAGCTTTAATATTACACTTCGCCTTTGTCCGGCCGATATTGAGTGTTTGACTCGCGTTTTGTCAGTTTTTTTGTATATATCACTGATATCAAGAAATTTTTCACTTTAGCTAAATTTGGTTTTATTTCGGTTCTTCTTGCTATGTAGATAATCTGTTTTAAAATATTACTTTAAGTGCTCGAGGTGGAACTCTGGAGAAAAACAAACGTTTTATACTACCTAAAACCATCCACCGTTCAATTCTAAGCATTGAATAAAATAGCCAGCTAAAACTTCCACATAAACGCGACGTCGATGTAAAATCGCGTAGATACGAACCTCTATAAAAAGGCAATTCGACTCTCCCATATAAATTTAACGGACGATACCCGTTCGGTATTATAATGTGTATAGTCGGTATAGGCAAGATCGTTTGCATCCCACGAGAAAAACGCTGCGGGCTATAGAAAGTCCCACCCACACTGATCACAACTCACGCGCCGACGAAGCGGTGAAAAAAATGAATAATCTTTTTTTTAAAACGCGGTTCAACAATTCGCTGCCGTGTTACGCGCTCCGCCCCCCGCCTCCTGATTGGTGAACAGTAGCCGGATTTCATTTTTTCCATGTGCACACGCACGCACGAAGATGCGTGTCGAATTGATTAGGTCATGTGAGTGACGTCACTGTAGTTTTTTCTTTAACGAAAATTGTGCAAATATTCATGGTTGTGCTGTGTAGCTGACCCCCAAGCATTTTAATCATACAATAATTATATTTATCAATTTCTGTTGTTAGTACTAGAAGTATCTTATCAATAAATGACGTTACAATTACGACATTAACTTTTAAGATGTTTTAATAAACAGATCATTTGGATTTATGTTTCATCTACAAAGACAATATTAAAACTATTTATTAGAAAATAAAATGTATACGTTACTGATAAAAAGGCAATACTTACCGAATATACTCGCAAACAGCGGCAATTATTACTCTACTTCTATTTTAGTTATGAGCTTAGAAATAGGCGTAAAATGAGGCAGGCTAGCTAAGCATTTAGGTAAAATGACCTATACCTAACACCTTCAAAAGACTCCCCTATTCGAGAAATGAGACATAGGTATTAGTATAGACATTTAAAAGATTCTTACACGACTCTTAAATGTTCTATTAACATAAAATATATTGCATGATCAGACATCTTAATTTAAAGGTCGGTAGTCCCCGAGGCAATACGGTCACTTAATTGATAGATTGAATGTGTGAGAAACTAAGAACAAACAGTTTAGATCAAGATTGCTTAACATCTTGTTCTTTAAAATGTTTTAGACACTCTTGCAATGAAATGGCGTGCTTTAGAACTTCTTTTTTTGTATCCTTGGTTCCAATATTTCGTAAAAAAAAGTAAACTACATTTAGAACTGTTCATGAATCCTTAGTTCACCAGGTATTTGTTTTCTGTCTGAGATTGGTCTTATCGTTGAGTTATTCCGGTCGGATCCCCTGATCTTATTGATCCCTTACTGGTTGTTGCCCTGTAAATACATTGTCCTAAAACAAATTCTGCCTTGATAGATTCGTGGAGCAGATTCAGTTCAGTTTTCAGTCTTGATTTGAATATTCTAAAATCTTGAAGATACCTACTTAAATCACTCATACTCATAGGTATATATACTTTAATTCTTACGTGTAATGCTCTAGGTAGAGAGATCATAAAAGCTTTGAAGACGAGGTAGATTGATCGAACACAGCATAACATAAAATCAGTTTCGCATGTACGAGACTCCTAAAATATTAGAAAACCAACTTATTCAAAACGAATCTAACCGAGATTAAAAATACAAAAATACACTAGCTTAACAGCAAAAACAATACCAATAAATACTAATGTAATTACCAAAGAAAATAGTCAAAGAATAAAATTACACTTAAAAACTGCCCACACGTTACACGTTCGTATATGCTATAAGATTTTTACCTACACTCATTGATTGGCTACCGCGTAAACCAGTAGCCGACTGCGGCATATACATTATGTGTATCGTACGCGTGTATTTATTTAGCTACCGGGCACGCCCTCTGTGAGGGTTTGAGAGGACCGTGGGAACTGTGGAATCTTTTATGTATTAGTCTGTGGTTGGAACTGGAACAAAGGCGTAGAGTATTTTTCATTACTGTCTGGTTGGTTTTGTTTACTTTTTTTTATTATAAGAAGAATAATAAAGACGATGTTATTAAAACTAACATTTTGTGAATTTCTGACAAAAATTACACAACCTCAACAACTGATCATAGTAAAATGAAATTCGGAATATAAGTTCCTCAAAGGTTTCAGAACTGCAATAAAAAGGGTTTTTAAAACACAAGCCCTGAGCAGGTCTAATAGAACTCGAAGTATGCAAAAAAAGCAGGCACAGCATGTAAGAAAAAAATATAATTAATTAACGACCTCAATCAACTGACACCACTATACATAAAATTAGTTATACAACAAGTTAATCCGCTAACTACATGGTCAGTGGAGTACCCAAAGACGTAGGGGATATAGCCCGGGCAGCCGCCGGAGGCTATCCGACCGAAGCCCAATATATCAGCGCGCATACTTCTTTGTACCGACACAGAGGATTCAGTGGAGATGTATTAGAATTAAATTTTCTTGAAAAAAAAAGACAATGCTTACTTAAATGAATCGGATGTAATTTAATAGTTTTGGCATATTCCCTAAAGTACTGAAACTGTCTAACTGCCTAAGCGACTGAGCGTAAATGACAGAGGGAAAACTTTTTCTCCTTGCATCGTTTTCATTGGCCAAATAGCACGACGTGTTTACCTACTATTTTTAATGGCATCCATTAATACTTTCCAAATTAACATCATGTGATGTAGATATTTTTTTAGAGCATTACTTCATTGATATTTCTTAATCCTTTAATAAAGGGCATTATCGAAGCGTCCTTTGAGTAAATTATAATAAATTGAATGAATTATTTGACGACAACCGCAGAGAGTACTTTGTCTTTCACATTGACATTGTTATAAAAGTTAAACAACTCCCCACTAAAACAACTTGTGGTGTAGTTTAACCTTAACGATATACTTATAACAGCGAATACATGAAAATAAATCTACTAAAAATAATATAAACGATTAGCGTCTCCACGGCCGGCTCTGTTCCCACTCAAGCGCATACCTTTCCTGTGGGAACGTGCGGGACATAAACTGTTTCGTTATTTCTGCTTACACTACTCTCTCATTTGTATATTATAATTTGGCCGCAGTGGGGTTGTATTTCAATCCTTATTATTACGGTTATTTTAGATATTATACTAGATGTTGATAAATAATTTGATGATGCAAAGATACTCTTTCGCCGAAAAATAGATTTATTTGATCAGTGGTTGATTATTTAAGAAAGTAATTTTTCGTAGGATTCAAATAATAACAACTTGTTGTTGAAATAAAATGAAAATAATGTTTTCTTGTTACGCTCCTATAAATTTATAAAACCATTTAATAATTATACTGCTCTTTTTTGTAAAAATAATAATAAAATGGTGGGAAATTTTATTAATAATTTTAACATTCCAGCTACTCTTATTAATTGCATAATTTTGTCCTGATACATTCTGAATTATTCATGAAACAAACGTGGTAATTATAACAACGTGATTCAGCTCATGTTTGGAATTCTTTCAAAATGTAAAGAACGAGCTGATAATCGCATTCCATCCCTTTCATTCTTACTACCATGGATCTACGTGGGAGTGAGACAGGCATTGCATTGTTCGTAAAAATGTCAAATAGAATGATAAACATAAAATTTCGTGTTGAAACGATGCGCTCGCGCACGCGCCGAACAATGAGATGGTAATAATTTTATTCAAATGTGGGTGATCATCAGCTTTTATGTTCCCTTGGTATTTGTTAAAAGACCGATTAATTTATGAGCGAGTTTTGTTAACATTTGTTATTTTATGAAATATGGTTTTTAAAGCAAGGCTTTTAAATTTAACGAGGTGGTTTTTAAAATATTGAAGCTGTTTGTTGAAAAATTGTCTTAAGGTTTTTAGTGATGGAAGCAACCGATGGATATCCGTACTGATTTTAAATTATTTAAACAAGGCTAAAACGTGATACCTAATTTCCTAAAGGTAATTATTAAAAAAATAGGGCTCTGTCGCTTAGTCGGTACGTTCTCTTTTTACAAATTTTATATTAACTTATTTCATTCGTATGTGTTTTTATTTCTTATCTCTTGGTCATCAGATGCTTTATTACTTACTTAGCCCCCTGTACAAAGCACTTACATTTTTATGACAAATATCACAACATGATAAAATTAAGTATTTATAAATTGCATTTCTACAATTAAAAATAATATGTAATCCAATGACAATTGTAGGTACAACAAAAATACTCGTTACACATTACCAACAATAGTTACACATCGAATTCCTAGAAAGCCAAAAGCCGAATGCCGAAAGACGAAAGCCGAACGAACTCACGCTGACTCGGCAACGTGGCCTCATTGAAAGCTGCACAATAGAGTCAATGCCCATTATAGACCGTATTAAATGTTACCATAAAGGCATTGACACAATAACTTGATAAATATTGGAGACGTAGTTCTGTCTATTGTGTTAAATTATCCAAGAAATATCATGCATCGCATCTTTTTGGCGTATCCTTTGAGGTTCGCAAAAAAAGGTAATCGAATTCAAATGCTCAGTAGTTGTTGGGTCTGTCAATCTAGAAGTGTCAGCAATAGTGAAAATTGTTGTTGTCAATTCTTTAAAATGTTTGTTATAGGGCTGATTTTTCCATCGCCAGATAACTTTTATTCGAGGAATAAAATTGACGTTTGACAGTTTTAGTATGAAATAACTGTCAAAATTTCAAAATTATTCCCGATTAAAATGATCAGATTATTGAAAAATCAGCCTTTAATAGTTTTGTTTTAGGAGATAAGTAGGTAGCTGTAATAAAATTATTACTTTAAACCCTACATACGTTCAACCACAAATATTTCCAACACCTAAAAATTGATAACCACATTACTTCAAAGTTGTAAGTCGTTTGACATAACTTTGGCTGTGCTTCATTCTATCAATAAAATCAAGCCTTAATGTAGGCAAGCGCACATAACATTGTTTCAAAACTCAGTCATAACTACTTCAGATAGAATAAAAATCAGGCAAAGTTTACGATGCACTCAGCATTTTATTATGTTGTGATGAATTTTAATTACTGACCTTAAAACCTGGCAGTACCACTGACAATGTTTTATGAACATCATTTGATCCATGGTTCAAATAGTTCAATGCTTCGACGGAGCATTAAATACTCTGTGTACCACGAACCGAATAGCCGCAGCTTTTTCGCATAAAACCTTATTTCACCATACATGGCCTGTTTTGGTCTAATTGGATGAAATTTTACTGAAGGAGAACAGTAATGTATAGCCGCATACTAAAATTGATCGATTTCCACAACAATGTAGTTAAGTGTTTCAATGTATTCTGGAATTTTAAGTAATTAAAGCTCGTAGTGGCAGTTTTTGTTGATAATTATTAAGGTGCAATGTTTACGGCTCGCGAGATTCCATACAATGGCATTAATGAACTGCGTCAGTAATCTCTTGTGGAATAATTTATTTTCTTCTCTTGCGTTGGTGCTATTATTCATAAACGTTCGATGAGTTCACTTAAGTTCATCTTGTCACAAGGAAAAAGTATAGATACTGGTTAATCTGTCGATATTATTATGTACGAACATGTTTAGATTCAAGAACAATCTAGGAAAGCATAAGTTAAAAAAATGAGCCTCTCACAGTCTCCCAGTTGAAGAATGAATGCATGTTTCGTCTAGCCAACTTGTGCTAAATACTTAGCTTAATAATCATCTTGCTAGTTTTAGGATGTTCGAAGTAGGATGCTGATACCGTGTCACCGACATTCTTTAGGTTTTCTCAATCAATCTTTGCTAATTAATCACTGTTTTGACTCAACACTGATGATATGAACCGCAAACTATATGACACATCGCACATGGGTAGGTGGGACCTAATATTTATGAGGCATTTGATTTTCGTATCATGGTGTAATTCGGTAACAGTTTGTTTTAAGATTGCGACGTTGTTTATTTTTACATGCTTGTTTTCAATTTTATTTCCGATTTTTTTTTTTCGAGAATTTTCGTTTCTGATTAATCCCCTTGACCATCATAAATGCTTTATCTCTGTCGAAAAAACATAAACTTCTTTAAAAAGTTTTTGCGATCTAACTAGGTAGGTAGGTACTAGTAAAAACCGTTTTACGAAAATCCACCCGGACTTTGATCTAGGTATATTTGTTCATTATAAGTTGCTAAGTCATTGTGCATAGTCAGACTGCCTGTCTCATACAGTCAGGATGTACATACTATTTATCACGTAGTTCTGCTTACAGCAATACATGTTACCTGTAAAATATGTGACGCGTGCCATTTGGCGTCATCAACAGTCATGACGAGAATTTCCTTGAATATACTTTATCATTCAAGGAATTGTTGGTAAAACGAAGGAAGTTTCCTAAGTGTTGGGTATTTTGAACTGTGCGTTGTTATGATTTAGTTCTTAACTGGGCCCCTCACAGAAAACCTATCGATACTAGTTCTGAACAACCTCTACTGCTGGACTCCGCCCAAAATAAAATTGTTTCTGCAACATTTGATTATTTTGCTATCCAGTCAACTACGGCTTCCTTTATTTATTAGTTCGAGTCAAATTTTGTAAAGTACAGTGCCTACCAATACCTTTTCTATACATCCGTTTACCTACGGAGCAAGTATCAGAGAGGTAATTCTCGTAATTTTAAGAACGATCTCAGTGATACTTGCTCCATAGGTAACAGGCAAGGGCAAAGGCAAATGACCTATTTAGATATGCAGACATTTCTGATATTTCAGAAGCCATAACCCATAATTATACCAAGGGAAACGATCACCCATCAATCAATAACATAATTGCAAAACACAAAACGATTAACAGTAAACTCGGTAATTAAAATCGATTCCAGTAACAAATGTCAACAGTTCAAGGGACAACGATGTGAATCATCGGACACGTTTTAAGATAAATCCGAGGCCTATAGCCCATGTGGTGCATGACTCATCGCTAGATCCGCTTGGACGCATTAAATATCTACCTAAGTAGGTATGGATATGATGGCATCAGTACATTTTGTGGTTTTGAGTGAAGAAATAATGTTGTTAAAATCTTTGTTTGATTATCTAGTGAAGACAGTCTGTTTATTTATACCACTGAACTTTTAAAACTGTCCAGTTTCTGAAGAAGTGCTAGAAATCTCACAGGAGACCCAAAATTATGTTGTGTTAAGCCTTAGTTGAAGTGATATTTAAGCGTTGTACAGACGCCAGCAGGTCAAGCTACCCGAAACTGTCAAATTTTCCCAATCAACCTTGAACCTTAATGCTTTAGCGATAAAGTTGAAAATCTATTAAAGAAATTTGACAGATTGTAGTAGCTTGATGTGCTGGCGTCTGTACAATCATGACATGAAGTAGGGCTGTAGGAGAAGAACTCTATGTCTAATCAAGGCATAGTTGACTTCAGTGGTTGTACTGCTAAGACCCAGAAACGACTAAAAACACAAGGCATAATCAGCCTATAATGTTCCCACTGCTGGGACACAGGCCTCCTCTCTGTGAGAGGGAGTGGGCCGTAATCCACCACGCGGTTCCGGTGCGAGTTGGCGGATGTCACATATCGAATTTTTCGTTCTATCACATGCCGGTTTCCTCACGATGTTTTCCTTCACCGTTTTGAGAGCAGTGGTGATTAAATAATTTTTAAACAAAGTAAAGTGCCTGCTTGGGTTCGAACCCACGATCTACAATTCGTAAGTCACGGCCGTTACCACTGGGACTGCTCTCAAAAACAAAAAGGATATACCTAGTGTACCAATACATTACATTAATTGGAATTGAATAATCTAATAAATGCCATCACATAAAGAACCTTATAGGCAGTGACTGTAATTACGAACAGCTGGACAAAAGTGCCTCTATAATCGTACAGGCTTTCCCGGTAGACCCCTTGACCCGTTGGAAATGTCACGCACACTTCACCACATAATAAAATAAGATTAATATTAATAATGAAACAACAGTAAAATTATATTCACGTCATAACCCCTTGGTGATGAATGGGTGGTACTTAATGCAATGTCAGGCATGCTGAATCTGAATGATATTCCTAATATATTCAAATTGCACTTTAGACGATCGTTGTGCTAAATTAGAATCCCCAATCATGAATAACCTTCGATTTGCTACGGTATTGGAGATTCGGTATTGAACTCGATCTAGTAGTAGGACTCCTATGTTTTTTTAATTGCAAATTAATGGTTGATTGTGGTCTTGCGTAATGTTATTAGCAAATTGGATTACCGAAACTTTGGAAACGTTAGTTATGTAATCCAAGGTGCTATACCTTAAATGGGCCTATTAAAGTTAGAAATAAAAGCTTACTAAAAACTGGAAGGAAGACGCGCGGGCTCGCGAAAGATGAAGGGAAGGAATGGGACAGCGTGGGTTAATTAGTAAAAAAAAAAATATGTTGCAATAGGTTGGCAATCAGCAAATAAAGACATTTTTCCAGTTTTTCTAACTACGTCTTGTCTACCAAGTCTTCGTCTCAAAATAAGAAACATAGTTTTTAATCCAATTTATTTGCCCGAAGCTTCTGAAAGGTATCACCGCATACCATCGCACCATAGGCCTTCTGCTGACCTCAAAGCGAATAGCGTAATGCTCCATAAATCGTTTGGAACAAAGAAAACCTCTTTGCAGTCCGTATGTAGCCAAGTACCTATTTACCCTCCGTGACCGGGACTTTTAACTCCTGACCGACAATGGTTTTTATGACCACCATATCTCACTGGCCGTGACCATCCGATGGTTATCAAACGTTAACCGTGTGTGTGCCCATTTAGGAACTAAAATATGTGTACCAAATGTAAAGATCTGTATGATTGGTGATTTTTTTCGCGGGCGCCTTAGACTCCGTCTTTGTCGTGACTTCGAGATGTGATACGGCTTGTATCGACAATCAAGGAGTCGGCAGAAGGTTATGTAATGGCGGAATGTTTTATGCAACCTTTTTTCGCATGATATGGTGGAGTAGACAAGGTTTTTTGCGCGTAATGTTGGTATTACCTACGTCTTTTTTTTTGTAGGCAAGCGGGTTCTATTTTAGAATTTGAGATGATGTTGATGGGTTGCATAACCTACGGCTTAGTCATTAAAATACTTTTCTACGTTTTTAAATAACGCATTCCCTAGCTATTCGCAATGGGTGCCATAAAATGGGTAGCATTGCATGCCATTGTTTGAACTTAGTCACAATGAAGCCAAAGCTGTGTAGTTTTCCGACTTATTTTAGATTTCTATTATGCATTGAATAGGAACCAATAGATATTTTATGACAGGCACTAAACATATTTACCAGTCCCTCATTTTTGAGTCGAAACCATTCCAACAGACCATCCACAAATAGAAAATTATAAGGTCTAAATATTCTACGAATTTTACAGACAATCCTGTTCGTGTAACATATTGCTAGCCCAAGAATAGGTTCCCACAATTAGGTACATGTTAGACAATACTACATAACAATACAAGTAAAAATAAAGCCATTCAACACTGCTAATCAGCAGACACTTATGACCAGTCATACTAAGAAATTTAACTATGAATACTCATTAAAGTTGAGTTTTAAACTCGGTCGCGTAGGTATACGGGGGTTAAGATAATTTGAATGGAGTTACGTGGCTATAAAGCAAGTCATAAGTGCCGCTTCACGCCCGTACCAAGAATCAACTTTTATAGCTTCTTTAGCACGCGAAATTTGAATATTGTGTGAAAATCAGCGAGTATTTTGAATGAGTTTTCATGTTTAGTGCGTGTAACTAGCCAGGGATGTGAGTAGGAATGATAATTTTCAGTTGTATCTTGCGTTTATGATGTTTTGTCTTAAAACGAACAGGATTTAATTCAGTGCATTCAATATTTCAGTCAGGAATATCTGATAAAATAAAAGCAAAAGTCAAATCATTTATTTCAAATAGGCACATAAAAGGTACTTTTGAACGTCACAAAAAATAGAATTGATTCTAGGCGCCTCTTCCAAAAGGTAGTTTCGGTATGGAGAAGAATGGGCAAGAAACTCCACCGTTACTATAAACAGCCTATTTGTTAATTTATAGAAGTCTTCTAAATTGCATTTAAGCGTATTCTTCACACTACTCTTGCTATAACTAATGAATAAACACCATATCTAAAACCAAACGCAATCATCCACGCACTTGCAATTACACCGATTTTTACCGCACCTAATTACACAAAACTACGGCACCTAGAAAGTACACTAACGCCTCAGGGCGCGGTAATGACAGAAGCCGAAAATCATCACCAATTTACCGGTAAACAGTATACCGGTAAACAGTACGGTGCCCAAATAGCCGGGGTCGTGTGTCGTGAGTGAAATACACGGTAGCGCCGCGAGCCACCGGGCGCTTTCCCACCGTTTTATAATGCCATATGTATGTAATCGTTACTGACATTATTACAAATCACGTAAAAAAATGTGATACGGTAAAATTGCTAAAAAAAAAATTTGCTCTCTGTAAAAATCTAATGAAAATTATGTTAGATCGTGCCACTGCATGCTAATCACACGTTTGTAGCCGAACAACACAAGTAAAATGAATAAAAAATAAGAAAAAGTACTATGGAGTGAAAATAGAAAATCTATGACCATAATTACTCAAAAAAACAAGTAATAACAACGAAACTTGCAACGAGAGAAACGAAGCTTTCAAATGAGAAATAAGTTTATGATCGTCGCGAAAATAAAATTTATAGCACACAATCATAAACGTAGTTTGTTCACCACAAGCTAATAAATCTGCAGTGGAGTTTTCCCAGTATGAGCCGTCAGGTTACCGTCGTGCTACCTGTTCATTGACGGCGCAGGCGCACGTGGTGGGGGCTGCGCGCGCCTTCCGCGTAACGCTATCAGTAGTTTCCGCACCCTCGCGCCGCCGCAGTTGCTAAACACGCCCGCTCTTGGTCGCACGTACTATCACATTGACACATCTAGTCACTTTAAATCCGCGCTCAAATAATGACACTCTCCTTTCAGTCTTAATTGTATACACATAAGTTCGAAATTTTATTTAACACAGTTTTAGTGAAAGTGTTAAGTTAAGCTTGTAAAGCTTTATATCTTCTTCGTGGGCAATCGATTTTAAAGGTGCGTATTTTAATAATTCATAAAGTGTTATTATGACCAATATAATAAATTATTCTTGGAGTGTACCTATAAAGGTTACTTTGTTAGGAAATATTGTTATAATATCTTCATCATAAAGATCTTTAGCTTGAAATTACTTTGTATATTTAAATATTTGATGTGGACTGAAGGCGTGAAATACTATTAGGGTATCGAATTACTTATTAAATATTTACATACCAATTACCCTCTTCTAATAGTGCCTCCATTATTTATTAATGACACGGTGAACGCCACTTGTTATCCTTTAAATATGCTTTAATAAGGTGTTAATGAACATATGAAAAAATAGGTGTTGACTGTATCATTATTATCATCAATTGTGACGGTTAATGACGGGACTTAGACATTAGGTATTCCATCCTCCTCACACACCACAAACCGAGAGAGACAGAACATAAATTCGACAACATTTCCAAATACTCTACACACAACGTTATCACTGCACACTTACTAACAATACAGCCACCGAAACATGAACTCTATACTTAGCACATACAGTCACATATCGAACGCACACGACATTTGATAACTTATCATTGTACAGGCGCTCAAGCCCCGCCCGTCGTAAGCATCACATCTTAGTCCAGACAAAATGTTCGCCGTGATGCAAATTGACGAGGACCACACACGGGATTTCAGACGCAAACTGCGCCCAAAATGCGAGTTCGTCTGCAAGTACTGCCAGCGTCGGTTCACCAAGTCTTACAACCTGATGATACACGAACGGACCCATAAGAGCCCGGAGCTCTCCTTCAGCTGCGAGGTTTGCGGGAAGAGTTTCAAGCGACAGGACAATCTGCGCCAGCACAGGTGAGTAACAAACTTCTTTTACTTTTCTCTTTTCTCCATCATCGTTCTGAATTTAACATAGAGGACTGTTAACATCAAAAGTAGGAGATGATTATTGCATTTTTAAAAGTGTTTCGTGGTGAAAACTTGTCATTATATTTTTGTCAACAATAATAAATTTCATAGCACAAGAATTGTCATCTACTTTTGGTGTTGAATGGTTGTCAATAATTATGTCTACTGTTAAACGTTCTGTTCTGATTAAGAAGCTTATTTCATTATAGGCTCTTGGGTGTTCTAAAGGATTTATTTTCATTCCATAATAACAAAAAACCCGTTTTCTAAAATTTTACATACTGATTTCAAGCCACCAGAAGCTACATCTCATTCATTTTCTTTGTTTAATAGTTGACTATTAAATTACATAATTATTGACCGACTCTACTACCTTTTTAACCTAGTTTTACGGTATGAGTAAATAATTAATAACATTAGATTAATGTTTGAGCGGATTCAGATTCCAAGAGCAATTAATTACTTCAAATGTTGTCTCTTCATTACTTAAGAAATTAATTATAAGAGATAATTCAGTGTTCTCATTTGACTGTGTGCCTGGAATATGTTGTAATCATTAAGCTGTTTTTAAATTATCTAAATAAATTACTTAATTAGCTGCATTATTCAAATATTTATGCACTATACTGCATATATTCATCGAATATAGTTTTGAGAGTATGAATAATTTTGTTTTCTCCTCCAAGAATATCATCCATCAAGAGCTATATTGTAGCATTATTTCAGGATTCTTCAGTTAACGTTTCAAAGTAATTAGAAACAGGTGCCAGCACTGTAATAGGTACTGTAGTTTCAAGCACACTTCTGCAGTTGTTTCTTTATTTATGTCCTATTGTAACGTCAGCAGTTTTTCATCTTCATAGATCTATTATTTATTTGATGTTTGAAGTGTCTTTAGACCAAAAGTACTGTTAAAATGTATGCGAAGTTAGCTAACTGACCTCTTTTAATAAGTTTACATTTAAATTAACTTTAATCCTCTTTCAAATATGAACACACTGAGAAGACACGAAGATGTTTACAATCAGAGAAGGATAATATTCATTTTCTCAAAAACGATGTTGAAAAATTTACCTACAAAATCTTTTCAAGCAGACGATCTCATATCTGTACCAACTGCAACAGCAGAAGAATTCTTTCCCGTTGTAATCCTCTTATCTAATCCATAAAAGGATTAAGTATGAACTTAGTACTAGCTAACCTACATACTCCGCGGTTAGCTGTCCAATCACCAGTCAGGTGTGACAAGGTTGTGGTTACAACAGTCACCATGTATTAGGGTCCTAAGCTTCAGGGAGGCAGTAGAGTATCCAATGTAATATACTACTGTTACACCATTACCGCAGATTGAGGTGTTCATGCACAAAATTGAGGAGGACTTTATTGTGAAATGAGGCTGCAAATTTTGTGATTCAATCAGTATCTTTTGCCTTTGATGTCATTAATCCTAGTCATCATCATGATCTGCCTAACCTGTTCCCAACTTTGTTGGGGTCGGCTTCCAGTCTAACCGGATGCAGCTGAATACCAGCATTTTACATGGAGCGACTGCCTATCTGACCTCCACAACCCAGTTACTGGGTAATACGATACCCCTTGGCAAGACTGGTTGTCAGACTTTCGGGCTTCTGACGACCCGTAACGACTGTCATAGATCCTTGAATGACAGCCGGGACCAACGGCTTAACTTGCCGTGCATGTCATTAATCCTAGTATTAGTGCATTAATTGTGAGTTTATGATTCATAAGCATGATCAGCCTATAACGTTTTCACAGCTGGGACAGAGGCATACTCTCTGTGAGGGGTTTGTGGGCCATAACCCAACACGCGGGCCCAGTGCCGGTTAGTGGATGTCATGTGTCTTCATGTTTTTGGTGCTAGGACATGCCATTTTGTTATGGTTGAAATCAATTGAGTCTTACTGGATTATTAGGTACAATTATGTTGATCAAAGAGAACTTACTGTCTATTTCTGTTGAGATTTGTTTTTGTTATACTTTGACCTCCTAGGGTCACAAACAACTTTGTCTTTTTGGTAAAATGTCGCATCTACTTGTATGTTAATTAGGTTTACAAAATTTGTATTATATAACAGTGACCCCTGTGCTACTACACGCAACGTCGTAAACTCCGCCACAGTTAGTGATGTTTAAAATATGTTGTAATCGCCACCGGCTTATAACTCATTATCTAAGAGCCTTTACCGGTTTTTTATTATATCGCGTTGGCGATATAGCAACTAGCAGCATTATGCCTTCTTTTTCCTTTTACCCCTCAAAGATTGATAGTCCAAAACGAAAAGATCGCCTGAAAAGCCTATAAACTAGTAAAGATAAAATTTAATTAGAGCATCATCAAGGCTTCAGTCAAGGGACGGTCATAAACCTTAGTGACATTGACTCATTGCGTTCTTAAACTGAGGCAATTAAACATATTTACTTTGCGTTTATCAGCGCTGGAAGATTTTACTATTGTTGCGTATAGACGTGGTATAGACGTTTAGTATGACAGATTGGTGTTTATTTTCAGTGCTAGTAGTTAAGAAATAAATTGGTCGAATTTCGTCGTGGGTTTCTCTTTCGTCTTTCCTTCTGAAAGAGTTAACAACTTCTCTATAACTTCTGTCCTTTTCCCCAAATGTCGAGAACTTTAGTGTGCATACACACGAGGGACACACGTCAACGGTAGAGACAACTGCAGCCGTCGACATCCGTCGATGCTCACCGTCGACGCGTCGACAAGGGTCGCTCATATATTTGAGTACGGTGCTAAATACACGACCGGCATGTTGTCGACGGCTGGAGTTGCCTCTGCCGTAGACGCGTGTTGCTCCTGTGTATGTGCACTTAGTACTCCAAAGCGGGTACTCGATATAATTAGGAATGTGTTTGTTATACAAAGCAGTATTCAACAGAGGATACAAGTATAACCAAATGCTAGTGTAAAGTAGCACAAGGTATCAAAGTTATTAACCCTAATGTGGCACTATCCATATCTCTGTTTTATTCCACGCTAGAGTGTCTTGTAAACATATGTTGTTCCTCACGATTCCTTCATCGCAACTGATGATAGGTGCATGTAAGAAATTGTACACAGATGTTTTTGAAATATACACAGTTTAGGAATACACACGAGGGATATACCTACGGGGTCGTAATATTACGTCACGATCGTAATGTTTCTATCCAATGTTTTATGAGACCGATTCTTTAAAATTTATCAATTATCAACTCTACAATCAAAAGATCATCTTCTGGCTATTGCATACCTTCGCTGGAAGTTTATTACATTTCTAAAGTTTATTTTCTTTTTAGCCTATGTTGTCCCACTGAAGGGCAAAGGCCTTATTTTCTCCTTTCCAATCCTGTCTGTCTGTTACTAGTGTGGATTTACTCTGTCTGTAGGCGTCAAGCTCATCCCATCATCTTCTACTGGGTCTGCCTCGATATCACCGGACGTTTTTTGGGACCCACATAGAATGGTAGATTTGGCCTATTCTAAAATTGCCACACTTGAAAATCAATATCATCTGCTTCATTTTTAATTCCCAATGTGACACTTTGCCCTTTCAAGAAGTTCAGAAAATCTTCTTGTCTTCTCATTGTTAGAAAAAGTTAGAGCCTTGAGAGCATTGGTGGCCCAGCGAGAGCAATGGTGCCCCAGTCCAACCCGCACTAGGCCCGCGTGGTAGATTACAGGAGGAGGGCAGCAGTGAGAACGTTATAGGCTGGTTATGCTAATATCCTCTATTGAACAGTCTAACTTGATTCATGAATAATAACATATCTATCTAATAGCCAACTAAAAACAAAATCCTCTTAACTCATCATCTGTCAATACAGTTTCAATGCGGGTTCAGTAAACTTCTTATACATTCGCATGTCATTTGGAGCGACATTCCGTGGTTGTCATTCGTAATTATCATACAATGTGACGGTAGCTTTAAGTTGATAGGGTCGCGACCTGATGCTAATATCTTGAGACAATGTGTTGTGAACAAAGGAATCTTGTCCTCGGCCTCAGCCTTGTTTTCTTGCGGAAAATTTAGCCAGGGTTTTTTGGAGTGGGAAATTCCCGCTCTCTCGGTAATTAGTAGAAAAACGAGTATTCATCATCATTATCCTGCCCATATCACAATTTATTTGGGGTCGGTGCAACATGTCTTTTTCTTCCATACTTCTCTATTGGTCGTCATCTCGGTAGTCACCCCCTGTCTGACTAAAAAATTCGAGTATTATTTTGCGAATTTATTATTTTTCAAAGTCTCTTTGGCATAGTTATTGAAAACACCAAGAACTAGCCTTGCCTCTAATGTTAAATGAACTGACACAGTAAAAAAAATGAAATGTCTCAATTTTCTTCTGGAATTTATTCTGTTTTACAACGATAACATAGTAAAGAAGATACAGACCCTAAAAACAGCAGTTTCACGTCTTCCACATAAAGTCCCCCATATTTGAGCATATGCGATGTTCGGTCTTCCGTCAATAACAAACGGCTGTAAAACTATAATGCCGCGGTATTACGCCGTTACTACACTGCACTGACCTTTCCCGACTCAGGATCTAGGTGGGAAGATCGTGAACGGTATCTTGGAGGTACTTTTTGAAAAGTCGTATGGGAAATACTTTTGATTAAAAGCTTAAGTTTGATTTATTTTTTAAAGTCATTCCCATCAATGTAATCAAGCAGAGTAGAGAACAGTTTAAAAGCAAAAGTCATAAATACGTGGTTCTAAACTGTATAACAAAGTCACCCATGATATGGAAATCTTACATTCTCTCATTCAAACAGACATCCAACTCCTCCCTATTGTCAACAAAATCCGCGACTTTCATTCTAGGATTGCGGCATAAAAACACGAATTGTCGTGTGTAATAAAATTCTAGAACACACTGTCTCAGTGCACGCGTACCCCCGTGTGAAACGACACAAGCCAGCACAGGGCTACCGCGAGATCGCCGATAGATCGCTCATGCTGCGTGAATCGTGAGCTCGTGACGGGACCGTGTGTTAACGGTGCTTAATGGGCCCTAATGCTTCCGAAACTGTGCGAACGCTGACGGTAGCCCTCAACAGGGAAACACACGTGACCCGAGCGGTATAATTTGCAGTTTATGCCTCGCCGTACAAGGCACAACAATGTGTACCACGCTTAACAGTAAGATGATTACGGCAATTTGTCGGTAGGGAAGTGAAGTGTCGATGGCATATTTGGATTATTGGCAAGTGATCGATGTATTGTGAAGGCACGACTTGGATGTAGACCTAGATAAAAAAAAACAAAAGCAGTCTCCTGAATTGAATTTAAGTTACATTTCCACATATCTAGAAAAGAACAACAGTATGATAGTCCTTTCAATAAGGCTCGTCTGACTAGTTTACCAAAAGCCCTAAACTGAAACATACGACTTGCACTTCATCAAAAATCTTAAACTCCTAAAATCCTAAAACCTTCTCCAAACCACCACTTTCTTATTCTGGCATCTTACCATCATAGACTTCCTTCACATATCGCTGTATGTAAGGATAATGAGGCATCGTGTGAAACTCCGGAAACTCGGAAGACGGCGTGAGTGCCGCGGGCATAGAGTACCGCTACTGATTGTTTTGCTAAATGTTACCCGTTCGTATGGTTCATAAAATTTATAAAGATCATGCCTTTGAATTGACGAGTTGTGTTGTATGAATTGATCGTGTTTATTACCATAGAGGCGTGGGTACCAAAGCCCTTATTGTCATCAGTTTCACACGTCCATGAATGGGCTTCTAAAAGTGCGGATGCATTTTCTCATTTTTTTTTTATGTTGGAATAAAATATTAATGGCACGTTCTCTGATTGAAAGAAATTTATTCAGCTTCGGTTGTTTTTTTTTCAATTTTATTCCTGTTGTGGCTACCATATGCTCTTTGGAATAAATGTTGATAGATTGATTGCCTTTTTTATTGAAAGAATTTGATGCTACTAAAGCAGTCTCAGATCTCAGATCGCTCTTTACAAATAAGTGGCTAGATTCAAAATGGTCTTGCGAAAATTAAACGCATGAATTGCAGCTATAATTTAACCTAAATACAAACAACAAACCTTGTATAAATCGAGTATTGCCATTAATTATTCCCGTGCTTTCCCAATTAAACACGCTACAATCGATACATCGTTCATTAATCTAGCTAAAACAATACATCTTGCTTAATTACGATTCTAAGCAGAATGGAGAGTGCGATGTCCCATATAGTTAGTGCATTAGGTCATCGGTGCACGCCCAGTCTCTGCCGTAGTACTTATCTGTTGCATCGCTCGATAGGTCGATCCATTCGATTCACGACTCGAGAGAATCGAGTTGACATATCGATTATTTTCTATATACATTGCCATTTAAGAGGGATCTTCTTTCTTCTTCGATTTGGTTATTTACAAAAAAATCCATTGTTTTAACAAAGGATTTTTGTCAAAATTATGTTTTGGGGCTTAGGTTTATAGACAGAGACAGTCGTCAATTTCATCATTCTATTTAAATAAAGGTTTGGCTAATTGCTTTTGTCATTAAAAACAATAAGGTACCTTCTTTCACATCAATGTTTGTTTTGTCATTATGATCAAAACAATACAAAACGAAGCAACTCGGCCGTGGAGGTCAGAAAGGCAGTCGCTTCATGCAAAATACTGGTATTCAGCTGCATCCGGTTAGACTGGAAGCCAACTTCAACATATTTGGGAAAAGGTTCGGCAGATGATGATAATGACTAATATGACTATACAAAACGAAGCAACTGTAAATGTTAAAAACTCAATTCCGACCTTAACTTAAACTAAACAATACAATACTCGTAAAACAAAAGAAATCCTTAAAGAAAATTCTTTCACATCTTCAACCGTTAAAAGGTCCGTATTTAGATACAGTTGACACAAACGCCATTAGTTCTATGTAGTTCTATTTCTATTGGTTCCAGTTCTGTTGGCCCTAGTTCAGTTCATAGTACACAATAGTTCGCGCGTCCGTCGCGCCACAGAGGTGGCATTGCGGTTAATTAGGCACCCTATGAGAAATCTGCCTGTATACAGGCGGTTTCAGCGGCCATTTTAATTGTGGTCCATTAGAAACATACTTGCCAACCCGTACTGGGCCCGCGTGGCCCACTCCCTCTCACAGAGAGGAGGCCTGTGTCCCAGCAGTGGGAACACTATAGGCTGATTATGATTAGGACAGAACCATACTTTACAAATATATTTTTTACAGATTCTAATTTAAGCTATTTTAAGAAGAATCATTATTGCCTACTACGAAATGGGCTATCTTAAAATCGAACTAGTATCTTAAATTAGTAACTAAAAAAACAATGTTTTCATAAAATAATTGTACTTTTGCACCTTCGTTGGTTGACCCAAAACCTTTTTCAAGCACATAATGCTGTTTTTTATTCAATTAAAGACATGATTTATTACAGAAGGTAACCCTAATAATTTTGCTAAATAAGTAGGTATGTGATAAAACCGAATCGCAAAATTATTTAATCCAACTCCCCACAATATCTACAGTTAGACTCCTTACACAAGACAATGTCTCATCTAATGGTTGAATTACGTAACACAACAGCCTGTATACGGGAACAAAGCCGCTTAGTTCCCACAGTCGCACATACAGGGTGTGCGCTCACGAACTAACCTAGTGTATCGTACGGAAGTGGATAATGCCGCGTCGGCCGTCACCCGCGCCCTTTACTGCACTGTATCGAGATCTAGACACTTGGGTTCGAAACACGTGGAGAACTATTAGCCCGGATTGCGATCAGGATGTACCTTTTGTTTTTAAACGCTTTTGTAGAACTAAACTGTTTTAAATCGCGTTTGTAAAGTTGCTCTAGATTTTGATTGAGTCGGAATGCCAAATTCGATATTTTTCGTAATCAATATTGTATTAGTTACGCAAAGGCCTCAATGAAAAACGTATTTAACGGTTTCGAAACTCCTATTCATGACCGTGACTCCATTTTTATAATAAACCTAAAAATAAATTTCGGATTCGTTCGTGTATTTTTGGCATTTTTTTTTGCCACGATTCAGGTGATCAAGGATCTTAAAGTTAATGACAAATAATTTGTTTCCGCGTCTGTTTCGGGTGTTTATTAAATCAAAAAACAATGTTGAGGTTGTTACGTACGAAAAGGAAAAAAAAAATCTTTTAACACCTGATACGAGTTCACGGACATTTTAATATCTCCATCACGATTTCGCATAATTAAACTGATGAATTGATGACACTTACACGCTTGGAAACTTTTTTAATCACCGTTGATTTTTTTGCGGACGCAAATGTTGCCTGGGCAAATATTGTGAAACTAAATTGGCGAAAACAATAAAATACATTAGGCGAACATCAGATTTCTTTTTGTTGCTTTGTTTTGGTCAAATCTATCTTGTAATTACCAATCTTTTTTTTTTTGTAAAAAAAGATAAAAAGATTCTTGTCCAGATTAGAATTTTGTATTTTTATAAAAAAAGGTACCATACCTAGACGATTCTTTGTTCATTTAAAATATTTAAAAATGTGCAAAGATTTACTGTTTTAGCTGCAAATTTTTTGCAGTAAGGGGTTTTACACAAATGAGTCCTCTAAAGTTTGACGTTAATCCTAAAAGTAAACCCCTTCTTTGTAACGGTCGGTACAGAAAAATCCTAAAAAGGGATTCTGAGCTCAAAGCAGGGATTTTGAGATCAATTTTTAATCTTATTTTCTGCCTTTCACAGTATTATGATGATTTCTAAGAAAAGCAATGCGATCTGTCTCCATTCAAAAGTTACATTGTTGATGTTTGGTTAACTGTTTTCTTACGGTAGTTTTAAGGAAATTATTTTTAATCTTTTCGAAGTTTCGTTAATAATGTTGTTTATAAGATTTTAGCTCTAAGTATTCAAAAACGTGCACCTTTAAATATTAATTTCTCCTCAAATTCAATGAACTAATATTTTTTTGGTTTTTAATGCACTATTTGCACAGTGGGCACATTCTTTTAACTTTTTGTGGCAGCATGCTCATTAATATTCTGTCTATTTTAATGTTATTTTTTGTATTAGGTTCACCTACCTAATTAACTAAGAATTTAACTTATATCTATGTTTTTTTTTTAATTATTATTTTGTTTTTGAGGAATATGTTTGATTTATGAATTGGGAGGTTGGTGTTTTGAACAACAGGGTGTTATTTTATTTTTATTTTTAACTGTAATAACATGTTTTTTTCTTAATTGTTGTAGATGTAGTCAATGCTTGTGGCGGTGAAGGTGATGGAAGCACGATCCTACTACAGCGGTCTCTCTTACACAAATAGAGTAAGAATTTATCTAATCAATACATTTTTACCTGTTTATCTTACCAATCATCATCACTGATCATTAAAACAACCAAGTACGATCATAAAGGAGGACCGCAATAATTGATGATGAATCGAAAAAATAAACTCTTGGTCGTGCGTTTATAAATGCCCTACAAGCATTTTATATTAACAGTTTGTGGCACTTGGTGGAAAAAAATTGGATTGGTTTCAGGATTTCCAAAAAAAATCGTTCCTTTTTTTTAACATAATACTTTTTGTTACAGAGAAATCCATTACAACCCTAACAAGGAGACCATGTACTTACGATGGTGATCAAATACGTCACGAAGAATAATGACGTCATCAACGCCTGTAACACCTGTGGGCTTCAACTTTACATAACAGTATTCGTGCTTCGTCAGTAACACCGCCAGAATGGGATATTGCAATGTTTTGGATATTTTTTTTTGTAAATTTTCGGCTCCATGTAAACCTTCGCGCTTTTTAATTTTATTATTTTGACTACAATTTTGTGATATTTGGACCAGTGGGGTTGCTCTTGTTTATGTTTTACTTTTTATCTTTTTTGTTTTATCTTTTGTAGTTTTAAATAAAACCTTGTGATAAAATGTTAATTGATTGGAAAAAAAGCTAATTGAGAATGATGTTTTTAGGTATTTTTTTTTATTTCAGAATTTGTAATGATAAAACTAATAAGAGTGACCCTACTGAAAAATTACTTTTTCAAAATTCAAAATTAAACAAACATAAACATTCTGGTGATTTTGTAAATAGTATTTATTAGGATAAGTGATGGTAGCATTTACAGCTTAACTGCTTAGAAGTATTTTAATGTAAAATAATATTTATATTATATTTAAAAAATATTGTTATTAAACTTTCTAATACGTAGGACGTATATTCATGTATTATTTTAAAGTTATTAGAAAATCTAACACTAGGTATTGGATAATAACTTTCAAATAATATTTCAGTTCTAAAATCACGACCTCTCAATATTTTTTTGCGAACGGTTGATTTATTTGACAAAACGGTTCATTCCGTATATGTTTTATTTATTTTTAATTAATTTTAGTTTAAGTATAACATTCCATTTATTGCTTAAAATAATGTATATTTTGAGGGTTGTTCCTAATACCTAGAAAAAATATGGGTAGTAAAGAAATTAATGTTGGATAAAAAATTATAAATTCATGGTTTAACTATTAAGATCCTAAAAAGTAGAAATCAATATGATCCCAGTGAAAATATTTTTATATCTGAAGTTTTTCTATAAGAATAATAATACATACAGTATTTTGTTTCAAAGAAATTGCCAACGAATTATTTTTTTTAACTATTCCAAATGAACCATGAATGAAATAATGGAAATGATGATTCGGTATATTTTTAATTATCATTATTAACGCTTTTTATATCCACGCACTTTGGAATCGTTCACTAAGACAGCGATTACGTTTAGTTATAGTTAATTTTACCTAAGTTTATTTAATTTTGATTTAGCGATCTCAATTTTTAATTCAATAAAAGTCTGTTTTGAAATATGATATTCCAATCGGAACAATTTCAATTATAATCGCAGCTAATTATGTAATCAAATATGTTATAATTATTGAGATAATTAAATCAACAAACATTTGAAACCTGGCTTCCATAAAACTTTACAATATTTCGACATTTGTGCGAAGTAAATGTAAGGTTTTAAAAATTATTTTTGTTTTCACAAGTTTTTTTAAAACGCTGTCTTTATACACGATATATAAGTATATTATATATTAATTGTCATACAAGACACACACTAAAATTGCTTAATTAATTATCATGCTTTAATAAAATTAAAAATGTATCTAGATTTGGTAAATAATATTCCATGTGCCAATAAATAGATGGGGTTAAAGCTCTGTCATTAGCCATATTTTTGATATAGATTTAGATGTAAAAAAATATAATATTTTTGAATATATTTTATATATGTATGTATTCCATTACATTGTGTAGATCAATGATAATAAATGATTGATTAATAAGACATTGTCGTTATTTTATTGAAGTTGATATACCTTTAAGGAGAATCATAATGGTGTTTTTCGCCTTTTGACTGTGTCAAGACTGTTTATATTTTTTATAGACGATCGCTCTATGTAAACAACGACGACGCAACAACAGGCTCATAGGTAAATTAGACAAATATCTACAAATTAAAACATTTTGACTCAGGTGTGTATGTAAAGATTGTGTCCAAACAAGTTCAGTGCATTAGGCACTGAACTTGTTTGGACACAATCTTTTCTGTCAAATGTCAGTTAACTATAGAGGTGATGTAACGAGAGAAACAAAACAAGTGAGGTGGAGGTGCTACGGAAAGTGTGGGAAACTAATAGATATTACAAATAATCAAAACAGATGCAGAAAAAAAAAAATCTAGACAGAATTTGCACGTGTCCGCTTATTTAGCTTATCAAACAGGATAAAGACAAGCCTGCTAATACTATAAAGTAAATAGACGATGTCGTAGGCAATACAGAAACCGGTTTCAATGAGAGTAACACAGAAGCTAGGGAACCCCATTTTAGTAGTCATGCGCTATCATTATAATGTTGTGAAATATATACTAACTTATAACACTAATGATCCGACGACTGATGATGTCAATCTTTACTAAGAAAACGAGTTCGGTATTAGAGCTTCAGACTTTTTTTTTTGTGAATGACGTTGTTGATTAGCTTTATCGTTAAGAGCGTATTAAATACTTGTATGGATAGTGGTTTCTAATTGTTGAATCGTCAAGTGCGACGCAATTGTAGAGATGGTTTCTGTGACTTTGATGTTAGAAATAATTGACGGAGCTATCATGAACTTCTCCTTTGGTTGGTGTCTTATACACAGATGTTAGAAAGAATTGACAGAACCTACTATGAACTTCTGCTTTGATCTGCCTACAGTCAGGTTTTCTGTACAGATGAAGCTGCTGCTCCACTAATATATAATATAATTACAAATAACACATGGGCCTGCTTACTATTCAGAGTACCGAAAATACAAAGCAGTTTGTACGGTTTCCTGAATTACGTTTTCTAGTCTTTTTGAAGAGCAACATTTCAGGGGTCGACTGCAGCAGTAGCCTGTTGGTGATTCTCCCGATGGCTTCAATTGAACAGTTCAGCATTGTCACTTTATCACTTACAAGAAGAATGGTCTGTATTTTGACGTCGCTAGAGAGATATATTGTTATATACATAGATGACTATACGAAGCTGAAAGCGAAAATGGCTCTTTACTTAAAATAATTCCAAAAAATACAAAAATTAATTTGAAAATTTTGAAGGTTTTTAAGACTTCTAGCCACTTTATCACTTCTAAGTACCTATATTGTCTTACATTCTCTTAACTCTTTGTCAATTTATCAGGCTCTCGAGCTTGGACTACTACTCGTATGCTATAAATACTTGTATTATCCCTATTTCGTTTTCTACACGGGAAGTACACATCACTTTTAAGAAATATGCTATTGTCTCAATTAACACCACAGCTTACTGACACGGTCTTCTTCGCAATTGATAAATAAGAGATTCATCAACAAAATCACATAAGTAGATACACAGAAAAGGACCTAAAGACTATAGTTTAAAAACAAAGTGGCTCATATAGCTAGTGCGTAAATTCCACACAAGTTACATCGGACTTGTCTGGACAGGTTCGCGCGCGTAACGCGGTGGCGGCCAGACGGCGGGGCACCGCTTACTCATAGCTGTCTCAATGTATACGTAATGATACGGACACGAGCTGATATGATATGGAAAATGTATCAAGAGTTGATTAATAAATACAGTGTAAAAAGGTAGATGATGAAATATTAGATACTGTAGAAGTAAATGGTGTTTCTGCAGTTAAAGATTCAAGCGGACGTGGTATTCTTTTAGGATGGGAATCATTAGATGAAGTATTTAATATATTTAATTTTATGGTTTTAATAAAAGAGTGTCAGAAGCCTTAAATAATATATACAAATAAATTGGAGTAGGTGATGAAGTTACTGAAGAAGGAAAGAATGAAGTGGCTGGCGTACGTATGTCTACCAAGCTCAAATAATGGACGTTTCAGAAGCAGAAAACCGTACACATGCAAAACAAGTTCTATAATAATAATGCTGGTCCAAAATGGTACAACAACTTGACATGAATAATCATGCAAGTTTAACGAAACATTACAAACAACAGAATCCTCAATTGAGCAATACGCAGCATCCGTCTAGCATAAAACATAACGTGAGTCAGCCTCTCGTTTCGCGACTCATATCGGTCATCTCTGATCGTATCTCGGGTCGCCCAACGGAAGCAAAGCAAGCGAGAAAGCTGAATTTTTATATTATAAGTCACTACAAGTTCCCACGGCACAGTTTTAAACGTTCTACTAATGAGTGTTGAGATGTTATAATGTTTTGTCTTAGATTTTCATCAAGGTGAATTAGGATTTGAAGTTTTACAAAGCAGTGTACTGTGTAGACATTGGCTTTATTTCATGTTTCACATCGATTATTGGTAGCTTCTTCTAATGTTTCACTGCTGAATTTGGGATTACTATTTGACTCTTCTCAGACTACTCCGTGGGTTAGTGATCGCAAGCGCTACTGCTGAAGATGAGGTCCGATTCCCGGGTCGGGAAAATATGTTATTGGGTTTTTCCATCTGGAACTTCTCGTAGCAGCCCGGTCTGCAGTCTGGATTCGTGCCTGGATTATGGCAATAGGCTGGCTCCATAATACATGGGACTTAAACATAACTGCTGAAATGTATATTATAGGTACTCCTCTGCCTAACATTTCGGGGAACGCAGGCGTGATATTATTTTATATATTTCTTTCATATCATTAATATAATCACTGAAATCAGGGGGTTGGCGTTGTGGTGCCAAATATATTTAAAAAATCGAATTTTACAGATTAGATTATTGTCATTTATTTATTTTATTATTTATGTACACACAGTAAAATACATAGGGATATGACACGGCTATAATATGAGTACAAAGGTAGGTACTGCTTATTTCTTAAGAAATTTCTTCCAGCAGACTTGCGAAAGGAGAAGTAAAAAAGAAATGTAGATAATAGTGTGTGAGAACAAGAAGAGAAAAATATGAATGTGTGAACTCTAAAACTAAAATATTAAATATACCTACACATATAATGCAAAAAAAAATACATAAGTATACTTAAATAAATACATAATACAAAAATATATAAACATATATATATATATATATATACAAATACTCACGGTATAGAGGAAAGGTAATGCCCTTATAAACGACGTTTAAATTACGACGTTTCATCATTATTTACTATCAGAAAAAGCATGAATTATATATGTATGCAAATATGTACTACTAGCTGCGCCCCGTGGTATCCTATATGTTAATCCTGGTTATAAACTATATGTGTGCCAAATTTCATCCAAATCTGTTCAGTAGTTTTGGCGTGAAAGAGTAACAAACATCCATCCATCCATCCATCCATCCATACATATAAACTTTCGAATTTATAATATTAGTAGGATTTTCATACATATGTGTATATAATTCATGCATTTTGTTGGCAACAACAAGAGTGAAATATCGTGGCAGTAGTACATCAACGCCTACCATTAATCATTTAACCAATCCAGTTACGATACAAATTACATGTAACACGGGAAAAGCCTTGTCAAAACCAGACTCAAGGTTGCTACTAAAAATCCTGTACCTTGCAATCTTGTGCGCTTTTTTCTCAAATCGGAACCAAGTCATAATAGATAATGAAGTATCAAATAAAAGTGTAATATTAAATACCTATACCTACTAAGATATAAGGTAAACATTGTCTTAGTACAACGGTAGTGAAGACGGTGGGGTTCAGCCATGGTCCTTGTTGTCACGAGTTCACACTTCACCTCGATGGAGTTACATGGAACTACCTGCTAAAACAAAACATAATAAAATATACTTTATTTAATTTCTCACACAATATTGAGAACAATGATAGTGTATTCTCTATCATTGTCATCAAGTGAAAGTGTCATGAACTTACATTCAAATAAAATGTATAGTTCGAGACAGTGGTGGTCCAGTGGTAACTTCCGCGACTTACGAGTTGTAGGTCGTAGGTTCGAACCCAGGCTTTACTTTCTGTAAATTATTTTCATGAGAACTGCCCTCAAAACTTTGGAGGAAAATATCGGGAGGAAACCAGCATGTCCAAAAATTCGAAGACATGTGACATCTACCATGGCCCGCGTGGTAGATTAAAGCCCACTCCCTCTCAACGAGCGGAGGCCTGTGTTCCATCAGTGGGGACATTATAATGTTTGAGACAGATAGAAATAAAAAAAAAACGGATGGTCTTTAGTGGTAAAGAAACAGCTGAAAATCAAATGACAAACAAAACTCATGTCTCTTAGTAGATAGATGCCTACTAGTTAAATTAGACAGAAGAATAAAATAACCTCCGCAAGTGAAGATGCTAATCCTTTGTATTCAGCAGGAATTCGCCGTCTAGCTAATATTGCTAGTGCGCACAGATTTGAGAGAAGAAGAAGTACTAAAGATTTCCTATGAGATCCTTAAGCATGCTGAATTCACTTTCAAGAATGGAACTTAGAACACAAAACACGCTAAGCTGGTTGGTCTGCCAGTGTCCATAATCATGTATTAATAATTCAGATGCTTCGGCTTATCTCACAAAAGTTGTAACATGTGCTTTGAGTAAAGTGCCTGTAGGCGGGGTAAAGTGCTTGAGATTGTGAATTGCAAAATTTGTCATTGAATACTTGCGTGATACGTTTTCAATCGGAATTCTTGTTTATATATTTCCATGACTAACATTGTGCAATAATTTCTAAGAAATAATTGTATCTGTTGAGATCCAGAGAATGATTATACTGGGTGGCACGGGACATCGGCAAACTGTAACCATGGTTATCAGAAAAAAAATCTACTGTGTAAAAATGTATGGAACAGCAATTTTTTTTTTATAACCATCCAATAATTTCAACGCAGGAGTCCGTGGTTATAGGTTGCGGGTTGCCTGCCTCCCTGTATGTATCTGTTTGGTACGAACAAATTAAATCATTTTCTGGGAATAATCTTGGATGCCTTGCAGTCTTTGTATTTATGAAGATAATTAATGACTTGTCCCCATAAATGTTTTATTTTATCTCTCCACCAGCAACAACAGTTTCCCAGCTTACTCTCTCGTATTACTTTTATTATCTACCTTCTTAAAGCAATTAAGTTAATTCCCAATCCACACTATTTCTATCGCCAACAGGACTTCCCAAGACGTTTGAATCGAACAAAAACAAACACACGAAGTGGCGGTATCGCGCTAATTTCGCTCACGGCACAATCACACAATACGCGGAAGGCAGCTTTGTACTGTTGCAGGGTTGTGGATGTACAAATAGTTGGTTTTATTTTGTTGGTACTTTGTAGTGATGTGATCACGATCATAGTTGTATAGTATCTGAAACAGAGGGAGCATCCAACCACAGTACGCAGTCAAGTTACTTCCCCCCTCTGTAGCCCCAAAGTATGAGGGTATGACATTTTCATTGACAGTTTGTGTTGATCTCTTGTGCTGTACACTTCTACCTGAAGTCAGCCTCCGATAAGCGAAAGAGCAACCGGCCTGCGATAGGGGGGACACAGATGTATGTGGTAGTGGTGTCGTCGTGTCGTCGGCGGCGACAAGTATTCATCGCTCAAGCTCGACGCAACTGCAGCAGCTGCTATACGGCGGAGTCATGTCTGGAGCGTGAACCGCTCAAGGTGTTTTTTCTGAAAATGAAAGAAGACTGTAAAAATTAGTAGTAAAGAATGACGGCTAAAGGTAAAAGTGGGATAAATATAGCTGTGGATGATGATGAAATTATATGAATATGAAATAACGCTGAAAATGACGTGTTTCACGAAAAACTACATATTTCTTCTTCTTTACAGACAGCACAAGCCTATAATGTTCCCACTGCTGGTACACAGGCCTCCTCTCTGCGAGAAAAAGTGGGCCGTAATCATCCACGTGGGCCCAGAGGTTGGTAGATGTAACATGTCTTTGAATTCTTGGTTCTAGGACATGCCAGGTTCCTCACGATGTTATACTTCACCGTTTTGAGAGCAGCGGTGATGAAATTATTTACACAAAGTAAAGCGTCTGCCTGGGTTCGACCTCGTAAGTCGGGGTCGTTACCACTGGGCCACACTCTGGACTACACAAGCTTTTTATTGTTTTCCTTTGTCTCTAATATTTTAAAGTTAATTGTCATGCATACCTGTTATTTGCATGGTTACTGAAATGCCAATTTTAGATGATATTTCATTTGAATTTGTAAGTGACTGTGCTGTTGGTGTGCAATAAGGAACTTAACTTAACTCGGTACTTCTGGACACGGCTCGCATTGTCAGAAGATTCCTCTCTCTGGAACCCTGACCGCCGGTATCTTGGACCCTGTTCCCGATACCGGTGGGCTACTATTTTTTATATTTTTAAATGTTTTTATATCTTTTATGTTCTAATATTTAAAAATATAATTTATATGTTTACATTTAAATAAAGGAAATAATAATAAATCATTTAATAAATAAATAAAACTAAGAAAGTAGGTACTATATGCATTGAAAAAGACACATTGAGACTTGCCGGGATTTGAACTCAAGACCACGACGTTGTGGTACCAAAAAATCTCTTCGACATTTAGTAAAGCTGTGACTAACTTGTCGCTATACGTCAGTTCGTATAGCCAGTGCTATATGTAGCTTGTGTGTGTGTTATGGTAGGAAAAATAGTTTAGCTAAGTCGCATTATATTACATCTTTCAGTGGATAGCTTCCTAATATGATAATACTATTGATTTAGACGGGTTATAAATATAACATTTATTTTATATGGCGTTCCTCATTAGGTTAAAATGTCACTAAAATATGTATGAAGACTCCCGTGATCATTCAGGTTATGGTCTCTAGTGATTGCTTCGGTTTTTATAGATTTGATCGTAATTTGGATTACATAATGATAGCTATAATATAGTTTGTAGTTTATGTCTGTGTGTTTATTTGTATTTTTTCGTAAAATTACAGTTATTTCTTTAGGTACTCATAATTTCCTACACTACAGCTCCTGCTAACGTTATGTGTTTTTGGAAGGGACTGTGGCAATCTATTTAATTAGAAAGAATATAGTATGTACCTATAGCTCGAATCGCTTGAACTTTATTTCATCTTACTATTAGGGTCTCTACGTTCTTCTGGTTTTTAAGTGACTAAAACTACTGTTCTTTTGTAACACTAGTAGTTCTCAGTTTCAGCTTTTTAATTCTGGCGCAAGTTTTGCGAATTTTCTTCAAAACAACCAAGTGATGCCACATTTTCTGCTATACTACATGATTGGCCACATTTTATAGTTGAATAACACAGTATAATATCATAATAAGTGGCGAGCATTGGCCAGGGCGTGGGCGAGTGTGGGCGAGCCAATACTAATGAGGCTAGTTCACACACATTGTCTTCTACCCGTTGGTACAATTACATGTTTATGTCCTAAGCTTTATAGGCACGCGTAACTTTCGCGAGGTTAGTGTTAATTGCATTGTAATTGGAGTCCTTATACAATGTATGCGCGCCCTAATCTATGTATAGATATACTAAGGGCCGGTTTTTCAATCGCCAGTTAACTTTTATCCGACAAATAAGTTTGTAATTTTGACAGTTTTTGTTTGGACAATATGTCACGTCCCATTTATTTTTCAAGTAAAACTTATCTAATAATTGAAAAATCGGCCCTGATAAGGATATAATAGGTGTTGGAATTATGAAAGTTGAAATGTGTTGCAATTTTGCACTCCATCCTTCTTCAGACATTATGTCGATGCTTTCCTAAGTCACCCATTTACAGTATGTCCTGAATTGTAGAGCTACAAGGTTTTTCAAAATCTTAAGATACGTCCATCGTAAGTACATAAGGATAAGATTTCCGATGCCTGTAAGAACAGTATCCGTATTTACTATTTACTTACTTTCATAATTCTTTCGTTATTAGCTATTATTTTTAGGTGTTTTCCGAAAAAAAGTTCAAAGATCACCAAAATTATATTCCAAGTTATACTATGATGCTTCTATTCTTTCGTGAAACCATCAACAAAAATGTACGTACACCTACGTGCGTATATATCTATCATTAATAATTTCTAAGAACCAATATTTATTATTGAAAATTTTATAGCGATTCGTTATACAATTAATAGAACACAATTCATTGGTTCCGACGATTTTGAGTTCGAATCTTCAATTCCGATTTATGTTGAATTTATTCGTTCCACGGGTAACCGCAAACTAATTAGTCTATGGGCTGATGTCAATGGAAAACTATGAATGACAATATGTTTTGTAGGATTATGAATGGTGGAACAGTCAATGAAGTGTTGTGGATATTTGTTTATGTAATACCTACTGGTGAGCAAAAAGTTTGTGGGTGATTTGAGAAAATTCGTTTTTATTTTTTCTATAGTTTTCTATATGCGACTAGTTCCTTCATTAGAATAATTATTTCTGTTTTGTTTCCTCCGTCTCCTTGAACATATTTTATTAATGTGAATTATTGCTTCTCTTTATGAAGGGATTGGTAACATGGCGAGTTAAAGTATAATAGATAATATAATTTAGGCCCAGTGTTTTGCTCAAACTTTTGGTCATGACAGTAACTATTTAAGTTTTTCATCATCTATCCCCAAAAGTATGTAATGGTAAATCAGTATTAATAACTTTTATTCCTCATTCAACAGAAGTTTTATAAAATTATGTAAATATTGATATTTCTCCTTCCTCTCCATCATTCATCCTAGCAGAAACTATAATTTACGATTTTTCTAGTAATTATATTCTGTGATGGTTCTAACCGCAAACTAATTACTTTGTATCAACGGTTCATCATGAATGACTGGAGAAGAATGACAAACAACAAGTTTTAAGAATGATTTGCGTGTGACATGGTAGTTTATGGAAACTGAATTGAATTAATTTGTTCATTTGCGGTTTTGGCAATTGCGTAATTTTCATTCATCTGTGGTTTTGGCAATTATTTCTATTGATTCATTGGTTTTATGGATTCTTACTTAACCAAAGATGGTTCCAAGAAAATTTAAATATCTGTTCAGAGTAAACAATTTAACCTTTACTACATCTAATCACGAGTCCTGGAGAAGAGAACACGTATTGGCAAGCATAGTGTGGGACCCTGCCCAGCTAGATGGACCGACGACTAAAGAAGGTTGCTGGGATAGACTGGATGCGGAAGGCGCAGAACAGGGTGTTGTGGCGCAGCCTTGAAGAGGCCTATGTCCAGCAGTGGACTGCGATATCTGAGTTGATTGAGGTGGTGGTAGGCTGAGTAATATTTTAACAAGCATAAGCAGAGCAAAGTTAGCAGAGACATCTCGGTTGTGCTTTCTCGTTCATGTTCGCATTTTCAGCTGAACTTGTGATTGACTGAAGATTTTTAGTAACACCAATGTTCAGCACGAATTCTATTCGTACTATCTATCATTTCTCATCATAACGGTTCATCTTCATTCCCATTAATTTCCTGCCCTGATCCCGATTTTTTTAAGGTTGGTGCAACATATCTTTACTTTCCATACTTCTTTCTCTATTAGTCGTCATCTCGGTAGTCACCCCCTTTCTAACCATATCATCATTCACACAGTCTTTGGCTATTTCTCTTTTTGTTTGTCTAAAATAAACTATTGTGAAAGAAGTTGTTACAAAGTCTGTATCATTTTACCTCCTGTAAAAGAGTCGATAGGTACATACAGTTTCAGATGCTGTAGAACAATCTGGGTGAACTGAAACCACGTTCTATTCAGATCTTCGACCACATGTCATCTAATAACTCATGTAGGTATAAGAAATAAGTTGGATCACATATCGATATAGAAGAAATTCTATGCCCAGTAAATCAGTTTGTGTAACATTGTGTGGGTTGACACATCTGCTGTCCGTGGAGCTACGAAGAGTTTTGATTAAACTGGGGTTCTTATTTACATTATGTATCTATGCATATTATAAATTAAAGTCGCTTTTCGTGGGTGTCCGTGTGACCGTGTTGTTCTTCTAAACTAGGCAACGGATTTTGATGTGGTTTTCACCACCAATTAGAGAATTTATTAAGGAAGTAATAAAGTAAAGAGAAAAAAAAATTGGTTTATTTAATTTCCTTTCTATGGCTTTTTCAATTGAATATATGCGCAATATGTCAAATTGTTCGTGTCTGATCTTATTATGTAGATTTTTTGACAATATATTCACATTAAACTTACGTAAAATAAAGAAATCTCGATGTTATGTCAAGTCGTAAAAACCGTGCGTTTTTATATTAATAGGACTGGGTGGTTCATCTGTTTTCGCGAGTGTTACGTATACGTAATGGTGATTAGAGACGATGATCATCTATCAAGTGAGGGTTACTAGATATCTATTACAGCAACGGCTACTACATATACTTCGATCTGTCACTAGAGTGCAGTTATCAGAAAGGCTATGCTCATTTTCAGTGTTATATATAGCAGCATAACAGTTCACTGCTGGATATATGCCTCTCCCATGTTGCGCCATTACACCCTGTCCTTCGCCTTCCGCATCCAGTCTGTCCCAGTCACCTTTTTGAGGTCGTCGGTCCATCTAGCTGGGGAACGTCTCACACTACGCTTGCCGATACGCGGTCCTCAGGACTCGTCTGTTCTTCTATAAACATGGCCAGCCCACTGCCACTTCAACTTGCTTACTCTACAAGCTATGTGTTACCTAAAGTTAAAGAGGGTAGGCAGCGGTTTGATCTTTACTTATCACTGTGGCATTTCATCACCGCCGTGACGTTTCGATCATCTGTCAGTGGGCATAGTTTCTAATCTATTGATGTCAAAGTTCAAGATTGATAACACGCTGATAATATCGTCCCTACTCATCAAATCAGAGGGTCTACTCTTTAAGTCCGTCCACGAAGATACGGGCCCGTTCGAAAGTAGTTGATCCGTAAAAGCAAATGACAAATTCATTTTGGGACGGGCAAAAACACATCGCGAGTAGAGACAGCTATCAAATCGTGTTGTCATTCATTGTTAGTTTGGGCTCCGAACTAATCTTATGTCCGTAGGTGATACGGAGTAGGAAAAGCCGAAGTAGGAAACTACGGATTTCCTGCTTAGGGAGTAGAACTTCGGGGGGTTAAAAGCATTGCGCGTCTAAATGTTGTCCACATAATATTAAAATCACTATTCCCACTAAAAACAAACACTCCGTAATCCTCACAAAAGTATTCCGAGCCATATTATAGCTCTGTGTGCGTGTGAGTGATGCGGCCGATCATTTGTCATGAGATCATAACATGTCGTCAGTGGTTGCGGGTTGCGGTCCAGTAAAACGCCGTGAAATTGACTTTCGGAGAAACTTTTTGACTCACAATGTTGACGCGACCTAATTTTTCTGTTGACCGATTTGAGCTTCAAGTTCTTACCTGATATAAGTATTTTTGGAAAATCTTCACCGCACACTAAACATATATTTTGTAACTTAAAACAATTTCTTACATCGATCAGAAATTACTCGACTCTTTACTCAGCATATTATATATATGTCATTTAGGTCCTCAACATAAGCGTTTCGTGGACTTGTGACAACTATGCTTAAAGGATCATTTCACCATAGTTTTGCGGCAAAATACAGGAATACCGCGAATCACGCCTATGTCAAACGAAAACCTCGTTAGAGAAAAACAAAATCTGGAGGTAAGTAACTGCTGATGACGTAAGAAGGACGAAAAGTTTGAACTTTTATACAAGACTTCTTTTCATCGACTTTATTATTACGCCAAAATGAAAAACCTTTAAAAATTAAATCGAAAGGACAAAAAAATCAGCTAAAGAACATATCCTTGAACATTTTAGCGACCAAAACGTCAATTCTTTAAGATGAAACAAGAAAAACAAGAGCAGCAAGTACCAGGACGGCATAAATAACGCGGACACAACTACATACGTTCGACGGACGGTGTTGTACATCGTGTCCGACACGGCTCGGCCGTTGAACGGTCTTTAGTGCCCCCCATTCACTACGGACGGGATCGTGGATGAAGGGTTGTGTAGAAAGTATACCTATCAGTTTTTATTGTTTAGATCGCTTTTTATCTAGCTGAAACACAGTGACTAAAAGTTCCAGTTTGTTTTATTTTTCAGGAGACGAAACTACTGTATTTGCGCACTAACAACATATATGGGTACTTCCCCATTATTTTCCATTGCTTAGTCCTGAAA
The DNA here is from genome assembly GCA_911387795.2 of Apamea monoglypha. Classification (NCBI taxonomy): domain Eukaryota; kingdom Metazoa; phylum Arthropoda; class Insecta; order Lepidoptera; family Noctuidae; genus Apamea; species Apamea monoglypha. The sequence continues at coordinate 11,198,829 of OU426932.1, forward strand.
CAAATAAAAAATGATTATTATTATTGCTTTAATTTTTTTATATTAGCTACTTTCTTTAACCTCATTAGGAAATCGAATCATAATTCAAATATCAACTTCCGAATTTTGTAAAGATGGAGGAGTTTAAAAAACTTTAGAAAACTTTTATAACTAGTTTTGTATTTGTGCTATTAGTATATTTACCATGGCAACCCTATGGCGATGTAAATGACTATCAATATAAGTGAAACTGAAGCGATATCTCCATTGAATAAATCGCTTGGTTGTACCACATGATGGGGTGCAAGCAACGATGGCAAATGCTTGCCTATCTTTAACCTATGGGCCTTGTTGGGCAAGCTAAGTTAGTGTCTCATAGTGAAGTACCAGAATATTTACGTATACATTTTATAGTTCTTTGGGCAATAAAACAATATACTTTCGCTCCCAAATCCTTTTAGGAAGTTTTTCCCGCGCCACCTCAAACCAGCCGTTACGGTACGCGTCCAGGTCATCTCTCCTCCTTTATGTTGGGTTTACAGAACAAAAAATAAAAACATGCTAACCCAGAACATGATCCATTTTTACACAAAAAGGACATTCGTATCTGAAAGCGTTAGTAGTCAAAATAAAAAATAAAAATAAAAAACACAATCCAACTACCAATCAGCACTTTTCGAACGTCAAAATTACAAAAGACAATCCCCCAAAACGCCCGCCCTTCACCACTTCCTAGTGCTTTCGCTGGGAAGCAGAAGTGGCGCAACAAATTCCCCAGCAGCATAGCTGTCTGTTCTTGAAAAAAAAACTTGATTGTATACAATACTAGGTATGTAAAGCAATTAACATTACATGTTTTTAAATATAGTATGATTGCGAGATATATCTGTAATATTCATCTCATTATCTTTTCTTGTCTAGACCTTTCCTATTGACAGGCCACACTTCTTCAGGGTCTCATCACAACTCGACATCGACTGACATTTCAGTGAACTTTTGCGAGGCTTTAAAAGCTTTTTGACCTTCCCACACTTTTTCGATGTTTTGCAATCGCAACTTCTTTGTCAAATGTGTCCCTTTCTTTTAAACTTGTAAGTTATTTTTAAATTTAATGATGCACTTTATTTGTCGTCTTGGACACTTTGTTTTCGATTCATCCTCGAAGGTATTTAAGTGACAATCCGAATGTTTTTAACCGACATGACAATTGCATGCTGACTTCATCATACTGTTCTGTAATCGTATCTTATACACAGACTGACGGACTGGATGCGGAAGGCGGATGACAGGGTGTTGGCGCAGCCTGGGAGAGCCCTATGTCCAGCAGTGGACTGCAATAGGCTGAGTTGATATTCCCTCTACAAGGTCGTGAGAAAATATAACTCAATATTCAGGTTTGATAATCATTTTGGTACCTGCATGAGGGCCACATTTCAAAGTCATACCGTAAACCTCATTTTCATCTATTGAAACAATCTGCCTAGCCTTTTCCCAACTATATTGGGGTCGGCTTCCAGTCTAATCGGGTGCAGCTGAATAGCAGTATATAACATGGAGCGACTGCCTATCTGACCGCCTCAATCCAGTCACTGGGTAATACGATACACCCTGGTAAGAGTGTTTATCAGACTTTCGGGCTTCTACCTACCCGTTACGACTGTCAAAGATCCACGAATGAGAGCCGGGACCAACGGCTTTAAGTGCTTTCCGAGCCACGGAAAGGTTTTAGTAGGTATGTAAAGATGGTCACCCATCCACGGACCGACCGCAGCAAGCGTAGCTTAACCAGATCGATCGACTCGTGCGGCTATTATTACTTAGCCACGAGTCCATTTTCATCATATTCATGTTTTCATATTTTCAGAATTACAACATTGATCTAGTTTGAGTGTATCTAAAAGTGTAAGTAGAAGAATATATAGTTGAAGTTTTGTTGTAAGAGGCAACTGACGAAGAATTACACTTTACCTGACTTGACACAGCCTAGCGGAGATAGAATATATCTTACATATAGCATGCCCTACGTGTGGGGTGCACTGACTTGTCGCGTGCCGTAGCCGAGCCATCACCAAACGCAGGGGTTGACAACTAATAGTGTTTAAATTAAAATATATTATTAAATAAAAGAAACTTGTGGCAGTTCCTGTCTGAGCGCTTTTCTATATAGGCTAAATTTTGAAACGCAAAGGATGCACAATCCTTGGAAAGGTGCAATTAATTTAATTTACATACCTCTGTAGTATTAAAAGAAGATTTTGTGAAGCGAATTCATATTAAACACTCGTTTTAATAACAACGTTAGAACGCATAATAAATTACTAGAAAACAACGGACACATCGTGGGTAAGGCCCACCCATGACTCTTACAACACTGACCCGAACAAAAATCGCGACTAATTAACAATAATAACGGCTAAACAAATAGAAAGTTGGCACTCAGAGCACCCACACATACAGATACATTATAAACGACACTACAGAACGCACGTGTTAACAATTAAAAGTCTTAGTTTAACAAATGATCGCTCTCAACAGCAATTATTCCCGTCACGGCTATTACAAGACGTATAACGGGCCGAACGTCGGACAGATCTCAAATTATAGTTTAGATACGGTGGTTTTAAACCCACACACTTCCGCGTTTAGGTGCCTTAATGATCTGATATTATATTACAATATTGTGACTGGACGGTCCCGTTGTTAGCCAGTCAATGGGTGCGGTAATTGGGCCCTGAATGAACTGGTGACATTCGTAATCGTATTTTTTATTGCTATTGGGGACGCGTTGGACGCCTAGTTTTGGGCATGACCAAATGGGCCAGTTTCCTTCACAGCAGCTCGTATAACACACTCAAGCTTGCCTTCCTAACTAAATAGCAATAGTGGATGTCTATGGGAACCAATTAATTTCGATGTTTGTTCTTTCGTATTAGCTTCAGCACTTTGACTTGGTTCATGTTCAGGTAAAATGATAATGAAAGCCGGTTGTACTAAAGTGTCTTTACTGGTGGGGGCTCTTGTCATATTAATTTATTTATTTTTAGCCTATGTTTTTCCACTGCAGGACAAAGGTCTCCCTTTCTCCTTTACACTCCTTCCTGTCTTGAGCTAGTGTGGATCAATCCTGTCTGTAGGCGTCTAGGTCATCCCGCCATCTTCTCCTGGGTCTGTTCCATGTCGTTGGATGGTTCCTGGGACCCACACGGTGGTATAACGCTCTTGTCATGAGTCCCTTTAATATATGGTGTTCGTCTTTTCCAATATTCTTCTGATACCCAAATATTGGTCTACATTAAGCCAGGCTCATGCTGAAAGCACAACAGTGTTCATCCCATGACTACTTATTAATTCAGATTTTATAGTTTTTTAAATGTTAGTAGTGGGCAGTGATGCAATATTCATTGATTATATTATTGACCGTAATAAAAATACATGTTTGTTCAAATAGCTTTTTGTTCTTTGTTCGCATTGTATTGGGTCAATATGGGTAAAAGAATCCAGCGGTAATTGCGTAACTCACTATCAATTGTAATGGTTTTCGTTTTGACAGTTCAACAACATTCATTGCGTTATTTGCGTTGTTGAGCAGACAAATTTTGCGAACATATGAAGCAATGGATTAGCAATATCCTTCAAAATGATTCAGATTGAGATTGATAGTGTGTTACTTTGATTGATTTGATTGATTGACAGTAAAGTATTTCATAGATCATTGGAAAGCTAAAAGGCTTTCTACGTGTTTCCAAAATTTTATGCCGGTGTCTTTTCAATCAGGTGTTTTCATTTAAATTTTCCAGTGAACAAACCTGATAGGATTGTTCACTGGAAAATATAAATTTAAGCTTACAATATGCGTCTTTAAACTGAAACTACACTTCACTTTTGACGAGCACCAGTCATTGCTTCCACCCATAAAGACATGCCATACCTACCAATACGTTTAAAAGATAGATCGTCCTTCCCAGACTTTATGGATCTTTCATGATTAAAGGGTATATTTTTAATGGAAGGTACGTCCAAAGGTTGTGGATATGGGACTGTTGCGAAAGATATTGAACGATCCCGTGATGTTATGTCACGAACGCGGGGCGGCGCTCGCGCCGATCGCGACCCGCGTGGGCGGCGGAGATGTAGGGATGTGAACGTGCTGAGGTTAATGATTTATCGATAGATCTTAGTTTTCTTTTGGGTGGTTTATGGATTCAAAACGTATACATAACACATAATCAACCTATAATGTTCCCACCGCTGGGACTAAGGCCTCCTCTCTTCGAGGGGGAGTGGGCTGTAATCTACCACGCGGTCCCAGTGCGGGTTGGTAGATGTCACATGTCTTCGAACTTTTGGTTTTAGGACATACCGATATCTCACGATGTTTTCCTTCACCGTTTCGAGAGCAGTGGTGATGAAATAATTTACACAAAGTAAAGCAAACGTGGCAAGTAAACGTGGTATTACTCTTACTGAAAGATTATGACGAGATTGCTAGACTTCGAGCGTATGTTGAAGCAGGTTGATTCAATATGCGAGCGGTGAATGCTTATGCGAATCCCGCACCCCCGACCACAGGCAGAGGTGGAACACCGCGGTGGTTTTAGCCGGTAAGAGTCCGTAACCCCTCCGTAACCCCCACGATGGAGGAAGTCCATGAGGATTTCCACCGCGAAACAAAAAAAAAAAAGGTTGATTCAGTATGCGAATTGTGTCTTTTTACAAAGGGGATGGGATATACACGCTTGAGTTATCTCAAGCGTATATAAAGCGTAAATAAATATCCAAAGAAATATTTGTTTGGATATTTATTCATAGACTAGCTTATGTCACGTGATCAACTTCAAACGTTAATATCTCGGAAACGTGACGCTTTACGGGGTTTGGTCCCATTATATTTACTGTTTGCATTGATGTCAGCTATCCATTTATATAGCTTCCATGCGTGGCCGCAGAACAAACAGAATGTCGCAAATAATAGACACTAGCGCCGATTTCCTTGTATACAAACTAAACAAAATTTAAGTTCAGGGCATCTTTTTCTTTCTATTTCATTAAGAAAAGGACAGAAGATAGATATTAGTTTAGTCCTGTCAAAAAGTCAGCGCCTGACGTAAATTGTCGTATTTTTAGTAGCCATGTTTTTAATCACGTCTAATTTGTCTATGGAGTATCTTAATTTCACAGGGCTAAACTAATATTTATCTTCTGTCCTTTTCTTAATGAAATAGAAAGAAAAAGATGCACTGAACTTAAATTTAGTTTAGTTTGTGAACAAGGGAATCGGCGCCACTAACTGCTTTTGGAACAAGAATAAACCATTTTTCTGAACTAATATTATAAAGAGAAAAGATTTCATTTTATGCAAGTTTGTTTGTTACGCTTTTACGCCAAAAAGGGCCGAACAGATTTGGATGAAATTTGACACATGGGCAGACCATGATCTGAATGAGGACATAGGATACTTTTTATCCCGGTATTCCCGCGGGACTGAGACTAATGCGGGTAAAACCGCGGGGTGCAGCTAGTCTTATATACAAATGATTCAACGATAAGGGAATATAGGCAACATCATTAGTAGCTGCTAACCGTATACCTAAGTAGGTACCTACATTAAATCAGATTTCCAAATGTAGTGATTATTATGTTCCCCGTCAAGAGAGCGCAAGATTGCTTCAACACACGCTGTGATGTGTCCACCTTCTATTCGATAGACAGGATATTCAGCATTCGACTTTCACTGAAAATAATTATTGATGAGTGATGTTTATTAAGAGCAGTGGTAATAGTCGTAGTAACGGCCGTGACTTTCGAGTTGTATGTCGTAGGTTCGAACCCAGTCAGGCGCTTTACTTTCTGTTAATTATTTTATCACCACTGCTCTCAAAACGGTGATGCAAAACATCGTGTTGAAACCGGCATCTCCTAGAACCAAAAAAATCGAAGATATGTGACATCTAACAATCCGCACTGGGCCCGCGTGGATTACAGCCCACTCCCTCTCTGAGAGGAGGCCTGTGTCCCAGCAGTGGGAACATTGATAATTTTGTTAACAATACATATTATGAAAGTTTCACAACGGATAAATAAAATAAAAACATAACATTATCGATGACAACATCCGCTACATCCCTACCCGCACATCTCTACGTCGCAGGCGCAATCTTTTGCTAAACCCGTAGCTGTGGCGACAGACAACATAAGATCACAAACGGCCCATAAGAGCGGACCTTTAAATATATAGCCTTGTACGTTAAATGTCTAATGCTGTTTCATTTTCAGTCTGCCATTACAACGATGTGCACTCAGATGTCGATGTTTTGTTTTAATCACTTTTTTTGTTGCTTTAAATCCACTGTGTTGGAGATTCTTCGTAGCGATTTGATAGATTCGATAGTTTGGTTGAATTGGAGCTGTCAATTTGGATACATTGATGTTTTTACGGCCGCGTATCGGCAAGCGTATTGTGGGAAGCCTCCCAGCCAGATGGACCGATGACCTTAAAAAGATGGCTGGGACAGACTGATTGCGGAAGGCGGAGGATAAAGTATGGTTCAGCAGCCTGAGAGAGGCCTATGTCCAGCAGTGGACTGCGATATGCCAAGTTGATGGTTACTGTTTGGATCATGGAAATTAATACCTTTCCTTTTCAAAGAATGGCGCTTCTACTGTCTGTGTCGTGAATGTCTACAATAACGCGTCCTCTGGTTTTCCAAACGATAGATGGACTGTTTGAAAGATGATGATGAAGATGTCAGCACGAACTGACGGGGTCCGCTAGGGCCGATGCCTGCCGGGGCCGCGGTCTTGTTCGAAAGAGATACCGTGGCCTCTGGCACAGGCAACTGAAGGAACACGGGTGGGTTTTAGTCAGTAAAAGTCTGACACGCACTCCCGCTCCGCCCAGAGCGGGAGAAGTCATATGATGATTTCCCATCCAAAAATAAAGGGGGTGACTGCCGAGATGAAGACTAATAAGTAGAGAAGTATCAAAGATAAAGACATGTTGTGCCGACGCCAAATAAATTGGAATAAGGGGAGGAGAATTATCATTACAACCGATTCCCACAACTTTTTTAGTTACCGGTGCCACTTTCAGCCTTTCCTTTAGCCCTATATAATATTACCTATTCATTTCTTATTCGATCCATTCGTGTAATACCACACATCCTTCTTAGCATTCTCAAGTCAGCTGCCACGACGACTGAAATCCTACTTCCTACTACCTATATATATTTGTGATGGATGGATGTTTGTTACTCTTTCATGCAAAAACTACTGAACGGATTTTGATGTAACTTTACAGTAATATAGCTTATACAACAGAACAACACATAGGATTATACTTATCTCGATATTCCCACGGCATATATAAGTATCGATATACTTAGGCGGGTGAAACAGCAGGGCGCTGCTAGTATAAAATATAAATACGCTGTGAAATCTTGAAAGATTGAATTGATCATAGTGCTGAAACTCTCTGAAACTCTCTTTGTCTCTTTCATTACCTATCTAGTTTCTTAAGCTATGTTTGAGAATAAGAGCACATTTTAAAACAAAGCCGCTAATCTTAAAACTATTCTTCCTGTGGTGTCATATTATATTTTAGTCTAAAATGTATTTCTTTGAAGTGTCGGACGGGAAGTGAGATCATGTTTGTTCCGCACATCCATTGCTTTTGTTTGAAAAGTTCGTTCGTGACAGGATTTCGACGTCCGCTTGACCTTTGCTTATTTAAAGTAACTTTGTATAGTAAATAATAGAATAATAGGTACCGGTTCATAGAGAACGTGACCGTTTAAATATGGTTGAAGGAATGTTTTTGAGAAAATTCGCGAAGTAAAAGAATATTAGTCACTTTGCTGACACTAATACTCGGAATGTTAGTTGTTGATCTTTCCGCTTACACCTTCACTAAAGTTTTTCTAATAAGTTAAGTGTACCTAAGATCCTAGTATCCTCGAAACAACTACAATATAAATTCTATCGAGCTAAAGATACGGGCAAGCGACCTCACACAAAAGTAATTCCATCAAAATTAATGGCTGTCCATATGTTCTGTTTGACTTACGAGAAACATTACATGTAACATCTCATCATTATTCTGTGCAGAGATGCGCCAAGCGCCAACACTGTCATTGTGTAATGTTGCGTCGCGTCTGCGGGACGTGCGCGTGGCGTGAGCGTGGCGGATGCGTGACGGACGCGGCGCGGACCGATGAATGGACGCACCTCTCGGCCTGCGCCGGCGCCGCCCACCATTGTTTCGGGGACAGATTATAATAATTTCCCGGCAAATCAAAAGCATTTTGGAATCGAACGATCGGCTTCGCTGATGTTATTAAATCAAAGCGAATACTACGGCTGATGTGATTTGATACTAGAAAGAACGAGTGAACCAATTAATCTGACACTTTTATTTTGTTTTTACTAAGTGTGTGTATTTAAGAATAAGGATCAGAACCAAGCATCAAGTCTTATAAGCATTTGATTCCAATTTAAACAAACACTGTGATTACAATGTCATTTACCTGACTATTCATTGTGTAGCAGAATTTTGATATCATAACTAGCTAGACCTATAGGGACCTAATACTGATACTTAATATTGGTATTATTATTATTTGGTCACTAGTCGTAGATTTAGCTGTCCAAGTAAACTCATGTATGATTTATTTGAAGATTTGATTGGTGTCTTTAGAACAGAAAAAGAAATGAAGAAAAGGAGGGGAGGAGACACCGTCGAATATTTGTCTTACGCAAGTATCAAGATCATTTAATCACAGTACATGTAACATAATACACGTTTTATATCTGATGCGACAGCTTTCAATATGCATATTTGTGAGAACAATACAACTCCTCTAAATACGGGGTTCATTTGGACTCGCGTGTTTTCACTCACCATTTGCATTGGAATCACGTGAAAACGATCTCTAATGCCTTTGTCAACCACTTACGTAATTTATTCTGTACAACAACAACTCAAATTCATCTTTATATCACTGAAGATAAAGTTCAAAATATCAATAGTGACCGCACACGTAACACCGGTAGCTACACGCTATTTTTGGGTGAGGAGTTATAAGTTACGTGATTTCATTAAAGGAGAATAGACTGTTTTGTCTAAAGTAAAAGGTTGATTTTGTTTTGAAGCGTGGTTGGTTTTTGCGTCTTTATGTGTAAAGTTGGGGGCAGGTAAGACCGGTAGCAAGCGGACAATAAGCGATCAGTCATCTTGTTAGATAGCTGGCAAGATGATTACACTGCATGCTACGCCTCGCCTTAGGACAAATTAAAATAAAGCCTTGCGTTTGTGGGCTGACTTTATTGAAATAAATCACGTCGTTTTTGTGGGTCCTTTTGTAATGAATTTATTTTGCGTGTAGTGGAATTTTGTAATGAGTCACGTCATGTTTTTTATTGAATTTTAGGGTCTTTAGGTGGTGTTAAGTAGGTAGGCGATTTTTGTGGTTTATTTCTGATGGTGGGTTTAATCATCCTCGTTGACTGTTTAAAAATAAAAAGAGCAATAAATCTTATTTGTAAGTGAATACTGCATTTTTTTATTATGACTGCATGTTTTATTCCGTCATCACTAGCTTTATAACCTCTTCCTTTTTTAAAATCAGTTAAAATACCCTTATTATTTACAAAATTACATATAATTTATATTACCAGTTAGTAAAATATAAATATTACGAATTAACTCAAATTAGTTCAATTAGTTTTTTTTTTTTATATTATACCTATTTTTTTTTATATTTTGTGTGTGTAGTTAGTTATTTAATTAAGTAGGTAGCTAGTGTAAATATTTCTTTTTTATCTACCTGTATTGTCTTACTGCTAGGCAAAGGTCTCCCCATAATGTTCCAGTGCACCTAAATATTAGTTGTATGATTTCATTTATTTCAGGCGACAGACGTCTACTGCTGGAGACAGTTTTATTCTAATATCCCTTTATTAAATAAATAGTTGACAAGGTAACTTAGTGGAACTCATTATTCTTCAATGAGTTTCATAGCAAAAACACTACGATGGCTGCGACATTTAAATAACTTATATTAAATTACTAGCTGCGCCCCGCGGTTTCACTCGTATAAGTTTCGATCCCGTGGGAATATCGGGATAAAACGTATCATATATGTTAATCCTGATTATAAATCATCTGTGTACCAAATTTCATTCAAATCCGTTCAGTAGTTTTTGCGTGAAAGAGTAACAAACATCTATTCATCCATCCATCCATACAAACTTTCGCATTTATAATATTAGTAGGATAGGATTACACAAAGCACATAAAAGGCACAGGTCTTTTTATTTCTTCATCATCATCATCTGCCCAGCCGACCCCGGAAAACCCAACTATGTTGGGGTCGGCTTCCAGTCTAACCAGATGCAGCTGGGTACCAGTATTAGACATGGAGCGACTGCCTATCTGACCTCCACAACCCAGTTACAGTTACGATACCCTTTTTTTTTCGGATGGGAAATCATCAAATGACCCCTCCCGCTCTGGGTGCAGCGGAAGGGAGTGTCAGACTCTTACTGACTAAAACCCACCCATGTTCCTTCCTTTGCCCTTTATGTTCCGGGGTAGCGGTAACCCTTTCGAACAATCCCGCTGATTACGATACCCTTTGGTAAGACTGGTTATCAGACTTCCGGGCTTATGGCGAAAACCGTAACGACTGTCAAAGATTCACGAATGACAGCTGGGACCAACGAGGCACGGAGGGGTCTTGGTATGTAAAAATGGTCACCCATCCACGGACCAACCGCGGCAAGCATAACTTAACCTGATCGATCGACCCGCGCGGCTGTTATTACTTAGCCACAAGCCCCTTTTTATTTCTTATCACCATAATATTAAGTATCATTAGTCGAATAAAAATCGTGACAAATACTACTAACATACGTAGGCATTTTGAGTCACAATACATGTAAGTATTCGGAACAAAATTGCAAAACCATGTAGCAATATGTCCGCGTCAAAAGCCGTTGGTTTTGAGATAAAAGATTAAGTTTTTAACCCTAAAATGTGACTTGATCACGCATCAAATAGACTCTTTTTATTTTTTTTCTGACGTCATTGACATCATTGTTAATTTTAGACTCGGAGTTAGAGTGTATTATATTGTTATCATGTCAAATTGTTGAAGGGTGTTAGTTTATTCTTCTTAGTTTTCTTATTTAAAAACGTTGCCCTACACTAGGAATTACTCCCGTATCGTGGGTGCGTTTAAAAACATTTAAATTCACATACACAAACGGCCAGACCCGGAACAACTACCTGTAGCAATACAAATATTTGTTCCGTGCGGGAATTGAACCCGCGACACGCAGCGCAGCAGTCGATCGCTCAGCCACTGCGCCAACTGTGTCGTCGGGGTGGGACGAGCTAGAGAAAACAATCGACCATTGGTCCACGTTAGCCGTGGATCGAAAGAGCTGAAAGTCATGGAGAGAGGCCCAGCATAGGATGATGCAGGCTTACAGTAACAGTTAGATTGTTGGCAGGTAGGTACTCAAAACAGGTTTAATGAAAAAACAGTCTTTTGAATTTACATATCGATATATTTTCTTTTTGCGAAGTATCGTCGAAACTATCAAGTTGGTGCTTCAAATATTTGCGATGCTTCCAGAACCTCATTGCAAGACAACAACCTCTTCAGTGACAAACACTAGTGACATAAAAACTATCGGCTGGTGTATAAGGTGCCTGAGTAACCAAAACACATCTGCGACTTAATTTAATTTAACCTTTACCTACAGCCAAATGTGTTTGAATATCTCGCTAGAACATCTTCCTCTATAATATCTTGCACCATCTGTCTCCAGCTCCTAGACTATTCAACATCGCACATTACATTAACAAAGTAGCGAGTATTAATCAACACTAATAGATTTGTCTGCTTGTTCGTGTAACAATATACTAAAGTCACGCCTACATACAACTGTCAACTTGTACTACTTTTTTTGTACATAATATAAATAGGAGAATAGGAAAACTGTTTGTTGGTTTTGGACTGGGATGAGCTTAGAAACGTGACAAGTAATTTTGTCATTTGTTAGTTCGTAAATAAAGCATTAAATTGAGTCTAGAACAGAAGTCCAATTTTCTTCATAAAAAAAAGTCCAAATTCAAGGCGCAATCATGAGATTGCGCCTTGAATTTGGACGTTTTTACAAGTTTTGGACGTTTGACAAGTTTTTGACATTGATTGTCGCTGAGATGACTCAGCAACAATTAATGTCAAAAACTTGTCAAAAATGGAGAGAAATTAGAGGTATTTTTGACAGATTGAGACAGATTAGAATAGGAACGTTCATAAAAATACGGGAATGACCCTCAGATCATTAGCAGGTTACTAATAAGCATAACTTACTTAATCATAAGCCATAATGGTTTTCCTTCTTTCGTATCATCATCTCATCTTCCTTTTTTGACTTATTTTCTTTCCTTGCCTTTTTATAGTGGTTTTCATGATTTGATTTGGCTACTAATAATTATCAAAACTTTTGTTTATACAGCATTGTTGGATAAAACTGCAACCTAAAACAAAAAAAAAGGTTATTCGCTTAAAAACCCAAAAACATTTGACAACTTCAACGAAACTTTTGCGTAGGTATCTAAGAAGATATTTCCACGGAATATTTGTCAAGGTATCGTAAGTACGTTAACCGTGCCAATGCAGACGGGTCTTTTTAACACCTCGCCCGTTTTCGGTGCGTCGTATATCAAGTTAATGTTATCTGCGGCGCGCTGTCTCCGTGATGCATTGCGCTTGCGCATACGCTGATTAACGAAATTAATTTGTCACACAACAGATTGTTGGCGGTCGTAATTAATTTGTAATTTAAACGAATACGTTCGCGTTTACATGTGGTTGGATTTTTGGGTTTTCGATTTTAGATAAAGATAATTTCTTGTGAAGGTGGAATAATTAAAAGATGGCGTGGCGCAATCGATGTCTCATCTTTTGCTGTATATCTTTTATAATAATATTATTCGTTTTGTATAGAAAAAAATATGTAAACTTTAGAACAGCATAAATCAATGTATAAATTACAACAAACAAATGGCTTTGCCTACTTTCCAAACAAAATTATTACATTTTGAAACAAAAAATATCTATGTTAATTGAGACAGATACGTCCGGGGCTTCCAATACTGTAATTTAGATAAAAAGGTGTGTGTCCCAACACAGCATAAATACATGTCCAAACAAGCTTATCTCGTGACCACCTCAGAGCTCTCCAAATTAATGGGCACCAACGATATTTCACCTTTTTTATTAACAACATTTTCGAAAAAATAATTAGCGTAATATGGTTAATCAGCGCGTTGAGTGTAAAAGAACAATTATAAAACGATTCACTTATAACTTTTTTTATATCGTTAATACCGAAAACCCTTCCTTGAAACTAGTTAATTATATGATCACTGTCAATAATGATTATTGACCTTATAAAATCATCAATAGGACCGATGGTTGGACAAAGGGTTCCGTCGCCGTTAACTCGCCCGCAAACGTTTGAAAAAACAAAGCCAATTCGGCCTAATAAAGTATAATTAAAAAACAAATTTTATTGTGATACCCATTCACGCGTTACTATTCCTTATTTTTAATTAATCGATTTGTTTATAGGGAAGTCTTTGGTCGGTGCCAGTGATGGTATTAGATAAAATTATTCTTTCGTATTGTGTGATTTGTTCCGCACGTATTTAAGGGTTAAAAAGTCGGGTGCTATTAATGGTGCGTTTACGATTTCGTTTCGAAGGGAAATCATAATATTTTTTTCTAGGGTCCTGATTGGCTCAATTTTGCCTCATCAACTGTATTGATTGGAGCGCCACCTATTAAATTAATTTTACAGCGTTTGGATATCGCTACAAATTATTAAAATATTAGTTATACCTACGTCAATGAAGTCTACCGCCAGGAAAAGTCCACCTTTTTTATTTTAGGGATTAGTACTATTAGAATTTCGGTATTTTATTGTTTTCTATGCACACCATAATGCGAATAACAACTTACCGACCCTAGGCAATTTAAGGTTGGCTATCAGAACATTTATCTTTTTATTCGTTATTAAAAACAAAATTGAACTGATGAAGCATCTTTTGAATACCTCATCATCTGCCTAACCTTTTCCCAACTATGTTGGGGTTGGCTTCCAGTCTAACCACATACAGCTAAATACCAGTACTTTACATGGAGCGGCTGCCTATCTGACCTCAACATCCCAGTTACTGGGTAATACGATACCCCTTGGTAGGTAATACTAGTTGGCAGACTTTCATGCTTCTGACGACCCGTAACGACTATCAAAGATCCAGGAATGACAGCGGGGCCTTAACGTGCTTTCTGAGGTACGGAGAAGCACCGTCATCTTTCGAACACCTTTTGTGTTAATATTTTTGTAGTTTTATGCATAGGTACGTCTCGCTTGTCTTATCTTTGAGTTTCAATCTCATCATGTGCATTTCGAAAACATCCAAAATATTGAATAATTCATACAGATTTCAACTTCACAATAATATTGAACGCTATAATTTTTATAATTACCTACATTCGTCAGCCAATTACGGTTAACTAAATATGCAATTAAAATTTTCGTCTGTCCATCAAAACGTCCTTCGGTGGCATAAGATGAGCATTTTGACAACCCCTGTCTAGGAGGGTCTATTATTACGGTTTCTCGATCGGGCACAAACCACAAAAGATGACGATCAAATGATATCTAATTATGTGCTAGAGTTTCTGTTTTAATTGGACCGATTTCAGTTCGTTGTTTTAAATGTTGTTATTTAAAACGGGACTGTTGTGTAAGGTGTCTTGGTAATATAATCATATTTATAACTATACTAAGCCAAGGAGGTATATAGGTGTTGTTTTGATGGCAAGGCGTGTAACGTAATTACATTACACATTACTCACAGTTATATACATTTATTCCTCCAGGTCAGACAAGCATTCCGTCACCGTTAGGCGCTGATCTGACTATTCCTCACGACACCAGGTCACGTTTAATCCATAATCAGTACACAGACAGTCATCAAACTTTAACATAACACTACGACGATTTAGTAACATCCAAGGGCTGGAAATTTCGCCCACATTCATTGATATCATTTTTCCTATAAACACTATACTTTGAATACGCTTTTAATACGAAATAACTATACTTATATTTAATTGTATTTTATTAATATATTTTATTATGACAGTTCTGACAACGACGTTTAATATGTCGCCATGAAAAGTTTGCTTATAAATTCTTATCAGCCTGTAACTTTTAGCTGAAAATATATTCAGACTTTCGCAAATCAATACTGGCCATCATATTTCAAATTCATATTTATTTCTTCAAGTTGCTATTCTACGAGTTTACCTGAGGAATCTAAGCAACGCAAGTGACAGTTCGAGTTCGAGTTTGAGTTCTCCGGAGCTGGTACTCCGGAGTCACCTATCCAGGGAACTCTTGGTGATCCCTCTCCAAGACTCCGGTACCTGACGGACTCACGCTACACCTCCGACCTCCGTCCTCCGTACCAGTCGGACCGCTGGCGTGCCTCGCCGGAACACCCTCTACTGGGCCGTCCTCAACCGAGGGCCGTCTCTCCTGGCGGGCTGACCGCGTGCTGCCGTGCCTGCTCTCTCGCGCCGCCGTGCCTGTTCTCTCGCGCCGCCGTGCCTGCTCTCCCGTGCTGCCGTGCCTGCTGTCACGTGTGGCCGTGCTGCGACCTACTCCTGCCGCGTGGGCCCCCTACGGGTATCCTCCGTGCCGCACACGCACCAGCACCTCGCCACGCCCGCACCTGCACCTGTCACCGACACATGCCTCGCGTCGCGTCTATCTCTTCAGCCTCCTCAACCCACCAATCACTCATCTTCATCCTTCCTGACCCACACACTACACACCACTGTCATTTCATCTCCATCCTTATCTTACGAATAAATCTGTAACTGATTTTACTTCCCTCTCTTTAATTTCTTAATTTAGACTTAGTTTCTTGTCGCTACACGACAGGCGGTCTTTATTTTTTTCTATGTATTTATTTCCCACTAGCTGGGCCCCGCCGTTTCACCCGCATAACTTTTGATCCCGTGGGAATATCGGGATAAAAAGTATCCTATATGTTAATCCTGGTTATAAACCATATGTGTGCCAAATTTCATTCAAATCCATTCAGTAGTTTTTGCGTGAAAGAGTAACAAACATCCGTCCATCCATACAAACTTTTACGTTTATAATATTAGTAGGATATGGGTCAAAAATTTCTAAAATACACTAAAATAATCACTATTCACTATTCCACAGCAGAATCACGAACACGCGACACGATTTTAATCACTATTTTCTTCTAAAGCTTTAGTCCACACTTTAATAGCTATGGGTAGGTAACTCTACGTCTAGTTGGAAAAATTTACGAACTTTTCAGCTGGCTACCGGAATGTTCCTGAATCTATGATACCTTTTAGTTTAATATCGACATCGTTTTAGTGCTTGATTCCGCTTTTCAACAGCCTCTAAAACCTAATCGGTATTAAGAAATTCTTCAACATCTCTTGAAATACCCAAGGACAACATGGAAATATTCTCACTGCAATCAATAAACATTATTCACTGAACATTAGTAATAACATCAAAGCTAAGCAGCCGAAAGTTTATCCTTTCTTCACAACAATCGCGTTAATTACATTTAAATCTCTTATATACATAAAGGATGTTAACAAATCGATTCGTCTCGATTGTCTATCGAGTCGTGATTTCCTGTCGATGATATTTATCAATCGATTCAAGGTGTGTTTCGTTTGAATACGTTTTTAATGCAACGTTCTCCGGAAACAAAGGTACTGTTGAATACATTTATGTATGTATACAACTTATAAGTTGGAACATGTGCATACAACAACGTGTGTGCATGTCTTTTTTATTTTAATATAATTCATCATGAACCAATTGATTTGTGTTAAAAAAATAGGCAGGTTAGTTTTAAAATCCCTTGATAGCACTGTTTGACCTAAACCCACACTTAAGTCCCGCTTTTCTGTGACTTAATTAGTCCATTTTACACAGGAAAGTGTGACTTAAGTGCGGGTTAAGTCACACGAGCTATAAAATAATATAGGTACGATACGTGTGACTTAAGTAGAAATCGTAAAAAGACTTCGTTAATGTCGACTTCGATGACTATACGGTTGCCGCAGTGGTTAAGCGATTGATTGACGCTGCGTGTCGCGAGTTCGATTCCCGCACGTAACAAATATATGTATGATCTACAAGTAGTTGTCACGAAAAAAAAAATGTAGGTCCTGTTTTTTAGGTATCTAATACCTACTCGTACTCTTGTGGATTTTTTCCTGAAGGCGACCGCCTAAAGACTAGGCAGAAGGTGATGCTCAGCAGGTCACTTTTCAAGGCTGAAAAATTTAGATGAAAAGTGAGCTGATAAACACAACAATAGTTTTTTATTATGCTACTAACCTATACTATAGAAATAGAATACTTTTCATAATCAGTGTACATGTAAAACCCATTAAGGGCAAGCATACAATAATTGGCGACGGCTTTTTATTTTTTTGTTAAAAGGTGCGAGCGCCCCTTGATTGACGCGGCCACTACGTCTTTTTGACGGGCCTGACGTATTTTATGTGTAGTGTCTCTATACAGGCTGTTTTGGAAAGTAAAATATTTTATTTAGTTTATGATTTTCAGGATATTATTGATAGTGTCGTGTATCTGGTTATCTATTAGAGAGAAAGAGAGAGAGAGAATGGGTGAGTGAACCAGTAACAACGTAGCTACTTTTGTTTTTGTTTCCAGGTAGGTATTGAATTGAATTTTCCAGCACTAAATTCCACAGCGTGTTTGTTTTATTTATGTGCCTTTCAAAACTTTATGAAATGATATCCAAAAATAGAATGTCGAGCATGTTCGATAAATTGTTACTAATTGGAACTTTTTTGTTCTGAACAGAATCCATTCGGACTTTCAGACTCCTCTTAGACATCAATCTGTAAAACATAGCACAAAAAGAAATTAAGTAAACATAAGCAAACCAACCCAGCGACAGCTATTGTGAAACAAATCAACATAGACGCTTCTAGTTTCTCTTACAATTTCGAGCCCCAATAACCAAACCACCCTGTACCCCACATTCTTCCCACAGATGCGTATCGCCAGCACATTATCGGTCGGTAATCGAGCTCACTACGTTTCGCAAAAAGGTGTAACAGAAGCTGGCAAATGAGCGCGAGGTAATGACTGCCCCTTAATTTAAAACGATCGATGTTAGCGCCGCTTATTACAAGCTCGGTAATTGCTAATTTGTTTTGGATATATTGCTAAAGTGTTTGTTGAACATTCCGATAGGGGGGGGCGAAGGATGTTCAGCCAAGTCTTATTTTTTCTTACGTAGGGGGAGGGGGGGTCAGAACGTGGTCAACATTGTCTTAGATAATAAATGAACAGCCCCCATACCAGGGTACTTATATTTTAATGTAACATGTGAAATTATGTTATGTTTGTATGACGCGTAAATACTCGTTTTTTTTTTTTTTGATAGACTACATTGTGTCCCGCTGCTGGGCAAAGGCCTTTCCTTCCATACCTTGTCTTCTGCGATCTTCTGCGATGGTCTTGTACGATCTCTGGCCGTTTTGGCCCGGCGAACGTTACCAGATCGTCACACCACCTTCGCCGTGGTCTACCTACTCGTACCTACCCTTAATATATCGGTCCATCTCTTCAATCCTACCTTACCTATCGCTAGACGATGAAGATTGTTAAACAAAGAAGAAAAATACTAATAATTTTGAAATTATGTGTTTGCTAGCTAATTGAAGATAAGTCATTAAGTACCTGGATGCCAATTCCCGTAATTAAAAACGTTCAAAATCTAGTCGCAATCTCATCTCAGCGACGAAAAACTTGTCAAAAATGTGGAGAAAATAGAGGTATTTTTGACAGTAATTTGAGACTGAGATCAGATGAACGTTCTTAAAATTCGAGAATTACCCTTATTGTATTGAGACTTATACTTACGTCCTGTTTTCCTTATATAAATATTGGTTATTACGTACTGCAGTCGATACGCCCTGCCCTCAGGTTAGGTGGAGCGATGACCTTCGCTGCTGAGTCCACGGCAGTAGCTGCATGAGAGTAACTGACGATCGAGTAAAATGACGTGCGATTGAAGAGGCCTACGAGCAAAGGACTTCAATCATATAAGGCTGATGATGAATATTTGTCGTCCGCCTACACCTTGCAACTTTTTACACATCTGAAAAGAATCCATAACTCACTAGATGACTAAGACAAGTGCCAAAGTTCATGTGAACTAAAACATAGGTAATTAAAGCAATGGGTAAGCTGAGTCTACCCTGACCTTTGGCTAATGCACTGTCTATCTGTATGTGATAGCTGATAGCCAAAACTGGTAATTAGCCCGTGATGAAACACCGATATGTTGCGGCAGGCTCCCACGGCTCTAGGGATGGCAAAAGCACTTTTTTTTAAGGTACAGACACCAGCACATCAAGCTACTACAATCTGTCAAATTTCTTTAATAGATTTTCAACTTTATCGCTAAAGAATTAAGGTTCAAGGTTCATTGGGAAAATTTGACAGTTTCGGGTAGCTTGACCTGCTGGCGTCTGTACCATTCTCATGAGATGCCTTAAAAAGGTGGCTGGGACAGGCTGAATGCGAAAAGCGGAAGACATGACAAGGTGTTGTGGCACAGCCTGGGATTCCCAGTCCAGCAGTGGACTGCGATAGGCTGAGTTGATTGATTATAGTTACCCATTTTGGGGTCAATTTTAAGATTTAAGATTTGAAGTAAATCAACGTAATGGGATTGGAAATCCGTTTGAAACGATGTTTTAATATGCTATAAAATGGACCTAGCTAACATTAACATTTCTCTATTTCATTCCTAAATTGTTTACGATCAAGACTAATTTTCAAAAAAAAAAAATAAGCGCAGAAACTGCAAACATACCACATTAGCAACACAAAATCATAGAAACTTAAATATCGGATGCGTATCTGTTAGCATCAGAGGCAACCCTACTCCTGATGTTTCTCAGAAGTCTCTTCAAAGTTTTACACCTAAAAGGTTTTAGATTAGATAATTATATGTAATGGGACGAGTGATAGCCAATCTTAACTTCAAGGGTAAAGAAAGGATCAATTGTTTGGTACAAAAATGCTCCCGATGATTATGCGGTAGCATTCCGTTTTGTGGCAACCTTAATGTGTAATTTACTCGTCAGGATTCAATTTTTTTTGTGACATTTTGTTTGGCATCCGATAATGGTTGGTAACGCTTTGGTGATGCAGCAAAATTTGTATTATTGGCTGTAGCAGTTTGTATTATTATATATTTCAACAAATAAGAAATATCTTGTATAGTCAATCTTCTCATTTATTGATCTCGAATTGTTGATTTTTTTTATTTTCGAATTCGAATAAATTTTGAATTCTTTAAAATTGTTATTGAAGAAATATTACCAATTTGAAATCCTATCCTATCTATCCTATGGAAAGAAATAACACTCGAATAATATATGTATACCGAAATAACACTCGATAGGTACCAGGTACTTACAGGTACTTACTCGATAGGAACCTTTGGCTTTGCCGTAGTCGGTTAAATAAGGCTATTAACTTCTTGTTGTCCACTAAAGATTGTCATCCTTCTTCTTCTTCTTCTTAGCGTACTGATGGCAATCTACATAGACTCGGTCCAAAATTTGGCTAAGTGTTTGGAGCCATCACTAGCGTCCACCAGTTCCTGTAACGTGCAAGTGTCCCATCGTTTGTGGAAAAGCACCAATTCTAAGGCGGAGTCGTCTATGAATCTCAACCTGAACAGTTGTTCCTAGCTTCGACCAAACCGGGTCCGGGGTCCTGGTGAGAACTGATATCTAGGTGGGTGATCTTCAGCGGGTGGAACGAATGGTTTGGGTAAGGAAGCATTGTTTCGTTTTCTTTTGATCGTCCGCCAGTGAGTGGGACGACACACTTACATCCTTCTAATTACCATTGTATTTGAAAAAAGTCTTCTTTAACCTTGACCTAAAGAAGAAGAAGCAGTTTAGGTATTGTGCTGGCTGAAATCCTTGTAATTTGTAGTAAAACTAGATTTAATGACTCGGTCTTCAATATCAAGCCAAGAGATACACAAATAACACACTCAAAATTGGCCACCTCCAAAAAAAAAAGCAGAAAAACGCGAGTTGCATTTACATTATTCTTCAATGCATTTTTTCCGCATAGCGCACCATTTTTTACTTCCAATAATCTTCGTATCTATAAATCAATAACTAAACAATTGCTCTGATTGATGGGTCAGAATCAAAGTTAAGTAGTTATGGCTTAATTATAGGCAACGGTCAGCCGACATTATATACGCCATAATGTTTTGACATCACAATGGACGTACGTTTAGATATGACTTTCTATAAGTTGTGTTAGGCGTGAGAATTGGACGGTGGATGAAGGACGTAAGTATAGGTATGAACATAGCATCACGCCTTGTTTCTCCAAAGGGTTGGGCAGAAGTACACCCACATTTCACCAGTTACTGTACAGTACAGTACAGTACTTTGCCCTACCCGCGAATCGAAACCAGGACCTCATGTTCAGCAGTAGCGCTAGCGACCACAATACCAAAGAGGCAGTTATGTATGTATGAAGTGAGAGAAAAATCGTTAAAAATGTATTCTTCAGTTACCTAAATAGACAACCCTGTTCCTATATGTAAGTATCGCACGAAGAGGAGAAGGTTGTAAAGAGGATGGGTAGCAGCGTCTTCCTTTCTGCATGCTGCGATTGTTCATAAATCCGTTAAGCGTAATTGTTATGGCAATGCCCCCTCTGGTTCTTTGGAAAGATAATCGAAAAGTCAAGAGTGGATATTAGCCGTGTCCTCGTAGAGGCGATCGGCAGCGGCGGCGGCCTCTCGCGCCCAGCCCTGGTGCAAGCCATGGTCCGGGGCGAGAGGGAGTGGGAGGCCTCCTTCTGCGAAGCAGTCATGCTAGCGAAGGAGGTGGTGGGACGGATGAGGGAGAGAGCCTCCCGTCCCAGCCGCCGCGGGAGACGCTCCGGGCGTCGGGAACCGCGTGACGACTCCCGGCCACCGTAGGCGCGGGCCTGCGGGCGGAGAGCAATGGGTAGCTCACCGTCCGACCAGGACCAGGCCCGTGCCGGACGGCGCGTAAGTGTTCCACGCGCGCCTCAAAGAGTTGTCAGCATAATTTGAGGGGCCCCTTAGGGCCGAAGCCTGCCGGGTCAGCGGGATTGTCCGAAAGGGTTACCGCTACCCCGGAACATAAAGGGCAAAGGAAGGAACATGGGTGGGTTTTAGTCAGTAAGAGTCTGACACTCCCTTCCGCTCCACCCAGAGCGGGAGGGGTCATTTGATAATATCCCATCCGGAAAAAAAAGAGTGGATATTAACGTAATGATATAGATATAGCATGTTGATTCTGAAATTTGGGATATGAA
This sequence comes from Apamea monoglypha, assembly GCA_911387795.2. Taxonomy (NCBI): domain Eukaryota; kingdom Metazoa; phylum Arthropoda; class Insecta; order Lepidoptera; family Noctuidae; genus Apamea; species Apamea monoglypha. The sequence continues at coordinate 11,221,323 of OU426932.1, forward strand.
AACGTTTGGCTGGGCTCTCTGTCTTTGGTAATCATTCTACGACGGCTGTTTTCATCATGCTACTAATTTGTTAGTTTTAAGATATTTCCAGTTATAATACTGTCTAAATTAGGGTAAGACCAAAGAAACGATGGATGGAATATGTGAACGATGATATGGTTAGAAAGGGGTTGACTACCGAGATGACGACTAATAGAGAAGTATGGAAAAAAAAGACATGTTGCGCCGACCCCAAACAAATTGGGATAAGGGCAGGAGAATGATGATGAATAATGTCTAAATTCTATGTATACTCAGGTATTTCACGGTAGACATAGTTAAAAGTGCTGCTAGATATTTAAGAAAAAACGTTTCGACAGCAAATATTCTTCAAAGGGACATTCACACATATGGGCCCTTCTCCGAAAAAAAACAAACTATCTGCTTACAAAGGCTCGGTCATAAAGACTTTTGACACGTGCTTCATACAAAGTAGAGCCAACGTAAATAATGTTAACGAGGTCAAGAATCATAATGTGTGTATTTCGCACTGTCGTAAACCAGCCTAAAGCGTAAGAATCAATCATGAATGTTGTGTTTTGAGTTACGACCTTATTTGTGTTCCTATAAGATAGGCCGATTTTGTAGGGGGATACAATTTTTGATGATTCTGCTTCTTGTTTAACGTTTTTGTTAATGTGAGATTTGTTTTCTGCTTGTTAGGCTGGTCTTTGGTGTTAAATAGCCTATAAATCCCACTGATGGGACACAGGCCTCCGCTCTATGACAGGGAATGGTCCCATAATCCACTACGCGGGCCCAGTGTGGGTTGGCGGATGTCACAAGTCTTTGAATTTTTGGTTCTAGGACATGTCGTTTTCATTACGATGTTTTCCTTCATCGTTTTGAGTGTTGTGGTGATTATATTAAATACACAAAGTAAAGTGCCTGCCTGGGATTGAACTCACGACCTTACAACTCTTAAGTCAGGGCCGATACCACTCGGCCACCACTGTTATCAAAATGCAATCTCTGCTGCTCGCTAAATGCAATAGTTGGGGTGAAAACAATACGAAAGCAGGAAACAAGTGCAGATATAAATTGCTTGGAAACATTATAAAGTGTATATGGGTAGCAGTTGGATGAGATTAACTGAAGTCTAGGGTCGAGATAAATGGTGCGCTATTCGAGAGGCCCATATCCAGCTGCGACCAGAAGGCCAATTCTCGTAATTTAAAACGTTCAAAATCTCAGTCTCACCTCAGTTTGTTTGTCGGCGACAAGCAAATGTCAAAAACTTCTCAAAATGTAGGGAAATTAGAGGTATTTTTGACAGATTGAGCAGTCTTAAAATTAAGAGAATTGCCCCTCTGATCTCATTCTCGTAATTTTAAGATCCATGATGATAAATCATTATCATCATGGATCTGATGATCTACTAAAAATGTCTCGTAGATCATCAGATCTACGAGACATTTTTAGTAAAGCTTCATTTTGTGATTAAGATTGATTGACAACAGCTCGTGAAAGTTCGTAGTCCAAAGGAAGTTCCTTGTTACCACGAATATTGAGAAGATAACATACTCCTGCAAGACTGAGATTTTTTTGTAAAATAGGAAAAAGTAGATACCTATTACTAGATTAAGTTAATAACCCCGACGTCTAGACTCTAGATCTTGATAACTTTTATGAATGGTTTTAAATTTTTTTTTTTTTTTTTTTTTTTTTTTTTTTTTTTTTTTTTTTTTTTTTTTTTTTTTTTTTTTTTTTTTTTTTTTTTTTTTTTTTTTTTTAAAACGTTGCCCCACACTAGGAATTTCTCCTGTATCGTGGGTGCGTTTACAAACATTTAAACTCACATACACAAACAGCGCAATAATATAAACACCTTAAATAATAGCAAGCGTCAATGTGCGTATTTTGCGTAACATAATTATACTAACGTACTGTAGAGGTTTATCTGCATGGGGGCGACCTCACATAATACAGGCCGGAGATAATTTAGAACGGGTTAAATTCGAACGTTCAAACTAGCGTCATGTTTCTTCTGTTAGGATTTTTGTATATAACTGTCAGTGGTGACACGATCGCCCGGGTGTCACCATTGCCAGGATCGCCCAGAGGACACGGTGGAGCACACGGTGGAGGTCTGCCCCGCTTGGGCGGAGCACCGCCGTGTCCTCGTGGAGGCGATCGGCAGCGGCGGCGGCCTCTCGCGCCCGGACCTGGTGCAAGCCATGGTCCGGAGCGAGAGGGAGTGGGAGGCAGTCGCCTCCTTCTGCGAAGCAGTCATGCTAGCGAAGGAGGTGGCGGGACGGATGAGGGAGAGAGCCTCCCGTCCCAGCCGCCGCGGGAGACGCCCCGGGCGTCGGGAGTCCACTGGAGACTACCGGCCACCGTAGGCGCGGGCCTGCGGGCGGAGAGCAATGGGTAGCTCACCGCCCGATCAGGACCAGGCCCGTGCCGGACGGCGCGTAAGTGTTCCACGCGCGCCTCAAAGAGATGTCAGCATAACGAGGGGCCCCTCAGGGCCGAAGCCTGCCGGGGCAGCGGGATTGTCCGAAAGGGTTACCGCTACCCCGGAACATAAAGGGCGAAGGAAGGAACATGGGTGGGTTTTAGTCAGTAAGAGTCTGACACTCCCTTCCGCTCCACCCAGAGCGGGAGGAGTCATTTGATGATTTCCCATCCCAAAAAAAAAAAAAAAAAAAAGTGGTGACACGATCTAGAACACTTAAAGATATGTCTATAATACAATCTTAAAAGAGTCTTATAGTTGTTTGATTCCAAGATCCCCTCAGAGGACTCTTCAAGTCCTCACAGTACCTACTACTAGTAGTAGTAGATAGTATATCATCATCTGATTAGCCTTTTCCCAACTATGTATGTTGGGGTCGGCTTCTAGGCTAACCGGATGTACCTGAATACCAGTATTTTACATGGAGCGACTGCCTATATGACCTCCACAACCCAGTTACTGGATAATACGATACCTCCTGGTAAGACTGGTTATCGTACTTTCGGATTTCTGACTAACCGTAACGAGTGTCAAAGATCCACGAATGACAACCGGGATCAACCACTTAACGTGCTTTCCGAGGCACGGAGGGGTCTCGGTATATAAAGATGGTCACCCATCCACAGACCAACCAAGGCAAGCGTAGCTTGAACTGATCGATATACCTATGCGGCTGTTATTAGTTAGCCACGGGTCCCTCAGTAGTAGATAGAGAAGATATAATATCTAGTAGTGGACAGTATATCTTCAAAGTATTCACAAAAACAGGGAGAGTATAAGGGAAAAACCCAAACATCCACCCACCTTGAACAAATCCTACACTACAATGAGTATCACAATACCTAGAATTCTAAAGCTATTAATATTCCAAGATGATTTTAGCAAAAACAGCTCCCGTTAATGCGTTTGAAACAATAATTAAACAGAGATCAAATTGCAACATTGTATGTGCAACCGCTTATTATACCATCTTATACTCGTATATTGGCTCGTTTCGTTAACCTATAATTTGTATAAGGTTATGAATTATGATTTAAGCATTTATAATTTAAGGATAATTATTGATTCGCTTTTGCATAATTATGTTTTTAGTGGTTGTTTTATAATTAGAAAGATAAACATAATCAAAATTCAGATAAATGCAGATAAGTTTTCCGTGGAGATCGGCTAGATTTTTTAAATTTCTTATATTATGTCTTTAATGTCTTCATAGTTATTATGTTTTATTTAAGCTTTAATTTATTTTAGTTAAGTGTAACTTCATTGTGTTCATGCATTTATTTTTAAACGCGTAACCGTGGAGTTTCTTGCTGGCTTTTCTTCATAGGAAACGAACAATTCAATCGTGCACCTAGCTTCCCACGTTCCATAAGTGCCCATGCAGGATTACGCAAAATAAAATATGTTGATTTGATTTTGTAATGATTCTTCAAATTTGTTAAAAAAAAAAACTTTTTTATTTCTTTCTATATTTATCTTTACTGGTACTAAGCTGCATCTGGTTAGACTGGGAGCCGACCCCAACATAGTTGGCAAAGGCTAGGCAGATGATGATAATGATTTATCTTTGAACTTTGTCGAAAACTTTGAAAGTGTGACCTACCTATTTATAATTTTGTTCTCAGTACCAGTGCTTTGTCGCTTGCCATTTAAGGTGCTTATTGTTTAAAACTATTCATAAAACTTGTCTAGACCTTTAGTCTAGACGTCGGGGCTATGGCCTCGAACTATTAATAGGTACTTTTCCACTTTTACAAAAATCTTTATACATATAACCTCTCAAAATAAAAAAAATAAATGTAAAACCTTGCACTCTTATCAATCTCATTTACCAACAATTACAATATTAATTTAAAACGCGCTTAATAAATTAAAAAGATTACGCTTCAAGCATAAAGATATGGGCAGACTAGCGACATGTTTCGATTATTGAATGAGCACCGATGCGACGAATCGATTACGTCCGAGTAGTTGGTACGGTCTTGCCCTGTGCGACGACGGACTTAACAAGGCTTGCACGATTGTACTTTTTGTAGGGGGTATTATAAATGATTGTATGTTCGATGTCACCAAACTGCGGGGTTCTGAAAGCTTTGTTGGGATTTTATGCAAGTTTGCTGTGATTAGGGGTTCGTTTTTGAGTGTGTGCTTATAGGTAGACCTTTTTTAAACATTGTGATATACTGAAATGGGCTGTCAATTGGGTAAGTTATAATGTATACGAACATTAATTGGCTCCTTTTGTTTCCTACATACACACACACACACACACTATACCTGCGGGGTAGTTGCGTAACACACTAACGGTAGGAATGGCTTCCATTTTGACAGTTTAACAACATTAATAGCGTTATTTACGTTGTGAGCGGACAATTTTTTCGAACATATGAAACAATGGAATAGCAACGTCCTTCAAAATAATTCAGATTGTGATTCATAGTGAGTTACGTAATCAGGGTGCTGGTCATACACGCACGCCGATTGCAAGAACTACGCACGTAACCTTTCAGGATCGTAGCAGGTGGCCTTCTGTAGTTCCTGCCTACCCCCATGGGAAGAAGGCGTGAGTTTATGTATGTATATATTAAAAAGCGCTAAGATCCTACTAGGCGACCTTAACCAAGAATTGCAGCATGATTTAAAATCATGATTGCGAGTCGATTTTTAATTTATGACTTGGTATTTACTACCTACCTACTTCTACATTGTTACCTTATTGCTTGCTGCACATTCATTGCAGAGTTCCGTATCAGAATACGGAACTCTGTGCAGTAAGCAGGATAAGACGGATTTCACATTCGTCAAAAATCTCATGGAACTTCGCAGGTTTTCTGACTTAATCTGAGAAAGTTCTTGCCCCCATCTTCTAGACCCCCATCCAGCACACTCCCGGTTGACGCTAGTCGAACTGCGCACTATCGCGACATGATCGCAGCGACAAATCGCAAGATGCGCCGCCGCCCGTTATTCCGCGCCGCTGCGCTCATGCGTCGGATCCTATCCGCGAACATATTAGTATTGTAACCGATCTAAAGGTTACCGTACAAAAAAGATTCATGGCTTGTGCATATGAAGGTATTGACGGCTAATGCGTATACGGCTTTATGTTTTATTAATAGAATTTTAATAGGGGTTTGCAGATTGTGATAGTGTCGGAGGATATTACCTATAGGCTTTGATTTTGACGATTCCAGTAAGTAATTATCTTTCGAATCCATTAATCATTTTATTATTCTCTTTATTTAATATTCCTACACTTTTCTTCGCTGTACTTTTTAAGTGGAAGTGACCACTTGGATATAAATACATAAGAATGTATGAATCATACACATTGATACACAATTATGACACCAATGATTTATAATCAAACCAAATTCCTTAAAATATCGCTCCAGATTAAACCAGATCCACAATACAAAAAAAAACAGACCCTCATAAATCCTACCACTAAATCAATTACCAGTCATCTTCAACAATAAAGTACGCAAGAATTTACATTACACACTCCGACCACGTGACATTGAATTCTATACTAACGATATAAAAGAGGCAACATTGCCTTGCGCCCCAAAACAGCGAATGTACGAACAAGTCCACCAAAAACGCAAGACCTATCACAGAGGAACTCAGTTCTTTAAACGTAGAACATCAGGGAGGTCTTGGGAAAATAGTGGGTCTCACATAAGTGGTTTTGAATCTGTTATCGTTGTTGTACATTAGTGAAGGCTTGACACAGCCAGTCTTCTGTAAGGCCACAGCTTGTATTAGTGGCTTCTAATTTATTGGGAACGATAGGACGACTGACGCCGGCCACCCTGACCAAGGATCCATTCACACCAGGTGGGGAGGTTCGGACTGATTGGACCTGTGGCGGATGACATCTGTTTTTGTTTTGTGTTTTTTTTTTCCGTGGAGAAAGTTTTGACGGTGATTGGGATTTATGTTTTTGGTTTTTGAGTTTTAAGAGTCGATGTTTAGTTGTAATTTTAATAAATGAGAATGTAGGATCGGTTTGTGTATAATGCACAAAGTAAGTAGGTTTATTTATTGCGTAAGATAAAATGTTATGATCTGAGATTAAAGTAAACGAAGTAGCAACGCAGTAAACCAGTAACTAATTAATCAATTAAATGATTCAATGCCAAAGTTATGAACAAGATTGTTTACCTACATATTTATAGGTATATTACTTTACTGCTTAATTGCTTTGAAATCGATATAAACACCTTCAGACAACCAGTAGAAAGGTCAAATCAATCAGTTATTGTTAATTTGTAATTTAAACACAGAATACGAACTTAATAATGAATTGAATCGATCGCGTAACAAAAACTTTTGGATTGAAAATAATGAAGTTTCCTTGTATTTTGTGATTTAGAAACATAATTTATCATAATTATGTCAATGAAGGTATTGTATAAAAACTTTATAAAGGAGCCGGATTATTAAGTGCTGCAGATGAATGTGCATCGTACATCTAATATACTGCATTTTTAATTTACTGCCTTTTTATGAATCCGTATCTTTTTTTTGTGAATAGCGGTACGTATTTGTGATTGAACTCACGGAGACATAATATCAAGATATATAATTCCAGCATAAGCTGACTTCTCATTGTACGAAAAGACCAATGCCATCGTGTGTACTATATAATAATAACGCTTTTCAGCATTTTCAGAGGCATAATAAAATAGATAAAAGCAAAAATATCTTAAGTATACCAGCGAAAAACCATACAAAATTAAATCACAGCATTTTATTACCAAACAGTTTCCATTCGCACCGAATCTCCTCTACATTTTTATTAACACCCCAAACCAGATAAACAGGATACGGAAAATATATTTATTTGTCCAATCATCAAATATAAGGGGCGTTCTCGGGTTACACGAAATGATTCCAGTATAGCAATCGTCCCCGTGATTTGTTACGATAATCTATCCTAATAAATAACGCACTTCGGCCAAGATTGAGCTGCCTTGTGCTTGTATATTTTGTTTCACATTTGGCTGGTCTCCTATTGATTTATTGTGCTCAATGATTTTTTGCATTTTATGGCTCTTACTCGTGATTAACACGGCTTGATGGCAGCTATAGATTAATCAACGGATTTAGTGGTTTATCTCCGAGATAGTCGCTTGTTTTTAAAGGTATTGTTTTTCGTTTAATTTGTTGCTTTATTATGTTCTCGTTTTTAATGGTAATGCTTTCGTGGTTCGGTTTTTTTTGTGGTGGTTATCTGGGGAATCGGGGTGTTTTTAAGTTTATGTATGTTGTATTATTTGATACGGTTTTTTGTTTAATGACTCCATTACTTGTATGATGTGTACTGGGTTCGTTTATGGCAATTATATTGTATGTATTGACTACTTCGTTGGTGTAGTGGTCGCAAGAGCTACTACTGAGAATGTGGTCCTGGGACCGATTCCCGGGCAAAGTATTATTGGGTTTCTCCATCTGGAATTACTCAGTAGCAGTACGGAGTCTGGATTTTTGCCCGGTTGTTGGCAATAGGTTCGCCCCCTATTACATGGGACTTAAACATAACTGGGGAAATGTGGGTGTACTATAGGTACACCTCTGCCTAACCCTTCAAGGAGTACAGGCGTGATGTTATGTTATGTTATATTGTAAGTTTTTTCTATATAATTGACACACTATCCGTAGTGACAGGGTCTTCCTCAGTTAACCTTAAAAAGAAGCATTTTGTAGACAAATACTCGTGAATCATGTGCTCATTAGAAATGCCCATTAAGTATAAAACGGACACGTTATGGCGGCAACTATAATAAAAACAGTAAGACTATAAAACAACGAGCTGGAACACCCACATTGCGCTACCTCTACTGTATCTTTTAAGATTTACCTAGCGTCTACTGTATCTTTTAAGATTTACCTAGCGTCTACTTTATCTTTTAAGATCTACCTAGCGTCTACTGTATCTTTTAAGATTTACCTAGCGTTTACTGGGCGTTAAGGAATTTCCTTGATGTCCGAATAAAAATAAGAAAGTCGGTGACGGTTTGAAGTTCCATGTATTTGGGGACAAGCTCTTGATTCAGGTTGCTGATGTAACAAATGGCAAAACGTACACTGTATGAGCATATTTTCTCTTGGTTTTTTGGATAGGTCAGCTGAATGAAAATTGATACATAGATAATGACTGATGAGATTTTCCTAAGAACTACCGGCTATATTACTTTTAAACTCTCAAATATTCAAATCATCATGGAACTTCTAATAGACAACTTCGGGGAGGTCCTCGGTTTGATTCCCAGGTCGGGAAAAGTGATATTGGATTTTCCATCAGGAATTTCTTATAGCACTCTTATAGCTCTTCTAATAGCACTCCGGAGTCTGGTTTTGTGCCTAGTTATGGCAATAGGCTCGCCACCTATTACATGGGACTTAAACATAAATGGCGAAATGCGGGTGTAGGTGTACAGACGCCAGCAGGCCAAGCTACCCGAAACTGTCAAATTTTCCCAATCAACCTTGAACCTTAAAGCTACGCGGATAAACGGATAAAGTTGAAAATCTATTAAAAAAAATTGACAGATTGTAGTAGCTTGATGTGTTGGCGTCTGTACTATGTCTCTAGGTACGCCTCTGCCTAACCCTTCGGAGATAACAGACCTGATGTTATGATGTGTTATGGTCGTGTCGTGATCAGTAATTACCTTGTTTTGTAGTTTTAGGATTTTAAGTTTTGTCTTGAAACTATTACGACCTGTATTATCCACTGGACCTGCCCTTTTATTTTTCTGTCTGTCTTTCTGCCTTTCAGTTATTTTAGTCCAACTCCAGAGTCAATGTGGACTTTAATTCAACTCAGCCTATCGCAATCCACTGCTGGACATCAGCTTCTCCCAGGCTGCGCCACAGCAGCCTGTCCTCCGCCTTTCGCATCCAGTCTGTCCCAGTCACCTTTTTGAGGTCTGGACTGGTGGGCTTAAATAAAATAGTCCAAAATTGCATGAACATTACACATTCTCATCCAATTTTAGACTTAAGGAGACGTCAACTACAAACCCCTCAGCATTATGGTGGTAATCTGTGAGAACCTGCTTACTATAACCTGGACAATAAATTATTTTCTGTTACTATTATAATACCTACAACTCTAAGCTATGCACGCCAAAACACCACCTTACAAAGTAAAGCCTGTAATCACACGCTACATTGATTGCGTGGTATTCGGTCCCCTTGGAGAACGAGTTGTCTACTAAAATCGGTCACCCATCCAATTATCGGCTTGCCTAACTGTAGCTTAACTACGCTGATTTGACAATTAGCGCTTACGGTATATTTTGAATATTTTATGTGCATTTTTCTGTTGATTTTGAAATTGTTGATAAAATTTATTGATGATGTTACTCGTAGGAAGAGGATGAGCGCCCTGGCGCGCTTTATTCTGTTCCAATATCGTAAGGGTGGAAGCAGTAGTGGCCATGTGGTAACGGCCGCGACTTACGAGTTGTAGGTCGTAGGTTCGAACACAGACAGGCGCTTTACTTTTTGTAAATAATTTCATCACCTCTGCTCTTAAAACGGCAAAGGAAAACATCGTGAGGAAACCAGCATGTCCTAGAACAAAAATTTCGAAGACATGTGACATCTACCAACCCACACTGGGTCCGCGTGGTAGATTACAGCCCACTCCCTCTCGAGGAGGCGTCAGTCCCAGCAGTGGGAACATTATAAGCTGATTATGTTACATAACATCACGCCCGTATTTCCTTACGGGTTAAGCAGATGTATACATATAGTACACCCACATTTCGCCAGTTATGTTTAGAGCCCATGTAACAGGGGGCGAGCCTATTGCCATCAATCAGGCCACGAATCCACTCTCATGGATTTTATTTAAGTTGTGCGTTATTAATAAATCTTGGATTCGTATAGAGTAAGGGCAGGCGTTTTGGGGGACTGTCTTTTGTAATTTTGACGTTCGAAAAGTGCTTCTCAGCACTAGGCTGAGAAGCACTTTTGAATAAATGACTTTTGAGGTTGAAGTGTTGTTTTTGGTGTTTTATAATTAACGTTAGAACATTATTTTATAGAATGGGATAGACGTACGATAATGGAGTAATGTCATAGCGAGAAAACAGATCGACACAGTACAGACGACTTTTTTAAATCACAACAGACTTGCATAGCCATAAAGACAGCAGGATTGCAAGAAAATAACTATCGAATGTCATATAAAAAATGCATTAGTGTAAACGTGTAGCAAGAGACGCCGACAGACGAGACTCGTTCAATTTCGCTTATTCGCTCGTAAAGCCACAAGGCGTGTAAAAAGCCTATAAAATTCAATTGACACCAGTTAAAACCGATAATGTACGAGCGAAACACTTGTGTTAACATAAATTGTCGAGATTCCGACATTTCTAAGTCGTTTATCGGTTTTTAAGCATGTGCTGAAATGGTTAATGTAACAGCTCCGGCAGACGGATCTCACTTGAGCTGAACGCTATGCTTTAAATCACATGGAGAAATTATAACGGTTAAAAACAATTTTCTATGACATTAATTATTCTGAAGCCTAGGAGGAACGAGGAGGAAGTGTGGGACTTAGACGCAACGCAAATTGATATTAAGTAATCCTGTTTTTAACTTTAATCACATTAGATGCAGAAATGAAAACGTTTTGAGTAGGATGCCTATTTGATACAATAGCAATTTTTCAACGTCTTGATATCTGACTCTCTAGCTCCTTCTAACACTAGGTTACAGTGTCAAGATGATGTTAGGTTGCCTTCATGCTTGAGTAATAAAAGGTATTGTCAAAAAAAAAATGAAAGAAGTCGCCAATTCGTCTTGAGCAAACTTGGTGATCAATGCTCAATTGCGCATGCCTTCTCTGTTTGAGAAGAGGCCTTGTCCTACAGTGGGACAGTAACAGGCTGGTATTATTAAGTATTGACAACCCAAGTTGCAAGCCAAGTTTGTATAGATAGACAAATGACGAATACCGACTTACATTAGTTTGTAATTTACATTACAGTAAATGCACAGGGCATTTACTCTCCTCCCGAAACAACCGTGTTCGGTGAGGACCTGCGTCAGGCGGAAGGTGAGGGCGCCGTGGCGCCTCTCTAGCCACTCCTCAAAGACGGGACTTATCGCCGCAATTGTGGCGTGCCCAAGCAGATGAACATCTGCCGATCTATTTTGTAAAAATCTTACCGTGAAAACTTAGATGAAGTGAGCTTAAAGTGTTATAGTGCCTTGTAGTCGATCCCTAGAATCAGGTGGAATGACAGCTCTGTATCTGCTGAGCTATTCTATAAAAATCTCACCGTGAAGACTTAGTTGAAGTGAGCTGTCAATAGTGTCAACACCTAGCATCAGGTGGAATGACAGCTCTGTATCTGCTGAGCTATTCTGTAAAAATCTCACCGTGAAAACTTAGATGAAATGAGCTGTCAATAGTGTCCACAAACGATGGGACACTTAGTGTCGTGTCTTGCGTGTCTTGTCAGCTGCACGATACAGGAACTGATGAACGCTGGTGATGGAGCCAAGCAAGTGGCCGAATTCTGGGCCGAGTCCATTTAGATTGCTATCGTCACGCTAAGAAGAAGATAGTGTCATTTCCTGGCATCAGGTGTAAAGCCAGCTCACTTTAAGCTCACTTTACCTAAGTTTTCACGGTGAGATCTTTACAGAATAGACCGGCTGTTTAGATTAAGAAAAACATACATATTTAGAGGTATGGGGAACAGTTCACTCATCCTCCATAGAAAAGGGAGGATCCTCCGACCAGACGGGTGTTGTGTCTGGCGGGCAATTGCCCAACGATTGATGTTGGGAAATTGTATCTATGTTAATTGCGCGGTAAACTCTGCTTGCGAGATGCAGGATTTGCGTGACGTCGGTATGACGCGTTATTCGCATGTGGTGTTGTAGATACCGCTACACATACATAGACTGCTAAAATCATAACCCTTCCTTTTGGATTTGCCGTAGTCGGGTTAAAAAGCTGATAGTTTTTCAAGCCAGTGTCGTCATCTCTTACATTTCAGTGGCAGTGGAATTTTTCTAATCCGCCCTTAATTTTAAATCCCCCGAACTATGAATCAAACATTCCCTCGTTATCAGCTCCAAACATTTGATCAAACATTCAGACAATGCTAACAAATCCCTCAAATATTTAACGCGAGGAACAAAAATAAAAGTCGTAGTAGTATTTATCTTAACACACTCAACCAAAATGTTTCGACAAATTTCTAATAGGTATAATAAACAAAATATTCACCCGGTTAAGAAGCTTGCTTGCATGGCTTATTAATTTGTATAATACCACCAGCATAACTTGACCTCTGTTAAGCCCATGAAGGTTTAACTCCACAGGTCAATGAAAACTGGTCAATTGGTAACGATTCAGGAATGGTCCTATCATCTAAGGATCTCGGGCTTTTGAACAGGTAGGCACAGGTTGAAAAAATGAAGTAATACTCCGACCACAAGCCTATGATAATCTGATGGTAACGCCATTTTGTCCTGTGTGGTTTGCTGTAAAAAACGTGTGACATGATTATCGTTACTAGGGCGACAAAAAATGTTAGAGCTGGTTCACATATTGGTCGGCTGTGTTTATTGCGAAGTGGTCTTAATAGATAAGTTATCGCGAAATGTTTTGACTTAAGTGGTAAGATTAGTCATGGGTTAAAAAGAAAATATTGTTTTTTTTTTGGAAATTGTTTTAGATAACTCGTATAAGTACTAAGATAAGAGTACAAAAATAATGCAAACACATAATTATGTATTTTACAGGAGAATTAAATGAATCATGTCTCAAGATGATACTGAAAAATAAAAGCATTAGTAACTATAGCCCAATCGCTTAACTGAGACGTTGCCTGAGGTAGCAGCGCGGTGCGAGAGGGGTGTGAATGACGTGATGCGAGTGCTCAGTGATTCGTGCGTGGTGGTGATTCAGCGGTCGGCCTATAGTCACTAGATATGACACTAAGACAAAAAATAACGATTAATAAGTATGAAAAATAATGGTCCCGTAAAAACGAAAGTAGGTAGGTCCTAAAAAAGTGAAAGAAAACTAAAAAAATCGTATGCAGTCATGCAGTGAGGCATGTAAACCCACTACCGCCTAATTATAAGGACGCGGTCATCGAAAGCAACAACGTTACAGATTAGGGATGAAAGTAATACACACGATAGCATCAGTGGTGTCTCGTTAGTCGCAATAAAAACGTTTTTGTGTTCAAAGTGGCGCGATTTTTTTGTCGCACCCGTCTGACTGGCGGCAATTTGTCGTGGGACTCTGTGTAAACGGAGCTTTATTGTTTTGACGTCATAATTAATTTGAACATAAGAGGTGCCCACTTTCCTGATTAAATTGCGATCTATAGAGTTTAGGATATTTTTTTATTGTCCTCTAAATGCTTCTCTAGCACTATATACACTGCACTTCCTTATAGGTAAGTAACGTCAGCAAAAACAGAAATAAAAACAACGCCATTTAATTTTTACAGTTTTTAATTTAAACAAAAAATAACAGGAATTAATCGGTACCGCAAAAAAGAGCACATTTGCATACAAATAACTGGTAACAATATAGTCTTATTAACATGGGTAACGAGACAAAATTAATTATAGGTTCTCGTATATAATTTGGTGCCGGGAAGGCGGTACCCACCTGCGCTGTGGACTCGTGGCCGCCAATGGAACTTGCATGTTCTTGTGTTGTCATTGTGTGCTTATTTTTGTAAGGATTTCCGGCATGGGGCTTGCAGAATTCCTAAGGATGTGTAATTAGAATTTGCAATAACTAAAAGTTGTAAAGTTTTCTGTGCGCATACCTGAAGGCCAATTCTCGTAATTTAAAACGTTCAAAATCTAGTCGCAGTCTCATTTCAGAGACAAACAAATGTCAAAAACTTGTGAAAATGTAGGGAAATTTGAGGGTTTTTTGACAGATTGAGACTGAGATCAGACTGTGAACGTACTTAAAATTACGAGAATTGTGAGTCAAAACTGTTTTTTGGTAGGTTTGAGACAAGCTTTAACATGAGATTGTTTCACCCAAAGCGATAGTCTCACTAGATTAAAGACAATGTTGGCTTATGCCGAAGATGCCTCACTGCGATACCTCGCAGTCGCGATTGAGCTCGCTAACTCGATGCCACCTCCATGTAAAACAAATGCATGCTAATAGACACGCACGCACATGCCAGGCATCGAGGTAAACCCCCAAGTTGCGTAACACACTAACAGTAGGAACGACTTTCATTTTGACAGTTCAACAACATTCATTGTGTTATTTACGCTGTTGAGCAGACGAATTTTTCGAAAATATGAAGCAATGGATTTGCAATATACTTTCGAATGATTCAGTTTGTGATTCTGTGTGTTACGCAATTAGGGTGCAGGAATCCCTCACAATTTTACCAATCAATATCGACTGCTGCTACCTACATAACATACATACGTAATCAGCCTATAACGTTCCCACTGCTGGGACACAGGCCTCCTCTCAGCGAGAGGCAGTGGGCTGCAATCCACCACGCGGGCCCAGTGCGGGGGTTGGTAGATGCTAATGCTACCTAAAATAACGCAAACATATTAAAGGTATTGCCAATAAAAAGGCAAAGATACATAACGTTCGCTTAACGTCTGTTTCGTATGCATATCGGTGTCAAGTCCTGTGCAGCAAATTATTGTGATCGTAGCGATGCGCGATGCCAAGCGATTGTGTGCGATGTTCAGATTACATAGAGCAAAGGCTGCTAGAGAAGTAAAGGCAGGGAGACATTGAGGGATTTTGCTGGTACCTACAACAGTTTTTTTCTGAAAGAAAAGATAAGTAGTGGTTAAGATCTTTTATATTCGGGATGGCAATCCTTCAATTTTATTTAAGTTATTAATTTGAAAATAACTGTTTCTATAAGACATACTTTATTTCCATTTTAACAGTCATTGTTGATACCCACGGCATGAATAAATTAAGTGTAAATCTGGTAATCTGGTAGATTCAAAAGAGTTATAATCCAAAAACTTCAAAAAATTTTTTTTTAATGTCTGATAGTAAAATCACACGTGCCTGTAATTATACAAGCTGCAACGCTGTAGGTAATAGTAACTACCACACACGAACTTATTAAAACACTAGCTTCTGCCCACGACTTCGTCCGCGTGAAATTTCTTGTTCCCCCGACCCACGCCGTCGCATCGCATCGCTTGTCCGTGTTGTTACCTACTTCGTTTTCACTTAAAAAAGCCAAATATAATCTGACTTCGTTTGGTTTTGCTTGACTCCCAGCGTAATGTTAAGCAGCTTATAGCCTTCCTCAAAAAATGGGCTATGATATGCAAAAATAATTTTTCAAATCCGACTGGTAGTTCCAGAGATTAGCGCGTTCAAACAAACAAACTCTTCACCTTTATTATTAGTATAGAGAGATATAGACATTAAATGTTCCACTATCCGTACCTACACATGTGAAAAAACTACAAACAAAAGCTATTAAGTACAATTCTCATAAACCCTGTAAGTCTAAACCCTAAAGCACAAGTCACATTATTTCTAGCAAAAATGTGCTATAATTTAATCCTGAGTATAATTTTCACTGCACAGCAAAGCTACTTCAGTAAAGAAAATCATAAGACATTGTAAATTGTCTCCTGGCATCGGATTGCATAAAAGTGAGCTTAAATATGTGCATATTATTGCATTCATACAAACGTATAAAGACGTCAAAGTGTAGGGACAGCAGAAACAGTTGTTGTGGCTATTACTAATTAGTATTTATTAAATTAATTATGTGGTTTTACGGCGTGGTGAATGCCTGCTTGTACAGAGGACACGCAGAAATTGAATGATAGAAAATGAGCGGTCGGACTTCATCAATATACACATATAGCTCTGTTGCAATGTCAAAATGATAAGCAAGAATTAGTAGCATAATCAGCCTATTATGTTCCCACTGCTGGGACTGGGACACAGGCCTTCTCTCCTGCTGAGTAAGCTCTAATCCACCACGCGGGCCTAGTGCGGGTTGGTAGAATCACATTTACTTTAGTTTTAGATCTCGTATTCATAAAAGCGTTCACCCGGAATTCATTATGGTTTTTGTGATCAGAACTATCAATAAGCTGGAAAAAAGTTATTACGTACAGCCTAAAAATGAACTAGCAATTTTATCTATGACATGGTATGGTATTATCCTTATCCAGCGAGGCCCGCTTGAATCACAAATCGGTAAATACTGTTACCACTAAACGAATTAAAAACATCGCTCTATTTCTGTCAATCCTTTGAAGATGATAGTGACAGAATGATGATTATAATAAACAGCGCTAAACACAATTAGTAATGTATGGTGCAAGCGAGTCTTAGCAATGTCCACCATTTCGCAAGCCAATTAAAACTTTTTTGCACTTCGTACACAATAATATTTGATCCGACATCAACGCGCGCGCATGTATCTTTAAATATGCCTACAGTACCTATCAGTTCAGTGCACTTGAGAAGCCTTATCGAGTGATTCCATTTGATTTGAAACTTTAATCAGTTGTATTAGAGCTCAAATTATAAATAGCAGCCGAAGGATCCTGTGAAGTAAAATATTGGTACTTTGTATAATTAATTAATAAATTGTTATCCATGAATAATAAAATGTACAACTTAATATGATATAAGTGAAATCCGATAAAAAAGACGCAGTAGATGTTGAAAAGTGATCCCTCTTTACGTAAATTAAAATGTATTATGCAGTTTTATTGTTACTGTCGAGTTCACAGGTTTTGGCAATCATTTGGACATTAAAACAAAAAAACAAAAAGTTACGCAATGAGAGTACCTACCTATCGGTTTTTTTTTAGTAATTGGTATATTTTTCTCAACCATGCAAAAAAAAGAACCTTTAGGCAACATTATAAAATACACCTAAAATATACCAAAGTGCCTTCAAAAAAAAAACTCGTGTCTACGCGCACAGTGGGAAAAAACCAAAAAGGTTTTTGCACACCAAAATTATAAACCAAAAATAAATATTTCCAAATACTGTGAAATAAAACAGGAAACAAGCATAACCGACACCCTATAGCGCCACCAGTACCGAAAACGGACCTAAACCAACAAAAATATACCGGAAGACAAAAGATCGGTCCCGATAACATTACCTAATCGATAATTGTATCTACGACACTTTGACTCACACGTTACGTCGTAAAAAGGCGAGAAAGCACCATGATAAAACTATACTGGCGACAATACTACTTTTGCTGACCATACACTCAAGAACAAACGAAAACCAACCTTATTTTTCAGTCACCAAAGTCGTATTGTGACTTTTTGGTGTGGTGTGATATTTTTGTGTCGTGAAGTCGCGAAGAGCACGGCAATAAAAAAGGTGAAATGTCTCATTGGAAGCGATGGTGGACATATACCCGATAAGGGACCACCACAGTGGATACTGGTCCCATTTTTAGAACTGTTTTCCGGTACGAATTTTGTGTGAACACTGATATACGGCGGGTAGAGGTGCTGTCCTTGGAGGTGTTATACTATAGCCCTTAGTATGTACCAAAGTATTTTTTTTTACCACCAAAATTAATACCAAAACATGAATTCAAGAAAATGTCTAAATCAGTTACTAGTAGCGCCATCTATGAATACAATCACGAATGCTTAACGACAAAAATACAAATAATAGAAAAAAAAAGAACTGCAAGAGGAGTTTTCTAATCTGTGGGTTGGGCATTATGATAAGTTCATGTCAAAAACAATTTTTTTGCAGCAGCGATGTTTTCATATGGAAAAACCCATTATAACCATAGAGATGATTTTGCAAAAAAATCTATGGCGTATGTGCACGCGCATTATCAAATCAACAGTGTTTGTTTTTATACTGTTCTCTAGCTTTAGTAACGATTTATCTAATTGGCTTGTCATATTTTTTTTTTGTTTTTTCCTTAGTCGGTTTCCAAAATAAAAAATGATGATTCTCCAGTCTAGTTTTGTACCGAAAACCTGACGTTGCAACGTTTGGACATGCATGAGAATCTGTTAAAACGTCATTTTAGTAGTCGTGAACACAGAGAAAACTACGAAAATGTGCCTCAGGCCTTTAGAAACTAAGGTGAAGTGAGCTGTCATACATAGAAACTTCTAGTAATTTTTTAGGTTATTTGACTGCCTGTCATATTCAACATCAAGAAGACCATAACTACTTCCTGCTAATCTATTCTGTAAAGATCATATCGTGATGAATAGCTCAGCAGATACAGAGCTGTCATTCCACCTGATGCTAGGTGTTGACACTATTGACAGCTCACTTCACTTAAGTTTTCACGGTGAGATTTCTACAGAATAGCTCAGCAGATACAGAGCTGTCATTCCACCTGATGCTAGGGATCGACTACAAGGCACTATAACACTTTAAGCTCACTTCATCTAAGTTTTCACGGTAAGATTTTCACAAAATAGATCGGCAGATGTTCATATGTTCATCTGCTTGGGCACGCCACAATTGCGGCGATAAGTCCCCTCTTTGAGGAGTGGCTAGAGAGGCACCACGGTGCCCTCACCTTCCGCCTGATGCAGGTCCTCACCGGACACGGTTGTTTCGGGAGGTTCCTGTTCAAAATAAGGTGGGATGAAAGGCCAGGGTGTCACCACTGTGTGGATCGCCCGAAGGATACGGTGGAGCATAGGCTTGGGCGGAGCACCGCCGCGTCCTCGTGGCAGCGATCGGCGGCGGCGATCTCTCGCGTCCGGCCCTGGTCCAGGCCATGGTACGGAGCGAGAGCGCATGGGAAGCCGTCACCTCCTTCTGCGAAGCAGTAATGCTCGCAAAGGAGGAGGCGGAGCGCGTGAAAGGAGAGGCAATCTCTGCGCCCTCACGCCCCTAGTCGCCGCAGGAGACGCCATGGACGTCGGGAGTCACCAGCCGACTCCCGGCCACCGTAGGCGCGGGCTTGCGGCAAGGACCAGGCCCGGGTCGACGGTGCATCGTGTTCCACGCGCGCCTCAAAGAGATGTCAGCGCGAACTGCCGGGGTTCGCTAGGGCCGATGCCTGCCAGGGCCGCGTGTTGTTCGAAAGAGACACCGTGAACCCTGGCATAGGCAACTGAAGGAACACGGGTGGGTTTTAGTCAGTAAAAGTCTGACTCGCCCTCCCGCTCCGCCCAGAGCCCTCCCGCTCCGCCCAGAGCGGGAAAAATCATATGATGATTTCCGAACCAGAAAAAAAAAAAGAAAAAGATGTTCATCTGCTTGCCCTAGTTTTGCCGAGTATTTTAATAAAGGATGATCATTGAACAAACACATTTTGCAGAGCACGACTAACTACCGGCGCAAGCGCTGCAACATTGCAATCATTCACGATGGCATAACAAAGGGAATACCAACTGATGTCTTAATTCTATAAGCAGTTGTTGAAACCGATTCGTAAAGGCAAATTCCACCATGATGTATTTGTTTGATGTAGTACAGGAAGATTATGGAATTTAAGCTGCTTGTATTCGTGGCTCTGAAAAATGTCACGTGTCGTAAAGGAAGTTTCACTAAACTCAGTCAACCCTTTCTGTAAGTCTGAGAATGTATAGATTGCTACGGTCAATGAACGAATATTTTAAGCAATTTTCAGACACATCCCTTTCTCATATAGCAGGCGCATGTCACATTTTCGAACTGTCAAGGTCAAATCATTTATTTCGAATAGGCACATAAAAGGCACTTTTGAACGTAATACAAAAAAAAAATAGAATTGATTCTAGTCGCCCCTTCCAAAAGGTAGTTTCGTATGGAGAAGAAGACTTTTGTTTTCATTCAAAATGTTGGCACTGTACGATTCGGAAGAATAAAAAAGTGCAAGAAAAAATCAACCATAAGGTGCTTAACATATTCATTACTTTACCGTAAATTTGTTTAGAACTTATTTTATCCTTGGAAAATATCCATGCTTACATTTTCTTTAACTAATTGAGTGATAATTCGTGACCAGTGAGACCCGACGGGCGACGACGGATGTAGTAATGAAGTCGTGTGACTATGAAGAACATCTTTTCTTGGGACAGGGAACTTTATTAGTCGATTTATTAGGTGCAATGCTGGTATTTAGATGCATGCTGTTAGACTAGAAGCTGACCCCAAGTTAGAAACTAACTTGAGAAAGGCTAGGCAAATGATAATGTATTAAGTGTAAAGACATTTTTGCACAAAATTTCTGCTACATATGTCATTTTATGTGGGTCGGTTTTTTTGCAGGAATATTGAAGTTTCTAATGCCCTTGAATGAGTAGGTATCTTATTTGGAAAATGAGAAAATATGTACCTATTAAATTGCAGGAAATCATTTTTGCCGTTCAGTGATTTATAACTGACCTCTAAAAGGAAGGGGTTCCAAATATGTCTCCGGGTGTGTTGCGTTCTTGCTTAAAAGACAAAATCAGAACAAATCCTGGGACTCCTCAAAAGCTGGTGGTAACACAATATACGATTACCAGATACGACAGTTTCTCAGGGTCTATCACTTTATTTAGTGACGACTTCGGAAATCATCGGGTTTTGTCGGAAAGTATACTCTATGCCCGTTCCTTGGTGGTATTCGTCTATGGTGTCGATTGACGTGATAGTGCTTTAAGAGAAATTAAGTACATCTTTATTTTGATCAGTTTATTTAGATTCGTGTGATTTTGTTCGTGAAATGGCTTTAAAGGTATGGCGCGCCCTTGCCTTCTTTTGAAAAAGCTAATTTTGGAGCGGTCTAAAAACTAGAATATATTTTTTTTTATAAATTCCTTACATTTTAATCGAAAATAGATGCGGGTAAAGTCAGCACAAATTATAGAAAAATCTTAAAAGGGTGTCAAATAGCGGTACACTTTTTATAATGAAATAATATATAGAAAAAGTTAAACCATAACGGTGCATAAAACATCCAAGAAGTCCGCAAAATTAACGGGCACGTGTTTTGGCTCAGAAAGGATTAAAAACAAGAAAGAGATACCCGAAGATCCCTACAGTTATCTAAACCCAAATGTAATAAACAGTAGCTCGCTTTAAAACTCATAAATCATAGGACAAAAAGTGAATGATTAAAATATCAGCCACAAACAAATCCAAGCTCTTTGATCGAAATGTTAAAGTTCATTATTGAATGGATGCCAAAGAATAGACTGACCAGCCAGGATTAGACGCCTAAAGAAATAGAGATCCTTGATTGGATAAAAAAGACATGTCCCAAAGTTGTAAATCCATCATGGACAAAACACGGGTACATTGTCCCTTTTATACATTTCGACCGTAACTGGGTGGGATAATTTTAAACAATAACTTTATACATAAAATCCCCTTATATTTTTCGTCTAATCCGATCTACGATTGAGACAAAGATGTATTTTGTTAGTGGCCATCCCTTTTTTCTACGAGAGACGACGTTTGTTTGCTGTTTGCACGGTAAACTGACTTTTAGCCCTTCAGCCTGAGGACACTGGCTAAAGCTGACGCGTATTGTCACTAAATGGGATTAGAAATGAATTTGTTTGAGAAATTCGTACGATTGGATGAACATCCTGACTCTATTTAAGTCAAATAACATTTAAATCTGTCTGTTTATGGAAACAAAGGTATTATAACGGAGAGTAAGAGTTTATACCAGGAAAAGCAAGAATCTATTAGCGAAGTTTATTGTATTTTAGCTTATGTCTGTCGCTCATACATCAAAACCAAAAAAATCAAAATGAAAGCTAATGAAAGAAGGTAATCGTTGTAAACTAATTAGGTACTTCCATAACTCATACATGAGCTTTGTTTATTCTAGTACAGAGTAAAATCGCCCTCGAAAACCATTTGTTGGAATGCTTGAACACGAAGGCTAGAAATAGATACTGAATCCTTATCTAGTCCAACGAACATTCATACAAAACAATGGGCGATCAGAACATTCGCATAGAGATAAGATGTGTACAAGCACCTTTAATCAGATGCATCTGGTAATACTAAAATCAGAGAGAAATGATGGTGATGTCAGAACAGAAAACGATCTTCTAATAATAGAGATTAAAGAAATCATTAACTTGCTTGTCACCTGTCAGATAGTTAACTCCATCTGGACAGCCAAACAAGGATTTATTTTTGTAAAGCTCAGTAGGACTAGGATTAAGTTGGACATTTTTTTCCCATAGTTCTAAGTTTGTGTGTAAATTTGTTCAGGTTAATTTCCCATGGGATTCGAAGGTGTCAAGTTTGGACCATCCTATAGTTAGTATTTGTTTTGGATTAGCGAAATTTTTGTATACAATGTGTTTGAAGATATTTTGGGTCGGTTGCTTGTGTTTTTAATTATTTGTTGGTTCAGCTTGGTCACGTTTGTCATTCCTTTCACTTTTGTCACTCTTGCTTTGTCTTTTAATGCTTTTGAGAATTCAAGCTTTTAATACAACATCAATGTGACAGTTTTCGTGCCGTAGATAGCCATATGCTATTAAATATGGCATTTCCTTGAATGACCGACTACTATTTGATACTTTTCTGTACTGCTGCGACTGTACTGTACTTATGCAAAATGCTAAAGATATAAGAATTAAACTGTTAATTTACTAAGCGCTTATATGCACCTACGTAAAGTTACAGACAGCTATACACTATGCTTGCAATGACTAATCTTCAACTTTATGAACTAAGAATTTCAAATTGACAGAGGTGTATCTTGGTATCGAAATAAATATACGAGAGTTGTATTGTGGGCGCTATGGACAGTTTTATGGGATTATCAATTCAACATATCTGACAATGAATTGTGACATCCCTAGAGATAGCTTCCGCATGTAAGGTAGGAGTCAATTTTTACTGCACAACTTTCTTAGTAGGTAGGTGCTTTGTCTTTATTGACAGCTTAATGTAAGATTTAGGTGCAGCTGGTGAAATCCAATTTAAAGTTGATTCATACCGAGGAGGTATCGAAAGATGTTTCAAAATAGAGAATAGAAATGACAAGAAAAAACTTTTCCGTTTGAAAGGATTTTTCAAGAAATAAATCGTTTGTAAGAACTAAAATGGACTTCGCGTAACAAAATATAGGTACACATTTTATTAAGGGTTTATAACCTTATATATGTAGAACCGCGGCAGGTACATCAATGTAACCAAAATGAAGGAGGAACCTTGATTTTACCCCTTTAAAACCGAAAGAAAAAACAACATATTATTATGCAGGTCTTATCTTTTTATTTCTCGTGTTAGTGCCAAAAAAATATTTCACCAAATATGCTGAAGCTAAATATCCATAGGAATCCATCCGCTATTTCACCCTTAAATCCGAATAAAAAAATTCAAACATTATACATCGGTGACGTCATTTCACATGCCTTGGAAGAACGCAGTAACACGAGACGCGGCGATAATGCGTCGCCATACAAGACTCAAGCGCCAGGCGCCGCTTGTTTCTTCATCCAGAAACAACTCCTCTGATGAAACGACGGCTTAATACGCGATGACGGACACTACAGAACCTAATTAAGGCTCTCTTTAACCCACCAGTGTTAAAAGAACCATCATAACACAAAAAAACCATGGAACCAAAAGGTCTAGTCAACTGGTTGGGTTTGAAGTCCTTATCTTATCTACTAGCATTGATTTTGAGATTCGAAATCTTGGTGTGCGGTTTCAAAGTGTTGATAACCTGTTCGTTTGAGGTATTTTTTATGGGTTTGTTATTGAGATATAAGGTTTTGATGGTGTATTTTTGTTCCTTTTAAGATATTTATATTTTAAGTTTATGTGTAAGTTGATCCAGAAAATATC
Source organism: Apamea monoglypha (assembly GCA_911387795.2). Taxonomy (NCBI): domain Eukaryota; kingdom Metazoa; phylum Arthropoda; class Insecta; order Lepidoptera; family Noctuidae; genus Apamea; species Apamea monoglypha. The sequence goes on from OU426932.1 coordinate 11,245,596, forward strand.
ACAAGCACTTGCAAACAACTTTGCAACTTTATATTTCTTCTTACAAAAAATACTCAGATTTAATCAGTATCGGAAATGGTCGCCATAAATGATTGGTTCTGATATGAAAGTCGAACTATAGTAAACTATGAATGTTCTATGAACGGCATGTTCTTGGCACAAACAATTGCTTGCCATTACAAAGATCCCAGAGGCAACAAGTGTGAAAATAAATAGCCAGCCGAAATGACATTACTCGGAACCGAATACTGAACAACGAAATGAAACAGCTGTAACGGTAGACCATTCATTGTTCCTGACGAAAGCAGAAAGTATAAGGGAGCCATGAAAATTTTATTCAGTACCTACACAGTACTTGTTGCAGAAAGGAAATCAAACGGTACCGCGTTATTTATTATAGCAATAACGCATACATTCGCTGTTAACAATACTGCACAAGTACCTAGTTACTGAGGGTTTACCGCTTCGGTTGCGACGACACAAAAGTTTGTAGTATCAACGCCTACAAAAGTGTTTACTGTTTCCGTTACTTCTTAAACGGTCTACCGGTAAAATATAACAGCTGTTTCTTAGAATGAATAAATACATACATTTAAGCAGTTGACAAATAACCTCATACATATACCACTTAATATAAACTGGTCACCATCATCTATGAAATCTGCAACACAAAGAAGATTGACAATAGGTAAGTGGTCGACCTCATAGAAATTGAAGACCGGATTGAAGTACAAAGTTGGATACTAAGATAATATTGACTTATACAGACCAAAGCTGGTACTTGCAAAAGAGAATGGGGAATCTCTTTTTTATTTCAATCAATTCACTTCGTTACAACATGGATCCGTGAAATCGTGATGACAATCGTGAAAAATTTCCAAGCACTTCGTCTCCTTATAACTAGTAAATTGTAAAGGGGAAATCATAATCAGCTTCGAAAATGCGTCAGCAGGCGTGTAATTATAAAATACGTGTTTAAAGAAAGTAAGATCGACGATAAAACGTCTTGTCAATGATGTTACGAAGAAACTACCTACGATTTTATTGGCTGTTGCTTTTGTCTTTAAAAGTATATGTGGTGGTTAGATAAAAAGAAAAAGCAATTTGAAGATAAGTGCGAACGTATATAATGAACTGGCAAGACTTGGGAGAATTCTTGTATTAACTACCTGGAATAATAATTTAAACTCGAGATATTAAATTTATGTCTGCTATGATTACAATGATGAGGTGTTGGAAACAACAGACTTGATTTCTGCAGTATCGGTTTATGTAGAGAAAATAATATGTTTATATGGTAGGTAAAGCATATAATAATAATAATAATACCCTACCGCCGTATCTCTACGTTGACGTCGTGGTGGGGCTTGCTCGCTCCAAATTCTAGGCTTGTGCCGTAAGAATTTACCAGACCAAGAGAGATACAGAAACCCGCAGGGCAGCATGTGGCGAGCTATTGGGCAGTAGCGACCCCACGGATCCTATCTCCCGGGAGAAATCTTGTTCCTCACCTCTGGCTTGCCTTTAATGGAAAGCTTCTTTTTTTTTTTCGGATGGGAAATCATCAATGACCCTCCCTCCCGCTCTGGGTGGAGCGGAAGGGAGTGTCAGACTCTTACTGACTAAAACCCACCCATGTTCCTTCCTTTGCCCTTTATGTTCCGGGGTAGCGGTAACCCTTTCGGACAATCCCGCTGACTTAATGGCCGGCTGGAGTGAACAATGACGAGAAACAGAGCTCCTACCTCATTCTTGCCTATACTGGCCGGCTTGAGTGGAGACTCGCAAGAGCAAACGTGCTCGGGGGAAAGAAGTATTCCAGTAATTGCTCGTAGGGATCTTGACGATCTTCCGGGCTCTGGGATTGTTCTGAAAGCCGTTGAATACCTCTCCACTCCTCTTAGGGACCTCAGGACATGTTGCCCCCTTGTTGCTACGTCACTATGTGCTAGCGACAGTTTCCGGGGGCCCATTATTGAGTGTGCAAGTCACCCCCTGCCATTTTATCCGTGTATTTATAAAACATTGATCAGGCAGGGGCCATAGTTATTGGTAACCAGTCCACTTTAGCCACCCAAACCCATAGTCCAAATTTGTATTTTTCCACAATAAAACCATAGTCCTACACCAACCGGGGGTTATCCTTGGGTGCACTTGCATAGTGCATACTGGGATAATCGTCGGTTGGTGCTCCATTTCAATAAAATTTCCTAAGGTACCTCTGCGAGTTGGCTTCAGCCTCTCGTACGCCTTCCAAAGGACCGGGACCCCTTGGTCAAGAGATACGTTAAAACATAAAAAAAAACATTTATTTATCCAGATCATACAATCCAATTTGTTAGTAACGACATGCACATCTTAAAACTAGTGTTAGCACTGAAATGTACCCACATTTGGCGAATTATTGAAATAACTACTAATAATGTCAACAGAAGCAACAATAATGTCAAAATCACCAATAAAAATGTCAAAATCACCAATAAAAATGTCAAAATCACCGTTAGTAATGTCAAAACTACCATCAATTATGTCTACATCATTAACAAAACAATACCATAATCCAATACAATAAATACAACATCAATACTCAAAAACGATAAGATATAAGATGAGAAAATTAAAACAGAAAATCCAAGTATATAACTTGTTGGGGCGTAACGTGAAAATGTTATGTTGACGTTGTGTATTGTGATGTTATGTTGAATGAGTAGACAACCGATTGATATAAAGGTTTAATTGCTACTAAAAATTAAATGTTATAAGGTAATAATGTACAGACGCCAGCACATCAAGCTACTACAATCTGACAAATTTCTTCAATAGACTTTCAACTGTATTGCTAAAGCATTAGGTTCAAGGTTGATTGGTAAAATTTGACAGTTTCGGGTAGCTTGACCTGCTGGCGTCTGTACAATTCATGTCGGATTAAACAAACTGCAACGTTTCACTGTAAGTAGGTCGAGTTAGTCACATGACACCAGCTCGTACATAATTTATTATAGCTATAAAGTATGAAATGTGAAAACTGACAGGTTTTTCCAGCTGTAATGAGGGCAATCCAACTCTTTCCTAGAAGCTTAGCCCAACGTTGAAACTAATGGTAATTGATAATTATGATATTAATGTGTAGTTATTTTTTTTTTGAAATCTGCTTCAATTTTCCTGATTCTTTATTTTTTCCTGATTCTTTGTTTTCAAAGATACGGCTATTAGAAGAAAAATAATTTACTATAATATAATCGGTTAAACTTTCTATGATGACATGAGCTTCGCACCTTTAACAACACTAAAATCTTTTCTGCGGTGATGTTATAACAAATCACACGGAACATCTAGACTTAAAGGAGATATCTCTAGCCTAACATAATGCTAGACTCGATGAACCGAACAGAATCGAGACAAAAGGATAGCGAGTAAAGCAAGCAAGAGCATCGGATGTTTCTGAATGAAGATTCCTACGCCCTTGGGTTCTTATTGTAACTCATTTAGATATGTATTCGTAGGTATAGTGAGCACATTTTGGATTGGAGATACTAAAGGATTTCTCATTTTAGACTCAATTTAATAATAAAGATTTGAAACCTGAAAGTCGGACAACCAGTCTTACCAAGAGGTATCGTACCTATTACCCAGTTACTGAGTAATACGATACCCCATGGAGCGACTGCCTATCTGAATAGGAAGTCGCTCCATGTAAAATACTGGTTTTTAGCTGCATCCGGTTAGACTGGAAGCCGACCCCAATATAGTTTGGAAAAGGCTAGGCAGATGATGATGATGATATATAATGATTTGGAGAGTAATTTAGACAAGAGTTATCGCCGACAAATAGAAACATAAACGTTACCTATCTCTAGGTATAGTTTTTTTTCAAATTGATGTCACTATCGTTTGGATATACAGAGAAAAAACGTATACCAAGTAGACAATGAAAACATTTCAATCAATAAAAGCAAAACATAGTTTTCCAAACAGCACAGAGTCGTCATCTAAATCGTAACAAATTCTACAAATCATACAGATGAGTTTGAACAAAATGCACAAACTGACATTGTCTCCACAAGCAAAACATCTGACCGTCAAATTGAATCTTTTTTACTGCAGGAAGAAAAGTAACGTTTCGTAACATTAAATATATCATTCGGCTCGTGTCGGGTGTGTGTGTTCACGTGAAGCGAGCAAGACGCGGCGGTCGCGACAGTCGAACTAATGTCAAGGCGAGCGCAATCAGGGTGCGTGGGCGCAGCGACGGGAATTGTGTGGATACGCTCTGTGGTTTATTTATTTTGTTTCTTGTACTTAGTTATTTTACTATGCGATTGAGTGTTAAAAATCAAATGAATCAGATTTTTCTTTCATACCTACATTAAAGAAAAATATGATTAATTTGATTTTGTACACAAAATAAAACTTAATAATGTAATAATCTGTATGATTGATAGGAATTTCAGTAAAGAAAAATCAGTTTGAATTAAAACATCGAAATATGTAGGTATTGTATAAACAGATGTTTAACGTGCATTCGGAGACCAGCTTTCAGAAGGCTAAATTGTTATTACAGACTTAAAAAGTCCAGAATTCATCGTGAAAATAATAATAATATGATAAGCAATGTCGTGGTCTAAAAAGAGATTTTATTTAAGTCTTTAACTCTGCTAATACGGCTGGCAATGTACTTATGTGGCAGACGAGTCTCATCAAAAGTACCTGAATATACTTAAGCTTTGTAGGCTATTTAGTTTTAGCGAAAAAGTATTGCAACCGACTGGACGGCTTTGATTTCTTATCAGATTGGAAATATTCATACCACGTCACATTGAGCCGTTATACTCGTTACTCACGATTTTCCGCTTTGGTCAGATTATGTGAAATAGAGCGTTATGTTTTGATGTCAATGCAACTACTATTTTTAAGGAATTATTACTGTTTTCTTTTTAATTCGTTTTTTTTTTGTTTATATGTATTTATGTTCATTTGAAAATGTGAGGTAGATACATAAACAGGGTTATTGGTAAAACACCAAAAAAAACCAGCTGTTCCCTACATTTATGTTCGTCTAACTCAAACTGTAGGGAACAGCTGGTTTTTTTTTCGCGATTTCTGGTTTGGTCCCATAGTAAAAGTTGTTCATAATTATGAGTACAATGACCTCTTAAGAGGTTGTTGGTGTTTGACCAATAACCCTGTATTCGATCTGATGACAGAAAAAAGTCAGAAAATCGGGTGATATGGCGCAACTTGGCAGATGCCTATGTCTAGCAGTGGACTGCTAATAAATCAATTAAATAATTAAATGAACAATAAAACTTCTTGATGACTTTGTTTTAAGGGTATCAAGAAAACCTGGATTTGTGCTTTTCTTTGACAATATCTTAGAGAAAAATATTAAAATTAAACAAAGGTCTTATCCATAGTAAACTAACTCTCACCACACTCGCGCTTCAGTAATTGAACGGCGATGTAAAAGGTATCTACGGCGCAAATAACAAAAAAAAGGCAACGATAATCGCGGGTCGCTTTGCCCCGCCCCGCGTCGTGCGCGCGCGCTTCGTGCGGTACGGTTATTGTGCGGTTAAATAAAAATGTGAGCCATTCAATGGGTTGGATTTCAACGCACATTTTAGGGTTGATGATATTGAAAGTGTAAACGTGGAGAATGACTGGGGCATAACGACACAACATCGCATTATTTAGTATCAGTTGTCCCATGGGACTAGTGGGACATAATTAAAAACTAAAGTTAGTATCAGCTGTCCCATGGGACTAGTAGGACACACATTAAGACACAACATCGCATTATTTAGTAGGTATCAGTTGTCCCATGGGACTAATAGGACATACCTATAATCCAACTTGTCCCATCATGGGACTGGGTCAATGGGACTAGTGGGACAGACCCAAAATAAAGAGGTTTCGTGTACACATAAGTAACGCCAAAAATACGCAGACTCATCATCGTCATCAGCCTATAGCAGTCTGCTACTGGCCCTAGGTTTCTGCAATTGCACGCTGTTGAATCTGATCCTTGGCTACTCTAATTCAGCCACTACCCGGCACCCCGAGAAGATCGTCGTACCACCTAGCCTGCGTTTGCCGATTCACGAACACCTGACTGCGCGAATGCCCAGCTCTATAGCTCGTTGACAAGATTTTACGATGCTCTTGTGACAGTTCTGTAACAGGTTATATAATTATGACAAATGCGTAATTAAGATGATGTAAATAAAATGATTGCCCCTATTGAGAAATCCTCAGTTTATGCTTTATACCTTATAAGTATGATTGAAAATACGACCTGTTTATGGCACACTTCAGCGCTACTGACCCATCCAATTGAAGACCTATCACTATATTGAATTCAACTCTAACGTTTCTCATATTTTTATTGCATTATGCAATCAAGAATCTTCATAACCAATTCTCCGTATTCATAATACATGAAGTGCTCACATAAAAATATTTATAAAAGGTCACAATAAACTATCGCTATACAAACCGAATGTTTTATTTGTTCAGCAACTGGATGCATTGCGCGTGCGCGAGGTGAGGACGTATAAAAATGTGCGTAGACACACGACAAGTGGCATGGCGCCCATCGGAGACCGTGTTATGTGAATACATTTGTCAAATTGAGACATTTTTTCATTTTTCTTTTCTTTGTTTGCTCATTCTTGGGATGCTTGCATTTGAAAGAGAAAAAAGAGTTTTCTTTATGAGCTGGTATATTTTGAATGATTACAATAATATTTTATGGAGAAAATCTGGCTGATGTATCCAATTCGGAAAATTGAGATGATAACTAGGAGTCACAATTAATGAAAAGTGGTATGGTATGATATGGAACTCTGATGACTACGTGAATTTAGAAATGAGTTCTGAAGTTTTGACATGATTTTTTCTGATACAAGTGATACGTCTAAAAATATGTGTCATTTGATAGTTTTTTTTATAATAGCAGGGACCACAGTTTCGAACAAGGAAGAAGATACCTAATCATATTCATGAAACAATTTGTAGTGAAAAACCCCAAGCTCAAATAAGTATTGATGTTACTTTTAACTGGATTCTTATACAGAAATAAAGTCAACAAACAAACATTTAATCTAAATTCCAGAGCCGAAATGACTAATAAAGACATACTAATGTAAACAGAGCAAATCAAATATAAAAGCCCGTAAAATATTCAATGATTCTCATTTTAATCCGTGGTAGAACCCACGAACACGGAATATAATGATGAATGCAGAAGTTCCAATAAGTATAGTCACTGATAATATTTTATAGACTCACATAATGACATAGAAAATAACAAAAATAAAGCTAGTGGACTAAAACTGAGAATGTACTTTAGATAAAGAAATGATAGGAATAATCTTGCAAAACTACTACTATTTGATTAAAGAAAATTCTATTATATTCTAAAACATTGTAATACAAAAAAAAACCTACACAACAATACCTACACTGAAACATCACAATTCTTAGGCCAAAGAATCAGCATTGCCATACAACGCGGCAATGCTGCCAGCCCTTTGGGTACTTTTCCTGTTTTTTTAATGTTCTTTGATTATTTCCCCTCTATATAAAAATATACTTGTACCAATAATTAAATTATTATTTTAAGGCTCTGTTACCCAATCACAGTCAGACAATTTTATTGAGTAAATAAAGAAAGAAAGAAAAAGTATGTATTGTGACTCGTACAGGAAGATCATAAAACTAAAGTAAACACAATAAAAAAAAAAAATTGAAGTTGGTATGACTCCGATGGCCTGTCTTATGCTTATATCGATCGTATAATGCCTTAACCCTCACACAGTTTAAATATAAATGTACCCTGTGCACTATGGTAGCAAAGACTATATTCTATTATTATCAGTCAATAAACCACTTTCGAAAAGTTTGCTAGTATTTTCACCTCCATCTAACTGCGTTTTTCACTTTTACCATTGGCATGAGCTTGCATTTTACTATCGACTGAACCTTTTCTACCTACATTTCTATGTGTCATAGGTCCTACCACCGTTATCTAAGACCGTATCTTGTCACAACTCGATTGAAATCCGAACAAATATCTATTGTTAACACTTTAACACGGATCTTACAGATATAAGATTATGTGTGTATAATTTTATTTTGGATTCCTACTGCGTTATACGTTTTTTGTTGGGTTCTATGAATTTTAAGGGCAGTGGTCGTTTGAATATTTTTTTTCCGATTGTAAATGTGTAACTGCTTCGGTATTTTGAGGTTTCCGAATTTTAAAAGTGATGATCTCGCGTGGGGCATTCTTTTTAATCAGAAAATAATCTTTGTTTGAAGAATGTTCTACTTTGTGTATTCACTTACTTCTAAATAAAGGAAATTGTTTAGTTACCTCTCCCATTTATTCTGAATGTGTCATTTAACACTCTAAGCACGACCAGCCTATAATGTTCCTACTGCACAGGCCTCCTCTTTGTGTGAGGGCCGTAATCCACCACGCGGGCCCAGGGTAGACGTCACATATCTTTGAGTTTCTGTTTCTAAGATCTCAGCCGGTTTCCTGTCGATGTTTTCCTTCATCGTTTTGAGAGCAGTGATGATGAATAATTTACACAAAGTAAAGCGCCTGTCAGGGTTCGAACCTACGATTTACAACTCGTAGGTCGCCACTGGCTCTGTACTTTATCCATTACAAGGTAAGTTAACATCCTTATCAACATCCTTAACATTCCAACGGAAATGAAAATACCGTTTACAAATGAGTAATATAAAAATGTTTAGTACATGATTCTTATCTATAAGATCTATCGAACACAAATCATCGCTAAATGAATCACTATTAAGCTTAACCAATGACTCAACTAACCCGGATTCAAACTTGATACATGGTAAAAGACTTACAACAAACCCTCCGAAAGGGACTACAGAAAATAACGCCTTATTTGCTTGCTAAGCCTAAGAATATCTCAATTTCTCTGAAACAATAACACCAAGCATACATCAGAGGTATAGTAAGTCCTTTATTGGGGGACGTAAATAAAAAAAGCCAAGGGAAAAAAATAAGTTTTTCGTGAAGAAAGGGCACACGCGGTTACACAGTCCTATCAAAAAATAAACAAACACAGGATTCTACTTAGGAGCGTCGCCGGTTACTTGGAAGACGGCTGTAAAATTTACGATTCGTTGTATTATTGTCAGGTCTTGTGGTACGATTAAAAAATAACGTATATCTAACTAGGTATACTGTGCACTGTCTGTAGATCTCTCTGGAGCTGGTTTTAATCAAGGTCCTTCTTGATGTAAGTTCTCTGTTGGTTTGTTCACGGTTATCGCTGTACTTATCTGTTACTAGCTGTTGCCCGCGACTTCGTCTCCGATCCAGGTCATGGTCTACCCATGTGCCAAATTTCATCCAAATCCATTGGGCCGTTTTAACGTTAAAGCGTTACAAACAAACAAACACAGAAAATCAAATCTTTCTCCTAATAATATTAGTTTAAATGTGAAAAACATCATCTTGGTCGGTACTATGTTTCGCTTTGTAATGAGTATTTTTGAAAGGGTTCATAAAGCTTGTTGAATTAATAGCTGTTAAGGATTAGTAGCAAACAGAAACTATCTAAAAAAAAATGTTGGTCCGTTAGGGGACCGCAAGCTGGCATTGCACTAAAGACCATAAAAATCTGTTCTAAAACCATTATTCTAACCTACAATTACGTATTTACGAAACTATCTGACGGGTTGCCGATACATTACAATGATTACATGTTTTGTAAACATTATTACATTACTAATGAAGCTGCACTGAAAAAAAGAATAATCTTATGATTATAGGACGCTTATAAGACCATTATAAATGCATCTACCCTTTAACAGATGTAGGGTTAATAACGATGGCGGTTCTATTCAATGCATATTTATTCATTCTTTGTCCAATTTTGATAGGGATTTAATTTCGAGTTTACGCCTCGTTTTTTCATTGTGTTCGGTGATTTTATTTGTGGTGCACTTTGAGGGGATGATACTTAATAGTGCAGTAGTTACGGGTGTTGGGGAAAGGGTTGCTCTTTTTAATTTGGGTGTATCATTGAACTCGTATAACCAGTAATTATTTTTTATTTGGATCCCGTTTTATCAAACGTGTTTTGTGCGATAAATAAAATAAAACAAATGTACCACCAAAGTATTTTGGAATAGAAGAAGTTACTGAAGAGTCATGTTATGTAAGTACCTACTTACATAACATGACTCTTCAGTAACTTCTTCAAGTAACATATTGACCTCTAGAGCACCTGCTCTAGAGGTCAATATGTCCAGAGGTAATTGGGCCGGATATACCATTCAAAGTAAACGATGACTAATTAGAGCCGAATCAGAAAATAGTGGGTTACTAGCTCATTAAAAAAGTAGAAAAATAATTGAATTTACCTACTAAAGATAAAATTGGACAAGGACAATTAGAAAGTAGACCGTAACTACTGAAGAAATGAAGAGGATCATAAGTAATCATAACACAGCTACACAAACAAACTAAACTTCCAATTCCACAGTTGACCACAAATACCGTCGCATAAATTATCGATACGAATATCGCGTTCATAAGCCACGGTATGGACAATCGTTCATTGAGGTTCTTATTTATTTTAAATACAATCATCAGGGGGGCCTCCTACTGTGACACACCTGGGGCGCTGTCCCTTGGACCCCAACCTCGGCGCTTTTCGGCCCCCTTTAATCAACTGTCATGCGACCATTACAAAGCTATAAATCCATTTGCGTTCACCCCCTTCCTTATTCCCATCTTCTTACGCTTCAATATCGTATAGTTGATTACTTTTGATAAGTTGGTTTATGCGTACGGTGAAGTCCGAGAGCAGACGCCATTTTCGTTTATTTGATTGCGGTGTTATATCAGAACTGGGGCAGGTATGACAGGGTATGTATTTAGGTTATAATAGGTAATTAGTGGTAGGAATTTTTGGGATGGCCATTGTCCATCTGTTGGCCAGAAACAACCAACCGTTCTTCGTCTGTAATTATTCGTAAGAGAAGACAGATACCTTCTACTTAAATAACTACATAAATTCTAGAAGTGGAACGATTCTCTTGAGTTTCTATTGCTACGATTTTATAAATATCACGCCTAGTGTAAAAAGGCTCTTCTTAAAAAAACATTTAGAAAGATGCGGTTTCTGTTGACAGAACTGTTCACTATGAAGAATAGGAGAGGCTTATCTTACCTTCAATTGCTTCAAAATCTTCTAGCAACCTGCAACAGAGATAAAGATACCACCACCAATATACAGTTGTCTGAAATTCAATCTAGTCTTACTACATGACTAAGTTTACACTAGCGTAGTTCAAAGCTATTAGTAAAAAGCCTTGGATAACTCTTTATTGTACAGACGCCAGCAGGTCAAGCTACCCGAAACTGTCAAATTTTCCCAATCAACCTTGAACCTTAATGCTTTAGCGATAACGTTGAAAATGTATTAAAGAAATTTGACAGATTGTAGTAGCTTGATGTGCTGGCGTCTGTACCACTATCACATACTTAAATTGACGATCTTGCAAATGCAGACAATGTTATACAAAATCTGTGCATATGATAAGAATATGTCGTTATGTAATGTAATTTACTACCCTCCGAGCCTGGGGATATTACCTACAGGTGAAAAAAATGATTTAAGCGAGTTTAATTTTGAGCATAGTTATACGATTAATTCAGAATATATCCATATTTTTCTGTACAAACCTACTTTCCGCAATCGAGTTCAAAGCTAAAACATTATATAACACCTAAACATAATATAATCAGCCTATAATGTTCCCATTACTGGGACACAGGCCTCCTCTCTGTGAGAGTGAGTGAGGCCGTATTCCACCACGCGGGTCCAGTGCGGGTTGGTCGATGTTTCACAGTTTTCGAATTTTTAGTTCTAGAACATGCCAGTTTCCTCACGATGTGCCATGCCAGTTTCCTTCTTGAGAGCAGTGGTAATGAAATAATTTACACAAAGTAAAGCATCTGTCTGGGTTCGAACCTACGACTTACAACTCGTTAGTCGCAACCCCACTACTGCTCTCCTAAACATAATATACAACAGTATAACAACGATTTAGTTTAATAATCACCGAACCGTATCAGTAACAATAAGCAACAATCATAATATTCATACATCGGAATCCATAACGCACCATCAAGTCGCCTTTGCCGTTGATCTGACGAATTTGTTATGGTCTCAAATAACGTAGGATACACACGGGTGGCAGGGACTGTCAACATTGAGCGGGCTTTTGGATAAAAGCTTTAGAGAAGTATGGAAGAAAAAGACATGTTGCGCCGACCCTAAATAGATAGGAATAAGGGCTAGACATGATGTTGCGTAGTGCGATGAATGAAATGGTTGAAATCATAAACACATACCTACATCGTCCTTCTTTCTGTTTTTATTCTGATACCTTTTTTGGATCGGTGCAGTGTGTTTCCTACTTCCATTGGTACTTCCTTTTAGCCGTCGTCTCAGTATTCACCCCCTTTTCTAGTCGCTATCATCTTTAACACATAATTTCATTATTTTTCATTGTTGTCTTAAATCACATTCATACTCAAAACTTTATTTGCTTTGCTAGCAATATTGAGTGGCAACGTGGGCCAAAATACGCTGTTGTGACTGTGTACATATTTCCTTATTTTGTGAGTCATCTGAAAATATACTCCAGTATAAAATAATATCAAATAAATACCTACAAGTTTAAAAACATCATTTCTCACATAAGTAAAATGCATCACTATACTAATTTCTAAGTCAAAGTCATATCATTCATTTCAAATAGGAACGTAAAAGGCACTTTTGAAAGTAAAAAAAAATGTTTGATTCTAGTTGCTCCTTCCAAAAGGTAGTTTCGTATGGAGAGCAATGGGTAAGAAACTCTTTCAAAATGTTTTACAATACTTTGTATACATTAATCATAGAATTATATGTGAAGACGATGCACCTAGAATAAAATTACTATACCACAATCTGTTAACCGAACTCTCCAACACTATCGCACGGTAGGTACCTTAGCCATTTCTTTTTTCATGTCCTAAACTGGCCATAAGTAAGGCATTGTGCGTCGAATATTACAATAGCGGCCATAATGGAGGACCAACGATACCCTTTCTTTGACGGGATTTAATTGTGTGATGAAGTGTGGTTACGACATATTATTTTTTTATTCTTGCGGCCGAAAGTGTAATACAAAAAATATAGCGGATGAAGTTTTGTATGGAGTCAGTGCTTAGACTTTTTATTTTATTTTGGAATGTGTTTTGATCGTCCTGCTAAAAAGTAAATCATAATTTTATCTATAGGTATCATATTTATTGTCAATTTAACAGAGAGCAGTGGTGGCCAAGTGGTAACGGCTGTGACTTATGAGTTGTTCGTAGGTTCGAACCCAGACAGGCGCTTTACTTTGTGTAAATTATTTCATCACCACTGCTCTCAAAACGGAAAAGGAAAATATCGTGAGGAAACCGGCATGTCCTAAAACCAAAAATTCGAAGACATGAGACATCTGCCAACCCGCACTGGGCCCGCGTGGTGGATTACGGCCCACTCCCTCTCACCGAGAGGAGGCCTGTGTCCCAGCAGTGGGAACGTTATAGGCTAATTACGATGTCAATTTAACCATCGACAGAGAATAAACTTTATAGATTACTAGCTTATGCCCGCGACTTCGTCCGCGTGAAATTTCTTGTTCCCCGTCGCATCGTATCGCCTGCTCGCGCTATTTCTTCGTTTCCGCTTAGCATTCTTTTGCTCGGCTGCTAAGGGTTGTAGCATGACTTTAAAGTCTTCCCCCCCTTCCCCAAGAATTCCACCACCTTCCCACCTTCCTCAAGAATTGGGCTATCAAATGTAAATAATTATTCGAATCCGACTGGTAGTTCCAGATATTAGCGCGTTCCAAACAAAGTCTTCAGCTTTATTATTGGTTCAGATTCTCAAAATGCAGACTAAAAAAAAATCTTATCGATATATTTTATCGATTTTCTCAGATATAAAGCAGAAGTTTATAGCTTCACAAAGACCGAAACTGGCGAGGTTAACTGTTATAAAACAATCGTTAAATACTTAAAATTACAAGTACACTGGATCCGTTCATTACCTACTTTAATTAACAAGTGAATGCCAGTTAAGAAAGCACAAATCCAACCCTCTGATTACTCTCTGAGAACTCTGATTACCGTATAAAGAAAAAAAGATACAAATTAATTTGTTAATTCGACCTCAATCGATTGTAACGAAAGGGTGTCGGTCCATTACTCGATTACCACCCGCCAAGCCGATGCCTTGATTGTGATATAGAGCAATGTAATTGCAATAAAGTGTTGCAAATTATTTCATTATCGTTCTCCTGATTGTTCATAACCATATCGTGTTGGGTTTACAGCCGTGGTTATCGTAACTCAAGTGCTCACTTTGATTTTGTTGTTTGTAATTTTGTCAGACTAAATGAGCTGTAGGTAGTTATTTTTCTCGGTCGATCTTCATTGTTAAGCAACGCTTGTCTAGGTCAGTCCATTCATGGGTGATGGTAATGACTGTTGGGATACTAATCCACCACGCGGGCTCAGTGCGGGTTGGCGGATGTCACATGCAAGTTATTTGTTGATTCAATTTTATTGTAAGCTACGGGCAAGAAACTTGCATCGTGTAAATGGGGTATTAACACTTCGATTTCTTGGTTTCTATGGCAAGATAGTAAAGTTAAAAAGTTTTCCGGAAATCGTGTAAAATGTTCTATTTTTTTTCTTTTGTTCCCGCTATTTGCTGCGGGCTTCTTCCTCGTGTCAATTAAATTATTTTAAAGTATTTTTTGGTTTAATTCTGTGCTTATTTACACATTTTTTTCCCGTAACAATCGCGACAAAAGGTTCAAAAGCCTAGGGTATAGTTTCAATCCGTGTCACCAACGTAGTCCATATGGCACACGCGCGCGCAGTCACACAGTCAATATAGTTGTTGAAAGCAGTACCGCTATGAATGCACTTCTGCTCACTTTGACAACAACTGAACTGCATATAGCGGTATATAGGTGCCTACCTACCTAGTTGTAGAAACATATAAGGACTGTTCTTATTTGATATGCTAATGTGTTCGTTTTTGCACAAACCTTTTTGGCTGTAGATTTATGCCAAAAATGAACACTTGCGGCCTCCATAATGCAGTATTTTAACGGCCCCATTAATTTACCTTAAATCGGTAAACTAATCAACATTCAAGTAGTTGTACTAAAAATAAAAACAAATACTACGAAAATGAACCGAAAAATTAATTAAATTTTTATTTTGGGCCATTACCAAATCGATAAATTACATGAAGCGATGCAATTAAAAATGTTGACATGTGTCTCGTGCTCACTTACCGACCGACTCACTAAAATAGCCTACACAATCGTAAATAATCAGTTTTTGGGTTCTGTACTTCAAATAAGAAAGAACCGTATGTTTTTTCGCTGATTTTTATGATACAGATGAAAATCATTAATCATTTTCATCAGTAGATAATGAAAACAAAACGCTTTTCAATTAGCAACACGAAAATAATTATGGTACTGATTTCTAAATATCTTATTTTCAGTTGAAAACATCAGCCAATAAATCTAAATACTCATTTCAAGACGATTATTCGACAGTTGGTCGACTCTTCACGTGAACAGAGGGCTGTCACACTTTTAAGCACTTTTCCTGTTGACAACGATGCGAACAAGTTTTTTGATACCTTATGATTCTTTCCCTTTTTCTGTACATATTATTATTTTAAGACTGCTAGCATTTAAATTATGTAAATATTTTAAGAAAAACTACAAGTATACGATAATTAAACTGACCATGCTTTGGCATTCAAAACATACTTACCTATTTAAATATGTACGGGACTCGGAATAATAATGGAAGCCCCACTTAAGCTTACTTTATTTAACAGATAGAATTTATACGAAGCTCCCGACGTGATTCTGATTAGTTTTTATATAAACTCAGAAGAAGCTGGTTGAACTAATTTTGTATGGAATTAAAACTGGACGTTGTAATGTCCACAAATCTGTGATTTTATTGTGTGCGGCTGTTGAGGAAGCCTCCAATTGTGCGGACGGCTTTATGTTGTACTGAACCAAGAAAAAATATATTTTTTATTTAAAAGATGTTACTGTTCAAGGTTTCTGTTTGTTTTTTGTTTCTCTTTATTAGTAGTAATTGTATTTATTTAACGTACCTAATAGGTTCCGTTAAAAACAAAATATTAACACAAAATGATTACGTTTTTTACACATTCATTTGGTATTAGAAGTATTCGATTTGTTTTTATGTTATGTATTTTTGTGGTGTACAATAAAATATAAATAAATTGGTTTTCTTACTTTAGAATCTCTCGCCCGTAATAATAATAATAATAATAAACCTTTATTTGGAACAAGTTTCAGGACACAAATTTACAAAAGCAAATAAACTTCGTTGTTTTTGGAAAACGTGCTCAGTGTGTGCAACCTCATAATAAAACTGTTGGATTTTGTTTAATTGAAGAATGAGTCAAGTCTATGACGTTTTGAGGAAACAACTAAGAAAATGGGGGTATGTTTTGTCATAATAATTGGTATTTTACAAAATCGCGTGCCTTGACCCAGTACGTCTGTAAACACCATTTCAATAATAGGTAAATATGGTAGGTATCGTGTAGTTTTTTTTTATGTTGGGCAAATATACTTGAACTACTTTATCACTTCCTTATTGATGCACTTTAAAGGAGTGCGCCATTTGTCTAAACCAATATTATAATAATCAAACGGAGTCGAAGATATTGATATTATGAGTAATTCCTAAAAAAAAAATGCATTTACTTTGCAATCATTGATCTTAATCGGTCATGTTTTATGACAAAACGATAACTTCATTAAATGCAATTCTGCTGTTAATTTGTGAAAGTGATGACAGTCATGCTAAGGTACATGTTTTTTTACAATATCTACTTAGTTACTTTTGTCTTCTTCTTGCTAGCGTGTCGCTGGCAATCTCAATACTTAATCATTTATTGCATTCCACAATGTATATGCTTAGGTGTCAAGTAAACATTTGTTGTAACAATCGTGGACCCTGTCGGATCTAAATGGACTCGGCCCAGAATTCGGCCATGTGTTTCGCGCCATTACTAGCGTCCATCAATTCCTGTAACAGGCAGCTGACAGGACATGTAGGACATTAGCAACTTTTATTTATGGTGCATTTGTACCTACCATACCATATTATGTAGTCTACAACTTTATTTTTTGCAATAACAACAATATTTATTTACCAACATCTTGCATAACGCCGTCCAAATTAGAGTATCATTCTTTTTTGTGACCGGCATGTCGCCATAAAACCAATTTGATGGGACCCTGACCAGTAATTAGGGTATTATTTATTGTGAAAAATCCCTTCGTTTCGTACTTAATTTAAACAAGAGAATTTAGCGTTTAAATTAGCCTCGTAATGTGTTATTTGCCTCGATTTATTAAGTTTTTTACTTTTTTGGTCGCGGCGTCGGCAGACTTTAATTTTTTTAAATGAAATTAAAACGTTTTTTTCACGGTCTCGTTGTTATTGGGTTCATAACGCGATGCTTGAGGTTTTATATTGCTTCCAGTAATGAATATGATGTTGCGATCGATCGAATGTTTTTCTCTTTGATGGCGTTTAACGACACTTAATTTGTTTGATAATCATATTGATGGACATAAAATTAAAGTTAAAAAAAGATTAATACATTTCAAGGGGGCAATTATTGTTTAATAATTGCCCCCGTGAAATGTATTAATATTTCGGGGTATAAAATACAGATTGGCATCAAATCATACGTGAACTTCATATGAATTCTTCACAGTGTTATTTAGTTAATTGGGATAGAATACGTCCTTAAAAATGGAGTCATTGTCCCATCTGACTTTCATAGACATCTCAATTAGTTAAGCTTATAAGATAAGCTCTGCAGATAAGACAAGAAAATTAGGATGTCTTCTCAACATAGAGCCTCAACTAACTACTACGCAATCAATTTTCAACCATCCTTAATAAAAACCTATTATATGTAGGAAACCATTGGACCTTTTCTTCTACAAGAGCACATCCCGAGCATCGAACCTCTAACAATACTTATAAAAAAAAAACCCTCCAGCTTCACTATCTTTACAACACACATAAATACTCCACAAT
Source organism: Apamea monoglypha (assembly GCA_911387795.2). Taxonomy (NCBI): domain Eukaryota; kingdom Metazoa; phylum Arthropoda; class Insecta; order Lepidoptera; family Noctuidae; genus Apamea; species Apamea monoglypha. The sequence goes on from OU426932.1 coordinate 11,263,819, forward strand.
AAACCTTTAGGCCTCCATCAATAAAATTAAGACATTTTAATTATTCGCCCCTATTTTGTCCTTAGGTAAGCTAATTCAGGACAGACGGTGGTCTTTTCAAATTAAGCTGTTAATTGAAAAGGCACTTCAGATGCTATTGATGCAATAAAGGCATAAAAACGACTGCCTACTTGAACGTCCGAGAATAAAATGATACTTAAATAGAGGGGCTTAATTGATTTGCAATTAAATTTTAAAACGGGTTTCTGCTATACATTATAGTAGTTTTTAAGTTTTTTTGTATTTTTTTCTAGGGTATTTTTGGATTGGAGGCTGTCCCGATTTGGAGATTTATTGTCATTGGTAGCACATACGGAATAATATTCGCTATATGGTGTCTATACATAGTCTGCGCACTGAGGTAGGTAAGTATTTAAAAAAAACGCTTTTTTGTAAAAGTTGCATAGCGCAGTAGTTTATGTACTTAAACCGTTGGGCTATGCAACTTTTATAAAAAAAGCGATTTTTTCTGGGTAGGTACCTACCCAGAAAACATTAGGTATACGATTTTTTTCAGAAGGCTCTGCACGATTCAATAAGTTACAGTTTCAAATTTATTTGAAACTGTAACTTATTGAATCGTGCATTTATAAATGAAAACTCCGAGGTAAATAACTCAAGAATCTAAAAAAATCAATTGATGGCATTGTGACAGGACTTGTTCATTCTTGATTAAAATAATTTTATCCATGATAATCGATTTGTCCCAAAAGGGAATCACATAGGTAGTAAAAACGTCTTCAACCCCACCAACTGCAACGACCCTGTAATCAAAAGAAAAGGTAATTAGGTACCTACACATGATCACAACAAAACTTACCTAAGCGCCCATATAAGGACGGCGTTAAGCTCTCGAAATCTTAAGAAAACACCAAAGAAGGGTTGACAGGAAACTTCCCGGAAATTCTACAAGTTCAATACGTCAATTACTTAGAGATAAGGTTTGAGAGACAAACGTAGACACACGAGCGTCTGTCATCAAACATTAGTGTTTGCGCTCAAACAGTTGATAAGATAACCTTTAGTTAACGCCGACACAATGCTTCGGCGCGTCAATATTTGTTTTGTGAATACCTTTCGGCCTAGCGCGTGCTAGCGGGGCGGGTATTACACCGGAGTGGACGTCGGGGCTACGTGTGTTCGCGAGACGAATTCTATTCGAGTAAAAAAAGTTTCTGGAGAAGAGAAGAACTCAACATATCCCTGCCCTTGTCCCAATTTATGGTCGGTGTAACGTGTCTTTTTCTTCTGTACTTCTCTATTAGTCGTCATTTCGGTTGTCACGACCATTTTGGCCATGTCACCTAGAAGAGAAGAACTAAACCTACGTTTAAGCAAGCTATATAATTATGTACTGAATTTTTAGTTGTTCATTTTACTTTATGTTTAAATTTCGGAAAACTCTCTCATTCTCTACACAATTGAAAAAGACGGTGTTTGAAGCTTTGTGAAAAAAATACAACACTTGCCCTTAGTCATCAGTCACCTACATAATCATAATTAGTCTGGCGTAGACCTGAAGATGCTTTTACTGAAGCTTTCGGGAATGTTCCTTTGGTCTTCATTACATCTGTTCTTACTATGGCAGTCATTTCCTAAACACAACCATTCAGTCTACAAATCCTGATTCCGGTCACCACATCCTGAAAACATTAAAATTGGAAACTAGTTATTGGTCTACAAAACAAAATACGCGTCGGTGTAACAGGCGGCCCAGTTAATGCACAAACGAGGCACTTAAGATTGTAACGGATGTCAAAGATAATAGGATTTAATTTTGAATGAAGTGTGAACTTTCGTTAAATAATGATGAATGTTGTAGGTATGAGGAGAGGATGCGAAAAGTTCCGTTTTATGTAAGTAATGTAATTAAACCTTTGAAGAAAAACTTTTCAAATGAACTAGATGAATTTTAATGCCTCATCTAACGAAGATCGACCTTCTATTAATCAGATATGAGTATAAGCACAATCAGCCTATAATGTTCCCACTGCTGGGACACAGGCCTCCTCTATGTGAGAGGGAGGGTGCCGTAATCCTCAACGCGGGCCCAGTGCGATTTGGTGGATGTCACATGTGTTTGAATTTTTGGTTCCATATAGGTAAGACTCGCTGGTTTCCTTCAACGTTGTGAGAGTAGTGGTGATGAAATAAATTACACAAAGTAAAGCGCAGTTTGAACTCACGACCTTACAACTCGTAAGTCCGGGCTGTTAGCACAGGGCCTCCACTGCCCCCATTAATCAGTTGATACTTACGTTTTCAGAGCCTAGACGTGAATGGAGATTGGAAAAAGATATTATATATATCACCCTAAAGCAGAGGACCGACCACACCGACCTACACGAATCTTTTTCTGATCGTCCAAAAGTTGAAGGAGTCCAGCAACGAGCGTGATTCTATTATGCATCAACCTAGCTGAGCTTCTTGATAATTTTGTCAAAAACAGTACAGGTGAGTAATGGAAGAAAATATAAATTAGTTAGATCTAACGCAGAACCAAAACTTCCATTGTAATTTAAAATAATGCTGCCCAAAAACACACTGAAGAGTTCAAAAACCTTCGTCTTCGTCTCTTCATGAAAGACATGCATATGCATGACATATCGTTAATAATTTGTGTTGTCCAAAGTTATGACTTGCACAATAATATTTTGACAGCTGTTTCTTGACTATGAATACCTGTAAAGGCAGAATCAGATAAATAATAAATATCCATAATTTCAACACGATGTTAAGCTGTTAACACATCAATAATATAAGCAATATTGTTGCGTGTGGTGTTGCCAACTTATCTAAGAGTAGCATAATATCGAAGGAAAATGAATTTGCTCGATGAGAACTTTCATCATAATCTTTGCAATTCACGTCATAGTCATCACAGTTTATGAGTGTCTCCAAAAAATGAGGCTCTAAGAACTTTAAACTGGCAATGGTTAGATTTAGACAAAAAATCTAAGAATTTGGTTCAGTGGTATACAGTAGAAAAGATATGTCCTCTAATGAAGTGCTATAATTCTGACAATGATGACACTGCAGCACTTTCGTTAGGTACTTTCAACGTGTAATCATCAATTAAATGCTATTACGTGAGATACTGACAGCCTATTCAGGGAAGGTTACACGAACGTATCTAAAGTAATGTCACTACTAGTAGATGCTAATTACTACACTAGCTTTTGCCTGCGAATTCCTACAGCGTGAAATGTCTTGTCAAAAAATATATCCTGTGACCCAACATTACTGTGGCTTTCCATTACTGAAAGATTTTTTGGAATCGGATCAGTAGTTCCGAAGATTACTCGTACCCCTACATACAAAATCACAAATTTTATCTCTTTATAATATTATATTAGTATAGATTGGCAATCACCATACTGGGTAAGTGTTGTCATCACAGAAACTTTGAAAATCCGTACTTATTGCCTGAAGTATTTTCCGCTCGCCAATTCTGTGGCTATTCCGCCATCCATCAGCCGTTAGGTTAGGGTTACCTACAATCCCGGAACTAAGGCACCTAGAAGATAAATGTGGGAACTCTTGCCGAGTTTCATTCAATTGTTGGTACGGTAATTTGAAACCTGCTATTGGTAACACTATACCAGCAATATAACAAACTCAACAAGGTACGTAGGCTGATAACAAATAGCAAAGTAGCAGTTTTGCAACCACAACGGATTGGCGTAAGAATTGTATTATAATTCACGAATAATCGACTGTTTGTATAAGTAAATAGTCGTGTTGAACATGCTTACCGATTGTTAGTTTAAATCGATTTATTTCGCAAAGTTATAGTGCTTGCTTTGAGTGTTGAATCGATTAGGATAGTCGTTATGCAAATTCTTTGATTGGTACCCCACGCTCTGTTTTTTGGCGTCAGCGTTCATTATCATTATCATCCACAGCCTGACTTCACCCAAGGCTGGTCTCTCTTTTCTTGTGCCAATCGCCACGCTTCTGTGTCAGCCTCATCCAGGTTTCGCCCGCGATGGCAACAATTTCGTCCGCCCAACTCGCTGCCCTCAACCGACATCTCGTTTTCCAGCCCTTGGACGCTACTCTGTCTGCCTTACCTCCACCTATCATCACTGCGCCTTGCCAGGTGTCCTGCCCAATTCCATTTGAGTTCCATAATACGCTTTCCGATATGGAGGACCTTCGAACGTCTTCGTATCTCAACGTTTGGAACTCTAGCAGGCTTTATTCTAGATGAAAACATCTAATCCTTTGAGCTTTAAAAGGTGCAGTTGCCACAGCGAAAAGTCGCTGACGCGTCTCTTTTTCAATTGTGTCCCAACTTTCAAGCATTGGATAACCAAGATCGTTGTTTTCTTCTCTTTGAGACTTTAGAACACCTCTTTTCATAGCTGACCAATTTGTCACCAGCATTGTCTTCATATTGAAGACAATGCTGGTGACTCGGCAGGTAAATTTAGAAAACCTGAACAATAATCATCATTTTCATAGTTCTCATAATCTTCTGCTGCTGTTTTTTTTTTTGTGCTGTTATTTTTCACCCTTTTTTGCGAGGTAAGGGCATTAGCAGCTCATCCGTCTACTCATAGCAGTCAACTAACGTGAACATCTAGTAGGTACTCATTGTAACATTTCAATGGCAGGTCGTTAGTGCCTACTTGACCCTACCAAGATACCTCGCATTCGCTCGTAATATTTATCACCAATAGAATTTGTAATTGCCATGTATGCTGCTTTACGTTTCCTGACAGTTATGAGTTGGTGATAAACTTAGACAATGCCTAGGATGTGTAGGCATAAAGGATGAATGCAGAGCGTTAAGTATTTATTGGTGGATTACCTTACTTGAAGTCCTGGTTTGAAGTCCCAGGTCGGGCAGTGTCTTTTGGTTTGTCTATCTGGAATTTTTCAGTAGCAGCCTGGAGTTTGGATTTGTACCTGGTTGATGATAATAGGCTCGCCCTTATTACATGGGACTTGAACATAATTGGCGAAATTTGGGTGTACTATGTATGTAGGTACGTACACCTTTGCCCAACCCTTCGGGGAAACAAGACGTGATGTTACATATGTTATTTATGTTACCTTTTCTAATGTGCCCCGAACTCCTGAAAGTTTGGATCTATCTCTTCATCAATTGGTCTAGCTTTAATAGATTAGATGTTTTTGGTTTCCCCTCTTTGTGTCCCGCTGCGGCAACAGCCTCTACATCCAAACCTCTGTTTTCTCTCTCTCTTCGATCCTTTACGATCTCTGGCCAGGTCAGCCCCGCGTACGTCCAGATCATAACATCCCCTTCACTGCAGTTGACCACGACTGTGATGTCCTCTTGACAGTCGTCGTGACAGTCTTGTCTCAGATACTTCTGTCTACGCTGGCTATATTACCTTGTGTGTCTAGATGTCTAGATTTTAAAGTCATGGACTAGCGGAGTTTACTCGTATACCTGTCTTTCCATAAAAAAATACATAGGTACGTTTAAAAAATTAGATTCATGGTCATAGACGATAGCTAGTCAATTGCCTCTACCTACGCATTGTAGCGGTCATTACACCCAAAATATTACCTGTTTGTTTCTTATAGTGTAAGGTGCGGTCTGTGTACCTACTTTATTTGGCTACCAACCTATAAACATGATCTACTGCAGGAGATTGAGGCTTACAATGACTGGACAGTAAACAGTCAGAAGAAGTACTTACCTAACTGTCTTCTTTCACTTTATACTTGACTTGGCGGAGGGCTTTTTGGACGATTTTTTGTCGTTTGCAGCTTTTCCATGATAGGTACGACTTGATAGACCCACCTGTGCAAAATATTCGCTTTTGATGAAGGCTTGCTTTAAAAGCATAAGGTTGATAGCACAAATTCCTTGTTCATCCTTACCTCAACGATCTGCTTTATAATAATCATACAAGAAAAATACACGGTTTTACTTCAACTGCTAGGTAATTATAATGCTGGCCACTTACGAATTAATATTTTGTAAAAAAAAACTTCGCAGAACAAATCAATAAATCACAAAATTGCAGGATCTCAATTTCCACAGTAGGAAAATCACGTTCCTAATTCAGCTGTCGTTTACAAAGATTATCTAATTGTATTTAATAGTGGCAAATTACTACAGCAATTTGTACTTAAAGGCTAGAAACAAAGAATTCTCCCTGCACATCGCAGGAACCGTACATTTAATAGAACGATTACCCGTACTTCACATAAAAGAGCATTGAGCACCTCAATTGAATTGCATTCTTCAGCCGCGGCGGGCTTGAATGCGCGTACGCATGGATGCTTTCCTCCCTCCACCAATCGCGGCGCCGCCTGGGAGGGATTAGGCGGAGCCTTTCAAGCCCCTCCCACCGCCTTCTACCACGGTTTCGTATTAAGTATTGAGTTACAGATAATAGACATCGGATGTTTTACTGTTTCTGTTTTGTTTTTATTAAGGGATTTCATTGAAAACGGAAATTTAAAGATAAGGTCTCAATAGCCGTAAAGGTGCCTTTGTAAGGTCGAAGTCAGTTTAATCGTATCAAATGTCTCTCACGTCAACATTGTTAATGTCCTCACTAAAGTGATTGGGTGGATTGTAAAGACATGAGTTTTACAATTAGGTAGATGACCTCGTCGGAATAGGGATCTTGTTACAAAAAATGTAACGTCTTTATAAAATAATTATAGGCGTGAAACTGATAACTTACTTAAACAATTATGTACCTATTCTGTAAAACATTTCATTTAGGAGGGCTATATTATTATTTCTATGTTTTCGAGCGAAAATCAGACAGCTGTTGCTCATGTATAGTCAGCATATCACTTAATACTCGATTGTTTAAAATTATGCATATGCAAACAAATAAGGTTTTAGGAAAGTGAAACAATGAGAAAAAAGTAAAGCTATTAACTCATCTATAACAAAATGTAATAATTGCACTACTTTTAAAAATCTCTATAAAAAACAGACACAATCATAAAAAGCCAGTACAGAGTGCGTGCACATCGTGTGCGGGCACTATCGAGCGAGGTATCATGACGACGTCGTTACTGTCAGCTGCGACGCGATAGCACATACTGACACTGATCAAGTAGCACAGATGAGACTGTTCATAAATAGGTAGTGCAATACTTCTATGTTTAATATAATACACAGTTTTTGCACATCGTGTGCGGGCACTATCGAGCGAGGTATCATGACGACGTCGTTACTGTCAGGTGTGACACGATAGCACACACTGACACTGATCAAGTAGCACAGATGAGACTGTTCATCAATAGTGCCATACATCTATGTTTAATATAATACACAGTTTGTGCACGTCGTGTGCGGCCACTATCAGGCGAGCTATCATGACGACGTCGTTACTGTCAGCTGCGACACAATACTATACACTGACGGTGATCAACTAACACAGATGAGACTGTTCATCAATAGTGCCGTACATCTATGTTTAATATAATACACAGTTAGTGCACATCGTGTGCGGCCACTATCAAACGAGCTATCATGACGATATCGTTACTGTCAGCTGCCACACGATAGCACACACTACACTGGTTAAGAAACAACGATGATAATTTTAATACAGTTTGTGCACATCGTATACAGACACTATCTATAGCTATCATAAAGAACTTTTCTCAATTTGCTTCATTATCTAACTACTAATTAAAAGCAGCAATTAATAAAGTACTTAGGTACCCACTATCAATCTGTAAAAGCAACAAAACAAAACTTACTTGGTACCTACTTTATCATCATCGTCCAGTCCTTATAGTTTTATTTGGGGTCAGAACAGCATTTATGTCGTTTTCTTTCTTAGATCTCTATAAGCCCTTAAAGCCCTTATATTCACCCCCTATTTAGCCATAATTACAATCATCATCATACTATCCGTCTATTCTCATACCTACTTATCCTGTAATAACCACCTTGAAATATCTCAAAAATCATTTTCGAAAAATATATCTAGGCATTAATATTCTTGCCTTCAATACCATTTTTAAAATCATCATCGTCCATCTCATACTCTTAGGCATAATATCTTCAAAACTGTGTCCTCTCTATATTTTACATACTCTTTACGCATACACGGCACTTAGCGTTGAAACTTGAACACAAATGTGGTTTGCAATCACAATTGTCACCGTTAATTCGCATACTTGCGATAACATGTCGCTTGTACCTCTGCTATTAAAATAAATAAAATTACATACATTTAAATGCTTACCTAAATCACGTGGTGCATAGACCACTCCGAGAAACATAAAATGGAATATGAACTTTGATTTGAAAGTTATAGAAGTTAAAATTGAATGAGAGATGTCTCGGTGTGTCTCTGTTTTGTTTTTTTAAATTATTATTTATTGTGAGCTATTCTTTGGCTCTTTTGTGAATTAATATAAATAAATAGTATATAAATTTATCGTTTTGTAGTATATAAATCTATCGTATAATTTATGATCTTGCAGATAATTATAATTTATTCATCTGGGATTGTATCAAAGCTACTTACCCTTTTAACCTCGACTATTAGCAGACCTTTAACTAGTGGCAGGCAAGGGTACTTATGCCGTAGATACGGCCTAAGATTGTTTACTAGAATACGTATGAAATTGCAAATTCTTGAGCCATAGCCTTGAACCGGCACTTACTAAGTTATAACTAATGGAAGCACTTTCTAAGATCAACACTAGAAATAAAGAAACGACAAAAGGGAAATTAACTCCATTGGCATTCATTTATCATTTTCTCAACAGTCTATAATAATGGATGATTAAACGAACTTACCTGCCGATCGATTCTGTAAAAATCTCACCGTGAAAAGTTAGGTGAAGTGAGCTTAGAGTGAGCTGTCAATAGTGTCATTGCCTAGCATTAGTTGGAATGACAGCTCACTCCACGCTCACTTCACTTACGTTTTCACGGTGAGATGGTTGTAGAATCACATTGCTGTACGTGAAGTTCTATCAGAGTCCGAAGAGATTTAGTAATGTACTCATGTAGTAGTAGTAAGTAAGTTATGCATAGTGGTCAACAATCACGCATTTATTTCAGTAGAAATATATTCTATTCGGTTTTATGATCATTCCATTTGAAATATCATTTTTTTTTTAAATTATGTGTGTATGTACTTCGTCCAGTTCCACTCAGATGATTGTCATCAGTCATTCGCATTCTTCCCCCTTATTTATAAAACTTGCTTAAAGTTAAGCAATGATTAGAGTTTGCTTAGCCATACATTTTTGACGTTTATAATTAGCAACGATAAAATAAATAAGAGGGATAGTGTTTAACATCTAAGTATTTAGCTTCTTCGCATCGTTTGTTATAAAAAATACTGAACGTAAGGTTCGTTCTAGGTCTCGTGAAGAACGCATTAACCACAAAAAAAAAGTTAGAATGCAAAATTCGTGAAAGACAAATTAGTGCTTCGGAAAGTGTACCTACTTACTTATATTGAAGTGATAACTATTTTATTACCATCCTGTGTACGTATCTACGTATTGAAGATACCTAAATGCAACCTAAAAATCTCTGGAGCTGTTTCAACGCGTTAAAATACGGTTGGCGTTCGTTCCGCTGGGGATTGTACCTAATTAACGTAACCTATTTGAGTTTAAATAAAAATAGTTTGTTACTCAATTTAGGGCATTTTTTTCAATCGACAGGATAATTCTTATTCGTGGAATAAAATTGACGTCTGACAGATTCTGTATGGAAGAACTGTTAAAAATTCAAAATTATTCTTCGGATAAAATTATCTGGCGTTGGAAAAATCAGCCCTAATAAGAATTTTATCTATTGTATTTATTTTTTTGATCGTTATCTATTGTATTTATTTTTTTTGATCGTATTTCCTAATAAATATAGTTGTAGTACTATGACTAATCTGCAAACAGTATTAGCAAACTGACTCAATAACTATGTCGCTTAACATCGTACAAAATGTTCCTTTTTTTTAGCCACCCCAGTCAAAGGCAGGTCGAAGTGATTCAGGTGGTCATAGATTTGTTACAATCATAATTTTCTGAATATTCACAATTTTCTCAATAATTGCATGATTAGTCACGTCATCTTTATAACCTTTCTAGTTGATTTTAACAGTTCAGTACTGAACCCAATAAAATTAGTCTAATCTGTGCGGTACCTATGATTCAATAAAAAAAAACAATGTTCTCAGAAATAAGTGCGAAATGTTACGTTTGAAACGGAGAAAAACCCTACACGAAACCGTGTTTAAAATACGAAATGTCGGGAACTCACGTACACTCACCATTGTCAAAACACCTTATATAATTTCACACCGACATTTTTTTTGTATTTGTATTTTTGCAGCGTGTGTGTGGTCGCGAATAAAAACGGCGACTAAATACGGGATAATGCGCACTCGAAACGGCAAAAGCAAATATTTTTCAAACACCTCTGAGTTGAGCGTAATCTTTTGTGACAGTGTAATTTCGGTATCGTTGACAATATTTGAAAAAAAGAAACGTAAGGGAAGAAAAAGGACTTTGTTTAACTCAGCGGGATTTCCGATCACTATGTAATTTGTGAATAATTTACAGCTATAAAGGGAGGCGGACACGCGGCGCATTATTATGTTGTCACCGTATTTAAGAAAGGTGCGTTTGCGTCGCATTTGTTTTGTTGTTCGTGCTCTTGATCTCTGACATTGTTTGTCCTTGTAATAATTTCACTTTATTGTGGATGATAGTTTTATGGCTTCACGGAGATTTGGGCTTATTTCTTTGAAGATTTTAACATAATTATGTATAAATGTTTAGGTATAGAGATTAAGTTATTTTAAAGATAATTATGAATTGAATTAGGATAATGGGGAATTTGACTAGGTAGGCTATGGAAATGGTAGACGCTGTTTATATTTTCTTTTACTAAATTATTCACTTTTCACCCGTTCTACTACTTTCAGTATTCGCAATTACATTAGTTAACTTAACGGTGAGTAGTGTTGATGTGTAGTTTTACAAGTGAACGACGGTAAGACGATAGCACTAGGAAGTGGTGACGGGCGGGCGTTTTTTGGGAGTCTGTCTTCTGTAATAATGACGTTCGAAAAGTGCTGATTCTCAGCCTAATTTGAATAAATTACTTTTGATTTTGATTGATTTGATTTTGATTTAATAATGACGATATGATGCCTATTAAAAAGTTTAACTAGGTAACTTTCAAAACATTCGAGCATGCAAAGGTTGGGCACTCCCGTTATCATCATTTCGGTCATGGCCGGGTCATCAACACCTGTTCGTAATTAGAACGTATTCAAAATTGCTATGACCGAAACGTCAACCAATCAAAAACGCACAGAATCCGCAACGGATCATTTGAAACTTAATATATGACGGTTGGTAAAGAAACGAGATACGAAGCTCCGGAACGCATACAATTTGTTACCTTTTTAACACGTCATCTATTCCCAAAAACTGACAAAAAAACTAAGACATGTGGACCATTATAAACGTGTTTTGTGTTTAAGAAAAGAATCGAGCTTTATGTCATTTTGATACACTCTTAAGGGTCTTTGTGTGGGACTGAATCGAATAGTCTTTTTATTCGTGTGAATTGCGTTGCATCGATTTGGTGTTGAATTGAACCGATTTTTCAAGCTCAGTAGTCGTCCTTTGTTGCTAATGGTCGCGTTTCGTCTTGCCTTTTACATTGACCTTTATAATTACTGCTTTTACGTCTATTATACGGTACTACGCCTATTAGTGCATCTGTTGGGTTAAAGAAAAAGGTTACGTTTAACAGATTGGGTGCCAAAATTAAACTGTTTTTTTTTCTATCTTCCAGATTATGTTTAAAAACATTTTGGTTTGGCTTTGATGTGAGAGCTTAATATAATGGCACAAAAGGGAAGAGGTTATACTTAGCAGTGAGGGATACAAGGTTTCCAATGATAATTAATGTTAAATGATGCATTTAGTTTATTATTACAAGCCTCTGAATACCAGCGCTAGGGCTCTGTCTTGCATAGGGTCGCAGCATAATGCTGAGCGATAGCCGCTTTTCGTAGATGTGACGCATGTTTCCCCCAACCCTTTCTTATTTTTTATTAATTTTATGTCCTTGTTTACGTCATGTTTACCGCAAATAAACGTATTTTCTTTTCTTTCAGGTACCCCAGTTAACTGGGACACCTGTAATAGTTAATTCAGAATTGAGTTTTGATCAACGAAAATTCCATGGTAACTTAACTGGTCTTTGTATTGATAGTAAGATATCCCTACAAAGACCAGTTAACCGATAAAGAAAACTCTGCTAGCCACTTTTTATTGCAATGTTAGCATGATGTTACAGGATCATGAGTGCTCAGAAAATGTACTAATGGTATCAACAGTAATCTCCAACGAGCCGCCAGGAAGATTTCTAAATTCATAAACGTTATCTAAATTATCGTTTTTATTTTTACCATAGTGATAGCAATTACCTGCAATGAAGTTGCTCACATATTATGTAAAGTAAATAGGTATGTTCTTCAGTAATCTACCATAAATTAATGTTAGCCTTTTGTCAGAAATTAAATATGGCGTATTAATTCATAACACCTGATAAAGACTTCTCAACTCATACGCATATTAATGTGACAAGTAACGCCATCTATTCATTTGATGCAGAACTTAATTCAAACTGTAGAAGAATAAAATTTGAATAAACTGAGGTGTCTACTGTAGGTCAAATGTAGATAATCAATTTGATGTTATTATTGATCGAATGCCGATGCCGTACATGAGAACTTGGGTCTATTTTATTTGGAAGGTTAACAAGAACTGACTGACAGATTAAAACTCAAATAAAAATTATAGTAGGTACAGTACGATACGTGTGACTTAAGTAGTTCATTATTGCACGGCGTGAAATTAGCGAGGGTGCTAAACGCCGTGCATTAATAGACACTTTTAAGCCACACGTATCGTTATACTATTTTATAGCTCGTGTGACCTAAACCCGTACTTAAGTCACGCTTTTCTGTGACTTAAGAAATCGATTTTTACACAGAAAAGCATGACTTAGGTCACAGTGCTTTAAAAACATTTTAGCTCGAAATATTGAATGATGGAAATAAGGATAATTGAGGATAATTAGGATTATACGAACGTAATGAAAAAGACAAGTATACTTGTCTTTTACCAAAATTGTATATTGAGAGATCTTAAATTCAAATTACACTTACAGTTACACTACACTACACTTACTGGAACCTCAGAAGCTATGTGCACGATTCTAACTGATCGTTTCCTACGGAGAACAGCCGACAAGAAACTCCACGGCAACTCTCATAAAAATGAAACGTTTTCAAATTACAGGTCTGGGTGGACAGTTTAGGCCTGTCAACAAGTACCTACCAGGTACTTAATAAATTTGAAAATTGACAACAAATCGAAGCATCTATAAGTCTACAAGGCCTCCAACAAGAATACGAGTAGGATATATAAAAGAACAGAAAAAAAAAACAATTTAAACCAAATTACATGATTTTTATTACAACTGATCGTGAAGAATTGAAGTTATAATAGAATTTCATAGGGATAAGTAGTACGTCCATGCCCAGCACAGGCAATATGCCTATGTATAAATAATTATGGCGATTTCGATTTATATGTAGGCAACACTTTCTTTACACCTAACATAAATGATCAGACTGTTAAAGTAGCAATGGTATTTAGTAATAAAAATAACTTGATGCCTACCTTTATCGTATTTGTTATTTTACAGCATCATGCGATAATATTAGCAACATTATTATGGTTTGCTGCTAACAGGCCTTTCCCAAAGACCTGTTCCTGAATTAAACATTAATGTTTTTTGCCTATTTTCACTAACACTAGGCGACACCTAAATGGTTGCCTAAACAAAAGGGCGATGTTGGATTTTCAACTTTCGGTACTAAGCCGAGAGTTGAGAATCCAACAGAGTGCTTTTGTTAGTGGAAACGGGCCTTAAGTTGTTCGATATTAGTAGCAAACCTTGTGCACTTTTCACAATAATAATTGTGAAAGTTATACCTTGAGTGATAAATCACCAGCTTGTTGAATTTTGTTTTGTTGATCCTAATTCGACTCCTTTCTCGTCTTTAGATTTATTAGCATCAGCTTTTCTTATTTCCGAATGTACAATATGATGAACCATCACTGAAATATACAAGGTGTTACCCGAACCTTTTACAATGTATTCAGTAGGCACATGATTTTGAAACCTCGGAACTTTTCGGTTATTAAAAATAAAAACTGTTTCATACATTTTGACCGCGTAGGTGTTGCACTTATGAAACAGCTGTTTTTTTATGATAACCCACGAACAACTTCTATGATCCAGAATCATGTGCTGAAATTATGGGTACAGTTTGCGTGTCGATATCCCTGCTACCCTGTATTTATTAGGTCAAATTCTATAGAATGGCTCTAATCAATGCATCTGTAGTATCTGAATAAATATTACACTGATGATCTCAAATTTATAGTGTATTTTGTAGGTGTCTTCTGAATAGCATCAAGTCGAATCGAAGAAGCGATGCTTTATCGCTATGATTATCCAAAACAAAGCATAAAATAATATCTGCTGAACCTTTTTCTTAGAATAGTGTGGAAAAAGTCATCAACGTGATTCATTTTTTTTCTGAGAATCAGCATACAGGTAGTCTTGGCTTTATCACAAGCTTTTATTTCAGTGACAGTCCGCAGAAATATTAAGAACTGTAATTTTATACCCATGATAGGATCGAAGAATTTTTCTGGCGGACCCTGACGAACCCCGGAAATTACATTTGAATTTAAGTATGCATCTGTATCGGTTCACCTACCAATAAAACTCATATGGAATGAACTTATTTCAGACGAACTAATTATATTGTAATATAGGATAGGTCAAATAAAATTAATAATATTCAAATTCATCAATTTAATTACATTACAAATATAACCTAAACAAGATCTTGGATAATACAAGTTTTGAGACAGAATCAGAATAACATTCGTTCTTCAAGATCCCAAAATACAGGAAGACATAACTTTAAACAACCCTCATATACATTAAACATTTTAACATAAACACTAAGGTGGACGGAATGCACAAAATGACTTAGCTATAATTTATATTTACAAACACAAAATGAGATCAGAAAATTTACAAGATTTAAAGAAAAAAAAAAACTACAACTAAGTAATACTAAAACCCAGACATTGTAAGGATATTGCAAGAAGTTATTTCTACACAAAAGTTGCCACTACCAAACTCAGATTTAAGATAGAATCTACTGATACTCCTCTAGAGGAAGATAAACACAATAAACATTGAATTTAGAACATAAATAAATTCAGTTTAACACTAAACGCAATATACTCTGAACATAATTCTTCTTCTCCTAACTATAAATTAGGCACTCGTGGCATGAGTTAACTAAATCTTAATACTAGAAGGCACCGTTTAGGAGTAAAAATCAGTCTTTTCGCATTTGCCACTAATAAACGTTACTGCTAATTTTCATCTTCTGTATCTAAGCTGTCGATTGGAAAGTTCGGATTTAGCAATGGGCTTTTCCCATTGCTGCCGCTCGGAGATGTGTTCACTGATGATATTCCAACAAGGTTGTGTGTCAGACTGTGTCGTCTTAAGTCACAGTTTCTTCTGAATACCTTTCCACAGGAAGAGCAGTTGTATGGCTTTATGTCCGTGTGTGTCAGAAGATGGGTCTTGAGATTCGACCTTTGGTTGAAACTTCTGCTGCAGACGGGACACTTGTGGGGCGATTCTTCCATGTGTAGGATTTTGTGGACGGCTAGCGTTCTGGACTGACAGAAACCCTTTCCACATTCCAGGCATTTGAACGGTTTCTCCTTCGAATGGATGTACCTGAAATAAAGTTTTATTGTTAAAGCTTTTTATCTTTTTACCAAGTCATGTGGAAGTTAATAGAAACGAGTAATAGTTTTCACTATTTAACACACAATATAAAACGACGCAATGTATGAAAGAATGCTATGCTTGATGTGCAGTTAATGTTCTTAGAAAACATCGTTTCTTTTACTCGAAGGTAGTAAAAGATTCGCGCAACAAAGTTGCTAGAAATACTACTTATACATAGAGAGAGTCTCGAGACTACCTTTTATTGTTCGATCTGCAGACATTGAATACTTAAGCAAAGTAAACACTATGTTTGTAAATCTATCTAACAGGTATATACATAAATTAATGTTGGTTTAGTTGGTTTATTACAGAGTTTTTGTTCAAGATGATACAGAGGTACTAGGCATATACAGATGAAATGTTTGCCAATATGTCATCATTCTACAGTTACAAACAACTGGTCGCAATATTTGTGACGATAAAACTTATACTCTGTGCAAAATGTCCAGTTACTTGATCATATTTTTTCCTTCATCTAAATCGTTTACTTATGTACTATCTACAACATGTTGTTGAGATGTGTTGGGCTCAATAAATACATCATGTCTGTAGGCGCCGAAACATTCGCTCTCGCGTGTTCTGCGCACCTTGTGGGAGCAGCCGGGAAGCAAACAAGAGCCCCAGGGTTATTGGTAATAAATTTCAGTTCTCTCTCCGCTTTATTTCCAATATCATTAATTTACACCCTTACTTAAAATTTGCAAAACACCATCGAGACAAATGAGGTGAATTTATTCAATTCAAAGATTTAAACATCCGAATTTTATCCTTACAAAAAATACTTTTGGAGAAACCATAAATTACTTATTATTGGATTTACACCCAGTAAAAACAGTATATAATTACGGGGACGTAAGTTTTAATTATAATAAAACATATGGTTTATATTTCTCACAAATGTTGATAGCAACTGATTTCAAATTAAATTTAACTATACAACGTATAATTAACACACCGGGTAACGTGTAATCAATAATAACGCAGCACGAGGGACCAGCGATCGAGTGTACAATTCGAGAAAATTATCTCCGTATCCTATAAACAAACAGACTCGAGGCAAGAAAATTACGAGCCGTTCAAAGTAACGTAATACATGTAATAATCGTTGGGATTAGTTAGATCGGTGACGATAAAGCTGAGTTACAAGATGATGAATGAAATAATAATTTCAATATTAAAACACGCGATGATGATGGTGATTAAGACGGGCCGGGCGCGCGTGCAGTCGAGCGTACCGTGACACCGGCGCGAGCGCCACGTTAGGCCTAACTCGAACCAACGCGACAACACTGATTAATTAAGCCCGCAATGCAGACCGATGGTCTATGAAATTCACATTCTCCATACTAATTATTGATACTAATGAAAATAAACCGTGCATGAATAAGAAAATTAGGACCGCAAAAATCGACGTCCGAATTACTAAACAAGCTACAAATTAATTTAAGTCCATTATCCTTTCAATCTACACAAAAAAATCTCAACATCTCGAAATCGAAACTTGATTTTGTATGCGGAGAATATTTACCAAGGTTTTTTTTATTTTTTTTTGTCATCCATATTAATCCTCACGTCAGGATCACCACGTGCTTTGTTAAAACCCGTCGAAGGCCCGCTCCGTTCCATTATAATGTATCGTGTCAACGGACATCGATTGAACATCGACAGGCCGGGCCGAGCCGAGCTCGGGTTAACCCTCCGGCGTCTACACGAAATTTATTTTATTGCCACAGAGATACGGTGATTTGGGAGGAAATCGCCGAGAGACAGGTGTAAAAATTCAACACCTTTAGTTCTTTTTGGGTGGGGATCTCAAGGAGATAAGTGAAGAAATAGATTGAGAGCTGTTGTAACACTATTATCATATTTATTGTGTTCGAGATCCGTGATGTTTGGAATTCGAATTCTTGTAACGGCCACTAACATCTTATTTGAGTGCATTGTAGAGACGTTTTAAAAGGATAAATATTTTGATATGAAAAAAGATATGCCCAGAGATTTATATGGAATGCGAAGGAGTCGGGAAGAAAACAAAATGAAAAGCCAAAATTAAAACATCGTCTCTCGTGGGATTAGCGGCGGTTTTGTGAAATAATTTACGAGCGTGACGAAAGAGTTGTCGATACCATCTGCTCGGTCCATACTTAACCCTTTTTGTTTTAAAATATTTTTATTCGTTCCCCACCATTATTCAAAAGTTTCTCATAATGTTTCGCGTTGAAACCCGACGACCAAAATCTTTTATTGATATCGAAAAATGAGTATCGTGAACCTTAAAATGTTTCTCGACACGGTTACAAGATTGTTTTATCTTATTTGAGAGCTCCGCCACGGGGTTCTTTTGTAGTAGAAAACATAAATGGACCTTAGTTTTATCTAAGAATACAAGCCTTAAAAATACTGCTTTAGAAATCAACAGGTGTTTGATTACAACATAAAAGGTTAAAACTTAATGAAACATAAATCATGGATAAGATACGGCTTAGATTTTATTGATTCATTAGTAGTTGTCGTTTCCATTAAGTGGAACCCCCTTGAAGACAGGTATAAATTCATAATTATAAGCATGACTTTAAAAGAGAAGTTATGCAATATATTAGTCAAAGCGACTTCATTATCTTTAATAGTTATTCATGATAGAAACACTAAAACATATAAATATTGTTTTTACCTGTGGTCTCTGAGGTGGTCTTGCCGTCGGAAAGCTTTCCCGCAAATGTCACAGGAGTATGGTCGTTCATCTGTGTGTGTCCTTTCATGGATAAGTAAGTTATATGACTTCGTGAATTGTCGGTTACAGAATTTGCAAATAAATTGTTTCTTCGTTCTAGGCCCACTTCCTCCTGTCTTCTGTTTATTGGATACACTACTGCCTGTCGATGAAGTCGAGCTATTAGTTGATTTCGAAGAATTTGATGCTGGTGGAGACAATGGGGCTTGTGATGGACTTCCATTCATTTGTTGTTGATACATTGCATTCATAAGAAGGCTGGGATATCCATTATCTAGATTCTGTGATGAACTATATCCATAACCTTTTGATGTTGATTCCAAGTGCTGTTCCAATGTGAATTCATCTTCATTATCTAAGAGGGCCAAGTCTTCTTCTACTTCTTCGGACAAGTCAACATCTTCAGCTGCTATGGCGTCTGACAGCGGGTATTCCTCAGGTGTCTTCGGCGAGAACTCTTTAGACGTGTCCGACGCATCTATTTCACTTATTTTTGCACTTGCCGTCGCTATCCTGAGAATGTCTTGTTTAGATGATGAACTATTTTCCGATGTGTTAGGTTGAGTTGTGTTGTTTACCGAGGATACTGAAGTCAAACGTTGTAGTGTCAAATAGGATTCCAAAGCTTGTAAATTCAATGCAGCTGCCGCCGCGGAATTGGACGGTAACAACGCCGCTTGTTGTAATGAGTTCATCATTGCATTTTGAAGAGATATTACTACTCCTTGTAGTGATCTTTGAAGCATGTTTTCTTGTAGCAATGCGGCTGATGCAATTGATAAGTTAATGTTTGTAGATGGAGAAGAACTTGGACTCTTACTTGTGTTTGGTTTCGTGTCCGAATGCGGCGACGGTGGGTCAGCAGCCAACAAACCGTTCATGTCTGTTGTTGTCTTGGTGTCCTGTATCTGCAAGTTGTTTTTCAGCTTGATGATGGCGCTTTCCAAAGAATTTAACGTGGACTTGCTGGATCTCGACGAACTTTGTTCTTGCATTGTGAAACTTTGTCAATGAGGGGTCGATATCATCTGTAGATTTCCACTGGTATTAGGTGCACGTGTTGTTTGGGGGGCGCGGCGGGGAAGGTATCGCGTGCGCGTGCGCTATCCGAAAGGCACGCTTCGTGGTGCGGCGTGCAAGGCGGCTGTGAGGCGCGGCGCGACTGAGCCGCCGGGCAGCCGGCGACCGCCCCGCCCCCACCTCGTCCCTCGCCTGTCTTCCCGCCTCACAAAAGCTCTCTATTTTAGGCAACTCTTTGTACGCAGTAATGGTCACCTCACGCTGCCCTAACGACAGACACGTCCATGAGAAAACGTTGCGCCAGATTTGTTGTAACCCCTTTCAAGTGTAATGAGATTCTGAATGGAATCGTTCGGACTATGGGAAAACAATGTGATGCGGCGATCGCTTCGCTTGTTTTGTCAGTGGGTCACGCGCATCGGTAAAGGGATAATTGAGTGAAGTGCCGCTCTATACGGTTCAGAAAAATCACCTGTACTTAATATTTTGTTTATTGTTGGGGTCGCAAACAAATGCAATTAAGAATTAGATCAGGGTCAATTAGTGATTTATTTATATCTAGCTTTTATGAAGCTGTATTTAAACTTTTAGATAGATGTTGTCTTACCACATTGAAACATAATAAAAATTATGCTACAATAATTAATTTCTATCATTATCACTATCATCTGTCTTTCGAATTCAGGGTACATTTCAAAATGACCTGTAAAATTAGACGTAGGGACCTATTATTAAGATTTAATGTGTTAATAAGCGTTTAACATATAATAGCTTAGAATTACCATCGTAATTCATGACGTCGAATTTATTAGACATCATTTTATTGTCACTTCGTCCAATTTTATGATTCCTTTATGAATTATGAGTAAGTCTAACTGGCTGTAACTATCATTGCTGAAATTATATTTATCATAAGGACCTATAAAATATTTATCAGACATTAAAGCCTAATCGTATAATGAGGTACTAAATCTGTTTTAAGACCGAATTAAGGTTTTCGAAATTTATGTTTGGTGTTTATAGTCATTAGTGGTACTTATTAAAAACTGTAATTAAGAGTTTTTTTTTTATATTTTGGAAAAAAAATTATAACATCACGGCCTTGCAAATAGGTACATATACATGTAGACAATGTATGTGTGTATGCACGTTAAGCCGTTGGTTCTGGCTGTCACTGGTGTATCTTGACAGTCGTTACGGGTCGTCAGAGGGCCGAAAGACTGACAACCAAAGGGTATCGTATTACCCAGTTACTGGGTTGACTAGACCGAGATGAGACATATAGATAATATGTATATTCTCCTACTTATATTTAATGAGAATTTTGTGTATAGTTTCTTCATAGTTATGATGTAAGCTGTTGTTTTGTTCAGGATTATGGTAGGTCAGACTTGTGTACAAGGAACGGTCTAGTTGTATGACATGATGATAGCAAAATGAAAGCTAATGAAATAAATGTAAGCAATGCAATACGAAGTTAATAAGATTTACTCAAAAATGTATTATTAACCGACTTCAAAAAAAGGAGGAGGTTATCAATTCGATTGTTTTTTTTTTTAACATTTGGAATCCTATAGGATTAAAGCCAAAAGAGAAGGTGTAGGATGTAATCCAAAAAAAGCTTATGCAATACCTAGTACCACTAATGGTTATTAGGTACGTAGGTACTTATTGAAGTCCGTTGCTAGTAATAAAGTTGTAATTGTACTGTTAATGAGTAATGGGCTAATAATATTACAAATCATGTGCAATTATTGTAATGTGGATACTTTATTATTACACACATAACTGTGAACAAAGAAACCGCTCCTTTAAGAAATGCCGACGTAACTGTGTTAGGATTTCTTGTAGTAAACAGCACTTTTAGAAATATTACTCAATCTTTTATGGGACTAATTGATCTTCTAAAGTAGTGACATGGGGCCACGGTAGACCGCAGGAGATGGTATCAGGACTGGGTCATATTCCTTATGAAGTGCCGAGAAATAGGTCAGGATTGTAACTGGTTGAAAAATGGAGGAAAGCATTGAACGGGTAAAAAAAAAGCTTCCAAATTATAATCGGTAGGTATAGCTGGCAGCAAATTTCCATTACTTACAGAAAACATCAGATGTGGCTAAATGTCACCATTTTTTGTAGGAGTGACTATCTTTGACAAATGATAACCCAAACAAAAATAAACTGATCTTTCATACACGATGGTGCAATTCAAGTAATAACCAGCGGGGTAATTGCGTAACACACAACAGTAGCAGTGACTTTCATTTTGACAGTTCAACAACATTCATTGCGTTATTTACGTTGTTAGGCAGACAATTTTCTCGAAAATATGAAGCAATGGATAAACAATATCCTTCAAAATGGTTCAGATTGAGACTGATAGTGTGTTACGCCATTAGGGTACTTCTTATACCTCCTAACCTACTTTATATTATCACAGATGATAACAGATAGAAAAGGTTTGGTCATGTTGAGAGGATGAATAAAAGGCGACTAACAAAGGTGAAAAGGCCGGGAGGGACGCCCTAGGAGGACATATTGACCTTATTGGTGATGTTCTTCAGAAGGGTCACGTGCGTACTCGTAGTACGCGCACCCAGCTTGTATGTAAGGATAGTTGTAGGTGCTGTTCTGTAATTTCTGGATACTCTCATGGGAAAAAGGCGTCAGTCTATGTATGATAACAAAAGTATAGCAAAGTCTAACTAAACAAATAAAGCTGAGCACAAACATCTACACTTCCAAGTGTTACTTAACGTACAGTCTTGTCTATCACTTCACTTGCTATTGCACCAACGGACAATACTATCAAAGCATCGTCATGGGTACTGCTCAGAAACAAAGCCCCATGCTCCAATAGAGCGTTGCAATTGCAACAATTGACATGAGAAAATGGAAGCACGGTTTATTGCAGTAACAGATTGGGATGCCCAAATGGAGGTTATTTTATACGAGTATAGATAGAAAGGAGAGCAACAGTGGACTGGGATAGGCTGAGTTTATTAATTGAGAAAGGAGAGATGATATGACTGGAAAGGGGCTGAATATTGACAGCTGATAGAGATGTATGGAAGTGAATATAATATATGCTACTCCAAGTCGAAATTGGGATAAGGACACAAGGATGTTGAGGAAAGTTTGGTGTGTTTGGGTGGAAAGTTTGAAGGGTTGTTGTGTATAATATTTGAACAAGAATGTGACGTCCAGAGATCAATTATTTAAAACCACAATTAAAAATCAAATTGTAAAGTTTTGGTACTAGAATATTGGCATCCTTACGTATATTTTGTAGACTTCCTCCTTAGCTAGATTTTATTGAGTAACGATAAGTATCTTACGACCCGGTCGAGCTGAACAGACAACATCAACTGTTTTCAAGCTACCTAACTTTGTCAGCTCAATGACGCTATCATTCCACATCCTACATTTCAACCTAAACTTGAGTTAATGACACAAGTCACAAAGGAATCTCATGAAGATGTACAAGTATCCAAAGCACAAGATAATCCAGTTCACGACACGTGTCGTACCACGTACGTTAATTCGCGATAGCCCGAGCACGAGTCGGTTCTCACGCCGCCGCCGCCCGGGGGCAGAGCGCGCTCACGACTCACTGCAGATATAAAATTAATTTATCTATAAGTAATACGTCCATGTACTTAGATTATGAGACGGGAAATGTTTGAGAGAACTTTACTTGTGTAGGCGTCTTTGGAATGGAGATTTGGGAGTTTTTGTGTGTGTCGAGACCGTCCGTTATGACCGGGAGAAATGCAGCCTATCTTATGATTTGGAATTCGTTACAGTAATAGCAGACTTGTTTTGTCACAACGCATTGATTAGTACGCATTGGTGATTTCAACAGACCATTTGCTTTCAATGATTCTTGTAGTAAGATGATCTTAGTGTGCTTATGACAAGTTAAAAGTCACATTGTATACGTTACCTAAATAAGTTGATCAATGGATAATGTGGGCTTGATACTTGGTGCAGTATAGCTAAACATACATACAGACGAAGTGCAACATGACATGACCATAACTCACTGATGGCAGGGGAAAGGGAGAGTATTGATGTATGAACCCCAAGGCAGTTCTGAAGACGAAGAACTCGCAAATAATGATTTGAATACAATGAACCTCTAAAACATGTCTTTATTAGAGCTAACAGCAAGACAGGACAAGCTTTTTGTAATATCACACAAGTATGCTATCGTAATGTATATCTAGACCTCTTAATTATGTCTGATCTGATCTTACTGATCTTGATATCTCAACTAATTCCCGTTCCGACATACTCTCGCTTTCACCAACGTAATAAACCAAGACATTCTTCATACGTCATTATTAATTTGTATAACTCCTTACGAACTTTACCGACTGTGACAGCCCGAAACCATAACAATTTTTCACCTTAAAATTTAATAGGAAAGCTAATACGGCCATAAACTTACTTAGAAGCGGGACATTACTCAATATCAATAACTTAATTTCCTGCGCCATCAATCTTTAGATTGGACTGATATCAAGTTGAGTTTATCACAATTTTATTACCACATATGTCACTCCCACCGAAACTAAAACAATGTGGTCACACTAGTTTATATATTGTGTTGGTACTTTGGCTTTCTCCACGCTATCTCGTGATTTACCGACTCGCCAAACGTGTCTGGCACTTTTCGGTGGATTTTAGTTGAATTAGGTACTATCCATAAATTATTGCGATCGATTTGGTCGCCCTATGTTGTGGGTTACTTAAGATGGCAGTAACTGTTTATTTTCTTTCCTTAATTGTAAATATTAGGTTGAGAAATATTATGTATGGTTGATGACCTTTTGTGACCTATTAATGTTGCTTTATGCTTAATATTTAATTCCAAATGCTAAAGTATCTTCAAATGGACTGTTTTGACATTTACTTCAAACATATTTTATTTTTAATCAGACGTTAATATGTGTTAATTAATATGTATTAATTTTCTTCCAAATAGCTGCTGCTTTAAAATGATAGCATTAATTTATTTGAATATTTTGAGTACCTACGCACGACAAAACATGGTGCGCTAGACTCTAATAATTATCACGATTATAACATATTCATATCATTCAAATGCCATATATCGCTTCACTTCTAAATGAAATCTACGGAACCCATTACCAAAACCGTAACAGACATAAAGCCATTACACGTTAGGGCCTCATATGGTCTCATTGACACCATTACTAGTCGGTACTTAAGGTAAAATATTATTAGGTCACAGGTCGAGCACCATATGTATAGGTCGTTATGATAGTTTGAGGTTGATTAAACAGCCACAGTTTTGATTGAGTTAGAGTATACAGTTGAAGTTATTACATTTTATATGTGTTTATTAGATATAAACTTCTGAGAGCGTAATGGAAAATAGACAACCAAACGAGTAAGTAGATGGCGATAAAAAGGAATTGTGTTTTTTTACAATATAGATTTAATACTTATGTATATTTTGGGGTTGTGGCTAAGTAGTAACAGCCGTACGGCTCGATCGATCCGGTTAAGCTACGCTTGCCGCGGTTGATCCTTGGATGGGTGACCATCTTTACATACCAAGACCCCTCCGTGCCTCGGAAAGCACGCTAGGCCGTTTGTCCCGGCTGTCATTCGTGGATCTTTGACAGTCGTTACGGGTTGTCAGAAGCCCGAAATTCTAACCAAGGGGTTTCGGATGAGAGGCGCCACGGCGCCCTCACCTACCGCCTGACGCAGGTCCTCACCGGACACGGAAGTTTCGGGAGGTTCCTGCACATGATCAGGCGGGAGGAAACGCCCGGGTGTCACCATTGCCAGGATCGCCCAGAGGACACGGTGGAGCACACGGTGGAGGTCTGCCCCGCTTGGGCGGAGCACCGCCGTGTCCTCGTGGAGGCGATCGGCAGCGGCGGCGGCCTCTCGCGCCCGGACCTGGTGCAAGCCATGGTCCGGAGCGAGAGGGAGTGGGAGGCAGTCGCCTCCTTCTGCGAAGCAGTCATGCTAGCGAAGGAGGTGGCGGGACGGATGAGGGAGAGAGCCTCCCGTCCAAGCCGCCGCGGGAGACGCCCCGGGCGTCGGGAGTCGAGAGACGACTACCGGCCACCGTAGGCGCGGGCCTGCGGGCGGAGAGCAATGGGTAGCTCACCGCCCGATCAGGACCAGGCCCGTGCCGGACGGCGCGTAAGTGTTCCACGCGCGCCTCAAAGAGATGTCAGCATAACGAGGGGCCCCTCAGGGCCGAAGCCTGCCGGGGCAGCGGGATTGTCCGAAAGGGTTACCGCTGCCCCGGAACATAAAGGGCGAAGGAAGGAACATGGGTGGGTTTTAGTCAGTAAGAGTCTGACACTCCCTTCCGCTCCACCCAGAGCGGGAGGAGTCATTTGATGATTTCCCATCCCAAAAAAAAAAAAAAAAAAAAAAAAAAGGGGTTTCGGATCACCCAGTAACTGGGTTGTGGAGGTCAGATAGGCAGTCGCTCCATGTAAAATACTGGTACTCAGCTGCATCCGGTTAGACAGGAAGCCGACCGCAACATAGTTGGGAAAAGGCTAGGCCTGATGACTTACATTTATTTATTGTAGATAGATTTAGTAAGTAGTTTTTGATTCTGCTTTTATCCTGAGTATACGTGATCTTGAGTTCAGAAATTAGGTATGTCGTTTACAACCAGCTCTGTTTACAATACATCTGCTGTGTATTTTACCACAAAGCTACCATCAGCTAGTTGTAACAAGATGCCATTTAACTAATTTCACCTAGAGCAGTTGAATTTTCTTCTTATCCTCTCGATGGTACCTACTCTTCCTCATTGTTTTTTTTTTGTGTAGTTGGAGCCCAGTTTGAACATAGTTGAATGATTGTTACTATCTCATCTAGAGCCTCTGCTCTCTGACTTTTACAACCCATAAGATAAATAATTGGCTTATTCCTATGTTTCTGACTACCTGCAATCACTGTCATGAATAAACACTACACCGTCATACACAACTCGCGTTTTCTTTGAGGCTCATACTTCAAGACGTACCACACTTCATTCATTATCTAATCACGATTCACCTTTACACCATCAGCTCGCCATAAAACCTCCTCCTTCAAACACGATGGCCTAACAGCGTGTAATAGTCGCCATACTTCACAGATACCGTCCAAAATTATCCGTTTAATCATAACGAGCCCGCCATTATTGCCCACGTTGCTTGATGGACCTCTATGTGTGATATTGTGGTCTATGTTATGTGGTTTAAGTGATAGAAGACAGTTGGGCTATACCAAAGGAACTTACCAACAGCGAGGTTTTTTCCTAACACACTAACAATAGGAATGACCTTCATTTTGACAGTTCAACAACATTCATTGCATTATTTACATTGGTGAGCAGTCAATTTTTTCGAACATATGAAGCAATGGATTAGCAATATCCTTCAAAATGATTCAGATTTTAATTGTAGTGTGTTACGCAATTAGGGTGCTGCAGTTTGTATGCAGAAACATTAAAAACGTTACATTTTCGTTTTTTGGATTTTATCCAAAAATGGAGGCTGCATCCAAATCATTGTTCATGATACTGTCACTTGAATGGATGGTATCTAGTCCCATATAGCGATAACCGAATACAATTTAGAAGGCTTGAGGTTTGCACTTTATTGCCAGTCAAAGGTCTCGATTCAAAAGGGTGTCCTTGGAGTTTCTACCCCGTTCTTCTCCATAGAGATCTACGTTTTGAAATGGGCAACTAGCTTCAGCTTTCTGACTAACTGACCGACTCTTTGACAGTTCAAAAGTGCCTGTAAATAGCTTAATTGAAATAAACGCTTTGAGTATCCTCAGTTTGCTTTGAGTTACAAACAGGTGAAGGAGCTATTCTGCTATCTATCATCATAACTTTTTGTACAACCAATGCAAGATTGATGTGGATAACATAAAGCACTGCAATAAACGGTTCATCAGGCCCGGTATCAAGTATAACTACTCAAATTCTGATTGAACCATGCTCAAACGAAACATTTCTCATAACTTCCACCATACCTATGGTTATGCAACGCGTGGCATCGTGCGTGACCGCGGCGTCGCGCCCACACCGCGCACGCGCGTATACAATTTGCATTCAGATACGATGCCCAAGCTTACAGTTGTTGAGTACAGAGCTATCTCTATACTCTATAACTGTAGGGAATTGATTGCTGATTGTGATTTTGAGACGGGTGTCCAAGCCTACGTGCAATTAAGGAAGATGTAGATGAGCTTGATATTTCTGTAAAGACCAAAGAACATAATGGTAAATGGATCACTTTCGTCTCAGCGCCAATATTGTCGAAGCAGAGAAAGTGCATATACTGCAAAAACTTTTTAATTCAAAAGAGGTGTTCAATAAAAAAACAACATTTTAGTTTGAAACACTGTTTAGGACGACGACAACTGATAAGAATTCAGGTGTTTTAAAGACAATAGTAAAGCTGAAGAAGAGGACCCATAATTCCAACTTCTTCGTTGATTCAAATCAAAGTCAACTTTTAGTTTTTCTTCAGTCGTCTTTAAAATCTATGTGCAACTATCTATCAAGTGGATAATTACGCTAGTGAGAAAAAGTAACAGATTAGTATTTAGATTAAGACATATATAATATGGATCTAGTTTTTTGATACATTGATTGTGTAGAATACCTTAATTACGACACTTATCTAACTGAATGTGCTATCCCTTGTAAAAAGTTGTGACATACGGAGTGAAATTAAGTCTAGCATCTTAATAGCCTCCACTACTGGTGATACATGTGCAGTTCCTGGGCATCCATCCATCCATCCATCCATCCTGGGCAGTTAGCTACCACTTCCATGCATAAGCATAATCAGCCTATAATGTTCCCACTGCTGGGACACAGACCTCCTCTCTTCTAGAGGGAGTGGGCTATAAACTATCACGTGGGCCCAGTGCGAAGTGATGAAAAAATGTATTCAACCACTTTTATGACCGGAAAAAAATCTTACTAACCACAGCATGCGTTACTTAAGCGTGGCGATACGAGAGAATTTGTCTTAGATGCTCCGTTTCCTGCTTCATCATTATATTATGGGCTGACTATAATTCTTCTAAGATATTTTGGCAGAATACGTCGAGTATGTTGAAATTCTTCTCCATCTAAGTTTTAACCTTTCTGACTTACAAACATCTCCAGTGTGTACCTATCTACGAAATATCTGTAAAAGGCAATATAAATACGAATAAAGATAAAGTTAACACGCATTTCTAATCTCGCTTCGATACGGTTGAACATAAGTACAAACAATTTTACTCTAAAGTGTTAGTCGTTGAAACAGAGATGTTATGTTCCCAATTTATCTTATGTTCCTGACTTATGTACTCATGCTTCTAATGAGGTGTGACTGAAATGCTTCTCGGCTGTCTTTTATATGTATAATATTCTCGTTTAGAATTAACTATGTTTTGCATTGCATTTGCTGTTGTTGTCTCTCTGTAATCTTAATTCGTAGACTGTCTTTAAATATACTATATTTTGCATAAAATCTTCAATCAAATCAAATCATTTATTCAAATTAGGCTGAGAATCAGGAATCTTCGAACGTCAAAATTACATTGGACAGTCCTCTAAAACGCCCGCCCTTCACCTTCAGCTTCCTAGTGCTTTCCCTGGGAAGAAGAAATGGCGCAACAAAGTCCCTAGCAGCATAGCTGTCTGTTAATTTAGACAAATTTGATTCTATACAATAGTAGGTATGCTAAGCAATTTAACAGTCAGTGATTCATAGAACATTGTCAACAGTTGATACTTTGACTAAAGGGAAGTAAAAGAGTTATGAGATTTTATGAACCAATCTACAAAGAGTACCTTTATTACCCGAGTATTAAGTTAATCGGCTGGGTAATTGGGTGACACACATAATATGAAAATTGTATTTTATCAGTTCAGCCACGTTCATTGCGTTATTTATGTTGTTGAGCAGACGAATTTATTAACCCAAGAAGCAATGGATTAGAAATATCCTTCGAAACTCCCGGATTGTGATTGAAACTGTGTTACGTAATTAGGGTGCTGATTAGTGTTGTGCTTGTGATTAATTAGTAGCTTTCATTAAATTGGGAACTTCTAATTAATTATTACAGCGTCTTTAAATAATATAAACTTGTTCTCCGCTCCTTCGATACAAAATCAATAAACTGCTCAAACCATCATCGACTTAAACTCACAAGAGCGTTTACAAACTGATTTGTACCGACTATTGCAGCTCGGGCATTCGTAATCTTAGCAAAAGGTCTCAAGTTTTGGCTCGAAAGTCGACCTCCGACCTGCTATGCGCTTAAATTATTGCAAACAACCGGTTCTTACATATTCGGAGTCCCAGGCCTTTGAGTACTTAGGTATATTCATGTTTATTATTCCCTTCTCGTTTCAATGTGCATGTTTAGAAAGAGATGACAATTCAAAGTACGTTTGTATTTAAAATATCCGCTTGGTAACATCGAGATTGGCGTTTTGTATTTGGATTTAGGAAACGTCTGTTGCAGTTAGGGTTTAAATTGGGTAATCAAACCGTTGCTGGTTAAACAGTAAGAATATTGAACGAATTAGGAACACATTTTGCACACTTTGGAAGATTCTCGTTGAAATATCTTAACACAATAACAATGATTGAATTTGAGTTCAATTGTACCTATTAACAAACGACGCCATGTTATATTTGTTTGTCAAGTTGTAGTTAAATCAGATAGGTACATTGTATTTTGTGGTATTTATGTCCAGTTCATTTTAAGACAGAGAAACAACACAACAACACAGAAAAAAAGGCTAATTAGCCTTCTACTACTAGATTTTGAACGTCTCTAATTAAGAGAATTCTCTTAATTAACAACGTTCAAAATCCAGTCGCAATCTATTCTCAGCGACAATCAATGTCAACATGTAGGGAAAGAGGTACTTTTGACAGATTGAGACAGATCTGTGAACGTTCTTAAAATTACGAGAATTGCCCCTCTGACGTCATGAATACCGCCAAAATAGAATGTAATTAAAATCCTAATTTATGTCAACGCTAACACATAAAGGCAGATATTAAAAACAATGATAGGATCTACAATTTTTATTGTCACCTTTAACGATGTATCGAGTTTCGAAACTACAAACTGTTAAAAATTCCTGGCTACCTACAATGAATAACTCAGCAGCTTCTATCAAAATAAATAGGAGATGAAATATTTGATAAGTTAGCGTCTGCTCGCGTCGTCTACGTGAACTTTCTTTGTCCTCCGACCCACCTCGTCGCATCGCATCGCTTCGTTTTGGCTTAGCATTCTTTCTGACTTTTTTTTCCTTTTGCTCGGCTCCTAATGGCTCCAGCGTGATGTTAAGTAACCTATAGCCTTCCTCAAGAATTGGGCTATGAAATGCAAAAGGCTTTTTTTAAATCCAAATGGCAATTTTAGAGATTAGCGCGTTCATACACACAAACAAAAAAACTCTTCAGCTTTGTTCTTAGTATAGATATAGATTTTCCAAGGTATTACAATATTATGTCAAATTATCATACTTATAAGTGAAATTCGGTAGGTTGCAAACTCACTTCGCTAAAGAAAAACATAGTTTGCGACTAACTGCAAAATATAGCCAACAGTCCGGCCGTCGAGAGAATGCGTTCCTGACCACTGTCAGTTCCATACAAACGAATACGTGTTTTTCGAATTTGGTCTTTATCAGCTACTTTAACTGTCGCACTGACAGGTGTCAGTTTAAGTGAACTACTTGAAATAAATTATTTGACTTTGACTTTGCATCATCCCATTGCATGCTGGGCGATGCTCCCATCACTTTCAATTTTTTCGGTTTTAGAGGTAAGTAAAGCAGACTATTTACATAATGGTTTTGTTCAGCACGTCCCGTCATCTTCTGCGGTTATTATTATTATTTAGTTAAGTACATTTTCTTTTAAGCTTCGTGAATCCTAAAGGCACGAGCTGACTTGTGATCGAGCATACGTTAAAATTAAATTTTATATCATATCGTGAAATTATGGCCGTTTACACAATAAGGACCAGCGTAAATATTATTTTAAAGGCTAAATTCCGTGAATTAAGCGTGCTCAAACATTTTTACCGGTGAATGTGCCCCTCGGTGTTCACGGCTATAATGTTTTATGAGGACTTCAGTGTTTTACGATTGTCACATTTAATTATTTCATTGCCAGCAATTAAAGTTTGGAGGAAAGCGATTTTTTATGTTTTACAGCTGCATTTGAGTAAATAAAAGCTCGAATCACTGTCTTTTTTATGCCACACACGATTTCTGTATAGTGATGGGGAATTATGTGTAATTAGATGTCGACTTTTTTAGATTAATTGGTTGACTGTCTACTCAAATTTATTTTAAAATATTTATATTGGTTATTTTGCTAATTAGTCTTACAACAACAAGAGAAACTCCCAAAATTCGGACTTAAGATCTTACACTACACAACCGTGTGGAGTGTGAGATCTTAAGTTCGAATTTTGGGAGGGGGTTTTCCCAGACACAGTTTCTGTTTTTGCCCTTAAGACTGTGCTGGGGTATTAGCAATAGGGTCTTGTCCAATTTACTCACGTTTTATACCGATATACTTGTTAACCTTTTGTTTACCGTTATTTTATCATCGACACTTAATTTTATTTAACTTCCTTCTTTGCATTGCAAAACCTAAATTATATCTTTAGCGGGAACATGACTAATATACCCAAAATATATAGGTGTACGGAACAGTAAAGATTTTTTATTCATTAAACTCGAAAGATTAATTGTCCAAAAAGCAAATAATGTAATTAAAGAATTAACTTAATTGGTAGACACGGATATAATATGCATAGCTATTCAATAATACGAACTATTAATGGTCACTTACATAAATAATGTTTTAATTAAAACGAATCGATCTATCGATAAGCAACACCACAATTTCATCGACAATCAGACAACATCAGAACAACACAATAATTCTTACCGGATTGCCCATTTAAGTACGGTCCGTAAATTTGACAGGAGCACGTGCGTCAATATCGATAGGCACTTATATCAATACTTTTTACTGTCAGCACTAAATTTGGTCCAAATCCTTTCGGGTATCCGGATTTATTAATGACACTACGACTTTGGCTCGCAATTTATTAGAATGAGCATTGACTAAAATGATTTGACTTTAACTGTTTTAATTAGTAATTTATTATAGGAGGAGATAACACTAATTGGCGGTGTTTAGTTATTTAGTAATAATTTGGAACGAGTAAAATAAAAAGACTGGAAATCTGCACATCCTGTTTGTACACCCACGTAATAAGAGGTTATGGCGGCAAAACTTTGAGTTATATTCTGTCTAAATAGTGTAATTTTGCAATTATAGTGTTTATCGATGATAAAATTTATATTATGTACTGGGGGTCTACTACGAAGTGCAAAGTGCGAATGATCGGATCGGACCGACACATGGCCGAGCCGAATATTATTGAAAAATGCGAAAAATGTTCGGATCGGCTCAGTTGGGTCGGGACCATAGTCAATATTCGAAAGAGTGTAGGAGTGTAGGATCGGGACCGACCGAACCAAATAGTAACTTCGTAGCAGGAAACGGCGGAACATTCGGCCGATACCACTTCGGAGTCTGTAGACCCCCTGTTTTGGTAACTTGTGTGAGTTGATTTGTGTGTTGTGGTTATTGCTCGTTAAAGTTTCATTAATCGTTTGTTTGTTAGTGTTGAATTGACTAAATGCTCGTGCTAACAATTAGTTTAACTTGTAGAGATGGACTAAAACTGATCGTTTCCATTTCGGTGTGTGAATAAAACTGTTTTTATTTTCATTGTAAGTATAGCAACGTATGAATTACGAATGAATTGAATTCAGTACTTACATAATTCTGAGCCCCCCTACGTCGAAATTTTAATTCAGTTATTAAAAAAAAAACTGTTCCATACATTTTGACCGCGTAGGTACACTTTTTTATGAAACAGTAGGTTTTTTTTTATAAAAGACGAAAAATTTCTACTCTAGGGGATCATAAATCATGTGCTAAATTCTTGGTTACAGTTTGTGCATCAGAGTTCCTGCTAACCAGCTGTTATAAGTTCTCATTATTTTTAGCCCCCCCCCCCCCCCTTTTTAATTATCAGAGTTTATAAAATAAAAATATTTTAAACTTATTGTTTTTTTTTTACATAATTAAACGACAAGGAAATGATTTGTTTGATCATTCGTGCGTTATTTATCAACCAGACTATTAATCGCCCAAAATATCGATGTGCCAGAAAAAACCCTTACTCAAAAATAAAAAAATGAGCTAACAGATTCACCCATACTTATTTACATTTTAACGATATCAGTAATCATTCGCCTCATTAAAACTTTGCATTCAAAAGATATATTTACATACACATTTAACCCTAAATTGGCAACATTATTCGCTGTAATAAACGCCATTCGAATAATTTAAACGGGTATAGTCAGAAGCGTAGTCTAATAATCGCAGCATTACAAAGTTCAGGTGAAACCAATCTAAGATTTATATTACATTGTTTCGCATAGATTAAAATACGATTTAGTATCCCTTGCGCCGGCGGTGGGTTAAGATCATATGGAGCTGTTATTACCACTTTTGGTTTGGGATCTTAGCTGTTTTCGGCGTAGGTAACTACTGACCATAGTTAGAATGATAGAAACGGAAGACGTGAACATAACAAAACACGTTATCATGAAAATAAAAGCGATATATAAAATGTAAAATTGAAAAAAAAAAACGATTGAAATTTATGTTCGTCAAGTCATAAGCGAACAGAAAATTCGAAGTTTGTTTCTTTTGCACCACACTTACTTTTCCATGCAATACCAGTAACTAACTCTCACGATAATAACTTCAGCAAATTGAACTGGTAGTACCCACTTACTTGCATCCTCGCATCATTAATAACATCCCTACCTGTCCGGCAATGCAATTACCAGTATCCGTTTTCGTACAAATTGACACGGATACAAATGGCGCGGTATTAACCACTCTATACGACTCTGGACTGTTCGTACGATTCGTACCCGGTGTATACAAACGGGTATGAACCGGACAAATAACGTGGTGTGCTAATCTAATTACTTAGCACAATGTCTTATTTGTAAGTTTTTGTTGCGCAATTAAATGCGGCTTCGTTCCGCGTGTAAACAGGGATCGGCGCAAGCGCACCGATTTGTTACAAAAGCGATGCAATTTTGCGCTTTTATTTATTGATTTGTATTGGCCCGTTTAAATTGAGTTAACGTTGTTAATTAATTTGATTTGTTCTTTGATGCTGAGTGTGTAATGTTAATTTCTTGTTGAGCCAGTCATTAGGTTTTATACTCCTTTGAATCAAGCGAAGCGGCGATAAAAATGATTTGGTTCATTGAGCAGGGAAAATACGGTTTTTAGATACGAATTCGAAATTTAGTGCTATCAAATAACAAGATATCAGAGAGAGATCAAGAAGGTTAAAGGCACTCACATTTTAGTAAATGCAGATGCAGAGGGCGATTTGAACTGCACCTATTTTGGAAATCCGCATTTTTTTCTGCAGAAACCAACTTCTTTAATTTTTTGAGCATGACGCGTAGGTACCTCGTCTCTTGTCTAAACCGTCCCTAAAAATAATCTTTAAAACCAACTCCTTCTTACGTCCATCTTTAAATAATAAACCAGAAAAACCTCTCCAATTATTATTTTTATAAATAATCCGAAATAAAAATAATAAAAAACAAACATAGATCGTAGATCGGCCGTGCCTGCGCGTGCGTTTACACCGAGGTAACAATTAAGTCGATTAGCACGCGTCATTTGATCAAAACATGTCGACTCGTCAGTTGAATGGTTCTGTAATAACCATAGACTTGGTAAACATACCTATGGAGACAGGTAAAAAATGAATGAAAAAGTTTCGATAGCAAGTTTTAGGGTTCCGAAAGGATTTGTATACATATGTGTAAATTTGTTTTAATATGTTTTTGGTATCATACAGGAGTAGTTAAAGAGAGTGGTAAAGGGAATGGTATGGGCGTGTGTTACGGATGAATAAGGAAAATGTCGCGAGGAATGTTTTGAGTATGAATGTCGATGGCTATAAGAATAGGGGAAGACCAAAGAAACGATGGATGGACTGTGTGAATGATGATATGGTTAGAAAGGGGGTGACCGTCGAGATGGCGGCTAATAGAGAAGTATGGAAAAAAAGACATGTTGCGCCGACCCCAAATAAATTGGGATAAG
Source organism: Apamea monoglypha (assembly GCA_911387795.2). Taxonomy (NCBI): domain Eukaryota; kingdom Metazoa; phylum Arthropoda; class Insecta; order Lepidoptera; family Noctuidae; genus Apamea; species Apamea monoglypha. The sequence goes on from OU426932.1 coordinate 11,299,769, forward strand.
GGCAGGAGAATGATGACAGGAGTAGTTAAAGAGAATAATCTCTAGCTTTTGATGAAGTCATTATTTTAAAATATTATCTTAATAACATAGTCATCACTATGGAAAAGTAAACAGTGAATATATAGACGAGGACTGATTGATTTTAATATCGTGCTGGATGGTGGTGGTGGATTTATTTTAGTAGGTGAGTGGACGAAGACAAGGGAGGTCCTGCAATGGGACAAGACGGGCTAAATCATATATTATCTGTATTATTTATTTAGTGAGATGTTCGTTTTGAAATATTTTGTTTATCAAATTCTGAATCATCGACAACCTAACCAGATGCGAGCTGCACTCAAATCCATTATAGGCACCTAAATCTAGATAAAATTATTAGGTAACACAGACACCCAGACGTGGCGTTGTAACATAGAGGTCTAAAGCCCATTTGAACCCAGCGTCTTAAATATATCTCACGCTTAACCCTCCTTTACTCAAGCCAATAATTGTCTAGAAGATAGAGTTGCCTACGCAAATTCTATTAAACAAGTAAGCGTGATTGCACAAAATCAATTATATACCGCATTCCCATTTAGTTTTATACTCCAAACAAAATTCTCCACACCAAATTCACACTTACTATTTTAAATATAAGATCTAAAATTCTGTGACAGAGAGAACGGAGCATGTAACCGGTCGAATTCGTTAATTTAATCGGTGTGTGTTGTTTCAATTCCTACTTAAAATTATTCAATTGCTTTAAGGTAATTATAGATAAGTTACGGGCTAAATGTACATGGTTCCAGCTGGGGAGTGTCAATATTATAGGGTCTATAAGCCATGATTTGCGCCAGGTCAAGTTATCATTGTCTTTGTCCAGGGAGTGTGAGTCGGCGAAAATGCCAGTACCAGGTACGTTATATTTTAATATATTTGTTTATGAGCTACGGTCTGAACGGAACATACTTAATTAGAGTACATAGGTTGGCTAGATTTTCAGCATTAGAACGGCAAGCCTTATCTAGAGGTACTATCGTCAAATTCTATATCTGACCACCGTAAGGACTATTCCTGCTTGCAGCGCATATTATTAGTCGACCAAAAGGATCCTCTATTGTTTTACTGATGGATGCAGCTGTGGTCATCATGTGAACGGGATTTTGTTTTCAAAATGGTCAGATATAGGTATTGGCGATAGTACATTCCAACCGCGTGTGAGCGGAGCGAGCAAAGCGAGTGATGCCGCGGTAACGGCTGCGCTTCATTGAAGTTGGTGGCAGTTATTTGGCTATTTAGTTTTTTTTGGACCACAAAATAATTCCCTTATTTGAATTTCTATTAAATGCTTGCCCTAAAAATACATACACATTTTTTTCCAAAAATTCTTTTCGAGGACCTACAAAAGGAATATTATATGTATAAATAGAGACTCAGCAGAAAATGTATTTTTCTTATGGATTATCTACTATTTTAAAACTAGCGTGTCGGAAAAACACTAGAACACACAAAAAATATGAAAAATAATGAATTTAAAAACCCCTTTTAAAATTAATTACAGGCACATCATATTGATTTATTATCCAGTAGATATATCATAATGGTATCGGCTGCACCATAAAGAGTACGTTAAGACCACGTTTAACCCAAGAGATTATTAATGGCATTATTCAAATTCCTTTATTAGATTAACAGTGGGGACCCTACTGTGTAGAGAATGCGAAATGTATGAACTTCTTGTTTTAATAAACGTATGTATTACTTTAAATGAAATATTACTTCGAAATGTACGTAAAACTGTGGAGTTTGCGTTAAAATTACGCACGCATTATATTGTTTTATGATTACAATTAGTTTTTAATCCGTTTTTTTAATGAATGAATTGTTATTTAAGGTTACTGTTACTTTTAAGTTTAATTGAAAAAATGTTTTTTTTTGTTTTTTTGTAGTTATACATTCAGCATGTCACATGTGCACGTATTTTCACCTTATTATTTTAGGTATGATTGAAAATAATAATAATGGGGTATTAGGAGGCAGGTTTTTTTGCTATTTTATAACAATATGAAATAGCAAAAAAACCTGCCTCATAATATGCCTGATATATGTATAAGTACAATATAATATAAGTATAAACTTATATTATATTGTCTATATTATACTTATATATAATTATATCATATTATTACTTACATTATATTATTGTACTTATGTTATGTTGTTACTTTATATTCACTTCACAATTTTCTAATTTTTTTTTTTTAAAGTTTACCTAAAAACTTAATAAATAGAAGTAACAGTACATAAAGCAAGCATCGAACAAAGATATTATGAATACAATTTATTCAAAGTGTACGCCAACGAAGAAGACAGCGAACAAAAGTACAATCAACACGCAACATTGTAAACTCGCATGTCACAAAAAACTTATTGGACATGACTGACAGGGCTAACAAGCATCGCGATATAATAAACAAAATACCCCATATTTCAGCAAACATTTAGCAAAAATTTCACAGCTGGTATTAAAATATACTGAGACAATAAAGTTTACCGCTACTGGCGCATAAAATACTATATTTACGCCAGAAAGATGTACGACTCGCCACAGTCAAAATAAACTCTTAATTTTTTATATTAAGTGTAGCCGTCATTGCTTCCACCACATACAGCGAAGTCATGACTTAAACCAATAAACATGAAATATCATGTGATCGTGAGACGCATGCGTGATTTCGTCTTTCGTGTTACACAAAAATAGCTACACGCAACCAATATTCGACGTTTAACAAAACATAGATAAATGTTAAATAGACTTTTGTTGTTTAAAATATACATAAAATGCATTCATCATCGATGACTGTTGAGGCCACAAGGCCAAGCAAAGAAAACTTAGCTGAAAAACCGTAGGTGTAATGCTTGGTGGATAAATATAATATGCGTAGATCGAAGCTGTATTGGTTGACATATCCGAAACTATTGGTTATGATGAAAAATAGGGCAAAGGCAATGATTAACAAGAAGACGATAGGGTTGTCAAACAACAATCACCCTATCTTGATAATAGTTTGTACAAGGTGTCAAAACATTCGATTTTGCAATAAATTCTTTTTGGATAGGTTGTTAATCATCAACCATCATCAACAAAACAGTTCCCATGCTTACAAATGAAGTGTCTTGTTAAAAAAACTACAAAGTTAAGATGTGGAAAGATCCTACCAAAACGGATTACAAATTGACACTATTGTTGATCCCATCGGGTGACGGTGCAGTGACGATTTGATTTTTAAAACCAAATCCTCAGTCTTGGTTGACAGTAATCACGTTACAACAATAATAAAACGGGGCTTACGGTCAACGCATTTCGATATCAGAGACACGATCTACTGCGTTCCATTTGTCAGGTGACTCAGCGTTGTCGTTGACATGACGCTCTCAAAATGCAAATTTTCGAAAAACCGAACAATATAAATCTCGATCGGTCGATCTCGATTCGGTATCGTCTTGTCCCGCCAAGCAATTGAATTCAGTCGATCACTAATCGATGTCTTGTCCGTGATAGGCGCGGTCGGGGGCCGCGGCAGCAGGGTGCCGACTTACCACACAATCCATCGTTAACTTCTTTCTTTCTTTCATTATCGTCATCACTTACAATATCAACCCTACACGCATCTCTTTTAAAGTTCATAATATTTAATTCGATATAAAATATTGTATCTTTTTGTAATTCATTTTCTACCGCATCTTCGTCAGCACGGTTGGTATAGTCATCAGCAATAAACACCGTAAGACTTATTACCATAATATAAATTACATTGAACGCGCTGTGGAGTTGTATCGTTTTAGAATTGCGATTCGAATTTAACCTCATTACCTATCTTAATAAAGGATTTGCCCTTTCGCGCCGACTAATCACAAATGAGCATGTAAAGTCTGTAAATTATGTTGCATTGAGTTCATATTACTGTTTTTTACTTATTGAACCAGAGGTTGCTTATTCATAATTAGCCCCCCTCGACGTTTATTACTTCTGTACGAATAAATGAATGTGTGCAGTTCTTGATTTGAATGGTTTCTTACCTTTTGTGCGTCGATGTCTATCAAATCGTTCTTTGTTGCAACTGACGTTTTATTCAAAGGGGTCGATGTTATTTGTGGTATCATAATGGGTTTCAATCAGGTTCCATTTATCATTGTTTGCTAAAAATTTATCGGCGAAATAATTTTTAAATGCATCAGTTTCATTGCTCTCAGTTTTGGTATCTGTATCTTCTTTGTTGTGACCAGTATAAGAGGTGGGGGATCTTACTGGGTTGCTTTAGATTCATACTGTGCGGCGTGCTCTAGTTGGTTTAGAATGATAGTCATCCATATTTCTCCGTTCCCTATATAAAGTGTGGAAGGTTCGGCTGATGACGAGTGCAACAGTGAAGCTGAGCCGCGCTCGTGGTCGCCCCCCGCCGCCGCACGCCAGGGGCCGAGCCAGCCCGCCGAACTAAATCAAATAATGACTAATCGATTCTCTCTTATATTGCACAGTAGGTACACGTCAAACGTTATTCCCTTTAATTTTTAATATTTAAGCGTTTTTGTTCTGTTTGCATAAATCCGAATTCGTTATAGACAATGCAATGATTGATTCGTTTTAATAATGCTTTGGCGGTTGATTGATGTTTATTAGTTCAGTAGTCGGAGTTTTGGGAATCATTAGATGAGAACTGTGTCTTATGAAGAGTAATGATCAAATCGCTTTCGGTACTCAACTTAATTCGAGGTTTGACCGTTTGTTATTTATGATTCGGTCCGTGTGTAGTTACTCACACTGCATTGATATCATAAGTCGAATGCCTATCATCGTTGGAATCTTTGATCGTGGCTGTTAGAATGTTGTCTTCATTCCTTTTAGGTATTTGAGTCACGTATCTATTAAGTTGATTGCTTTGAATTCTTTGTTTTTATTTTCATATTTGTACCCAATGTGCTCATCACTACAAAAGTCTAAGCGAAAAAGAAAAAAATAATTTAGTAACTTTTTAATTGTATAGAAAGCTTTCCACGGACTCGTAATACGATGTCAAAGGATTACTTCATAATTTTGTAAAATAAGTATCCAGTGTAAGCTAAGCTATGTCAATAATATTTAACATGGTTTCAAGAAACACGCATCTACTTTCAGACATTAAAATTCACTTAGGAATTAGTTTACGGGTAGGTAAGCGGTTTGGTTAGTATATCCTCCTAAATCTGGCCTTCCCATTCAGGCTTTTCCGGAAAGCAATTAAAAGAATGAACTGTTTCTTCCCGAATAAAAGAGTAAAGAAATAAATTCTCGACATTTTGTTCAATTATTTCGTCTATTCGTGTCTACAAGCTCAACCACAATTTTATATAGCGTGGCTTGCGCCCACGCATATCGTTCACACTGGATTAACAGGTTATATTGTTATCTTTAATTTTGTTCTCATTTGCTGTTAAATATTAAACGCTCAATTATTTTTATTTGTAGAATAGATGATTCTATGATTCTTGACCGTGAATTTTGGTCGCGTGGCTCAAAGGTAAATTTTATTGTTCGATCGTAGGTATATCGTGATTGCGTGATTGTAGGAACAATTATTTGCATACCGGATCTTTGTAAATCACCGATAATAGTTCCGGTTCGCTGGCTCTGTAAGGTCAATCATCTCTGACTATTATGGTTTAATGAAGCTAACGTCTTTGTGATGACTAACTGTTAATTGGTCGCCATCCATGTTATGTCGTATGAAGGCATTATCAAAAGAAACCAAAGCCCATTTTTACGGACCCTAGGAAATAACTAGATGGACGCCTAAATATTATTGCGCGTGCCTGGGCTTTCATTTAGGTTTTACCTAATATTAGTAGAGGGCATCAGGCACAAGACCAAGGTTCAGGACATAACACTAAAATACAGATGAGTAAAGTAGAAATGGTCTGGACAAATGGAGCAAAATAGTTATCCAGTGGTACCCAAGAAACGGCCAAAAGGTAGACCACAGAAAATGTGGGATGGACATCAGTCGAGTCGCTGGAACAATATGGGGCGGAGTGGCTAGACGGAGATAGGAATGGAAAAGGTCGGAGGAAACCTTTGCTGACTGGCAATCGGACATACAAAACATAAACAAACGCCAAATACGAGACTGGTGACTACATTTCATGTTTGTCTGACTAAACGGTTAACAAATAATAACAAATAGTATTAGTGAAAACGGGCGCGTAAGACTTTTCGCCAGACGTGTTGGAGGCAGTACCTATCTACTGTATGTAAACAACTTACAATATGATGATTACGAACATACAGAGTATAAGTTTACAAGTTAAAAGTTCCGAGCTTTAGATTCCACTACTTCATTCTTTAGTATCTTAACTTTCAGTGTTTGTTGCTAATATAACAATTTCATCATCATCACCATGTCATCATCATCATCATCTGCCTAGCCTTTTTCCAACTATGTTAGGGTCGGCTTCCAGTCTAACCGAATGCAGCTTTAGTATTATACTAGCTGTGCCCCACGGTTTCATCCGCATAAGTTTCGATCCCGTGAGAATATCGGGATAAAAAGTATTCTATGTGTTGCTCCTGGTTATAAACTATATGTGTGCCAAATTTCATCCAAATCCGTTCATTAGTTTTGGCGTGAAAGAGTAATAAACATCCGTCCATTCATCCATCCATAGAAACTTTCGCATTTATAATATTCATCATCATCATCATATCAGCCGCACGACACCCACTGCTGGGTATAGGCCTCCCCTAAGGATCTCCACGACGATCGGTCCTGCGCTGCCTGCATCCACTGGCTTCCCACGACCTTCACCAGATCGTCGGTCCACCTTGTCGGGGGCCTACCCACTGAGCGTCGTCCGGTGCGCGGTCGCCATTCCAGAACCTTTCCGCCCCAACGGCCATCGGTTCTTCTCGCTATGTGTCCCGCCCATTGCCACTTCAGCTGAGCAATCCTTCGAGCGATGTCGGTTACTTATACTTATTTATAATATTAGTAGGATATTATTATATATATTACAGACCAATATTTTACATTTTATTTTACAGTATTTTATCATCATGTATTAGTATGGGATATTTCCCATAACATTACTATATATTCACGGTAGTCCAATTCTTGGCGCCACCAAATAGATACACTTTTATAGACGCTGTAATAACATAAAAATAGCCCAGTATTAAACGGTTTATTCACATTATGTCGACTTAAGCATAATATATGTGTCCAAATATTCAAATATCGTAAAATCTGTATTCATAGAAATTTTGGAATTGTTACGACTTTATTTCAAACTGCTGTTAACGTAAATATCTTGAATTGAATATTGTTTATGAATATAACGTTTGGTAAAATACCTTGGCCGTCGTAAAGATGATATGAGAGTATATGGAAACGGTGTAGATGAATTTGATGACAAAGTAATATGTAGAACAAGAACGTGAAGCACAGATACAGACCAAAAATGAAATTCTAATCGATGAATTATTGTCATTGCTATAGATATGATATTACTATCTGGTAATACTTGTCATACATGACAAGCAGCGACTGATGGAGGACTGGCCCAGAGGTAATGGCCGCGACTTACGAGGTCGTAGGTTCAAACCCTGAAAAGTGCTTTACTTTGTTTGAATTATTTCATCACCACTGCTCTCAAAACGGTGAAGGAAAACATCGCGAGGAAACCGGCATGTCTTAGAATAAAAAAAAAATCAAAGACATGTGACATCTACCAACTCGCACTGGGCCCGCGTGGTGGATTACGGCCGAATCCCTTCCACAGAGAGGAACAAGAGGAGGGCCTGTGTCCCAACAGTGGGAAAGTTATAGGCTGATTATGTAATAGTTGTCATTAAAGAAGACGAATTGAAATTCACAACGAGTCCAACTTGCAGAAAAGTTACGAGATATAGGACTCAGTGGAAGTTGGTAGAGGAGGCCTTTGCCAAGAGGCACAATAAACTAAGAGATATTCTGTAAAATACTACTGAAAATACCGTAACGTAAAGTTCAGTATAAAAGGGCTTATTATATTATTATAATGGTAGTCATCCGTTGTTACTCGTAGTTACTCTAATTTTAACCTCAATCACTGACCTACTACTTAAACTTGCATTTCCTACGATAAATGTAAATAAAACGTACCATCATAATCAACCACGTTGGCCAAATCCACAGGCTATAAAAATAGTACTCCCTCTTAAATTCTTTAAAAAATAACCAATAACTTTGTCATGTTTATTATTTTCAAAGAACTACTCAAGAATTCATGCAATGTCTGCCAAATTGATCGCAATGCAGTTAGAACAACATGGTCCCTGAATGCGATGTGTACAAATAAATTTGAGTGTGAGGATCAAAAGGGATTATCTCCAAAACCATTACCTAGCCATTTTATATCCAATGCTTCAGGATTTAAAGTTCAAATTGTCAAATTGTAATGGTGTTCCTATGCGTTTTTCAAAGCTCGGCTAGTGATGCGAATCAGAATGTTCGCCGCAAGTTTGTACGGGAGTCGAGTGCAGGTGACAAATAGTCACGCCATACTGGAAAAGGTCGGGGGCGATGCGACACGTCGATGTTTTTATTTGTTTAAGTCGATGACTTAATATTAGTGAGGGGAAACATCGATAGTTTTGTTAATTGGACAAGAGATAGTATCAAATATAATAACACTTTACTGGTCGTAAATGTTGATTCGAACCAAAGCTTTGCAGAAAACAGTTGCTCTGAGACGAAATTTATCAGATTCTACAAATTATGATTAACGTAACATTTTGAATGTAAAAGAACCAATTAAATATACTACCAAAACTGATAAGGGCTTGTAGTTAAAACTAAAGTTTACAAGGATCAATAAAAATATCGACAATCCTAAAGCTATCTATCGATAAAGCTTCTCGAAGATTCACGCATTCCCACATCCCTAGTTTTATAGATTCATATCTCTTAAATGTATGCAGTCAGCAGCATATAATTCAGGATTACAAATTGTTTGTTTTAGGGAGAGACACCAAATGTATTGGCGAGATTTCAACTTAAAAGCCTGGCGATAAATATAAAAAATCCGATGAGGTATCGCATGAAAAGGATTGCGATTTTACGTCGTGACATTTTTCTTGTTTGCCTGACAAAGGGTTTTTAGTAAATGTTTGCTGACAATGTTAGTTTTGCCTTTGTAAATGAGTTTGTGGTAATTATGTGTCGTTTAATCCTTTGTTAAGATTCACTGATGAATTTCGCGACTTTTTTTTTGTTTTTTTTTTTATGTTTGTGTATGGGTAGGTTCTCGTTAGTGCGTGGTTGTATGAGCCTGTATGGGCCGCTACCGCTTTTTAAATTATTTTAGGTGTTTGCATGTTTTTCATACTTGTTTGACATTTTTTCTTCACTTAAATAATAATTGTCGAAGGAAATATTTACCTGGTTAATTTATCTTTTTCTTTAATCACTATTTCGTTAGTAGACTGGGTGGCATGGGGTGGATGTAGAGCTGTGGCGTAAACTACGTCGCACATCTTATCCTGTCCTCTGTGCCCTAAAAAATGCAGCCATAACGACCTCTGCGCTGCCACAGACGATGCCGTGGAAATGACGAAGTCTTGGGCCAATAAAATTTAACACACTTTCGTGCCATCTACACGAAGAAGTGCAATCTCGTTATTGTTGACATAGTATTCAACATCGTTTGTCTACATGGTCATTGACTGCTTATAAGTCTACAAGAATGGTTTTTTGTACCGATTCTATTACCTAAATGGCGATAGCTTCATATTGTAAGCTCGCGGTGTTCACTAATTAGTAACTAGGCCTTTATTTATAAGTTAAGCTGAAGTGGGACTGGGGTGGCCACGTCTGCCGTATGCCCAATAAGCTGTGGGCCAAAATAATCAACACGGGGAGCCCTGACACAGCTAGAAGGCCTCGCGGCAGACCCTGTAGAAGATGGCGGGACGAGCTGGACAAAACAAACGACCAGTGGTCTACTTTAGCCCTGGTTCGAAAGAGCTGGAAGTCATGGGGCCTTTGATGGATGGAGATGGATGGATGTTTGTTACTCTTCCAAGATAAAACTACTGAACGGATTTGGATGAAATTTGCCACACCGATAGTTTATAACCAGGATTAACATATAGGATACTTTTTATCCCGATATTCCTACGGGATCGAAACTTATGCGGGTGAAATCGCGGTGGCGCAGTTAGTGTTGATCTAAATATGATTCGCGGCCGCAACAAATATTTATTTCATAAAAGTCATCAATACATCTCTCCAAGTTTATATTACCCTATTGAATGTCTATTTCATGAAGTCATGATATTTGAGGGCAATTCTAACTTAAGCAGTTGTATTGCTGATTTTAATGATTACAATTCTGTAAAACCACACTTGTTACGGTCGAGAATCATATTTTAATCAACAAAACTCAAACTCAAACTCAAAGTATTTATTTTAATTAAACCAATTACAGGCACTTTTGAATTGTCAAGGGGTCGGTCAGTCAGATAAATGAAGCTAGTTGCCCATTCCAAAGCGTAGTAGGTACCTATGGAGAAGAACGGGCAAGAAACTCCATGGACACTCTTTTAAATCAAAATATGGTTACAAAGTATTAGTTACATCATTCATGTTAAAAATTATGCATGTGAGAACGATGCAGAACGTTAAAAGCGTCCGTAATGAAAAGCTTAAAACAATCCAAATATTAAATTAAATTAAAATAAGCCATGAAAATAAGCCAAACAACCTGACACTGACTTGCGCATTTCAAAAAACCGTAAGTAAATTTGAATTTCGCTGGGATTTGAATTACCTTAGTGCATGTAGATGCTTAGCTACATCTGTAGTCATTATAGTTTAAAGGTTTAGAGTTGTCTAAGTGATAATAAATTATTTTGTCATTGTTACATTATCTACTTGTTTTTGTAGGTAAGTACTATTTTTTTTTATTTATTTGGTACTAAAAAACCTTTATGTCTTTGCTTCTACTTTAAACACCAGCACTATTATTAACTTTACCTGATAGCTTAAGCCATTAGTTGAATTTGTGACCGCATAAACATAGTGCCACCTCTAGTAAAAGTCACCTCTTTGATATTTACATCGCATAACATTGTACCGAATGTATTACCTTACATGCACTGGTTTGATACTTCTCGTAAATTAAAATCTTCATGTAGTTGGATAAGCTTTTTGTGCTTCTTGATTTCACACATATAAAAGTTATGCTATAGAAAGTAAAAGTTATGCTATAGAACTTATTTTTATGCAATTTTTTTTTTGTTATTTGTTTCTATAGCATAAAAGGTTTTCTTTAATTTTTTTTTTATTACTGAATGGACCCACTCTTGGCCTCGATCACGCTTGATGGAAAGCGATCAGGTTTGCCATATTGTTATACTACTACAGTTTACTTAAAATTTAATTTATCTGTACTAAGACTGCCTCGTTGGTATATTGTTCGCTAGAGCTACTGCCGAGCATAAGGTCCTCGAGCACGAGACAAACTATTTTTCGATTTTTTAATCAGGAACTTTGTAGCAGCCCGGAGTCTGCATTTGAGCCCGGTTGATGGCAATAGGTTCGCCCTCTATTACATGGGACTTAAACATAATTAGCAAAATGTGAGCTCTACTTAACCATTCGGGGATTACAGTCGTGATGATGTTCTATACTAAGGTTCGAAAAGTTTCAATACTGCAGCACAGGGCGAAGAAAAAAAAACTTATTTATGTAAATAATTTCTTCTTGAAAAAACAAGCAATATTTGTCGTATCTCTTACAAAAAAACGTTAATAGATTAATCAAATGAACATCGTTTGTATAATAGCTTGGTATCAGTTTGTAAAATATTCCCTAACTCATATCAGAAAAGATTACACATCGTAAATATTGTAAACGCGTTTTAAATTTCGTCAGACGCCATTTTACGATAACATGTCATTTCACATAAAAATAAATATAACATTATCAATATATTATAGCTTATTGACAGTGTTATAGCAAATTATGACTATTTATGTGCAAAATTAGTTCTAAAGTCGTATGATGGAATGTTAAAAGGTCTTATATGACAAATATTGTGGTTCCTACCGGTTGGGGAAACGAGATATTATTTATGATAGTTGGGCATCACTTTTTTGTAGATTCAGGTATTAATCTTTATCTGGTATAATCTTATTTTCATATAATAGCTGTTATTGAGGATATAATGGACTAAGGATTAGAGAAAAACAAGAATTGGAGGACTAAATCAGGTTAACAATTCACAAACAAATACGAAGTAGAATCTCATCCAAAAGATTAGGAAGAAAAAAACTACCTGAAGCCCTACTTACTATTTTGATATATCCTTATTTATACGGTAACTATAAGGCACAGGGCACAATTTTGTGATTTATGAACTCTCAATACTAATGAACCAAGTCGCAGAAAAAGTTTTACACAAAGAATAATGATAAAAAAGTAATATATATATGCATTACAAGTACTCTAAACTTCATATATCGAATGCTGTCAACATGTTTTGAAGTATAGTTATCTAATATTAACTGACAGATTGATTTGTTTTTCAAACGAAGATTGATCAATGGTCAAATTAGACATGACGTGATCAGTGCCGGACGTAAAATGTTTTAATATACTCGTAAATCTTTTCTGAACTATGAATATGTTATAGGTGCCGATACCAGTCTGACATTGATAGGTAAAGAGTGTGTTTTGTTTCGATTAGATGTTTATGTTGAAGTATTGAATTCGCAGATCAATCATCGATTGTTTAATTTAGATTTTTTTTTGTCTACATCCTAGGCATAGTTTTTTTTACTACCGTGGACTGAGTTAGGCACCAACTAGGGAGATGAGTTGTTGGTGTATTTTTGTCGGCTAATGAAACCAAACTGCAATCTTCAAGCGTTGTCAAAAAATAAAAGGCCCGTTTTGACATTGACAGTTCTAGTAGTTAATAAAGATCAAATTCGCAAAACACGTATTCGTTTGTATGAAACTGACAGGTGTCAAGAACGCATTCTCAAATGTCAAAACGGGCCTTATTTTTTGACAACTTTAACTGCTGGTGATTTAGAAAATGTTGTCTATGACTGGACATTTGTAGGCCGATATCTGTTAGTGAATGCTTATCCGAAAATGTAATAGGTAAAACTTTCTGTTCAATTTACGAAGTAAATATTTCTTTCTGACCCACAAACTGATCTTGAACAACCACAAACGCCTTATTCATACAATATCAACATGTCAGATCATAATCATTAACACCATCGTTCGTAACGATCACACCTCGAGATGAAACGTAAAGATATCCTCAAAAAGACATAGGAAAGGATTCGCGTCGTACGGCGAACGGTCAAAGTTGAGTGTTTGAACTCGATTGACCTCGCAAATCCGTTACTGATGTGACTCAGGGTTCAGGGGCTAGGCAGCGGTCCAGGTTAGTATCGATTGCACGGAAATTGGATGTGTTGTGTGTGGTTACTGTTTTTTGTAAGTGTTCGGTTTTATCCTTTCCTCAATATGTTTTAGGAGAAGAATGTGAATATAATCCTTCCTACTAATATTTTATATACATTATATTATCCTACTTCCTACTAATATTATAAATGCGAAAGTTTGTATGGATGGATGGATGGATGTTTGTTACTCTTTCACGCAAAAACTACTGAACGGATTTGGATGAAATTTGGCACACAGATGGTTTATAATCAGAATGAACACATATGATACTTTTTATCCTGATATTCCCACGGGATCGAAACTTATGCGGGTGAAACCGCGGAGCGCAGCTAGTAATGATATAAAATTCAAATTGTGGCTATGAATTGTTTGTTATCGCTTAACGGACATCAAGAGCAGTGGTGGCCCCGACTTACAGGTTGTGAGTTCGAACCCAGGCAGGCATTTTACTTTTTGTTTACAGTTTCATCACCACTGCTCTCAAAACGGTGGAGGAAAACATCGTAAGGAAACCGGCATGTCCTAGAACCAAAAAAATCGAAGAAATGTGACATCCACCAACCCGCACTGGGCCAGCGTAGTGGATTATGGCCCACTCCCTCTCACAGAGAAGAGGCCTGTGTCCCAGCAGTGGGTCTGGCTGGAGTAGGCTGATCGTGCTTAACAGACATAGGAGTGGCCTGTTGCGTCGTGGTGCGTACATGTGAAGAGGAGGAATGAAGAATACACTTATGCCAAGAAAAGTTTCAAATGTTGATGTTGGATGGCCATAACAAAAGAGACCGAGCACAAAAATCATAAATGGAATATGTGAAATATAATTTGGCTAGGAGAGTACTGATTTCCGAGGCTTATATATATTTAATTATATGGAAACATAAACGTGTTGGTTTGATCACAAATCAAAATAGATAAACACAGGGGCATGGATATGCTATTCCAAATATCAAGTAAACAGGCTTCAGCAAGCTCTTCATATTATGAAATCGAAAACACATATAAAACAAGTTCACGCAAAAACGCTAATGAATCAGCCGCACCTACTAAAGCGTTTATCTGTAAACTAAAACAAGGCAAAATTGGCCTCAAAGAAGGAGCTTATTCAAAACATTTAGCTCATTGCCTCTTAAGCTAAATATAAACCGCACCTACTAAAGTTACGCAGTTTCTTAACACACCCAAACCAGGCGACATTGGCCTCAAAGAAGGAGCTAATTAACTTGCAGATTGAAATAGTTCTCAAGTATTTGAGAGTGGCGAAAAAAAATCTGTAGCCTATATCAATAATGAAACGGTTGCCTTTAAAAAACTACGAACTTATTCGAAAACGCAAACGACCTAAAAAAGGGAAATAGAGTAATAATCTGGAGTAGATAAAGTTCTGGAATCTTATCGTAACGGTAAAAAATCCTTTGGTATTCTTGGAAAAGAAGAAGGGGAAGACGAAAGAAACATTGGATGGACTGTGTGAATGATGATATGGTTAGAAAGGGGGTAACTACCGAGACGACGACTAATAGAGAAGTACGGAACACATGTTGCGCCGACCCCAAATAAATTTTAATAAGGGCGTGAGAACAATAAACATAACAAAGATACAAGAACACATGCTCAAAAACTCTGACTAGCTGACATCAAAAGAATCCGGAAACAATCACACACCACGATCAACCAGCACAAATCCCCAAATAGTCACCCAAACCCAAGACGACATTGATCCCCAAAAGGACAACAAAAACCAATTCGCAGCTAATTATCTCATGCATTAAAACCGTTCAGTTTAGAATAACAAAGTGATGGTATTCAAGACACGCGGGACATGGCCTTAGGCCACTGAGCAACGGCCGGCCGCACCATATTTCACGGTGCCGCTCCAATGGTTTCGGGAACACCCGCTGAGCTCCTGAATTAAGTAAAAGCCTTCGAGCTCTTGTTTCTTGATACCTCTAGTTGGGTGTAAGGATGTGTCCTGAGTGTGCGGTTTGGTCAAAGTAGATTCAAGAATTTAAGAAATTTTTGTTTGAGGAGATTTTTGGGCCCCAAACTTGGTTCCAGAGTTTGTTCACTGTTGAAATTTTGTGAGAAAATATTGATAGAAGATGGATTGTTCGCCCACCTCCAAAAATATGTTTTGTAGCTCCCTTGTAGTTTTGCTTTATTGACAAAAACTTGCAGAGGTAATGAGTAAGTTAAAAATTCCAACGTTTGTGCTTCTACGCTATACCTATGCTTCTACAGCGATCTAGCCAGAAAATACCTATGTTTTAAACCGAGGATCTGCTTCACAGAAAAACAAACCTCACGTCCCTAACTTAACGACACTATATTAAAACAAACCCTACCATATAAACATACCTTAACCCTCCTTAATAGATGTCTCGGACCAATTTAACATTTGACGTGTTTTTAATTTAGCGGCCGCGCCCGCGGCACCCGTCCGACTGGCCACCTAAATAACGTACATATATTACCAGAAATCATACGCCGCCACTCATTACCGACCTCATTTGAATATTTCGGGTTTATACTGGATATTTTGTTTTGGTTGACTCCTTTTGTATATCAGAAAAGTTCGTTTAAATGGTGCTTGGTAACTTGGAGTTCGATTTCTATTTTTCTTATACAGGGTTAAATTAAATTAGCTAGCGAAACTCTAAATACGTGATGGGTGATATCGATATATAAACATAATAAACCAAAAATAAATTAATATTATGATTTTTTTTTGTGGGGTCATCGTCATTTTTTAATTTAACCCTGTAGTTCAATCAGATCATTCTAATGTTTTTAGTACGTAATTCTGTCACCAGCTTGGGTGAAGCTATGTCAGTGGACTGCGATAGACTGAATTGATTGACTCCTTTTGTATACTAGAAGGATACTTTTGTTTTTCAACTAATTTAGTATTAATAATTGGCTTAATTGTTCTTGTTATTGTTGTTTATTAAGTAGTTATTTTTCCACTCTGCAATCGGGATTTCGTTTTTGTTTTGATTGTTTGTTTGTTGTCATTTGTCAGTGTCGCAACACAGAGTAATTTCGCAATTTGTCGTATTGTCTTTGGTCAAACTCTCAACTTTTATTGGTTGAATACGAGGCTTTTGGCTACTTTGTATGTGTCTATTTTTTTGTATTGTGCCTTTTATTTCTGTGCAGAGTAAACAATGTTTATTTCTTCCTTTCTATTCCGTGCGTACTATTTTCATGAGCGTTTACAATAATGATTTGATTGTTAGGTATGGCTCTCATTTTAATATTCCGGGTTATAACTGAGTATTTTAGTTATATATCATTTTGTAGCGTTAATATGATAATTCTTTCCAAAATCATAATTAAGTGTCAATACCTTATATAATTTAAATACAATAAATCGTGAGCTTACCATCAAAGTATATCGGGATATAATTTCACGGACTACTAAATAGCTTAATCAAATAGCCAAATATGAAATCGTCACTCAGCTAGATACGTTTTTAGCTTACCGTTTTAAACTAATCCAATTAATGATCCGATTAAGTATCGATTAGGAAATGATAAATGGTATCGAAATTCCTAATCGAGAAGATAATTGATGGTCCATTCATAACTCTCAAACGTGTTGAAATATTTGAAGGCCCCACTTCCATGGTGTCGCTGGACAAAATATGAAACAGCTGATTATCTACTCGTGCTTGCTTTTTAAATAACTCAAAATCAATTTTTTTGTTTGTATAATAATATTGTATATTTACCATTAAATACGACAATACGAATACACTTTTATTAGTATTATGATACACTGCTTTGATGCAAAGCTTATATTTAGCCCTTAGGGCTGATTTTTCAATCATGTGATAACTTTATTCGAAGAATAATTTTGAATTTTTGACAATTATTTTATACAAAAACTGTCAAACGTGGATTTTATTCCTCGAGTATAACAATCAGCCCTAAGGGCCGATTTTTTTTATCAAAAAAGCGGCCAAAAAAAAATTAGCCTTTAGTTATTATTTTTATATTTCGGATCAAAACTAACTAGACAATTGGCTATGTAAGCTGTTCTTTTAACGTCGTTTTACATAACAAACATCCCGATCTAATCTTCATATATCAGTCTCAGCAAACCTTGACGAAACGTTCATAAAAATTCATTATAACTTCTTCGAAACCTTATAAAATGCCTCTGTCGGCGTCTCAACGCTCAAGACGCAATTTTCTGAACTCAGAAACGCATTAATCAAACATACAAGTGACTTTTAGAAGTAGCAAAACAAATTGTCAGTCCTTTTTCGAATATAAAAGCTTATTTATATCCTCAAGGGAAAAAAAGTTAATTAAGTTTTAATAGAATACAAAACGGGAGTGATTTTGGTAGCCAAAAATAGGCGGGGATGTTGTAAAATTTAATTATTTTTTTCATAAAGCGGCTCAATGGTTTTTTTGTTTGGACTTCAGTCTTTGAACAGGAAATGTAAACAATTAGTAGCATTTTCGTTTGAAGTATGGTTTAGGGAATTAATGTGGTTGTTGATTATTTTAATTTATAGATATGTTAAAGTTTTTCGGTGGTTAAAGTAATTGTGTGCTGATGATGCATAACTTAATTATTTATTTATGTTTAATGATGTTAATAAAGTCGAATGATAATTATTAAAATTGATCAGTACTTAATTAAATGTTTATGGTTTGATATTTATAACTTGAAATGTACGTTCATTTATACATATAAATAGGTTTGATATGAATGCTAGATCATAAACCCAGTTTGTGTCGAGTTATTTGATTTAAACACAGTAATTTCGAAAAATATTACCAGCTGTAAGGTAATCCCTTTTCCTTCGATTTAAGCCCCAAAAAATCCTAAAAAAAAGTTAAACAGTCCAAGTAATTTAAGCTTAAAAATTTCAAGCTTACTCGAATGTCGTCCAAACGTTTGTTTACACAGGAGTTTCTTAAAACCAATTTCACAATGGTTCATAAATCGACGCAAGAGTCGCTTGTATGTCGCGTTCAGGCCGACTTTATGACTCCATTCAAACCTTCGAGGTTTAGCTGATCGTTTTCACAAAATGTATACGCCTGTTTTCACTAACACTAGGCGACACCTAAACGAATGTCTAAATAAAAGCATGCTGTTGGATTTACAACTTTCGCGGCTGAGCCGAGCGTTGGAAATCCAACAGCGCGCTTTTGCATTCATTTAGGTGTTGCTTAGTGTTAGTGAAAACGGGTATAATAATGTATTATTGTATATCATACTGGCCCTTGATGGAGGTCTCCAAACCTCAAGCTTAATGATTTACTGGACACCACAGTACCGCAGTAATTCTAACGGAGAATTCGTAAATTGTCAAAAATACTTTATGACGGTGGCGAGGCGAATCGATTTAATCTCATTCTGTCTTCTGGACTAGTGAGGGTTGCTGGATTTGCCTAAAATGTAGGTTGCCTGTAAAGCTTTAGTTTCTTAAGAAAGCGGTACGAACCGTAATGTCAAATACATACCGACACCTAATGTCAAATACATATCGTTGAAAATGATTGATGTTCATGACAACCGCTTTCCTGGGGAACCCAGGCTTAAGAAGTTTGGAAAGCTTTGCTTTTTGGGCTTTTACTGATACTAGATTTTTGGTTGGCTTTTGAAGAGATAAAACTGCACAGACCGCATTTAAATTTGCATTTAGACCGCATTTTAGATGTTACATCTAGGTATAAATTAAAGCATTGGTCCTTTTTATATTAGTGGCTGTGTAAAAGAATATTGTTATTAATTGACCCAGCGACCCAATCCGCAAAACAATCCGAGCATGATACTCATTTTCGGCACCATCGCCAAACAAACAGACAAATCGATACCCAATAGTGACGCGATCTTTATCGATACCGCGAATGTTTTAAAAATACTCGATCCTTAATAGCTCGGCTTTTTAATTGGTTTATATAAATCATTATTTCTCGTAACGACTTACAGTGATTTACTCACTGCAATGACACACAGGTTGTCTCTTAAATCAACCGAATGACATTCCGGTGCAATGATATTCTTTTGTCATTTACTTTATGCGAATTTTTAATGAGATGAACGAGATTGAAAAATATGATTTAATCTCTTGTTTCGCGAATGCAATCTTCATCAATAAGGGTTCGTAATGTTCTTTTAACTTTCTGATTGATGCTCGCGAGTGTTACTGATAAACGCAGCTTTGAAACCTTAAATTATGGTTTGCGATTAAAAGATTAATTTACTTTGGGCTTCAGTGGGATTAAGAATATTGAGTTTTTCTAAGTAGGTACTAAGCTCTAAAATAAAAAAAAAAACCAAAACGTACTACAAGCGTAGTGTGGGACGCCCCCCAGCTCGATGGATGGACGACCTTAAGAAGGCGGTTGGGACAGACTGGATGCGGAAGGCGGAGGACAGGGTGTTGTGGCGCAGCCTGGGAGAAGCCTATGTCCAGCAGTGGACTGCGATAGGCTGAGTTGATTGATTGATTGAAGGTATTCATAATCATGTAAAATAAATGAAGGTATTAGTAAATGGGTTCCTGTCAATGTTTAAAATTACTCTTCATTGACTGCCTCGATTTCGGGTTGGATTCCCGGGGCAGTTTAGGTTTTTCCATCTGCAATTTCTCAGTAGCACCTCGGAGTCTGAATTTGTGCCCGGTTGATGGCAATAATCTCGCCCCGTATTACATGATTGATGAAATGTGGATGTACTATAAAGGTACACCTCTGCCTCACACTTCGGGAAATATAGGCGTGATGTTATGTTAAAATTACAACTAGGTCCGCATGTTTTATAAGTTTCAAAAATCACCCTCAGTTTTACACTCTCCAAAGAAACAGCGCTGTTTATAAAACTATTTAAAATACCTTTCAACCGTATATCAAGCTATTATTTTTCCTATTAGTTATACACACCATTTCGGAGTTCATTAAGCATCAATTCGATGGACAGGTCATTTCTTACACATTGTTTGTCTCAGTCAATGAAGGGGCTCACTTTAACTAGTGTTTGCTTCTCAATTTGAAACTGACACATTGAAACAAAGAAATTAATTGATGTAGTAATGAAGGTAAGTAATGAATGGGTGTGTAGAGTAGTGTTAGTTCAGAGAATATCGGCCAACAAAGCATATTTTTAGTAAGCATTGATAATGGAGAGATTTTAATACAATTTGTGTGGTTGTCTTTTAATTATCTGAGGGTATTTAGCGATTTTTATAAAATTATAATTATATATTACTTAAAATTATTATCTTTATAGACTAGCTAACCATTGATATTTTACTTGTAAAGCTTGGGATCGAACACTTTCAAGTTAAAAAGTAATATCGTATGGTAGCAGATACTACCTTAAAAAAAGCGGCCAAGTTCGAGTCGGACCCACACACGATGGGTCACGTACTACAAGGCAAAAAACGCTGAAAAACACGTTTCTTGCATGGAGACCCTTTAATTTTTTACTTTATTATATTTTTATTACTTATTGTTATAGCAGCAATAAAAATACACAGTCTGTGAAAGTTTCAAGTGTCTAGCTATTACGGTTCATGAGATAAAGCCCGCTGAAAGACGGTCGGACGGATAGCGGTATCTTAGTAAAAGGTTTTGCAGCCTTTGGGGACGGAACCCTAAAAATTCAACTAAGAAGACACTCTTTTAATGTATATTATTTCAAGGTTTTGTATTCGAATGTTTGAGCATTACGGGTTACCAGCTCCATACCAGGCACAGTCTCTGTCCCACCACAACTCCACGGCTACTCTGTGCATCGATCAGATCTATCAACATTGGCTTTAGGCGATCCTCGTGACTTCTGCGATTGCCCTCCGATCCTCAATATATTATGTTTGTTTTTAATTAACTGACATTACCTATCTGTTACTTTGTCAATATTGGACTGGGAACGTGCTTTGTTAGACGGGTATTCTTGCAATTTGAATAAGAGAAATGGATTTTGTGCTGATGGTTTTATGTTTTGCTTGTTTTTTTTTAGTTTTCAGTATACGGTAGGGCCCACTACAATGTTACTTACGTTTGTACTAAATAAGGATTGACACCAATTAAGTACGGATTATGGTCATGCATGTTAATCAAGCATTCGAAGGAGCAGTAGGCAATTTATTTTACACCGTTTCTTTTCGAGGCAACTTTTGTCTTAGGGCTGACCTATTTTTGGACAGAAAAATTAGCATTGCCGTACAATGCTGCCAGCCTGAAGATGAGGTGCGGACGAATTTTTTTATGGCCTTGGATTATTTCCCCTGCTTCTGTATATTCTTGACATAATTATTATATTAAGACTGTTAGCTTTTTAAATTATGTAGATATCTTGGAAAGTGAAAAAAACAACCTTCGGTAGTCATTTTTAAAATTTGGTTATACCCCTACAATTCGTCATCTGTTTCGCAATATAGACTAAGTTAACGAGCGTAACCTTCTCAAACTAGACCAAAACATCCGTCATTAGTTACCCCACCAGTTTCCTACCTAAACCTCTGCTT
Source organism: Apamea monoglypha (assembly GCA_911387795.2). NCBI lineage: Eukaryota > Metazoa > Arthropoda > Insecta > Lepidoptera > Noctuidae > Apamea > Apamea monoglypha. The sequence goes on from OU426932.1 coordinate 11,321,742, forward strand.
AGACCCTTAGGCGTAAGCGTGAGCGACACATTAATTAGCCAACATTACCATCAGTTAGCCCCATAGATGGCTACAGTCTATGGCAAGACAAATGGCCACAGAATCTGGCTGGTGTAGCGTGGGAAATGATTTACGGCTATCAGAAAATCTAGATAATTTTATGTTAGTAGTTATTATTAAAATGGTGTAGTTGTTTGTGTGGTTAAATTAGCGTGTATAAGTTGCTGATATATGAAAGAGTGTATGAAAAATGTTTGTTTTTTTTACGAGCATAATGGTATATGTTTATTTTTTTCAATTATTTATATTAAAAAGAAAAGAACCGGGAAGCACAGAACCGGTCGATGCTGTACTTGGGGGGAGGGGGGGCTATGTCCAGCAGTGGACGTCTCTCACCTGAAATGATGATGATAATTTCAAATAGGCACATAGAACGCACTTCTGAACGTCAAAAGTTTACAAAAAATAATATTGATTCTAGTCTATTATGTAGGTACCTATTATATCAAAAATTATAAAGTCAGCAAGTAGTTATTAATCATAACCTATTGTCACTTAACTACGTACGTAACTTGTTCTATCTTTTACACATTGAACCTTTGTATGAGTTTCGTCTAAATTCTTTCAATAGTCTCGTGTTGAACTATAAATTCTTTAAAAGACTCCACGAATTACAATATTAAGGTCACCTGCAGCATTCGCTTGTACACCGATGACGTAGTAGGTAACTAGTAGGGCAAAAATAACGATGCCCCACTGATCTCGAAGGTCAAATGGAAGTCACGCAGTGTTAAACTGGAACCTCAATAACTCTTGGATGGAAGGACTGATCGTGCACTTGTTAGCAAGTACATGTCCGGTGAGTCGTGTCGTTGTTAGCAGGAACAATGACAATAGTTTCAGAGGCGAAAGTAATGTTAGGATTAAAACAAAAAAAGTTGTTATTAAAGCAATTGAAAATCAACTTATTCAAGTAAAACTTCTTAGGTGGCGATTCGATAATTGGACGAGAATTGAGCGTGAAAATTCAAGGACGCGTCACGTTTAGGCACATTTCGTTACATGAGACAGAAGAAAGATATCCCTATCTCTGTCTCTCGCTCTAAATATCTCTTATTCTTTATTTTTTAAGAAGTTTCATTTCTATTACGACTACAACCGCGTTTATTTTTTTTAAATATTTTTAAGGAGGTAAAGACGTGTCAGTGTACAAAAACACAATTAAAAGGTCAAAATTCGTATTTTATAGTTTTTTTTTTACATTTTCATGCAACTGTAACTTAGACAAATAATAGTAATATTATTAAAACATCTAATAAACAAAGTTAGCCCGTTATATGTTAACGCAACCTGCTTTAAACCAGCTTATTGATAGTTAAATAGTTTATTAGAACTTAAAATAATGTAAGCCCTCAAATCATCACGAACATAGCTTTTAACAGTTTTAATATAATTTTTCATTGTCAACGAGTCGTAGTTGAAAATTTGTGGGAATACTGCAGAATGGCTTGAGGGCATTTTCTAATAGTTTCTGCTTTAACCTACCAAGTTACATTTGCTGTTTGATGACTCTTGTTTTAAGTTACGTAAGGGTTATATTTGAGTGTGTTAGTATTAAGGTAATGTTGAAAGGGTCGAATCGTGGCCTAGCTATTTAAATTGAGCCTCCTCCAGTAGATGCAAACGCAGCAGGGAGTACACCCTTAATTGGGAGCGCAATATGTTATATGTTCGGGTGATGGTGCAGTGCCTTTGACATGAACTGGTGTCGATAAATGGAATTTTAAATAGTTATATCTTTATGGTATATCTTTTAGCAGCTGTGTTTAGAAATTATGGCGAGTTAATTTGATGAAATGTTGGAAAAGATAGAGATGATGTTGACAATGTGACAAAAACTATCATTCTCATATTTTATTTTCGTTGGTCGTTGTTTGCAATATTTGTTTTTATTTTTTAAGCTTTCAAAAATTCATATTATTACCTTATTTTTTTTGTTTTAAAGAAATAAAATAAGACTTCTCTTTTATAAATTGAGTAAAATAAAATCGCGATTCGTGGCTGTTTTTGTGACCGCTTATTTCTTCCAAACTGCACAATGGATTTAGATGCAGTGTTCTCTTTATTTGAGATAATTTATTTCGTAAAGTTTATATGAATTAAAGAAGTTAAAAATATTTTTTTTTTTTTTGCAAGTCGTAAAAACAGATCGAAGCACGGGCAGGTCACTAGTTTATACTATAGAAAAAAAGTTCAACCCAACAAATCATTCTACCATTGCTTTTCCACGCGACATTTGGATACCAATTCATTCCATCACGACTATAACACCTATACACAAACGATGCCCTTCACATTTATACAGCTACAGACGCCAGCACATCAAGCTACTACAATCTGTCAAATTTCTTTAATGGATTTTCAACTTTACCGCTAAATCATTAAAGTTCAAGATTGATTGGGAAAATTTGACAGTGTCGGGTAGCTTGACCTGCTGGCGTCTGTACATTATCATTTTCAATTGGCATCTGTAGCATTAACATTCAGACCCGATACAGTGCTAATGAGTGTCACTCAAAGTAGTTTGTTACATTTTAAAACAAAATTATAGATATTTGTAGATAAGTTGTATATTGGTTACTTACATCTGGTATTTTATAGTGGTTGAACTTGCCATCAGCTGTTTCACATAAAGCTGGGGCTGACTTGGGGGTTAGGTCACACGAAAAATCAACTGTATACGCTGGCATGGGAAGCTTCTTGGTTCTGTAGTCGGTAGGAGCTCGATAAAATCCTCTCAGTTTACCAGAACCCCAACTGCGTAGCACACTTTCAATCACAATCCGATTTTAAAAGGAATTGTTAATCCTTTATTTCTTCAACTAGCTGCGCCCCGCGGTTTCACCCGCATAAGTTTCGATCCCGTGCGAATATCGGGATAAAAAGTATTCCATGTGTTAATCCTGGTTATAAACCATCTGTGTGCCAAAGTTCATCCAAATCCGTTCAGTAGTTTTTGCGTGAAAGAGTAACAAACATCCATCCATCGATCCATACAAACTTTCACGTTTATATTATTAGTAGGATAGTAGGATTAGTAGGAAGTAGGATGTTTGAAAACTTCGTCTGCTCGACAGAGTAACTATATGGCGCAAATAATGTGGTTTAACTGACGAAATGAATGGCAGTACTATTGTTAGTGCGTTACGCAATCACCCCGCAGAATCGAGGGTAGACATGACAGATTGTCCTATAAAAAAAATGCGTTATGCTAATGACTTATTCCGTGGGTTTCTGACTAAATACCTACGTACTGTGAAGAATAAAAGAAGCAATATTCTTTCTCACAAACTACAAAAATACACATAGTCTTACTTGTTGAGCAGAGAACGATCCTGCATTGATAATTATGATAAAACATTTATGTACACACGGCTACACATCAAGCTATGCATTTCCAGTTTTAGCTGACCTCGCATTGTATAGGTTTTTCGTACAATCAGAAGGCAGCTTATACTGGTTTTGTATAGCTTGATGTGTAGCCGTGCGTACACATTTCATTTAGATGTCCAGAATCTCGTTTATCATAAAGTAAACGGGACAATAGATCAAATTGATTGCACAACACCTAATTTACATTACATTAGCACCAACTTTATGCAGAAACTGCCATGTCCGACTGACAAATTGTTCCGGAATATGGATTTGTAGACATTTACCTGCATTTGTCGAACAACAGATGATAAATTATGAGCAATTCGTATTGTTGGATTGAAAATTAATGTTGCTGTTGAAATGAAGTTAGGCTTACTAAAGTGTTTTAGTTGTTTACATTTATAGAGAAATTGTATATTGTTTGTTTAGTTGCTCTAGAAAATGTATGTTGAAGTTTGGATTAAAATGATTTTATTTTATTGAAGCTGTTTTAAGCATGTTATTCTTCTCACACTGCTTAGAGAAGTAATTCGGCCATGACTTACGTATTGTAGGCCGTGAGTTCGAATCCAGACAGGCACTTTACTTTGTGTATTTCATTTCATCAGAACTGCTCTCAAAACGGTGAAGGAAAATATTTTGAGGAAACCGGGATGCGCTAGAGTTAAAAAAAATCGAAGGCATATGACATATACCAACCCGCACAGGGCCCGCGTGGTAGATTATAGCTAACTCCCTCTCGAAGAGAGGAGGCCTGTGTCCCTGCAGTGCGAATAATGTCGGCGGATTATGCTTATTCCTTAATTAGTACTTAGTTTTTAATTACAAGGACCTACCTGTTACCTACTAACTATTCCCCATCGAAGATGCAAGATTGACCACCAGCCGTGATAAAAATAAAGATATATGTACTTAAATGCAGATAGATTGACTAAAGGCTTTTTGTTCCGCAGATGTCCTTAGCCCATAATAGGTCCTATAGCGTCGGTCCTTAATAAGACCGAAGGAGGTACCATTATTTTCTATTATTACCTTTACTCCTATAAGGTTCTCTTCTCCCTTCGGCTTAAGTACCTAGTCTCACAACACCCACCTGCAAACATTTTAATTGAAGACTTAAAAGGGTAATATGTCCGTACATTTATATTCTCCAGGATGGATGTAACGAGTCCTTTCTGATAATTTTGTATGCCTTTGTCTCGTGTCGCCGTATCTCCTCACTAACGAATATTACGACTTCCCTGTACAGTACAATAGGAATAAGGATGGGAACGCATTTAGTCGATGATTTAGGTTCGAGTTGATATTTTTTATCGGTGTGCTTTCTTCGAGAAGGATGGTGTCTCCATGGAAAATAAGTAAATGTATTTTTGTTTAGATTTTACGGAGCACTAAACTGATATTCCTGCTTAAAAAAATCGATAATATTATTAATCATTTATAAAAATGACAAGGAATTAAAAGCAAATTACAGATTTGCTTTCAATCCCTTGTCATTTTTATTTGCTTTTCTCAGTTAATATAATTTAGTAACGAGGATAATGGCGCCAATTCCCTTGTTCACAAACTAAACTAAATTTAAGTTCAGTGCATCTTTTTCTTTCTATTTCATTAAGAAAACGACAGAAGATAAATATTAGGTAATTCAGTCCTGTCAAATTAAGATTACATAGACAAATTAGACGTGGATTAAAACGTGGCCATGGTAGTTTTAACACTTCAGTTTACGTCAGGCGTTGACTAATTTCACAGGGCTAAACTAATAATAATCTTCTGTCCTTTTCTTAATGAAATAGAAAGAAAAAGATGCACTGAACTTAAATTTAGTTTAATTTGTGAACAGCGGAATCGGCGCCAATATCAATCAATCAACTCAGCCTATTACAATCCACTGCTGGACATAGACCTCTCCCAGGCTGCGCCACAAAACCCTGTCTTCCACCTTTGGCATCAAATCCGTCCCAACCACTTTGCTAAGGTCGTCGATCCATCTAGCTTGGGGGCGTTACACGCTACGCTTGCCACGCTCCACTTCACGACTCGTCTGCTCCACCGGCCATCGGTCCTTCGACAAACATGGCCAGCCCACTGCCACTTCAGTTTGCTTACTCTGCAAGCTATGTTGGTAACTCCGATTCTTTTCCGGATAGTTTCTGATTTTATCCTTAAAATAAACTCCAGACATATCCCGCTTCAAAGCGCCCCGAGCGACTTTGATTTTGTGGACCAACCAGACTGTCAGTATCCACGACGAGGATAATATAACATAATCAGCCTATAATGTTCCCGCTGCTGGGATACGGACCTCCTCTGTGTGAGAGGGACCGTAATCTACCACGCGGGCCGAGTGCGGGTTGGGAGAAATCACATGACGTTCGAATTTTTGGTTTTAGGACATGTCGGTTTCCTCACGATGTTTTCCTTCACTGTTTTGACAGCAGTGCTGATGAAATAATTTACAGAAAGTAAAGCCCCTGTCTGAGTTTACCTACGACCTACAACTGGTAAGTCACGGTCGTTACCACTGGGTCACCGCTGCTCAGCGGCGATAATAATTACTTTTATTTAATTAATCAAATTACCCCTTCCCTAAAACAAACAGTTGATTCCAGAAACATCTTCCTACGGACACCATCGGCATACACAATCAGTGTCTAAAATCAATTAAAAGTATAAACTCCTCGACTCGACTAATCACCGCACGAACAGTCCAATCAATCCGAAAGAATCAAATATTGATTTCAAAACCTTGCCTTAATACCTGCAATAATTGCTCGTTCCACTCATTGTTTCGCATGAACCGTGTCTTGTAGTAATAAACCACACTTGATCATCACCGATGGTTTATTAGAAATTGTCCGAATGTCCGTCCGGAGTTTTATGAAACATTCGGACAATTTCTATACGGTAATTTATAAGGTATCTCTATTACTCGCCACGTTTCGTTGTGCAGAGTAGATTTTAACGCACGTCTGTCGCGATGATGGCTAGTGTTGCGCTTTGAAAGGACTATTGTTTAGTCGATAAATTTAGTTTTTGCTTTACGTTCGTCTTCATTAGCTAAGAAATTGGTATTTTGTTTTAGGTAAATCATATCTATCCGAACGTTTAGGGACATGAAATTGGCAACTTTGACTTTTAGTCTTCTTTGAAAACAGCGCAGCGCTCAGTACGATAATTCCACAACAATCCATTGCACCACCCACGCCAAATCAAATCAAGAATTACCGAACAAAACCTGAATTGTACTCGAAACAAAAAGATACAATCACCATCCCATTCATTGAGAGCCACGTGCACTAAACACGCTTTTTATTAAGTTACTCGATACAGATAAATGTAACAAGTAAATGTATTCAAATTGATGATTGATTCGAACATGTAACGCAACATTGATTGAATAGAGATACATAACATTAATGTCGTTATGTATCCAGGCAGATGTTGACCCCTGACCGGTGTCGACAGATAGGTGTTCAGTTTATCCCATGTTTTGATTCTGTGTTTTGAGTGATGTGCCTGTGTTTGTAATTTGACGGACAGCGGGTTATGTCAGGGATTGTCCACCTTTTGTAGGTGATGTTATTGAAGTTATGTTTTGACGTCACGTCATAGTTATATTGATGTATAGGTATGTGAACATGTGTACCATTTACTTGGATTTTATCTGTAAATATTTGACTTTCAAATTAAAATGTTTTGCTCATCATAAAGATTCATCTTGCGCCGATATAAGTTGAAAATAGATTGCACAATTTTTTATTTAAACTAATATTATAGAGAGAAAAGATTTGATTTTTTGTAGGTATGGTTGTTTGTTACGCTTTCACGTGAAAACACATGGCATATGGGTAGAACTTGACCTGGATTAGGACATAAGTTACATTATATCCCGATATTCCCACGGGATCGAGACTTAAGCGGGTGAAACCGCGAAGTGTGGCTAGTTAAAATATAGACAGTAAGCAAACCATGTTTTCGTCTTTTTCGTTCCAGTTATACGCTCTGAAATTCTGTATTTAACATCCACACTTACAAAAGCAAAATAATTCCCACCGATTCAACCAAATAGGCATGTAAATGCATCATCTAACTTCTCATATCGACAAAAGAATACAGTATTCGTATTATTTCTTTACAAAAGCCATTGCCGCCAAAAGGTGGCAATTAGCGACAGGTGCTCTCATTCTAAAAATCATATAAATTATACTTTTTTCTGCCACTTGAAGTTGGAAAAAACTATCTTTGTTCTTTCCTACAAAGTTTATCCCAACACCCTTTGTCAATGTCATATTCGCTACCATTTTTGGGAATACAATGTATGGTGACATGTGGGGGTGTGTTGGTAGGGTCGCCGTTCGTCTTGGTTTCGTGGGGATCTGTCCTGCTTTAGATTGGGCAATGTGAAAAGGGAAATTCGCAATATTTAGAATGTTTTTTTCATAATGAATGTACGTAGATTTACGTGCGATTGCAATTATACAGTGCAATGAGCTTATTAGGTGGCTTTAAGGGGCCTTTTACAGTCCACTAGCGCCGCCAATCGAAAAAATGTCATAACTAGTAAATAGAATCAAAAATACAAAATGTGGTCTATTATTACTGTAGAAAAGGCAATAACGTAATTTTATAACACATTGTCAACACTTGAAATATAGCTGTTTAGCTAAATCGTGCATTTGTAACAAAAACGGCCGTTTATGTTTTGAATGCACGATTTAGCTAAACAGCTATATTTCAAGTGTTGATAAGGTGTTATACAATTACGTTATTGCCTTTTCCACAGTAATAATAGAACATATTTTGTATTTTTGATTCTATTTACGAGTTATGACATTTTTTCGATTGGCGGCGCTAGTGGACTGTAAGAGGCCTCTTAATCAATCATTGTTGTTTCTGAGTCCATTAAACTTGTAGGTAGGTAAGTACATACGTTACTATAAAGTTTAACTAGGCTGGCTTTAATATTGGAATATTTTTTTGTGAGCTGTGCTACTTAATGTACTTGTACCGAACATGTGAACTTCTAATTGAATTATGCAGTTTTTCATAATATGATTCAGTAGTAGGTAGGTATGAATAAAATTAATCATGTCCTTGTAAACTCTTCTAATGCATGGTCAACCTAACAATAGGCAAAGTCATGATGACCTTAACAAATTTGAAGGGCTGCTTCTCGCAAAGATTTTTGATAATTTTTATAATACTATCCGTTTTTGCTACTTTACCCAATGCTTATTTTTTGTTATTTTTTTTTTGTTTTCTTGTATATTTGTGCGACGGCGACTCGAAGTCTGTCGTTTGCGTTTCACAGATTTTTTGTTGAAATAATTTAATAAACTGCCTTTTGTTGGTCGGCTTTTAGAAAAATTAATTTACTGTAAACGAAATATAATATTTATTTCACCATCTGTGCTTAAATTAAAAAGCGTTTAAGAATACCTAACACTTAACAATATGAATCATCATGAAATCTTCTTTTCATAATTAGGTATCCGTACTATTTTAAGTAACCTAACCAGCGGGGTAACTGCGTAACAACTGTCACACACACTGTCAGTAACAATGGGTTTTGTTTTGACCGTTCAACGACATACATTGCGTTTTTTACGTTGCTTAGCAGACACATTTTTCGAACATATGAAGCAATGGCGTAACAATATCTTTCAAAATGATTCAGATTGAGATTGATAGTGTGTTATGCAATTAGGGTACTGGCTGTCTTCTTACTTCATAGTCTTTCAGAAAAAGTCATTGTTGGCCCAATTTATGAAGTTATAAGTAACCACTGGATCTTAACTATATCTCTCGCATCTTCATACTTCGTAGTCTTCCAGAAAAAAAACATTGTTTATCCAATTCATGGCGTTCTTTTAAAAGCCAAATAAGCTCTAAAACTTTAGTGATATTATTATATTATTTTAATAACAATCAATAACAATATTTCATATTTACAATCATTGTCTACCCACGTGCAACACAGGTAGATTGGACATGGATAACACACGCCTCTTCAAATGTATTTTAAAACAACTGTTCTGCTCTTTAGAAAAAACATCATTTGAGTTCGAGTGTTGCAACTATGAATTTGTGTGTAGGCAATATATTGGGACTTTCCAATGAACTAAATGAAATAGAAGAACTGAACTTAGATGGACGGGCGACCTAAATAAGGTGGCTGGGATAGACTGGATGCGGAAGGCGGTGGACAGGGTGTTGTGGCGCAGCCTGGGAGAGGCCTATGTCCAGCAGTGGACTGCGATAGGCTGAGTTGATTGAATGAACTAAAACCATAAAATAATGTTTGTCTTGTATTCTAGATCGAGACATTTTTTTTCTCTTTGAGTATTACTTGGACGAATTCCCGTTAGAGAGCCCATCATGGGTATTGCAAAACATTAATTATCACACCATAGAAAATCCCAATGTTTCTGCAAATTCGAATTCTAAATACAAAGATTTAATACAAAAATGCTATTCTGAATATTGTTCATCAATTTGCGAACATGTCCACCTAAACTGCATACATATAGCAGTCTTTAATTTCATATAATTTATTAACATTCATTAAAACGACACAGTCCATTTATCCTTACATTATAAAATACCAAAACACACTAAAAATACTTCTAAAATTACAAAAACTAACATATTACTTACGTCACAAAAAATATAAATAAAACAAGAAAAAAAAACAAGGCCCGTTTGGTCACACTAATCATAAGCAATTTAGTATAAACGCACGAAATCGGGGCAAGCTTTGTACCGATGTTAATGTTCTCAATTCTGTTTAGTTGATTTCTATAAAATATTATAAATGAGACGGCTACCACTAAAAGAATGACCAAATATTGTGTACAAGATGCATGGGCGCACGAAAGTTCTGGCTCGGTTTGTTTAATTTTTTTTAAAGTTGGAAAAAGATTGTTATAATGTTTTGTTTGGACGACTTTCTTGCTCATTTAATGACATTAAGTTAACAATTAGGTCCCCATTAATTCTGCAACTTTTTTATAAATTTCTTTTTAATAGGTATTTGTCGTGAAACATAAGTAATGGGGTTTATTTATAAACGATGATTAAAATTAAGTGACGTTCAAACGTCAAAAATGTATGGTTAAACAGTCGCTAATCACTACTTAGCGTTAAGCAACGTTTATGAACAAAGGGGAATACCTATATCAAAGGTTTATAATATGTTAAGGCTCTCGTAAGTCCACTCACACGATTAGTTCTATCGACATTATATAGTAATAATGACACTTATTCCATTGGCGTTGTCGTGACCAAAGGATTTAATTAATCGTTTACTCAGAATCTAAAGACATTTACAGCAGTAGAAAAATTCAGTCCAACTTGCCGGTACTTTCCGTAACCATACATCTTACGCAATATGAATCCAGAAAAATGGAATATTCTTTATATTTTATTCACTGCTGGAGCTCAACAGGTAACCATGAATAAATTCTGTTGCCGATGACAAAGCCGACACACAGTCCGACTGCGTTTTTCATAAAGTGTCGGCCTGTTAAACATTTTTTATTTGGCCATTTGCTACCAACCGCGTTATATGAAAAATGGATCGTAACATCGTACCCTTTTCTCGTGTTTTTTTACACCACCTTGAATAAATCATGTCATTAAAATTTAATAGTCACGCCACAGGCTGGGTTAGTTAGATCTTTTGTTGTGTCGAGATTTCGAGTATCTTTTCATTCGATTGTTACTATTTAGGGCTATTGTGGCATCACTATGGTTAAATCGACTAAATGCCGACTTAATTTCATTAATCGACCTCTTTGTACGAATTAAGATTTAATTGAGTCAAGCTTACCTTTGTAAGGCATTGTGTTGAAATATTTGAATGTGTGGAATTCGAATTATTTCGTGGTTCGAAAATCCGAATGTGTCTTAATGACGGACATATGTTTTGGATCGCGTGCGCTTTGTGTTTTATTCGATTCTGATACGTCATATATCACGGTATTGTTGTTTTAACAATGTATTGTGTCGATTTTTGTGATTGGTTTCACTTTTTGAACGTGCAGTCCGTGAAAATTTGACGAAGGTGGCATTGTTAAGGTGTACCTACACCATTGTAATGAAGCTTCTACCTGTATCCATGTTTTATTTTATTAAGTGTATATGCAACACATGGAGAGCATTTGATGTGCGCAAGTAGTTTCCTGCCTGAAACTGCAAAGTATAAGTGATGTATAAATTAAATAGAAACCAAACAAATCCCCATCGTGACTTACCAAAAACACAAAAACAAAATGAATCAACAATAATCGCACTATCGAATCGATTTAAAAATCCGAATACAAATTCGGTATCGATTTTTTTCCGTTGATACCAAAAAGGTGTTGGGCGGGATCGCTAAGAGCGAGTCATGTGTGCGGTTTGCGGGGTCTGAAAGGGGCAGGGGAGGGGGGAAGTGCGCGGGCGAAGGGCAGAGGTCACGCAAGCCCCAGCTCTGTCTAGTGATGAGATTGATAGCTTCAATAATATTTTATAAGTTTAACAACGTTTAAAAAGTTTACGCTGATTTCTTGAAATCTTCATTTGATAGATACATTTAAGTCTTTTAGTGGAGTTTTCAAGAGAACTAACATTAGCTAACTTTGTAGCTAATTAAATTTAAAATTGACGGTTTAAAAACACAAAAGAATGATAGGTACTGAAAAGTGAAAGTAAATTAAATGAATAGTATTAGTTGTTTCACTTCACTAATGATATCAAACATTAACACGTACCTAAGTCATCAAATTGTAATCTTATGTGAGTTTATTAGTGGTTGATGATGAGATATGATTGATATACTTGGTAATTACCCGCTATTTTGAAGGTGCTGATTTGTAATTGTCCAAATCTGATTAATTGAAGTTGAATTAAGCTTTTGATGACTTATGATCTGCAATTATTATTAACAGGGTGCAACCTCAGTGCAGTGTCTTTCACTTTTGAACTAACCTAGTTTGTGTCATATTTACTAGAAAATATTTTTTTTTTCTCCCATGACGTCATTCCTCTTCTTTTGTTTTTAATTATTTGTAAGATGCTAGCTTGCAAGCGTAACTTACTTCAAGGTGGTTTCAAAAATATTAAACAAAACATCGATAATGTGGTTTGGCATCTATCGAAATCGATAGTATTATAAGTACAACACTAGGGCCCACACCTTGCTTCACCTACCGACGTGGTCATGACGAAAATGTAATTTTAATTCAACTAGTCATATGAGGATAAATCATTGTTTATTTTTTTTCTTTTTTAGACCGTTTAGTTTTTCATTGATAGGCATTTATAGAAATATATAAAAGACTCAAGACAGAAAGAGGTAAAAGAATCTTTACTACCTACGAACACCTAATACATACTCCACCTCACACAATCTATACTTAAATATTAACTCCCCATTTTACGTCACCACTGTTGGAAACACGACGCTATGCTCGCACTGATTATAAACATAATATCTTCAAATGGTACAATTTACACCACAAACTCAGCCACCAAATATTCACTACCAAAATATAGTCAACGCTTCTCAAAACCAAAAACAAAAAAAAAAGCATAACTAACCTAATATTTAATGACAACATAAACAGCGCCTATTGGTCCCAGACCTACATCGACGAAGCATTTATCCACGGTGTAAAATTTCAAAACATCACTGAATGGGCGACGGATAAAAACAAAATGAATGCAATCTCGATGTTCGGTCGATCAGTGTATGCAAATAGGGATGTGAAGGAAAACAATGTATGGTTCCTGCTGATAATCTTTTGATTTTACATATTAAGTTTTGATATGAGCAACGTGTTGGGATCACCTGTACTTTGTAGGCTGGTGAGAAATTGAATGCCTTTTTTTGGGCGTTTTGAATTTGGAATGGTCTGATGAATGGATCGATTGAAATAACTTTTGGCTTCAAATTATGTACTTCTATAAAATAAAACAAGTAAAATCAGTTTCCATTTTCATTTGAAGTGAAAATAACGTTTTCATTTGTTTTAATTGTGTTGAGAGAAAATAGTTAGCTATTTTCTCTCAACACAATTAAAACAAATGATTTGCTTAATTTAGGAACAGCCTGAAAAAGAAAGTGGATAAAAGGAAAACCTCTTAGAAACGAAAATAGGATATTATTTTGTTGTCTATTTCACGAAAAATATCAAATGGCGAATCCTGAGGTGGCCGTGGAAATAGCATTTTTTGACTGCGTGGTGCGGATCAGAGTATATGGAGGGACAATACAGTCGATGAATAAATAATGTTATTGCGCATCCTTCTGCGCAAAATTCGGACGGGCCATGATTCATCGGCGGTATTGCAAGTACCTCATCATCCCCTAGCCTTTTCCCAACCATGTTAGGGCCGGGTTCCAGTATAGCCAGACTGTTTGTCAGACTTTCAGACTTCTGACGAATCATAACAACAGCCAAAGAAATGACAGCCAGGACCTATGGCTTAACGTGCTTTCTGAGGTACGGAGGGGGTCTTGTTATATAAAGATGATCATCCATCCACGGACCGACCGCAGCATGCGTAGATTAACCTGATCAGTCACAAGCCCCTGTAAGTATCTACCGTTTGTAAAACTACAGACTATATCGTATCTGTATCTATCTTCCTATCTGCACTATTTTTTCACGTATTTTATTTGATCTAAACAATTGTATCCAATACAATTTCATACTCGAGAAATTATATCACCAATTCAGCACCCAATTTAAATATTTCACAAAATAATAGCCCAACAAATTACATTACATCCCATCTTAACACTACCTTCTCAACAATATCACCGTAGTATATGGGGCACATTATTAATAACAAATAGGATTCTTATATCAGCTAACGACAAATTTAATAGTTTACATCTCTAGTAACTAGTTTTGTTTGTTACAAATATATTGTGAGCGAGTTATCTTCGCGAGACAACTAGCATTTACAACTTTACGTTCTTGTTAAGGGCTAGATTGTAATTGTTTTGTTGCTAGTTCTTTGTAGCTTGAGTGTAAAGGCGGCATCGGCTGGGAACCATTTAAGAGATTGATACATTTTAACTGGAAAAAATATATGAATGGATTTTTTAAATTGGGAAGTCCATGATTGGAAATGTGTCTTAAAATCATTTATGCGTTATCATTATCATTTACCTATACCTAACAACCTAAGTGTCAGGTTACAGTTTTTTTCCCCAATGCGTGCTGTTCAAAATGGAAATAGGCATCTTAATTTTATCATCATTTCGTGTAGCTCAATGGTTCATTACTTGGGAGTGATCAAAATAATCTCCGTACTTCCGATATGTTCCATGTTTATTAGACCTTTGCCCAGCAGTAGGATGATGCAGGCTAACAGTAACCAGTAACCGACATGTTCCTAAAAACATACATATAACACAATAACTTATACCGAAAAGTTTGTCGCTCAACGCTTTGAGCTCAAAATTTAATAATATTCTGTGCCTTAACAGCGCTGTAGCGTTGTACAAGTGGAGCGATAGATGGCGTTCACAAATAGGCGCGCGCGCCGCTCGCGGGCAAACGCAACGAGCTGTCGACGCGTCCGACGAATGTTCACCGCGCGCTTGCCGCAACAAAGTGTATCTGAACATTTGGCTAAAGGTTTCTGATAAGTGATAATGTATAATGATAATTAAATTTATTTTATCTATCCAAATTAATACAAAGACTCAGGTTGAGCAGAGTGGTACATATTATTAAATGGTATATAGTTGTTTGTACAAAATTTGAAAGGCTACAAAATATTACTATTTAAACAAAAAACCCTGTCTCATTTTGAAAAAAAAAATATATAGCCGGCTTTTGTCTAAATAAACTAAATTTATGTTTGTAACGTCGCGTCGTTTAGTATTGGATAATAATATCCTGGTTCTCAACATCAAGTTATATAAGAGGAACCACAGATGGCGTTCACATATAGGTGCACACTCAGCGAATAAGCAGTGAGCCTGCCAAATCATTATGGATCTAAACAGCTTAAATGTATTTTTATAGGGTACCTACCTATCCAATTTCTTTTTCACAAAAGATTTTTGGTACATTTATATCAGTTATCTATGCTTGCTACATTATCAATTAATTTAGGTATTTCATGTAATAAATGTTGCAATGGATGTTTAAGTTTCTATAGAAAAAAATTACAGGTCGGTTTAAAAACCAAGTTTACGCAGTTGAATGTAATGAAATCAACAATAAATAGGCCATAGAAATGAAAAGAGTAATGTTAATAACTTTGCATACCTACCTTGTATAGAATCTTCTAACTTCTAACTTAACAGACAGCTGTGCTGCTGGGGAGTTTATTGCACCACTACTTCTGCTTTATTGCACCACTACGTGGTGAAGAAGGTCTGTTTTATGTAATTTAGAAGTCCAAAAAGTGCTGATTCTCAGACGAGTTTGAAAAAACCAGTCGCATTTGGTGAGGCGGACTCGCGCTCCGAGGGTTCCGTACAAAAGACGATGTGCAAAGTACTATATATAGACCCCGTCTAAATACTCACGAAACTGTGGTACTGTTTCGTGAGTACTCAATTTTATGTTAGTGGTTCACCTATCATTGAGAAAGAACTACGTTTGCTTTAAATTGGACACTGCAATGCTCTAGTATTTAAACTTTTAGAAGTTTAAATACTAGTGCATTGCTTAGCTTTGTTTCTGCACCACCTTAGAGTGTCTAAACACTCTAAGGTGATGGTGAATCAAAGCTAAGCAATGCACTAGTATTTTAAGCTTTTCTTCTGACGAGCTTGCGTAAGTACAGACGCCAGCAGGTCAAGCTACCCGAAACTGTCAAATTTTCCCAATCAACCTTAAACCTTAACTATTAAAGTTGAAAATCTATTAAAGAAATTTGACAGATTGTTGTAACTTGATGTGCTGGCGTCCGTACCTAAAAATAAACCGTACCTAAATAAATATTTAGTTATAAAGTCATAAAAATAAGAAACAATTAAGTACCTATTTTACGTCTAAATTATGCATAACTTGTTCTAATACTACTTTAAAATGAAATAGCTTGAACCAAAAGTTGTTCAACAAATTAAATGCCACCTTTACAAAACGCACTAGCCCCTCTATCCTTCACCGCTTCCCGAAGGCTTTGTAATATCGTTACAATGGCGTAGTTTGTCGAACGTTTGACGCGACCCCTGACTTATGCGCCCGCGTCTACATCAAAACATGACCTGTCTTCTATATAACCTTCGGAACGACAATTCTTTAGTTATTAAAGATTTGTATGTAGTTACATGTAGTGTTGTTAACGTCTAAAAAGTGGTCTCAACTTGTATGAAAAGAGTAAGTTGATATGAATTTAAAAAGTTTGTAAATGTGAACAGAGATTTTTGTACCACGAAAATCCCTATAGTGTTATAGAGGGTGCCGAAAAATATTTTAAGGGCGACGAAAAAATTATGGTAAAATGAAAATAAACTCACTATTTTCATTTTACCGCCAACCTATTTCTAACCGCTCTCGCCGCAATCCGCTCGTCCAATAAGGGCGCAGCTTCTAGAATGTTCTAGAAGCCATGTGAAAAACTGACTTCGAGCCGTGTGACGTCCGTCAACTGGGCTGCGCACCGAAAACTGTACATGTTTTACAAATCTTCGCCCCGAACCTTATTGTTTTATATAATATATTATTGTATGTATGTTAAAATAGGTATATTAATTGGTATTTGCATCTTCGTCGTAACCGTCGTGGCAGAAGCATTTAAAGAGCAAGTATTATGACCATGCTAGAAATTTTAATTAAAATCCATTAAGAACCCTTAAATTGCCGATGTTTATCGAAATTTATGTCATGAAAAAATGGTCGGAAAACTTAAAAAAAAACTGTGTTCTCATGAATGAATGCCTAGAAGTAATTGATGTTTATATAATTAGTCGCTTTTCCAGTTTTTTCCCCGACTGTATTCTTGTGATGAATAATTATATTAATTTCCGTAAAGGTCACAGCTAATCAGTAAGGAGCTATCCGTTTTTAGTAAAATGTTGATTGTTAATGCCTTAGTATTTTGACTGGCAGTTATGGTATTGACCTTGCTAGGCTAACCGTAGAATATGATGTCATAACATAAAAAAGAAAATTGTGTATTCCCTATGTACGGACGCCAGCAGGTCAAGCTACCCGAAACTGTCAAATTTTCCCAATCCACCCTGAACCTTAAGGCTTTAGCAATAAAGTTGAAATCTATTAAAGAAATTTGACAGATTGTAGTAGCTTTATGTGCTGGCGTCTGTACCTAATAGGGAGTGATTAACTTTTTTCAAGACCGTAGTTATCCTACTAGTCCTACTAATATTATAAACGTGAAAGTTTGGATGGATGGATGGATGTTTGTTTGTTACTCTTTCACGCAAAAACTACTGCACGGATTTGGGCGAAATTTGGCAGACAGATAGTTTATTACCAGGATTAACATATAGGGTATGTTTAGCCCGATATTCCCACGGGATCGAAACTTATGCGGGAAAAACCGCGGGGAGCAGCTAGTTTAATTATAATTTTAGTATTTTTCTCGCAGTTTCGCCCATGTTCAGTATTTTTAGCATCAGCATAATCTGCCTATGATGTTCTCACTGCTGGGACTAAGGCCCGCTCTCAGTGAGAGGGTGTGGGTCTTAATCCATCAAACGGGCCCAGTGTGAGTTGGTAGACGTCACATTTCATCGAATTTTTAGTTGTAGGACATGCCGGTTTCCTCACGATGTTTTCCTTCCCCGTTTTAGAGCAGTGATGATGAAATCACACACACAGACACACAGTAAAATGCCTGTCTGGGTTCAAACCTACGACCTACAACTCGTAAGTCGCGGTCATTACCACTGGGCTACCACTGCTCGTGCTTTTTTTACATGTGATTTACTTTTCCAATTATTTACAAAAATATTACAAAAACTGCGAAAGATAATCGTTTTAAAAAAAATGGAAAACTGTGCATTTTTCCTTTACAAGAAAAATACGTGCACTTATATAATTTCTAACGTGACGATATTATCGTGGATGTTCACGTCCCCGTCCATAAAATCTATGGAAATATGTGCATGTTATAACGTTATCGTAGACGGGAATTTAAAAGCGTCTTCGTGTAATATATCCATACATTTGACTTCCCTGTGTTATCGTGATACTGTGGACGTCCACGATAATATCGCCACGATACAAATTTTAAAAACGTTCAATCGTAGAGTACAATTTTTCAGCCTTAAAATAAATGTAGGTATAATGTAAAATAATTGTGAAAATAAATTTAAAATTATTGAGACTACACCCACATAGGTACTATGTTATTCCATGTCGGAATTTGACCGACACGACGTTCTGTCGGACTTCGGGCACACGAGCCGTGATAAATAAGGCACCGTTTAAAATGGCAGTCTGTTACATGGATTTTATATGCATGTAAGAGGACGAGGTTCATAGCTAAAGCAGTTTAAGTTACAGTGAATATGTGATCTCAGGTGTTACAGAAAGAAGCAGAGAAAAACAGACAAAAGTTTGCTTCAAGTATTGGCTAGATAGAGCAAACATAGGCAGATTAATGTCACAAATAAAAGTTCCTCGAATGATGGCAGTAAACTGGTAAACGATGACACTAATAGATAAACAGGCGAAACGCCTCTGGATGAAAATGGCTCAGAAACCGTTCAACATGGGAGCCTTAAGGCGATTGATGAAGCCTTATTCTAAGCCAGTGGAGATAAACAATAATCCTACTAATATTATAAACGTGAAAGTTTGTATGGATGGATGGATGGATGGATGGATGGATGTTTGTTTGTTACTCTTTCACGCAAAAACTACGGAAAGGATTTGGATGAAACTTGGCACACAGATGGCTTATAACCAGGATTAACATATAGGATACTTTTTATCCCGATATTTCCACGGGATCAAAACTTATGCGGGTGAAACCGCGGAGCGCAGCTAGTAATGATAATAAAATAAAATACCCTTTGTGTTCATCCAGGTTGTATACTATCTTTGTGTCGAATTTCATCCAAATCCGTTCAGCTGTTTTTGCGTCAATCTGGAACATACATACATTCAGAAAAACGGACAAATTCTAAGAACTATATTTTCGGCATCAGACTGGTTCGTAGCAATTCCTTTTTAACCGACTTCAAAAAAAGGAGGAGGTTCTCAATTCGGTTAATTTTTTATGTTTGTTACCTCAGAACTCCTTTATTTATAAGGCTAAGGTTCTCAAATCGGTTCAGTAGTTTGATTTTTAAACCAAAATTACGGGTAAAATCTCAAGTAAACGAAATTGCATCGTTTGCTTTCCACAACTAAAAAGTGAAAAATAAAAACTTTTTTACAAAAAAAAAAAAAAACAACCGACTTCTAAAAAAACACTACAAAGTGAAAAATAACTTTAATTTCGGAAGTCGGTGGCAAAAATATAAAATAAAAACCAAAGACACCAACTTCCGAAATTAAAGTTATTTTTCACTTTGTAGTGTTTTTTTGTTCTCTTTAATATTTTATGTAAAGTTTTGACTTCGTTACTATTTTATAATATTTTAATGATGACAAATACAACAATTTTAAGTAAGGATCCTCGCTTTGACCGTATTGTGAAAGCACCCTAACATTCAGACGCGTGCTATATCAAAAAGAGCTCTAAGAGAAATTTCTTCGTAAACAACGTAAGAGCAAACCGTTCTAATCTCTTCATTAGCTTATTATCAAAGCTTTTATGTCGTTAGCATAGAGTTCAATTTCGTTTGTTACATTTAAACATTTCGTTGGACGGATTTTAGTCGATATTAAGTACTAGTGGAACCTTAGTTTAAAAACGTCTTGATGATATTTGAGGCGCACTGGACTTTCAGACTTAGTTATAACTGATTAAGGTTTTGTTTTGAAAGTTTCCCGTGCTGGATTTTAATGTATTTTTTTCATATAAATTATACCGTGGGAAACCGAGCGTGCCCTCAGGCGCATTATGGAATTTGCAAGTGAATGGGACATAGTATAAAAAAGCAAGTGAGTGTGTTTCGATTAGCATTAATTCATGAATGACCTTTGACCTTTCGTCTTGGAGGTTGTATAGCAAGTAGGAACATGTTATATTAAGTTTATGATATTTGTATATCTCGTAGTCAAAGAAAGTTGGACAAGTTCTCAGATAAATTATTATAAGATTTGAAGATTTCCTTGTTCAATGTTCCAAATAAGAATTGTTTTAGTTTTATATTGAAAGATAATTGAGAACTACTCGTAATAGACGTTACAGTTCACCTTCTGAAAAATGCTACCTTTACGATACTGAAACGTACTGTTTAGCTCAGAAAAACATTGAGTTTTTCCTTCTCAAGCAAAGATGTAGCAATGCATCTTTAATACTAACCCCAGGATATCATTTATAGCTAGAATTTCTAGGTACTCTGAGAGTGTTACGAGCCCTCAGTACCGGGATGAGTACCTAAATAAAAACACAGTTTGTCATATTTCTTCAATAAAAGAAGATAGTTCTACGTTTCTACATTTTTTATTCTTGTCTCCTGGCTTGAAAGCCAAATCTCATTATCTAGCATACCTTTTCCCAACTAAGTTGGAGTCGGCTTCCAGTCTAATCGGATGCAGCTGAATACCAGTATTTTACATGGAGCGACTGCCTATCTGATCTCCACAATCCAGTTACTGGGTAATACGATACTCTTTGGTAAGACTGATTGTCAGACTTTCGGGCTACTGACGACCCGTAACGACTGTCAAATGTCCACGAATGATAGCTGGGACCGAAGGCTTAACGTGCTTTCCAAGGCACGGAGTGGTCTTGGCACAGAACAGATATTTTAACTGTTCTGTGGGTCTTGGTATGTGAAGATGGTCACCCATCCACGGATCAACCGCGGCAAGCGTAGCTTAACCTGATCGATCGACCCGTGTGGCTGTTATTACTTAGCCACAAGCCCCACTCAGCTTGCCAGCCAAATCTATGTCCTCTTTTTATGAATCAAGGTTTGTCTCGTATTTCCGCCATCTACTCACCAAAGTGTTCATAAAGGTTGCATTTAAGGTTCAAAATAACCTAGAAAAGCGGCCAGTATCTTCCCTTCATAATCGGAACTTTCATAACAAGAAGCAACATTCACACATTTTCAGCCCCTAACAAAGGTAAGTGCTGCAATGATTGCGAAAGCAAACGTTACCAAGGTTACTAGTTCATAACGAAGTACCTAAACCCTTTAAAAGCTTAGAATTCGCACGGAACGATAAGCAGCTACACACCGTTTTCATTCATTTTCACATGAGCATGGAAAATTGAAACACCGAAAGATGGTATGTTCCCGTTGATTCTACTGCCAATGTCCCCATTTTTTTGGATATCTAAAACTCATTTTTACTCATCTAATTGGTTCCAAAACTGACCCTGACTGACTTCGTGTCGCCTTGACGTGCGCTGACCCTTCTTCAGCGTTTCCGCTGGAGGCCATTATGCCTAAATATTGGCTAATGGATGGACCTAGCGGGAAGTATGTTTCATTCAAACATGGTAGGATGGGCTTTTTCACGTTTGTGAAGGGCTGGATATCAGACAATTTCAAATATTTAAGGTATTTTTTAAGTGAAACTTTTTATGCGGCGATTCGATAATTGGAAGGGAATTGGGAATTAAATTTCAAGGAGAGAAGAAAGATGTACTCTCTCTTTCTCTGCCTCTCATACTTAAACTGTCTTATTCTTTATTGTTACGCGCATTTTTTTCGATTCTCTTTATAGGTATTTTATTTTTTCTTATTCTAAATATATCATCATTCATTTAAAGAAAAGTCAGTGGGTTATAGGCAACTTTTACGACCTTTTTAAACTAAAATCATTGGCGACAAACCAGTGGGTACAATGAGAACACTCCGAAGGTCGGTTTCAAAACACCAGTGAAAATAGTTTGCGGTTAGGCACTTCACGTTTCGATGTGTTATGGATTCCCATTGAAATCTTGGAGCATTAACTTCAAAAGCTTAAGGTCTAGGCTGTCGAAGAAGAAAGTTTTTGAAAGAAAATCATTGTTAGCTATTGTTATTGGAGTACCTACGCTTTTAGTATAGCAAGCCTTTTGTTGGTGCATAGTGGTCCTACTTGCGTTGTAAGTGAAAAGGGCATGACGAATTCTACATACGTAGGTTGGTAGTACAATATTGTTTTGTGTGCGTGGTGAAAGTTTCTCTACTCGTAAATGTAGTAATTATTCTTAGTAGAAAACTTAGAATGTTTAAAAATAATCGTTTCAATTATAAGATTTTTTTTTAATATTACAAATTAAAAGAGAACCAAAAATGATCACTTCCTATTGATTGAAGGCTCCCATAGACAGGTGCGACGCGATAGCGCTACGCGACTCTAGTAGAACAACTTCTTTGAAAACTACATGGAAATGGCTCGCGTCGCGCCTGCCTGCGGTTCGACTCGGATATATCAGTAAAAAAATGTTTAAATTTGTCGTTTTGTATTCAAATAAAGTCCTTCACAAAAATCCGATTGCTCGTACTTCAATCGAATTCCCAAGTACTTAAGCACTTTAATACTTGTACCTCTCGTTCTCATTTCTTCCACAGTCTATAAAAAAGGTGCAATTATATTCAAAAGCAGTACCCCTTAACTCAGCTGGTCGCGACCCAGTGCCCTTGCGCCTTCGCGAGCCCTGATTGGAATTTATCGTCCACCCAGCCTGTAACTCGGAGCGGCGTGCATTACACTTATTTTTTTGCCTTTGCCCCGCTGCAGTCGGGTAATAACGCGTATTAAGTTTGTTGTGACGGCATTTGATTTTGATACACTTAATTGATAATGAGCGGTTTTCTATGTGTTAGTTTGCGACTAAGAAGAACGACAGGTTGAATTTTTTTAATACAAATAGAATTAAGGAGATGGCAGGCAAAAAAATATCTTCTAACTGAATTTTTAATAATAGAAGAGAACACGAAATAAATTCTGATTAAATAATAATCGTAGAACCTAACCCAGTTCATGGTCTACCCATGTGCTAAATTTCATCCAAATGCGTTTAGCCATTTTATCGTGAAAGCTTAACAAACAAACAAACTCACAGGTTAGGATTAGGAAGTTATGAAAAATTTTTAGAGCGGTGGTGCGCTTTACTGTGTGTAAATTATTTCATCACCACTGCTCTCAAAATGGTGAAGGAAAACATCGTGAGAAAACCGTTATGCCTTAGAACCGAAAATTCGAAGACAGGTGACATTCACTAAGTGGGAACATTATAGGCATTATAGGATATTAGTATGCTGATGCTAAAAGATTTATTTTAATTTTCAAGCCTTTAAATATACCTATACAAAGTGGTAGGGACATCGACGCGCAAATTCAAATCAAACCTGTATGCATACTTTTCTATGAAAAAGCAGATTTTTACTATAATTAAACAACACCAAATACTAAAAAAACAACCCCCTAACACCCAACCCCCCCCACCCCCTACCCTAATACTTTTTATTTCTTTCTTTCTTTCTAATTACCGACGAAACATCTCAACGCAGGGGGAATTCCAAATTTTGTAGGTACTGGATTCATTACCATAAATCCAGTACAAAATTTGGAATTCCCCCTGCGTTGAGAAAAAAAAAAAACGAAATAAACGTAGGCGCGCAACTTATTACTACAAGTTGCGCGTCTACGTTTATTTATTTTCTTTGTTGCTTTAGCGACATCTATCAAATTACAAACATAAAGTTTTTTTTGATACTCAAAGTAAAAAAAGTTTGGGTAGCAACACATTATTATCCAAATAAAACTATCTTTTCATCTTACCATACTTAGCGACACTAAGGTACAGACGCCAGCAGGTCAAGCTACCCGAAACTGTCAAATTTTCCCAATCAACCTTGAACCTTAATGCTTTAGCGACAAAGTTGAAAACCTATTAAAGAAATTTGACAGATTGTAGTAGCTTGATGTGCTGGCGTCTGTACTATCTGTTCGTACAACGTCGGTACAATAAAAAGCATTGCGATGGGAGTTTACAATCCTAATCGCGGAGAAACGTGAAAAAATCCACCCACAGACGCGTGCGCAGGACGGGGCAGAAAAAATGCAAGGCAGACATCTATAGAGTTGGTTTTAAGTAGGAGGTATGATGATTTAACTGAGTTACTTTAGTAGGAATTCAAATACTTATTCGTTTAATGTGAGGTTCAAAGGAAGCTAGTAAATGACGTTTATTTTATTGTTTTTCATTGTGTCGTGTCTCTACGAAACATATTTCTGCATCCGGATGGAACCCCCTAAAAAAATATTTGTGATATTTTAAAAATCCTAGTTCTTATTAAAATAGGTACTTAACTGCATTTGACTATATATTCGTTCCAATTTAACGTTATTATTATCTATTTTTTTAAGTCACTAGGTATTAAAATTTCTAAAGTTTCTATTTTCCAAATTTTCTCCATTCTGTTTAATCGACATAGAACAAAAACAGTGAGTACGTTTACCTCCAACTTCGTCCTTTTAGGTAGAAGATACCAAGTATTACAAATAGCTAAAATAAATTGAGTTTACAGCTCTATATAAATATAATAATGATGCGCCAAATAATAATCGACAATGGGAACCAAGACGTCCCGCCAAATTCTTTATTTTTGCCGCTTTGCATATTTTTCTCACGGTACATACAAAACAATTTTGATATTATTATAATACATAATGTTAATGTGATCACAATAGCATGTTATTAGTTAAGTATGCAAATTAATGTCTGTACTTGTCGTGTATTGGAAACTAGCTTCTGCCCGCGACTTCGTCCGCGTAAAATTTCTTGTTCACCCAACCCTCCCCGTCAGTAGGCGCGGGCCTGCGGGCGGAGAGCAATGGGTAGCTCACCGCCCGATCAGGACCAGACCCGTGCCGGACGGCGCGTAAGTGTTCCACGCGCGCCTCAAAGAGTTTTCAGCATGATTCGAGGGGCCCATTAGGGCCGAAGCCTGCCGGGTCAGCGGGATTGTCCGAAAGGGTTACCGCTACCCCGGAACACAAAGGGCAAAGGAAGGAACATGGGTGGGTTTTAGTCAGTAAGAATCTGACACTCCCTTCCGCTCCACCCAGAGCGGGAGGGGTCATTTGATGATTTCCCATCCGGAAAAAAAAAACCCTCCCCGTCACATCGCATCACCTGCGCGCGCTATTTCTTCGTTTGCGCTTAGTGTTCTTTCTGACTTTTTATTTTTTGCTTGGCTCTCAAGGCGTAATGTTAAATTAATGCCTTAATTCTAAATCAAATCAAATCAAATCAAATCAAATGTTTATTTGCTAGAGATACATTCATAGTATAAAGGTAAGTTCTTAAAACCTAAAAAGTTATAGTACTCTGCCTGCATGCAAGCGTGCAAATTTTTATTTTTACATTCCTTTGGAATGACTTACTAGGTATTTATATAAATTTTATCTATTCTAATTAAACATTACAGACAACAATCATTACATTACAAATTTTTATGTCCCAGAAACTCCTTAATACT
Organism: Apamea monoglypha; assembly: GCA_911387795.2. Lineage (NCBI taxonomy): Eukaryota > Metazoa > Arthropoda > Insecta > Lepidoptera > Noctuidae > Apamea > Apamea monoglypha. Next base: position 11,347,699 of record OU426932.1, read on the forward strand.
ATAGAAACAATATTTTTGTAGCCACACTACCAATTTCTTTTTAAAAACACCACCCTATAGCCTATATCCTTCCCCAAGAATTGATCTATCAAATGTAAAAATAATTTTTCAAAATCGATTGGTAGTTCCAGAGATTAGCGCGTTCAAACCAACAAACACACTCTTCAGCTTTATTATTAGTATAGATATAGATATCTTGAGATGCTTGGGTTGGATTTGTGGCTAAGTAATAACAACCGATCGATCAGGTCAAACTTATGTAATTTTAGTGATAAAAAAACGCAAACACCATTAGGTATAATATAAAATAGGTCAAAATGATGTGATAACTGTTATTCTGTTCTATCGACCAAGAGATAATGACTAGAGAACATATTGGTGTGGTGAGGGTTTAGTCATCGTCTGCACCATCTAGTTTTAAGATATTGACCAAAAACTTGACGTGGAAAAGTATCATAAAAGATCTACTAACAGAAATAAACACACACCTCTTTATTTATAAACGTTGCTTAATGTTCAGTAATGATTAGCGATTGATTAAATATACATTTTTGACGTTTAAATGTCACTTAACTTTAATCATCGTTTATAAATAAACCCCCGTTTAATTGTCAACATTTCATTCAATAAATTCATTACATAATTTCATTCCATCATCTCATTCCACAAATGAAATGAAATGATGGAATGAATCATTTCATTCCACCATTTTATTCCATCATTTCATTCCACCATTCATTTCCATCATTTCATTCCACCATTCAATTCCATCACTTCATTCCACCATTCAATTCCATCATTTCATTTCATTTGTGGTTATCATAAGAGTTACACTTTTCGATAACCCCAAGTAGTAGGTATATTTACTTTTCAGCTGGTCTTTCTCATCATCTATGAATGAATTGCACCGATCCCAACGAGGTTTGACCAGACTCGATTAATCCAATGAACCCAAGATTCGCACTAGCTCCTGTAGCCTCATGTTCATGGTGCTAGTAGAAAAATATAGATCGATATCAACGTATAGTACACAAACCATTAGTTAGGTAGGTAGGAACCGTTATTATGCTCGTAATTCAAACTACAAACCTACATAATTATAATCACGCTGCACGTATCCATATCGAATCAGAATTGCAAAATAAGTACCTACCTACATATTAATCGCGGCTATAACGATCTATGATTCCTTACCGAAGATTATGATTTCAATAATCCTTAAACGGTGAGGTACAAGCACCTGTTACTGTAAATATCTACTTGATTTAGTTTTTGATGGGCACTTGTTTAGCATTGTTTGGCTCTGTCGCAAAATGACCACTTCTCAAAGATGACTACTGGTAGCAAATTTACCCGTTCTCAGAATGTCCTTTCGCAGAATGTCCCTTTCCTCAAACATTCATTAATTCCTTTCATCATTAAAAAAACTGGTCAAGAGTCACGAAGAGTACCTCTGTGTTGTACACCTACTGAGGTTTACAACACAGAGGGGTACTGTAGTAATGATTAATTAGTAAAATGGGTAGGTGCATGCACATATACTAAAATAAATAATAGAAATCGAAGTTTGTCAGATTTACTTTCACTCAAATCATTAATTTACTCGTATACAAATAAAAAATCAACAAGTAAACTAAACAACAAACAAACTAAACCCAAATAAAAACATAAAAAAATTAAATGACTTGATTACGTAGTAAACGTAGTTGTCTACTTTTAATAGGCAGTATTCAAAGTTTTGTCTTGTTTTTTAAAACAGGTTTTAAGTAGATTTTAGACAATTTTGACTATGAGTCTTTCTGCGAATGTATGCGCCATCATTATTTTCATGAAGTCTCTCTTGACTTGGGTTTGAGCTCAGCTTCAAAGTCGCACCTATGCCTATGGATGCTACAGAATCCATCCATCAAAAATGGACGAATAAGCCCAAGATCTTGCCAAAAGCAATAAGCGCTAACGACAATTAAGCATCTTTTTCTTTTTTTCCGGATGGGAAATCATCAAATGACCCCTCCCGCTCTGGGTGGAGCGGAAGGGAGTGTCAGACTCTTACTGACTAAAATCCACTCATATTCCTTCCTTCGCCCTTTATGTTCCGGGGTAGCGGTAACCCTTTCGGACAATCCCGCTGACACAATTAAACATCTTACAATCCTTAGAAGTTAACGAAAACAGAATGTCAATTTAAAAAATCTTGCGATCGTGGTCGTGCAATCGGGTCTCAGTGCATACAATCACGTAAAATGATAGCCATTATTGTAAAACAAGAAGGTAACATGACCGTTTACCCTGTATAATGGCTACCGATTAGCTTGTTTCTCACAACTGTACCCAGGCTCCATGAGAAATTCAATCAATCGGACTATTTTAATGGCTGACGATTGCGCCACAATCAATATAATTTTTATCATTTTCCCACTGCAGTACGCTGTCATTAAGAGTATTATGATTTATTTCTGTTTTGTTTTTGAGTTATTATTGTTTGAGAACTTTGTTTGATGTGAGTTTTGACTTTGAATGATTAACGGTGTTCACCGTTCCCAAAACATTTGCACGTTCTTTAGGATGCCGAAGTGAATTAGTGATTATTGGGGACCGAACCCAGTAATCACTAACTGTCGGTAAAGAAATTGGTTTGGTTTGATTTTCAGTTTCAAGGCTTGCATGGAAATAGAGATACAAAGTAAAGGTCAGGTCAGGTCCGAAATTCTGTTGCGCTTAACAGAATGTCACACAGACAGTAAGAATAAAACTCCGTAAAAAAACTTCGCAAATTTAAAATTATCAAAATATCCTACTATTAATTATTATTATATTATATTCATATTTTATATTATATTTATTTTGAAAGATTTGATTTATTTTTATTTTTTGTGTTTTTATGGATGGATGAATGGATGGATGTTTGTTACTCTTTCACGCAAAAACTACTGAACGGATTTGGATAAAATTTGTCGCACAAATAGTTTAAACCAGGATTAACACATAAGATACTTTTTATCCTGATATTCCCATGGGATCGAAACTAATGCGGGTGAAACCGCGAGGCGCAGCTAGTTCAACACAATCCTTTCCCCATAATAGCGACATACATCAAGTAAAACACCATCTTCAAAATTAGCCCAAAGCCATAACGCAACGATAAGCGTTGCGTGCGAACACGAGTAGCGTCCGCAACACGCAACTGTCGAGTGATTTAAACACAACTTTCAAAGACTAATGACGTTTATTAAGCCAATCAATTTATTGAGAAAACGATTGAGATATCCTTAAGGATGGTGGTTGTTGTACGCGAACACGGTTGAGATGGTAACAGAAAAAATTACAGCGAACTTTAAATTGACTCGAAATAATTAACAATTGATTATGTCTTGGGGTAAGGTTTTCTGGTTATCTTATAGGAAGTCTATTGTGTAACTTCTATAATCCATAGGTAAAAAAAGTTTGTAGTAGAGATTTCGCGATACAAATATCTTTTTGCTAAATTAGCTTTAATCGCGAAATCGTGTTAGGTTGTTTTCTTTGCGTTTTTATATGTGCATAAGCTTTTGCCTGAACAATATCAGTTTGGTGAGCAAGACTAAACAGCTAATCTACTGACAAATTGTATGTAAGCAGTGATTAGTTAACAGAAAAAGCCAATTTGACTACTAAAGTGCGGCCGACAAGAGCCTTCTTGACACCTGTCAGTTTCATACAAACAAATACGAGTTTCGTGAATTTGATCTTTATTAAATACTAGAATTGTCGCACTTACAGGTGTCAGGAACACATTCTCGCGATGCGCGTTGGCCGGACTGTAGGTAATAGTAAATAGGGAATTATTTGTAGATATTTCAAAACAGAGGTCAATTATTAATCGAAATATAATTTAATGTTCTATAATGATCGTATAAAACAATCACGCACCTTAGGCCGAGAAAATGGTAGCGTTTATTAAGTGGGGACAAGCACGCGATCTTGACTCCAATGCTTTTAATTTTGTTGTAAACAAATTGCGATTAATGTGAGAAATTGGTTTTTGTACCCGTATACCTACTGTGAGGGAGGAAAGCTTATTGATAATAAAGTATTTTAATTAATTTTTTCGTTGAGTAAGGCTTATTCATTAATAAAGAATGAAAGGGCTAATGCTTATTTATGGCGACAAATTTTTGTAATAGTCGGCGTAGCTTGTTTATGTCCATGGGTAACGATAAAAATACAGGGGGCAGGAACGTCGACGTGCAAGCTGTTACCGTGGATTCGGTACAGTCATGATTCTAGAAATTTATCGTCGGTTATAAAAAAATCCGCTTTTTTATAAAAAAAGTGCTACGCACTCTAGATGAACCACAGATTTATAAACTAAAGGGAGATATGGTGTGGCTGCCCAACTGTTCGAGTCCGGCTGTCGCCTTCAACTACATATGCACTACAATACGAACACGCGCTCACTCACACTATAACAGTCACCACACTCAACGCGAGCCAATCGCGTAACGCAGATCGCAACGTTGAGACACACAACTACATTGACAATTCTTATTGACAAATCAACGGCGCCCGCGTTTGTTTCTGTTTTGTGCATACATTGTTCGCACGCGCCACGCCCCCTTGGCATATCTCCCTTTAGTTTATAAATCTGTGAGATGAACGGAATTGCATTTTTTTTTAATAACCGGTGAAAAATTTCTACGCCAGGGTTCCAGAATCATGTACTGAATTCATGGTAACAGGTTGCTCGTCGCTATCCCTGCTACCCTGTATCCCTGTTCTTCTGTGTATCTCTTCTCTGTTCTAGGTATTAAATTGTGCCTCAGTAACCATGACCTGTCAGTTTACAATGATCGGTCTTGATACTGTGATAAATAAGGAAAAGTTTCATAAACAATACTTTTTTTAACAAACGGTAAAAGGAATTTATAGTACATACCTAGGTGTTAAAAAGAAGGTTCGCATTTGCGTGCACCTCTCGAAGAAAAGCCGTGACTACGACACGCATCAATACATTATTTCGAGCGTGGTTATTGCAGCTGCTTATCCAACATACTAATTACAATGTTGTAACATCAATATAGCTTAAGTTATAATGTTGTACCTACCTACTTGCAAAGGTCAGAATCATGCATGCTACTCGTACTAAATGTAATATTATAATATTATTATTATATTATTATATTACGTCTTTATTGTAATTCACATACTGTTTATTAATTGTAATTGTATTGTTTGTTAGGATAATGTGTGTCATACCTAATTCTAGCCTATTTTAGGTGCCTTAACATAGCAGAACGTCTGGCTTAAACTCCTACTCTTATACAAATGATCTTGGATATGGCTTCCTTTAGAATCAAGCGCGGGTTAAGATCATTCATTTCCCACCATGCCAAAAAATGTCGAAAACAATATAATTTATAACGTAATACATAACATAACGTCTGTTTTCCGCGAAGGGTTAGGCAGAGGCGTACCCATTGTGCACTCACATTTCGTCAGTAATAATTAAGTCCCATGTACCTACTTAATAGGGGGCGAGCCTGTTGGCATCAACAAATCCAGACTCATGTTCAGCATTAGCGCATGTTACCACAAGACCAACGAGGCAGCAATATATTGTATGTAACTAAATTACAAAGTTTGTAGGGTACGAGAAATGAGACGTGACTTGCAACTTACTCCCTTTTGTACGGTTACCCCTTATTAAGCTAATAAAAGCCAATCCCTTCGAATACCTTCCCTACAAAACTAGGTCACAACTCATGAATCAGTCATTTACTTGATATCTCGCGTGTTTTTATCAGAACGCAACTGTTTTTAGTTCGCGTGACTTACAACTGGCAATTTGAATTAGAATGTGCCCGCCCATTGCCACGCCTGCTGGTAGGTGCAACGGTATCTGATCGTGGTGGTTACGTAAAGCTGATTATGCATTTTCTGTGGTACTGTGGTTGGTGGTATAGGACTGGCCTTTAAAGTGGTCAATAGGTGGAGGTTCGAATAAACGAGAGGCCAAAATAATTTAAAGATAAAAAAATGTACAATAGGTTCGCCCCCTATTACATGGGACTTAAACATAACTGGCGAACCGTGAGTGTACTATGGACATGTTTCTCTAACCCTTCGGGATAAACGGGCGTGAATTTATGCTAAATATACTGATCTGTAAACATTAAGCCCGAATTTGCTAGTGTTGAAAGAAAATAGTAGTGGGCCCAAGATACAGCATTGTGGTACTCCAACTATATTATATGGTCGTTTGGATTACACGCGATTTCTATTCTTCGATCATTCACAAATACTCGATCAAGACACAATGATGCATTCTACAATATTGTGGCCTATTTGTTAGGTAACTTTGCAACCATTTAAATGCTAGCCGCGAATACCATGCGTTGAAAATTGATCCATTCTAAGATCACTCTTGTTCATCCGCCTCTTGTATCATATTTAGGAAACTCATACCATGTCCAGAACCTCATCATTACTACACAATTTGCATTTTCTTTAAAGAAAAACATGCGTAAAGCTACTCCACACTCAGGTACCGACTTCCCAACAATACCCACCTACGATCCTACATACGTTCTGCGATGACGCGAATGATATCGCACGAACATGTGAGAACGGTGTTCCGAATGTAATAGATAGAGGCTATTGTTTTACTCGACCGGCTACATAATGCCTTGTATGCAGATTGGAGTTACTCGAAGTAGGTTGCCCTGTATACGTATGTGGTTATACGCGATTTGTAATGTAGACTGTGTCTAGATAAAACGATTTACTTACCTACAAGACAAGTTATTCGAGTTGTGCTAAGTCGATTTCTATTTTGCCTTGGTTGGTATTGGTATAGGAAACGCTAGCATCGCTAGTTGTTAACTTCTCTATGTAAGAAGTGCTTTCAGGAGATTCTTCCGTAATTTTTTCGATTTTCAAAGCAAAACCTATAATATAGAAAATTTTCAAACAATATAACTATTACACAGTCAATAGGATTTAAATTCCTGCATGTTATTATCTATCTACACTAGTTAGGAGTTTATAAGCCATAAAACTTATAACTGCTTGACAACCACAATAATCCGCATGAATGTCACTTATCATAATTATCTCTGAAATTGTGATATTGGCGCTAAGTTATATGAAAGTCTAATGTCCGTCTAAGTTTATTAGTCAATTTCACTGCATTTCAACAAATGAGGCATTAAAAACATGGACTGAATAAATTTCAGCGATTCTGACTACATATTATGGAAACTCAATGATTACGTCTTACTTATCCTTGGGGTATAAAATACCTAGCAAAGTCAATACCAAAACTAGCAATAATGGCATGGTACATTAATTCATCTAAGATCAAAAGTCCAGTCAAACTTATAAGAGGACGAAGAAAAGTGAATTATTCGCCGTTTTCTATAAAGCTATTAATTAATTCACGTTGTTTTGATGAAAATCCCTCACTACAATTTTATACAAGGACAGCTATCTAAGAACAGATCACATGAGATATAGAATCATCACAAAATGTCCCAATCACAATAGAAGTTCTTACAACACTTACGTCCATTTTACATGCAATTACCAAATTAGATGTTCCGAAGTGACCTTTTACATACGACGTGACATCTTCGTATGAAATGAAAATTGCTGTCAAGCGCGCACGTTCTTCATCTGACATATAATTTGTAAGGTCGTGTCCCGAACTAAGTTCCCATGGTCCGTGTATGTTACGAATACCATTTTGAGCCTTATTGTAATCCATTTTGATGTGTATGATTTCTTTATTGGGTGTGTAATTTGTCGCTTTAGATTGAATGTTTTGAGGAGTCGGTTCGTGGTTTAGGCTACTCGGTATTTTTGTGGTGAAAAGTGACTCAAAGGAAATTTTGGGACTACATATCTACTGTAAAAACCAAGTCTGGCTATCTTTATGACAGACGCCAGAATTGGGGAACGACATTTTGAACAATGTTGTGACCCTAATGAACGTCTTACCAATTCTTAGGAGCAAAGAGGACAAAGCATTTCTGAATGCATTTGAAAATTAAGATAGAAAAGAAGAAAGAAAGAAAAGGCATATAACTGTCAGTTTAGGTAATAAATATTGGCACCCATTCCCTTGTCCACAAACTAAAAAAAATTTAAGTTGAGACTTATTTTAGTAGCCATGTTTTTAATCACGTCTAAACTGTCAAAATCAAAATCAAAAGTCATTTATTCAAACTAGGCTGAGAATCAGCACTTTTCGAACGTCAAAATTACAAAAGACAGTCCCCCAAAAACGCCCGCCCTTCACCACTTCCTAGTGCTATCGCTAATATTTGTCTTCTGTCCTTTTATTAATTAAATAGAAAGAAAAAGATGCACTGAACTTAAATTTAGTTTAGTTGGTGAACAAAGGAATTGGCGCCATTGTCATGTGTCTGATTAATTTCTGGTTGATCTGACGACGTGACGTCACAGTCTACTGTAATTTGAAACTATAACATGGTTTGTGTTTTAGTTATTACATATCTTTACATACTTGCTATGCACATGCACATAGTACTTAACATTTAAATGTACTAGAAATGCTATCTAATCAGATGCACAGGGGGCGTGCCTGACCAGTGAAATGTTGCCCGTTTCCCCTCGTTACTGCGTCTAGCCGCTGTGACGGGAGCACTGCCGTATCAAGACCATCTAGATCTGTGTAAAGTTACGCCAAGAAAATATACTGAAGAACCTTGAATATATTTTCTTTGCCGTGTTACATAGCCGTTACATCGTTATCTCTCTAAAGGGGTGTAGTTAAAGATAACAGTTACACCTTCCACTACTGAGAAAAAGAAATTAATGCCGAAAATAATTTCTGCAATCTGGCGAAATCAACATGGCATGCAAAATCTGAAAGTAGCAGTCACACTAAGCTGGTTAAGTCTATCGAAGGAAATATGGCTGTTGGAATAGACTGAATTATCAATAGTGCACGTGACACCCAGGAGACTATGAATAGACGACATGAAGATAGAAGATGAATAGAGTGATATTTTGAAGGATCGGGTGTAGAAGTGCAAGTTGCAAGGGACTTTTGTTAGTCTCTAACTAGCCTGCGATAGCCAATTAGATATTAATATCTAATTGGCTACAGAACAAAATATTCGCTATTACTGCAGCTCACCAAAACTCAACGTTCCATCTACACACACAAAGCGAAAATTCCTCACCTACAATAAACTTAAATATAATCGTAATACCTTTAAGATTTGCCCCTGAAATATACGTTTCTTTGACACTAACGACGCGGCACTAAGGTGCAATGAATCAAGTGCGCAAACGCACTTATAAATAAGCGAGACCATATCGTAATTGGTGTGTAAATATCCGACCAAATGAGCATTAATGAGCGAAGTCCAGACCGTGTCTTCATTCTTCATTTGAAATATTTATGATCCCATTTTGAAAAATTCAGGAATGCATAACGAATTTTTTTGATTTATTTCCCTGTTTGTGGAGGAGGTTCTGTATGGATGACGCGTTTTAGTGACGTCTCTTCTAATAGGATATATTCTTACAGTCATTTGGTAGCTATACAGAATGTCTATTATGTTTACGAATATTCTAAAATGATTGAAATAAAGGATGCCGAAAATTATCATTCTGTCTGTAACTGAGTCAAAGCTCTGAGTATTCTTAAAAATATGATTGTATTTTGCACACTACACTCTGTTAAAATCCGCTGTACTGCTTGAAGTTGAAATGCAATAGGTAAAAGTGACTACCAACAAATAAACCAATTTATTTAACTCATATTGTTATTTTTAAGCTATGTGATTCAAGTTCCTGATGCGAATTTCCCAATACGTTCCTTTCCAACTTTCCAATCACAGCCTCGATCAGCAGAAAAAAGAGGTGCTGTCACAAATAAACGCATATAAGTAATTACATTCTGTTCCCATACTTCTATACAAAGGCGGTCCATTAAACGGTCGTGTATAGGTTTTTTGTGGTGGCATCTTTTGACCCGGCCTGTGTCCCCGGGCGAAACAGTAAATAATGATCCCCATCGTATGTATAAATTATGAAATGAAATCATAAAAGTTGGGATGGTATCTCTACAGAGCTGTCGATACCGATTTGTAGGTTTTTTTTTTGGGAATTTATTTATTTCCACTTTACCGAGTGTTTTTAATATCCTTAAAATGGTCATTAGCGAATGAGGAACATTTGCTTATCTAATATCAGCTTATTTTTACCTGACTACGGCGAAACCAAAAATTGTTTTTATTAATATATTATCTCTATTTACCCGGAAGACCTTCTCCAGATATCATTCACTCTTCTTTGTCTGCAACGATATTTTTTTAAGCAATGCATTCAGAAAACCAAAAGGGGTGTAAAAATGAACTCAAGCTTGCTGATAATATAATAAGATTAAGAAAAGCAATCGTTTGCATAAAATACTTATTACTTACTTTTATAAAATTGACATTATCATAGACACCTTAATTCTATAGACAGATCTCGTCGATTATGTTTGGTAATCTACGTCTACTTATTTTATTTATCATGGTTTTATCTTATCAATGCGGCAGTTAATATACGTTGAGATAATAATTATATATCTATATCAAATGGTGAGTTTTGTATTATAACCAATATTGTAATACTCAATTTTAAACTTACTGCAAGTCTTTTCTATTTTGTTAACAATTCTAGTGGTTACTGTTTTGTTATAAGCACATAATATAACAAAACTCATTTTGTATGTGATTTCAGCTTACTGTAGATTGTGACACACCAATACCTTCACAATCACACCCACAACAGCATCATAAATTATTCAAAGATGACAGCAACGTCAGCGTTTTGCATAGAGGTCGTTACCGTCTATGATGGATGGGATCACACGATCTTGACCGAACAGAGCCGAGGAGTGCCGAAGCGCAGTGGAGATAGCCGACTTACCCCGAGGCTCTTAAACTATCTCGAACGTTTTAGCTATTTAAATGAGTTGTCAATAATAAGTTGCGGATAATTTAAAATTATATTGCTGGTAGGCTAGTGTAAAGATTATTCTGACCATCTTTTGTTTGTAACATTTTGTATGAATCTTATTAGGAATCTGTTATGTATGTGTACCGAGCATAGGTAGGGAGCGGGCTGCGTCCCGCCTCCCCGCGCTGGGGCATGTTCTCGAATAAATCAGTGTGCAACTTACTAGCGAGCGAGTTTGACATATTTCCCCAGTACCTACATACTTAACACGTGGCGACGAGCGGACTCACATTTTCGTTGTTAAAATGTCTACGGGAGCGACGTATGGTGTTCTCACCAGCTTTGATCACCTGTCCCAAGAGTGGGACAGTTATAAATCGCGATTACATCAGTGGTTCATTGCCAACAACATAACCGCGGAAACGGACAAAGCGTCAATCCGACGGAGGGCAATACTGCTGACGTCGTTATGCGAATCGACATTCAAACTCGCAAGGGACCTGGCGTTGCCCAACAAGGTGGAAGAACAGGAGTACGAGGTGATAGTGAAACTCCTCGACGATCACTTCACACCGAAAAGGTTCGGGTTTGCAGAAAAGTCGAACTTCTATGCTGCAACACAACGACCAGGAGAAACGCACACTCAATGGGCGGCTAGGCTCAGAGGATTAGCCACTCACTGTGCTTTTAAGAACTTGGAGGAGGCCTTGCTGGATAGATTTATCATGGGCATGGCGGCAGGACGAGAGCGGGACAAATTGTTCGTGCAGGACCAGCGGGAGCTGACCCTCGCGAAGGCTATCGACTTGGCGGAGAGCGTGCGCTGCGCGCGCCTGGCCTCGTCGCAGGCAGCGCCAGGCGCCAGCAGCGCCGGCGCAGTGGGCCCGGACGGCGTCTTCACCATATCCAAGAAGGAAAAGTGTAGTGTGTGTGGGTACAACAATCACAAGTCTGAGCAGTGCCGTTATAAAAATTACAAGTGTAAAAAGTGCAATAACAAAGGACACCTACGTAAAATGTGTCCAAACGCGGGCAAAGTAAAGTACGTGGATGAGGCTGCGGTCGTGGACGACGACGACGGTGAGTGTTTCTATAACATTCGATGCGTGCGCGGGAAACCAATGTCAGAGCGCGTGATGATCGGTGGTCTATCTTTGGAGTTCGAAATCGATAGTGGCTCAGCGGTGAGTGTAATAACAAAAGAAATCTATAATTCAAATTTACCAAGCAAATTACCAATTAACCGTTAACCAATCTTACCGTTGTAAGACAGTAATAAGCCTTTGCATGTGCTGTTCTTTGTTTGCTCCCGTGATAAGGATGTCGTCCAGTAGAAAGATAATGCCCTCTATTCCGGCGAGCAAGCATTCCATCGCGCGCTGAAATATAGCGGGCGCGCTCGACAACCCGAAAACTAATCGTGTAAAATTGAATAACCCACGGTGTGTATTTATGCATGTAACTTTTTGTGACTCGTTATTCAAAATTAACTGATTATATGCCATGGATAAATCAATTTTACTGAATTGTAGGCCGCCATGCAATTTTGCTAACAAATCGTTCACCGTTGGCAAGGGGTACTGTTCTATGATCAGCTGTTTGTTGATAGTAACAGAGTAGTCGGCACAAAGTCTGATGCTGCCATCTTTTTTTAGTACCGGTACGACGGGCGATGCGTACTCCGAGTGTTGGACAGGTTGTAAGATCCCTAGTGTCAATAACCGGTCTAGTTCCTTGTCTATTCTATCTTTAAGAGCGTAGGGTACTGGTCTCGCTTTGAAAAAAATAGGCTTCGCATCGGTTTTTAAATGTAAATCTATTTTATATTTGTTAAATGCTCCTAGGTTGCCTGAGAAAACTTTCGGAAACATGTTAGTAAGTCGTTCACCGATATTAGAGGATAGCGTATGTAGGGAATTACATAGCTCACATTTCGGAGTGGTGAAAATGAAAGCGGAGGCTCGCAAGCGGTTGTGGTTCCCCGGCGTGGACGCCGCGCTGGAGCGAGTAGCAGGCGCCTGTGACGTGTGCTGTGCGCTGCGGCCCGCGCCGCCGCACGCCCCTCTCGCGCCTTGGCCGTTACCGCCGCAACCATTTTACCGAGTACACGTAGACTTTTGTGGGCCAATTCACAATTACATGTTTTTAATAATTGTGGATGCATATAGCAAATGGGTCGAATGTTACGATGTATCGTCTACTTATAATTCAAAAGCGGTTATAAATAAACTATACGATTTAATGTCGCGATTCGGAATTCCGCATACGTTGGTGAGTGACAATGGCACATCCTTCACATCTTCGGAATTTAAGAATTTTTGTAAACTTAACGGCATTGAGCACGTTCTGTCTCCTGTATATCACCCGGCTAGCAACGGGCAAGCAGAAAGCATGGTGAAAGTGGTTAAAAAGGGACTAAAGGTTATATTACTGGAGGGTTGTAATAAAAAAACAATTAACGAAAAAATCGCTAAATTACTATTCGATTACAGGAACTCTAAAAATAGTACCACAGAAAAATCACCCGCGGAAATAGTATTTGGGCGCTCGTTGCGCTCACGGCTGGATTTATTGAATCCAAGCACGCCGTCGCCCGCGTCCGCAGACCTCACTAAAACCGTCGCACGAAATCAGTCCTTACAGGCTAAATATTACAGAGGGATACACAGAACAAACTTCAAAAACAATGAAAAAGTGTGGATTACAAAAAAAAACGGACAGTAAAAAATTCAGCTGGATACAAGGTAACATAAGGAAGAGAACAGGCACGGTAACATACGCGGTATACATACCACAGCTAGGATGCGAAGTCACCAGACATACAGACCAAATAAGGAGAAGGGAGAGCTCCACACCAGAGGACGAGCCAGACTGGGACCTAGATGTGATTCCTGATGTGGCGCCGCTCACTGCCACACAACCGGAGAGGGTGGATCCGGCGGGAGGAGAGGAAGGTCTGGAAGCGGGAACCATAGAGGAGGATACTCCGGCGACACCGCCACGAGCCACTGGCATTAATCAGCGGCGCCAAGAAATTAGCCCAATCTTCTCGACCCCAACAAACCAGGGTGGCAGTAGCTAAGGGGGAGGGATGTTATGTATGTGTACCGAGCATAGGTAGGGAGCGGGCTGCGTCCCGCCTCCCCGCGCTGGGGCATGTTCTCGAATAAATCAGTGTGCAACTTACTAGCGAGCGAGTTTGACATATTTCCCCAGTACCTACATACTTAACAGAATCGTTCTGTGTTGGATTCAAATAAAAAGACTAGTCGAGTGTTTTACAAAATAAACCTTCAATGTAGATTTTTCTCTCTTCATAATTGCATCATTTAACTTCTTAAACGTATACAAGTAATGTCGATAAACTGTATAGAGACAGCAAAATGTTTTACACAATTTTCAGGCCAAATATTGCAAACTTTAGCTAGTGAATTATCGTAGAAGCGAGCCTAAGTCCTTGATCAGACCATACCCTAAAGATCTACTTTGATTACAGTGTCGTAGTATGAACACAGCTTAACCCTCCCATAAAAAACTATAAACAGAGAACAGTAAAAAACTAAAGTACCACCGAATGACGGAATGCAATAAAATCGTGACAATCATCTAGAGGCAAAACCCTAAACGCCTTATAATAATCTTATGCACCGCCTTAATCTACAGAGGACCTAACCTCAAAAAGTTGGCCAAAAAACCGTGAGAACACATCGTTCAGCGCTGCAGTGACTCGATCCTTATGATATATTGCCTTAAACGTGCCATTTAGCGCTTACTCGTCCATTCTTAAGTATAGAGGGGCAAATTAGAAAAAAAAAATGTAAACACAACATTGTACGAATTCAATAATTAGATTAAGCTTGTAATGAGGGGGTTGTAGAGCCTTCGGCGACGTCGGGTCGCGTCGGGTGCCGCCCCGTGGCGCCTCGAGCGGGGTGCTTTTGACCCTATTTGTTTTAATTACCAACCAACGGTCTTTAGGAGGACACGGGGCCTTTGTGCTAGCCGAAAATTGTGGCTAATTGGCGGTAGGCCGCAACTTAAAAACGAGTCGAGGTAAAGTCGTGATTTTAGATCGCCTTTCTTTGGAAATTGAGATTTGGATGATCCTTTGGGAGGTTACAGGAATATACTCTGTGTTTTGGCACTAATTTTAGTGGCAGCTGATTATGATGGGGATTTGATTAATTTTATTCTTGAAAATGATTATGGTTGAAGAACGAAGGCTAAATAATAAATGTTGTATGAATGAGGATGCTGAAAAGGCATTAGAATCATACTATTTACGGTTAAATGACAATGGTTTAAGTAAGAGCGGCGTTTAAATAAACAGTTTCTTAAAATGTTAGTTTGAACTTTGAGTTTACCTTTTTGAGCGCAAAGCATAGGTATTTCAGAGGGCCTAAACAATCACTTACAAAGTGTTTCGTGTTACTACAACGGCTTTCAACAGGACTAACATATTATTAATACGGTTGTTGGTACCTTATGTCAATACCATACATTTTTCACTTTTCTATCGTCATTATTATTGATAGATTATCATTATTTTGTCTAGACCCATAGGTACACTTCGCAAATCTGATTCTTCTTCGCTAAATACATTATTATTTTCAACTTTTGCAAATTTCTCCTTCTTCTAACCCGAGCGAGTCCAGGCTATTCCTTGGACCCGTTTAACATTCCTTTGTCGTAACTCCTTACTTATTCAGCAATCAACACATTAACATACCTGAACTAAATACTATATTTACATCATTCTTTACGACTGAATTCCTTTCAAAGTTCCTAAGGATTCCTCAGATGTTCCCAATATTACTTTCGATTACCGAATCATCCGGTAAATGCTTCGGTAAACGCTTGTAATCGCCTCTGCTTTACCATCGTGATTACCATGAGCGCCGCTATTACGTGCAGCTAAAAATCTTGCTGTTTCTTTTCATATTTCAATAAAAAATCGGTCATGTAGTTTTGCGATTTTCGCTTTCATTGACAGGCGAGCGTAGATATAATTGGAGTAGTAGTGACACTTTTAAAACGAAAAAAGTAGTACCTAAGTAAGAGTAGGTTAAGTAATCTTAATATTAAAAGGCTTCTATCTATCACAAACGGCACTTCGCAAATTCGCATCTATTTCATTGTTATTTTTAGGTATTGCATGCCAAAACAATGAGCGAGTTTTTTAGCGATCGGTTTTACAAACTTACATGAGTTATTAGGTATGATAAAGGAAGTTAAATAGCAATATTTTAATGTCAATATTTAAATTACCTACAACTTTGATGTATAGGTTCAGAATTGGAGCCATTTATTTAAATTATATTATTTGTGCAAAAAATATAAGATCCGCATTCATGATTAATGAGGCAGGAAAGAACCGTAAGTGATAATTATGTCTTATAATGACACTCGCTTTCTTTGAATCTAATAAACACTTTCCTTATATAATTATGGTCAGATATGATTAATGACGCAATTATTTTTAGCAAACTCATCGTCAAATGACTAGCTTTTTCCTAGTTATGTTTTGGTTGGCCTCAGTGTAATCGGATGCAGATTTTAAGTTGTCAAATGCAAAAAGGAAAACTATAGCCCACAGACCACCACGAATAGTTCATTTCATTAATTTAATAAGATCCATGGGACTTACCCAAGTATTACAACAGTGATCCCAC
Source organism: Apamea monoglypha (assembly GCA_911387795.2). Taxonomy (NCBI): domain Eukaryota; kingdom Metazoa; phylum Arthropoda; class Insecta; order Lepidoptera; family Noctuidae; genus Apamea; species Apamea monoglypha. Next base: position 11,364,330 of record OU426932.1, read on the forward strand.
AAAAAATTCACTTATCATTATTAATCTCGAAAAGCCTTGTCCAAAATCCCACGGTCTTAAAAGTCGAAGGTAAGACCCAAGAAATGTAGCCTGAAGCAAACAGTAGATCCACTGAAGCAGCCATGGCGTCCGTATGTGATATAACAAATGAAGCCGACGAGATCGATGAAAAAGCCACAGAGGAACAAAATGTAGAATATTCGGATGATGATACTGGTCAAGTTGAATATAATAATAGTGGTGTTGAGATTATATGTGGCGTGACAGTTGATGAAGTGTTCGTAGTGTGAACGGGTATGGTTGGTGAAGAGGTCGCACGCAATCTAAGCATTCGGAGCACGTGGGAAAGACGCAAAGCCGAGGCGGAGTGCCTCGAGGCAATCCGCCACGGTTGACGATCACCGCGATAAATATATCCAACATTAGTGCACAGAGCAGTGAAGAAACGAGAGATGATTGTTTGGAAAGTGGAAACGCAATTTATAATGTTGAAGTTCAAGTTTTAGGATTGCAAAACTGTAGTTTGTAAGCGGCTAATTTCCTGAACAGGGGAAAATGATTTTTCATGGACTGTAAAATAATTTTCTATGAAACTGCAGAGAAGGCTTTTTAGCGACATTGCAATTCAGACGAGGACTTTAAATGTGATCCAACGACCACTTACTACAGTGCATTTAAAATCAGAGCCTAACAATTCAGTCTAAGTATATGAAGTAGGAAAAACAAACTAATAATCTAATAATCTAAATGTAAACTTATAGAAACTTAAACTCACTAAACAAATCAACAGTGTTGGTCCCACGTAACTGATATTTAATATAAACAAACGGTCGACATAAACAAAACTTGATACCCTACTCTATACGGCGTTACAGCTACAGCCTCAGGAAGAATTCCCTAAAAACTCCACAGGGTCAAATGTCGAAGAATTTATTGCCTCCGCAGTAAAACCCGAATGTTCGGCGTCTTTGGGAAGAATCGCGAACCTCTAATTAGTGAGATTATGAAAATATTCACACAGGTGCGTTGCAGCCCTAATAAGCATGTTCGCTTCGGGCAAGTCGTGAAGGCAAGGCTAATGTTTTGGGTGTTACCTACTCGCAGGTGAGTTTGCTTTGTTTTTGGGTCGGAGGTAATCTAGGACCGTCTGTTTGTTATATGGGTTTTAAATGTAAGGTTACGTTTGGGTGCCTTTGTGTCGTGATTTTGTTTCACAGGTGTCTGCGGCTGGAACTCGATTGATGCGGTCTGGGGAATGACAACAATATATAGAAGATGGCACAATACATTTTTTGACGTAGGTACTTAGGTCCATTTTATGCAGGGTCAAATTAAATTAGCTAGCGGAACTCCACGGCCGCGATGGGTTTTGATATCTAAACACGGTGAAACGAAAAATGTATGATTTGATGAGTTATTTTTGGAGCAAACGTAGCGCCGTCACTTGAAGTAGGTATGTTAAAAAATCAGATTTTTTTTTTTGGCCGATTTTAGATATATGATAACCATCACGAATGTGGAGTTTTCACAAAAAACTGATGTTCTTAACTCCGTAAGTACAATACCTACGGTCGTTGACGCCAAAAAAAAATCATCAAATCATATTTTTTTCTTTTTATTATGTTAAGATATCGGTACCCATCACTTTGCGGAGTTTCGCAAGCTAATTTAATTTGACCCTGAATTGTTAAACTCGTTTAATAACTAAATGATTTTACCAAGAGATTTTAAGTGCTGATTGATTTGTTTATCATTTATGTAGCAACCATTTGTAGATTCTACGTGTTTTTGTGTACCTGTCTTGTCTACCTATCACATATCTTGAGTATATTCAGGGTAAAAGTAAGAGTTTCAGAGCTTTTTTATTTAAGTCTGTAGGTCCTTGATTACTATCACCCTCTCGCACGTGCTCTATTTTATCAGACAGTTAACCAGTAGTTAAGACCACCTATGTTCACAATCTGGACAATTTATCTGTATTTTAATATGTCACCAGATACAGATACAGATGCATCATATTTTACAACATGACGCTTGTGTCGTTTTAAATTTTAAAATCGTGACGTAAAAAGAACTCTTGCTAGATACTTTAGAAATTAAACTCGACATACCGTTTTACGACACACTCGAGGCATCCTCCTTTTTCATCATCCAGGTATTTGCGTGGCCAAATGAAAAAAGCGGATGGCTGGTTGAGAGTTGCCGAAGATCGAGTTGAATGGCGTGCAATAGGAGAGGCCTATGTCCAGCAGAGGACTGCTAGAGGCTGATGATGATGATGATGAAATGAAAAGAGTTATATTCTAAATTCTTTTGAAATAGAAAACACAACTGGTGCAAAGATGCTGAAATGTATCTACATTTATAAATAAAAAAAATAAAAAAATAAATAAATAGAAAAAGCTTCATCTTCATGATCACATTTTCTTCTAGATGCTCAATTGATTGATGGTACAATTTATAAAAATATAGTACAACAGCTATTACAAAAAAAATCGTCACCACCTCGCCCGAAAGAGGACAAAAAGGCTCATAATAAATGCATTGATATGACACGATTCTAAATTAATGCCTTTAAGTAGCAACTACCCAAAATGACTAATGTTAATACCCAAATATTAACCTACAAATTACAGAACATTGTAGACAGCCCATTAAGGTTACACTGTATTGCAAAAAAACAAATTCGCAACCGAAACCATAGGAGTCCATTCACGAAATGGCACAAAAACTGAAATATCGCCCTCGTTATAATAATAGGTGGCTGGCAGAACCCGCACCGCAAATAAAGGACGCCATAATTTTTGACATGTCGAACGTAAACACCTTATAATTTTGACAGAGATTAAAAAATATAGCTAGGTTTGTAGATAGGTCTGAACGTTTGCCAATCGTTACCGCTGGTTTATCGTCAGAGAATTATTTCACTTATCGTGTAAGTATGTAAGTTGAAGATCTGGATTCGCTTCCAGCTTAGCTTTTTATCATATCAGCCGCAATTCATCATCTGCTGGATAAAGGTTTCTCCGTATTAGCCCTGATTATTGCCAAAAATTACCTTTTCACAATTGCCTGTCTACGTGACCTAAAATGTAGGCATATAATTATTTAGGTATGTAGTTGATAGGTTTGTTATTTCTGTCAAATGTTACGATATCCTTTTCAACTAACAACCTCTTAGAGGGTCACAAACCATTGGCATAATTCTTCCCTGAACCCAAATTCCCTGATCCCTGCACCCAGCTTTTACTCATTTTCATAGCCTATCCCACGGGTGATCATTTCCAAAAATGACGGTATAATGATACGTTGTTTGATTAGTTTGTGGTAAGTAGTGAATTGTGAACGCAGGGTAAAGGTTGGCGCCGACAACCGCGGTGGCGCCAATGAATCAGTCATTACTTACTGAAATGTCGGCTTTACTTTGTATAGGATCCTTATTATTTAGCGAATTAAGTGTCTACCCGTTTAATTTGTTGGTGATTCCGAATAGATGTGCGGTAGACCTAATTCGTTCTGCTTTGTGATTTGTACAAATTGGATTTTTATATTTGAGCAAAATTTGTTTTGATGAAGGATAAAACCTTGTTACTGAAATCACCAGCTCTTAGAATTGGATCAGTTCTTCGAAGTAGGTACTTAGCCTTTTCTATTCCACTGAGTTTCTGATTTTGTGAGACGGAAAGAGGTAGGCTTACTAAATAATCGCAGCAGTATTTGATAAATTACTTCACGTGCAACTGAATGCCTGAAATCCAATCCATTTGATCATGACCTGTATGGTTCAAGGACCCTAAAAATGCAGATATTGGGTAAGATATAGGCAACACGAAATAGGATATTGTAACGAATCTGTATAATATCGTATAGTGGCATCGTCATTAAACTTTTAAACAAAAAACGCTAGATAAATTGCATAACATTTTTTATAATTTGTCAATTCAAACCAAAAGGCTGATACACTCATAAATCTATGCATCACAGCAATTTAGATGACATCAAAATGTCAAGAACCATTCATTAAAGAAATGAAATCGTCCCTTTTACACAATGCCCGTTATTTCGCGAAATGACAGGGCACAGGACGGAAGGCACGTCCCTCGAGACGGGTAACCGCAAAACTGCAAAATTTCCTCTTTTTGTTAGTCACAATAAAATTATATTCTATTCCTGTATCATTGGAAACGATTTCGGACAATTATAACCGCATTTGCCCCTAAATTCGTTTAATAACCGGCCGTTTGGCCAACTCACATTTTGATCTGTTATAATTATATATCTGTATTTTTGAGCGTCGATTTTCTATTTTTTTGATCTTACACCGTTTTGTTTAGGATGTCAGTTTGAAGGTTAGTTTCGATTGAGTATTTTACCCTTTTATTCTAGGATTTAATTGGTCAGTATTAAAATAGTGATAATTATTGTAGTAAGATATAATTATGATAATAACCGCCTATGTTTTATCCTAACTACACACGCAAAAAAGGCTACCTAATCAATAGTTTTTAAACTAAAATTATTCTATGAACACGAGCGATAATTTAATTTAGATTGCGGATTAGGTTTATTTATATATTTTGTGCCAGGAAATAACTAAGTGAAAACTAGCAAACCAATCCAAGAAAGAAGAATCAATTATTCTTAAACAAAAATTGTTACTTTTCAACAGGTAGGAACAAAAAAATACTAGATTGTCAATCAAGATTCTTTTTTTGACACGAAACGGTAACCCATAATCATATATCACTGAATAATACCAGCTTGGAATAAGATCAGTTATTTTATTTTTTTATAAGAGCTGCGTTTGAATGCGGTTTCTCGCTTGTCAATCACATTTTTGTTATTTAGTAAAAAAGAGTGCGTTTTCTTAGACTTCAAGTTTTGTAAGAATTGTAGAATAGAAAAATAAAAGTTTATTTGGTAGTGACCACTTTTTAAATCGCAGTTACTGCCAATCAAGATTTAATCAGAATAAAGCTTGGGTGTCTGAGAGGGCTCTTGATTGACTTTGATCTATATTAATAAATTTTCAAGTAATGTTAAAATAAAAATATTAATGTACATAAGAATATATTATAGTAAATAGTATGTATGTGGTTTTTAACATATTTATTTATTTGTGTAGGTACGTTTTTATTTAAATATCAATAATTTTAATAGTTTTTTTTATCATTGTTCGGCTCAACCAAGGCACCTGCCATCTCTAAACCACCCTTGGTTGACTGGTAGAAAATGCCTAAGGTATATTGTCTATTGTACCTATGTTATAGGTAGGTATTGTCCGCCTTTATACCTTTTTGTGTGCGAAAAGATTAAATAAAAGAGATACATATTCCGATTTCATCAAAAAGTGCAAACTCTGTATAAAAGTGGTAGGTCTTTTAAGATTTACAGAAAACTCACTAACTTCACTGAATTCTAATAAAAGAAAACCTTGACCTTCCTACAAAAAAAAAAATGAAATAACAATATATGACCAAACCCGGAATTATTAGATCAATCATACTTCCGGACTTCCTTACTTCCGTACGAATAATTAATCGCTAAATCAGGAACCGTTTAACGATATTCGATTCAAGACAATCGATTTGTACCTCAGAAGGCTGTATGCGAAGGCGAATTAACAAACAATAACAAAAAGTTTAGGAAGTCCGTGTGATTAGATTATTCGCATCTTTTATTATTAGTTTAGTAGTGTATAATTACCTACTTACGTACTTTTTTGTGAAAGACAAAATGCGAAAACATTTACGTTATTGGAAAGATTTAGCCAATATATTTCCAACAAATCGTAATACCCATAGAGCAAAACCCTATGTCGTCAAAATTTTTCCGGTTTAGAAAGTAGACCACAAATCGTCAATAGAAATAAATATCCAATTTCAAAAACCATAACTAAATAAACAAATAAAAAAACCGCCGATCATTTCCGCCATTTAGTCAAAATGGCCGACAAACCAACAAACACTGGTATCCCATCACTTTACATTATATTACCGCACATTAGCTATTGTATTGGGTTCTACATTTCACTGGCAGTGGGTGCGTGATGCGTCGGACCTCTAATTGGCTGAAATGAAACCTATTATGCGTTTTGATACGTGATGATTGACAGCTGCCAATCAGGATCGCGTGTTGATGCCGCCAGGTGGCGCGTCACGGCGCGTGCGACGGCTTCGATGCGTTGAGTGGAAGTTTAGAAATTAGGAAGTTTCGTGGGAATTGGAAAAATGTGTGTATTCTGAAGGAAATATTATTTGGGTAACTTATATTGAATTAGCGGTATTAATTTTTGTTACAGTGCAGCCTTGGGCATAGACTGGTGTCTTGGAAAAAAAAGATCAACCGAAATTAAGTACATACATGAATTTGTTTTAGTTTCTAAGGGGTAGGTAGTGTCAAAACGATTGGCGATAACATCCGCATTCCTTTTTAACAAAATGCACTTGTATTAAGGTAAAATGTAGGTAGCTATTATCAATATGTCACTCTATTTAACTTCCTTTTTATAATTAAATTACTCTCAGAAAAATCTTAAAGGATGATCCTTTAAGATTTTCAAGCATACAAGCTCAAGCATACTATGACTGTTGAGATCGCTCTTGTAAGACATGTAAAGTAGAGAGTTTTTGGACCTAACACTAATCAGACATACCTACCCAATAAAAGTTAGTAGGTCTACAAATTGATGCCAATTTATTGACTACTGATTATTTTGATCAGAATAATTATGCCAAGACTACTACGCCCATAAACTATACCCAAACCAGCTACCAAAACACCCAAAGCCCAACACCTTGCACCCTCAGGCAAAAATGCAACAGAACTTACGAATCTAACCTTAACCTATACAACAATAAATCAAGTCATTTTAATCCTTCAAAAAACAAAATAACGGTCAAAACGCTTACAGCTACAAATAAATCTTCCTCAAAAAACATCAAAAATATGTAGTAAGTAGTAATAAATCTATATATAATTTCTTAAAGTTACCAATAGGCTCCTTCAGGTGGTCGTTACGTTAGATCTAGCCTTAGGGAGAATGCAATCTTCATTAGATTTTGAGGCACGCGATATGGTGTGTGAGAAAGGTCATAAACGCACTGTTTTAAAGATCAACTAAATAACAGCAATTGTATGCACGAAGAATTATTTTTATTGTATAGTACGCAACTACGCCAAAATGGAGCTTCCATATTACATAAACGGTATAAAATTATGAAAAAGGAATAAAAAGCACAGAGTTTGCAACACGTCAATGTATAGACGAAAGTAATACTCAATAAGTCGCAAACGTTGATGAATAGCACATTGTTTACGACAAGTAAGGCGACTTAAACAATGATATCAGCTTAAAAGATTTTGATGGCGTTGTTGTAAGATATTGTTAAAGATTTCACAATTGATAAGATATAATCTCTAACCGTTTTCTAACCGACTACAATACATGAACACGAAATAAGTAATTGCAGAAACAGCACAATAAGTAAACCACAAAATATTTCTGCACGATGATGATACAAACATATATGCATCCAAGCATGCCGTGGTCATAACAAATAACAAAGCTTAAATAACGATACCAAACAATAGAACTTAATAAAGTGGTAATCGAAACTGTAGGTAACCACAACACAATCTATAGTTTCACAGCTCATTAATTAACTATATCGATCGTAACTAATTGAATAGAACTGCTTGTATTACCTTCAATAAATCAGTGCGATACATTCATAAATCAACAACGTCAGTCAGGTTGCGCATACGCGCGCCGCCATGACAGTCGAAATCGTTTGAATTATCGCCCCATTTTCTCCCAAATTCGACTTTAATCCCTTCCGAATTGCTTTTAATTGGCTCAAAACAACAGAACCAATTATTGGAATGGGATAAATGGAATAGTCATGGGAATTTGCGGCGATTTCGGGTAAGAATGCGCGATTGCGATGCGATTAGAGCCCAATCAGACGGGATTTGTTGCAATTTCCATTGACTGGCAAATTGCAGATGCAAGTTTAGTGTTCAATCATCAATCACACGTCGATTCGAGAAAATTGGCTGGATCTTTCTTTTAATTCTGTTTATCTGCGCTTCTTTATTTTGTGGTTGGAGTCCGTTAAAACTGTATTATTTAAAAATGCATCTCTACTGTTCAAAAATAAACCTCGTTGACCTAATCCCGTAAAAAACGTTTTTCGTTAAGATGCTTATTGTGTAAAAACCTCTATTATTTTGTGGTTACGGATTTCTAACGGGATGGATATAAAAAAAATAAGAACCGTTTTAGCTTGACGGAGTTAAGCTGATCAACCCAAGAATTATACTTAATTGTTTCTCCTAAATGTATAAATGTGATTTTTTAATTTTTATTTTAACAGTTAAACATACATCTTTGGTTCAAAACATAAAATAAACAATCAAAATCGACTAAAATTCTACCAATACCACCAAACTACAAAATCACGAGGTTTCTTTCAATTTAAAATATTTCAACACGACCATCAAATACAACGCGTAGCGACATCGCATGGTGACAAATGACATTTCGTAGTTCCGCAGCTATCAACTAGATGGCGCAAGCATTACCGCGAGCAAGGAACGACCATTATCAAGGAATTTTATAATTCCTTGAGAGAATGTTATGGCATCTGAAAATTATAGTGCTTGTAAAATGCTTTTACTTTAATACAGTAATGTGTACAGAATGTATGTTATTACATTATAATTCACATTAAAGGATGGAATGTGATATGGGCTTGATAATCTCGTCAGTAACTTAGTTGGAAGTTTATGAATCATCTTTCTGTGGGAGAGGAGGATTTCTTTTCCCCTCGATCCATTTTTGTAGTTTAAAGAATTTTGATAATATTATGCTGCTTTTGAAAAAACGAACAATTATGTGTTCTTGTGAAACCAAATACATACTTCTGATATAGCAATGTCGGCTAAATCCTGTTAATACCTTTTATTATAAGTAGTATCAAGTAGTTAGCCCATTGTGTGGTAAGCCTTTTAGCACTTAGATTTCTTGTTATTCCATAATATACCTAGGTAGCTTGATGCAAAGAATAATTGAGCCAGAAAGTTCTGTCTGTGACAAAATTACTATTAGCTGACTTTTGTAATCAATATTTTCAATGGCAAACAATGAAATCAATTTCACATCTTCCAGAAATCCAAATTTTGAAATGGTGGGAATAATGTTTAATTCATGGATTCTATTAATTTATAGACTTGATGTTATTTTAAAAATATTAATCGCAAGTAAGGCTTTAGGTTTTTAAACTAAACAATTAGTTAGTAGATATTTATTTATTATTCTCTGATAAAATCATAGTTGTTACAAATATAAATTATCTAATGATTAGAAAAATAATTAAGGAACAAAGTTATTACCCTGTAGAACTCCAACCAGAAATTAGGTACCTACTCTAGTAGGTATTAATAATAAAATATGCAATATTTTTCTCAGCAGAATCCACTTAACTATTAAAATATTATTATAATGGTTCATTAGGCAGATACCTCCATATATGTACACGTGCGTTTAGAATTTCCAAGTGAATTTCATCACGATTTTTTATTAGCAAAGATGATCATTACCTAAAACGGGTTTGTACGAAATCGCTCTCGACTGGCTCTCACCTATAATTATAATTAATTTCATTACATTACTATAATGATTGTGTTTGGTATTGCACGATGTGTGATGGGTAGGGTTGCCGACAAACATCGTGAACATCTTTATAGATGAGCGGTTGAGCTCCTAGATCTTTCGCATCTACTCATATTATCAATTTTGCTATCATCTGGGTGCAGGGACGTGTTTCATTTCTTTTTGTGAAAAGCTTATCAATCTTCTTATGTGTCGTTCGCAACCTTAAGACGATTGTTCACTTTTATTCTTGTATATAACCTATATGTAATTCTGGTTAATCTCATTACAATAAAATATTTTTATATATCAAGTTAAGTATAATTTAGTATATCATGTAGGTTCATGAAGTTAATCAAAATGTTAAATCATGAACCACAAACTGGAATAGTGAAAACCCTATTATAAGCCCATAGGCCACTCGATAAACTGACACGCTACAGAACCGTTACTTAAGTGTTTGTTCTAAATGTGAAAAGTCTTTAGTTTTGGCTGTAAATAACAACTTGCTAAGTTTTTATATGTGAGTTAGAAAGTTCAAATTAAAATTTATCATTAGAAGCTTGCTTTGCTTCACAGTTTCTCTTCCCATGAAGGGAAGAGAAACTGTGTAGCAAAGATTTTAACTTCACTAACTAAACGAAATATTGTAGGTAAATGAAGCTTTTTATAAGAATTTGAAATAGTAGTTCTACTTCAAATTCTTCTAAAAAGCTTCACTTCAAGACAATATCAAAACCAACAGAACGTCAAAGGTACTTTTGTTTTCAGATAAATAGGAAATTTTAAGCATCCCATCCATCGTTTTAAAGGTCTATGAGGTTTCGAATCTAAGATAAAAATCTGAACTAATGCGACAAACAACCTACCTAGTATGTCAACCAAATTATTGATAGGTGTAAAGTAGCAATATCTACCTATTTCAGAAGTTATATTAATTTATGTTTGAGCATATAAAGTACTTCAAGCGTTATAAATTACGTTATCTCCAATCGAAGCTATATGAGATTATAACGTAGATAAACACGCAGAAGAAATAAAACAATGTAGTAATTTGCATTACTATTCTCTTTTATTATCATTATACTTCTAATAGTAGCCTCGTTGACTTAATTAGAACACTTAATTTACATATTTACAGCAAAATGTACAAGCACTAAAACTAACTACTGAAATTCTCTTACTTACACAACATACATCTAATTTTTGAACATGATTTCAATGATGTCATAGCCACAATTTTGGAACGAAACGAACTTATAAACGAAGGTAATACTTTTCGGTAACTTTAGTTAACCATAAACTTATCTAAATAAATCTATCACAATAAATAAACCTCTAAACAAACAATAACAATAATAAAAACAATTTCAGTCTTCCAAGTGAAAAAAGATCCGACTTTCGGCCGTTACATGAGTCATTAGATGGTGATAAAAATGATGAATAGACATTACAAAGGAATGAATTACTATGAGAGCCGTTAAATGAAACAGAAAAAACGGATGCACAATGATAAGAACCCTTACTAATCAGTCAATGATACGTCTTTGGCAATTATAAATTAATTAAATTAAACTATGTATCCCCGAATGTAAGCCTCTTGCCAATTTTAACAGGTATCTAAGAACGCGGTGAGAGCAAACAATAAATATTTACAGTTATGAGAATCAACGCTTCATGATGTCTTCTATGGAAAAGCCTAAAGTTCTTTTAGGCCCTTCAACTGGAGATTGGTGTAGACTCACAAGTGGTTGAATTTGTTGCGGTAGGGGCGGTGAAGGTTTATGTGAAAGGTCCAATAGAGAGTTCTCCGACTGACTCGTTGAAGAAACTTCTTGACAACCTTCCAAATGCTCCAAGTGATGCTTGTTCGCATCGCTGTGTGTTAGCAGATGCGTCTTCAAGTTAGATCTTTGGTTGAAGCTCTTGTTGCAAACAGGGCACTTGTGGGGAGATTCTTCCATGTGCAAAATTTTGTGTACTGCCAGCGTTCTCGATTGGCAGAATCCTTTTCCACACTCTGTGCATTTGAACGGCTTCTCTTTTGAATGTATGTACCTGGAAAATAGAGAACAGAAATTAGACACAAGCTCAACTTTCACTTCTAGCGAGTACACAATGTAAACAAACATCTGCATGTTTATGGCTCAATAGGCGACAAAATAAGCGCTTTGAATGAAAATTGAAGTGATTCTACATTACAGACACATTAGACTGTTAATATATTCGGTACGATACGAGAAAAAAAACTTTGGTCTCGTAAAAGCGAAGAAATATAACGTGTAATTTGTTCGACGGCGGAGCAAGACAGATATGGTGATCGTAAAGAACGAAACCGGTTGGCGAGGGCGCGCGTGCGCCCGCCGCCTCGCGACCTCACAAAAAGGTTTACACTTTTAATTTTTTTTTCTACTCTTATCGTCAACAATGCCTCGGTGAAACACGTCCTAAATCACGTTGTTGGTATTTCGAGGGAAACATTAAATTAAATTAGGAGTCTCCCAGATAAAATTGATTACCAACATCAGGTAATCCTTTAACTAGTGAAAGTGGTTTGGTTTCTAACACGCGTTTATTAACATGATTTGTTTTGAAATTCACTAACTTCAACTTGAATTCATTAACTTGATCTGAAATTCAGTGTCAACCAATCTGCTAGCTTATGTGTCCATTAAAAAAATAATGCTAGATATAATCAAGTCTAATGGTCATCAAAATAATGATGTTGAACGTTCTAAGGATTTGAAAGACATAACTTTGAATTTTAGTAGTTCAGATAATGTAGCTTTAAAGCAGGCTTTAATGTGTTGATACGGACTATCATATAACATGAAACTTAATAGCATGCGACATAAACAACTTAAATACAGATAAAAACGATCATACGTACCTATGGTCTCTGAGGTGGTCTTGCCGGCGGAAAGCTTTCCCGCAGATATCGCATGAGTAGGGCCGCTCATCAGTATGAGTTCTCTCATGGATCAGCAGATTGTAGGACTTGGTGAACTGGCGGTTGCAGTATTTGCAAATAAACTGCTTCTTAGGTCTTGTTCCAGGGGCGCCCGGTGCTCGCATTGGTGGTGGGTTCCTTCCAGGCATTCTCTGTGCCATGACACCCGGGTATCTCAATGAATGGTGGTAGAAAGCAGCATTTCTGATCCACTGGTTGACGAGCATAGCATGGTACGGGGCCGACGGTGGGAGCGTTGCGACTTGGGCTTGCACGTAGGCCGACATGGGGTGCGAGTAGTTCTGCATTGGGACCTTCTCGTAGGGGTAAGGGGTCTGCATGGCTGGTCGGGGGTAGGTGTAGGGTTGTGCGGGTGGCGTCCACGGCTGGTGTCGTGAGATAACGACAGCTGGGGGCGTGTCGTCGGTGGGCGTGTGTGGCGGCGTTGGCAAAGGGGGTGACGGCCGCTCGAGCTTGACTAAAGCCTCGATCGGGAAGTCTGGTGGGTAGCCTGGGGAAATAATGAATGCGTTGTTAGTATGTTGAGTTTGGATACTTAAAACATTGCATTGTATTTTTTTGCAGAACTTTTTAATGAAAATGACGGACTAAGATTTCCCTTAGGGACATATTTGGTAAACAACATTTTATGAACTCCTTTGGGGGTTATAGGGTTACATATTAATTTAAACTATAGAAACAACAACAGCTGGGTTACAATACACCAACAAAAAAAAAACATGAAAAAATTCTAAACGTTTGTTTACTTTGTAATTTTTTTTTACATTTAAAGCGACCAAACCAATACAATATCCGCATCTGAAGAGGATAACACAACAAAATGAATAGCTTGTTTTTCAACAACAATCATCACAAAATATAATCAAAAATAGCCTAACAAAAACAAACTCGCACAACAAAAAACAACAAATGGACACTTACTGTGATTTTCCTCAATATGTTCTTCCTCCTCTTCGATATTGATATCATCCGAACTGTCAACACTGTACGGCTTATCTTCCATTTCCACAAATCAATGGTCCGTATAACTTAAACACTAGGGCACTGTCCTCTCGGGCTCACTTTGGTATCACTGTAGCTGTGTCGTCACTGCAAAACTGGTTTGTACTGACAACCGGCTTGTGAGAGCGCGCGGAGCGTTATGAGCTTGTGTGCGTTCGTTATCTGGGCTTGCGCCAGCGTGAGGCGGGGAGGGGGGCAGATCAAAAGCGCCGCTCCGTCCGGCGCCTGTGCTGGCTCCCGAGGCAGCCGCACCTCCCAATAGGCGGGGCCTACCGAGCTCTGCCTTCAGAATCGATCGGTAACAATCGCGAATTGCTTCAACCATACCCTCACTTGCTTCGACTAAGTTCTATTTTCCATGTTCTATATTGGGATTTGGAACTTTGTCTAAGTTAAGTACCGAAGGTTTTGTATCGTTTCGTAATTGAGTTTGTTTGGCAATGTAAATTTTTGGTGACACGGCGTCCCGTTGAAGCTGTTAGGTGAGCGGATTGCTCTGGTAATTTAGTTTCGTAGGCAAGGCTTTGTGTTTGATTGTCGTATGTCTTTGTACGGTTGTTGTAATTTGTATCTGTACTTATTGAGATTAGGCACGTATTACACGGGTCTTTGTGCACTGTTTTAGAGTGTTAGTGAAAGCTCCATCGTTCTGGATTGAATTGTTTATGTTCCCTTATCTGAATATGCACGACTTCGCTTTGTTCCTTTGATGTTATTATTGCATTTATATATTAGTTTGACTTGAAAATTAGATGACTTAGACAAAGCATTGCTACGTCTTGTTTGTGATGCTACATAATTATTGTTATTTATGATACATTTTGTAGTCCAAGATGTTACGTTTTTAAAGAACTCAATAGAATTATGAAACCAGCTAATTTTAAAAAATCTATAAAAATATAAGTCATCACTATTATGAATACATAGATATAAATACAAATACTTACTTTCCTACTTCTACTTAAATACTTCGAACTATTATCCCACGACACCAAAAATGTCAAAATATCGAAAAGCCACTTTCATTTAGCGAGTCATGAATATTTTTAGGAATACAATATATCAATCAATCAATCATTTATTATTTGTAATATATTATATCAATCAATCAATCATTTATTATTTGTATAGTCACATAAGTAGCCAGATATTAATTAAATACTACCAGAAATTAAATTAATAAGGTAGATTCTAGGTAAAAGGTGATTAAGTATGGTAATATCAGTACCTACCTACCTAATTAACGTTACGCATCGAGTTCAAAGAAATTAAAACAGTAGCGATTAATAAATACCTACACTTACATTAAGTAGGTACATTTTAAGCTAATTGGTAATGCCTAATACTTGGCTTTTTGCGATCTCATTATCTATAGCAGGATTCTAAACATTATAAATCACACGCGCTAACACACACCACACCATCCATTCATCCTTTTGGACATGAAACAATATTTGGATGGCGTTGTCACAATAGGGTAGGTACTTATATTACCGGGATGAATAAATCAAAGGTGTATTTAGTATTTATCCTTTACATCATGGCACGGGTGGTCAGCTCTCTAAGATGACCTTTTATTATTTTATATTCTTCATAATATAAAATAGTGTTATCTCATTATACATGTTATTAACTTATAAAATCCTCGTGGAGGTTGAATGGTAAAGCCCAGTCTACAGTATCTACTTACCTAGTGGAAGTAATTTTAGGATTCTTAAGTTTAAATAAAGTAAAAGCAACTAAGTACAGAATCTCTATAGGTAGGTACCTGTAGAGATTTCTGTATTCAGCTAGAAAAACATAATCTGCTGCATTCAATATCTATTTTTTTAATTTTTATTAGCCATTAAGTAATGTCCCACTACTGGGCAAAGGCCTCCCTACTCTCCTTCCACCTGTCTGTGTCCAGAGCTGCCAGTCTTTATTAAAGGAGTCATCCCGCCATCTCCGTTTGGGTCTGCCGCGATGTCGTTTGCCATGAAGTGGGTCCTACTGGGGCGTAAGTTTGGCCCATTGATCGACTGACATGCGGTAGATGTGTCCAGCCCAATTCCATGTGGCAGCTATCCGAGTGACATACATTATTTTACTGTTTATAAGATTTTTTCCAAGTCACACTGAAAATTAATACAATTATTCTGTGCCTAACTAGCTGCGTTGTTAGTATGATGCATAAGTATTTCTTAAAATGCCACTTCACTAAAGTTTTAAGTATTCCACATGCCACATCAATCACTCAACTCAGCCTGTCGCAGTTCACTACCACTGCAGGACATAGGCTTCTTACAGGCTGCGCCACAACACCCTGTCTTATATATTCCGCATCCTGTCACATGCCCCTGCAAGATAACAAAAGAAGCAAAACACGGAAAAATAATAAAAAAATAATTAATAAATGTAAAATAATAATTTTACATTATTCCAAAAAAAAAAATCACTTACAACGTAGTAGTCGTAGTAATTTTTTTTTCCTCTTTTACCAGTAGCAGAAGCAGTACCTACACAGAAGAGACTTGAACAAAAGGCCAATTATTGGTAAACTACCTATTCAAAATTTAATACCTATACCCTAATTTACCCTACCCTAATTTTAACAACTCTGCAAAAGATAAAAATTCAGTAAACCTTTGCTTGTAACTATTCTATCTACTAATTATAGGACATTAATTATGTTTAGTAAACTTTTGTTGTAACTATTCTATCTAGGTACTAAATAAAGGACATTGATTATGTTTGTCATTACCTTGATTATGTCTATTAAGCCAAGGTGGTATACGTTCTTCAGTCAAGTCGAGTATTCTTTCTACACCAAGTTTGGCCTCGATGATGAAAACACTACTTACATTAAACATTCTACTTAGCTAATGAATCACCTATTTAAGATCGGAATTACGGAATTAAAACGCAGGAGCATAAGGCTTCTGTAAGTACTTACCTATCCCTAGTTATACAATGAACTATTTGCGCCCCGTGGTTTCATCCTCATAAGGCTTGATTCCGTGAGAATATTAGTATAAAAAGTATCCTTTGTCTTAATCCAGGTCATGGTCTACCCATGTGGCAAATTTGATCCAAATCCGTTTAGCCGTTTTAAGTGCAGAAAATTTAATCTTTTCTTTTTAATTAAGAGTCTCTTTTTAATTTAGAGTACCTACTCACATATTCACTGACTTTATTTAACACAGAAATCCGTTGCTGATTCGGAACTCTTTATCAATCTTCATTTCTATATTATCCTCTTTGCTCTAATTATGGCACTTCTAAATATGTAGTTCTAATCTCTGTGTTGCATGCTTTCCTAATCATTGTACTGATGACTCAGACTGAGACAGTTGTATCGATGATTCTCATAATTCTGTAAATACATTTTTGTTATCGTCGTGAACCTGCAAATTGCAAAAAAGGTACGAAAATTTTAACTTCACGGGCTACGATGGCGCTTTTGCCTAAGTCGGTAAAATAACAAGCGAAGGGCAATCAGAAATAACTTGCTTAGGAAGTAGGTATGGCGTAGCAAGCGGTGCTACAGTGCTACGCAGACTACGCTAGAAATTCGGTACTTACTGAAAACTAGCGACGCGATCGACAAAATATCGAGATTTCTATATTTATGTTTAGTATAAAGCTGTTCCCGTATCAAAATCTGTTGCGTGGTTTAGAAGAATAACGCCGAAAGACAGACATAAACGCGACTTTAATGTTTAATACCTACTTTGTAGTGATTTAGAAGCAAGTTCACACATCCACTGTGTAAATAAAATTAACGTTTAATGTTAAAACATCATCAATCCACCTCTGTCAGATGTCTGTAATGATTCTTAGTTCTGTTTAGCGCTAGAATCGTCGTACAACTCACCCTTGAAACTTGGAACGCCAAGCTAATTCCATCTAAACTTCTAAACATACTAACATCAACGCGGCATAAGGTACATCGCAAGCGACTATTCCGAAGCGCAAGCAAACACCGGTCAGGTGGGCGAGGGACACACGACATTCGGCGGGCGCCCTTTGTACCAGATATCAAAGGCGCCGACTCAAACAAGTTAGCGTTTTAACTTAACTGACGTAACTTGACAACTAGCCAAAATAAACTTAAACTTTAAGTTCTCAGACATAAAGTTCATAATTGGTTATGTTATATCTTGACACGGTGATAGGCAAAAAAGGACTTTAGTGTAAGCCAAATATGGTTAGAAATCGGTCGTGTAAGGTTGGTGGTTGTGGTTGTTTCGTAAGAAAGTATGGTAGAGCCACTAGACACCTTGTTGAGTCTAGAATTCGGTGTTAGTTCGTGTCGGTTAAGTAATGGTGTGAACAACCATGGGTTTTGTACGTAATGAGTCGGACGGATAACTTGTTTAAAATTGAATGGTTATACACCATATTATACTGTAGAGCTAAGTATGTTGTACGAGCAATAATAATATTATAGAAGTGTGTTGTATGACTTGTGTGGTCAAACCAAAAAGGTTGACATCCGGCTTACTTCCGTCGCAGTCATTTTTTTTCGTGAAAATATTAAGAAGTGGTTCGTCCCTTTGTCCAGCTTTTTGCAGCCAAACAGCTGCTAGACACCAATATATCAGACACCATCCTAAATCCCAAGTAGGCATTATAACGGACCTGATACGACAAATTTCCTCCCAAATGAGACTGAAGACCAGCGGGGTAATTACGTCACACACTATCAGTATAGCAATGGGTTTCATTTTGACAGTTCAACAACATTGATTGCGTTATTTACGTTGTTGAGCAGACGCATTTTTGAACATATGAAGCAATGGATTAGCAATATCCTTCAAAATGATTCAGATTGAGATTGATAGTGGGTTACGCAATTAGGGTGTTGAGCTTATAGACTACATTTTTTTTTTGGGTGAAAAATCATCAAATTACTTCTCCCGCTCTGGGCGGAGTTCCCGAGGGTATGTCAGATTTTTACTGACTAAAACCCACCCGTGTTCCTTCAGTTGCCTGTGCCAGGGGCCACGGTAACTCTTTCGAACAACCCGCGGCCCTGGCAGGCATCGGCCCTAGCGGACCCCCTCAGTCAAACTACCTGAAGTCGAAACAATTGCTTTGTACGTAAATCAAGAAGTGACTCTAGTAGGTAGCTACCATAACCACTAATCCGATTAGACGAACAAAACAAGGCTTTTGTTCACTCACCCTAATCCACCGCTAATTTACTCAGCACAACAATTGCGCAATAAACACTACCCTTGAGCTGAAAAAAAAACCTTTCACTTATAAAAAAAAAAACAAGTCAGCTAATAAAAAACAAAATATACAACTTTTCTTGTCAGTTTAATAATATTTTATATTTAAGAACATTTTATTAAGTACTAATTACATTGTTTACACATGGCTTCTGTTTCAAGTCTGACAATATTTGTTTAACACATATAAAAAGATTTCGTCACAGTAATGAAATGTTTTATGTTGATATTGTTTAAGACAAAGGAAATGTTCTCCAAATATATGTGTGTGTATATGTCATTGTAAAGATAAGGTAAAGTAATAGACAGTATTTAATTTATTACAAAGATTTTGTAATAGTAAATACTCTTGTTTTTTATCGCTAGAGATTTGAACGTTGAATATTACACTGAAGGAAATAAAAATATGTATAGAATACGTAATATCGCTACGTAATCAGAAAGAAGTAGGCAAAAGCTTATTGTTTTATTGACATAGTCCTCTCTCTAGGTAAGCAACGATATATTATCCTAACTTAATCACATTAATATTATAAAGGTGAAAGTTAGTGAGTGTGTGTGTGTGTGTGTTTGTATGTTTGTTACTTCTTCACGCTCAAACGGCTGGACCAATTTTGATGCAATTTGGTATGGAAGTAGCTGACACCCTGGATTAATACATTGGATACTTTTTATCCCGATATACCCATGGGATCGAAACTTACGCGGGTGAAACCGCGGGGCGCTGCTATTAATATTATAAATGCGAAAGTAAGTTTGTTTGTTTCGCTTTCACGCTAAAACGGCTTAACGGATTTGGATGACATTTGGCACACAGATAGACCATTCTATCTGTGTGCCAAATCCGTTGAGCCGTTTTAGCGTGATTAAGGTAAAGGTACCTGGGTAAGTACATAGGTTACTTTACATCCTGGATTGCAGACGAAGTCGCGGGCAACAGCTAGTAAATTATTAATATCATAGGGTTAACTCACACAGAGCAGTGGTGGCCCAGTTGTATCGGCCGCGACTAACGAGTTGTAGGTCGTAGGTTCGAACCCAGGCAGGCACTGTACTTTGTGTAAATAATTTCATCTCCACTGCTCTCAAAACGGTGAAGGAAAACATCGTGAGGAAACCGGCATGGCCTAGACCCAAAAAAAAAAAACGAAGGCGTAACATCTACCAACCCGCACTGGGCCTGCGTGGTGGATTACGGCCCACTCCCTCTCACAGAGAGGAGGCCTGTGTCCCAGCAGTGGGTACATTATCGGCTGATTATGCTATAGGGTTCACTCATATTTTTAACGCGCAGTCTCATAGTGAGAGATACTTCATTATTAAACAGTTGGATAATACACTCACTTTGTGTTATGTACCAATGCTATCTGGCTTTTCTCTCCACATGATCTAAATGTAGCTAAATATGACTAATTAAAAAAACAGGGCCAAAACATATCTTCTAGGTATTTCAATTTCCTAGCTTTCATTGGCATTTTTTTGGTCAACTCCCATCAATTGAGTTCCGAAATCATGGCGTATGTAGAAGCTCTTATGATGTTGAAATAGAATAGCAATCTAAATTATAAACCAAATATTATTATCTGCATCAAAGGGCCGGCTTAGAATAAAGAGCATATCATTTGATACAATCTAAACGATATAAAAGGGAACACAAATTATAACAACTTAGTTTTGGCAAAGATAATATGCAAATACAATTAGGGATTATGAATTTTATACGTAGGTACGGACGCCAGCAGGTCAAGCTACCCGAAACTGTCAAATTTTCCCAACCAACCTTGAACCTTAATGCTTTAGCGATAATGTTGAAAATCTATCACAGAAATTTGACAGATTGTAGTAGCTTGATGTGCTGGCGTCTGTACTAGTGATGAGATTTCAAAGTTTAACTATGTCCAAAACAGGCCTAATTTTACAAATATAAACTTAGGCCTTTCCCCCGAAAATATTTACGGCGAGCCATCTAATCGTAAATATTTGCCCATACAGACGACATTGTTGCCATCGCAGGCAAAACCTGGATGAGGCTGGCACAGGAGCGTGGAGATTGGCACAAGAGAAGAAAGGCCTATGGCCTAACAGTGGATGAAGTCGGGCTGTGGACTGTGGATGATGACATAATTTTAGAGTTTTCAAAAGTAGGTTTCAGAACCTAAATATTTTATAATAATATCCTGATGCCGAGTTAATTTTTTGGCCTTTACCCCCCAAACTAATTGATAGTACACATAATGATAGAGTTTTCAAAAGTATTAGAACCTAAATATATTATGGAAAGGGTATCATTTAAGCTATCACCAATTTAATTAGTTTTGTGTTTCTTAAATAATAGGGTTTGTCCTCAAAATAGTAGATCTGTCACCAAAATGTAGTCACCAAACAATGCAAAATCAGTTCCACAATAAATCACCTAAAATCCTGAGATATAAGGTCTAGTACCAAATAAATGTTTTTGTATGTATTATGTAATAAGTGTGTCCTAATAAGTATTTAAGCAAACTAATTTAAAGAGCTCACCAATAAATCATTAATGTGACCTAACCTAACTTAACTGTTTCCTTTTACAAAAGCGATTCGCTTCTGGCACATCGCCGGCCGCTGCCGCGGCACGCTCGCTTCGCTCGCTCGGCTCGTGCGTTGTTTGTCATACTCTAACCTAACCTAACCTAACTGTTTCCTTTTACAAAAGCAACAGATCTACCATTCTGAGCACAGAGCTATTATTTAAGTAACAAAACTGTTATTATAAGAACGAAGTTTATATTCATGTAATGCAATATAATTTTATTGGTT
The DNA here is from genome assembly GCA_911387795.2 of Apamea monoglypha. Taxonomy (NCBI): domain Eukaryota; kingdom Metazoa; phylum Arthropoda; class Insecta; order Lepidoptera; family Noctuidae; genus Apamea; species Apamea monoglypha. Next base: position 11,385,973 of record OU426932.1, read on the forward strand.
ATCGATCTCTTATTTTACACATATATTAACATTAATTTGATAATTCATACCTGGGAACAATTTTTGTTTATCTGAGAACGAAAATATTTCGTGGCGATAGATCTATTTATTAGGTGATACAACTTGATGACAAATATAAATTTTGGTGATAGAAAATATAGTTCCCTTATGGAAATAATATCTCAACAATACCTAGTTAGTGGTTTAAGTCTCTCCGTCATCATCATTCTCCTGCCTTTATCCCAATTTATTTGGGGTCGACGCAACATGTCTTTTTGAGTCTCTCCATATCAGAAACAAATTTTCTCTACTCTTATTCATGTTTTTCCTTTAGTCTACATTCGCATAAGAATGTAACTTCGCATTGTGACTAGTGAACACTAGTTTCAAATAAATAAACAAGGACATGTTGACATTATTACCTATGTTTGTAAAACAAGACGATTACCTACAACGTAATGGAAAATCCACAAGTCACGCCATGATGTGATGACATGTCGTGTCGAATCGTGTGACAGCCTTGTGAGAAGGTAAGTTTGGACCGCCTTAGAACACCAATGGAATACATTGACATTTGTAAACAGCTGGCTGTTGCCCGCGACTACATCTGCGTGAATCCAGGATGATAAGTACCTACCTTTTGTCCTTCTCCAGGTCCTAGACTTACTATCTGTCAAACAACGATTGATTCAGTTGTTTAGGCGTGACGATGTAACAGACAGACAGACTACGTTACCTTTGCATTCATAGTATGGAAGAATGGATGACCATTGCTGATCATGCCTCATGAGCCTCTTCATTAAATATATTGATGAATCCAATAATCTGTACGTCATACACACCTAAGCAAACAAAAATAGTGCCTGCTACTGATGTTGTTAATTTCTTAGCTTCTTGGGCTCCTGAATATCGTCGAAAGACGGTGGTTTATTCAAGAAATATATTGACCTGCTATCTTGCCCTTCGTGCCCCAATACATGCAGCTAAAGTGACCTCTGCACTGCCACCAATAAAGCCGTGGAATTGGCGAAGTTTTGGGCCAACAAAATTTAAATAACGGTCGTGCCAGCGACATGAAGAAGAAGAATTCAAGAAATATAAAAAACAAACGATGCACGTGTTAAAATAAAACAGTAATTCTTTCATTTTCCCCGGGAAAACTTAGAATGACTGGAACATTCATGTTTACATATATTTTTGGAAAATCCAGTTCACTGCCTCGAACGTAAAATATAGTGTAATTAATTACCTAGGTAATTTTAAGATTGGTACGTTTATCAGCTTGTCAATATAATTTTTATGTGCGGCACGTAGTTTTTCCTGTTTTCTTATTTTAGATAAGTAATGATGATGCTGCGTTTTATTCACAAAATACATTGTCAATCCTTAAGTAATTATGAAATAGACTCGGGTCAGATATTCTATGCATACATATTGAATTGTGAAACAAATCGTGAGTAGAATGAGATGTCATACTAATCAAGTTTCAACGCCTCAAAGGTCGAGTTCTTGCAATAGATCACTGAATTTGACGTTTTGGCAATTTCATATCATTAGCTGTCGTCGCAACAAAAATCATCGCTTATATAATCGTTGGTAAGTTACCTATACTTACATGCAAATTGCAAAGCAATACAGTGTAACTATTTCAGTGGATCAACGATGGCATTGTAGAAATGGTTTCAAAACATTACTTAACATTGAACATCTTCTTCTTCGAGTCGCTGGCACGACTGCATTTTGGATCTTGTTGGCCCAAAACTTTGCCACTTCCACCGCGTCGTCGGTGGCAGCGCTGAGGTCACGTTGACTGCATGTTTTGGGCCACAGAGGGCAGGATAGGAGGTAGAGCATATTTTGTGACATAGCTCCACAATCGCACCCTACTGTCGTTGGACATCTGTATAGTTAAGTGGATAGACTGTGTCAATAAAATACATTAAAACATGTCCTCTAAACCAGCTCTAAAGTAGGTACTCAAACAAACCGTTAAAAACATTCATAAAATTATATTCGTCACATAATCCCGTCAATAAACTTCTTGATTTGCACAGAGACAATAAAAACTATGAAAATTATCATCCGACTACTAATTACTGTAATAATCTTAGAACACGTCAAATTCCTAATTGGCTGGATTATTGTAAGACCTTGGTCACGCGATAAAGAATAGATTATACTTTGAGATGGAGATTTCGTAACGTGTAAAGAAACGTCATTGATTCATGTGACTTGGTGCGCTTAATAAATAATAAACCATGTATTGTTTGTGATCGTTATTGGTTATAAATAGTGATGTACCGACTAGTCGACCATATTTGTGCTCGGCAACTAGTCGGTGACTTGTCAGCCCATTTTTTACTCGTATTAATATGCTTAAAATTTTAAAAGAAGTGATTGAAAGGAAACTGAAAATTTTACTGTTATTATTTTTTTGTTATAGAATCAGTTTTCAGTTTATAGAAATTAAATACAGTAAAATTCATTAATACTTCTAACACAAAAGAAGAACTCTATAGCTGTAGGTACTATTATTATTGCCGATGTCACCCGAACTCAATCGAAAGCAATGGCTTGGCCGACTAGTCGGCCCATCTCAAGTTATGAACGATTTTCTTTTCCCAACTACGTTGAGGTCGACTTCCAGTCTAACAGGATACAGTGGAGTACCAGTATTTTACATGAAGCAACTGCCTACCTCCACAAGCCAATTAGTGGGTAAGAAGATAACCCTTGGTAAGACTGATTGTCAGACTTTTGAGCTTCCGACTAACCACGACGACTGCTTTAAAGATTTACGAATGACAGCCGCCCGGGACCGAGGCACGGAGGGGTCAGTTACAGGATAAGACGGTAGCCCTTCGTAAAATTGTACATATTATGATATTTCTTCGACCACCACCGGCTTAACGTGTTTTTTGAGGCACGGAGGGGAGTCTCGATATGTCATCGACTCATCGATTGGGCGTCCATCCACGAACCGACCGCGGCAAGCCTAGCTTGAGTTTCGATTGGCCCATGCGGCTGTTAATGTTAAGTCACCAGCTCCTCAGTCATTGGTTATAATATTAACTGGTTAACGTCCACAGTCCACTGTTGTTCTTGGAGTAGTGGTGGCCCAGTGGTAAAGGCCGCGACTTACGAGTTGTAGGTCGTTGTTTCGAACTCAGATAGGCGCTTTACTTTGTGTAAATTATTTCATAACCACTGCTCTCAAAACGGCGAAGAAAAACATCGTGAGGAAACCAGTGTGTCCTAGAACCAAAAATTCGAAGTCACGTGACATCTACCAACCCGCACTGGGCCCGCGTGGTGGATTACGGCCCAGACCCTCTCACCGAGAGAAGGCCTGTGTCCCAGCAGTTGAAACATTATAGACTGATTATGCTATTCATGGATCTGAGAGAGTAGTTAGAAAGGAAAAATCCAAATCGCCTTCAGTGACATGACGTCCCACTAAAAAAGAAATGCACTTCGCTTCTGAAAGCTTGAACGAGATTCTCTTGGGAGAGTACTCTGTGTTTACCAAACCAAAAACAATCAATCATAAGTTGACACAACCCGTGTGAGATTAAATTGATTAGATTTTCAGTAGTAACCGATATAAATATTTTTACGGGTCGTTATCTCATAGGTAGTAACCTAATGCGTGTTTGTGTGTGTGTGTGTATGTGTGTGTGTTCGTGTGTGTGTGTGTGTGTGTGTGTGTGTGTGTGTGTGTGTGTGTGTAATGATATAATGATATCCGCAAGGTTGCAAATTGAACTTACTATTCTTAAGTTCTCACATTTTAAAACACAAAGTAATCTTCCAGAGTCTCGTTATAGTGACAACAAATCATAAGTCATTTAGTCAAATTAGACTGTGAATCAGCACTTTTCGAACGTCAAAATTACAGAAGGCAGTTCCCAAAACGCCCACCCTTCACCACTTCCTAGTGCTTTCGCTGGGAAGGAGAAGTGGCGCAACGAACTCCCCAGCAGAACAGCTGTGTATTCAGTCAAAAATATTGCTCCTGACATCTTACAATTCATGAGGGGCCCCTGGCCGTGGAACATCCGCACAGGTCGATTGATCGGGTTAAGCTACGCTTGCCGCGGTTGGTCTGTGGATCGGTGACCATTTTTACATACCGAGACCCCTCCGTGCCTCGGAAAGCACGTTAAGCCGTTGGTCCCGGCTGTGATTCGTGGATCTTTGACAGTCGTTTTACGGGTCCAAGGGGTATCGTTTTACCCAGTACTACGAGTATAACGTAGTAGTCTTAGAACTGGGTTGTGGAGGTCAGATAGGCGGTCGCTCCATGTAAAATACTGGTATTCAGCTGCATCCGGTTAGACTGGTAGCCGACCCCAAAATAGTTGGGAAAAGGCTAGGCAGATGATGACATCATACAATTCATAGGTACACAACCAAACTATTGTTCATCTAACACATTATTCAAAATGGGTTCTCAAAATCGACACATTAAGTTTGAAACCATATTGAAGGGGAACAAATAGAATAGGTAACTGAAAAAATCCATACCCATGTATTTCTATAGACAAATTATCTCATATTCGCGAAAAATGAGTTTATGGAAAAATAACTTTAATTCCTACACAATAAAGTTCAGTTTACGCAACAACTTCAAACATTTTTGTAACTTTTTTAATAGTGCTAGTCACTTTGAAATCAACTTAATTTCCATTAGAATAAAGTTTATATTTGTTTAACTTGAAATAACGTCGATTTGAAACATAAATAAAATTTTAATAAAAATGCGAGTAGGCCACATACATACTTCCAAAAACCCCTTATCATTCCTGGAATATATCATACGAAGTGCAAAACGACCCTATGTTATTACACTATCAGTAAGCAAAATATTGTAACTTAAAACTAAGCAATGATAAGACAGGTAAGTCGGCACATCAAAGGTAACAGTGGCAAGTCGGACGCCTTAATACTATAATGCGTATTGTAAACAAATAGTGGAATTTATTAGGCGGTATGGTTTTGTTCTTTTGTTTTGGCAGCTCTTTTGTTCAACTGACATTAGGTCAGTTATAATAATAATATTTGGAGCAAGGCTGTTAAAGTTTTGCATGAGAGTCAGACTTTACTAGTGAGTCTGCTTGTTAAAACGTAAATAGCTGTGTAGTAACAATGTAGTCCTGCAGGTATACAACTATCTGCCAGTGAAAGTCCCATTAATATCGGTCCAGCCGTTTCGGAGATTAACCGGAACAAACAGACAGACAATTTAAAAATTATGTTTTGTTTTAAGTTTATACTTTCATATTAAAAAAATACATTTACTAAATACCTGTTATTTTGACATTATAAACAGTCACTTTAATTGTATTTATTTATATTGTGTTTAGATAATGTAAGATCTCCATATACATCCTATCCTACTAATGTTATAAATGTGAAAGTTTGTATGGATGGATGGATGGATGGATGTTTGTTACTTTTTCACGCAAAAACTACTGAACGGATTTGGATGAAATTTAGCACACATGTAGGTTATAATCAGGATTAACACATGATACTTTTTATGCCAACATTCCAACGGGATCGAAACGTATGCAGGTGAAACCGAGGGGCGCAGCTAGTGTATTTAAAAAAAACCTAGATAATTGTACAAAAATATCAATGTTTTGAAAGCGCAATAATGATTTATGCAACGTCAACAAAGAAGAATGCCTAATGTGACTAATTACATTACAAAGGATAAATTAACCCTGATACTATTAAAATTAATTGTATTACTCGGAACCTATTAATTGCTCTAAGTGTTGAATTTAGTTAACAATGCCAGTGTTAATAATCCTTGAAATCAATTAGTGTGACAACATTAAGATAACCGATTATGCCAGTTAACATGTAAGACAATGGAATTACTTTAATTCATTAAAAGATTCACGATAAAACCTTTAGTAGGTTTTAACGACTCTTTATACTTAGTGTGACGTGGTGTGAGTGTGACTCAGATATTGTGCACCCTGTACATAATGACTGCCTCGGTGATCTAGTGGTCGCAACCGCTACTGCTGTGCATGAGGTCTTGGGTTCGATTCCCGGATCGGGCAAAGTGATATTTGTTTTTTCTATATAGAATTTCTCAGTAGCAGCCCAGAGTCTGATTTTGTGCCTGGTTGGTGGTAAAGGCTCGCCTCCTATTACATAAGACTTGAACGTATCAGGCGAAATGTGGGTGTACAGTAGGAGCACTTCTGACTAACACTTTCGGAAATACAGGCGTGATGTTATGTGTATGTTTATGTAGGTACATAATGGTCGTAGCTAATTGCATGGTGGGTGATCATAAGGTGCTTGTTTCGAGTAACTACAGAATAATTCAACTATACAAGCTGTTGTTTTGCATCCTCGTCAAATTTCAGGGGGCTGTTAGGAAAGACATGAATGATCAAATTAAATAACGATCCCTGGTAAATAATGAATACATATCTACTTGTGTTTTAAGTTATTTAAGTTTGACAGTATTTCAGAATAAACCACTTTCAAAGAACAGAATCGCTTTTTGGTATAGTATAAGCGGCCGCGTTTTTATGTGTGTAAAAGGGCAGTTATAGTGCGGTCTCACACAGGCCGCGTTTTAAAATGCGTGTCCCACACATGCCGATTTCCGAAAATTAGAAAAAAAAATCTACTTATTTTGTTATTGATTCGTGTCGAGAATCAGTAGCATAGTTACCTCCTTGAATTTGACGAGGATGCAAAACGACACCTTGTAGAATGTGGTTGAACAGTCCAAGGCTGCCCGCCCACGTCAGACTTTTTGTAGCACCGATAATCTGGTGTCCGATTCTTTGACCGATTTTGTGACTGTCTGTCACAACGTCCTTCCCTAGCAAGTGCATGCGGCCGACTGTCGGTGAGTAGTGTACGTTAACACATACATATCCGAACGTTCCATTTTTCACCGATAATTGGATCGGTCGGGATGCACCGATTTTATTTCTGACCGACTTTTTGTAGGACCTGTGCGTTGTACTATTGCCATCAGTAAGTTCTATTTATCTCTTACAAAAATCGGTCACCGATTATCGGACGTGGGCAGGCAGCCTCAATCACCAATATTGATCATTGGCAGAAACAAAAAATCGTGTACGGTCGGGTTTCCCCCGTCAGGAACAAAGCGCCTTACACAATACTTGCACGCACATATATCTACTCGTATGTGTTAGAAAGAGGCAGAAAGAGAAAGAATGTGTGAATTTAATTCACGTTTTTAATACAAAGCTATCTAGTATTCAAAGTCTCATATATTTGTCGCCATCTTGGATTTTTGACAACATCCATGATAAAAAAATTGAAAGTTTTGTAGATCTTGGATTGTCGATTTGTTTTTTTTTTGTGGCTTTAACACCCTAATACAGAATAATTAATCGCAAGCCGCGTTAACGAACGAACGAAAAATCAATTACTTTTGTGAACACAGTGATACCAATGAGCTTTGACTGCAACCATACCTAAGGCGAGTGTCAATATGGCAGAAGTAAAACTGCCCAATTTATAAGTTAATTGAAATTTTATAGTAGAGTAAGTAATAATAATGATTAATTTATTTAAAAAATCATGTTAACTAACAAAACTTGTATTATCTTTACAGCTACTAACATTAGCGAAAAATAACAACTAAGTACCACAAATTGCAACGTTCGACGTCTCATCTTGCTGTGCGTCTGTCACTACATGACACTACTGGCAGAATAGTCGACATCGGCTCAGTTGCCTACAAGGAAAAAAAAAAGTTAATTGAAAGCTTATTAATTCGGCTATTAACATTTTGGTAGATATTAAAGAACATAGAAAGAAAGAAAATAAGTTTATTTGCGGTAAACATGGCGCAAAGAAACAACACAAAAAATGAACAAGTTGGGGGAAATATGCGTCGCATCCACGCCAAACGGCCATCGCTACCTACACGATGCAAAATGATGCTACTTCAAAAGGTGTAGTCAGTGTAATAGGCCGGAAGGACAGAGGAGGCTCCGCTGTTCGTCCGGCTGTCACATGGCTGTATCTTTTGAACCGTAATAGGTGGACAATTGAAATATTCACAGAGTGTGTACTACTATATCCGATATAACAAAAAATAAAGGTCTTAAGGTATTCAAGGTCACTCACCGCGCTTTAGAGCAAGCTATGCTTGGAGTCGCTTTGAAGGATAAAATCAGGAATTAAATTATCCGGAAAAGAACCGCAGTTACCGACATAGCTTGCAGAGTAAGCAAACTGAAGTGGCAGTGGGCTGACCATGTTTGTCGAATGACCGCTGGAGCAGACGAGTCTTGGACTGGAGACTGCGTATCGGTAAGCGTAGTGTGGGACGCCCCCCAGCGAGATGTACGGACGACCTAAAAAAGGTGGATTCGGCGGAAGGCGGAGGATAGTGTGTTTTGGCACATCCTGGGAGGGCCCAATGTCCAGCAGTAGACTGCGATAGGCTGAGTTGATTGATTGATAGAATAATAATAAAACAAAGTTAAAAATTAAAGGGGTTCCCATACAAGAAACGTGTTTTTTCCCTAAAGTATTACAAAATAATATGTTAGGTTAAATATTGTACAGTTGTATGGAATCCTTCGTGTGCGAGTGCGAGTCCAACTCACACTTGGCCGCTTTTTAAATGTTTTAAGTGTTTAAGTGATATCTTACGTACAACTGTTAAACTTATCTACTAACTATATCACTATCTGTCCATTTAAACATACAACACGATAGTAATCTTGTTCTTAATTGCCATATCCTTCCCTGAAATACTTAGTGAAAAAATGTAGATAGCTATCTTGATCATAGGCCTTGTAAACCATAGTAACAGATTTTAAGGTGAACATGAATTTGATTAAAAACGCCTTTCTTTCTTTTTAGGGTTATGTTTTTGGTCATTCTAAAAGACAATAAATGGGAAATAGGTACGTATTCAGAGTGAATACGGTCCACAGATTTATAAACTAAAGGTTTATAAATCTGTGGTCATGGCTCAGTTTCTTTAGAGTTCGACATTAACTTTGCTTACCGTAAAAGAAATCGCCATTTTACCTACTTACAAGAATTAAAAGAAAATCTTTTCTAACTACTTAACAACGAAAACCCAAATAAGGAAAAAAAAAACATTAAAAATGATTAATAATGCGTGCAAAAGTGAATCAACTAGATATTACTGCATTCATTTAATCAACCCGTGATCAAACATAGGTACTTACTATAATATCGATTAGATCGATATCTCGAGTCATTGGATGTTACTCGTATATCGATCTAAAGAGTCCCGATCTAGTGTTGCGTTTGTATTATAATTTGATAAGAGCTAGTAAAACTATGGACTACCAATAGAAATGACGCTATAGAATAGAAATATTTCAGTAGATAATGTTTGGTGGCAGAAATTAGATTGAGATTACAAACAGATTTAGAAAATCTCATCTGTTCATCGATGAAAAATAGGAGTATGCTACAATCATTGCTGCTGGACATAGACTTCCCCTAAGCATTTTCAATTTGTCACAACGACGGATTCTGTGCGGCTCGAGACCAGCGGGGTAATTGCGTGAGACACTAACACTACAGGCTTCCATTTTGACAGTTAAAAAACAATTTTAATTATTTACTTTGTTGAGCAGATACATTTTTCGAACATAATATGAAGCAATGAATTAGCAATATCCTTCAAAATTATTCAGATTGTGACTAAAAGTGTATGGTAGGGTGCAGCAGATTCACGCGACCTTCACCAAGTTACAGTCCACCTAGTGGAGGTCCTATACACAGTTACACACTACGCCTTCTGGTATACGCTTGCATAAAAATCGCGGTTCAGACCTTCATGTGAATCCATGTTACGAGTACCTACTTATACGGGAACCACCTATTAAAATTGCAATGTCGCATCAGAACGACACCTGGTGAAGGTTGCGGGAATCCGCTGGATGCGAGTCGCACGGGACCGGTCAATGTGGCGACACTTGGGGGAGGCCTATGTCCAGCAGTGGACGTCTATCGGCTGAAATGATGATGATGATGATGATCAGAACGACCTCGTTACAATTTTAAATACCGATTGATAGTTTGATAAATATGTACAAAAACGGTCTGATTTCTCGAACACATAAAGAAGTGACTAAAAGCCGCTAACCCCAGCTTAGTACAGTATCTACCGGCACACATCAAAGGTTTGGCAATAATCTATATTATTATACATTCGACCGGCTACTGTGGCATATCGGTTCTTCAGAAGTGTCATTATCAGAGGCGGCGCGCTTTGATCTGATATCGCGTCACACTCATATGTGCCACTACGTAGATATTGTTTTGTGAAGGAGGTACGTACTATGATGGTGTGGGTAATTTCCAGAAGGATGTGAATGGCGAAGGGAAAGTGGCTGATAAGATTTTTAGTACTAGTTGAGGGGGTAATATTGTGAGGACTGAATGCCTGTGCTTTCCAAAATCATAAGCCGCCATGCCCCCTTTTTTGAATGCTGGCACTCCATCGTTGTCGAAAATCAAAGTGGGTAGAGGTATGACAATTGACATGCCAGTGTAACTGATTTTTAAACTCAATACAACAAATATTGAATACTTATACTAATAATATATCGATTAAAGTACGCGATTATGTACGCACATCAGCACGTGAGATAGCAAGTTCTTTGATCCACATTTTACATAAAACCGCGTGGTTTTCTTCAAAGATGTCTCTACATTTACGATGGTGTATCTAGCGTCGGAATTGAATCCAATGAATAAGGAGATGAATCTTCTTGAATCCTACCCTGGCAAAATGAAGGAACTTGAAAACCGAGTATGGAACAGCAGAGACACACGCCTACCGACCCAGAGGAACAAAAGACCTACACATTAATTTTGTGAATCTGAATCTGAATCATTTTGAAGGATATTGCTAATTCATTGCTTTAAATGTTCGAAACATTTGTTTGCTCAACAACGTAAATAACACAATAAATGTTGATGAACTGTCAAAATGTAAACCATTGGTACTGCTGGTGTGTTACCACAGAACAGATAATTATCTGTTCTGTGTGTTACGCAATTACCCAGGTTCACCTGACAAAAAAGTCACAGTCCATTTGGGAGACCTAATGTTGTTTAGCCGTGATTTCACCTTGATCTAATTTTAATCAGTGACATACATAATATTAATTACTAACGCATTACTTCACTTTTATATCAGTGATTCACAACATCGTATATTACGATTAAAAATTTCTTACCATCGATATAGTTCCGATTATAACTATTGATTTTATGATTGTTTTGATCATGTATATTTTTATCGATCTATTTCTTCGTATATTAGAGTAGTTGAAATGTAGTGTGAATATAGCAGCCGTGTGACTTGTCTATTATGACAGTTTTATCGGAACGTCTGTCATCGATATCGGGAGGTGGTTCAAGTTGCAAGAGTAGCGAGAAAGCATCCAGGAGAGAGAACTACATACTTAGGGCTGATTTTTCAATCGACAGATAATTTTTGTTCGTGGAATAAAATTGACGTCTGACAGATTTTGTATGGAAGAACTGTCAAAAATTCAAAATTATTCCTCAGATAAACTTATCTAGCGTTGGAAAAATCAGTCTTTAGACGTTTATAAAATTATATAGATAGGGCACTTGACCGTTTAAAAAGTTGATCTAAGACAAATATTATTTTATTTAACGCCATTCTCTCATTATGGGTTTGATAAAAAAATGGCTTTCCTACTCGTCAATCGCAATCTTAGCGAAGAGCAGTGACGAGTTGAAATATGACCATCCCCTCCAATGATCCTGTAAAGAAACAAAAATAATGAAATTCTTGTACACATGTATGAAGATTAATACACATAATATGAAGGTGTTTCTGAAGTTGTAACTGGTTTTTATGATACAAACCATACTCTACTAGTGTAGTTTATACACAGACCTACTTCCACTCTTCACGTCGCTTCTGCCTCTCACTTGCACCACACCGGCTCATAGCAGCGGCTAATGTGTCAGTGCTGTAACATAATGGAACCTCGGCTGTAATCAGCGTATTAAAGTCAGGAGTGCTTTTCAGTACGCTATCAGTTGCAGTAAAGGCGAGTGTAGGTTTATTTCATATTATTATAGAAATCACGTAAAATAATACAAGGTTTTAAAGGAAATAATAATCTGTAAACAATATTTTGGGTGCCTCTTTTTCCTCGTGGTTGCTTGACTAGGAGCCTGACTACCGTGCAAGCGCCTGGCATCATCATCTGCTTAGCATTTTCCCAACTATGATGTGGTTGGCTTCCAGTCTAACTAGCTGAATACCAGTCTTTTACATGGAGCGACTACCTATCTGAACTCCACAACCCAATTACTGGGTAATACGATACGCCTTTTTTTTCCGGATGGGAAATCATCAAATCACCCCTCCCGCTCTGGGTGGAGCGGAAGGGAGTGTCAGACTCTTACTGACTAAAACCCACCCATGTTCCTTCCTTTGCCCTTTATGTTCCGGGGTAGTAGTAACCCTTTCGGACAATCCCGCTGAATACGATACGCCTTGGTGAGAATGATTGTCAGACTTTCGGACTTCTGACGACGCGTAACGACTATCAAAGATCCACAAATGACAGCCGGGATCAACGGCTTAACGTGCTTTCCGATGCGGAGGAGACTTGGTATGTAAAAATGCTCACCCATCCACGAACCAACCGCGGCAAGCGTAGCATAACCTGATCGATCGACCCGTGCGGCTGATATTACTAAGCCGCAAGCGCCTGGCATCTATGAAAAATAGTTGTTGACCACATAAATGAGACGATACAATTAATTTCAGAAAATGTGTCTTATTTCTAGAGATTTAAGTTGGTAGAAGTCTAGTGGTGCCGATTCTGTTGTGCAAGTACCGACTAGGCTTTTGTATCTAGCTTTCTTTGACTTACAGATGACAAGGTAGCAAGGAAAATTGGTGCTGTCAAATCAGGTTAACCCAAGACTTTTGAATGTTTTAAGTTATGAACAAATCGGACGGTTCAAAGTATTATCTTTTTCTGGATTTACATTTTATTTTATTTTTTCCAAATGAACTAACACTGTTCCACCGCTGAGCAATAGTCTCCCCCAAATCCTTCCAGGCATCCTTTTCTAAAGCCATCTCGATCCAACCCTTGCGATACGCGTCAAGGTCATCTCACCACCCCTTCCTGGGCCGGCCTCGGTGGCGCTGTCCAATCTCAGGTACCCACCGCGTGGAGACCGTTGCCCGCCGTAGTTGCGCATGCGCCTGATGCGACTGACGTGACCCGCCTAGTACCATTTCAGCTTGGCAGCCTATTTACATAAGCCTAGGATCCCCGTTTTGGACCGCAGCGTGGTGCGCTCCATTGCTCCTTGGTATACCCCAGGGAACTTTTGCGACTCGGTGAGCCACCAGGTCTCAGCACCGTAGGTTAGGACGAGCAGGATAGAAATAGGAAAATCGGTAGATCGCCCTTCATTAGCTATGTTGATTTCCTCATTGCTGTGAATACAAAATCAAAAGTATTTTCTAGTACCTAATTTCCGATACCATGGAATTATTTTTAATCGACTATAAACAACTGAAGTAGCGGGTATAGTTACTTTTCCCAATTCAATTCTCGTACAGACGCCAGCAGGTCAAGCTACCCGAAACTGTCAAATTTTCCCAATCAACCTTGAACCTTAATGTTTTAGCGATGAAGTTGAAAATATATTAAATAAATTTAACAGATTGTAGTGACTTGAGGTGATGGCGTCCGTACTTAAAAAAAATATTAAATTAAAGTCGCAATCTCCTCTCAGTCAACCAATGTCAAAAACTTGTCAAAAATGCATGTAAATTGGTGGTATTTTTGACTGCGAACGTTCTTAAAATACAGGGGGTCTACTACGAAGTGCAAAGTGCGAATGGTCGGATCGGACCGACACATGGCCGAACCGAATATTATTGAAAAAATCGAAAAAAGTTCGGGTCGGCTCAGTTGGATCGGGACCATAGTCAATATTCGAAAGAGTGTAGGAGTGTAAGATCGGGACTGACTGAACCAAATAGTAACTTCGTAGCAGAAAACGGCCGAACATTCGGCCGATATCACTTCGGAGTAGACCCCCAGAAATTGCCCATCTGAAGTGGTGGGTAAAGTTACTGTTTTCTCAGTACGCAAAGGTAATGTGTAAGCTTCCTAACACTTTTGAAGTTAACCGCTCACTACCGAAGTGGGCACTCGGTATCTAATGTGTCAATTATAATTGGCTTTATCATGGCTAATGCATTTCATGATGTTTTAACGATGGATTAGCTTGTTTCAGAGATTACGCAGTGACTCAGCTGTAGTGAAATGGCGATCTTTCACTATGTTCGAAAAAGTGCTGTATCTTTCATAATAATTTGTTATAGTAGATTGTCTGAGTTACCCAGTGGGCTAATCAGCTCCCTGATAAGCACTGGTATTTTAACTTACTTTAGTCTTTAAAGAGTTTCGTTTTAGTGTTTCATTTCAAGCCCTAATGGCACCTGATCCCAATTCCTCTCTGCAATATTCGGAATTTCGGAGGTCAAACACATTCCAGCGGGGTTATTGCGTAACACACTATCAGTAGCAATGGCTTTCATTTTGACAGTTCAACAACATTCATTGCGTTATTTACGTTGCTGAACAGACACAATTTTCGAACATACTCGTATGATGCAATGGATCAGCAATATTCTTAAAAATGATTCAGATTATGATTGAAAGTCATCTGCCGAGCCTTTTCCCAACTATATTGGGGTCGGCTTCCAGTCTAACCGGATGCAGTTGAATAGCAGTATTTTACATCGAGCGACTGCCTATCTGACCTCCACTACCCAATTACTGGGTAATACAGTACCCCTTGATAAGACTGGTTGTCAGTTTTTCGGGCTTCTGATTACCCGTAACGACCGTCAAAGATCCACGAATGCCAGCCGGGACCAGTGCTTTCCGAGGCACGAAGAGGTCTCGGTATGTAAAGGTCACCCATCGACGGACCAACCGCGGCAAGCGTAGCTTAACCTAATCGATTGACCCGTGCGGCTGTTATTATTTAGCCACAGGCCCCTCTTGTGATTGTGATTGAAGGTATATTATGCAATTACGGGTGCTGTTCCTAGCTACGACCAATTTTGTGACTATGATTTTTCATGGAGAACGCATTGTTCACTGTTCCTGCCACATTATGATTATTCCATTAATTCATTTATTATGAGTGGATACAATTACAAAGGTGCGCACCTAAGTGCATCGGTAATACTCAAAGAAACATAATTAGATCCTGTAAACATATTCTCAACACTTCATTGCTTATTCATGAATCATGAATGGGTCACTTCAGTAGCCTACTTGTACTACCTACACAACACTGGGCATTGTTTTCAGGAGCTTCTATTTCTTATAGTAACGTCATGTTATATTTCAAAGCGGACGATTGTGCCTTCCGCTCGGTAGTGATGGTTCGTTCTTGTCGGCTTGCTTTAAAAAGTAAAATAGCAATAATCGGTTCCTATAAACAAAAACGAATCGTTTGTTTATCTCTCTAATTCTAAAATGTTGGTTAATAGTGATATAGGTATGTATAATCTGAATCTAGATGCCGTTAAATCTGATAAATGTTCAAAGGGGTGGAGATCTGTCATATAGGTTCCGAGCCTAGTTCAGACTCCAGCTCTCACAAAGGTTCTAGCATAAGGCAAAATTGTATATACACACTACTGTAACAATGTACCTTGATGAGAGAAAATAAACTGTATTATTATTATTATATTATTAATTGTAGCAATTTTGATTACCAAACTGGGCATAGCTGACTAATCTATTTATATACATACATATAATGGGCATATAGTATAATAGATTCGTCAGCTAATTGTACTTCTGCTAGCTACTTCCATATGGAAGGGTATACTATGCAAAGCTTGTTGCTGTCTTCCTTGTCTTTGCTTAATTATTGGTTAAGACACAAGAGTCTCAATAACGGTCTGTATGTACAGACGCCAGCATATTAAGCTACTACAATCTGTCAAATTTCATTAACTAATAGATTTTCAACTTTGTGGCTTAAGTTTTAACGTTCAAGGTTGATTGGGAAAATTTGACAGTTTCGGGTAGCTTGACCTGCTGGCATCTGTACATTATAAAAATCGGCCGTTAGGCACCTGCTTCTATTTAGCAGAAAGACGTCGTACTGTTTATAATTTTATACGTCCCGAACGAACAGGCTTAGAGAAATTAACAAATAGATATAAGAGACTTCTGCACCCATGTGCTACGACAGCTAGAAGCACAGTGCCTTATTATTAAGATTTCTGTGGCTAGAAGCAATTCCCGATGTCATGTTTTGCAGTTTTGCAGCAGACATCATCCCAAACTTGGAGCTAGAAGCTCTTATAGCGGTTCTGCACTGCATCCGATCTAAGTCCGAATTCAAGATCCGAGGTCAATTCGAATTGAGAATGTTCTAAATTCGGACGGACAGAGTTCGGATCTAATACGCAACCCCTCATGCAAATAGTACAGACGCCAGCACATCAAGCTACTATAATCTGTCAAATTTCTTTATTAGATTTTCAACTTTATCGCTATAGCATTAGGTTCAAGGTTGATTGGGAAAATTTGACAGTTTCAGGTGGCTTGACCTGCTGGAGTCTGTACTATGACTACTTCGAACTGATATTTCTCGAATTCGGATTGGATGCAGTGCAGAACCGATCTTACACCTCAATTCTTGAAACTGGACCTAAAATCTTATTTAACGCTCAGCTTAAAACAAAATGTGTTGACGTTATTGACGAAAGATTTTTCCTCATTCATTTTTGAATGTCCAACAACACTATCATGTCGCGGAGTTTACCTACATCTCGGGGTTTGGAAATTTCATTCATAAAGACAAGTCAAAAGTAAATATTTGGTTATGATGTTGAGTAAAAACATGTACCTCACCATTCAATACTGAACTTTAGCCTTTTCGTCTTAAGGTTGAAAGTTCTTTGGAAGTAATGTATCGTAAATACATCCAAAACACACAGAATGTAGCACGGCCTGACGCCACTTAAGGCCACCCAAGGAGAAGTTTTTGCACGCATCGGATTAGCTTACAGTTTATTTTGAAGCGAAGATCTGTGAAAATAATCACACTTTTTACAACTACCAGACCAGAGGTCTGTCAATAGTATGGTACTAAGATGTCCACTGCATTTTAGGGATAGCGTTTTGGCAACTTGTTCATGCATGAATATTTTCTCCAAGCCACGCTCCGTCAGTCAGAGTAGGTACGGAAATTAAGTCCCTTCTGTCACCGTTTTAAATCGGTAACCACAATAAATTAAGGAAAAAATTGAAATCTCTACAATACAGTTGGAAAAGTCTTATCACCAGCCTATAGTGGTGGAAGATGATATTTGGATAATGCATTGACAAGGTTAGTTCTGTAAATCGAGCCTATTGTACAAAAAGGTTAGTAATATTAGGTATTCTGTGCCAAAAGCTCAAATCGAACTCAATCGGGACAATCTGTAATATCCCACGATTTTTTTTTTTTTTAAATGGTTCTATTGAAGTGTTTTTTCAACATAATGGCAAGCACAAAAAATGAATGTATAATTAATAATAATCTATTGCATAATACTGTAAATTATGTGCCCTACCAATTTCTATTCTGCAGAAAATAATAATTAAAAACATTTTGGGCAATTTTCGAAACTTCTACTTTTAAATTGTATACGTTTGTCATTTGTCAAGTACCCCAAAGCAAACCAACATTCACGTTCACACAAAGGCACTTCCACACCACTAGATTAAGAAGTGTAACGACACTCCATATCAATGCTTTTGCCACTTCAAAAACGCAATTTCTGCTAAGCATTAACGCTCATAATGTGACGCAATTTCACGCCATTTTGATTTCAATTGTTATAAAACGCTACTCAGTTACATAGACCACACAACGTATGTTTTTTTTACTATCACCTATCCCTATTTCACTTAAACCAACAATTTTCGACCTTATTTAGGAAACAGTAGGATTTAGTTTTCCGCAAAAATAGTCATGGTCTTTTATACCATGCGATGCACATTTGACGGTTTCGATTTCATTGACAATCAAATGTCAATCGGGACGTATTTTGTATGAATGTGGTTATTTGAAGTGTCAACAAATTGTTTGTCGTATCGCAAATTGATCTGACCATTGATTCTTTTGAATTTATTTTTTAAATGTATCTGAATTTTGATTCTTTGAGTTGTGGGGTGTGGTAGATCGATAAGTACCTACCTAATATTAACTTTTCAATGAATGTTCCGTTTTGTTAGATATTTGATACACAAATTGTATTTGAAATCTATGTGATGCTTATCTGTTGAGGTATTTCTAAAGGTAGTCAATAGGTAGGTGGTAAACGTATAAAATTATAATTGGCTCAAATGAAATC
Source organism: Apamea monoglypha (assembly GCA_911387795.2). Lineage (NCBI taxonomy): Eukaryota > Metazoa > Arthropoda > Insecta > Lepidoptera > Noctuidae > Apamea > Apamea monoglypha. The sequence continues at coordinate 11,404,424 of OU426932.1, forward strand.
GCAGTTTACACCAGCAAAGCCTCAAAAAGCTTCATCCATGAAAATCATTCATAGCGACATAAACTTGTTTTTCTCCCTTGGGCACAAACTGAAGCCCGCCACGCAGCGTATCTTTGGGAATATTGAGAAAATTCTAGTAGAAATAATTATTTTTGCTCACACAGTTTAATAATAATTTCGGTCAAATGCTGCTGCTGCCCTTTACTGCTCAAAATTGAGGTCATGAATGAAAGTATTATGAGCGTTACTTAATACTATCCAATTATAATTAATATAAAACTAAATCCGATACATCAAGCTAAAATCACGATGTCCGTGGCAATTTTGAGTTTCATTTGTCGTTGGACAATACATTGAAAGTGACAATTGCTTTCGGTACGTGTCAAATAAATGTCCTGCAGTCAGCAATTACCAAGATCATTTGCTGTTTTTTTCTTGGCTTGCTATTCGATTTTCAGCTTTATTTTAACAAGTCAAGGGTGTGAGGTTTGTTTTTGGGAAGGAAGTGTAATTTTGACAGGATCAAAGTTACAATGTTTGTATATTGAGGACCCCTGTTTGAACAACAAATTAGTTCCATTATACGGTTATGAGTAGGGAAGTAATGATCTTCGGGGGGTGACAGAAGAAACATGTACAAGTTCTTTTCATTAGGCCGTATTTTTCACGTTAGAGAGGTTCTTTCAAAAGGATCTAATTATTACACGCTGAGAAACAGGTTTTTCCTGTCGGCAATTTTGGTTCGGAGATTTTTATCTTTGCCCAGTTTTGTAAAAATTGGTCAAGATAAGATGACGCCTACATTACTATTCATGTTTACATAGGATTATGGGCCACCAAGCGAAAAGTAATCAAGTAATAAAAACCGAAAGTCTAGTCATTAAGAAACTTTGCATAAAACAAATAAAAACTGGCGCATGAACCCACAAAAAATACAAAGAAGCGTGCAAGCCGGCTTCTTTTAACTATTTCTTATAACTTAAGTAACAATGTAGAACAACGGCGCCCCATAAAGTTCATTTTTTCCCTAAAAGCAACAATTTGTCCTACTGTTGGAGCATTGTAAACTTCCGAATTATGAAGCTATGTTACTAACTGCAATTAGCGGCAGTGGACCAAAGGCAAATCTTTGCCCAAACATTCAGCAAAAAGGCTAAAAATTGCATAAAAAGATTTTATTGTAAGGACGCGAAACTCGGTACAGCAGTATTGCTAGGTGAAATTTTTATTGCGCAAAATACGTTTGGAGAAATTGTGATAAAAACAGCACTAACATCGGTAATAAAGAAACCGTTATAGTTTTTAGAAGATGCATTTTTTTAACGAGACAAATGTGTTACGGTTTTTTTGTTGTAGAAAGTAGTTAAAATTTTAACTGTAACTACTTAATGAGAGTAGGTAGTATGTGAAACTCTCTGTTAGTAGCAGTAGTTATTCAGGCTATACTATGTGAATGTAATGTTTGTTGTAAAAAGTGTACTGATTTCAGCTATTAGCTTAAATCTGCACACCTATCAAAGTTTCTGTTAGTATAGGTATGAAATAGGTAGGTACATAAAATCCCTGAGTGACCTCAGGGACGGCGGCGCACAGTGGTCATGTGCTGCCTTGCACAGTCAGGCTTCGGGGGGACCCCTTTACAGTCTCCCCAGAGATGTGCCCTAACAGGCGTTGCATAGAGGGGGCTCCGGATTGTTCTTTTGAGAGGTAACGGTGCCCCTTCCATGTGCAGATGGTGACCACCGGGGTGGTTTTAGTGAGGTAAAAATCCCACACTCCCTGGTTTTATCCCCAACGACCAGGCGTCTTTTGAAGGTTTCCTTCCGAAAACAAAAAAAAGAAAAGTTACACAAATCCATACTAATATTATAAATTCGATAGTAACTTTGTCTGTATGTTACCTTTCCACGCCTAAACCAATGAACGGATTTCGATAAAATTTGGCAAGGAGATAGATAGATTGGCATCCTGGCGAAGGACATAGCCTATTTTTTGTCTCGGTAGCACGTTCTCATGGGATAATTTGCGACATCCAAGTGGGCGAAGCTGTGAGCAGAAGCTAGTAATACAATACGCATGATTAAAAAAAATGTATTATAAAATTTCAGCAAAGTTCTTGCATGTATTTCACCAGAACATAATACTTCTGCGGATACCTTTATCTATAGAGGAAGAGCACACTTCATGCATAAAATATGTTTTGCAACTATTCCAACTAGGCACTTACATAAATTCAATTCGTCAATAAATCTTGACTTAACAGCGGGGTAATTGCGTAACACACATGAAATGACAATCGATCGCAATGGCTTTAATTTTGACAGTTTACCCACGTTCATTTCATTATTCACGTTGTTGAGCTGGCGTATTTTTCAAACCTATGAAGCAATGGATTAGCAATTTCCTTCAAAATTCTCGAACTGTGAATAAAGTGTAACGCAATTAATACAGATCAATCTTTTGTTTAAGTGATTTTCATCCAGAAATATCACAATACCATGCTTCGATTCTCCCATGAAAATTATGATCTAAGATCAACACTCCCAAAAACTGTATTTCAACAATATCACTGAATTTTTGCTACAATATCACTGACTATGTAAGTTTAAGAAGTTTTAGTTGATGCTTCACATTAACCACCATCACCATCTTCAACTTTGTACGTATTTTTCTGTTCCTTTCTTCTTGTCTGTTTATGTATTATAATTAAACAGCAAAAAAAAAAAAATAAGGAAATTTCTTTGATTATGGCGGAGGAACAGTCTTTAATGAAGGGAAAAAAGAATGAGGGGCCCTTAAGGCCGAAGCCTGCTGGGTCAGCGGGATTGTCCAAAAGGGTTACCGCTACCCCGGAACATAAAGGGCAAAGGAAGGAACATGGGTGGGTTTTAGTCAGTAAGAGTCTGACACTCCCTTCCGCTCCACGCAGAGCGGGAGGGGTCATTTGATGATTTCCCATCCGAAAAAAAAGAAAAGAGAAAAAAGAAAGAAAACAAACAATATATTATGGGTTATGTGGAACCTTAATTAAAAGAATTTTGATTTTTAATTTAAATTTTAAGACTGTTCCTCTGCCCCAAAAATGTGCAGTAAAACAAAATTCCGCCAGCCCAATTGTTGTAACAGTTACAATCATTTTACAATTTCTTTTACTTCCTCACTTCGGATCCTTTCGGTACAGTTACTTGTTACATTATGTACTTACGGTACAGGTCGAAATTTTATTACCTATCTAACTGTTTGTATACTTGTATATAACCCGGCTACTTTCTTTCCGTTAGTCCAATTACGATTCTTTGAAGGTGCCGACAATGTTACCGTTTATGTGTTTAGTAACAAACTTGAGTGAGTGCTGAGAAATGTTTCGGTGTGTCCATGCATTTTGGAATATAGTTTTGAGTGTAAATAGGCTGTTGGACGCTACTTTCTCGGAGGAGTCAATGTCATCATCAGCCTAGCCTTTTTCCAACTATGTTGGGGTCGGCTTCCAGTCTAACCGAATGCAGCTGATTACCAGTATTTTACATGTAGTGACTGCCTATCTGACCTCCACAACCCAGTTACTAGGTAATACGATACCCCTTGGTAAGACGCCAGTCTCGATCTATCTTTGTCAGACTTTCGGGTTTCTGACTACCCGTAACGACTGTCAAAGATCCGCGAATGACAGCCGGGACCAACGGCTTAACGTGCTTTCCGAGGCACGGTTGGAGTAGTCGATGTAAACCCTAAAATAAAAGAAAGTAGGTCCTAAATTTGGTTCCACAGCATTACTTCACATCCCGTTATCGACTATGCGAATTAATTTGTAAACTTATTCAATTCAAACTCCAAACGAAGTAAAGCTTGTTCCTGTTGCAAATATTTTAATACATTTTCTGATCCACGAACTTCCTAACAGAAGTTCATCAACAACTCAAATATTGTCAGTGCTGTGTTGAAAATGTTTGGAACATGATAAAAATATCTAATCTTAAATAAATCTAGAAAGAAAATACAGCATGTATCAGAAAGGACTATTCACTTTTAAGGGTTCGTACTGTAAATCATCAAACTGAACAAGTTTCTCCATGGGACCTGTGGTATCGCCAAAATCTATATCTGACCACCAGCACCGTAAGGACTATTCCTGCTTGCAAGCGCATATTAGTAGTCGACGTAAAAAGGATCCTCTTTTGTTTTACGACGCTGCTGTGGTCAGCATGTGCACGGAATTTTGTTTTATTTTCAAAATGGTCAGATATAGGTTTTGGTGATATTACCTACACATGTAGGTACGTACACAGATTGTGTTCACAAAAAATCAATAATAAAAAATTACTAATAAAATTGCGAAAATAATGCCTTTTTATTTTCAACAGAAACTCTTTCTTTTCTAATACAAACATGGGTCACGGGTTTTATATAGATTATGCGTACTTGTATGTGTAATCTGAAATAAAGAATATATTATTATTATTAAAAAGAATTGTACCTCAGTCAGGTCTGCAAAAAACAGTCTGCAAAAAACAACCATTTTGAAGCAAATACTACAAAAAAGTTTCGTCGTTTTTTGCATTTCTCTTGTCCATTGAAAAGTAATTGCCCAATTTGCCATTACTTAATAACATTTAGGCAAACAACGTATCCAAAAAAAACTGCATAATACAAATCTAACTGTTAAAAACAACTCTTCTTGCAACTCTTTCGCCAAATCACTCATTGCCAAAAACCTCAATAAAGACATTAAAAAATAAACGTCAACATACAGTTATTTAAAAAAAAAAAACAATAAAAACGTTTAAACAATAGTTTTTTACAGCCAAAGGGTTCGCTAAAATAACGCGAACATTAAAAGCATGCAATAAAATTGAAAATCGCGTTACAAGTTCGCAATTTCGACGAAATAAACGTTTACAAGGTTATGCGCCAAACTCCTGAAAATTGTCATAGACTATTATAATTCTAAGTACAACACCGTAAGGTTGATATTCCATAAAACGCCATCCATTTGTTTCCTAGTGAACAATTAAACACGCGAACAATATTTTACCCTTTTCGTTACCGTAACTAAGTCCGTTTTGTTTGGACGGTTATATTTTTGAATAACAGTTAAAAGGGACCGCTATGCGTCAAATGAAGAGTTGCATTTATTTAGGACATTACTAAAACCATTGTTTCCGTTGACTTTTGTCCTTCGCGCGAAACAGTGAAACTCATAAATTCTGTATTATGGTAAATGAAAGAGTTGTCTTTTGTCTAACAAAGGGTAATTAAGATGTAAAAGTGAAATTCCGTTTGCATTTAGGCGCATTCGCAACGCCTATTCTGTGAGAGTTTAGAAAGGGTTGTAACTTTCACTGAGACATTTCATATTTATTTCTACAAATTCATTTCTAGAAAATAGATGGATTTGTTTAAGTTTCAAACGTTTTTGTTTTAGTAAAAACGAGGCAGACGTAGATATATACTATTAAAATTCCCAGGGAAATGTAGAGTAAATCTGTCGCAGTAAGATGGTTGACGCCGTAATATAGATAATTATAAGGAGTGTAGTCTAGTAAGATATGTAGTAAATATTACTTAATCGTGTTCGTTATGATAATATAAACGCATAGACTTTCAATTCAATTTATATAACACTAGCTGCGTCCCGCGGTTTCACCAGCATACGTTTCGATCCCGTGGGAATATCGGGATAAAAAGTATCCTATGTGTTAATCTTGGTTATAAATCATCTGTATGCCAAATTTCATCCACATCCGTTCAGTAGTTTTTGCGTGAAAGAGTAACAAACATCCATCCATTCATCCATCCACACAAACTATCACGTTTATAATATTATAAGTAGGTAGGATTACATAAGAAACTGAGATCGTGTAAAATGCGTTTATAGACGCTTATTGCGCAGTTCCTTAATTACAGGCCAACGTAAATACAATTAAAATTCCCCGGGGAAATGTAACGAGGATAGCTGTCGCAGTAAGATGCTTGGAGCCGTGATATAGGTATATTTAACTAGATTAGTCCAGTAAGATAAAAAGTAATATTATTTGATCGTGTTCATATCATAGTTAAGAACCACTTTCTTATAACTATATGACGTATATAGTTATATATCTCTAGGGACATCACTACAATCTTACTGCGACATATCCAAAAACAGATTTCACATAACAATTTAAGAAGAGACATAATAGAAAATTAAGAAATTAAAACTAGACTAGGAAGTTGATGAAGGAGTCATTATCGTGTTGGGCCTACTAGTATTCATCTTGATTAACGTCTAACGTAAAGAATTATAAAAGGTTTTGAATTGGTTACTGCAGTCGAAAATAATTTTCTGTTTGCAAATTCGTACCAAATACTTAGTAAGAAAAGGAAATTATTGAGATCAGCACAGATTTATATCTCTATCATAATTTTTCATCTCTATTTTTGTGGTAACTTTGCTAGCTTAGTAACCATGCACTTATTTCGTAATAACAAGTCATAAGAAATAACATAGTAAGTACAGAATAAGACTAAAAGTAGTAGTAGTTAGTAAGTACTAAAAGACTGGTTACTAAATTAACGTTTACGATTTGTATCTAGTATAGTAACTAATTAGTTACTATACTAGATACAAATCGTAAACGCACAGAAAATATTCCGGATGACCAAACATAAATTAGTCATATTATTATGAATCTCAATTCGTCTCGACCTTTAAAAGCGAAACTATAGTAGATTTCGAACAAAGACATAATTCATCCACTGTTTAAAAACAAAGGAGTAAACACTTCGTTGAAAGTAAGAACAGTTATTAACTACTATGGAAGTCTGCTCTTATAAAATGCTCCACTTTTGAAATATTTATTGGTTTCCATAAAATTGTCAACAAAAAAAACTTCTAACTGTCGCCCAAGCTTGCGCTGTTAAACTTGGGAGCAGTTGTATAACGGAGCCCTGAACTAAAAGATGACAAGTTACAAATGCCAAGAATAGATTCGTTCTTAGAAATGGAAACCGAAATTTTGACAAACTGCGGTGACAAATGCAGCGTGGAGGATACAATGGCGCGTGAGACGTAAGCGTGCCTACGTGTTTTGACCATTTCAATAAGTATAGAAAAGAATAAGTTACCAAAGTAATTATTGGACGAATGGACGAATAGTTTTTAACTGTAGCCTTGCGGGGTGTTGGGTCGTGACAATGTGAGGGCAGATAGGCATGAACGTGTACAGTTTAGTGCGTACTGTTTATTTAAAAAGTACATTAGAGGAAGGACGGCGGACAATGGATATCCGATTCATATTCACTTTCAAGCGTGAAGTAATTTGGTATTATTTGTGTCCACAAAGACGTCACTGCTGTATTGATTAACAGTACTTTACAATACCACTTGTCCGTGTTGGTGTTGGGTTTAGCAATTATCATTTAATTATGTGTTCCGTTTCGAATTAACTTCACTGCATCAGCTATCCTCTGGTCCGAACACTTGAAAATAATTGCTAAAAAACTAACGTCAATCGGAATGTCCAACACATGTTTACACTCAATGGGTAATGCAGTAGCATACAAGATTTATGTCAAAATTATCTCCGATCATCGAAAAAAGGTCTAAAATTCATGAGAACGCACGCGAATTGGTAAAAAATGTCAACCACATGTGACAGGTTGAAATTCGAGCTTTTCGACTTCTGTATAAAGTTTGTCAGTCATTTGGACGTTTCGATTTCGCGGAGAAATTCACCGAAACGGCGTATTTGATGGCTAATCCTACGGTTTAAATAAGTCGTGAAATCGGTGTGGAGCAAAAAAGAAAATTTTAAGTTATGCTCGTCTCTAAGTCACTGTGACTTATGTTATTCGCTTCCTTAGAAACGCTTTCATCTTTCGACATCCTTCTTAGGTCTTCCCAAATTAAGTAAAGCATGTTTAACGCAAATCAATCTTCTTCTTTCGGGGATTCTCCAATTACTGAAGGTTGGTAGTCGATTCAGAATGTATGTTTTTCTCCTAGTTTTTTTGCCAAACAAACCATGAAGAGTGAGCTATAATTGAAAAGTTCATTGCAGCTTTTCAACCATTTTATACCATTATTATGTGTCTGTATTGATTTCATTTGACTTGGTGTGATTAATTTAAAAGTGCGCGATTCTGTCACTCAAGGAAAACTCAATTAAAATATTGGACATTGATTATTCATCGGATATTCATTGATTAGTAATTTGCTCTCTAACTGTCATATTAAAATGTGTCATGTTTTTATTACTAACATATGCCAGCCATTAAGTGGCCTTCAATATTGTATTGCTTCGAAAGTTCTACGAAGAGCTCCTCATTAGTAATTACATACTCGAATGACATGTTGTAGCTTGGACATTCATAGATTGATACATACATGATTTGTGACGCGTCTGTTTATATGAGCTATTAAGCGTTTATCTGACCAGCCAGACCAACACTTAGTACCATATCCCTCAGCACCAATCTCTGGCTCATCCTGCGAACTTACCCTAGCTATTTACCGACTGGGTAATCTTTTAGCCGCGACTCATAAGCCAATATTCTCATTTAGTCGTGCCGATACTATAAAAGATGAAGAAGTATATTTAATTGTACACCACAAAAATACATTTTATTTAAATCGAACACTAAAAATATACAATGGGCGGCCTTATCGCTTTCTGCGATCTCTTCCAGGCAGCCATGGAATGGACACTGATTTGCCTGGACATAAAACGGGGTTGAAGTACTAACCTATTGAAATTTAATTTGATGGAATAACAAAATAAAACATTTTTAAAAGTTCACGCCACGTGCCAAAGATAACATTACATTTTACTCCTACCGCTGCTATGTATCAAAAAAGTCCCTCTGCCAAAAGTATTGCTACAGTTGAAGCAATATCACATTCAAAAAGTACCTAATATAGATGCAATCACGGGGTGTCGAGATACAGATAATGAGTCAGTTCACAGCAATTGTAACTCAATCGGTGGGCGGATGGATGGCATCTGGCTGCTTATCAACGGCTCCCGCCCGCTGACTTTGACGATTAGTATCAGTAATCATGTGACATAATGTCTATAGGGACTTACAATATCTATGAGTTATAATGGTATGTAGGATCGATAAAGCTGAAGGTCTTGTTTGAGTGAGTAAGCTATAAGATTTCAAGTCATGGTTTATGTCACAAAGATAGATAGAATATACACTCCCGGACTCTTAACAAAAACAACCGCGCAAAGGAACTTTGGCGCCTGAGAGTGACATCGACAGGGGGGCGTTGTTGATAAATATTTGTGAAATTGTTACAAAAATTGCATTGACCAAACAAGGTGGCGGCGTTAGTTCCAATTTTGGCCACGTGCCAAAAGAACCTTGTAGCGTTGTACCCTCAATTACTGAACTAAAATCGAGCTACCCTGCATTTTTTATATTAAAGTGTATAACTTTTTAAATGGTCGTGAATTTAAAATTCGGATCAATGATGTGATACTAAAATGGTGGATCCAAAACTGCGTAAAAAAGTGATGAAAGATGTTTTGGGCCTTTATACCTTACATGTAAATAAATGTCTCTATTTAGTAGTCTGGAAATATAATTTATTGTACACCGGAATTGTAGCACAGCTTATATACAATTAGCTAGAACCAAAGATTCTGCGTTTTTCGCAAGACTTGATTGTCTTAATTGGCATTATTATCATGTAAGGTCACTCTTCTCATAACACTTTGCTCACGAGTTTTTAGTAAGGTGTCGGCAAATATAACGATCTAAATCTTTGGCTAGAACTACATATAATAACCAACATTCACAGACAAGGAAGCAAATATCAGACAGTCTGCTAACAAGCTATTCAGATCGTTAAAATGCAAATCACTATTGGCTATTAGCACCCTCCGACCCACCATACTTACGTAAACTGTATATGACTGTCGATCATATCACAACACCCCTTTGGCATCCATACATAACGTTGATCATGGTAATCGATTTGTAAGTACTATTGCCAAAATCTATATCTGACCACCGTAAGGACTATTCCTGCTTGCAGCGCATATTATTAGGCGACCTAATAAGGATCCTCTTTTGTTTTACTGACGGACGCATCTGTGGTCATCATATGGCCGGGATTTTGTTTTCAAAATGGTCAGATATAGGTATGGCGATAGTACACACGGCTACACATCAAGCTATACAAATCCAGTTTTAGTTGACCTCGAAATGTATAGGTTTTTCGTAGAATCAGAGGTCAGCTTATACTGGTTATGCATAGCTTGAAGTGTAGCCGTGCGTACAGCGAGGTTGACGGCTAGTGTTACCTATGTACATACATAACAGATAATCAGCACTGTTCCCACTGCTGGGACACCGGCTTCCTCTCAGTGGGGGGTTGCCTATGTAGTGGCTTCCATTCTGAAGTGAATTTTGGTGCTGCTGTTTATTTAAATAATATATTTTTGTTTGTTTTTAGGGTTTTGTACCCGAAGGGTGCCCACGGGACCCGATTACTAAGCCTCAGCTGTCCTTCCGTCTGTCCGTCTGTCTGTCAGCGGGCTGTATCTCATGAACCGTAATAGGTAAACAGTTGAATTTTGCAGAGAGTGTGTATTTCTATAACAAAAAATCTCGTCTTCCTACAAGAAACGTTTCTTTTTGGTGTTTTTTGCCTTAATGTATGGAACCCTTCATGTGCGCGTCTGACTCGCACTTGGGCGGTTTTTTCACCAATAATACTTACCTAAACTTCTAATATATAGAAAAGTCTTCTCACCACAAATATAAATAGATAACCAAAATAATTTACCAAGACACTTCAACGTTAACAAAACATCAAGCTCACAATTCCCAACCCTTAAGTTTGAACGATGGTTTCAAAACAACCACTTGAGTAGCACATAATGATCACTACTTGAGTATGTAACACATGTTAACGTCTCTCCATTAAAGTTATCAGGACCTCACTTACGATACTTGATAAAATTCTCTCACTGTGTCGTGTTAAAACCCTTGGGTTTGTATATTTCAGCGGATTTTGCGCTGCACGCACTATTTAAAAGATTTTTTAGCTTCTCTAGTGCCACATAGAGCATCATAAAACAATCGAAAACTAACAGATTACTTTGAGGTCCACTGCATTGAAGTCAATATAATTGATAGATTTTTCTGATTGCACACTTAATTAGGAAAGTCGCAGATCAAGGACAATAGAACTTGAAAAGCTTAAACAAACTTGTTTTTAAAATTCAGTTATGTCGTTCATAGCGAGTTCATTTCAGGGTTTCAAAGCAAGGAGCAGTGGTGGCCCAGTGATAACAGCCCTGACTTACAAGATGTAGGTGGTAAGTTACGACCTACAACTTGTATAACAGATGTCTTACGACTCGTAAGACATCTACCAACCCGCAATGGGCCCGCGTGGCAGATTATGGTCCACTGCTTCGGCTGGGACACAGGTCCCTCTCACAGAGAGGAGGCCTGCGTCCCAGCAGTGGGAACATTAAAGGCTGATTAAATAATATTAAAATTATTCTGTAGTAAACATGTACCTTTAATTAAAGCATAGTTCGCTTTGAGCGCTTTCATCCCCTTCCAACATAAGTGTCACTGTTTTTGCCCTACTATCTAACATTGCACCCACTTCATTTTGTTACCCTCTTGTGTAACGTAACGATAAAGAAGTGAAAACGTTTCAGGGAAGATCGCTTTTTGTCCACATCGAAGTATTTTTAACACTCAAGGGGAGTGTTAACTATTTTCGTGTATTGCGATAAGTATCGCTAAGTTTGGGAAAGACTAATTGTGTGACAGCCATGTTTTTGCGAGGCGTTTGCTATTTTTGAGATATTTTTATCTTTTTAAGAAAGTAGGTTGTGAATTTCACGCGTTGGAATGTAAGCAAAAAATTGCTTTCGAACAAGTTTTTATAAGCTTTAGATACATTATCAAAATCAACGCAGACATTTTGGAACCCAATTTTACATGTGGAAAAAGTATTCGTTCTATAATACCAAAAAAAGTGGCTTTAACGTAGGTAGGTACTATTAAAATTATTGAAAAAAAAAGTACATAACAATCGAACTGAGAACCTCGTGTTTTTTTGAAGTTGGTTAAAAACTTCAACATGATAAACCACAATTTTGCAAAGCATATCAAACATAGAGGCGGAACACCTTATAAGATTTACAACAGTACCTACTGACAATGCATCTACTATCTGTGATGCTACAAAAGCACATTTCAAACTTTGTCATCTGTCACTCGAATCCGATACAAAATTAACGAAGTGTAATAAAACACCTACGTTAAAGGGTTTTATGACGGAAACCGTTCCGCGAATTGTTAAAACTATAAATTTTAGTTTTTCGAATCGTAAAACGTCAATCATGTATACACCCTGTATTATTTTGACAATGTTCATTTTGCATCTGTCAAACTGGAACGTAAACCTTTTTGTGTTGTGATAAAGTTCAAAACCGTTTTCAGGAGTAGCATAGAACTGTAAGTACCAAATAAACACCAATTTAAAACTTTGTGCGTGGCTGATAGTCCTTCTTGCATTATTATAAGGTTCAAAATTGCTTGAATGCCCAAGAAAAAATGCATTCTCACCAATCAAAGGGTAGTGACAAAACGTGTTTAAGCAAATCCTAGCTATAAAGTTTTTCGGCTCCTGAAGTAAAAACTTTTGGGAACAAATCGTTTGAAATAAAATCGAAGACCCTCGAATCGATTATGTTTACGTTAAACACTGAAAGGGTGCGGCTGTAAAAACGGTAGGACGAATTTTCAAATAATGAACCTCTTGGTTTATTGCATTTTATTTCCTAATGTCACATTTTGTGCACCTTGAGCATGTCGGTCAAAATGTGTATCAACCCTGGGAAGTAATTTTTGTTTTTCATTTATAATCGATTGTTTATTACACACTTGCAGCCATATTTAATAAATTAGGAGTATCTAATAGTAATTTATATAAATCTTTGTAAAGCGATGCGGAGGAATTTTTTGACGCCATAGTTTAGTTTGTTAAAAGTTTTAATTAGATAAGGATATTATATTTTTAAAGTTTGTTAGTTTATTTAGTATTAGAAGTTTATCCAGTCAGTGTATACGGGTGTGGTTTCTGCACTTAGGCCTAGTAGTTAGTGGACCAGTATGCGTGGGCCATGGTGGCCGTTGGTGGTTATTCCAGTTAGTGTATATATTTTTACCCTTCCTAAACAATTTCATCAACTTAAGTATGTAAATCTGCAAGTGTGCCTTCCGGGGACAATATATACTTAGTAGTTAATAGATTCTGTCGCTTTAGTCAAGAATAGAAAGGTAAATGTAAGATGAAATAAAGACCAGGGTCAGTGGGTCATCTTAGGAGCAGAATGTGAGATCAAAACTAATACGCTTTTCATTATTGAATTAAACCCCTGTGAGATATTTTTTTGCGTGTGCAATGTAGGTAAGTACAATTGTACAATACGAAATAAGATTGCGCAAAAACATCCCAAAGACTACGTGATTCGACATGGATACAAAAAATCACACTATTTTACCTTTAAACTATAAAATAACCAACAATGACATCACTAATTCTCATTAACGATCCATGCCAGAGAATCGCCAAAGTTCTGGGTAGGTTGCACCAAAAAAGCCTTGCACCTAAAAGTCAATAATTTTTAATGTTCTTCCTATAGTAAACAATGGGTGAAATACGGGTGAACTATTGTTTAGCTATTATTTGTATTATTTGTGTTAATGGTTTGTCCGTCTGTCTCGTATGGTGCGCCCTGCTGGTCCTGTGTGCGTTGTGATTATGTAGGGATGCTGTTTCTAAGGGTTTGTTGTAGTTCGATGGTTGAGAGGATTGACAGTTATTTTATCTGTTATTTAGATGTACCAAATGTTCTGAAGCTGTTCAAGGCAACTGTATATGTATTTGAATAATTAATTGAAGTCCCAGTAGTAGAAGCTACTTGATTTCCAATCAACTTGCTTCTACTACTGGGACTTCTGAAATTTGAAGAAAACTGAAGGTTTCAGAAACTTTTTCAGCTAAAATTACAAGAAATGGCGTAGTCCAAATTTCTAAGTTATAAGTGCAGCCCGAAGTGATTTCATGTAAATAGTCTGTGCACAAAAATTAGGTTAATATTTTGTATTGTAACACTATCGATGTAGTCCAGCACCCTAATTGCGATGATCAATCTCATTCTGAATAATTTTGAAGGATATTGCTAAACCATTGCTTCATTATGTTCGAAAAATTTGTCTGCTCAACAACGTAAATAACGCAATGAATGTTATTGAACTGTCAAAATGAAAGCCATTGCTACTGAGTGTGTTACGCAATTACCCCGCAGAATCTCAAAACTACGTGCCACGTGTCTTTTTGCAAGAAAAAAGTAAAAAACGAAAGTTACCAGGAATCGCAAACCTGCATACGACAATAAAAAATTTTGCGCATTTTCTTACATTTTGCAAGTCATTGTGTACAGTTTTGAGTTGCCAATAATTGCATTTAACATTTTATTGGGTGTGGAGAAACCACATACAAAAGCGTTGAATTTAAGAATTGTTTCGACTTTTTTTGTAATTTTTTAGGGAAAAATAAGTGTGCTGCGCTCAGTATTCCAAATTGGCGTGGAAAATGTAGGACAATATTATTAGATAAAAAGTGAGTTTTCATGGCAAAAACATTTTTTCTTTCCAGACTTTTAAATCTTGTTGAGATTCTTCTCCTCCAGTATCTTCGAGTTCTCTGGTTCGAGTTTACCATTGTATAGGTACAATGGTAAACTTGCTATTGGATTTTAATGAACCAGGTAAATATCTGATTAAAACAAAACCCAAAACCATTTTCTTTTGAGCAATAAAATTATTGCAATTTATTTCTTTCATTATTTCGTACCTACCTGTCGACCCCCAAGGGTCGAGAATAAACTATAGTTAGGGGTACAGTGGAAACATTATTTATAGGGGGTCGAGGGGCCGAGCGTGGACTAAACGTCGATCATAAACGATTTTCGTACCAGTATTTTTTGCAAGTCAGCAATAAAGCTTTATGAATAAGTAGTATAGTAGGTCACGCATACCTTTTCTACACAAAAACTCAAATAAAAACTTGGGAGACAATTTAAAAAACTGTAGTGAACTATAAAAAAAACTGTACAAGAAGTTCTATTAGCCTTCTCAGACCTTCCGAAAACGTTCGTAAAGAATTCATATATTTTTGTGTCATTTATTTATTCATCTATTATTTTTTGAACATTGTTTTACAGCCCTGGCGCGTGGATGGAGCGCGCCATAGTGTACAGGCGACAACGCAAGCATTCTATTTTATTTTAAGCTCACTCAATTCTAGTCATTTCTTCATAGTAATAAGGAGTATATTCGAGTAAACATTTTTGACTTCATGGCGTAAGCTATGCTGTGGCTCGTTCTTAACGGGCGAAAAAGCTGTAAAACCATTTGTATTGTGTAATGTCTGCCGATGACATTGAAAATTAATGTTATTATATTACTGTTAAAATATTTTCAAGCAAAAAAAATATCTAATAGAGCAAAGGAAGGAAGCTGTTGTGTGATGAATGAGAGTTTTGCTACGTCATGACGTAGAAAAACTCTCATTCGTCGCAACGGTCATCACGTCAGTCAACACGTCATCTCATTCTAATGTTGGTTGTAGTACGTACCTACGTAGGTACAGACGCCAGCAGGTCAAGCTACCCGAAACTGTCAAATTTTCCCAAACAACCTTGAACCTTAATGCTTCAGCGATAAAGTTGAAAATCTATTAAAGAAATTTGACAGATTGTAGTAGCTTGATGTGCTGGCGTCTGTACGTAGGTACTTTTGAGAGCATTTTCAGGTAAATAAGGTTATTTACCTGAAAATGCTCTCAAAAGTACATAACGAGAGTGGTAAAATATATTTATGACAGGTACAGTCATTATAGTAGATCCACATGTTAGTTAGCCACTGGTCCATCGTTCCATCGCTTGGTTCTTGAAATCTGAAGGCCAATTGTAGAACTTAAAAAACGTTCAAATTCAAATCGCAATCTCATCTCAGCGAGAGTCAATGTCAAAAATGTATGTAAATTGATTGTATTTTTGACAGATTGAGACAGACCAGAATGCGAACGTCCTTATGACATCCATAATACAGTAGGTAGTGCGGAAACAAAAACAAATGATTAGCGAAACCTTTAAAAGCCCTATAATACCTACCAAGGTCATATCATAAGATAGTTAGCTACCGGATTTGCCTCGTGATTCCCATGTATGTATTAGTATACTGTTATACTGTTATCAGTAGTTAGTTGGTACAGACTATTTGACTACCATCTCAATATCAAATATTACAGTAGTCAACCATAAAAGGCGTAAAAAGGCGGATTTTGGTAGCACACAGTATTGCTATAAACTTTGTTACTATCTGGCTTCTCAGCCTTGGCATGGTAGGAAGGAAGTGGTTAAGAAATCAATGTAAAGATCTAAATATTTAATTTTGTCTTTGTGAGGTTAGTAGCCCTTCGTCTGTATTAAAATTATTTCAGCCAGGAAATTATTAGTTTATGGCACAGGCTCTTCAGAATTACGTACAATGTAACTTCTGCCAAGCTGGATCTCTGCTACAAAAAAATAGAATGCTGCTTTTTAGTATCCTCTATGATCACAATTACAAGGTATCTCACTTTCAATATCTATGTTCTTCACACGCTTAGAATCTGCGTTCTGCTAACAATCTTCTCTTACTCTGTCCTTCTCATACATCTGACTTTGTTCATTCTTCTTTTCATATTCAGTCCATTCTTCTTTGGAATGGGGTTCCTCTTGATATCAGGACGGCCACCAGTCGGTATGCATTTAAGCGGAAATTGGAGTTATTTTCAAAACAAATAGATGACTCTATCATCTCAATATCTCTCTCCCTCTCTCATAGTAATAGTATGTATGTGTATATAATCTGTTTATGTATTTGTTTACCTAGTTTTAAGAGTTTTTTTTTTATCATTGTCCCTCTCAACCAAAGCCCCTGCCATCTAATCTCTTCACCACCCTTGGTTGACTGGTAGAGAATGCCTAAGGCATTAAGTCCGCCTTTGTACCTTTTTTGTGCGAAAAGTTTAAATAAATAAATAAATTACGAGCAGATACAAGTTTGATAATTTATCCAGAAATTTATAATAATATAGTCTTTAGGTATACCTCCCGATGACAATTCCAAAAAAACCCCACTGCAAATTTCCCACATGTAATAGTAGATAGCTATAAAAAAAAACGTAGATTAAACGACAGGTATCTGGTAATTCGGTTAATTCCCACGCGTAAGAAAAATAACTAGGAGTTGATATTACTAGATAAATATTTGAGATGATAATGATATAATTTTACTGATAAGCCGACGTGTGAATCAGTAGGGCTATGTTCGATGTTTTGTCGCGTAACTCGCGGGTACTGTAGTTCAGATTCTAAAGAAATTTACTTAGATAAGAAATTGTAAATGTACCAATACAGCCGATCGATTCTGTAAAAATCTCACCGTGAAAAGTTAGGTGAGGTGAGCTTAGAGTGAGCTGTCAATAGTGTCAATCCCTAGCATTAGTTGGAATTACGGCTCAATCCACGCTCACTTCACCTATGTTTTCACGGTGAGATGTATTCTCATAATGCAAGTTAAGAAAAGATTAGCTTTATAAGTTTTTTGTTTTGTGTGTTTTTTTTTTTCAAATGGCATTCTAATATGTGAGTTATTTATAATATATAGTTTTATTCTTATCCTAACAAGCACTAATGTTAATGCTTTCAATTTAAATTTGAACAAGACAGGCGCAAACGAAAGCAGGCGAAAAGAAATAATTTTGAAATATGCAATTCTAAGAACTTTGCCAACCCTATCAGCTAAGGCCTTATCCAAACACACGCAAAGCATTAGCATAACTTGCATAATATTTAATACACATTAATATGTACACGGTTCAACATGCTACCGACGACATTCATTTCTTGGGAACCTATCATAGGACACTATCAGTCAAGTGGCTTGACCCTGCAGTGGCGACAAAAAGACGAGAAATTTAGTTATCGTCTGTGAGAATTCGTTTACTGTATTCTCTTCCTGTGAGCTGCTATCCTGTGGAGTGACTAACAGATTACACACAGGTGCACCCGAAACTTTAAAAACTGTAGTTTCACGAATACACACATAGTATATTCGTGAAACTGACACAGTACAGATTACAGTGTGACTGTGTACTGATTCAAACATTGTGAAACGCTGTATTGATTTTTAAACCTACGCTAATGACGTTAAATACACACAAAAGCAACTTACCAATTTGCAGGAGACTATTATCAAAACAAACTCAGGGCATGACAACGAAGATGAAGACAAGCATCCAGAATCTTTACTAATCGACGTTACTTTCAATGACACGTTTCTTTCTTGGCCATTTTGATAAAGCAACTTCAGATTATACAAAACAAGTAAAAAAGACAAGGAGCATAATCTGATTATAAAATAATATGCCATTGAAATTCTATATCTTCCATTTGTAAAGTAAATCAATCAAATTCGACCTATAAGCAGTCCACTGCTGGACACAGGCCTCTCCCAGTCTGCCACAACCCTGTCCTCGACCTTCTGCATCGTCTGTCCCAGCCATCTTCTTAAGGTCGTCGGTCGGAGTACGTGCCCTAAATATTTGCATCCCTTTTACCTGTATAAAACTAAGAAAGTTATATCCACATATTTTCTAATAGAATAAAAACGCAGTATAGACTTTGAAGATCGTGCCTGTGTTCTTAGATAAAAAAAAAAAACTGTAAAAAAATCTTTGCATTGGCAACGGAACTACATATAATTATCTCTTTATCCTTGGTGGGCCAATTTTGCGTATATATTTTTCAGATATTTTGAGCTCATTAACCTTTTTGTTACGGTTTTATTAAATATTATAATTATCTAATTTATTATCGTTATTAACTCCTTATCGTATGTGTTTCTAAGACATTGCTACCTAATTATCATTACTATTATTCATTTCTATTATGACGGTATCTTTATCGACATGTAGATTTGATACGAGTATTACCTCACTGCGATTATTTTATGTGACAAATTTGTCAGTATCAGTGATGACATTATTGTTTTTCTTATTTCTTAAAACTGATTATATTGTTTTAGTCAGACTCTTTTCCATTTAGTATATCTTATTAAAGTTTGGAACAACAATACGAATTGCATCATCAATATGAGTGTACTTAAATTTTAAAGAGTAGTTCAGTCAAGTATACAGGAAGGAGCTATTTCCTTCTGGAAAATGATTATGTTCTTAGTACTTTTGATACGAGTAGTTTGACGATAACATCACTTGTCATAGGTAGACATAATGACTACTGTTGTTTCGTTACTGTTTTCCTTATGCATATTAGTTGTAATATCTTCAAGTGTTGGTATCCAATTGCTGATTTTTCTTCAATTTCCCCTCATGCTTTGGTCACGCCACTCGCACCCGAATTAGTCTTATTATATCATATGCACTGATGATATTAATTGTAGGAAAAAAAAAACTACACTAACATAAGCTTTTTATACACTACCTATTGACCCTTTTAAAACACTATATGTTACTAGAAAGTAAATCCATAAGATGTTAAAGACATGTATTACAGTAAAACGTTGCTTATTATTTTCTGTATTAATGGTCTTATTTTCATCTATCATCCCAAAATCTTTCTCCGCAGATAGCCGTCCTCCGATAACATCAATAAAATTAAGAAACAGGTTACTATCAAAACTAGTGTGGGAAAATGTGACTTCTCTATTTACACAGATAGAGATACATTCACTGCTCAGAGAGATAGTAGTGAAATACTTCTAATCCTTCACCAATAAGCTGTCAATCGGGTGTCTTCCTATCTTGTTTATTTTCTACTTGATAATGTCCGAAAGTGTACGAGAGATCACTGGGAAATTGGGTTTGGTAAACATTGCTGTAGATCTTAAAGAATGATGGATTATTTTCGGAATGTGATGGATTGTTGAGGAAGCTTCAGATGATGTAACTTTGTCAGCTCTTGCGGAACCGCGGAATCAAGAGAAACTTAGAAAGGTTTTATAATTTTAGCAGCTGTTTGTTTCAAATATGAAACCAGTGAACTGAGAAGGGTTTCTTTTTGTATCTACTTTTATAAGATTCGACAAATGCTGAAGAGTGCAGCTGCATTTAGATGAAATAACAGTCAAGAAGAAGGTGCCTAGACTCAAAAGCTTTAGTTCGGAATTTTTGTTCTTGTAATTTATGTCTTGATTACAAAAATTATAGTTTATTTCTTCAAATAAGGTAAAAGGTGCTCACACACAGCAGTTATAAAACGTTATAAAACACTGTGTAGCACGATAACATTTTATAACAGTGTGAACATTTGTTACATGAAGTTGAATAACATCACTAACAATTTATAACTTTTGTTACAATTTGTTAAAAAAATGTTAGACAACAAATGTTATGCAACATTCTCTAACGTTATATAACTGCTGTGTGGAGCACCTAAAATTAGCTTTTAAATTCTCCCATGTCAAAGTGAGTAAGTAAATTGGGGGCGGCTTTCAACCCATCCAGATACCCGACTATCAGTATTTAAAATCCACTCACTTTATTCAAACAGGGCGTCGATAATCGTTTGATAGAGCGCCTATTACAAAGTATTAAATTGCATTTATACCAAAAAATCAGAACGGCGACGTCATAGGGGCTTAAACAGATGCGTGGTTATCAGTAATCGATGCGATAGCCACCCGTCGTGTACCGCGTACCGACAGAGTGACACTGTGATAATTAGTGGATATAGGGATAGTGTTTGATATTAATTTTGTTTTGTTTTTGTTCGTATAACTAATACTTATTAATAGTAATAATAATATTATATTTAAAAATATAATTTATATGTATTTAAATTTAAATAAAGGAGGTAATAATAGTATACGCTTTATTTCCATAACCAAAAAATACATATATACAATTTATACAAGTGGGTTTTACATTTTAAAAACATACACATACACACATTACGTTTTAAACATTTAAAAAAACATATGCTTACAAAAAAAAAAACAATGTACACTTCTTTCTACAAGTTTATAGCTCCTTTTCAGGTACAGGCCTCCTCCAATATTCTCCAGGTTTCCCTATAGGCTAGGCTAGGCTCTGACCATCCAGTCTTTGCCTATGTTTTTGTTAAGTTTATCTACCTAGCGTTCCGGTGGGCGCCCTCTGGGTCTTCTTCCTGTTGGTCCCGACCATGTAGTGGTTCTATAGGTCCATCTTGTGTCAGATAGGCGAGCTACATGGTCTGCCCATTTCTACTTCAGACGTTGAGTATGTTCGAGGGCGTCTAGAGCATTTGTTCTCTTACGTACGGCTTCATTTCTTTGTCTGTCTGCTTCTTTCCATTGCTCGTTGGCTCGTTTGTATTTTGTCCTTCGTCGCATTGTTAAATATCAAAGTCTGACAACCGTAGGATAGGCAGGGTAGTAAGCAGGAGTCCATTACTAATACTTACCTACCTATATTTTATTAACGACGCAATGTTGCGATATACTTTAAAACAGATCTTTGATGGTAGCAATTTGGCTATTTAGGCTGGTGAAGTTTCAGGTACCAATTGATGTGACCTTATAATTTGGCCATTTTTTAACACATACAATATTCCACTCCACGAACCTCTAAACAACGACTCTCGACTTGATTAAGATAGTAAGAAGACATACTGCAATATAAACCGTTTATTATTATTATTTTTACGTCTTTTGATATTTCTTGGGACCATGGGGTCCCACACCTTTGGAAGGCGTACGAGGCCAACTCGCTGAGGCCCGTTAGACGTTTTTAATGAAATGAGGCACTAACTGACGATTACCCCTGTTCGCACTATGCAAGTGCACCCAAGATATTATCATTATTAAATGCCACATCAGGCCGTATAGTTACAATTCTAATACTTTTAATTAACAAATTATTAAACATGTTTAGGTTTGATTTTATTTGTATAACTAGCTGCGCCCCACGGTTTCACCCGCATAAGTTTAGATCCCGTGAGAACATCGGGATAAAAAGTATCCTATATGTTAATCCTGGTTATAAACCATCTTTGTGCCAATTTTCATCCATATCCGTTCAGGAGTTTTTGCGTGAAAGAGTAACAAACATCCATCCATCCATCCATACAAACTTTCGCATTTATAATATTATTATTAGTAGGATGCTTGCCCTTACATTGTCAATAGTTTCATCCCAAAACCAGGCAACGAAATACTGTTCCCGTGATAAATATTTATCAAAAATACTTCCACCTCCTATGTGGCCAAGTAAATCGATTCAACTTTGCAATCTACAGCAACTTTTTCAAAACAAATTGACAATTCCTCCCAAACGGGCCAACCCCTAAAAATTTGCATGCAGAAGCGCCACTTCAAAGGTAACCGTTGATAACTACCTTGCTTTTAGGCTACTACAGCCTTCACACAACTGTCAGCCTTATGTTCTTGGCGCAAAAGTTCTAAATCAACTGTGGACAAAATGTGAGCTTCTACTAAACACCAGATTTTCAGTGCAAGCGAAATTCAACCCTTGCTTCTGAAACTACAGTCGAAAACTCTGTGATTCAATGGGGATTTTATGTCATTACCGTTCCCAATATTCAGTACAGATTGTTTTATCTCCAAAGCGTAGTTCCCGAGGGGTGGTTTAACACAATTTTGTACCGGTGAATGAGTTTTGGTAGCCGCCAGCCATCTTTTACTTTGAAATATACATATTTGCGTTGTTTTGATACAAGCTATTTAGGCACATCAAGTTGTGTTTTATAACTACGTAGGCGCTTGTCTAATAAAGTAATGGGGCATCAAATCATGAGCACATACGTCATTATTTAGCAACTAAAAGAACTGAGTCTTCTTCGCCATTAACACTCCTCAGCCTGGATAGTTATTAGTCGATTCGCACGAATTTACTCGCCCGTAACGGGTGAATCGACAACTCCAGAAATATGTATCAGGCAACACATTTTGAATTTTATGCAATAAAGTATAGAAAAAAAGTACACGTTACAAAGTATATTAGGTACCTACTCTTATAACTTCTGTACGCTAGTGTCCTTTTTCGAATTGCCTACAGAAAAAATTATATTAGTTGAAAGTGTCAATTTGCCCAATTCGGACGAGTAAATTCGTGCAAACGACTAATAAGCCAATAAAAGTCGTCCTCAAGTGCATCAGACTTTTTCAAAAGCCTACGTGACCACAGAATTGTCACTATCCTGCGGAATTTCTTGTAAGTAGGTAGGTAGGTATATGACGGCTCGGCAAGTTGTTTAGCTTCGGATTTTGTTCTCGTCAAACTAAAAATAAAAGCATTTATTTCAATGAAACCATTTACAGGCACTTTTGAATTGTCAAAATTAGGTCGTCGTTTAGGTTTATAATCAACGTTATATTGTGTGACCAATGTAAACCAGCTATGCCTAGGTCAGAAACCACTGCAAAGTATTTAATTTTGTATAGTGCTGGGCTTGGGTAATCAGCTTTATTATGGTTTACAGGAATAGATAAGGTGGCCTATTTTCAGGCAGGGCTGCTGAAACTAGGTTTAGGTGGACGTCTAGGTCTATGGTCTATGAATTAGGATTGCAATATTTATTTAAATAAACACTAGACTGACACTTTAATTTCTAATAGTTACAAAATACCACTGCCCGTAAGAATGTGCTGATAAAAAGATTGTAGTATCCAAAGCACAACGCTGTCTATGATAACACAATTGAACTAAATTCCGATCCGTTATCGATTCATCCATTCAAGTTAACCTGAACGTCAATAGATGGCGCTGCACGAAGTTGATGGAAATCACGATAGATGGCGCGTCAGAAAATTAAGTATACTACAAACCTGTAAGGATCTGTTGGAAGGGAGATTTTAATTCATCATTAATTTCACAATTACAAGCTTCTTAAATATGCAATAAAAATCCTTTGTATTTTATAAGTACTGTCTCATTTTAAATTATTTAACTTATCTGTCTGCCTTTAGTCAAAAATGTTTACCAGCGCCACCTATGAGTTCACGTGCACACTTTCTTTGCACAAAGATATCGATTGCTTCGATTCGTTCATTTTAGGCTTAACAGATGTCATTATGCTCAATTTACATTTTAGAACCTCCGAAAAATAAGACTGTCATAAATAAATAGTGTCATAATAAAATTATCTCTATCATGGTTTACAGAGAATAAATAGTAAATTTTCTCGTCATGAAGATGATAAAGCGTGTAAAAGCCAAATATTGTAGCAGCGTTTTCTTGTGATCACTGCCATCTTTTATCACTGAAAGCCGAAAGTCTAACAACAAGGTCTTGCCAAGGGGTATCGTGATATCCAGTAACTGGATTGTGCAGATCAGATAGGAAGTCGCTCCATGTAAAATACTGGTAGTTATTAAGACTGCATCCAGTTATACTGGTAGCCAAGCCCAATATAGTTGGGAAAGGTTCGCCAGATGATGACAGCCATCTTGATCATCAGGCCGTTTTAACAGAAAACAGTATGGTGTAAAATTTTCCTCTTCTAAATTATCATATAGCTACCATTTCTTCAGTTCCGCGGGTCATCCAAAATCTAGATGTAAAAAGACTTTGTAAGACATAGTTAATCAATGGAGGACCTGTACTTAGGTAGGTTACCTTATACATACTCTTTTGTTTTTTTTTACTGAAGGCTGTTGAAAAAGATCGTGGGTCGCAATAAAATTTTAACAGAAAACAATAAAGCTACATTTTAGTAGCGTGTTCAGTGATCCGCTATTAATAAAATAATAGTACTTTTATTAGTTCGCGCGGAATGGATCATTACACTGTTGGCCACGTTATTGGTCTAATTTGGCGTTCGATTTTATGTGTTTGCTCGCCCCGCCGGCGACCGGGTTTCATTATCCGCACCGAATGCCATAAATTGTCCGGATTCTCTGTGTTCAGAGTGTGATAGTTTGGGAGTGAAAGGTTGTTGGTAATTTTTTGATAGGTTTCATGCGAGTGTTTTTGTCTAGTTTCATATTTCAGAGATTGAGTTTAGAGGAAAAGGTACTTAGCAAAAAAATGTAATTAGGAGATCAAGCATCCACTGAGCTGCACAACGAGGTAAGTACCTACCTTACCACTGACGGTCTCTCATATCTAAGATTAATATTTTCAATACGGAATTTTCGAATATCTGCAATATTGTTAAGTACTATACATACATTTATTGTATAGGTCGTTTAGAGATGCAATTTAATGACATTGATTATAATTAAGACAGGTTCTAGCTACGGTACCTACTGGTTTATATTAATGTGTTAAAAATAAGGTTTTTTCTACTTATCTTATCTGGCGAGTAAACGTGAAAGCCAGCCTTACCGTATATTTTA
Organism: Apamea monoglypha; assembly: GCA_911387795.2. Lineage (NCBI taxonomy): Eukaryota > Metazoa > Arthropoda > Insecta > Lepidoptera > Noctuidae > Apamea > Apamea monoglypha. The sequence goes on from OU426932.1 coordinate 11,429,852, forward strand.
ATATCTATAATGAAATTCTGAAAACAAAATCAGATAATTGCTTGATACTACCAATCAAACAGTCCCACTACGCACAACCATTGTGAAAATACGTCGATTCGCTTACACAACTTAATTTATCTGTGTTGTCAGTCAATTTCCGAGGCGAGGCTACTTAATCAGATTCATTACAGAGCGGCTTGTGTCAGCAAACAAACAGGGATCGCTGTTTGCACAGTCGAACCGTAGTGTAGGCTTATTGCGGAATCGATAGGGGCAGTAATTTCGGCCCGAAGTGTACGTGCCAATATTACAGTAGATTAGTTTTGTATGTGCCTACGTGTGAGTCTGTGATAGTTTCCTGTAGTATGTTTTGTGTAGTAATATTGAAAATATTACTATGAAAGAGATTATTTTTAAAAGAGTCACCGTAGAGTTTCTTGCCGGTTCTTCTCCATAGTAGACGACCAATTAGAACCGTGCCCCTAGCTTCTGACGTTTCATAAGTACTCATATGACTGCCCCGTTGGTCTCGTGGTCGCAAGTTCCACTGCTGAGCTTTGTGTTCTGGGTTCGATTCCCAGGTCGGGTAAAGTGTTATTGGGTGTTTCATTAATAATTTCTTAGTAACAGTCCGGAGTTTGTAAGTTGGCGGTTTAATACCCTCGTGCCTCGGAAAGCACGTACAGCCGTTGGTCCTGCGCCTGATCTCTCCCCGGTCGTGTCGGATTGCCGTCCCATCGGACTATGAGAGTAAAAGAACAGAGAGTGCACCTGTGTTTACGCACACACTTGAACACGTTAATATCTCCTGTGTACTTTGATAATCTCCGTTCAGATTGCCACCGTGACCGAAATCGGTCGGGAGGATAAATGTATGTGATATAAAATATTTTGATTTTGATAACGAAGAAAATCTTGTGTCTGATTCCTCGAGATACGTAAATAATTAATTAAAGGAAATAATAATAATCCCCCGACCGATTTCGGTCACGGTGGCCAATCTCAGCGGAGATTAGCCAGGTACGCAGGAGATATTATGTATAGTGCATAAGTGTGTGCGCAAACACAGGTGCACTCTTTGCTCCTTTACTCTCATAGTCCGTTGGGACAGCAATCCGACACGACCGGAGAGAGACCAGGCGCAGGACCAACGGATTTACGTGCTTTCCGAGGAACGGGGGTATTACCACCAACTTCCAAACTCCGGGCTGCTACTGAGAAAATCCTAATGAAAACTCCAATAACACTTTGCCCGACCTGGGATTTAATTGGGATTTAACTGACAAAGACAAAGACATTTATTCGTTGGATATGGTAGGTACAAAGATGTTTGGTACATATGGATAAGTTCGATACATCCGCCGCTACTAGCGGCATACGAATATTTACAATGTGAACCTGTGTACATTGCAGTGCAGTGTTTTGTATTGTTTACTCTAGTAAACAACACAATACTCTAGTATAAGTAGTAACTTATACTCTAGTAAACAATACAAAACACTTATACTATGGACATTTGTACTCTAATATACAACATAAAATAAAATAAAAACACAACAATAACAACATTTCTATTATGCAACTAAATAAATCTACCTTATTATAAAAAAAAAATATATATTTATATATTATTTACTTAATAACCCTTAAGATCAAAACATTCTTTTAATGTGTAAAAATTATTTTGGAGATGCCAATTCTTTAGACTTTTTTTGTAAAAATTAAGTGGTAGCTCTCTTATTTGTTTGGGAATTATCTTTATATATTTTAATGAACTAAGGTAGCTGTTTCTGTAGTGGAGTACTATTACAAAATTGTTTTTTAACTTGGTGGGGTCCCTTTTTGCAAATCTATTGTTTTCGGCTACTGTGAAGAAGAAGTGAGAGTTTTTCCTGACAAATATGGCTATTTCTAAGATGTAAGTAGAAGATAGAGTTAGGAACTTTAACTTTTTAAAAATTGGTCTATTGCTCTCGTATGGAGGCGCCCCTGGGCATTAAACATTACTTAATTATCTACCTGCCTTCTTCTTCGTCGTGTCGATGGCACTGTTCAATTTATGTTGGCCCAAAACTTCACCACCTTATTAACTTCGAATTGGCTATATTTCAGTAGTTAGCCTCTCCAACCTAGGTATATAGTGTATCGAGGTTGCATTTGAAATTTGTAAAATTTCGCAAGTAAGTATCGACAAAATCAACGGTTTATTACTCCGGGCAACTTGAAGAAAATATAGCTGTAAAGTGTTACGAATCTACCTCTAAAAACCTATTACTTACGTTGGTAAGTAATAGATTCTTAAAGTCAAACTAAAACGTCTTAGTAGTAAGACGTTTTAGTTTGACTTATGAATCATATTCCTTAGTGGTTAGGAATACTTGTCAGAGAGAAGAGAAGGGAGATTTTCCGACACAGAATCATCTGGCATGAAAAGACAGGTTTAGTTATTACGTCCGTCAAATTGAAGCTGCCGTGTTTCGGATTCTAATTTGCTGTCGTAAACATTTTTGTTTGTTGTTGTTTGTTTGTAACTTTTGCCAATGACTCCTCAAATCAAGCAGTAATAAGTAGGTATTTAAGACCAGTCACATAATACCGTTTACTAATAAAACATAAAAAAAACAGTAATAAAATAAAAAGAAATCCGTTTATAAATCTTGACAGAGTTTTTCCACGAACAATAAATGGTGGTAATTTCTCTGGAAGCTATTAATATTATTCCATAATTTACCCTTTGACTTTTAGTTACCGTCTTAAGGCTTCCACAGACAGGCGCGATGTGACTCTAGTAGACCCTTTTCTATGAACACTTCATGGAAATTGTTCTCCCAGAATCGCCACGCTCCGTCGCTTCGCGCCTGTCTACGTGGATCCTTTACTGAGTTTTTTGCCCGTTCTTCTCCACAGAGATCTACGTTTAGAAATGGGCTAGCTTCAACTTTCTGACTTAGTGTCCCACTCTTTGAAAATTCAAAAGTGCCTGTAAATATTTAATTTAAATCGGGCTTGTGGCTAAGTAATAACAGCCTCACGGGTCATTCGATCAGGTTGAGCTACGCTTGCCGCGGTTGGCCCGTGGATGGGTGATCATCTTTACATACCAAGACCCCTCCGTACCTTAGAAAGCACGCTAAGCCGTTGGTTTCGGCTGTCATTCGTGGATCTTTGACAGTCATTACGGGTCGTCAGAAGCCCGAAAGTCTGACAACCAGTACCTATTACCTAGTGGTTTCGCACCCTGTAGCTGGGTTGTGCAGGTCAGATAGGCAGTCGCTCCATGTAAAATACTGGTACTCAGCTGCATCCCGATAGACTGGAAGCCGACCCCAACATAGTTGGGAAAAGATGGGACATGATGATGATGAAATGCTTTTGAGTTTAATGAAGATACCGACAGTCCGATATCTACAGTCTACATACATGTCGTACATCAAACATTTAAAGTATCATAACCACGCGGTATTCTCACTACAGTGTTAACTGACAGTAAATGAACTCACCAGCAATGAAAGTCGTTTGCAGTAGTAGGAGTAAGTGCTTGTAAAGTCCTTTGCGTAGGAAGCGGCAACTCGGCAAGTAATCCAACGCCCACAGATTCTGAGTAACCCTATAGTGACCCCACGTGAGTTCGACGGTAAAATTTAGTGAAATGAACGTTTTAGTGGTAAGAATGAATTATTGTGGTGGGTGGTTCGCTGTCTATAGCTTACAAAACTTAACATAATCGGCCTACAATGTCCCTACTGCTGGCCTCCTCTCTGTGAGAGGGAGTGGGCCATAATCCACCACGCGGGCCTAGTGTAGTTTGGTGGATGACACATGTCCGGACTTGCAGGTTCCCTCACGATGTTTTTCTTCATTGTTCTAAAAGCAGTAGCGATGAAATTCAATACACAAAGTAAAGTGTCTGCCTGGGTTCGAACTCACATCCTACAACTCGTAAGTCGAGGTCAGGGCCACCACTGCTCCTTGTTGTCTATGTATAGCTTAGCTATAGAATAAATATACTGTTTACATGGTCAAAGAAAATTCGTTTTTCAGTCAGATGGACGAAGATAACATTAAAAACACTGGTAGTGTGTTGTAAACATTGGTGGAAGGTACACGCCGAGGGTGCAGTTACTGGAGTCGCACCGCAACGTCAACTTCAAGGCGTTCGTGGTACGCGTACCGAACTGTTATCTGCCCGTCGTCATGGAAGAAGACTTCGGGTCGCAAAACATGGTGTTCTGTCGCTTCCGCGGACAAGCACAACAGAACAGCTCAAGAACCATTTAGTGAAGTACTATTTTGTAATATTTTATATCTATGGGCCTGCGTAGCCTGAAATAAATTAACATTAGATGTGGCGTGTTTCAGACAGCATAGGCTATAGAATAGTCAAGAAGATTTTGTCTAGTAATAGAAAATCTCAAGTTGTTGTCTTTACAGACAACAACTTTCGCTGCAAGTGTGCACGCTTTGTTCTCCAAAAAATGGACTGTTATTATTTCTGCAGACAATCTTAATATCCTCAAGCGAGTTGCAAGTCATCTTCGAAAGTTAATAAAACTCGATCCAGGATAAAGGCAACTTCATGTTTGTAGCTTAGTAGTAGGAATACTACCTCATAAGCCAAGAAACATAACCCAATTTACCACTTACTCCCTAAATAGGTAGAAACGACCCCTAAACACCCCATACCTATCTTTCAACCTCTGACTCCCGTTCAACCCTCACCCCTAGGGGCGTGTCACTCAACGGGGGACGACCGGGACGTTCGCGCATGCTCTGTAATCATCCCCCGGGGTATCAAAGATGGCTGATACGATTGATGGATGGGACAAGGTTAGCAGGTTATAAAAGTTTTTTTTATGATGTCCCGTATTTTTTTTGTAGAATGATAGTGAGTTTTGTTGTGGTTGTTTTTTTGTGTAATTAAAAGAAACAACAACGATACTTGATCTACCGACTATCGATCAGTAGACATATTATATTGGTATATTCTTCTTCTTAGCGTGTCGATCGCAATCTAAATGGACTCAGCCCAGAATTCGACTACGTGTTTGGCGCCATCACTACCTTCCATCAGTTCCTGTAACGTGCATGTGAAAGGCAGGACATGATATTAAGTGTCCCATCGTTTGTAGAACAGCATCACATTTACACTCCAAGGCGGAGTCGTCTATGAATCTCCAACTACACAGGTTTTCCTTGTTCCTGCCAACCTGGGTCCGTAGTCTGTTTAAAGACTTCCAGGTTACCCAAGGCGACTCATGTCCAGGTAGAGGATCTTCAGCAGGTGGAACAAATTGGTTCATTGTTTTAAAAACTGTCACTATTTCGTTCTTGCCATGGCCCCAAGGAGTTGGGAGAGGAATCCTTTAAAAGTTTCCGTCCGCTGCTTGATATTTGCATTACCACTTGAACATTTTTTTTTTTTTTTTAATTTATTTAAAGGGCTTTGTCGCTTAGCGACCACATCGCCCACCACTTGAACATAAACGGATATATATAGACTATATTATCATAACCATCCTTCCTGGCTCTCAATGCAGATGGTTAGTTGTTAAAGCAGATAGCAATATATACGTTTTTGCTACTTTTCTTCCGTATTAAGTTTATTAGATAAGCTAGTCATATGAAGCATCGTGGGTCCCTGGTGACATCGCTTACAATGCCTATTTCAAGCACCAGTCTCTCATAAATGTTTAACTTATCCTTAAGCTAGCTTCAAGCACCACTACTGTATATTTGTGAAGAGAAAAATAAATAAACATAAGTACTTACTTGTTATTTAGTATCCTTCTTAAAGCCCAACGGTTATTATATGCTGTAACTAAGTATATAGTACTAAAAATAACTAAGTTCCATCTAAGCTTAGTTATTTATGTATTTTCTAAATGTATGTTAAACACTTACTTCTTTCAAACCGCTGACAGAATAGCTTGATGATGGAAAGGTTATGTAAACTACCAAACGATAATTCAGACTTTTCTCATCTTTGTCTCTTAAACATCGCATTCCGTCATAAACCAGTTATTACTATATATCCCATTTTTTATGATGTAAAGTCTAAAAAATTTGTTTAATGCCCTGTATAGGATTTCAAGAACGCTTAAATATGCGCTCTCCGTCATCCCAGTGGTTGTCAAACTGTTAAGGGATTAAAAATATGATCGATGTCTTATTTTTGAGAGAGAGTAACTCCGATCTTCTTCTTCTTCGTTGTATCGATGATTCCATTTATAATATACTAGTTTCTGCCCGCGATTTTGTCCGCGTAAAATGTCTTGTTTCCCCCACTGCCGACTGCCCGACTGTTTTCGCTCTGCGTTCTATCTGACTTTTTTTTTTTGTTAATGCTCGGCTCCTTATGGTTCTAACGTGCCTAAGTATCCTTCTTCAAGACTTGGGCTATCAAAATGCAAAGAAACATTTTTCAAATCCGATAGCGCTAATCTCCGAAACTACCAGTTTCAGAGATTAGCGCTTTGAAACAAGCAAACAAAAAAGCTCTTCAGCTTTATTTTTAGTATGGATGTTTCAATTAAACTTCGACCAGAATTCAGCCACTTCGACAGCGTTATCGTTGGCCTCACAAAGGTTTTCCATGGTGCAGATACAGAGCAGGGCAAGAGGTGAGGCATCGTTTGCGACGTGGGTCCACACTGGCTCATCGAATAAACTGTCTGAGGTTAGATTAAAGAGTTCTTCTTGATACCCGTGTAGCTCTTTAATCATCAGATAAATCACGATACAGTACAGTAATGTCGTTGTCTAAACTGAAAACTGTACAATTGTTGATGCTCATTCAATTTTAAGTGCAAGCCCAGATGAGGAATTCCCGTATTATTATGAACGTTTGCATTCTAACCTCAGTCTCAATCTCTCAAAAATACCTCTAATTTACCTATATTTTTGACAAGTTTTTGACATTTATTGTCGCCGATTTATTTTTTATTTGTGACTTGAGAAGACATGAATTTGAACGCTTTTAAGTATCAGAGTTGACATTCTATTGTTACATTTTGAGTTTTGCTGGCCCCTTTTTTTGTAGCCATTTATGTTCCACTTCTGGGCAAAGGTTCCCTACTCTCTTTCCACCTCCCTCTGTCCAGAGCGGCCTAGGACCAATATTTTTAAACGAGTCCAGCTCATCCCGCCATCTCCGTCTGTGCTTGGCGCCATTAGATACCATGAAATTTTACCTTTAGTAAAAATTTTGAGAAATTAATTAAACATGATAATAACGAAATATACCAAATGCAAAGATTTTTTAATAGACACAAATTATTATATAGCAAACAGTTCGGTTTTACAAGGGGTCGTTCAACTGCCGGTGTTGAACTTTTAGGACATATTTATAATGCATGGGAAGATAAATGCGATGCCTAGGGCATCTTTTGTTATTTGTCCAAGGCATTCGATTGCATTCTTCACGAAACGTTAATCAGGAGACTTCGCCGCTACGGAATCCGGAACACTGCTCTGGATCTTCTTACTTCATACTTGAGTAAGAGGATTCAGAGCGTTGACGTTAATAGAAAAGAATCTTCCAGATTTAGGGTAACAATGGGAGTCCCACAGGGCTCAATTCTTGGTCATTTTTTGTTTCTTATTTATATAAATGACTTAAAAAAAAGGATAATCATGATATTTGCGGTCAGCATCAGTGTTGTTTGCAGATGACACTTCACTTTTGTTTAAACTTAAACGTCAGCAGCAGTTAATAATTTACTTTTAAACGAGAAAAAAACCAAATGCGCAAGTTTACGCTACCTCATGTTAGGCAGGTGAAAACGAATGTAAAGGGCGAAGAATTGAATCCTGAAGACAGCACAGTATTCTTGGGCATAACTCAGCAGACAAAAAGGCTTGGGATTGAGCTGCTTCCAATATTTATAAATTTAGTGTTTTTTGTTTTTTCTTATGTTGTGGTTTTTTTTATATACACATTGACATTAATGAATTTTATATAAGTAATGACATTTGCTTACTTTGTAAAGTATTCTATTATTTTAATTATTGTGAATGTGAAGACTATGTGGGTCCATTCTATTTAATTTTATTTTTCTCTGTTCTGTTAGTTTTGTTATGGTCTGGCAGTTTGAGTAATTTATGTGGCCTACCCAAACGTCCTTTCTTTGGTATTGTTCGTCGAATCGTTGAGCTTCTTAAGTTTTGAGTTGAGCTGCACGATTTATGACAAATGCGTGCACTGACTGGACAGGTCCTCTCAATCTGTGTGGTTCTTTCCTCAAAATACCATCTCAGACATCGATCGACATGGTCTTCATATGATCTGACCAAGAATATGTCTGGACTTTAAAAGAGACTTTGACCTCTGAGTTTGTTTCGGCCTTTCTTCTCAGACTAGTAAGATACGAAACACCGACCTCATCTAGTGTTTAAAATATGATTGATGTGTAAAAGTGTTTTTACAAACCTACTTACAAAATAAAATCATTTATCATATGAAAGGATGTAACTATTGAATTTGGAAGGTAATACTGCCAGGCTTTTCAGCATTTACAACTAGTTAGTAAGGCAGACCGATACAGGTTGCAATTATATAACTAATAACGCCTTAGCGTCATTTTTTTTTAGGTACAGCACCAACAGTGATAAGTAACCAGGGTCATCGGATAAAGTTGAAGTTTAGTAAGAAACTGATTTCGAATGTTGATGACTGTCTGTGTACTGATTATGGATTAAACGTGACCTGGTGTCGTGAGGAATAGTCAGATCAGCGCCTAACGGTAACCGAATGCTTGTCTGACCTGGAGGAATAAATGTAGATAACTGTGAGTATGTACATTATGTTACATTTTCTTTAATTTGATAAATGAACCGTTCCTTTTGTATTCATTAAATTGAAATTTATTCGAAAACATCCATCGTTTTCTTACTAAACTTTAATTATATCCGACGACCCTGATTACTTATCTCCTTTGGTGACCGTACATGGTTCATCGATACCTCTAAAAGTCACGCACACCCATAACTAACTAGATAAAGACCGTAACTAGTAACAGGTTGCTATGACATTATGTACAAGCAATAAATTCCGTTTAAAAAGCCGTTTTTCGAGTTTAAAACTACGCTGTAAGTTTGTTTTAAAGAAAAGTAAAAGTAAAATACTTTATTATACTTGAAGTGTATATTTCCGGTTCCAGGACTAACTTTGAAAATGAATTTGTCATATTCTTAGTTTAGTGGGATTTGTTTGTTTTTAAAGATCTGTAAAATAAATGTATACAAAAGGCACGCATGCGCCACAAGTCTCTAAATGCATTAGAGACTTGTGGCGCATGCGTGCCAAAAGTATTAAAATATAATTTTGTCTCCGTTATCTTAAAACAATTGACAGAACCAGAACGATGTTTTATAATTATACGTTTAGCGCTAAACACATGTAGTGATTTATGGTGCAAGCGTGTAAAGTTTAAAATATAATAAATATTTCCATACCAATTTACATAGTGACAGAGATGTCACTATGTAAATAAAGATTAGAGATAACCGATTGATCGATGTCAGATTTTTCCAATGACTTAAAAATCCAACATTCCAATTATTTTTAACTGTGGCTGGCATGATTGTACAAAATTCAAGAGATACATTCCCACTTCCCAAAGTTGAGAACCCCAGGCCGAACACAATACGAGTACATCGAGCGGCCGCCCAGTCCGCTGTGACAAAAAAAAATAACTTTTCTCTCTGGCCGTCAGACGACGAGTGACTTACCGGCTATTTGTTTTTTTAGGCTGCCCCGCGCACGATAAAATATTTTTTGTGGCAGTAGCTCGGAAGGGTTGGGAAATAGTCGATAGATTTTTTGCTCGATAAGTAAAGGGTTGAAGTTATCGATAAAGAACAAGAACGGAGTCGGTCGGTCGGAGTTCTGTTTTTTAAAAAAAATTAAATGATGAGCTTGATCTTGGTTTGAATGAAATCCAACTAAATATATTTAAAGAAAATTGAGTACCTATCAAGGGCTTGTTGTAGTACCTAATTGCATTATAACTGGACTGAACCGCTTGAGTGATGATCAAATTCAATTTAATTTTTTTACAATTTCATTTCTGCTCTTAAGATTCGTTGTGTTATATCAATCTATAACATGTCGTCTGTAACTGTTTTTATAGTAGGTATAGTACATAACATTAAGTTAGACAATGATTTATTTATAACAGTGCTTCTTCACTCGTCTCCTTAAAATATTAGTCGTGCCCCAAAAAATATAATTACTCAACATTTATGACTCGAACTATCAAACTTTTATTTCTACACAGTACAGCTCGTAGAAACAAATACAATCGATAATAAAACGCGACACCTTGACAGATATCGATATTTCATAAGATTAAAACTGTCGATACACTATCTCGACTTATTCTTTTTTGGACGCACTATGCCATTGTTTGTAGACAAGGACAGAATCACTGGGGCTCTTTACGTGTGAAAGAGATAGTGTATCTCAAAAAGAAGGAAGAGATGCTGTTAATTTTCCATTTCATTAGAATACAATGAGAGTTTTTCTTTGTTAATTTTCCTTTTTTTGAACTGCGTAATGGGAGTTGTAATAGCTATCTTTTGGTTGTTTTGAATAAATAATTGGTTTTAGTATTGTCGTAGTAATAGGTTGGCAGCGATGAATGCAATCCTGATGTTTGTATTGTACGCTGTGGTTTTAGAATATATATAGCATAGTATATCAAACTTTACATTCTGATAAATTCCATTGACAGTCGTCGTCTGACGGGTCGTCAGAAGCCCGAAATATTGACAACCAGTCTTACCAAAGGGTATTGTATTACCCAGGTATAAACTGGGTTGTGGAGGTCAGATAGACAGTCGCTCCATGTAAAATACTTGTATTCAACTGCATCCGATGAGACTGAAAGCCGATCCCAAAATAGTTGGGAAAAGGCTCGGCAGATTGATTTTTGATATTCTGATAGATTTCTTGAGGTGTCTTAAAAATACCTTAGTGTTTTAACACAGCTAAAAAACTCAATCATACTCGGAATCACCCATTCGTAAGTCGTATCACGTGGAGCTGGACCAAGCAGCTGACCCTCGGGACCGGTTCACTCTGCAGGAGCTCATCGGAGAGGGAGAGGTGCACTGCACTAGGGATAAGTAGATTGGACGGCGGGTTGCGGTTAAGATTCTGGAAAACATTACAGAAAATATAGAAGAAATAGAAGTTCCTCGTATTTCGTGACTTATCATCGCTGGCCATTACACCAATGAAACGAGCTAAGATGATCCTATATCCTATCCTACTTCCTACTCGTGAATGTTTGTATGGATGGATTGATGGATGGATGTTTGTTACTCTTTCACGCAAAAACTACTAAACGGATTTGGATGAAATTTGGCACAAAGATGGTTTATAACCAGGATTAACATATAGGATACTTTTTACTCCGATATTCCCAAGGGATCGAAAGTTATGCGGGTGAAACCACGGGGCGCAGCTAGTTGCGTATAAATGTCTAAGTGCTTAGCGGTACTTACTTAGCCTCATCTGAGTCTATTGCCATACATATAGGGTGCATCGACGTGCAAACTGTAACCATGGATTTAGAACATGATTCTGAACCCAGACCCCATAGCGTAGGAATTTTACGTCGGTTATCAAAAAACAAATTAATCCGCTGCTCCACAGAATTTTACCGCATAGATATTAACCTTTTCTATGAAGCAGCAAATTCTTTTTTTGATAACTGACGAGACATTCCTACGTTATTTAGAATGATGTGCTGGATTCGTAGTGACAGTTAGCGGGTCGATGTCCTGCATCCCTGTATAGGTATTTTCAATCACAAGCATAGAGATGTTTTTACAAAATCAATATCAGCTGTTTTCCTAGGAATCGAATCCTAATGCTGTTCAACAGCGTCGTCGTTTGCTACTACCAACCTATAAGGAAAGTTTTATGTTCTGTAACCCAATTCCTATTAACATTACAGGTTCTGAGGTAGTAGTATAGATTTTTATTAGCATTATAATAGAAGGCCGGCTCGATTCGCCATTAAACCTAGCTCGAGAAAATGGTCTGTTTCAATTCATTATATATATTAGTTCATACGTGTATAAGGCTGGGTAGAGTGGCCATGCTTCAGATTTTTGGAGTTCTATATTTCTATCGTGTTTATAATTTGACTACCACGTTGGTCTAGTGGTCGCAGGCGCTATTGCTGAACATGAGTTCTTGAGTTCGATTCCCAGGTCAGACAGTATTATTGGGTTTTTATATCTGGAATTTCTCAGTAACACCAGGCTGGAGTCTGGCTTTGTGACCGGTTCATGGCAATAGGCTCGCCCTTACATGGGGCTTGCGAAAAGCGGGTGTATTATAGTGTACACCTCTGCCCAGCCCTTCAGGGAAACAAGGTAATGTGATATTATATATGTTTATACTTACTAATACTTAATTTGCAGATGTCTTTGTGTCCAAGGATACCTTCTTTTGTAATTGTTTTCTGTCTTTCCTTCTGCTATTTTCATATACTCACGCCTTCTTCCCAGGGTGGTAGGCAGAAACCACAGAACTCCACCTGCTGTGATCATTAGGTACATACTTCTTTTGCTTTGTTCACGTTCATACACGCAAGCTGCTGGCGGTACCTGACCTTTCTGAAGAACGTCACCATGCAATTTTTTTTCGAACTATGAAGCAATGGATTATCAATATCCTTCAAAATGATGCAGATTGTGATTAATATTGTATTGCATGGATTCTGGATGGCTGGTAGCAAAAGGATGAGAGTTGCGTGGGATGGATGGACGAGAATGGCGTGCAATAGGCCTATGTCCAGCAGTGGACTGCTATAGGCTGATGATGTTGATGAAACTAAACTAAACAACTTTGCTGCAACGTAAAAACGCAATGAATGTTGTTGAACTGTTAAAATGAAAGCCAATACTACTGTTAGTGTGTTGCGCAATTACCCTGATGATATAACTTCGTTTACAGGATGCAAACTCATTTTCAAGAAGTTGTAACATCGCACCTTGTAGGAGGTAGATATTATCCTTATCGGCCTAGCAACTAGTGCTTCTAACCTCCTGATTTTGTTGGTTTTATCTTGTCTTGCAAACTAAATATCCTCTAGACCGTGCAGAGAAGCGTGGTGCATGTACGCAAGCTGCAGCATAGGCGGTCTGCGGCATAAAGGAACCAAACTGGTTTGTAGCCTGAATGCCGACGCAAGTGGAGACTGCAGTACTGTACTACCGGTGAGCGACACTGGCCACTGTTTTTGTAGCTGGGAAGTTGAAACATATGGATCAATATCAAAAGAAGAAAATAATTTTACTAAGATTGATAAGCAATTCCTTTAAATGTAGTTAAATGATATTATGCTTAATTATGTGTATGTTGTGTGTGTGTGTGTAAATAAATAAATAATAAATAATCGTGCTTACCTATAGATGGCAGAGACAAACTCAAACCATGAATTTGGCACACGAGTCGAGCTCCCATAGCGTAGAATATTTCTCGTCAGTTATCAAAAAAATAATCTGTTATTACATAGAAACGCGCTCAAAATGTATGGAACAGCTAAATGTCCCCTGTCACCTTGTATAGTGAAAATGATCGGCAGATTTAGTAACTGAAATTATATAGATTAGATGTGGAAATTAACCCAGCCATGTAGCGCTCCTTACAGGAATTTTACAAAACTTTATTCAAGGAAAGAACGGATCGCAATCGTCATCAAGCCACCCACCATCAACTCAAAATCATTGGTACTAGTAGTTATTGTAAGCAGTTACAAAATGGCTGTATGTTTCAGTGAATTTGTAAGTGTCAAGAGGCGCCTGACGAGCTGTGGTGGCCCAGTGTTAACAGCCCCGACTTACAAGTTGTAGGTCGTAAGTTCGAACCCAGGCAGGCGCTGTACTTTGTGTAAATAATTTCATCTCCACTGCTCTCAAAACGGCGAAGGAAAACATCGTGAGGAAACTAGCATGTCCTAGAACCAAAAATTCGAAGACATGTGACATCTACCAACCTGCACTGGGCCTGTAGACTACGGTTCAATCCCTCTCACAGAGAGGAGGCCTGTGTCCCAGCAGTGGGAACATTATAGGCTGATTGTGCTGTTATGCAAGAGGTGCCTTTAACTACCTTGAATTCAGTTTACTGCCGATCGATTCTGTAAAAATCTCACCGTGAAAAGTTAGGTGAAGTGAGCTTAGAGTGAGCTGCCAATAGTGTCAATCCCTAGCATTAGTTGGAATGACAGCTCACTCCACGCTCACTTCACCTAAGTTTTCACGGTGAGATGGTTACAGAATCGCACTGTCTCGGTTGCCTAACCAAATCAAAAGTTAAACGAATAACATGCGCAGTGGCCAAGATGTAACGCACTCACTACATAGATTATTGGGTGCATTCTGTACAAATCATAAAACTTGATTAAAACTTCAAAAGTTATAATGCAATTAGTTTTATGTTGTCGGACGAGCGTCGGTTTCCTATGTTTTTAGAAATATAGAACCAAATTATGATCCTGTACTTCCTATGGCTTTGGGGTGAGCAGAGATAGAAGAAATGGTCAGAATATGCACTTTTAATAGTTATAGTTTCTATTTATTCAAGAATATTTTGTACAGGAATGGATTGTTAAAAGTAAAATAAATGGTTCCTGCGTAAATCAAATGCCTTGGTTTAATTTACGTTCATAATAAACTTAATATTGAGAACGACAGGTAAACTAGCAGATTTCTTTACGAGTAACAGGTTCGATTGCATAACAATCCAATAAAGTTTAGATCGTGTCTGTTTTAATACTTTGGTACTATTTTATTTTCAGTAGACAAAGGAGCAGTGTCAATGTATCACAAAAATGCTCGATTGTTCGTTTTGCTTTTCCTCCAGCATCGCTTTTGCAACATTGCATTGCTTCGATAGTTACCATGACTGAAGACAGGCCAATTCTCGTCCATCAAAAACGCTCAAGTTCAAATCGCAATCTCATCTCAGCGACAATCAATGTCAAAAACTTGTCAAAAATGTATGTAAATTGATTGTATTTTTGACAGGTTGCTACTGAGATTAGAATGCAAACGTTTTTAAAATACGAGAATTGTGTGTGACAGTTTAGTTTGGAAGTTTCAAGAACGGTTTCAAGTCTGTCACAACTTATTATTTACACGTTGCAGAAAAACACAACAAAAGCGAAACTTTCTCAATCTCGTTCGAATTTTAAAGCATTCCGAATTAAAAAAAATGCAGTCTTTCACCGCACTTTATCGAATCGAATCGCGAACCGAACGCTCCCGAAACGCGTCGTACGGCCGAAATGTAGCGAGAGTTCGCGTGTCTTTCGGCCGTAACCGTATCTTCGGTAGATAAAAGGGTCTCCTGGACCGTTTTAATTAGGCGGTAGAATGTATCGGGTGCCTGATGGCCCGATAGGGTTACCGTGCTGTATTGGAATTTTGTTGCCATTTTTTTTCTGTTTGTTTATGCTGAAGCGTGTCGTTTTTTTGGCAATTAGTGTGAATGTTGTTTTTATAAATGTATTTTATGGACACTTTTCAGTTCGACAGTATGATCTTAATGGAAGGGCGAAGTGCTTGAATCAGTGTCGTTGGGCCTCGATTTAGCTCGGATCAATCTTTTAGTTGTAAGTCTTTTGTCAAGCACGAGAAAAAATTATTGAAACTTTTTTTATACGACCGGTCACGACTATTTGAACATCCATCTACTTTAAAGGAAACTTAAGGAACAACTAATCAAACTATCATACTTTTATAAACTTAAGGAACAACTAAACACTATCATACTTTTTTCGGTAAACAAACAGCAGTCAGTTGTCAACCCTGCTGGCTGCAGGGAGGTACGTAACCGCTTGCGATCGGCTGGACAGTGCCGTTCGGCTAATGCGTACCTATACGCGGCTCAGCACAACCGGATAAACAGTGGACTTCGGCCATGTTTTGAACATAAATTTGTTAAGGAATTCCTGTCTGTAATCCCATCAGCACTACAGACAGGAATCCCTAAACAAATTTGATGATGAATGATGGTAATGGTGGTGATGGTGGTCTTGGTAATAATTTCTCATTCGCCCTAGAAGTTTTGTCAATTGTTTTTCCAGCAAAAACAACATAATTATTTATTCAAAATCTGTATAAATAATAACATACATAAAGTCTGCCAAACTGCACAATAGTTTGTCATAATCGTTTTTGTTAAACGAATAGAATAGAATAGAATAGAATACTCTTTATTGTACACCATACAATTTATAAAACATAAATATACAAATTTTTTAAAAAGGGTGACACAATGGGCGGTCTTATCGCTAAGAGCGATCTTTTAAAGACAACCTTTGGATGGATTAAAATTAAAGAGAGACAAATATGGTAGGTAGTCTGTGGTGTACCATTTACATTATACAATCAATATATACATAAAGTATATTTTACTCGTCTAAATAAATATACACATACAATAATAGACATGAAACAAGAGCAAAAAAAAAAAAAGAAAATATAATAATAATAATAAATAATAATAATGATGATGTTTAAAGAGAGAGGAAGTGCTTTTTTATCATAATTTTGAAAGTGGACAGAGATTGAGCACACCTTACCGACACGGGCAAGTCATTCCATAACCGTACCGCTTGAACAGTGAAAGACTTGTCAAAGAAACTGGTGGAATGCATCGGTATCTCTAGTCTCAGGTTTTCCGATGACCTCAGATATCTATTATGTGTGTCATGAAGGAACTTGAAACGTTCTTTAAGATAACAGGGGGTTTTAGGATTAAACAAGATACTGTAGAGCTGAAATAAGATATTGTGATCATATTTGCGCAGGCCAAATATAAATCGTATGCAAAAGTTTTGAAGTCGCTCAAGTTTATCTAGTTGTGCCTCAGTAAGATCTGGATAACTGACATCAGCGTAGTCAAGGATGGGAAGTAAAAGGGATTGTGCAAGCGCAGTTTTAGTGGCAGTTGGAAGAAAGTTCCGCAACCGTCTCAGTGACTTACCAGATGCAAACACTTTACGACTTACCTCCTGTAGCTGAGGACCCCAGGAAAGATGTTTGTCGATCCAAACCCCAAGGTTCTTAACCTTTTCGCTGAATGGAATAGCAGTTCCGTTAAATTGAACCTGGGGAAGCTGCGACCAGTTTATCTTGGGGATCATCCTTGAGCTGCCAACAACAATGAGCTGAGTCTTCGATGGGTTAACCTGCAACCCATGCGCCTCACTCCACTCACAGATTGAAACCAAATCCTTGTTGATAACGTGAACAGCATCAGCCAAATTCGAGTGGCTAGCTTGTTTATAGATTTCGACATAAAGGTCAAACCTGGTGGTTTTCGGCATAAAGGTGGTAGGAAGAAATAAGTTTTTTGGTAATGGAGTTTATAAATATTGCGAAAAGTAAAGGAGATAAAACGCCACCCTGAGGTACACCGGCAGAAGTATAACACCACGAAGAGCAAAACTCGTCTATGCATATACGTTGCCGGCGGCCATACAGGTAACTACGAAACCAGTCAATCGCCGTTGGAGATATGTTAAGCGAGCGAAGCATACCAAGCAGGATATCGAAATCGACAGTATTGAATGCATTGCTAAAATCTAGTAAGCAAAGAACCGTCAGATTTCCTTCTTCCATGCCCAACCGTATGTCATCAGTGACGTTAACTAAGGCGGTAGTGGTACTGTGACCAGGACGAAAACCGGATTGGAAAGGATTCAGCAGACTATTCTTACAAAGAAAAGCGCTAAGCTGATTGTGGACAAGGCGTTCTAGGACTTTGGAGAGGAAAGGTAAGATGGAGATGGGACGGTAATCTGAAAAGGAAGTAGGATTGGATTTTTTGGGTAAAGGAATGACTTTGGCCTCTTTCCACATCGATGGAAAGGCACCATAGGATATAGAGTAGTTCAGGATATAGCATAGGATAGGAAGGATTTCGTCGAGGACAGGGAGTATCATTTTCCGACTTACACAATCACTACTGACTGCGTTAGACGTGATTGAAACTATGCTCTTCTTAACATCACAATCAGAGAATTGACTAAAAATAAATGGGGGATGGTCCGGAGTTGGAAGGTTTGAAAGATAGTTAACAGTAGCTGCCTTTATTGTCCCATTACAGTGGGACGAAGATGAGAAGTGCTGATTCAGTAGATCAATGTCTAAGTCTTTAGGAATCAATTCTTGGCGTGATTTTCCAACTCCCATGGATTTAAGAAATTTCCAGACTTTTGCTGGATCTCCGTTTTCAACTGAGGTGTGAATATGGCGGCGTTGGGCATCTCTACACACCTTATTGCAGCGATTGCGTGCAACAACAAGGATCTCCCGATTCGACGGTGAGGGCCGACACTTATATTTAGTTTGGGCTACAGCCTTTCTGTGCATGATAGCCCTAATATCGTCTGTAAGCCATGGTGCTGGAAGATGTTTGATTCTCACCGCACGAATGGGAGCGTGAATATCGTACAGCTGCACAAGGTTATCCGTCAGCAAGTTAATTTTATCATCCACCGACTCAACATTGACTAAAGGAGCCCAGTCAATGCTGCTAGCATCTCTTCGGAGATCATCTGTACTCATACCACCAAAATTGCGCTGCAGGAGAATCTTAGGTTTTGCCTTAGGTGGGCGAATTTTATAGGATAGGAATAAAAGGTCATGGTAAGAAAACATGTCAGCTGGGCATTGACCATGCTTGCTGACATGTTGAGAAGACGAAACAATGAGTAGATCCAAAAGTGAAGGATTACAGTTTGGAAAATGGTGTGTGGCACTCAAGGGGAGAATTGATAAATTCGATGACTGGACTATTGATCGAAAAGAAGAAGAGCGGGAATCGTTTTTCAATAAGCAAGTATTGAAGTCCCCCATAATGACTGTATGACTGTAAGAGGGTGTTAGGTTTTCTAGGATATTTTCAAAGGAAGACAAGAAATTTATACGTGACGAAGGGCAATAATAAACACCTAGAAGAACTTTCACGTGGTTCAGGGTTACTTCCAAAAAGAGATGCTCGCCCGCGCTTTGCGGCGGAGGTTGTGCAGACATATCGACAATTGAAAAGGGAATATGTGGACGAAGGTATATGGCAACACCGCCGCCACCGCCACTCGTGCGATCATTTCTTATTAGTTGAAAACCCGGCAACGAATAGGAACTAGAAGGGAGACATGGCTTTAGCCAAGATTCTGAAACAAGGATAGCATGGATGTTCTTACAGTCCAGGTTCACTAGCATGTCAGAATAATGTGCCGGAATACTCTGGGCATTTATATGGACTACATTGAAGTTCTTAGGTACATCGGAAAACTGAGATTCAAGGGTGTCAGCAAGGGACGGAAAAGTAACAAAGCTATCATTACTACAGACCGACAAAGAGCTTTCGGTGTCGCTGTCGTCATTGCTATCTGACATCGACATATAATGTATATATGAAAAATAATAATAAACGTAAATAAACTAAATAATAATTATAAATGATAATATAAAAAGAGCAATTAATTAAATCCACCCGCCAGTTGAGTGCTAATATTTAAAACGATGCGTTGCTTAGCTTACCATAATTATAATTTGATATGAAGTTTTATTTTACAATCAAATAAATAAGTAAACTTATCTTTATTTGCATATGATGTGGTAAATATGACGGAGGTACCTAACAGGTATTTTCAGTGCAGGACACATTTCGCTTAGTGGGTATGCATTTCGCAACGCCAATATATCTACATAATTATAAATTACTAGCGGACCCGGCAGACGTCGTCCTGCCCGGTTGAGTCATCATATACCGACAGCAGCGCCACCAACCGAGGTCCAATTGTGTTTTCGAACCATCCAAGGACCCATTGAAATATACACACAAAACTTCATCCAAATCGGTTTAGCCGTTTAGGAGGAGTTATGTGACAAACACACGTACAGAAGAATTATATATATTAAGAATTTTCGGGTCTGTCTGTGTGACTGCGTTGTTCTTCTAAACCTTGCAACAGATTTTAATGCGGATTTTACCAACATTTAGAGCAGTTATTCCGGGAGGTTTATGACTATAATACATCACATATAATAAAGAAATCTCGATGTTTAGTCAAGTCGCAAAAACCGTGCTTGCTTGTAAACTATATCACCACTACAGCTCCGATGAAATAGTTAAAAAAAATATAAACTGTTCAACAGAATTCTAAGAAAATAAATGCCAATTCACTCACTTAACAAATGGATAAATGTAGATGTGAATCAACATTTTAGATTCAATTATGTTCTAGAACATGACACACTTGATCTATTACTTAATTAAAATAAAAGCATTCTTTCTCAGAAAAGAACCTTGATTAATACATTATGTATCTTATCAGTTAATTATTAAAACAAAATTCAGGAAGTTGTTAACTAAAGTGATTATTTTAATATTATGTTTTATTATTACATTTTTTTTTTCTCTTGTTCTAGTTTATTCTATTTATATTAACCTAGACAAGAGTAAACGAGATCAGTGGTGATCCAATGGTACCGGCCCCGACTTACGAGTTGTAGGTCATGGGCTCAAACCCAGGCAGGCGCTTTACTTTATTTAAATAATTACGAGTACATCACCACTGTTCTCAAAGCGTGAGGAAACTGGAATGTTCTAGAACCAAAAATTCAAAGACATGTGACATCTACCAACCGGTACTGGGCCCGCGTGGTAGATTACAGCCCACTCCCTCCCAAGGAGAGGAGGCCTGTGTCCCAGCAGTGGGAACATTATAGGCTGATTATGCTCTATTAACATAAGTAAGTGCAAACTGATAATTATTGTTATCTTCCGAGGTTATTGACGCCTAAACATTTTTTTTTTGTTGGAAACGCAAGTTACTGACATGACCAACATTATCGCTGGTTCACTATGCGCTTAACAATCGCAGTAGATAATCTAAAGTAGCGCCATGTAGCGCACTAGAGGCAAATTAGGGTAAACTGTTAATTATCGGACTGCATTATAAAAAAATCATTCTGATAAAGATTTTAGCGAGAACTACTTGGTACTGAAGATTTGTAAAAAAAATCTTTATCAAAATTATTTTGTAAGTACTTTTTGATTAATTCCGTGAATTAGATTAAAGTGTCCTAAAAGTGATCAGGTGAGTCGACAACGACAGTAGTACTTAGGTGTATAAATTATTGTAAGCAGTTTCCGAACGCTTATGCATTTGAACCTATTGAATCAGCTTTAAAACTCAATAATTACACCGTTGACAATAAAAATAGCGCCAATACAGTCTGGCAATCAAAAATAAATAAATCCAAATAATAATACTGTACTACTGCGCGGCAAAGCCATCTTTTCATACAGAGAAGGTATGATCACTGATCATCACGCTTGTTCAAGGCGAGTTGGCGAATTCATTATATTAAAAACTTCTTATAGCTTCTGCCTTTGATTCATCCGCTTGAAATTTTTTGTTACCCTGACCCACCCCGTCGCATCGCATCGCCTGTCCGTTTTCTTACTTACTTTTTTTTCTTTCTGCTCGGCTCTTAAGAGAATTAGCATGATTTTACATAGCTTATAGCCTTCCACCAGAATTGGGCAATCAAATTGCAAAAATAATATTTCAAATTGGACAGGCAGTCCTAGAGATTAGAGCGTTCAAACAAACAAACTCTTTAGTTTTATTAATACCTAGTATTAGTATGGATGTAAGTTGAGGTTTCCTCACGATGGTTTTCCTTCACCGATCTCAATGATACCCGCGATAAACTTAGAAAATACATTTTAATAGAGAAAGTCATACTTGCCCGGATTAAAAATAAAATTAAACAAAAATGTTCTCAACTCCACAGTGTTAGCGATGGTACAGCCGAGTCCAGTTGCAGGCGGGCGCACCGGACAATGCGACCAGTTCCGCAGATCGGCGATAGCGACCAACCAGCGATAGTATTTCGCTATGTGGCCCCAGTTTAAAACAATATACAGGTAAACAGAAGAAGTTCCATGTTATTTTATTTATTTAAAGAGCTTTTTAGTGTTAGTAAGTTTACGCGGAACTTCAACATGTGGCATCAATCATGGCAAAATGTGGGTGTCCCGTATCATAGGGGCTTATTAGCAAATATTTGTACTTTTTTCTTTACTTCATTGCATAAAATTCACAAATAAATTAACTTCGTGCGAGTCGTCCATAAATAGATAAAAAATTATAGTATTTAAAAGTGACGAGTCGCACGTTTCGGTCGAGAAATTCATTGGAATCGACTAAGGTAAGACATTATAGGTACACCTCTGCCAAACCCATTGAGGAATACAGGCGTGATGTTATGTTATTTATGTTAAATTTTGAAGCGCCTTTTTTGGAACCGGCGTATTTTTAACCACTTTAGCTTAGAAATAAGCCTTTATCGTGCTAAATTGATACACAGGAGCCGTCAGAATTCGGTTCGTCGGAATTCGGGTTTGGTACAGTCGTAACAGTTTAAAAAAAAAAAACAAAATCAAAAGTCATTTATTCAAATTAGGCTGAGAATCAGCACTTTTCGAACATCAAAATTACAAAAGACAGTCCCCCAAAAACGCCCGTCCTTCACCTTTCCTAGTGCTTTCGCTGGGTAGAAGAAGTGGCGCAACAAACTCCCCAGCAGCACAGCTGTCTGTTCAGTTAGAAAATTGATTGTATACAATACTAGGTACACATGTTAAGTAATTAACATTACAAGACACAGAACATAAAATTAAATTATTTGCCATATGTCAGCGTATTTGCCGTATGTTTTCGTTTATGGCCTATTACACTAAAATAATACTAATTATTGAAATGTTAAAAATGCAGCACGTGTTTGAATCATTAATGTTGAATATAGCTTAGCTAGACTGACATGACAGAATGGCACAACGGCCAGAACGACGACCAGCGGCGTAATTGCATAACACATTACAGTAGGAATGGCTTTCATTTTGACGATTCAACAATATTCATTGCGTTATTTACGTTGTAGCAAAGATTTAGGTTAGTTTAGTTGCACACAAATTTTTCGAAAATATGAAGCAATGGATTAGATTCCTTCAAAATTATTCAGATTGCGATTGATAGCATGTTACGCAATTAGGGACCAGCTGTGCGATTAGGGACCAGCTGTGCGATTCTGTAACCATCTCACTGTGAAAAATTAGGTGAAGTGAGCGTGGAGTGAGCTGTCATTCTAAATAATGCTAGGGATTGACACTACTGACAACTCACATCAAGCTCACTTCACTTGAGTTTTAACGGTGAGATTTTTACAGAATCGACCGGCTGGTGCGGGTTGCATTTCGCTTCCAAAGTGAGTTTACTGACCCTTCCCTGCATAACTACCTCTTACCAGCGAAGTTTATAATATTGGTAAAATGTCAGACCACCTGTTTGTATCTCAGAGAGTTTCCTTTACATGAGAGTCGATTTTTTATCTAACTTATTGAGCCGATATATGCAAGTCACAAAATAAATTCCGTATTTACATTTTCAAGTCAGTTCTCGCTCTCATTCGTAGTTATCGCAATGATATGTTAGTACATCTGGTTGTGTGCTAATAACATCATACCGGTATTCAAATCACCAATTCGCGTTGCAAGTGGTGATAATGGAATGGTTTTGTGGGGGCGGTTATTGTTTGCTTATCAGACTCGTAAACGTTTACTGCTGAGCATGTCTCTTCTTAGACCGCTATAATGATCGTTTGTGATGGGGTTTTGGCTTGGTAATGTGACGGTTGGCAAAAGGATGGGGATCATGGTATGTTTATAAGCACACAAATAATAATGTCTATCTTCTAATAAGCACAATCCTAGGCTTTGAAAGGGTTGATGATGAAATTACTGGTACATTGGTGATCGATGGTAGCCGCACCTAACAAATTGAAAGCTGTAAATGCCATTGAAAAAGTTAAACATTCGATAAACAGTAACCAAACTGGACATCAGGTTTTAAGACATCGATATCGCTTAGTACGCACGACGATACATTATAATATATGTAGTAATCCTTCTCAGACCCAAGCCTTATTTGGGTGCAGATGGATTGGAGAGGACTAAGAGTAGAGATATCGTTTTAAGAAAATAATACTTTGTGCTACTGACCCCGCAAAGCCCCCCTAAAACAGTAGTCTTTTCTCACAGGTGTGAGACACCCAGAAAACCCCATATGACATCATGGTTACAGCAAATTTCATGGAAGCTCCTCCTACCCGGATTCATACGATACAGAATAATCGTAAATCTGGCGCGTGCAACGAATACTGAAACAAATGAGTTGTTTGACGTTTTTATTTGTAAACGAGGAGTGGGAAACCCGTATAGGTAATCTAAACCACTGTGCTGTACGTGATGAGAAAGCTTAGTTATAAAACATGAGTTTTATAGGACTTGGTTTGATATAGGGTCGTGCAGTTTGGATAACTTAGATAGTTTTGCCGGACATGCAACCTTTGTACTGACGTACCTTTTCCTTTAATTTCAGCTGAGAGAATTAAATGAAGACACGACGATTGCTCGTCTACACCTGATGGAGTAATTATGTAATTTCCAAAATAGATGAAACCTTTCAAGGAATTTTAGAATAATCCTAATTAATGGTACATACGACGAAGGTGTATTCAGAATGACGCAAGATCGCCTTAATTAGGATAGATGTAAAGTCTATTCCTAATTAAATGTTATAAAGTAGGTATTAGTACCTACTTCCGTCTTAGGACGGCAGTCTTAACGCTTGCGACCGCCGTTGTTCAAGTGGTCGCAAGCGCTACTGTTATGGATGAGGTCTTGGATTCGATTCCCGGGTCGGGCAAAGTGTCATCAAGGCAAGTACAAGTGTGTTTGGTTCATCTGCAATTTCTCAGCAGCAGCCCGGAGTCTGGATTTTTGAGCGGATGATGACTTAAATATAAAAGTTTTGGTGTAGGTACACCTCTGCCTAACCCTGTGAGGAATAATACAGGTGTGAAATTTGTTGTAAAGTAATAATAAGCGAAACGGATAGATTTAAGAGGGAGAGAGGAGGAAGACCAACAAAACGTATGGTCTACTCTAGATGACGGCTATACAGATATACAGATATATGAATGAAGAAATTATGCTGCGCCGGCCCCAAATAAATTAGAACAAGGGAAAGAAGCAGGGTGTATTATAATGAAAACTCACTAAAAGGAATGCAACACAGCAAACACCAAGACCTTCCCAGCAGTGTGTCGCACACGTCTCAAGTACTGACCTGAACTGAATACTGACATTACATTCATGATTCATGCGAGAACATGAACATTCCCAGAAGCATTGCTCTTCTACTAATAATTGAATGGAAATTATTTCGTGGTTACAGAACATTCTGTGACAAGGAAATAATTTACGTTTACCCCCCTTTTTTTTTCATTTACCTTATTTTTATAAATTACATTTCATTAGTTATATGAACCGAATCTTACGACGGATGAATTTTTAAACAAAGATCACCGATAATTGTCGTTAAGATGTGGAAAAATTACTAACTACGACACAAAAAAAGTAAATTAAAGTGAAAGGGGATGTGAGTGACTATAACGAAATAGTACTTACTTACAAATACTTACTCATAGTACTTTTATATAATTTCGATGACATCAAAATATTCTCAAGGCAACTTTACCTCTCATTTCTTCTAACAATTGTAAGACTCCTATGCTTTAGAAGAATGCTTCAAAACTGGTGAAGATTAAAAAAGTATTTTCAGTGACTACGGTCGGCAAAACAGAAACCAGGCATATGAGATCACCTTTTACGAAACACAATTTCATTGAGGTGGTCTATTCGAAATCAAACCACATTACAACATGTAGTGCATACATAATTCGATGATTCATCACACATTGTAAGTCAAGCTGTCTGTTATGACTTCTCCGAACCAGTTCCCCAACATCTTTTCTCACGTACAGTAGGCCGCCAGTCAGTAGTAACGAAACCAGTATAAGTTGGCCTCGCATTCTTTTACACTCTAGACTATACTAAGCCAGCTCAAGGTCAAAGTGTCACCACAGACGTGTGGTCTATTGTACGAGAAAAGACATTGCAAATAAAACATGAAGAACTACGGGAAATCGTTGAGCTCATGGAATGGTGATAAGAAGATAGTGCTGAGACTGTCCCAGCTCTCAATGTCTTTATTGCAACTTTTTGTAAAATATGATTATTTTTGTATCAAAGAAATAGAACTTTCTCATTTTAGCAGGTGTAAAAGGCGAGATTTATTATGATGTGAGTAGTTTTCTTCTCTTGTCACCATACCTAAGGTTGAAGAAAATCATCATCATCGGCCTACAGCGATCAACTGCTGGATATAGGCCTCTCTTATTGCACGCCATTTAGCTCGATTCTTGGCAGTTCTCATTCATCTGCAACCAGCCACCCTGCGAAGATCGTCGCTGCACCTAGCCTGAAGGCTAGGCTAGGCTACCTTACGTTTATAGATTCGCGGTCTCCACTCAAGAACAAGTCTACTCCAACGGTCATATGGCTAATATGGCTGGCCCATTTCCACTTCAGATTGCTTATTCTGAAAGATGAGATGTTCAAGATTTTAATAAAATAACTGGACGGAATTCTATCAAAATTTATATTAGCAAAATGGGCAGCAGCATCTAAATCAAGAATAACCTAGAAATATTTTATTTTTGTTAAATCTGTCCAATTTGCGGTAAATGCACTTCCTCTTCCTCACTTCCCTCCGTCCCGTTTTCGGAGTCCAATTGCCAGCTAAGTGGTCGATACTGAGATCACCGTGGAAACAAATGCAAAAGCATATAATTGCTCACTGGAATTAAACCGAGGCACACCGGAAAACGAACTGCATATTTTATAAGACAAATCTTTATGAAATTGTTTTAATAGTTTCTAGATTTCCGTATTGGAAGTAACCTTCCGATTTCCAATTATTTACGAATTTTGGTTTTTGATAAATACTTAAGCGTAGCCTTGTTTATTGGTAAAATCGTGTGGTAGTTTGGTAGTCACATTGATTAGGTAATGTTGGATGGGTCTTCAAAGGCAAGACGTGTTGATTTATGGAGCGATCTGTACAATTGAAACGCTTGGAATCAGTCAGATTGGGGTAAAGGCCGAATCTCAAGGCGAATCTAGATGATGACTTCGTCTACATAACGTAACAGTAGTATAGAACTGCAATAGGACACAACCAAGTCCTAAAACTAGAAACAGAAATGCGTCTTGCCGCCAGTAATAATTATAGCCATTCTTCACAAATTCTGCTATTAGCGACTACTCAGTTAGAGTACGTAATGCTAAAGCGTCATGCAATGCTACTTTTACAGACAGTTCCTCAGTTCACCTACTGTCGCCACTCGGAAAGTGACGCCTGCGCCGCTAGGATTGTAGTACGTACAAAAGGTTGCCGATGCCTATCTCAGAACACCCACGTAGTGTCAAAGTTTAGGATTTTAGAGTCCATTCCGTATAGTAGAAAACCCTCTGAGCGTTTTCATTGACAACACTATATTGGTATATGCAATAGCCTGCATCATCTGGGTCCTGATGTAGCTACCTAAGTCTACATACAGCGACAGCCGTCGACAACGTGTTACTAGTGTATTTGATCACTACTCAAATAAAATGTCACGGCTGTCGCCGGCAGGCATTGCAGTTGCCTCTGTGGTCGACGCGTGTCGCTCGTGTGTATGCACACTAATATACACTTCTATTTCAAAATTGAGTAAAACAGTAAACATCATTCTACAGTCGCGTACAACAGGTGCAATGCACCTTCAATATTAATTTTAAATTCTTCAATATAACGTGAAAGGCCTTGAGTGGGTGCAATCAAGTTCAACAATTGTAATTATAAATAATCGTTTTTACTCTGTGAAATCGGTACCAATAAAACCTCTATGCTCCAAATGATGCTCTTTGCGATTGATTGAACGCGATGGTGCTTTCACTTCGCATCAACTTGCGAATTAAAATATCTGAGGTACGACATTCGGTCGTCGTAAAAAATATTTTTATTGTTTTTAGGGTACCGGTGCTACCGTTGTTTTTGCAAAATATTCAATAAAACCTCGTCTACATTTAATCTCATAATATATTTTTGTCTCAAATCGTTGTTAATTAAACTAATTCTTCGTTGATCTTTAACTCTTCATTAATGTCAAACTCTTCTAATGAAAAAAATTGTATTATTATACGCTGTAACCAAAAAAAAAAAAAAATCAGAGGATAATAAAACTTGCAAAAAGAAAATGCACAACAAAACAAACGAGCTCCACATAAACTAAAACATATATATATATTTCAAAATAAATGTAGAAGGAAAACATAAAAAAAAATATCGAAGTAGCAACTCACGGAACCCACACTCATCTCATTTTATTACACACTTTTTTTGTAGTTAGTCGGCGGGCAATTTGCATAAAGTCTCAAGTAGCTGCCCGGTTGACGGTGGTTCGCGGCGCGTCGTAAAACGGACGACCATAAAAGAAACACCTTTTTGCTTATAAAGGATGTCGTTGTTTTGCACTGAATTAATGTATGTGATTGTATTATCTTGAACAACAGTTGGTGTAAAGTGGCGTTTTGCGTTGTTCGGTTTAAAGTTTTGATGCTCATTTTTATGTTGGTTGTATTGTTTTTGATATTGATATCGTCATTTTTCATGACGTCATATGTTTTAACAGTCAATTTAACATCAGTATCTTCCGTTTCCTTTTTAGGCGTGATGCTTTCATGTATTATCACTACCATCTTCAAAATCTTCCAAAACATCTTGTGTGTCTTAAAGACCAAGCCAACTATTCTTCAGTTTTCCTCGTTCTCGATATTTATCGAGTCCGCTACGTGACTTCGAAATATGCGACGCCGAATAATGCAGCGCCGAAAGTTTGCGATAGCGAATAATCTACCCAGCGGTCCAGTCAAAAAACTTTTATGTTCAATATCTACATAATATATGTTGTAGAAGAAAGAAGTCCAACGTAAACTTCTAACTATTTCACATTACAGAAATCTAAAATAACTTGCAGAAGTACTCGTATTGAATAAACTACCTATTAGTACTGATGTCGAATGGCTACTCAATATACAGGTGCATTGATAATATGCATGTTCTACCACTAGCTATTGCCTATTTAATGTGACAGGTGCTACGAATACTTTTTTTGCAGAACAAAATGCAGTCGCTAAATCGATGATTTCATTAGTAATTTCTTCACCATGACGTTCATATATATGGAGTTTTATCGCCATCATAATTTTATTTAAGTTTATCATCTTCTCGATCGTCTCTTGTTTACTCTTCTTTGGTTTTTCGATATTACGGATCTAGATTCACGGACAAAACTGTATAATGCTTAGCCACTTTTATTCTAGCTTTATAAACACATTAACATTACATGACATCACGCCTGTGTTCCACAAATTATATGGCAGAGGTGTTCTTTATAATTTTATTTTTATTTTTTATTTCAGAATACACATATTTAAGGTTCACAAAAACCATTTTCCAACTTAAAATTAACATTACAGAAAAAAGTGTAACGTTGATGCCTGTACTAATTAATGAAAATCATTGTATCAGAGACACCAAAACTTATCACTCTCATACTCTCTTATTCTTTCATATCGCCACAATATAAAGACACAATTTTCACAATTATCTTTTGTGTAAGATTTGGTATCGTTTTAAACTGCGTCAAAGAAATGACAAACAAACTGTGCCCCAATCCAATCTATTCCTCTAACATTGTTTCTCGGTCACCGTTTATTGTGCTCAGCTTACTACGATCTCTAATTGCCTACAGATCGTTTACAAATGATTGTAATGGTAATGATCTTATGGCCTCCTACGAACAGTAGTCTATTAGGTACAATAGCATTGGAGGGATGCTAACTGTACCGGGATTAATTAATAAAAGACTATTTACTTTTATATGGCGTCTTTGACATATTTCGACAGCCTGGAGTTCCAGACCTTTCGAAGGCGTACCAGGGGCCGAAGCCAACAGCAGAGACCCTTTAGACGATTTTAAATGATGAGGAGGCACCAACCGACGATTATGCCTGTACGCACTATGCAACTGCACTTAAGAACAACCCCCGGTTGGTGCTGGACTATTGCAGAACGTGGAAACAAAATATTATAAAGCGTAATTATTATGATCTTAAAATTAATAACATTTTTATATCTTCTTCCTTTGGCTTGTCAGCCAAATCTGCCCCTACTGGCGCCGATTCCCTTGTTCACAAACTAATCTAAATTTAAGTTCCGTGCATCTTTTTCTTTCTAATTCATTAAGAAAAGGACAGAAGATAAATATTTAGTTTAGTCCTGTCAAATTAAGATACTCCATAGACAAAATAGACGTGATTAAAAACATGGCTACTAAAAATATGTCAATTTACGTCAGGCGCTGACTAATTTGACTGGACTAAACTAATATTCATCTTCTATCCCTTTCTTAATGAAATAGAAAGAAAAAGATGCACAGAACTAAAATTTAGTTTAGTTTGTGAAAAAGAGAATCGGCGCCACTGTCTTCTAATCTTAAACTAAATTAATGTTTGTCTCGTATTTCATGCCCATAACTTTTAACAGACTCACGCAGGTTGCATGTAATCACCAAATAGGCCATAATCTCTACAGTTATGTCATCATCTGCCTAGCCTTTTCCCAATTATGTATGTTGGGGTCGGCTTTCAGTCTAACCGGATGCAGCTGAGTACCAGTATTTTATTTATTTATTTATTTATTTATTTATTGGTTCACCAACAATTGTTTACACTGGTATTATGCTAAAAGTAACATGCAATAAAATAGATTACAATAGTGTAACAATCACTTATAGGTAAACTCCGCATGCTTTAAGGATAAGTTGCATTTGAGAGAGAGAAAAAAAAAAAGCAGACTTAACTAAACTAATCTAATCTAAAATTATTATTGAAAACACGCTAGGTACCTCATAAATGTCTAATCCAGATCGAGATGATATTTATAAATAATGGTTTTTAATTGGCTTAAAAAGTTAAAATGCAGATCAATTATGTCACTACAACCATTAACCACCTTGCAAAATCTCGCGTAAGGAGAATTGGAGCCTAAAACCGTTCTTCTTTGCGGTGGACGCAGTGGTGTTATCTGGCTGCGAGGAATTCTCGAAGGTGCACGGAAATTGAAAGTGCTCAGTATTTGTGGACAGTCAATCTTGTGAGCCATAACTTTGCACACAAACGTCGCGTCATTTAGACGTCGGCGCTTGTCTAGGGATATCATTTTAAAATGTCTCAATCTATTATTATAAGAACGTATCTTCTTAGCTAAGCCCCTAGAAAACGCCAGATGCCACAGAAAACGCTTTTGAACACGTTCTAAACGCAACGAATGTGCAGCATAGTGCGGTCGCCAAACCACGCTACAATATTCCAACACGCTACGAACCAGGCAATTATAGAGTATGATTTTTGTCTTACAACTTCTAAACTGTTTCGTATTTCTTAAGACGAAACCCAGCATTTTAGAAGACTTTTTTACAATACTGTCTACGTGTGGAATAAAAGTTAGTTTCCTGTCAAATGTAACGCCAAGATCCCTTATTGTGTCCAGTTCACCAACTTTATCACCTTTAATATAATAACTATGTTCTACTAAAGTATGCTTTCTAGAGAATTTTACATGATAGCATTTTCGTGCATTAAGGTGCATTGCATTGTTATCACACCATTGAACGAGCCGGTCTAGATCCCTCTGTAATTCATATGCATCTTCTTTATTTTTAACAATTTTAACAAATTTTAAATCATCGGCGTACATAAAGATATTTGAATGTAGAAAACAGTAAGGAATATCATTGATGAAATAATTAAATAGAACTGGACCCAAATGAGATCCTTGTGATTTTACATGGAGCGACTGCCTATCTGGCCTCCACAACCCAGTTACTGGGTAATACGTTGGTAAGACTAGTTGTCAGACTTTCGGGCTTCCGACGACCCGTAACGCACTGTCAAAGACCCACGAATGACAGCCGGGACCAACGGCAGTACCTATGTATACCTTTTTAATAGAACCATCATTTGGATCCTGCAACACAGATCGAAAGAAATAGACCAATCAACGAAGTGTAAAGAACTATTCATATTTGATGTAGCTACAATCATTTCTTTTTTGTAATCTAATTATTTAGAACCTTGTAATGACGTCAGAGCTAATGACATCATACGGCAGCTGGTTACCACAACTTGTTACATTTAACATAAATGGTTATCTCCAAGGCTATCAAACACCAGTACACCGTAGGAATGAATCATTTTTGCAAAAATATTTCGTATAATATTTCAAATGATGTTACGGTTATAATTCCAAATTTGGCATAGGCACGACTAATCTTACCTACCCGTGTTTTTTGAATAACTTAGTTTTAAGCTCAAGTTCAAGCTAGATGATCTGACCTTGTATTCACGAAATTGGTCAGACATAGCAAAACAATTCTGACGTTTCATAAGTGCCCATGTAGCTTTTTGTGAAATAAAATATTTTGATTTTGCTCACATACTTCGATCCAACATAAGTGGTTCTCAGTAAAAAACGCTTTTCCTTTTAAAAACCTTATTCTTCGTTTGTTTTATGTTAATTTTACTAGTTTGTTTGATTTATATTTGTTGGTTTATATTGAGGAGAAGGTGTGTAATCTGTTTATGGGCAAATATTATGAAAATTACCCAAGTATTGAATAGCCAGAAGTTACAGAAGCTTTTCAAGGTAACCAAGCATAATAATCACTTTTAGACTGACGATGGAAATAATAATAAATATTTTAACCGAGATTAAAGTTATAAATTTTATTTTTATTTTTTATGTATTCTTAATTGAATTCAGTTCAATTAACAGGATTTTAGTCATATTTTTAATTAAAAGCCTTAGTTTTAAAGACCACATATTGTTTTATCGCTACTTAAAATAATTTGTTTGACATTTTGTACGACCAAACGTGTTTGTATGATTATTTCGACGATTTGTGTCGATATTTGATAGGTAACATGCTGTTTCTTTCATTTATATGTATTTATTGACGTGATCTATGTAGTACAAGTTAATGTTGCCAGTCTATTATTGTCCTACTGCAGGGCTAAGTCTTCTTCTCATACGGAGAAGGCATGAGCATTGATTACCACGCTTGCTAAAGACGGGTAGGTGATTTCATACTTATACTAACTATAACTCAGGAGGGGCTTGTGGCTAACTAAACTGCCGCATGGGTCGATCGATCAGGTTAAGCTACGCTTGCCGCAGTTGGTCCGTAGATGGGCGACCATCTTCACATACTAAGACCCTTCCATGCCTCGGAAAACACGTTAAGCTGTTGGTTCCGGCTGTCATTCGTGGATCTTTGACAGTGCGTTATGGGTCGTCGGACGCCCGAAAATCTGACAACTAATCTTACCAAGGGGAATCGCATTACCTAGTAACTGGGTTGTGAAGGTCAGATAGTCGCTCCATGTAAAATACTGGTATTCAGCTGCATCCGGTTAGACTGGAAGCAAACCCCAACATCGTTGGGAAAAGGCTAGGCAGATGATGATGATACTCGTAACTACTCAGAATGCATATGAATTCAAAAAGTCACATTGGTACATGACTGGATTTGAACCCAGAACCTCGTGTATGTGAGGCTAAGCCTTCACCACTGGGCCAAAACGACATTACAGACTAGTAGGTACCAAGTTAGACCATAAAAAAACAATTTACTTTGCCTAAGGTGAAATTAAATATAGTTTTAAAGTAGGTAAGACAATGACAATGGCGTCTCGAAATGATTTAACTCTGCAAGCACCAGAAATAATAAAAAAGTCCATGAATGTATGTATTAAAACAGGTAGTAATAGGTAGGTAAAAAGTTACAAAAATGCGTTTTCTACACAATCGTTATTATTTTTTACCCTTGCTAAAGTACTTCTACTGTTACTGTTAGCCTGCAACAGCCCATTGCTGGGCAAAGGTCTCTCCTCACGATTTCCAGTTCTTGTGATCCAGTGCTAATAGACCATAGTTCATTTGCTTGGTCTAGCTCGTCCCGCCATCTTCTATGGGGTCTGCCGGGACGCTTATAAGTTACTACTTTAGAATAAAATTATACCAAGAAATTATCGAAGTCGTAAATAACATTTGAATCCAAACGATAAATTCAAACGATATTTTTTCTACCGCAAAGTTTGCTTTTTGCGCAACTTAATTACTTCAAAGAACTTTAAAAGAGATATTTCATCTACTTGACATCTTTATTAGAGTAAATTGTGTTTCATTAATAAAAATATCACCTGTTGGCGCTCTTGGACAAGTAATTTTGCAAATTATAGGTACCTACATACCTGTATGTTGTTGCTATGGTGTGTTTTGAAAGGTAACCCCATAATTCATTGTTCTTTGTAAATGCAAAGGTCATTCATTATTGCAAATTATTTGTTGAGAACGTACGCGTCATTACGTAGGTACAAATAATAATTATTGGTGTTTTATTCGTTTTAATGTTGGTTTGAGGATCCAAAGTACAGGCTTAATGGATTCCCTGATGGTATCAATATTTCCACTGTTTCACTCATCGTCTTCATTAACAATACAGCCGAATGATGTCCACTGCTGCACAAAGGCCTCGCCCAAGCTTCACCACATCGACCGATACTGTCCTTCACTCTTTTATGATTATTAACAGCTTTACTTAACAATAACACAGCTAGAAGGCATCGCTGCTGATCCCGTAGAAGATGGCGGGACGAGAGGACGAGGGACAACGATCGAAAGAGCTGGAAGTCATGTGGAGAGGCACAGCAGTGATAGTAACAGTTACTTTAATGTAGTTTGCTTTTAAATTTTTCTCAGGTGATTATTAAAATCTACCACTTCTTCTTCGTGTCGCTGGCACGACTGTATTTTAAATGCTGTTTTCCCAAATCTTTGCCACTTCCACGGCGTTGTCGGTGGCAGCGCAGAGGTCACCTTGACTGCATGTTTTGGGACACAGAGGTCAGGATAGGAGGTGGAGCATCTATCATCTATCACTGCATAATGGTCATTTATGTCGTCTTCTTCTTCTAGCACTACCGCCTGCTAGATAGCTTTACTGGATTTTACTTACTGAGCATAAAATACTTACAATCTTAGATGTTACCGCTTTAATAAGAAAACTGCCGCCATACTGTACTGCATTTTGGCAGGACACTTAAGTATGTATTACCTATTTGTACTACTTTCTCTTTCAATAAAAGATTTAAGACAATCGCTTTTTCTTTAAACATTTCAATTATCTCTTTATCGGCCTTCGGCAGCCAATTTGGTGGTTCAATAGATGATAAAAACAATGACGCGAAATTGAAAAGAACTTTAACTTACTGGCACGTACCCTAATAGGGTACCTGATCAAGCAACCCGGCATCACATATCGCCTGTAATTCCTCGAAGGGTTAGGCAGAGGTGTAGTTAGTATGTAGGTACACCCTCATTTCCCAAGTTTTTTTTAAGTCCCATGTAGTAGAGGGCGTGCCTATTGCTTTAACCGGGTACAAGTTTTGACTCTGAGCTGCTACTGAGAAATTCTTCATAGGAAAACTCATTGACACTGCTCGATCAATAGGTTGATCGAGCAAACCTTTCAATCATCATATCACAAAGAAACAAATCATAGATGATGCCAAACAGCCTGGTTACAGCTGCGTCCCTTTGTATCAAACACATCAACAACTCACCCAACATGTTACGCATAATGTGGACTATTTTAACATTTCTCTCAAAAAATCTCCGAACTATTGTAGTTCAAAAAAAAAGCGGGGACTTTGGCGACGTCGCGCGATGTGTCAAGTCTCAGCGTGGTAATTGTGTTACACACTATTAGTAGCAATGGCTTTCATTTTGACAGTTCAATAATATTCATAGCGTGCTTTACGTTGCTGATCAGACAAATTTTTCGAACATATAAAGGAATGGATTAGCAATATCCTTCAAAATGATTCAGATTGTGATTGATAGTGTGTTACGCAATAAGGGTGCTAGTTAAAGCTGCGTCCTCACTTGTACCAAACACGCCAACAACTCACCCAACAAAGTGACCAACATGATACGCATAATGTGGACTATTTTAGCATTTCTCTCAGCAAACCTCTGAACTAGACCATACAAAAAGGTGACTTCAGCGACGTCGCGCGATGTATCGAGACTTAAATCCAGCGCTGGGGCTGTCTTACGTAGGGTCGCAGCATAATGCTGAGCGATATCCGTTTCGCGTGGATTTGATGCATGTTTCCCCCAACCATTTCTTTTTTTTTGTGTTCTATGATCTTTTTTGCGTCATGTTTACCGCAAATAAACGTATTTTCTACCTTTCATTCTTTCAATTGAAATGTATTCAGCCAATGTCGGTTTTTCTGGATTTAAAATGATAAAGACTAGATCTTATCTGTCATCATAATTTATTAATTAATTAATATAAAAATACTAATGTGCATACGTTATGTACTTCACTTAATTACATCTGAGCAATAATTATTCAACTATTTAGTAGAGTCTGCGTTTATCTAACATTTTATAATGCTTTTTATTATTTATTTGAACAGTTCAGTTACTACATTCATTATGCGAATTTATCAACAATACTATTGTTCGTAATTTAAATAAACAATCAATCAACTAATAATTAATTAAATCTAACAATGAAATCATTTATTTACACTTTATAATACCAAATCTTATATTAAATCACGATTATCAATTTAACTGCTTATTGCCCGATAAAACTAATATTCTCAATAATTAAACTATGAAATAACTAAATAATAAATAACAGCAGTAATAAGAACCAGTCAATTCTTAATATTTTAAATCTAACTGCAAAAATAACTAAATTACCATTAAAATTATTTTAATTACAAGTCAGCACTGATGGATTCAAACAAAAGAAAATCACACAAACAACTGTTTTGTTCGTCGACATCCAACAATAAAACGACAAAATAAAAATAATTGCCTAAAATATTTTCTTCGATAAACTAAATTTTTAAAATTTGGAGGTAAACAAAACACTGCACAAACAAACCTTATGAGATCTTTACGAAAACCAAATCCACGTTGCGAATACGTACATACAAACATACCTCTAGAAATTTTACAATGTGTATAATCGAAACTTGGACTAATAATACTTCTGATTACAGTTAATCTAAAATTAGGTACAAATACAATTTCATATCTTAAATCTCTCTAGAAATGCACCTATACAATCGAATAAGAACCACTGCCTACAGACATATCGCATTACAAAAACTCTTCATACTATGTAACTTAACAAAATAAGGCAACACGTCTCTAAAGGCTAAACTTTAACGTAATCTATACTACGCAATCTCATTTGCATACAGTAAGTCTTCGCAGACAGCGCCGCTTGTTAATATTTCATCAGCGTCTCATAATATCTTCTATACTGAAGCCTTTCTTCGGTCCTGTCGATGTGCTTGTCCCCGGCTTTGGGTTAGTCGGCGGTTGTATCCCAACAATATTCTTTATTCCACTTGTTATAAAACTCGAGCTGCCCTCTTCAGGGTCCTTTTGACCATCCTTGCAATTGGTCACATGAGTAGAAGTACAGGGCGTTGTGTCCTTCGGCGGCGCGTGTTTTACTATCAAGTCTTGTGCAACAGTTTGCTGTGGTCCTAATATT
The DNA here is from genome assembly GCA_911387795.2 of Apamea monoglypha. Classification (NCBI taxonomy): domain Eukaryota; kingdom Metazoa; phylum Arthropoda; class Insecta; order Lepidoptera; family Noctuidae; genus Apamea; species Apamea monoglypha. The sequence continues at coordinate 11,467,532 of OU426932.1, forward strand.
GGGTGAGGAACAGGACCGTACGCCATTTGAGGATGCGGCGGTGGCATAGGTATACCAAACTTATGATATGATGGCATTCCCATTATAGTCGGCGGGATTCCAACTACGACCTCTCCATTTCCTAGCCCGTGCCGAGGCATTGTCAAGTTGGTGGGTTCAGGCGACCGACTCCGATAAACTGCTGCGCAAGTTCTCACATTATCTCCAATATCTGGTGGATGACTTCTCTTTCTGAATGGACTCAGATACATACCAGAAGGCCCAGGGTCTATAGGTGGACTTGCCATTTGACCCATCTTTGAAGGATCAGGAGGTGCAACTTGATGAAGGTCTCGTCTTATTTGGAGCTGAGGATGTCTTACTTGTTGTTCAGGAGCTTCGGTATAACGCATCTCTTTTTCTATAATCTCTTCAGAAGTGTATCGCCGTTTTTCGTATAGATCTGACGGCATGCGCATATGTTTCTCTTGATGTTGTGGGCGCATGGTGTACGGACTCGCTCTATCTTTCTGCTCATTATGGTGGCAGTGAGTGCGTTCTACCGGGGAAGGCGACGTCCGTCGTTGCGGTGGTCTCTCTTCACTTTGCTCTCTTCCGATACTTTCGATTGACGACGAACGCGCTCGTCTAACAGGGGAATGTTCAGGGGACGAGAGTTCAGGATCGTCATCATCAAATCCTGGTTCAATTGGCGATCCCGGTCTGCCAATATCCTCTTCGCCTACGTCTAGAACATCACCTGGCGGTACGTCACCAACTGCGTGTGTCAAGGCGTGTCTCCTCAAATCGCAGTTTCTTCTGAATACTTTCCCGCAAGAATTGCATTCGTAAGGCTTGTGATCTGTATGGGTGAGCAGATGAGTTTTGAGGTTTGACCGTTGATTGAAGCTTCGGCTGCAAACTGGACATTTGTGAGGTGACTCTTCCATGTGGAGGATTTTGTGTACCGCCAGGGTCCTTGACTGACAGAATCCTTTCCCGCATTCTGTACATTTGAATGGCTTCTCCTTTGAGTGTATGTACCTGGAACAATGAAAGAGAAATTAAATTCCTGTGCTATATTTAGCAACGTATCTGGATAAGAGTGTTCCTCGGGAACGTTTTAATGATTCGTACCATAAAATATCGTGGTTTAATTAAATGTCGGAGTAGAGGCGGAGTGAATTCGAACACAAGCTTCGCTGATAATATGAAACGTGGTTTATTTATGGTACGTAACAATACGTAGGTATGCGAAACGGGTTTTGATTGGATTTGGAGGCGTTCATTCATTAAGAGAGGAACGACCTTTTGTCGTCGACAGTATTTCGTTGTCCGCTACTAAAGTGAGTAGATGTCACTGGAGATAATAAAATAACTGTACGGGTATTCAATACAATGTAATAGTAAAATTTTAATATCGGCGACCACTATACTGTTCAGACGCGCCTTGAACGTGATCCGAGTAACATGAGCCTTTAGTCTCAAGGCGAGCCCGACGACGTCGCATACGTTCAGTACGTACAGCCTCACCATTTTTTGAAGACCTCCGCTAATTCTTTTCACTTCCCCGTATCGTTAATGGATCGCGAATGTGGGGGGAGAATGGGAAGGTCATATTGTTTTGGTTCCGTTCCACAAGAGTTCCAGTCCAACCGAATCGAATTACGTTAAAAGCATTTTGTGGCCAATCGCTGCGATTAATATTATTAACAGCGGCTATATTGGATTACTAGTGACCATCTGCTTTATGGCTTGTAGGTAGGCGAGCGATGTGAAAACAGTGTCTTAGACTACCCTTAGACGTGTACGAAGTTCAATTACATTTTATGTAGGTGCGTATTAATACAAGTCCATACTATTGTGAGTGGCGAATAACTTATTAGCTATTCGACAGACTGGTACATTTTGGACATATAACTGAGTTAATCTGTGACGGTCCAGATTATCACTCTATACAATTTCCTAAATAGAAATTCAGAATTTTCAAACAATGTTAACTTCATATACCTAGCTATCAAAACAAATATAAAGAATTTCATAAAAACCTACTGGTTCTTCTAAATTACGTTCTAAATTAAACCGTATTTATAAATAATTTATCAGCAATTTTTCCTAACATCACTTTTATAATTGCATTCCGATGTGGTTTTTATTTGAGGAAACACACCCATACGAGGTCGGTATAAGAATTAATAAAGGAAGTATTGAAAGCTTCGTGTAATAATGTTAATAACACGGTTGCGCTCTGTCCATGTAGCTTAAAACGGAAAGACGATAAAAACTTGATTCGTTAAGGTAAGGTAAACTTGAACTTGGAAATTATATTGTTATAATAAAATGTAAATTTTAATAAATGCATGGAATAAAAAATATGTAATACAAACGCTACAATAAAAAAATAAAGTATTGACTGTGTGCTTCTGCTAAGATTATATTCAAGCTACTTCAAATGCAGTTACTGTGACTACTTATGCTAAAAGTATATATGTACTCGTATATTAATTTAATATACTTATGTGGATTATTATGAGCAGTGGTGGCGCAGTGGTAGCGGCCGCGACTTACGATTTGTAGGTCGTAGGTTCGAACCCAGACAGGCGCTTTACTTTATGTAAATTATTTCATCACCACTGCTCTCAAAACGGTGAAGGAAAACATTGTGAGGAAACCGGCATGTCCTAGAACCAAAAATTCGAAAACATGTGACATCTGCCAACCCGCACTGGGCCCGCGTGGTGCATTACGTCCCACTCCCTCTCAGAGAGGAGGCCTGTGTCCCAGCAGTGGGAACATTATAGGCTGATTATGTCTATGTCTATTTATGTGCACTCAAAAAATAGCTCTTCATCCAAGGTATTTCTTAGTAATCTTAGTTCATTGACTTGATACGAATCTCAAAATGAACTCTTAAGAATTCAGACTACTTAGACACGATAGACTTACAAAACACAATTCAGCTAATGATAGTGACACAAAGTCCGTAGACAAAGTTAATCATGGGAAACTTAACAAAAAACGTAATGAAGAATGGTTTAAGTCCAGTCCGTTTAATGATGATGACTCCGAAAATTCTTTGGGTTGTCATACAAAGAATGCATCGCGGAGATGAGTAGTTGCATAAGGTAATAATCGGTTAAACATAGACAGAGATGACAGAAAGTCTCGTATGAAAGAAGGTCATAGTGATGACTGGGTAATTACTAAAGATATAGATGTTGGTAACGAAACTGTTAATGGGAGAGATGATAAAGTGTAGATGATTTCAGAAGCAAATAAAATACTCTTAACGTTGTGGAGATTTCATGATAAACTTTGAAATGCATAGAGCATTTTGGTAGTGCATAGTAAAATACTTGAATATAATGAAATAAACTAACAATATTTTTTCATCCTTGTACATGAATGAATATGAAAAATATTGTTGGATATACTCGTAAAGCCTTTACATCTTCGTATGCAATTCTAACTTTACTACCTTATCTTGTAAATGTAAGATATATTATTACTATTCACATTAAGTTGACGATCGATAAATATTTAAACCAATCTATAAAGTTAGCATCTATATCGTTATCGAAATCTTTTATATCTTATGTAGCGATATCATTTATATGTAGGTATTCACTTTCGAGTGACCGCATCAGTGACATATTGTAATGCCTAAAATTTAATTCCAACTTTATGATAGAAATCGATTCCATCAAATCGATTCAGGCAGTTATCCATAAACATCACGAGAATACAAAAAATGTTAATGTCTGGTGTGTGAGTATGTTTGTGTGTTGAAGTCTGGCTACGCGCTAACGTTTTAGTTGATTTATGACGACGATAAAAATAGTTTGTCAGAAGCAAAAATATTTTAGTTTACGCAACAAATTAAAAACTCATAACGCTAAAGCAAAGCACGGTGGAGTTGAAAATAACAAGAAAATTCTACGTACACAAAAACTTGACTCGTCTCGTCATCCCATTAGCCAGGAACACAATAACCTATTCCTTCACAAAATACATTGTAACATTAAATTGTACACACGGAACTCTAAAAGGAGTAATGACCCACACTGCCAATTACACGGATTGTGCACGCATTTTACTTCGCTCTTGAGTTCGCACATTCGATTCTTAGAAAAGTTAAACGTCCAGTTTTTATTCTCATATAAATGTTATAACAGAAAATTCTTTTAGTCTCGACATTGGGCCCTCGAATTATATTTAGATAAACTGTAGTACCAATGCGTAATGCTACTAACAGTTTCTTACTTCATCTCGTTCTAAATTTGTTGACATGCTTGAAGAGTTAGTAATTATCAGCCAGCCAAGTTAGGTTACAGTTACCAATGGTATTTAAATCTATGTATGGTGTTATTGCCAACAATTTAGTACCCAACCATTATTTTTTGTAAAAAGTTGCAACACCTTATAAGATTTCAAAATTCAAACGAAGCTGCGCTAAGACTCTAGTTATTAAACATTGATTTAGAAAATTGATCAATCAAAAATCTCATTTGCCGTTTTATTAATTCCAATATTTATAAGAATCGATTTCCGTATATTATAATTAATACTGACCTTACAAAATTTTATTGATGATTTATGCGGCATCGAACAATCATGCGTTGCCAAAAACGGATGTTTTAACTTAAAAATCATTCAAGGGCTTGCCCATATCAAGGACCGTGGTTGTAATTACTTTAAAACATCCTCATAGTTGTAGAAATCTCATTTTTTTAAATTAAGAAATCACCTACAACCTATTCAGTATTTATTTAGAGGTTACCAAGCTTCTTCGTCATTACCGAATATTTTACTGGTTATGATCCAATTGTTTACTAGACACTAGTTACTATGTAAAGTTATGGAATCTTGCGTAAATCAAACCTAGCCATACTTTTCCTACTGCAATTTCATTGAAATCTAGCACTCTGTAATCAATCTGAGGGGCAATTCTCGTAATTTTAAGAACGTTCACAGTCTGATCTCAGTCGCAATATGTCAAAAATCCCTCTAATTTCCGTACATTTTGACAAGTTTTTGACATTGATTGTCGCTGAGATGAGATTGCGACAAAATTTTGAACGTTTTTAATTAGGAGAATCGGCCTTCAGTTATTACATTAGCACACCAATTATATACCTCTGCATGGTACAGACAATACTGTACTGTTACGACAGTTTTTTTTCTAGCAGGTGAGGCAGAATGTCAAGTGACAACATTAAAAATGTCAACATTACGTGCGTCGGCACGACTCAAAGTCTCGCAGGAGTAAAGTGTAAGCTTTTATACCTGTCACAAATTGTGCATAAAAAGTTACGGTTTACTTGCAAGTGTGGCTTTACCTATAAAGGCATTTAATGGTAATACATTCCACTTATTGTGACATGATTCTAAGGCGAATAACATCGACAAATCCATTAAAGAAGATACACGCTAGCTGATGGAAGTTCACAACTAAAGTATTGAAGATGAATCTATAATGAATTCTAAGGAGAAAGTCAAGTTTGAAGAACTAACAAACAAATTCATGAATGAAGAAGGGAAGGGCGCGAACTTGCCATCGTCACGCAAATATTGTGTAGTGACTGACGGACAGACCGGTTTTAATGTACACACGGCTAGTCCAAACACCCACGTTGTGTATTAAGATTTTGAAGTATTATTAGATAATGGATGGACCTTCTAAAATTTATGGTCGAATTAATGTACTAGGTTGGGATGAGGATAAAAAAATATAGGAAATACGAGCTTGATACTGAACTATTGGAACAAAATTGCTTTGACATTGCTAGAGGACACGTCAACTAGTATTTAGACTTTATTAATAGTAACACTAAGGGCGGTATCTTCCAAACTGTTTTAATTTTATAACACTGAAGTCATCTATTATTAAACCGGTTATCGATCTGTGCTGTGTTTATGATGAGAGAAACGAACAGCGTTAAACATAAACACATGGAACATAACATATAACCATAACATCGATAGACGTAGAGAAAAACTGTTCCAATTAAATAAAAACCAGATATTTTAATATCGAAGCCGAAATTACTTCCAATAAATTTTAAATATCTAATGAACGCGATATCTTCATTTTAAAATGAATCGAGAGCCACGATCGACATCGTATGATGACGGATTCGGAAACACCAGTCAAACAGCTTTACTAACATCAGAGAGACCGACGCCAGATTCAAATTAACTAGGCAATTACCAGGTTACTACGAAAACGTTTGATGCGAACCAACTAAAACTATAAAACACACGATTGCTGGTCAAATGGGTAAACCCCAAAACCATAACCAAATGGTGAACAAAGAAGAGTTAAACTTCCCAAATTGAAAAATGTCACAACAAACGTTTATTCGGAAGGCACAACGACAAAAAATGTATTTTAAAATAAAAGAATTAGAACAAACGTAAGGAATACACATAATTTATGACATAAACAAATCTTACCCTCCGAGGTATCTTATCGTACCAGTTCGATCAATTCTGACGTTAAATAAAATATAAGTAACGTCTGTCTCTTCTTATTATGCTTTGAGATAAGGATCGCGATGGACAGTCGCTCAGAACCCCATCAAGACACGGAGCGAAGATTAAAAAACTTTGACTCCAAATTACAGAGAGGACCGAGATCCCGCGCTAATGGGTTACATTAAAAAATATTTCCATTACGGTTGCCGAGCGGATAATGTGTTTTGGAACACACTTACAAGAGATGGCGCCGGTGTAGGAAACAGGCAAGTGACTCATGAAATGAACAATAAAACGGTAATAACTTGAATTGATAACAACGACATAATGCTCTCAGAAGTGGCAATTGAATATAAAGCGTCGGTCACTTAACTAAAATGTCTAAAAATGTTGACGCTCTTTTTTCTGCTGGATATGTAATTGGTTAAGCCAAGAGACCATTTGCGAGAACAGAGCGCGGAAACAGGTTCTTAAAGTGTTCTCGTTTCTTAACAAGCTGCACTGTATAGTCGATGTGACATGATCGAGAACACAAAGTCAAACAAAATTTTTGGGTCACTTTATTTCGAACAGACTTTAGACTCCAACTGAACTTGATAAAAGAGATATAAAGTAAGAACTAGTTGCGTTTTACTAAGAATATAAAGAAATATTTCGTCTACCGATCCGGGTCAAAATAGTTTTTTTTCCAATTCAATCGTGTTCGAGATTGCCTATCGAACAACGTTCGAGAGGTTGGTAACGGATGTAGAGCGATGACTATTATAGACCAGTCTGTTTGAGGTTTCTGAATTAAAACACCTGCAAATTAAATTATTATTTAATTCCAAAACTTAATAGTGTTGGAAACAATCAAAAGATGAATTAATATCTTGAAATGAAATTGAGGTATTTCATACAAGAAAATAATATAAACGCCAAAAACACATAAATCGAATTCAACCCCAATAATTTGAAGTCATGATTTAAAGCTTTATAAAATATTTAATATCTATGAGGTCTTGTCTAAGTATGTATTGGTTCTTTGCAATGACCAACACCACAGATCGAATCAATTTCTCTCCACAGTTTTTTTTTCTTATTACAAAGTCTGAATGGTAGATAGAGTGAGCCAACTGGGCACCAGTGCGTACCTATATTTATATGTACTGTGTATTACTTTAGTTATAGTTTTATTTTTAGTGTTCTTAGCCTTTGCGACTTAAGTTTTATGTGAATGTTTATCTTACGTTATACTTTTAGATTATCTATCAATCTCTTCATTAACGTGTCCGTCAAACTCGTTCATTTACATTAGTTTTCTACTTTTTATTTTCTGCATCAGTTTTAAATGTAGTTTCAGAATAAGAATCTTGAGTTTTATCACTTGCAATTTTAAATTCAAAATAAGGCGAGATGCGACTGTGGCTGTGATGTTTATGGACAGTGGGCTTGCAACCTTATACTCGTGCTTTATTGCCAACTATGAACTTGACACTTGAATGCCGAGACAGGGCTATAACTACACAGGTTTTTACTTGCTAGAAACGAAACGCAAAACGATAACTCAAAACATTTAAAGTTCTAAACAGTTGAAGTTACCTGCGCAAGTAAACATAAAATTAAATAGTTTAAACATGCTTGGAGACATAATAAAATAAGCTATTGTAGTTTTGTGGAAATACGGTCGACTTTTGACCATTCTGGTATAAGTTACCTACATAACATTCCTTGAACTCCATCCTTAGCATACGAAATAAGCAGTACATTACTTCAATAGTACTGAAGATTTTCATAAAAAATCTAGTTAAAAGTAAAGAGAGCAGGTACAGCGGACGCGCGTTGGAATGCTGCCGGGGTCACTGTCCGATCCCTCCTTACGTACCTCCCGTTCATCTACGCTATCTAAACCTATCGCATAGATTGATCGTAAAACGCTTTGCTCATTAACTTTACTAATTATGTCTTTGCCTTTAAAAGTTGAAGTTCTTGTGTTGGAAAATGAGAATACAAAATTTATTACTAATTTGGGACGTGCAGAAGTTGCTGTTAAACACTTCAAGAACTTTCTTGCTGTCACTATATAATATCGGGAAATATCATATTTTGCAGCTACATAAACCAATAAATATCCGCAAAAATGAGCAAAACAGTAACATAACACGAATACAAAATGAGACTTCACACTAATTAAATTAAGTCATATATAACATAAATATGGCAAAGAAGACAATGCCACCGTATTTATGATAATGAGTGGAGATCTTAATTATGTACGTAGGTGTATTTGCGGAACCCACACAAATGCAGAACGGTAGCGGTTGATAATACATAAATTTATTCAAAGAAACTGTTACATGCCGCACACTGCCACATAAGTAAATCAAACCCGCTTACAAATAGCTTATATTAACATAATCTTGCGATTTGAATAATGAAGTAGCAGATTTTGTTATTCAAAATCGCGTTGCTTTCAGGCAGATGCATCGGAACATAATTTTATTGGCCGTTGTGGCTTTTCTATTGGTTTTAACATACCGAGAGATACGTAGAAACTAAAAGCCTACAGTTTTATGTAAATTATTATTTAGGAACAATACTATAGATGATTTTTATGATAAAAAGGTTCATCAATATACATAAGTCCCGATGTGTTTTGGTACAATGACAGATGAACTCGAAATTGTTGTTAGAATTTAGTATAAATGGTGAATATTATTATAATATTTCATGAATTGACAGTAACGTTGATGTCGTTGATAACATTCATCATTTTCCCTAAGTATTATAAATATCTCCCAGAAATATTACTATCTGTCATACTTAAAAGGTTACATACAGCTTTGTTTAACTTTAAGGGAAAAATAAACGAATGTATGTTAGTATTAAAAAGTATCTGTAAGTAAACGTTAAATAATTCTCAGGAGACACTTTTGCTGTATATGCAGCATAAAAGGCGTACTTAAGCAACTGTGGTTGACTCGAGTTTCGAACCCACGCACTTTTATCTCTTTACAACTAAGCTGGTTTCCTTTAAGACGATTTATTGTTATGCTACTAATATCTCAGCATCAGTAGTAAATGACGCCAACGCTTTACTTTCCAATAATTAACATTTGAATGACAGAAATTGTTTAGTCAATCCGTGTGAACTTATTCTGTATGGGACAGCTATATTTTACGTTTGATATTTTGAACAAATGATAAGAATCAAAATTACTTGATGAGTTTTAGATTGTTCTAATGATTCAGAAGAAACAGGAAATAAATAAAATGATTATATGAATATGAACAAATATGAAAATATAACAAGTCCTAACCTGGAAGCAGACCATACAAAAACAATATTTCAAAGAATCATTTGACTAATTAGCAAAGGAGTCGTTTCTAACGCCTAGAAACTTAGAAGTTCAATTAGCATAGACACTGTCTGTCGAGCTAATATTTCCTAAAACCGAACCGTAGGAACCCGTACAGGTAGCAAAATATTTACAAGAAGTAAATGACATAATGTAAATGAGACGAGCGTTTTCGCAACTGCTCGAGCGAAATTAGCATTACCATTAGAACGTTTTTTGCATCGCCTTTAACAAAATGAGACGTCAATACATTGGATATATCGTTTTGTTTTTAACCGCAATGGAATTATGGTAATAAGCTTCTTTTGAATGACAAAACTGAAGTCAGTTTCCAATAGAAAGAGACTTTAGTTGAACGAACAATGCTCTGTGGGTTCTGGATCTTTTCGAAATGTTAAAAAAAGTAGCAACAATAAATTATTTCGTTTCAACAGTCATCTTTGTATTGGTTTTTACTTTTACAGTTACTTTTTGGCTTCCTTCCTTTGTAAGAAATGAATTTACAAACTTATTATTTTCTGCCAATGTGATTTCTGGCATATACAATCGCAGATGATCGTTGCATGAACAGCAATCAGTATTAATATACCTGATTCTTCTGCTTCTGTAATCTTTATACCAAATACATTCCCTTATGTGGCTTCAAATGCACAACCCGGTTTGTTATCACGATGTTGCTAAATGTTTTTGGCGTTCGATTACATTTTAAATTCCACCTTTTTTGCTTTACTTTCTTCGACATTGACTTAAGCAAAAATCTTTCCATTTTATTTTAGTCTTGGTGTTATCTTTAAAACTAATGTGGCACTGTAGTATTTGATTTTAGATTCGTTATTTCGACTTTAGGTGATAAGTATGTCAAAATCAAAAGTATTCATTCTATTTCAAGCAGGCGTTCTTCTAAATCTATTACCACATTTTAGAATGGCCTCTTATTGAAGTCAGAATGAGTTTCAAAAATAATACGTCAATACCAAAGTAGTTACGTTAAAGCTTAATAGGTTTCGTGTAGGCGAGGTGCTTTCAATCACATCAGTACAATGAGTCGTTAATGTAGTCGCTGGGTCTCCGGTAATGGTCTAGACGCTACCTACACATGAAAGTCTTTCGTTTCTTTTGTCACAAAGTAGGTAATGTAATGTTACATTGTAGCAAGGTTGGTTATTAATACAATGTGCACGTGCTGGATTTTTTTCCAATACTTAATGCGTAAGTGGTTTTGAAGTTTCTTGGATACTGGGCATGACTTTAATGTTGACATCAAAATTAGGGGGAAGGACAAATAGAGACTTTGGAAATGGCATATATGCAAAATATTTGGAACAAAATATTTATATTTGAAGATTGGAAAAATATTCTCACACCTAAATTATAATTTTGAGTGAAGTTAACTTCCAAAGCGTCCTTCTTCTATCACAAAAACTTAATCGAAAAATAATACAGAGCGTTCCGCAAGCGTGGCAGTGCATCATTTATTTTTCGTTTGTATACTAAAGAAATTTAGTATTCGTCGCGCGGTCGACGTTATAAAAAGTCAAAACCCCAAAAGTCGGACAGGTACGTGGACAAAAAATAAATGGAAAATACTAATGGAGCGGCGCGGCCAGGTTGGACCGCGATGCTGCGTGGTAAGTAACTGGTAGAGAAGGGTATCGTTTAATTTATTTTGTATGTACTGATGAAGGAAGTGCAAATAAGTGAGTATTGTTACCGTAGTGTTTGGGGTGGTGATTCACAACTATTCAATGTTTAGGTACATGATGAAATTGTAGTGTTTTTATGCAGACAATCTAGAAGTAAGAATTTCATTTCACATGAACTTGATAAAATTTCAGTAAAAACAATAAAATCGGTTTTATAAGTCAGTAAATATTTTCACAACGATCCATGTGTGACGTTCTACCAAAAAACGTATTAAACCCGTCGCCTATCAAAAGTCTAAGTCATATTTATAGGACCGGTATAGCTATGCAGGTAGTAGAAGCTAGCTTCTCAAGTCGAACCACATCAATATTTCCAACAACCGAGCCAACTACATACAGTGCGGCGTCCACAGCCGGTTTGGCTGCGCGTACGCCGGCCATGCGACGTAATGGGAGCGACGGCTTGCCGCTGCCGCTTCACACACAATTTCACCTCTGAGTGACGCAGACATTCATTGTAAATGCGTACTCCTCTTGCACGGTATCAGGTGCATTTTACCTAAAACTGCTAATGGTTTAAAAAGGCTTATAGAACCTGAGTGATTAGGTAGAACCGGAAAATTATTGATGAAACCCAGAATCAAATTAAATTGGAAAAACTTTATATCTAGAGTGACCTAGGTTTCATTAGAGTTAATAATAATAATAATTAATAATTATTGGTACAAAATGGATATCTTGCGGGACTTAGGTCTAATTAGAGTTGCTTGTCCTGAATTGCTAAATGACTAAATATAATAATTATTATTGTTCGTGGCGTTTGATTTATTTAATCAAAGATGAACGAGAAAAAGCTATGAGACTTGCAAGCACAGACAAGAAAATACGAGTATATGTTCGAATTGAATCATCAATCAGACAGAAATGAATAAATGCAGGAAAGTTACCTCAAATTCTATGAAGGATTAGAAAGTAAAGTAAGAAAAAACCAGACGAATATTGCTGTGTAACTGTTTTTTAATGTTGGACTACTGATACTACCAGAATTACTAGGATGATAATAATAATGACGCATCCCAAGTAATATCGTTTTTATCATCGAATTTATAAATGTCCGTTTTTCTGACTCCATTTGTCTCTTTTCCGTGATCCAACCGCATTGTTTTTGTCTATCGATCGTGAGATTCGGTTAACGCATGTCTACTGTCTACGACAAAAAATTGGCGCCTCATAAGAAAAAACTTTGATATTTGATACGTCCAAGTATCAAATACCTCCATTTATAGTCGCGCTTCAATAGTTCCAAAACTAAATTTTTCATGGTTCATATATCTTAAGAACAAGATTCTATTCTCGTTTTACGACCTCAAACGATAATTTTATCAAAATGGTTTCTAATATTATGTCTAGTAGCAATAACTCGTAATTTGCCGAATTCTTATGATCTAAAATCGATAATCAAACGGCGCTTCTCCATTTGATTAAAATCCAACTGTAAATTCTAAAAAAATCTGTATATAGACGACAGTCGTTGAACACAGGTAGGTTATATATTTTTATTGTTCCTAGTCCCGTTCTGTTTATTCATTAGATAAGATTAAAATATCAAACAGATAACACAGCTATACGTTTCTCGAAATCATTACGCTTAGAAAGAACCTAAACTGGATCGCTCCGAGTCCGGAGTAGCTTAGGAAGTAAATATTCTTGTTCGAAACGAGTTCCAGTTATCAAATTTATAACACTGGCAGTTGATTCATGATCGTCTCATCTGGCAATTATACCGGGAGAGGAGATATCATTAATCAAACTATATTGATTGGTCCACTCTATGTACAAACCCAATTAGATTGAATCCTTCAATTTTGTTTGATCCTACATGATTTATTACTTGTGGAGGTGCAATTAGACTATCGGGATGCAGGAGTGTTAATTTTGGTTTCATCGTAAATCCTCTTTTAGTGCTGTGTGTAATTGACCGTAATCGTCTGTAAGCGTTTCGTATCGTAGATGCTTTTATTGGTTGCTTTACATGTGGGAACGATGGTAAATGGATTGGTTTTTCCTTGGTGATCTGTTGTTTTCTTTGTAATCTAAGTATTTTACGTGATGGAGCGCATATCGTAAGCTTCAGATTGTAGAGGAATTGAAGCTACATTCTAATGACTTTAATTTTTATAGCCTCGCGTTTGACCACTCCCTCACCAGCTACGGTTTTCAGGTTTACTGTGCCATCTTTAGATACTGACAAGTGAATAATCAAGGGTGCAATTTTGTTTTTCACCGAATCCATGTTTATTGTTGTTACCGTACCTACCTACGTCAAATGAAACAAAGATAAAAATATCTATATAAGCTTTAGTAAGCAGTTCTTGTTATTTTACACAGTATTTATTAGGTAAGTACTTACCTAAATTCAGTACAGATGTAATCAAAATAACTAAAGGTATTAAAAACTATATCCGTCTAATAATATCTAAGGCAATTTGATAATGCTATATTCTGAGAAACACCATTATGCTTTATTACGATTATAAATGACTGAGAATCGATTATTGGAAGTAAAGATAATTATAAATATCTACTATTAAAATTGAACATGAGTGACTGCAAGGTGCAGGAATGAATGAGGTGCTTAAACACATTTTAGGAAATAATCTCAACAGGGTCTGTATTTATGCTCGGTTGATGGCAATGGGCTCGCCGCTCATTAGGTATATGGGATATAAACATAGGTGGGTGTACTATAGGTTCACAACATATGCGGATTAAATGCTTAAAACAAACGACATAATAATTATTATCGATGGTTTGAACTAACAGCCATGAAAGGCGTTAATTATTATTTGCAAGACCAAATTATAGTCGTTTTGATGAAACTTGTAATTAATCGGTCACCGCTCTATGTATTTCCGGACTACAAAAAAAAGATTTATATATTATTAGAAATAATAATGAACAGTGTGAATTTGTATAAAAATAAAAGAAGCCAGAATTAATATTGGACTAAATAGTAATATGGCATTAAAGATTCCTATCGATTTGCATTATACTAATCAAGCGAATTAAAAAGATCATAATTTACAATAGAATAGGAATTGGTTTAATTATTTTAGTCTCTCATTTGTGTCCATCAAGGATGTCAGTATTTTAATAAAGATTTTGTTTTTTTGAAAAAAAAAAATCTTTTTGCATAGTATTAGTGAAAGTATTTGTTTCTTCTGCTCGACACACTGAAATGGTGTTTTATTCGCAATGGTTAAGATAACGTAAGAACTTTTTTAAATTATAAGATAAGTAATTATGTCTTTTATGTAAATATTGATACGTAATTTTAGTATTTGCCAGGTTCGGTAAAATAATACCTGCAGAGTACAACCCTAGCACAGATCAATAATGTTTATTACTATTCGAAAACTTTTCAAAATTCGATCACTGCTTTTAATCTCCCATAAAATCGTTCCGTACGTGTCGAGAAGAGATTAAAGTTGCTTGCTCCCAGCCACAGGTAATAAATAACGTGATTATTTCGTCTTTCAAACTGGCCACAATATCTAAGACGTTTTATTTTTGAGTGAATTCGACCGAAAAAGAATTCTTTAACGGGATTAAGGTTTTATTCTGAGGTTTTTTTTTAAATCTGTAGGCTGCTGCCGTTTCTATGGATTTCAAAAGTGTCTACTAATTCAGTTGATTTTTTATCGGATTTTTTAAA
Organism: Apamea monoglypha; assembly: GCA_911387795.2. Lineage (NCBI taxonomy): Eukaryota > Metazoa > Arthropoda > Insecta > Lepidoptera > Noctuidae > Apamea > Apamea monoglypha. The sequence continues at coordinate 11,482,684 of OU426932.1, forward strand.
TTCCGTAATTTTAATATGCATGGCTTGGAGTTAAGTCTTCCTTTATGTTAGACGATGACTAGTCTTGAATTATTTTATTTTGGTACTTTAGAGGTTTAACTGATCTAGCCTTTGGGAACAAGTTACAAACAAGACAAGAAATAAGTCTATAAACAAGTTTACACACTGTGCTTACGTCTCTTATCCAACTCTCCTGTTGCAGGTCTGCTGAAAGAAACTAATGAAATAAGCAGTACCTTTGTGTTCTTTTTCACTTTATCGTGTTTTCTGTGTAAACAAATAAATAAAAAAAGAGAAATGGAGGTATAGTGACAAAACACAAGGCCATAAATAATAACCATATTTACAAAGCATCTAAGCTTAAAGCTAAAACAAACTTTACCATCATTTGACTTCTACAACACACGACTAAAATCACCGTTTTCCATCACAATAATTCATTCCTGGATGCACCATAAACTCCGAAAGGAAAGCCATGGGTGTGCGAGAGGGTTCAACCGCCAAGGACGACCGGTTGTACTGCGACTTTTAGTCTGGTCGCAAACGCACCTACTTTAACCCGACAATCTTGAGGGAGAATCTTCAACCTTTTTTTCAGTTCAAAGAGAATTATAAGACAGTGGTTGCAATAAAAGCTTGAATGAATAGAGGGATGTTAATAGATTTCATCCTGTAGTGGAAAACTACGAGAACTATTGGACGTCTTTTAGTGTCAATTCACACTATAGTGTCGATTCTATTCAACTAATGCAATCTGCAGTACAGTGTGAAGTGGGCCTTCCAAGTGTTCTACATATTTTTCTAAGATTCTTTTTATACTGACTTTTTTCATTGCTGAGTGTCTCCTGACAACCGTTTTATCAAACTATCAAACATACCTAATCAAAGAATGTCGCTGTCATTAAATGTACACTCGACAAAATTGGTTGTTGACCATTTTTCGCCTCTTTTTTGCCCCTATTACTAAGTTTGAAAAGTGGTCAACCGTGGACATTGCCGACTGTACCTCATACATAATTTAGTGGCTCCTCAAGAAATCTTTATGTACACAACCAGCTTAAACCCGTGGGTAGCCATGACAGATAAAATCAAAACTCATTTCCACAATTTTTAATGTCCCCGAGAGCCGTCACGTAGGACTTCGAAGTATTTTTGTGGTTATCTTTGATCGCTTATGATTTGGTAAAAAAGGGTTATGGAAAATGAAATAAAGATACAAAGGTGCATGATTAAGGGAATTGGACACTATTTTTATGTGTCAAAAATATAGTAGCATTTTGGAATGAATACCAACAAAATATGAAAAAAAAAAAAACAGCCATTCCTACTTATTTTCCTTTTTTTTACAGGTGAAATTACTACCCGCCATATAATAAGTTGAAGTTGCATAATTAATACGTCAAAATTTACAAATCCTTTATGTAGTGACCTATTTACTTAACAGTCGTAAACTTAACTTCATGACAACATAACACAAAGTTGGAAGTTCAAACAAAAATCTACTTTCGTTTGACAAAGTACAACCACAAATTCATATATTATTTCGCCACGTACCGACAATACGAAATCAAGGTAAATCCACGTAATCTTTGAACGTAAACCTTACAACAGTTATTTACTGAGAAATTCTTAAAATAAGAAAAAGATCCTTAATCTCTACCTGTTTTTAAATTGGCTTGTGTGTGTCAGGTTACGTTCCAAAGACATCCCCTGTATATGTGTGAGTGTCCACGGATTTTATCTAACGTTGACTTCGTCTTATGATTAATGGTAATACAGAAAGGCATACCTTTCCCCAACAACAATGGAATCCAACTATGAAATATTTGTAAACTTCATCTTGTTTGGGAGTTGGGAAAGATTTTTTAGAGAGTTCTAAAGGATTAATGATAGTAAGTGTAAGTAATGTATCGAAGGATCATATAGAAAATCACTACACCAATAAAATTATTCGTGAAGTTTTTAACAATACCAAAGGACATTCAGTTAGAACCACGTATACTCGTACTTCTACTTAATCGGAAAAAGTAAGCCTGACATATACACAGTACGCACCCATTTCAAAGAAATTGGTTTCAGACGTACATAAAGGTAATTACATTATTCGTGTACAAATAGCGGAGGATGTTAATGTAAATACAAATATTCTTGAAGAACGTGGGCTCGAGTTTAGAGGCCACATAGTGGATGGCACCGGTACACCCGCTTTGTTTGGACAACCGACCGGTCACTGTTTGCACGGGCCGCCACGACAACACTCAGAAATATTTCAAGCGAACTCTTGAGCAAGCCTTAAGTGAAGTTATGGAACCGACTTTTTAAAACCTTCCACTACATACCGAAGGAAATGTAGATTATGATGGAATCGAAAATAATTAATCTACGTAAAGAAAAACACGTAAATGAGATATACATAAAGTTGGAAAAGAAAAAAAATCTCAATAAGACTAAAGAATTGATGTAGGTGAAAAAAATGTAGTAACAAGTTTGGCTGTAAATCATTACATCCCGTTCACAGATGGTAGACACAAAACAAGCAATACAGATTGCTACTACAAGCTTAATGGCTTTTAAAAACTGGATTAAGTAGCGAAGAAATGCTAAATCGACGATAAGCATAAGTCTTGTCAACCCACGCCTTAACACGCATAAGTTTACTTGACATCTTGTAATAAACTTTATTCTGTTAGTATTAAAGGTTTTTTCTGTTTAAAAACGATTTGAACTCCAGTTCTGTAGCCATTGAGATAAATCCTCTATTGTTGTAAGAGAAATATACATAAAATACTTTTGTTTTATGTGAAGAGCAGCATCGGTTGACATTAAATGAATATTAAAAATATGGTCAGTGAAAAGTGCATTCCTTTAGTATTTCCTCTGGCAGTTTTGTTAGTAAGAGTTTCGTATGGACATAAGCAAAGTTGTTTTAACATTACGCGACCATTGCATGTGGTCGAGTACTAAGAATAGGCTATGAGGCCACTTAAACAGTAAATGGCAAAACTTAATTAAATGTCAGTCACTATGGTAAATGGTTGGCACTCAGAACACCTTAAGCCAGTATTTCATTTGCCGACAGGTGGCGCTACCTGCCACTTGTTTAAAGAATTTATAGACGAATTTATTTTTATTCTTTCTGCCGTCTTTGATCGCATTCCAGCTTACCGATGTCATAAACTAAGCAATATTCACATAAAAAATATGATAAAAGGAGTGTCAAGTATCTCTCATATCGGATTATAAAATTCCGGAGAGGATTAACACAATGAGCTTCAATTTAGTTAAGTTTCATGTCCCAGAAATTTATATGCGTAAGTCGGCATGGGGTATAATAACAGAAATGTTTTCGCAATTATTAAAATATTTAGCGATACAAATATCAAGTTGCAAATGCGTTTGTGTGATAAAATCAGTTCTCTTTAAATGTATATTTTAATTTTGTTCGATTACTGCATTGGATTGACAGTATAGATAAGTTTATTTATCATAAGCCTAAGGAACCCTGAAGACTGACGTTTCGACACCAAGAGACAGGTTTTCGGATTACGAATGGGTTACTTTCCGTTTTTGCGATAGCTAAAGTATGATTAATCGTACTGATTGTATCGCAAGAATGTTAATTGAAAACTGACGTTTTGTGGAGATTATATAAAATGCAGTTTTAGTAACTTACATTTTATTAGAATGGTCAAGAATGTGATGTTCATGTATTATATTATTATGTATCTACGAATTTAAGGTTTCATATTACTAGCAAGATTGAATGAATCATTGATGTTTTTAGAAATGGTTTAACATCTTTATGTAAGGATCATAAAGAAACCGTTCAAAATGTTTAATTGCCTGTTCTGTTACTATTGGAATCAACGATTACTTCAAACATAATTATAGGATTGTATTATTTATTGCCACGCGTCAACCCATTTGGCATTCCATATAAAACACCAACTTGGATAAAAACACTATGCAATTGTTTTTATAAAACAAGGTGATATTATAAAACAGTCAATTATGAACACAGAAACAAGAATCCAACAACGTTTTGCCTTTTATTTTATCTGAGAATCCGAATCACGCGAATACTAAACTTAATTGGTTGGATATAGCGACAAAAAAGCGTTTTGCAACCTAACACGCAATCGTCCGAAGAATAATTTAAATAATACGTTTACCTGTCCGAGTCGATTCGACAATAATGGCATCTGAATAATCTAAGACAGATTAAAATGGAATCCGTTACCACAAGTCCGAGGTGAGTCCAGATGTGCGTGGTATCTAGAGCCGAAAATTCGAAAGTAACTTGCCATGATCGAAATGGTCGGAGAATTTTTTGCGTGACTTATCACCGATCCAATCAAGTAAACTCATGAATTAAATTAACGTATGAAAGAGGCTCCATAAACAGTTTTCGTATCGACGTTTCAAATGAGACCGTTTTCCGAAATTTCTTATCGGACGATCTTTTGGCAAATACTTTTGGAAGATTTTGCAAGCGATCTCTACCGAGATACCACGGGCCCAACGGCAGCGTTTTGACTTATTTCTTTATAAATAAATAACTAAGTTTATTTTCAGCGCCGCAGGTGCACAGGATACGTAGGTATAAAATGCGTCCTTAACGTCCAAACGAATCGCGAGTGCAAGAAAAAAAGTTGTGCAACAGTCTTCAAGAAACTTTCAAAAGGCAATGAGATACTGTGAAATCAACAAGAGGTTTGCCGCGTATCGCGTACCTTGCTAATTATTCTACAGCCTCGGTCACGATTCTTTCTAACGCATATTTATGGAGATGAATCCAGTAAAACGATTAGACTAATCAACATGAGCTCGTTATAAAACGACGATACAAGCCCCAAATAAAACCAAATTAACATTCAGCATCAACAGAAAAACATAACAATGTTTCATCCACTTCCAAAATTGATGAAGGTACTCTACATTTGAAACAACCTATGTTTTACTGCCTTACGTCATTATAAAATTTATGTATTCATCCGATATGCACCTTTAGTAATATTATGTTAGCACATCGAACATGTTGATCCCATACAAAAAACCGTCTTCACAGAAGATACGCTTGAAATTACCAGACATTTACATAAGCAACCATCTGTTTCCGACTAAATGAAAACGAAATGCGTTTATTGTGTCACAGATCAAATTAGGGACAGAAAAAAAATCGGACATCGCGTGACAATTATACAATTATGCGGAATCGCCTGGAGTTACGAATTCTGAATTCAGAATAACAAAGATTCCAATTCCAACGTTCGAACGCTTAGGTATATGATTGGCTCCAGCCAAGATGATAATTTCTAAAGACCTGTAGGCGAATCTCGCGTTCTTGCGATCGAGTCCACCTGCCCCTCTTTGATTTATTATGGATTCAGTATTAATTTGATATCCCTTTTTGTTGTAGCCCCTTGAGCGATCTGAACGAGCGAGAGCTTTACGCGGTCCCCATTATATGTGGTCTCGGTTCAATCATAATTGCATATGAGCCTCGAGATAAAATAATGTTCAATGCAAAAATAATACTTAAGAAGACTTTGGCAAATATTTAATGCGTATGGTATCTCCATTATTGAATGACGATAAAAAGTCTGATACCGTTTTGTTGGTTCTTTTTAATACTTATCGCTTTTGGACAAATAATTCGAGAAAAGACGGAGATATTTTTGTGGAACGTAATTGTGTCGTGTATCAGTGAAAGGTTGAAAATACTCAAAGATACCAATCCGATAATAGATAAGAATTCAACTTTATACCTCTCATTGTTTCATTCGTTTTATTTTTAATGTCCATTACAGAAACAGAATCTAAAGGGAAGACAGAGAAATACATCAACACGTTATAATATTAATGTATCTCTGGAGATAGGTTTCGAACCAGTTTTTAATAAGAAATTGCCTCGCTTGCGGTATAAAATTAATGATAGCAGATACACGTCTAGTTGCAGTGCACCGAGGAATGTTTCTTGTTAGGCTTGTCGTATACGTGCGGCTAATCGCTGGTTTCTAGTCTTAACAAAATTATATGTTGTTATGAAATGTTTAAGCAGTAAAGACTCTGTTTCGTACTTAAGAACCACACAATGGTTACTGCTTTTATTGATAACACGACCTTTTTATCTGTATTTTGTTTTATTTTAATAATATAATTTTATTATGTTTATCAATGACGTATGTGACGTTTTCCAATGAAAAAAACTGGCACGACGTAGACATTATCAATAGGTAACTACTATTTTTTTCAATCTAAAACTCAGGTCAAGTTCAGTTGTAATGAAAAGCAAACGCGACAAAGTACAGTCGTAATAAAATCTTGCGTGTGAGCTACGCCTAACGCAGTATTTTTGTATGTACCACTCCGGTATTACAGGTTTATGGTGTGAATAGTGTTGTTTATATAGCTATATTTATATAGTTATGTCCATCATTCGATGGGAAACTGACGGTACTTAATGGCTAAATTTTGATTCGATGCGAACCATAATATTTTGGTATGAAAACGTTTGGGAGAGAATTGAATTAAAGTTTTATTGATTATTATGCTATTTTGTTGGATTTTATTAATGTTGCGATTTTATCTATGATGATACCAAAGGCATAAGGGCAAAGTAAAGTTCATAAAATGGTTTGCTTGACTGATTTGTTAAATTAATTATATTCTAATCATTATTACTTATTCTTAACATAATATCAATATCGAAAAATGTTTTACTATTATAACTATAAGTAGATAGGTACTCAATGCCATATCTATCATACTTCTAAGTGTTTGGGACTAAAAGTACCACGTTACTTCGATAGTTTACGAGTATGTTTAACGTGACAGAGATGCAATCTATGGCCGTTCTCATGGGATAACACATGTTAGGAATTCATATTTCCAAGTATACATGTTTTTCTTGACATACTAAACGTATGCTTCTATTTGCAGCCTCATATTAGAAATATTCTTACTTAGAGTGAGAAAGGGTCCGATGATAGTTCCCAGAGGGATCACTTAGCATTATCGTCAAAGTTTGAATGATAAATGACGATACATCGTTCCTAAGATTTTTGAATAGTTGGTTTAGGCGCCAGGATACTAAATTATAAAAAAAATCGTTAAAATGCGTCTGAAAATCCGAAAGATATTCATTTTATATGTGATATTCCTAACCGAAGGACTACGTTGGATTCTTAATTTAAGTAAAAATATTCCGATCATGCTTCGATTCTACCGATCCATTTTCGATAAGACAGAATCATTAAAAGCCATTTTATATTTACGTAAGGCCAGTAAACTTGTTAAATATTCATGAAAAATATACGATACGCTTATTATTTTTGCTTTTATTATTTATTTTTAAATGGAGATTTGCAGTGGGTTGAATTGTGTTATCGAGAGGTTTTGAGTACAGAATTCAGTAGTTTATTTCAAGCGAAATAACATGAATACTTTTACAATGTTGGAAGGAACGCGTGGGCTGCACAATTAAGTACTGGATTCTGAAGTGGGTAAATATCAATAGAGGGAGCTACTTGACGCTTTCAGAATAAAATACAATCTCAACGTGGAAAAATTATAAGCTCAGTTTTCACACGACAGCTCTCGACAGAGTTCAGCTTACCTTGTAAGCACTTAAAAGCTTGAATACTTTATAACATGTTTTAATATTCGCGCGGCATTTTAGTATATATTTCTTAGAAACTTGCGAATAATATTACGTTCCTGCCGTTGGCTTGCTTCTTTTTCTGCAGAGGTATTAATTACGGCAGTGGGTTTAATGGGATGCTATTATGCATCATATGCACTTCGATTATAAAGGCAATCATAACATAATTATGTACGACAAAAAATATAACTGCACATTATGAGGAGACGATGATTTCATATTTCCAGTAATATTTATGCAAACATTGTTTTAGTGGGAGGTTTTCCTTTTAAAACAAATCCGTCTGTACTATGAAAATATATATGGCGTTCTAGCTGGTTATGAAATCATGCTGCATTCATGTAGTTAAAATATCAAGGCGCAAATGACCTATTGAAGGATGTAGCCGAATTAAATAGTGCTTATCCAAAAAACAGGCATCTAGCCGCGGGAGGGCCCTGGTGACTTGTAACACAGGTTTTTATATAAACCTAACTCAGGCTCCAGTCTCTCACAACTTTAGCTCCTTATTCGTGCCCTACTGTCAAACTCTAGCATTATGTTCATAACTTGTGTAGAGAAATTTAACGTTTTATATTTTATTATTATATTAGTGCTTTTATTATTGAAGGCTCATTTTGTTAAAATTATTTATTTATTTATCACACTGGAACGCCATACAGCAATTACACCAAGGGAGCAAAAAATCACTTCATGTGCTGCTTTCCATCCATCCTGTGCGCTGTATCGAACGATTGGTTATTTGCTGATACTTACTAATAATAATCTACTATAGGTACCTATATTGAAATATGTTATAACTAGGTTTGAAAATATCGTAAAGACACATAATTACGAATAAAAATATCTTTAGACGTAGTCGCCGATCATTCGATTTAAGTGATAAATAATACTGAACATTTTTTGTTCACCTCCATTCAATATAGACTTAAAATGATGTACAGAATTGTACCGAATAATAATAGTTTTAAATTGCTTCACGAAGGCCCAACTAATTCACGCGCCTGTACAGTCAGCAAAGGCATTCAAATAAATAAAAAAATATTTCTAACTATTTTTTTTCACGATTAAACATCACTAAATTTTCTTAATGAGCAAAAACTAATTTACTGACACACATTCAAAGGATTTTTATAGCAACGGCAATAAAAATAATCAGTAGACGCAATAAAAGTCGAAAACATCTTTATAATGTTGTTCTATAAAAATGTAGGTACGGGAAATAAAATATTTCGCATTCTAGTTTGTATGTGGTTTGATTTATTTGCCGATGGTACTGAGTCCTGTACTCTATTATGGCTTGGGCCAATAGAAAAAGATGAATCATCAGAATTTAAACTAATTACGGGCGGGTAAGTAAAAAACCTGCTATATAATGTAGCATGAATTGAGTCAGTTGGCTCGAATCCATCAGAAAATCACAAAGATCATGTTTTTTTCTAATGGGAACTGTTGCTTGTGGTCGGCCAGTAATGCAAGTTTGATTAGAATTGTATGTTTTTGCAAAACTTTTTAGGCTGATCTAGAAAAAAAATATTGCTTCGTTCTTTGAACTTGATTATAAGGCTAGCGCTAGATGAATGTAATAGAGTGAATTTATAAAATGCTATCTAAATGACGTACGAACTAAAAACAACAATTATGTTGTTTACTAAAAATATATTAATATTTTTGTGAAAATACGAAAACGTATGAACAACTGAATTAATTATGTTATTGTAATTTTAATAGGCTTGTGTATTTTAGTGGCTTTTATAGGTTGTAAGAAAAAAAAGGAGAAAAAACATTTCATAAAAACATATATGATCACAATTTCAGATCGTAAAATGGCCGCTAATTAGTCAATAGCAAGCAGTTCATGTTCCAGTCCAAAATATTGAAACCCGCGCAGGATTTCAATATTTTAATATTTTTTTATCGAATTTAAAAGCTACTAAAAATACCTATACATAATCAGTCTATAATGTTCCCACTGCTGGGACACAGGCCTCCTCTCTTCGAGAGGGAGTGGGCTATAATCCACCACGCGGGCCCAGTGCGGGTTGGTAGATGTCACATGTCTTCAAATTTTTAGCCCTAGGACACGCCGGCTTCCTCACGGTGTTTTCCTTCACCGTTACACATACACACACGTTACACTCGTAAAAATACCTATAATTATCTGAAATGTCAAAGTGATTGATATCTTTTTCAAATTCGTCATATATATAATGTATAGTCCTAATATTTTGAGTATCCAAGAATTTCAAAATCATATGAAGACGTTACGAAAGAAATCGATATTCAATTTGAATTTTAGTTCATTCAATACGGAAACGAGTTAATTCGTTATAAAATTGACATGTTTATAATTAAGAAAATATTTAATTGAGTTTGTTTTTTTAATAACAAGGCTGTCTACGCATTAACCTCTTTTGTAGTTTGGATGGGTCAAGTGATGATGAGCAAGTGATAAATCCGACGAAAAAGAAAGAGTATTTAGAACAATTTTCGTGGATTTTTTTGGCAGCCACAGTTGTACAAGTTCCTGATTTATAGTTGTTTCTGTAATTATAATAATGACTTTTAGCGTAAAAAATAATCTGTACCTAAAAATAATGTTCAAAGTGAAGTACTCGTATGTCTGTGATAAAGTCGAATGCTGCCCATAAAACTACATGTCTGTATTTTTCCACCAAAATATAAGATAGTTAAATTATACATACTTTACAAGGCCTACTTTGGCAGACATAGGAATCACATTAGAAACACGATGTTTTCAAGATAATAAATATGATGGATAGATTGTTCGAAATTATTTTATGTAGTTATTGACAATAATCAAGTTTATCAGATGTTTTCCGTAGTTTTGTTGCTATAGTCGTTCTTAATGATATTAGGGACGGCAGTTTTTTACCTACAAAACGATTTACCATCAACTTTTTAGGTTTTTTAAATTTACATTATTTTAAAATAATACATTACTCAGACTTAAAATAAGTAACACGGAACTTTTGTTGATATATTTACTGTTGGTCTTATGAGTACACAGAATAATGGATAGACGGTCAATGAAATTTTGGATAATAATATAATAACTCATTTAACTTGTATTCGTTAGCGATAGTGAATTATTGCGTAATACCATCCATCGCTCATTTTGACCGCTTTTCTTTTGTTTATAAAAAAGAAAGTTTAAATGTTTGCGTTGACATAACTTCAGATTTTCTCTTTGTATATTTTGTAATGTAAGAAGTAAAGTGGGTTTCTGATAGTGTTATGTTCCGAATAAAAAAATAACACAATATATAGTAGGTATCTACTTAAGTATCTAAAACAGTAATATTTTTGATTCTTCTGTTTTAAGTTCCATGGCTTCTTCGACGATCTAGAAAGATACGAGTATGAAAAGAACTTGAATCAAACACGTCAATTAGTTGGAATTAGCTGCTAACTCAAGCCTTGGCTTATCATAATCAGGATTTCAAGAACAATATCTACGATAAAAGCTAATCCTTCAAGTGGCTCGATAAGCACTGTATTGAAAACAGGTAGAAACTTAATGAACGAACAGTAATTTTCTTTAAAACGACATAAAATAAATTAAGCTATATATTTGTGACTGAAAATATGGATGATGTTTGGTAGCAAACTCCAATCAGACCCCGACACCGTTCAGTTTTTATAACTCGCTATAAAATTACTCGATTCGCTTCATAAGGCGTCGACCCTCACACGAAACGTATGTTTTAATGAGTTATATATTATAGGATTGACGTACAAAATATTTAAATCCGATTACAAGCTCCTTTGTATCGAAAAATCTTTGTGTGAGTAACACATACAGTTTCGATAGAACGATAAAAATTCTTAGACCATCTTAGATTTTGACGTTTCATATGAATTATGTCTTCTGTAAATAATATTAATTACAGAGTTATAAATATAGGATTTTTTGACGCTGTTTTTGCTTCAAGTTTAAAAAAAATATAAATAATCTATTGTTATTACCGTCGTAAGCAAGAGATACTCTAATAAAATCCATCAGTCCATCTGTCATGTACTGTCCGAGACAGCGATATATTATTTGTCTGTTATCTCGAAGTACAATCAGGAACGACCACTACTTAGACATTACTCAACAAATGGCATTCGTCTGAACAGTCGTCAGCCGACGTTTTTTCATCATAAGTGTACATGAGCTTGAAAGTATAATCACCTTTTACTTATTAATCAAGATATAAAGATTTCTTAGAAGCCGGAGCTAGCTACGATCGAGAAACTTTATAAATATTCCAATTCCGAGTATTCGGGCGGATACGGCCACAGTCGGCTTAACATCTGCAACTTGAGTTACACCGGCTGCTCGTTACGTGCATACAAATTAGCTATATAACAAACTAAGTACGATCAGTGTTCTAGAAAATTAAAATGTGCAGGAAAGCGGCACTTTGTTTATAAACTCAGTAAAAAATATAGTCATAATTACAGTAAGTGTATGCATGGTGATCTGGAAGAAATAGACCACTTTATCACTTCCTGTGTGTAAAAAGCGATTAGAGGATAATTTCAGGACGATGAGTGGTCGCTTTTACGAGTGAACTAATAATATCCGTACTACAGTTTCTAATTTAGATGATGATGGAGGTAGATAATGAAATGAGTTAGATAAATATGACGTACCTGTGGTCTCTCAAGTGATCCTGTCGTCTGAAAGCCTTGCCGCAAATGTCACAGGAGTAAGGTCTTTCATCGGTGTGGGTTCTTTCGTGGATAAGCAGGTTGTACGACTTCGTGAACTGTCGGTTACAGAATTTACAAATAAACTGCTTCTTCGGTCTTGAGGCACGACCTGGCGCTCTCAAAAGCCGCCTATCCAAATGTGGGTGCATTTGATGTGGACCAGCTCCGGGAGGAAATAGACCTGCTCCAGGGAACGTAAAGCTGCCTGCAGCTGTCGGTGACGGCCCTGGAGCACCAAGGAATGGCCCAGGAGGACCGTAAATAGGCGGCTGTGAAGATCCATCAGACATCATGCCTTCGATAGACGATGTTCTATGATGTGGAAGTAACATTGCTGCCGCAGCCTCACGCAACGCTACTTCTTTTCGTTTTTCCACCATCATAGCCATTAAGTCAAATGAATTTCTTTTAGGAAAATTTCCGGACGCTCTGTCCGGAGACCCCTTAGCGGGCTCTGTTCTCTCTCTATCCATCATTCTTTCCCTTTCAATAATTTCTGAGGGTATCAATGCAGGATGCATTTCATTAGGGTAAATAACTGGGTGCATCGACCGAGTTGGTACAACAGGAACAAAAGCTGAGGTCTCGCGATGAGATGAGGTAAGTAAGGAACCTGTTGTCATCTGACGGTGGTAAGGTAGGGGTGGTGATTCGAAGTTTCCAGAAGGATTTCTGCCGCTTGAGGAAGGGCGTTGTTGGGCTCTTTCAGCTGAGCTAGCGAGGAACTGGTCATGTCTGGACCTTAGAGGCGCGGCAACTGGCGTTTCGTTGACAGGGCGAGGTGTGGACGCCCTCGATACTACTGTTCCGGCGTTGTCCGACATCACGCTTTCAAGTACATCTGGAAATAAAGTAAAGTTATAGTCATAATGTTAAGAAATTACACACAATAACGTCAATTGCAACAATTTTTATTTGTGAAATTATTTAAACTAGAAAAACCACACAGCTATGGGAACCAAGGAAAAACCATCAACAAACAATTTGGCTACGTTAATAAAAATTCCATTTTCCCTGTAAATATACTTAATGCTTCTCTTCCATATAAACACACCAAAATTAATGATAAACACGTCAATTAACAGAGTTTTAATATAACCAACGTAGATTCTTATCTCAATCTTTCATTTGATCAGAGACGAGATACAGCTCTTAAATATTATTCCATTTAACATCCCACGACTGATGAACATTTAGATTTATGGATCGAGAAACATGCTTAATTAAGCAGCCCTGCATTGTTTTACTGTATTAGCATAAAACATAAATTCTCACCTAACAGATGAAACGAAATCAGATCATTCGTTACCATGCTTCATTTACATCGTACTGATTTCATACTGTTTTATGGATCAGTCCTCCATGGGATACTTTTTGTCATTAAAATCAATGTTAATTAGTTACGACATATTCAATTAAGAATGGTTGGGTTTTGTGGTTCTCGTGTGAATGTCAGACACTTTAAGTGATACCCCAGGATGGTTTCTTATATGAATAAATTGCAGTAGTATTTGGTTTATTTCAATTCATTCAAACGACTCGCCGCTTCCATATATTAGCGAAGCACATGCATAAATAAATCTTAAAATAGGTATAAACCATTATCAATAATACGTGATTTTAAGGAATTTTGTTACCTACATCTTGCTTTGATTTCATTAAGATCCTCAAAACAAGATTGTTCATTCAATTCATAAAAATAAGCAACAAAATCGAAATAAAATGAATTCAAATACATTAATCGATCTGTATCTCAAAATACTTCTAACATTAGCATATTCTAAGCTTCAAACGTTTTGTACAGATTTTTATTTTTAAAATAATCTAGTTCTCTCATGCATCATTCATCAATTTATACTTTTGTATAAGTTTTAAGCTTCTGGTGATATCAGTAAATGTTAATGAGTACCGGATTTGGTCACAGTATCGACATTAGTGTCAATGCTTGATTTATAATGGACTGTTCTTTGATTTGATTTTACTATAAAATTTAAGTAATTTACTTTAAATTTATTATTATTGTGCTTAAAATCCCGATGGGTCAGGTAAATGGTGGTTGGAGTCGATAAAGTTGCGTCTTGTATTATAAATTATGCTTATAATCAAATTAGTTTAAATGGATTTTATGTCCCATACTTTATTTATTTTGGGGGGAATTCCTAAGATTACTGTATCATCAATTCTTTTTTTTTATCTCAGTGAAGTTGGAACTTTTTTTAAATTGTTCTTGCACGCGTATGATTTCGTCGAAGACGTCGTACATTTTGTTAATTTCTTAAGCATTCAACTTAACCATCTAATGTTACGTCCGAATATTTTATTAGAACGATCACATTATCCAATATTTGTACAGCTCTAATAAAGTCCCATACATTGCTATTCCGAGATTTACGAGTCATTCTATTTCCATTTGAGATGAGCAACATGCTATGACAATAAAACTGTTTAAACCCGTGCACAGCGTGTGTTTTCATAAAGTTTCCGGCGTCTGTCTACTTTATATGCTGTTGTATAATAATGGTCGTTCACGTTTTGTTGTTGTTCGGCTTTTTATGTTCAAAGTTACTGGTGCCGTGAAAGTTTTCTTTGTGTGGGATTTTCATGAAGTTTGCTTTTGGTATGGGGGAATCTTGTTGAATGCATATGGGATATTATAGGGTTAGCTTACTTATGATGATGGTTTTTGAGCTGTTCTTAACCAGAGTTTATCTAATCGTTAGTGCTTTTGGTGTCATGACACATTGCGTTTCTGAACACTTTTCTAAATTTAATCATTATAAATATTGAACATTGATGGTATTTCTGAGTGCCTCAAAACAGACATAGCCAACATTCTGCCTTGTGAATACAAGTCGTTGATTTTTTCACACATTTTTTACCAACTTTTTATTCTGAGGCAACATTAATATTGAGATAATTCATTTCAAATCAAAATATATTGGTTAAGCGTTTTAAGGTAACTATACATATATTAAGATTCACCTATTGTAAGTATATCTAACCAATAAAATTGAATTGCATACCGGTTATTTTAATCTTATTGTTAGGAACTACTAGTATGCCATACGTAGATGTTATATATAGCCGGATTAAGAATCATGATGCTTCAATCCAACATAATCTTACTCATAAAAACACATTTATTGCTCTGCCCATCATATTTTTAACATCAGAAAAACCTAGCCGTCATTTATAGCAACTACAAAAGATTAATCTCAAATTCAATTTATTCAGGCGAGATCGAAAAAGGTGTACCAAGCCCGCATTTCACTGCTCGCTGCCCGTTCTACCGTAAAAGCCTCTGATTTTGTTGCTATCCTTCTCACACCTACATCCAAGATCTCATATCCCTCTCGCACTCGAGCCGCCTGATCGAATTTCTACCATCTTACTTGCACCGAAGCAGTAAAACTACTTTTATCTCTCTTTCGGTTTGAAAATTTAGTGATATGAATATTTATGTGGACAGTGCAGTTAGTAATGGAGGTTGGGATGTAATACCGGTCATTTCAATAACATAAAGCTTTTAAAAGGAATACTTTAAAGCGATCTCCTTGGAAATTTAAATTTCTCGTATTGGGAATACGTGTGTTTACAACTCTGTAGAGATACGGTGGTATCTCTATGTTCGTGATATGTGAAGTCCGTTTGACTGTTGATCTCTTACGTTTCGATAAGACGAAGAAATGTTTAGTTTATGTAAGACGTAATGTTATTTTCCATTTCTTATGCAGTGTAGGTACTTATTTGATTCTTTATGCTGAAGTAATATTGCCAAGACCTATATGTATTGACAATCAAGAAACTTCGAAGTCAAAAGTAATAGTATCTTGGTCCTATGCGATGCAAAGCTTCTATTTTTTTTTAATCCAAAATCTGTTTATGTAGGTAAGTAGGAATGAAAAAAATTCGAAAACTTAAGTCAGAAATAACCCTGCTTACGTGTCGTAAGAGACAACAAAAGGATTATAATTTTCCAAAACTGTGTGCCAAGAGTTGTAACAAAAACCCCTGGGAATTTAGCATAGTAAAGCCAAGTGCAACCCTAGCCATTTATGAGCTGATAACACAGCATCATAATAATACGCAGCCTCCTATAAATTGCCAGTAAATACTAAAAATCAAGAACACATTAATACTATCTATATTATCACGGTCTCAAGCATACATGTAATATTATTTATATTAACGATCATTGAATAGCTTTTATTACATTCAGCTACTTATGACATTACATTGTAAATGCAACCTGTTTGCCAGTAAGTATCAACTTTGCACCGTTGTGTATTTGATTGCTTATGACTTCTACGAACACCTGATTACTAGAATCTGCATAATTTAAACTATGTGCGTTATATTATGAAAGTAAGTTATGCAAGTTAGTTCGCGGCATGTTTGTTTTTCAATAGATATCTTAATATATATATAATTCTTCTGTACGTGTGTTTGTCACCTCCCTCTTCCTAAACGGCCGAACCGATTTGGATGAAATTTTGTATGTATATTTCAATGGGTTCCTGGATGGTTTGAAAACACAATTGATCCTGGTAGGTGGCGCTGCTATCGGTATATGATGACTCAACCGTAGATTCGTTAGAAGTAATTATGGAATCGCAAAATTAAAAAAAAATGTAAATGTTACATTTTATACATCGTATTTAATGTGGTGCTGCTTTTCCGGGCAGGACAACGTCTGCCGGGTCCACTAGTGTCTATATATTAAGCGTCATCGTCTATATAGTCTTTCTAGTTAGCCATAAAAATCAATTATCACACTATCCATTATCCATCCTTTTCTTTTTTAGTCTTCTCCTACTCTCATAACCATCCACATTTAGTATCATATCTTTAAACATCATGGCTTGTCTATACGTGGTCAATTATTTCTTCTGATTTGTTTCCTATACATATACTCGTATATCTCTTATTAGTACTACGAAAGTGTATTTAGGAACTTTTTACCAATCCAGTGCCTGCTTGCTCCAATACAAATTACTCATGTTAAGGCCCTCCTTTATTGTGTATGCGCTAAAGACGTGTCCAGAGAGAAATTGAATTTACGAGAACCTTGACTAGTGAGTAGTTTTTGTTTCAGATAAATAAACATTTTATTGTTATTTTATAGGGCAGACATTAATTACGATACATACTAATAAACCAATTAAATAAGTGCACCTGAAAGAAACGATCTTGAGTTCTTCTCGAATGCACACATACCTATGGAAATCTTTTGAATGGTTAATAATCAAAATTCCCTGAATTGGCATTGCCATTCAACGTGGTAATGCTGCCAGCCTTTTGGACACTTATCCCATTGACAGCGATGGGGTCAAATTTTTGATGCCCAATGAGCTCCTCTTTTTTATTATTTTTTATTACATACTTGTACAAAATATAAATATTTTAGTATTAGCTTGTATATGGTAATTAAGGAATATATAACGAATAATTAATTTGGATAATTTTACTAATTGTAATGCAGTAGATCTCGAAAAGGAAACAACACTGCACAGACAGTACTTATGGATTCAATATTCTACAGTCATTCCGTAAAAGGTGTACCTAAGCAAAATCGAAGTAAAGTTCCTAAAACAAAAGAGTTTAGTAAAACCCAGCAATTAAATTTAGTTTTTACCACGGTTTCATTCGCGTAGAATACAAGTTTCGACAAAATTATTGATCCGTTATAATTGAGTAACAAATAAACATTATTTCTTCCATGGGAACTAACCACAATTGAGGATACCTATGGAGTTTATGTCCTCGATTATGTAAGCTTCTTTATTTATAATTGGGATTTAGTTAATCATTGGTATTGCTATACTCGCTGGGTGGTCCTTGTCTTCGTGGCTAGTAGGTACTCGTGGTACAGTGGTCGTCCTTCTATGTTTTGCAGATATTGAACAAGAAACAGTATCAATTTGAGTACTGGATTCATCTAATTCTCCTGAAACTTGTATAACTCAACCGGTATTAACCTCTCGAATGTCTTATGTTACACAGTCCGACATAAGCAATTGTCTTTCTATTGTGTCTCTAATTACTACAATCAAAGAGTTAAACCGTGGAAATAACATAACAGAACTAGTGAAAGCATAAATTATTACCCCCTAAAACTTTTTAGGAGTTACCATTTGCTACTGTTAGCCTGCATCATATCATGGCTGGGCAAAGGCCTCTCCCCATGATTTCCAGCTCTCTCAATACAGTCTAAAGTGGACCACTGGTCGTTCAGCTCATCCCACCATCTTTTACGGGGTCTGCCGCGACCATTAGTAATTGTAATTGTAAACTGCAGGGGAGTTTGTTGCGCCACTTCTTCTTCCCAGCGATAGCACTAGGAAGTGGCGAAGGGCGTGCGTTTTGGGAGACTGTCTTTTGTAATTTTGACGTTCGAAAAGTGCTGATTCTTAACCTAATTTGACTTTTTTTTTTTTAATTATGTTTAAATGTATCTTTTGTAAAGCAACCGAGAGGACATTTTTAACGATTTGGTTAGAAAGCCCTATATATGGATAACATCCAAAAGAGAACAAAAGCAATGTTTAAAACTATATTACCTTATGTTAAACCTTTACTAGTTAGTTACTAATTCAAACCGCCAAGGACCCCAACAATTTTGAACGGAGTGCTTAGCAGCCTTCAACACGTGTTAGGGCGGCACGTTTCAAGTAATTTCGAACTATCAGTTACGAAAGACGATTAAAATATATTGAAATTTATGGATCGAGATACACGCCTAATAATTAGTCCGGTTGTTCTCATGACACCTCTAATTCACACTGAATATTTCATTGCGATCTCTATATTATTCAAGAAGATGAAATCATTAACATTTTAGTATGAATATTCATATAATTTTAATGTTACCACTGTGTTGAGAAAAAATGAGAATTTTCAATTAGTTGAGCAAACAATGATTTTAATATTACGATTTTTTTCTACTAGTTGACTGTTTTCAATTGAACAAACCATATAAATGTTAGAATCTTGACATGCACCCAGTGTCTGAGGTTTCTTAATAAGGGCTTGTTAATTTGATATCTTGATTCTGAACATTCAGTTAAGGAAGAAAGCCTAAATATTGATTACTTTGTCGAATGAATAACAAATTTTATCGAGGAACTCAAAAACCAGAGGGGCAATTCTCGTAATTTTAAGGAACGTTCACAGTCTGATCTCAGTCTCAATCTGTCAAAAATACCTCTAATTTCCCTACATTTTTGTCAAGTTTTTGACATTGATTGTTGCTGAGATGAAATTGTGACTAGATTTTATTATTATTATTTTTTTACTTTTCAGTATCTGCCTTCCTACATTTTACAATTATTTACTTACTATCATTACTTTTCCTGCTTTGCCTTTATCTTATGGTTTAACTCAATCCCTATTGTCAACATCAACGGTACTAACCTACGTAGTCGAAGATATCAGGTCCAGTTGAAATAATGTACGTTTTTGTTCTTCACTTCTTTTCTGGATTTATCAGATCTCGCACAAATTCTTTTGTGTCAAAAAAATTGGTTTAAACTCTAACTCGCCTCTCAAAAAGTTAAATAAAATTTTACATTAAATCCTGTTTCTAGATTACTCGCACTATGTGGCTTATCTGAAATCAAGTCGGCATTTCGCGGAAGTTTTTTTTAAATGGCGCTTAACTGTTGGTTGTTACGCGAAAACAAGTGTTACTTAGTTTGATGCACGATGATAAACTGCAATATCGGATTATCAGTTTAATGAATCTCTTTGATGTTTGCCGATGGTTAATTGCTTTTAGTTTTGTTCCTAAATAATTCGAATTACTTTACTAAGGCACTTTTTTTTCTTGAAACTATAACGAGTAGAATCAGTTTTTAATTTTTAAACTTAGAAGGGCAGACAAAGTACTATTTTAAGCTTGTTTTTCTACATGTACTCTAGCACAGACACAATCGCAGCCCAAGATTTTATGGGGGGGGGCACCAAGTAGTGAGTTAGTAAGGCATGTAAATCATGCAGACTCTCGACAGCTTGAATGATTTTGGGGGGGAGTCAGGACCCCCACGACCCCTCGGACCGCGCCTGCTCTAGCATAACCAAAACATGCAGTAAACAAACAAACCTTCTTTTAATTACTTCTTTCAAAAGACTTTCCTTACTACAAGCTACAAGTAATTCCACCACCGAGAGAAAGCCGCATCCATCATTACCAATCAGAGTTATATGTTATATAGCCAGCCTTGGTCCGACACCGACTCTGTTAACCGTTTCGTGTTCTCGGGCGTTGTGTTTCTATTGACACCAGATAATGGTCAATCAAACTACAGTTAATAGTAATTCCCCTCTACCACCACGAAAACACAAAATACTTGGAAATTGTAAAGGTTTATTGATGTTGTATTGCGGCATCCATTTTCGGTGTCGCAAGGTTCCCGATAAGTATCATTCCCTGATTAGATTACATGCTATCTCTTGATGGTTAAGATTAACTACTATTTGCAGAACAATTAAAACCTTCCGACGTTTCTACTGTGTTACCGTTGCGTAATGTTTTCTTACTTCTAGGCTGTATTATAGTGGATTTATGATCGAGAAATGCTTGCTCTTGACAAATAGCTCTAGTATTATCTGTATGTTGAATCGAATTGTGAAATGGATCATTCAAAATGGCTGGTTCTACATTTTCATCATCTAAATTCTCTTCTGATATTACTTTTTATAAATCAATATCAGGCGTATATAACTTTGTCTGTAGTAAATACGTCACAGCTCTAGAACCATTAACATTCCTTCGCGTAGGAGTGTGCCATCACCATCACGAAAAGAAATTGGTCCTCATGTAATTTGATGGACGGACTTGGTAACAGATGGATTTTCTTAAACTGTGCTCTTGTCGCTCAGTTTATGTAGCAGTAAATTCGTACTTCTTAGGCCGATAACACTTGGAAGCGCATCACGTGAGAACGGCTTGACCATTTTGCCATTTTTTGTTTTAAAATGTTCGTAATAGTCCGAAAAAAGTTTTTAGGAATTATAAATGGTACCTATAGGTAGTTTGAAACTGAAAGTGCTTTTATCTGTGAGAATTCAAATTGACAGGGCAACATCTGTCGGGTCAGCAAGTTATAAATAATTTTCATAAACGTATTTGTGTTGTTAATGTAAAATGAGACAGCAAATGCATGTTTCCCGACTAACATACACGAACCTGCAAAAAAAAATCTATAGTTCCATTATAATTGGACTTTTATTTAACTCAATAGTGTCTAGTAGAACAGCTTGACTTGTTAGTCAGCCTGCATTTCGAATCGTAGTCAAGGCTTACCCATCGGTCGGATCAAAAATTTAATTAGTTTTTATAGCGATTTTTATTATGTTTCGTTGATTGGATGTTGTAAATTTCGCTATTATGACCAAAGCTGGTGATCAGAACTGAACCTTTTAATTGATTTTGTAATTACATAAGTTTAAGGCTGCCGCCTCGCAGAACTACGTTTTAGTGTTGTGTATAATTTCCTTCTTGAAAGTTAGTATATTATCTTAAAATGAAGATGAAAACGTCTTCCTGTCTAAGTTAAGTTTCTATATGTCCAAGCCTTTAAGTGCTGCAATTGCATATGAATAATAACATAAGGAAGTCATTTCAGACGGCAATGTCAGTAATATCTCGAGACACGCACGCGATTTTGACCTGCTCCACCATTGATATAGGGTTGCATGTCTCGTGCAAGAATGCTGCACCTGGTTTATTTCAGCGTGTTTCTATACACGTGGAAGTGCGTACAGTAATAACTAATAACGAAATGATTATAGACGAAAACGTTTAAGAGCATGCAGTGAAAAAATATTAACAAAACTTAAAGATTAATGATATACATAGCAATCAAAATGTGCATATTTAAGCACAAGGCATGCATTAGTATTGATAAATAGGTGCATGGATAATACGGCTAAATATTACTACTGTTAGATAGATGAAGTCATTGAACTACGTAGGTACAATTTGTTATGGAAGTGGAAGGACCAAAAGGTTCTACAATTAGGCACGGTTCAAAACAATAGCCGCTGGCATTCGCAATCCCAGTTACAGTAAATCCTTAAAACAATTACAAGATAATGGGTGCTTAGCACAGTGGCAGGAAGTATTAAGTAAACACCAAAAAAAAAACAATAGAGAAATGTAAAATAGAACAATAGAGCAAACCGCAGGGCCGTTAGTTCCCAGAATTGTTTTTATAAAGCATATGCGTTGAAAACAATAACATGAGGGGCACGCGATAACACAGGTAGCGAAGCTCACCCAGCCTACCCAATTTATTCCACATCCGCTGTATTAAATTACAAAAATCGTAAAAAATCCACTCACAAGGCGGTTGGGCGATCAATCGTCCGATCTGTCGAGGTCCAACCCTCCAGTAGTCAGGTAGTCAACCCGCAAAGTTTACAAACTGGTGTCCGCATGCGTACAATGGTTGTCCATTGCAATTTTTTGTCACATTTCACAGTCCAACCGCAGTAGGTGGCGTTGAGACAGGTGAACAGGAGATTAGTGGAAGCGAACACAACAATAGACGCACTGTACAGGCCATAAAACAGTTAATAGAGACTGCGAACGAAAATGTTATTGCCGTAGGTAAACTGTCACTTGGTCACTTGGTCTCACACGATAATAATGCACTTTTAGTTTGTTCACTGTAATCCTTGGCAAGGTTCAGGTTTTTTTTCACTACACTTTTTTTCAGTGTGGCATCGCCGTGCGTTGAGGTTGCGCGTGCGCATGGCGCGCGACTGGAGGGAGTTGAGAGCGCGTACTACCGTCGAGCGTCGTCAGAGGCAGTAGCGCTCCTGTAGCGTCGCCCCCCCTCGCCTCGCGTCTTCACCGCCGCCCCACCGAAGCCTTCATACTGTTTTTACTTTGGGAGCGATAAAAAAGGGAAGGATATCGTTGAATTGTTTATTTTTCGTGTTAGTAGCTTATAAGTCGTGTAAATTAACACTGCCCTCGGACTTTGTATCGTGCTTCATGAATTTCGACTGCAGTCGCTAATTGATAATGTTTTTAGTATGTATTATGCTTATTTGAAATCAGTTTCCATGCTATTATTATTCCTGAGAAAATATTTCAGAGGAAAGTTCTTCTAAAGATTTTTTATCTACGACTACACAAATTCATAGCTGGTAAAACTACATAAGATTTACCGGCAGTTACCTATGAGAGTCAACCTGTTCTCCGAAGGGTCTATGTTAAAAAGACTTGTATTTTTTTTAAATCTTTATTACAACGAAATCTATTCATACAGTCACATATATTATTTAAAAAATTCTGAGTGAGTCTAAATAAATATTTATTTTCATCTTAAATAAAACATTTATAGATCAATATTACATGGTTAACAGAACAATATTTTCGTATTTGGCAACATTCACAATAAAATCTGGCACAATTTCTTTGACATGAAGAAAGAAACAATGAATACAATAATTTTGATAAGATTAAATAGAATGTTACTTTTATTTTCCTGATCCACTTATTTACTGAACACATTACAATAACTAGGTATATTAGATATATCATTTTATATTGTTGATAAATCTATGAAGTATCAATATCAATAAACCATAAACTTTAAGTTTAAATAACGTGCGTTTATAAACTTGCGATAGACTAAACAAAAATTATAATTTTAATATATTACACCTCTATGTAAACATTCACTAATTTACAATAACTACTCTATAAGCTTTTAACTGACTGTGTTACAATCAAGTCTTTTTATTTATTATTTATAATACATATATTGAGCTTTTACTGATTATTTATATACAAATTATCAATTTGGATTTTTTATTTTTCTCCCTATTATATTTTTATCTTTTTAATGCACAATTTAAGTCACCTAGTATGGACCACATTCTAAAGGGGATTATACCAATCAATTAATTATTCATTTATAATTATTACATATACATAACTATAATATTTTGAATAATATAAAGTGATTTCTAAATTCTGTAACCCCTCAACAAAATTATCGATATTTACAACAATTGTAAAGAAATTATAATAATACTTATCTACATAAAATTATACGAGCTTATTTGTAAATAATTATTCAAAAATTCACAACACTGATAATAATCACCATTATAATTATAGGGTTACAGATAAATACGATGAAATTAATGATATTCAATGGATCGTGCGTTTTAGGGTAAATTCTAACTACAGCTTAATATTTACTAACGAATTGGCACATCAATAATGATACCTACTATTTATTTATTTACCTAATGACTCTACGTTTCACACCTATGTAATAAATGTTAGGTAACTATTAGTAGGAATATTATTTCTTCTTATTTTATCTTCTTAGATTTCATCATGAATATTTTTATATCGTTACGATGTCAGTCGTCACTCTAAGTTCAATATATCGTATAGTTTTCCTTTGCAGTTGATTGAAGATTCCAAATAGCTGATATTATCATTCCTTACTCATCATTTATATTATTCGTCTCCAAGAATGTATACGGGTACAGGTATACTGTGTTAGGAATATTTTTATTGAATTATTTATTTCTCCGTTTTAGTCTCATATTCATCAGTCGTAATATCTGGTGTATAAAAGACATTTTTATATAATGATTTTAGCCATTAACATCATTGATATATTTTATTTTATATATCTATTTAGAATTACATAGATTAAAGCTATGCATTTAAAAAAAAACATGTATCATCTTCGATGCGTCGTTGCCGTGATATCTACATTAAATATTTTTAACTTTATCCAACAAATTACATGCAATTTATAATTATTATAATTAAAATAATACTCTACATCTGAATAATTATAATTTTTGAATAATATATTATGATACTGATTTTTTTTATCTGCTCGGAATTAAGGGTACAAAAGGACGGGACGCTATGTCGTTAGTGATGTACCTTGAAACATTTTCGATGAACATTTTGAAATAAAACGAATAATTTCGAGCACATTATGTGTGCCAGTGAACCCAGATAGCGTGATCAATTCATTTCTCATAGTGCCGTCTGCACGCTAGGCATGTCCGAGCAAAATTAGAAAATTGCCATGTGAAATCTCACAATTAAATGATTGAAGGCGCTAAGTCTTAATGTCGTTATAGGATAGGTTTTAAAATACGTTTATGCTGTTGTTTCCAATCCCATTCATAGAAAAGTTTCAGATTGTTAAAATTGATTGGATCTGTTAAGTATTTTTGGTGGGATCGCGAATGTTAGTTAGATATATTCTTTCTTCAAGAGTTTAGAATGTTATGTTCTCACCATTACAAATTGGCAATACCTTTAATTTTCAGTAACATGCTGGAACTAATTTCAAGTAGATAACTTATAATTACCTAAGTCTTGTCTGCAACCTATAGTTAGGTACTAATATTAAAAAGTAAGAGAGAGAATTTTGACAGTTTGTGTGTGTGTATACTCTTACACCGTTTGAAAGGTACATTTTTCCACATGGACTAAGCATCTTTAAATATATAATATTCTGCTCTATGTGATTGAACTCCTACTAAAAGGGGGGACCGATTTTTCTGAAAATGTTTATGTGTGTTTGAGTGGGACTATGGAAGGTTCACAATTGGACCATGTAGGTGGCGCTGTTCGGGCAGGACCACGTCTGTCAGGTCCGCTGGTGATGAAATATAACAATTTTTACAGAGCTGCCTTGTAGATCTACTTACATGGCATTCACTTCTTCTGTCTTTTAATTATTTATGTTATTAACTTTTCGAAAACAGGTTTCTGAAGTATATACTTGAATGAATTTGGCATTTCGATATCGAAATTGAGAAAAGTTCAAAATATTAAAGTCGACGTTTTATGGAAAGTAAAATTGTAATCATATGATGTAACTTTGAAATGTATGCAATTTCAAGGCTACCCAAAATAGAAATAAAGAAAGAAAAAGTATTTAACAGTTTTAGGTAAATACTACTACTTTTGGGGCATTTTTAAAAATACACTTGGTTGCCAACATTTTAAAGCAGGTCTTGAAAAAAAATCCTCTTCTTAATAACTTTGTATGAATGGGATCATAAACCGCAAGTCAAATAAATAGTTATAATAACTCAAAATATGGAATAACACTGAATATATTTAATATGGCTAAAATTATATAAAATCGTATGAATCTTCCGAGTGGAGGGCGCGTCGTCAACCGGCCTTCATCCATCTGTCTATGGAGTACTCCAAAGCTGCCATCCATCTAATAAAAGAAAAAATAACATTATAAATACTTCCCCATATAATCTGCATTTGCGATGTAAACAAATATGAGTTTATGGAAAAATAACTTTAATTCCTACACAATAAAGTTCAGTTTACGCTACAACTTCAAACTTTTTATAACTTTTTCAATAGTGCTAGTCACTCCAAAATCAACTTAATTTAAATTGAAATAAATATGATATTTGTTTAATTTGAAATAACATCAATTTGAAACATTATTTTGAATAGACTTTAGGTATCTTAACGAGACTAAAGGTTGATTTACATTGATCCAGTATTTAAATCCAGATTTTATAGCCAGTAATGATGTAACTAATAAAATTAATGATTTTATTTCTTTAAGAAGGATTGTATAAACACTTTTACACATCAATCATCGTTTTCTATCTAACTACTTTGAGATGAATGGCCGAAACAAACTTAGAGGTCTCTTTTAAAGTCCAGACATAATCTTGGTCAGATTATGTGAAGACCGTGTAGTTTGGTGTCTGATATGGTCTTTTGAGGAAAGAACCACACACATTGAGTGGACCAGTCTAGACAATGCACGCATTTGACAGTAATGATGCAGCTCAACTCAGAAGTTGTATTTTGAAACAATATAATTTAAAAGATTCCATAGTGTTTCTTCTCTATAGAGGAACCTACTATATGCTTCGGATTGGCAAATAACTTTATCTTCCTGATTGACCGACTCCTTTAACAGCTCAAAAGTGCCTGTAAATGTATATTTGAAAAAAATGGTTTGTGTTTGAGTGACAATGGGTCGAAATTTTACTAACTAGCGTCCCTCCTAATCCAATCCAGCGATGGATTGTTGGATGGTTGAGAAGACTGGATTAAAATTTGAGAAGTGTTTACGTTGGTTCAATATTTATGCTGTCACTGGATTCCAGCGCTGGATCCATGTAACTTAGCGGCTGAATTCTCAAAAGCAAGTTAGGCAATGATTCCTTTTGTCGCTACAATACAGCATAAAACAAAACAATCTCAAATGCAACTGAATTTCATGTCACCTTACATGAAATTCAGTTGAATTTGAGGTTTAGGCCGTAGGAATTTTATCCTGAACTTTAACAATACTAAGTAAATGCCTAGTTCTTATTGCTGTTCTAACAATGGTCTCCATAAACCAGTACGCCAATTTTATCAGTCAAAACCTTCATTGGTTGAAAGGATCTACTTAGCTGATACAAATCATCATAACACATGAACTCGACTAGTAGACTCCTGTAGGCTCTTGGATTTAACAACACTAATTTTATAAGTAAGAATCGAACCTAAGGCTGAGATAAAGGGGCGCCCTTATAAAATGGTGCGGAATAAACTCCGCACCTGGGCCCCCCCGCTGACGCAGAGTCTCCGCCCCCAGCTGGTGGAGGAGGTGGTGAGCGCTCTGTTCCCCTCACGGGGGGTGCACACACCCCCGCCCATGGCTCCGCCAATTGCGGTGCCCGAAGCGGACCACGCGGACGACGACGACATCCCTGAAGTGACCGGGGTAGAACTGAGAGTGGCGGTAGGAAGGCTGAAGGCCAAAAATACCGCCCCAGGACCCGACGGCTTGCCAGGTAAAGCCTGGGTCCTGGCCTCGAGGGCTCTCGGGCCTCGACTGGAGGCGCTCTTAAGCGCATGTTTGGAGAGAGGCCAGTTCCCGCTTCGTTGGAAGACGGGGAAGCTGGTCCTCATTCGGAAGCCAGGGCGCCCAGCGGACTCTCCGTCCGCATACCGGCCCATCGTGCTGCTCGACGAGGTGGGCAAGCTCTTTGAGAGAGTAATTGTAAACCGCCTCGTCGGGCACTTGGTGAGGACGGGGCCGGATCTTGCGGACAGCCAGTTTGGCTTCCGCAAGGGGCGCTCGACGGTGGACGCCATCATGCGCGTGAGAGCCCTCACGACGGGGGACGCGGTGTCCCGGGGTGGGGTCGTCGTGGCGGTGTCACTCGACATCGCCAACGCGTTCAACACCCTGCCCTGGAGCTGCATTGTGGAGGCACTCCGGTATCACCGAGTGCCGCCCTACCTCCGTCGAATAGTCGAGGCGTATCTGACGGACAGAGCCGTCAGCTACCCCGGTCGCGATGGGGAGTGGAACCGGCGAGAGATGTCGTGCGGTGTCCCGCAGGGATCGGTTGTGGGGCCGTTCCTGTGGGACATCGGCTACGACTGGGTGCTGCGGGCCGACCTCCCTGATGGCGTCAGCGTGGTTTGCTACGCTGACGACACGCTGGTCCTGGCGCAGGGGAGGTCGCATCAGGCGGCGGCCGACGCGATGACACGCGGGGTTGCGATAGTCGTGGAGAGGATCCGGCAGTTGGGTCTCGAGGTGGCATTGCACAAGTCCGAGGCCATGACGTTTCATGGGCCCCGGAACGCGCCACCACCGGGATCCCAACTAACGGCAGGAGGGGTTCACATTGGCATCGAGACGACGATGAAGTACCTGGGTCTCGTCCTCGACAGCCGGTGGAACTTCGTCGAGCACTTCCGACGTTTGGCCCCCAAACTGGAACGGGCTGGGGCCGCCTTCAAGCGGCTCTTGCCCAACCTGGGGGGGCCAAACGCCTCCTGCCGGAGGCTTTACGCGGGGGTCGTGCGGTCCATGGCCATATACGGGGCCCCGGTGTGGGCGCGTTCACTGCGGCGGCGAGCCGCCCACTACCTGAACGCGCCCCAGAAGGTGGTAGCCGTAAGGCTAATCCGGGGCTACCGCACGATCTCGCGCGAGGCGGCAAGCCTCCTTGCCGGACTGCCGCCATGGGATCTGGAGGCGATGGTCCTCGCGCGCCTGTATGAGTGGCGCGCGGAGGCACTACGCCGGGGGGAAAGTCCGCTCCCGCGGCAAATTGCTGCGGAGCGGACGGACCTCCGGCTCGATCTCATGGCGACATGGAAAGAGCGACTGTCGCAACCCAGCGCAGGGCACGCCGCGATAGCGGCGATAAGACCCCTCTTTGAGGAGTGGCTAGAGAGGCGCCACGGCGCCCTCACCTACCGCCTGACGCAGGTCCTCACCGGACACGGAAGTTTCGGGAGGTTCCTGCACATGATCAGGCGGGAGGAAACGCCCGGGTGTCACCATTGCCAGGATCGCCCAGAGGACACGGTGGAGCACACGGTGGAGGTCTGCCCCGCTTGGGCGGAGCACCGCCGTGTCCTCGTGGAGGCGATCGGCAGCGGCGGCGGCCTCTCGCGCCCGGACCTGGTGCAAGCCATGGTCCGGAGCGAGAGGGAGTGGGAGGCAGTCGCCTCCTTCTGCGAAGCAGTCATGCTAGCGAAGGAGGTGGCGGGACGGATGAGGGAGAGAGCCTCCCGTCCCAGCCGCCGCGGGAGACGCCCCGGGCGTCGGGAGTCAAGTGAAGACTACCGGCCACCGTAGGCGCGGGCCTGCGGGCGGAGAGCAATGGGTAGCTCACCGCCCGATCAGGACCAGGCCCGTGCCGGACGGCGCGTAAGTGTTCCACGCGCGCCTCAAAGAGATGTCAGCATAACGAGGGGCCCCTCAGGGCCGAAGCCTGCCGGGGCAGCGGGATTGTCCGAAAGGGTTACCGCTACCCCGGAACATAAAGGGCGAAGGAAGGAACATGGGTGGGTTTTAGTCAGTAAGAGTCTGACACTCCCTTCCGCTCCACCCAGAGCGGGAGGAGTCATTTGATGATTTCCCATCCCAAAAAAAAAAAAAAAAAGGCTGAGATAAACAAAGCAAAGAAGGAGGCGGAGCGCGTGGGGGAGAGGCAATCTCTGCGCCTCTAGTCGCCGCAGGAGACGCCCTGGACGTCGGGAGTCTCCCGACCACCGTAGGCGCGGGCTTGCGGGCGGGCAAGGACCAGGCCCGGGTCGACGGCGCATTGTGATCCACGCGCACCT
Source organism: Apamea monoglypha (assembly GCA_911387795.2). NCBI lineage: Eukaryota > Metazoa > Arthropoda > Insecta > Lepidoptera > Noctuidae > Apamea > Apamea monoglypha. The sequence goes on from OU426932.1 coordinate 11,513,190, forward strand.
CAGAGAGATGTCAGCAAGAACTGACGGGTTCCGCTAGGGCCGGTGCCTGGCAGGGCCGCGGGTTGTACGAAGGAGATACCGTGGCCCCTGGCCTATGCAACTGAAGGAACACGGGTGGGTTTTAGTCAGTAAAAGTCTGACACGCCCTCCCGCTCCTCCCAGAGCAGAAGAAGTCATATGATGATTTCCCACCCAAAAAAAAAGGCTGAGATAAATAGTTACTGTCACACAACTGTCAAACTACACGTGCAAGATAGAGACAGAAATATGTATCTAAGCCAAAGCACGTGCTTAGTAACGTTTATTAAAATGGTGGCCACATACAGATTTAGCACGAACTCTAAAGCACTACTTTGAAAGGGTTGTTGATCTTTCTTCGCGACATCCCTATCTTGATAACCGATCAGGTGGGGTCTTACAAATTAAAGAACGTTGGTTCTGTTTCGTTAATCAAATGATCGGCCATCAGATTGGGCCTGAAGACAACTTGACATGTGACTCAGACGTGTTCGATTGGAGGATTATATTTCTTTACAGTGTCAATACTAATTGCAAAGTTATGCAGCTTCAGTGTAATCGAAATACGAATATAGAATCAACGTCACTATAAGTACATATATAGGTATTATAAACCAAAAACCGCCGCGTCCGTCTGAACGCGATTAACTCAAAACTACTGAACGGATTTTCAAACAGTTTTCACTATTGGACGGAGTAATTAATGAGGAAGGTTTCGGTGTATAATCCATTAAGGCTTTGTGTTAATTCGCTGAAATATGACGACGATTCTTGAAGATGTCGGAAAAAATCATGCCGACTGGGAGCTTTAGGCGTGCACAGCGTAAAAATTGGATGAAATTTGGCACACAGATATAGTTTATAATCTGGATTAAGACATATGGTCTTTTAAATCCCGGCAGTACTTTCCCGTGGGATATTTTCCGACAACCACGCGGGCAAAGCCGCGGGCAAACGTTAGTAATATTATAAATTATACGGATATTTTTTATGCTTATTTATAGCACGATTTTGACGTAGTGCTAAGGGTAAGGAATGGTAACCTATTAACTCAAGACAACAAGAATACCCATAATAATTAGCGAAATACTTAGCAAATCGCAATAGGTTCTGATAGTCACCATTTTTGATAAGATTCCCTTAATATCGCATTAAGCAGGCATATAAGGAATCTTAGAATTAGGACAGGAACAAAGGAGATAATATTTTAGTAGGTAGATCAAAATACAAAGAGATAAATAAATATTCGAGGCCTTTTTTAGTTAACAAAAAGGATTATAGAGTGGATCGAGTTAACGATCGATGTAATGCCTAAGGCCAGTCCTAACGAAGCTTTATGATACATCGCCTTTGTTTTTATTGATTTAAAAAACGATGCGATTGTTGCTAATTTGACTTCGTTATTATTTTGGTCTACATTCAGAAAGCCAAGCGAAGCATCATAACATTACACCAAAAATAATGGGTTGGTGTTGATATACCGCACCGTATACAGACAGAACGCAACTAGTAAAAGTCATCAACTGCCTAGCCTTTTCCCAAATATGTTGGGGTCGGCTTCCAGTCTAACCGGATGCGGCCCGGGTGTAGTATTTTACATTGAGCGACTGCCTCTCTGACCTCCACAACTCAGTTACTGGGTAATACGATACCCCTTGGTAAGACTGGTTGTCGGATTTTCGGGCTTCTGACGACAAGTAACGACTGTCAAAGATCCACCAATGACAGCCGGGATCAATGGCTTAACGTGCTTTCCGAGGTACGGAGGGGTCTTGGTAAATTTGGTCACTTAACCACGGACCAACCACGGCAAGCGTGGCTTAACCTGATCGACCGACCCGTGCGGCTGTTATTACTTAGCCACAAGCTCCTCAGCAACTAGCAGCTAGTAAAAATATGATAGACATTGTTAATTTGGTCAATTATAAATGTCGATGATGACTAGGCTTCCTTGTTGCTGAAATTATTTGTCCAGAACGCGAAAAAAGCATTCAGAATCACTAAGAGTTGATTTTTTGCAAGATATCGAATTATTTTTGAAGTTTTGACAGTTTCCCCATACAAAAACTGCCAGACGTCAGATAAATACCACGCATTAACAGTTATCAGAAGGCCAATTCTCGTAATGTAAAACGTTCAAAATCGCAGTGACATCTCGGCAACAAACAAATGTTAAAAACTTGTCAAAATGTAGGGAAATTTGGGGTGTTTTTGACAGATTGAGACTGAGATCAGACTGTGAACGTTCTTAAAATTACGAGAATTGCCCCTCTGATGTTGGTAAAATCAGCCTTAATTACCATATCTGGTACTCACCGCTTCCTATCCATTTCAGATTCAGTGTGGAAGTAAAAGTGTCTTTGCTTCGGTTCTGTGGGCATCACCTCGAAGGCGTATTTCTTGCCGCCAGGTGCACATGTCTGTATTCTGTAGCCGTGCAGGCAGGCCATACCTTCGAAAGAGGAAAAGATGGGTTAAAATTACTATGAGTGAGAGATTCGAAACTCGGGTCAAGCAGGGTTATATGAGTGTTCCGCTTAGAAACTCTCAGTAGCAGCCTTGAGTCTCGAATCAAATGAACCCGATCTCCTTCTTCGTAGTAGTATCGATGATTTCAAATAATATGAGTTTTGATCAGAAATCAGCCACATAGATTGCATATTTGAAATAACTAGCAAATAAAATTGTAATCAGAAGAAGTTATCGTTTTATCGTAATTGCTCCAGTACTTAACTACTTTGGAACTCCTTTGAAGCTCTAGCTATAGCTGATAAGGCAGCGTGGTAGTAAACTTCAACAAAACCAATAATTGTTACTAGTTATGATTTCCGTAGAGCCCAAAACACTGAACTTACCAAAAGCATTTTTACTGTTGCCATCATTGTAGAAGTAGAGGCAAGCGTCTTTGAGCACGCAGTACCGCTTGGCCCAGGACTTCCATTTAGAGCCAAGCTTCATGAGGTAGCCGAAGCAATCAGGCCTAGGTATCGATGATGGTGGAAGCTTCATGTTCCTCATCGTTACCTCTAACCAGCCATCGCGCTGGAAATTAAATAAATAAGCCGTTTAGAAGTTATGGTGGAATAAAGAAACTCACAAACATACCTACATGAACCCTGAAAACATAACACTCTTTCTTATGGGTAGTCGTGTAAAGTTGAGCTTTGTCAATAACGTGTCTAAGAAATGTTATAAATATGACCTAATATGAAATTGTTTTTATTTATTTAAAAGCATAATAATATTATTATTATGCCTATGGCCTTTTTTATGATATGAAATGGAATGAAGATTGGAAAAGACTCAAAGTACGAGGCAAAAGAGGTATTCAATTTAGAAATGAACCTACAGAACAAACTCAATTACACTCATAGATAGGTACAGGAAATTATGGTGGGATTCTAAATTATAACTTCCTCTTCTGTATCACCGGATGTTAAGAAACCAAGACGGTATTTTTATCGCACTTTATCAAGAAAGGGCTTACTTAGTAGTTAAAGTACGATTGCCAACTTGTACAGTTCCAAAAGTTCGTTGACAGAAGATAAAGCGTGTGGTAAAATAGTAAAATTGAGTTCTGCGCCATCTATTATATCAATGGTGAACTACAAAGGACTGTCATCACGAAAAATCATGTCGATTAACATCTAAAATGTCACGAAATATGCGTTGAATATACGTTTTTATCAGAAAATCCACATTTCATAAGACTGAATTATAAAACTACAAAATACTGTCACATACCTGGTTGCTAGCATCAATGGCATGTGCAAGCACTGCACGCCATCTAGCGGCCGCCTCAGAAGTGTCTGCTGCCAGTTGTAACCGCACGCCTCCGCCGCGATGTAATCGGAACCCATGGGGTCTGCCCGAGTCCTCTTCGGTCAGTTGATAGTTTACAAGCATAAGGGCACCCACGGGATGAATGCTCTGGAAAGTAGTACGAGATTGAATCAATAGATGGCGGTTTTATTACATTGAGTAAAACCTATTTATCAGAGGGTCGCCATGTAAATAAGGTTCGATAGCATCAAAGAGTTTGTTAGCGGAGAAAATATGACAATGAAATTGCGTATGACGAGTACCTAGAACATAGTAAAGATATTGAGGAACGTTGAATTGGCAAGACAAAGCTATCGGCCAGTCGTTGATATAATTAGAAAGTACTTGAACTACACCGACAAAATTACAGCGGTCATTCAATCGCATATCCTTTGCAAGATAATTTACAAAGTACAACAAAAGAAAGTAAGAATAACATTAAAAAAGCGCGAGGTAATTTAAATTTTACAACAAAATATAGCAATAACGAAGAAGCTGATACTTACAGAATCTGTCTTATAATAGTACAGGCAGTTGTCTCTCTTGAGGACGAACCACCGTCGGGTCCAGCGCGGAGGGTGGTGAGGTCTGACGGGAGCTGCTCGCCAGAGATACCCTGAGTATAACGCAGCTGGTCCTCCTTCGTGAGCTAATGAGGCTACAACCTCGCATGTTCGGGCCACCTGAAAGCAAAGTTATAAAATTGAGGTTTGTTATGGGTTTGAATATCAAATTGCATCGTACGATCATTCGATCCAAAATCAAATCGTCTAAATTCCAATAACCAAATTAGAAGGCAAAAGAGTTATATGTGACATAATATAGGTATTTACAATAAATAAGCTAACATTTAAAATAATCATATTATTATGTACCTACATGTGAAAAAATAAGCAAAATAATCATAGGGCATCAAAAAATTCGTCCGCATCGCTGTCAACAGGAACAGTGCCCAAAAGGCTGGCAGCATTGCCACGTTGTATGGCGCTACTAATTCTTTGGCCAAGAAAAAGGCCAGCAAAATAAAAACTAATATATATTATTAGGTTGAATGGGAATGAATTTAGTGGTGCCAAACATACATAAACCTAAAATCTTTGGAGTGGGCAGTAAAGATGAAATATTTAGGTTCGTGAGTAGGTATAAATCTGAATGTAACATTTAAAACTAAATGAGAACACAAAAATGGGTTACGATGTGGTATGGTACGGTAGAAAGATTATAGTATGGCAGTTTATAACCGTATAAATATCTGATTAAGTCACTAATCCAGTGTGTAATCAAATCAGCTAGTAAATTCAGGTAGTAATCAATCAATGAAGGTTAAAATTACTACTAGTTATACTGATTTAATGCTTCAAAATTCTCGGAAGCTTCTTTTATTACGAAAATAGAAAAAGCAGTACCTTTATAAAATAAACTTTTGAATTGGAACAAACACTTTTGGAGAAACTTACCTGTAATTCAAGTATTTCTGATCCAGAATGCGCAATCTTCACCACTTCTGAGTGTGTCTTATCTAAGACATTGATTCCTGCAAATAAATTGATGAACATTATGTATCGCAATAAATCAATCAAGTGGATTTAGTGGGCAATAAATTTTCCAATTGAAACGAAAATGCAAGCAAAATTCCAATCCTAAATAATAGTCTTAAATCAAATTTTTAGAATATTATAATAAAATTGTTTTCGTATAGAACTAGAAACACAACTGAATTGAAATTCGTCTAATTTATCAAATTGTTCCCGTACATGTGAATTTTTTTTAACTTGCACTGTCTTAACTCATATTTCCCTAAGTTTTTATGATAACTTCAAATGTTGTACTAGATACTTCATCATAAAGTAGTTTATCATTGTTTCAATCCAGTTCCACGGTAGATGGTCCAGAATTCAGTTATCAGTCAGAATAATGGTTTTCTTTAAGAACATTACCATTAACAGCTATGACAATGTCTCCAACTTCTAAGCCAGAGGTTTCGGCAGGTGTATCAGGCTCGATCGCTGACACCACTACTGGCTTGCTTCCGTGGATTCGGAATCCAAACTCTTCATTTCCACGCCTCACTACCACTGTTTTGTCGCTCTCTGAAAATTTAAAATGAACTGCTTCGTTTACGTTGACAACATTCATAAAAAAATTGCAATTGTTATTTAATGTGTTCTCTATTACCATTTTTTCTGCATTGTCAGATAACTTTATTATAAAAACAATTCAAAGCCACATACAGCAAAAACGTTTTACCATTAAATTGGTTTACAAATATTAGCAATATTCAAAAGTTAGACGAAATAATAAACCAATAATCACCTAACAATAGACTCACAGGTTTGCGATACCGTGTATTTTCTTTGCGTCATTCCTGGCCTAATATTTATTTTCTTATCTAAATAGTACAATAATGTCGGCCTAGAGACGGCAATAAACTCGCCCGAGGAGATCTGGCCATGACACACATACGTACTCTACATGGTAAGTGCGTATCCGTCCAAATATTTGCAGAAAAACTTTCGTTTTGGCTAATGCCCAGAAAAATCAAACGGAGAAGTTTCATTCATACAATGCAATTAACATGCCGCGATATGATATAGTTGACACAGGCTACACCAAAAGTTTTATAGAACCGCGTATGGTGAATAAAAAGCGTGGTATTTTAAGTGGATCCGTTGCTAGGACAGTGGTTGCTAGGACGGTGTGAGTAATACGACTAATTTAGTTAATAGATGTAGGTACTGTCATATTTTTTTAATTTTATGGAAGCATTAAAAGCATGAAAAAAAACACACTTTCTGTAGAAAACTTCAAACAAAATAATTAAAATTATTGAAAATATTAATTAATTGTATTAATGTGAAATAAAAAAAAAACAAAATAATTATTACCGCATGGTTCTGGAGCCACAAGTCTGCTAATTTGACTTTGGCGACACCATAACATCAGCATCAATTTGAGGATTTCTTCCAGTTTCTGTCTTACACTCCCCTTGGAATTCAACATGTCTCTGACTAAAACATAAAATAATAAAAACGGAAAATAAAAGTAATGCTTTAACTTCTTCCAACGTATTATATCCCCGAACACTCACATGAATGCCCCATTCTTCAAGAAACCTCCGACAGTCCGCACCGAAACTCTTGAACTTTTGAACCGGCGTTTCTCACTTTTAACTGTCCGCATGGACTTCATGAAAATTACGTCATTAACCGTCGTCTAGACACGTTTTGCTATATAAAATCAATACGAACTAAACATTTGCTGAACGTCAGACGTAAAAATATCATCTGGCCGCAGTAGCGTGTCGTCAACAACTGAATACTGACGTTCAAATACGCTACGAGAATTAATTTTAGTTCGCAACAGTTCGGTCACTTTTGATTCTGAAACGATTCTGTACCTTTCACTGATTGAAACTAAAATTGATCTCGTGACTCATCCAAACGGTCCATTAAAATTCATTACTTTCATGTCAAGGTCCCCAAAATTATCAAAAATTACACGCACATGTATTATGACGACATTGGCAGGCAATTTTTTTTTGTGCCAATTGCAAAGATGAACTGAAGAATTCAGGGGACATTCTTAAAATAATAAGTGCTGCTATTTAAAAATTGAGAGAGTACTAGGAATAGTTTAACACGTCACGCTTCCGAAGTGGACTGGTTAACTATTCGTTAATAGTAGTGACGCAATAGGGTACCTACCTGTTTTATAATAGCCATCGTGGAATGAAGGTCTTTATATAGACGGTAAACGCGATCATGAAACTAGCTTCATGATGTACTCGCCAACTAGCGCCGATAAAATACGAGATACCTTGTTTATTAGCTATTATAAAATTAAGGAGTGATTTCCATGTAGTTATGGAGCAACATATATGTATACCTACTCGTAAGAAGTCCATAGCAGGATCACCTAACGATGTTTTTCTGTAATCTTGGTGAAAAGCACAGACATGCTGTTAACAGTTTTGAACCCTTGTGTGAATTACAATGGTTTTTTTTACATCATAATTGCTGTATGTGGCTATGTGTAGTAATGAATTGGAGCGTCTGACACATCATTATTTCCATAAAAAGGAAAAGACATGCCTACTGAAAAAGAAAATCCTTTTGGCAAAAATCTTACCAAAACTGTTGTCAGCTTGCCGCCGGTTCAATTCTATGCAAGCTCTTCGGTGAACCAGCCTATGTGTTAGCGCCACGTATCGCTTGTTGAATTCTGATTCCGATTCCGTTGGGTCTTCTTGTCCACCATCAGATCCAGAGTCTAGCACATCTGTTGAAAAAGGAATATTTAAATATTTTGGTAATTATGTACGCTTTGGAATGGGCAACTAGTTTCATCTTTCTCACTGATCGACTCCCTAACAATTTAAAAGTGCATGTAATTGGTTTAATTGAAATAAATCCTTTGAGTTTAAGTTTTATTTTATCCTAATTGGATTACGTAAACTTTATTTAATATTTTAGAGACAAACGATGAGGCAATTATGAATTTTCTTTTTAAATGTGTTTTATTTTAGTTTATCATTGTTAATACCATTGAATTCTAATATAAACTAAAGAAACCGGTAGCCGAGCTACTGTTTATGATAAATTAGTATGCATAACATAATGTATGCTGTTTGCGTTCAACACCAGCTGATTTCTCAAATAATGTTTAGGATACGTTCATCTAGGTAGCTTGTCAAAAATGTATTTTAGTTAGGAAAGAATTTGACTCATGACTTTGTTACAATACAGCACAAATTCCTTTGCAATATCATCGAGATGATATGTTGATGTAATCGGTATTTCAAGTCTCGTATTTTTTTCAAATGAAATCACCGAGCTCAATTTTTGTTTTTATCCTATGATTAGGTGATTTGGGTTGCTCTCAATAATCATCGTAGACGACAACTATTTTTAAAATTTATTATATAATAAGTACTCACGCAGAAACTTGTTTTTTTCTTCATAATTATTTGAAAAATGATGATAATTATGAAGGAAAAAAACAAGTTTCTGGATGAGTAGATACCTAATAATAAATAAATATAATTTATGATAGTTTTAAGACATTTAAATAAATAAATAAAAATAAAAATAATTAAATAAAAATAAAACCTAATAAATAAAGTGTGCAAAAGAGATAAGTAACCAGGGTTGTCAGATATAGTTGAAGTTTAGTAAGAAACCGATGGATGTTTTCGAATGAAATTAAGTTTGATAAATGAACTGTTTGATTTCTATTAATTAAATAAACTTTATCCGAAAACATCAAGCCGTTTCATAATAAACTTTAACTATATCCGACGACCCTGGTTACTTATCTTCTTTGGTGATTATTTTTTTTAAATTTGAAAAATAATACTCCGCAAAAATTGACCGTACTATTATAGAGCTACCATTTATCGGGTTATATATCTTTGATTGTCTTAAATGTTCGCCCTGGCGGCTGAGAGTATAATGTCATGCTCATTTAAATGTCTCTCTGATGGTGGTGCGTATTTTGGATCAGTTAGCTCCCTTCAAAGTGGTTGAGCTGAATGATGCTCATCGATGCATCATGTTCGTGAACGGGCGCCGTCAGTTAGGACTGGTCATCTCTAAGCTGCCACTGCTTATTTTAATTATTTTATTTTTTTATGTTTTTTTTTCTTTTAGCTGTACTCTGGACACTTTTAACGTGTAGGTACGTCTTTTTTAACATAATTCTTACATATTCAACAATATTATTCAACATGAGTGATGGAACTAATATTTTTGTAACAATATAATTTAAAAGAGTGTCCATGGAGTTTCTTGCCCATAGGTATCTAGTACCTACGCTTTGGAATGGGCTTCATATTTCTGACTGACTGACTCCTTGACAATTCAAAGGCCTATAAATGATTTAATTTAAGAGTTAGTTATTTTTTGTTATTTATTGTGTGATTATTACTTTCAATCTTAAGTTTTGTCAATATCTGGTCAGTACCTGGTGGGATCCTAGTCCAGTGGTCATTATTTTCGGACAGCATGATCCAGTTTCCACACCACCACGGCGCAGCATAGATTCCTTTTTCGTCACGAGCTCCTTCAGCACCCTCGGAACTTCCAGAACATTCTTCGTGTTCTGTCAAAATCATAAAAAAACGTTTTAATGACATTATAGACTCCTTGGCCTAATGGACGGTTTTCAAGAGCCTTTGATTCGGTATCGGTTCGAGTTAAAATTCTTAATTCTGTTTAGAAGTTGGGATTTTTTCTGAAAAGAAAGACAATGATTCAATGACCTGGATGATAATGATTCGTGGACACAATCGGCAAACTGTGGAAGCACATTGTTAGTATTTATATAGTGGAGAAACAAACAAAACCATGAAGCTTTATCCTTGTAAATATTATTGAATGCCTATCATGATTAAGATCAAAATATATTTGAATTTATATTATAGGTACCTAACTCATAAAATTATCAAATGTATTGTTGCAGAAAAATATGCATTGTCTACAAAAAGAACTAAAGTTCAGGGTTAAAAAAAAACTTTTAACATACCATCCGGGTCTACGCTTGCACTGGACCCGCCAAGTTTATCTAGACTGTTGTCAGCAGATCTTGCTATGCGACTATCTTGAGGTTTTTCACTAGTCGCATATTCTTCCTTACCTCTTTCTTCAGACTGGTGAATTAAAAAAAAGGAAGAATCATTAAAAAAGTCGGCCAAGTGCGTGTGGGACCACCCACAGTTAAAGGTTCCGGTGGGACGATTGTTCACGTATGCAATATTGATTTCATCGCCCGCAAAATCAAGTTTGTGTTTTGTTGTAATTTCTCGAAAAAACTATGAATAACAGTTATTTCTGCGGTTTTAATATCTCAAAAACTACTGCCTCACATAGAAAAGTCACAAAAGAAACATCATAATCTTTTTAATTATGAGATCCAACAATACCCCACAGGCATATGTGCATAAATTTTTCCCCCTCGGTTACATTACACGGAGTGCCACCCCAAACCCCGTATTAATAAACGTTCCTCAACGACGTATTCAAGTGCGTTATCATTTGATACACCATTATTACGATATCAGCATCTCAAGATCATTGCTAATTAAAGCTTACTAGATTGAGTCATGTTTGTTATCACCTGGTGGGAATGACGCCAATCTGAACGTGGATATGCTTAAGTTATTAATCAAATTAGATGCGCATAGAGAGAAATACATTTAATTGAATGCATTATTCAATACATACAAAGGAAAATATCATCATAATAGGTAATAGATACGTACTTAATATAGAAAATTAACTATTCTTTCCACTATAATAAAAGGAACTAAATTTTGGCTTCTACCTCAAAAACTTTATAAAAATAATCACAAGAATAGACTGCACAACAGCTACCTTAATTTGTTTCTAATAGAATATTATGCAAATATAAACATTTCACTTTTCATTTCACAAATATAAACACTTCTTGAGAATAATTACATACTTAGGACAATAATACAAAAAATTACACTTCTATTAACTTAATTACAGGGCATAGCGGGTGAAGGTATTCTGCGATCGCCAATTAGCTCTAGAGAGTATTTCCTCTAAGGAGTAGTTGTTAACCAAGTTTCTAGAGGCAAACCTAAGACTGACAGGCGAATCATTTACTCCTGCTTCTAACAACAGAGATTTGACCCACCCCGCTATGACTGTACGAGAAGCGACCCTCGGACCCGCGGAATATTTTCTCCAACGGGGGAAGAGATGCCACTCTGGAGGGGGCCGATGTTGAGAAAGATGATCTGCGTGACAGTTGTATTTTCCCGATATACGCTGGATTTTCAGGTTGATTTGGTACTGATCTAGGATTTGAAAAATCTCTCTCGTGAGTTTTAGTAATGAAAGAGACCTGGTCCCCCCTTCGTTTCTCAAAAAGGCTCCAACACTCCTGTTGTCGCACTGAACTAGAAAGGAAGACTTGGACATGTTTGGACCTCGCTCTTCTATGGCCGTATTGCCAGCATCTCCTTTTGATTGCAATGGAGCTGTTGCTTGATCTGTCCATGGTCCTGATAGTGCGTATCCATCGAGCTGAGCCCCCTAAGCTAGATCCGACGTCTGTGGTCAGGAAATGTGATGATGGCGGGTTGTGAATCAGAGAAGCCCTATGACAATTTAGTAGCTACCTACCAATTTAGGTCCTCCTTTACTGCTATAGGTAAAACTACAATGACACAGTTTTCTTTTAGTTTTTTATTTAGAAACATTATAGTGTGTCCCGAAAGTGAAGTCTGCCTTTTGGTACCACGAAACTGGCGAAGTTTAGAAGTCCTACCAGGCTTTGTGCTGCTTTCATTATCGTTGTGTGTTTGTGTTTTTCCGTGTGGCAGTGATCTCTCGTTTGTGCATGGATTCCATAGAACACCTAGAAATACGGGGCTTTTGCACGGAGTTGTGACAGATTTTTGGTTATTCGTTTACCACGCCAGGTAGTGTAGGCGATTTATTACTATTTGAAAGTGCACTCACAGGACCTGATGGTCCTGGTGAACCACGAAAATATCGTCTAAATGGACGAGTATTCGAATACCCTCCTCTCTTAGTGTCTGTGTTACCCAGTTTGTTAGAGTCGCAAAGACTTTGGGCGCTGTACTGAAGCCAAAAGGAAGGCAGGTAATTTCTAGCAATTTTCCTCTGTAACTTAAATGTAGGAATCGTCTGTGTGACTGGTGTATTGGCAAATTGAAGTAAGCCTGTGACAGGTTGACTTTGTAAAGCCAGTTGTTTGCTTGGAGGAAGTCTGGGACTCGAAACACACTTATGAGCTTGCATGGCTCGGTGTAAACAAAATCGTTCAGATTCCTTAGGTTGAAAATAGGCCGGTTGGTGCCATCGGCTTTGGGGACCAGAAACATTAAGGACAGGAAACTCGGAGAATGTGAAATAACGCAAGTGGTGCTACCACTTGCGTTATCATTTGAGATATGATAGTTGACAGTGCCTCGGATTCCTTTGTTTAAAATGGGCTTTGTGCATTAGGTATCATTAGAGGTGGTTTTTTGATGAAAGGTATGCGATAACCTTTTATTATGCGAAGAAGGGTTTTCGGTGCTCTGAGTTTCTTCCATCGATCGGCATAGAATGTTAACTGGCCCGCTCTGAAGTCCTGTCTGACAAAGTCTACTTCTCTTTCCTCTTGGGGGATATTCGGTGGCTGAAGTCCTTTTTCTGTTATTTCTGCTCGTCTCTTGTTTGTTAGGCTGCTGGTGAGTTCCTCGTGAATGAAAGGGCCCATGACAGTTATGGCTAGGCCCACGTGTTCCTTTATTGTTGTTGCCGGTTCTCTGCGAGGGATGGCAATGACCTGACCTCTGTGGTTGTGTCCACAGCCCTGCGAAGGCTAAAAGTATGGTACACACGCTTGGCGGGCACCCTACGAGGGTATCCTATAATAAGCTAGATTCTAGAGGCTAGTGGTTTTCTTAAATCCTGCTTGCGATGTAGGTTTGAAGCCACTGGTTTTATTTGGAGGTAAGAAGGTCTTCCTAACACCTTCGTTGTTTTCCAAAGTTGATGACAGCAACTCAGGACTAAAAACCAGCTGATTGGAAGGTGGGATTTTGCGCAACGCCGACTTAACAAGAGGATCGCGAACATAATTTATTATTCCGTCTACGCATTTGAATTATTTCTGCGCGATGACCGCAAATAAGTTGAATAATTTATCTGAAGACACTTTATAATATTCACCATCCGAAAATAATTGACACGTGCCCAGAATAAAAGATCAGCCATGCTAGTTTGTAATACCTCTCGCTATTTAATTACACAAATTGTTAGAGCACCATAGGCTTTGTCAGCCAAAGCTAAATGTCTTAAAGAATCATATGGTTTGATTTCTTCGTTGATCTCTATCTTAGTCAAACCGGGACTGTGATTACATAACTTCTGAACTTCCGAATACCTAACATCGCACCATTCATTTTTATTAAAATGCTGAATATTATTTCATAACAATAGATCATTTTCAGGAGCCTTAGGAACAGGCGGTTCATTTAATTTGACTTGTAAATCGAATTTCAATTGATGTGATTTGTTTGATTTTTCATCTACTACATCATAACCATACAAAGACCTATAATCATTATTATCTAATAAAGAAATTTCGTCATTACTGCCGTTTACCTGCATCTCTGCTGAACGCTGAGGTTCACGTATTCGTAGCTCGCTAACCTTTCGAGTTAATTGTTGGAATAAATCTACTACACGAGATTGACGGAGACGTTTATTTTTAGTGGGCTTCACTAATGACGAGGTGGAACTGCTAGAAGAAATGGACGAGGAGCTAGAAGACGACTCGTTTGTCCGTTGTCGACGCAATGTAGACCTCTTGGTTGGTGATTCTGTTGGCTCCGGAGCGTCCATCGTAATTGGATTACTTGCGCCCTCCAACCTAATTAAAACGAAAAACTTCGATTTTTTATGATTCTTTATTCATTATTCTTTATTCCTTTTTTATCCTATCTCGACGTACCAACGAGTACGTAAGCGTATAAAAAACATACAATTAAAAACATTTGCTGATTTATGTAATCACGAGTCTATTGTAACATTAACTATTTAACGTCAAAAATACGCTAACATACCATTAATAATAATCATTATTTCATAAAAATATTTCCTACAATTTAGAGCAAATGAGGGGGTAGTTCGAAAAAAACAAATCAATATAAGTTTTGCATTGCGACTATTAGAATGCAATGCTGGCTAAGGGCAAGGTCAAACGGTTACATCGTTTTTTTTAATATTGTAACTTTGATCATGCATCGCATTACTGAGTTTTATAAAAATTTGTTTCTACTTACAATTTTGTCCGATGGAATCACTTTTTTGAAGAAGAATTTAAATTTAATTTTAAAAGTTGTCGAGACAACCTCTTTTCTTTTCGCGGAAAAAGACGCCAATGATCAGCGATTCACTGGCTAAGCCCACGTTTGGCAGTGCCACCTGGTGAGGAATCGGGATGTGCGAAAGAGACGAATAGATACAACTAAAGGAAAGTGCAAAAGAGTGGGAAATATAGCGGTAAGCAGTAGTGCCATTCTCAATCTAGTAAGCTTCAAATAACGGTCAAATGTTTAATATGTAGATAAGATTTAAAATGTGACAAATATTACAAACAACACGAAAATGCCCAGATCTTAACGGAATATGCATACACAGGTCCAATAACACGTATTAGTCATTACCACAACTCAATTTGTGTTCAAAATCGCCGATCATTATTGTTTTTTTTTTTATTGCAATGATGTGCGAAAGCGATTATTCCCAACGATTACTTTTTTAAATTTCGATTGACTTGAGTAATGAATATGACGAATGTCGGAAATCGATATTTGGAAATTGAAATCAAATTATTTTAAGCAATAAATACAATAAGCAATGTTTATAATAATTTTTTATGCTTTTCTAATGTACCTAATTTCAATAGCTTTTTGGACAATATATTGAAACCGGGTCAATAACAGACATGCCATACCTACTCAAACAACAAAAATTCGAACCTAACGACACCGACTTTAACGACGAAATTAAAGTTATTTATTGTAGTGTCTTTTTTGAAAGTCGGTTGTTTTTTTTTTTGTTCAGCAGCTAGCTAGTCTATTTCAGTTACTTTCATAGTATAATTTCTTACGGTATTTTACTATGGGGACGGGCTGCAGATATCGAGTCTATTTTTATTCTGCAGAAAAGAGCCATCAGAGCAATATATGGCCTCCGCAGGCGTGATTCTCTAAGGGAACTGTTTAAAGATATTAAGATGTATCATGACGGTACCTTGTCAATATATATATGAAAACATCATGTACGTAAGGAAAAATTTAAATGTTTTCAATAAAAGAGGTGACAGACACACCTGTAGGTTTCAGACTGGCTAAAGTAGACTCTTCCTTCATGGGGTACTGTTTAAAATGTTACAATAAAATACCTCCCTACATACTCCAACTCAATGAAACGAATTTCAAATCTTGCATAAAACGCACACTATGCAGCCAAGCATACTTATTATATGTTGGGGGATTACATCGCTGACAAAAATTCTTGGCTAAACGCTGGTCCTGCTCCACAGGATGCATAAATAAATTGATCAGCATTTGAAAATACTTCACACACGCCTACCCTATCTACATACCGTTGGTGCTGCTGAAGATTTTAAAATACTATTTTTGCATTATATAAATTCAATCTCCTAGTATTGTATAATTGCATAGCACATATGTGAGTACCACGTACATACTATAAAGCTACCATTTACTGGGTACGTCTTTCATTGACTTGAATGTGCTTTGGCGGCTGAGAGTATGTCATGCTACTCTAATGTCTCGCTGATGGTGGCGCATGTGTTGGATCATTTAGCTCCCTTTAAAATGGAGCAGAATCGTTCTAATCTATGCGTCATGTTCGTGAACGGGCGCCGTCAGTAGGGACTGGTCAACTCTTTGCTGCCATTATTTATTTTAATTTAATTTAATATGTGGATTGTTTTTTATATTTTTTCATTACGGACGCTTTTAACGTTCTGCATCGTTCTCACATGCATAATTTTTAACACGAATGTAGTAACCATTGCAACCATATTATTGTGATTTAAAAGAGTGTCCATGGAGTTTTTTGGCCCGTTCTTCTCCATAGGTACCTACTACGCTTGGGAATGGACAACTAGCTTCATCTTTTTGGCAGACCGACCCTTGACAATTCAAAAGTGCCTGTAATTAGTTTAGTTGAAATAAATAGTTTGAGTCTGAGTTTTGTAAAAAGTGTTTTAGACTTATGGTAGTTATGGGCCAATAAAAATGTATGGAAAGTGTATGTTCAATTTCTATAACAATTTGGATATATGTTTGTATACTCGTAGGTATATTAATTTGTTAAAAAAACATTCGATTATAAACAATTATTTACTTTTCAATCGTGATAGGTACCTTCTTTTAGAATAATGTATTTTTCCTAATATACTTTGGCATAACTATTTTGGTGTAATAATACTTTCCCATTATTGGTTTTGCATACTGTTTATGTTGACATATCAACATAAACTGTAGGCTAATTTGTTTTTGCATGATTTTAATTCGCATAATGTTACTAGGCGTAATTACTATTAGCGTAATGGTATTAAGGCATAAAAATAATTGGAATAATTAATAATTTGTGTAATGTAGTGTATCAATAGGTTAATGTGCGGCGGTGTATGTAAAACATATTCACCGCACCAACGCAATGCCGCCAATATGTTTTAAATACATATAACAAATTTTCAAAACTTACCTTTTCTCTATGTACAGACGCCAGCAGGTCAAGCTACCCGAAACTGTCAAATTTTCCCAATCAATCTTGAACCTTAATGATTTAGCGATAAAGTTGAAAATCTATTAAAGAATTTTGACAGATTGTAATAACTTGATGTGCTGGCGTCCGTACAATCGGTCCATGATTGTGAAGTTGCATATGCTTTGATAATTTTTCATGTCGTTCACTTTGGTAATAAGTCGAGAGTTACATTTATAATAGTAATTCCGTCGCAATACACACACCCAATCATATTTACTATATATTTCTCGTTTTTTCTCATATATGAAACCATTCACATTTAATTTGGTTTCGCCTCTTTTAATTGTAAAGGTATGCACTGTATTCTCCATTTGTAACTACAATTTACTTTATTTAGAGGATTACATTAAAACTTTGCAATAATACACTTGTGAAACAATAGTTTTTTGATACCGTCCACCCTCCACGTAGAAAAATTAAAAATAAATTGTTCTACCTACAATGCCGAAGTGCCTACACATTTCAATAGAGCAATATTGTATAAAATGTGAATTAGTGTCTAATATTTTAGGAGTTAATTATTATGCGTATTTGTTGGTTCACTAGTGTTTCCCCAAAACACCATTGACAAATTTTTAGTTTACAACCAACGTTTCGTATACCTACTATTTATTTCACAATCAACTGATTCCGCAAATATTTTATTTTTTAAACACTCGCTTTACAAATACTCATTATTTGACAAATGCTTCTCTTTATAAATGTTTCGGATGCTATTTAATCATTTATACATTTTTCATTTAATATTTAGATTCTTTTGGAAAAATCACGTTTATAAAAAATATCATTTTTTAGTACATTTTCTAAACCAGTCATAAAGTGATCATGACGGTATTGTGTTGCATAATTTTATTGAATTACCTCCCTAAAATTATTATTGCACTGACATACGAAGTATATGTGAATCATTCTATTATCAACGCGTACTATATTTTATTCAGTAAACGAGTGTTGTATTGCAAATGAGCAGTTATTTAATTTGTGAAGTGTTTAAATCGAATAGAAATCGAATTAAAGCCTACATTGATGGCTAAATACTTATAACAAAATAACTTCAAATAATAAATCTTTTTACTGGATGTGTGAAAAGTAAAGTGACGAGATATATTAGTGTAAAACCTACTAACGCAGTTTTTTTCTATAGGTATAATCTAGTTGTTTCTGGATCTCGCCGGCCGCTACCGCGGCACCGCTCGCTCGGCTCGTGTGTCGTGTCACAGTTTTAACCTAACCCTAAAAAAAAATAACCTAATCTAACTAGTTCGGTTTCGGGTAGCCTACTAAAAATAATCTCTTTTTTTCAATTAGCACAAGTGGTTTCATTTTTAGGAAATTGCGTAATAATAAGTCAATAAATGTAAAACGTTTTTATTAGATGAACATACGGACAGATGGCCATGACGACATTATAAGGGAACCCTAAAAAGTTGCAAAAGAAGAATATTCTAAAATCAAATAAAACCTACAAAATTAACCTTTTCAATTGATTATTTTTACTGGCCGTAAATGTTTTCGCTTTCTAAATGGCATCTGTTTTTGATTTTGAAAAATGAGTATTCATTGTCTTGCGAAAAAATCGCACGTGTTTAACAAATGAAAATGTTCATCTTTAAATACATTAGCATAGTTTTTGTGTTCTGTACAAACAGGAAATTGTATTCATGTGCTTGTGAAAACGAAGAGGGATTCGGATTAGATGATATTTTGAATCCAACGTCGTCGACATATTCTACTAAACCATCAGAACAAACTCGACAGTCGACATTTCTGGTGCCTGATGATAAATGGTTAGTAAATGCCTTACAAGATATTACTTATTTTTTGCGAAACCATAAATTCAACGAATGGGACCGTAGAAAATATGTAAAGAAACCTAAAGATACCTCCATTGGGTTTTATAATTCTTTACCTGATCCAAGTCTCAAAGCTCTTCATTGGAAAGTCTATAACAATTGCTACAAAGACTTTTACCAATGCATTAAATATCTATACAGTGTGACTAATACAGCGCCTTTTACGAGAAGTGATGATATTACTACAATTCTAAATAAAAACAAAAATATTGATAAGAAATCAATTACTAAATTGGACATTGACTGTAAGAAAGCTCTGTTGTATGCAGATAAAACGGGCCTTCCGTTTGATGAACCGAAAGAAAAGTTTCAATGGCGGACATCTGCATCTTATTATATGTGCTGGTACACAATGTTAGGGATTCCTGCACTATCAATGCTCGGGGAATCTTGTGATAACTTCGCCAGTTGCTTGGACCCCACATTTGGGAACCGAAACCACGACCCTCGTTCCGATGATAAACTTTCTTTTGCTTGTGCTATTTATAGCTTTTGTCCGGACCCGTGTTGTCCATTGAAACATGTGAAAACAGTCTCGCAGTGTCGTGATAGTAAACACAATCCTTGTTTTACTGAAAACGCTCAAAGTAAAGATGTAACGAACCGACAATGTCGATTTGATCGGAAATATAATCAGAATTTGGCAGGTATTATTGCAAATAAATGGAACGTTTCTTGCCATTGCAGAGAAAAGGGCTTTGAATGGAAATCGGAGTTTGGAATGTGCGTAGATGTTAACGAATGTACAACTGCCAAACACAACTGTCATAGTTTAACCGAGAATTGCATAAACCTACCTGGAACATTCCAGTGTATTTGTAGATGGGGATATGCATTCGATGCTGTCAAGAAAAGATGTACTAGAAAAGATATCCTTTCTTTTTCTAAATCAAAAAGCACTGATAGCGACGGTGGTTTTCTAGATAACTTAAAATGTATTTTAGCATATTTTGGATTTTGATTAGTCGATGGTACCTTTGCTCGAACGTCCTGCCTGTTTCTATAGTAGTGTCTTGATTTATCCTCAGATCGATATCGTTTGTCTAATTTCTTGTATAATCGAGCACCGCTTGCATGTTTCTTGTTTGTTGCACAAGAAGGAGAATCAGCAAAGCCAGCAGGTGCTGGTACTATGTCTGGTGTGGCATCTGCATAAGATTCCTAAAAATAAGATAAAATGTGAGTTTTTTGAAGGAAAGTAATAGGATTACACTTAGATTTCTTTTTTTTTTGTTTGATTGGTAGGATTGAACTTGGTAATAAAATACAGTCTGTCAAAAAAATATGTTTGATTTCATAATTCAATTGATAATTGTAGATAACAAAATACTTTGGGATAATTATTGAATATTCTTTATATTGGACGGAGCAACAATTTTTTTGTTTTTCATGAATGTAGTTTTCTTTCACTTACATCGGTATGAGACGTCCTTGAAGCTACACTGTCATGTTCATGGGTCGCAGTTACGATATGGACTTCTTTGCCACAGTGCAAGCAATGTGCTTTTGATTCGCCATCAGCTCCAACCAAGCTGTGCTCCGTTTGCTCTGAATAAAATACTGAATCTGATCCTGGTGACACAGAGCGCAAAGATTCGGCTGACGCTGCTTTTGCGAACTTTCCGTCTTAAATAATAAGGTGTTTATTTGTTAAAAGTATGTAAGACTCGCCAGGGATTTAAGTATAGTTTATCTTCGAAGAGATTAATTGCAATATTTACCTTTATCTGGTTTCCGATTATGCCTTGGTGACGTTGTGGGACTTTTAACATATCGAAGGGGAGTCAATCTAGACCCAGCACTGGTAAGAGTTCTTGTCGTTTCTATGTCTTCCGCTTCCAAAGAACTTAGGTGGGGGACCGTAGGAATCGATTGTTTTCTTCTTGGTAAACTACCGGGAAGTGATATGCTTTCGTTTGAGCCACTTTTTCTCCTTGGCCTGAAAATAAAACGTTTTAGTTATTTATATTTTATAATAAAAATAAGAATATTATTTTGATTTAGAAAAGAAAAGAAAAAAAAACAATATTTACCTGTACACGGTGTGGTTATTAGCTGTAGTAGGAGATTTAGCATTATTCGAACTATTTGCCGTTTTTCTTCGTGGACTGTCACGCAAACGCCTATGTTTTCTTGGTGAAATATTGCCGTTACTTGCACCTGTAAATTAGAAAATAACTTTAAAAATGGTTAAGAGCAAGTGGGGCTCACACAATTAAGGTTTCGAATCAAACTACACTCAGCAGTCTGTGGAACAGTCGCTGGCCTGCCGTAATTACTGTATAATTCATATAATATTTTTTTGTTTCATAAATATTATTGGTATTTTTTTTTTATTTGTTTCAGTTATTATAATAGTGTCGAAAACCGCTATAAGTTTTCTGTAAAATATGCATCATTATCTAAAAACTGTATTAAAAACCCAAGAGATTTTAAAATTTTTTTGGTTGTTGACCGGGAGACGATCTGCACTTCAGCAAGATCTAAACATTATGCCAACATTCATAGTATGTACTACGTTGTCTTAATTTCGAGAAAAAAATCTGTGACAAACGTCCATTTCCGTTCCGTTTTTCTTAACTTTGGTACCTCGTTCCGTTTTTTTTAACTTTGGTACGTTAAAAACTGAATACAAAAAAGGATTACTATTGTTCTTATAAAAATATCTTATAGTAAAATTTATTGTTACCTTCTTTCCTATACTGTTCACTAGAATCATCTGATGTTGGAATATTCAGGTGCAATTTCATGTTAGACCCCATAGCTTCCCTTCTGTCATAATGAGTTGGTCTGTAGCTATGATTATTACCATCACCAGTTTTGCTCTGCGTTGGGCTTTTTGGTTTCAATTTTGTTCTTTTAACGTATCTTTCCCTTTCAGCTGGGCGTTTCGGTTCCGAATCTTTTTCTTTTGATATTTTTTCTTTGATCGATTTTTCTATATCGACTGCTTCTCTTGGCGAAGACTGAACGCTTTTGGTCTTATCTGCAAAATGAGTTTTCTTCTTCCTAGTTTCAGGTGCTTTCTCTTCCTGAGGGGATTTAACATTGGATGGTTTAAAGATACCACGTTCAGACTTTTGAGTTATACTGTCTGGGTCTTTAGTCTTTTTACCCCAATCATCTTGTGAAGTAGAGACAGAATCATCGTAAGACTTGGAAAACTCTAAGGTAAAAGCTTTCTTTTTTCTCCGTTTCTCATCTGCTAACCAAGATTTGGGTCTAGTTGTTGATTTGTATCTTTGTGAATGCTTATAAGTCAAACCACCATCATCGTCATCTTCAACGGGGCTCTCATAATAACCTGAAGATGAATAGTGGACACTACGTTCATCGTCTGATAAAGAACCCTGTAATAAAATAAAAAACTTGTATGAGTAATTAAAGGCTCATAAAATAATTAAAATTGTGTTAAATTCGTTCATATTACCATCATTTTCGGTACTTGTTGTTCCTTTTCATGAACAGTTGCAGTAGTTTTGTCTTCTTTTCCTTTAGATTCGCTACGTTCCGGCAGTTCTACAATCTTTTCAGTGGGAGTTTTATCTTCATTAGCTTCAGTCACATTAGGATTTGATCCACCTATACTATAACTTCCACTTGAACTACTCTTTCCACTAATTGTGCCACGCATAGTCTAAAAGAAAATGTACACATAAAAAACTACTTTTGACATTTTGACTTTCAGTAAATTTTTACAGCGACGGAACTTACCTTGGAAACTTTTGGTAAATCGTCTTTAAATTTAATATCAGTCTTTTCTCTCTTGATGTGTTCAATGGTCGGAGTGATATCGGCTTTGACTTCAATTTTTTCCATAGACACTCTAGGTAACCTATCAGGCAAGGGCAATGGGGGCGATGCAAGGTCTGGGACAATAAAGTCATCATTGATTTCTAATGGCGGGGAAAAACTCGGTACGATCAAATCTTCAGCGATATTTTCTGTACGAGTTGAGGAATAGAGACTTGAAGCACTTTCAAAAGACGACCCGTCTTGTGTTTTGTTATTTTCTGGATCTATAAGCAAAATGGATTTATAAGAAACTAGTGAATAACTTCTAATTCCATATTTGTAATACTTACTTTGGTTTTGAATCTTACTATTACTTTTTTTAGAGCTGTCAGAATTTGCTGTCACGTAATCTTCTGTCGTAGTTGTGCTTTCTGATACGTCAGTGGTATTAATTTTTCCTGAATCAGTTCTTGCCAAACTGGTTTCACTGCTTGCAGCTTTGGCTTGTGGTGGCTCAGATGGAGATTCCACTATCTGATTAGGAATTGTTCCATTTGGTTCTTTTTGCTGTGCTTTTTTCTGCAAATCTCTTCTTCTAGATGGACTCAATGCTCTTTCTCGTTTTTTATTTATGAAACTTGGAGTCCTTTTGAATGGAACATCAGCTAAATCCAGGCTTGGGTGGGTAATAGCAATGGCAGGTTGGTTTACTTTATGGTTTACTTTTGGAGGTGCTGTTGGGGAAATTGATTTTGAGATAGTTGGCTGTTTCGTGATGGGCAGTGAAATGTTTGGGACAACTGCAGGTGGAGATAACGACACTCGCGCCTGCGAGCTCGAACTTGATGTGTCTAGTTTATTTCTTGGTGAGGTCGGAGACTGGCTCTGTTAAAAAATAATAATTTAAATCGGTTTGAAAAGTAATGCAAACAATAGTTATTTTAAAATTTAACTCATACCTGTGACGCATCAAATTCTTCATCCAAAGCGTCTGTATCTAAAGACGATCGCTGCTGATGTTGCAAAAGTAGAAGTTGTTTTCTTCTTGATGTCGGGGTCAGCAATGCTAAAGCTCCCGGCGAAGCAGCCAATGAACTAAGATCTGATGAACTGTAAATAATATTATTTCAGTTATTCAGAAATGTTGGGTAAAACAAATTAGCAATACTCAATATTGAAGATTGCAGATGGCTATATTTACCTTATCACAGTCCCATTTTCTGTACCCGAATCGACTTGCAATACAGTTGTTTGTGATTCATTCCACATTCCATCCGAATGGTCCCTAGAGATATGAAGGCTTTAAAATATATGGTAGATCACTGAGTCGCGCTGCAGGAAATCACTAGTAATAATACATACCTGCTTTGATCAACTGTTAGAGATTCATTCGAAGCGCATGGTGATATTTTATCCAGTGGTGATAGAATTGTAGTAACGGTGTTAGAAATAACAGCTCGTTTTACTTTTGGCTCCACATCTACTTCGATAGTAACTGGCTCTGGTGATCCTGGGCTCGATCTAGCAGTACTGTAAGAAAAAAATAAATTACTATAATTACAAGGCATGTAATTTCAAAATAACACGTCGTGTAGGTGGGTATTTTTAGATTATTATTTCTTAATAAATGTGCTTAAAGCAATCATTGACGGGGTGAATTGAACGATGACAATTGGGTGTTTTGTAACTGGCAAAAGGAAAGATGCTTTACTATAGCTACATTTCAAGATGCTTTGCTAATATTTGCTAACCAAACGGTTTACCGCTAATTGTGATGCGTGCATACCTGCTCTCAGTAATATCGTCCTTGTCAACTATTATTTCTGTCTTTTCTTCAAAACTTACGCTTCGATTTCTAAATGGTTCATGCTTGTAACTAATGTATTTTTCATGAAAATCTTCATATGGTGCATTCCCATCTGAAGAACTATGGAAAGAAATATGAATGAGCGCTGATAGAAGCATAGCGTTCAAATCGAAAGCCCAAAAACTAACGGCTTTTGAATATTGGAAACAGAAGAGTATGCTGTTAAAAGACCTATGCTCGGAAAAAAATGCCAGTCGGTGGATGTTATGTGCAATGGGCCTAATTCCTAAGTGTTTAAAATAGTCTATGTACAAAATAGTAAATAGTATCACTACATTTTCTTTACCTGAAAGATCCATCTGGTTCAAATCCAAAGATACCTTCGTCTTTTATGGGTGTTTGGCTGTAGTTTTGACCAATATACTGCGTGTAAATTGCTTCCCTCTCACGGTCTTCCCTAGTCATATTTTCTTGACTGGTTGACATAACTATGGGAGCATCTTTTATACCGTCACCACTACTCTGTAGTTCAGTTTTCCTTCTGAAATAATACATTCTGATTATAATGTGATAGAATTTACTGTGTATATTTTTACAGTTAGTTTGATAAATAATTTGCACTTTTAAAAGAAACTCATATACCAAATTTAGCTACAAGCTTTACTATTTTCAGATGTAAGGTTGTTGTGGTGTGTCAGCGTCAAAATGCCGAAATGTTATAGAGTGCAAGGAGATGACGTGTAAATTAGTTACGTCGTATGTGAACAATGTTATATGTGGAAATATCATTATAAATGAATACATACACATCTAGAAGAATTTCACCCTCAGACAAAGTTTTCTGCAGCATTCTTCTGGTTTTCCTTCGAAGCGTTGTAAATGGTATGGCTTCATCATCAGGTCTTGGCTCAAAATCTATGATAATTTCCTTTTCATTCTTTTCACTGTCATCAGTTGTGGTTGCTGAAGTTTCGGTAGAAGGTTCAGATTGGAATGTGGAAGTTTTTGAAAATGGATGCGAAGAATTAATTGTCTTTTGGGAAGCATCGCTAGTACTCTTAGAGAGAATAGACCTTAGAGATTTGTCGCCTTTAGTTTGTTTAGCGATCTCTTGTTGAAGATATTCCAAATTCCTGCGGTTTAGCGCCATACTTTTTTCAATATTTTCTATATCGTCGTCTATTGTGTCATCTCTGTCACTCTCATGAATAAATTGAAAGTTTTGTTGGAAGTATTCTTGAGCTTGCCTCTGCAAAGCGCTTAGTTCCGATGACTTATCAATTTGCGATGAAGAAGCTACAGATTTAACTGATGAAGACGTAACATCATCAGAGTCTCCTCGTTGGAGTGGAGATGAGGGCATCATCATAGCTGTTGGAGATCGAGGGGATCGTGGTGGTTCCTCTGACTGGGTTCTATGTAGTTTTTCGTGGTCGCTATTGATGAAACTGCGAATGTTGAAACATTAAAATTCTTTAATTTACACTGGTCTGTGGTCATGTTTAATATGAACTATAACATGATCTAGGTAAGTTATTTTTATTAAACGTGAAGGCAAATATTTTTTGTTTTTGTATGTTATAGGATTGTTAAATATATTTTTTTACCTTTCCACTGTAGTAGCAATGTCACTTGGTGATTCACAGCCAGCTAATCTTTCGCCTCCTACTTCAGAGAAAGACTTTGTAAGTCTTCTAACTCCAACAGTATATCCATTTGTTTGTACACCAGCTGCCACCATTTTAACCTGGAATTCAACAATATAATAACATATTAAACATTATTACAATCATAATCGTAGGTATGTGTTATTGTGTTCATAACAATTATTAGATCATGTTCATTAATTGTAGAAATTCATACATTTTTCATATTTCCAATGGTTGATAGAATAATAAAATGGTGAGCTTACCCTTTTGATAGTCCGTGGGCTCAAAGATAAGTAATTGGGTGGCAACGGTTTTCTACCTAAACACACTTCTGTCTGTGTTGCTTGTGTTCTCATTACTCCTTTCTTTATAGAATCTGAAAACAGAGGTGATATTAATGAGACTATTTATTATTGATGGTTTATTATGCATTCATCATCTTCATCATCATTTCATCCGAAAGACGTCCATTGCTGGACTTGGATCTCTTCCCCAAGCGTCGCCATATTCTTATCTACTGGTGCTGCGCTTCTCGCATTCAGCGGAGTCTTGCGGTTATGCATATTTTGGGCTGATTTTTCCAATGTAGTTTTTTTTTTTATTTGCGGAATATAGTTGACGTTTTATTTGTATAGAAAATCAGACACAAATTCATTCATCATCATCATCTGCCTAGCCTTTTCCCAACTATGTTGGGGTCGGCTTCCAGTCTAACCGGATGCAGCTAAATACCAGCATTTTACATGGAGCGACTGCCTATCTGACCTCCACAACCCAGTTACTGGGTAATACGATACCCCTTGGCCAAGACTGGTTGTCAGACTTTCGGGCTTCTGACGACCCGTAATGACTGTCATAGATCCTCGAATGACAACTGGGACCAACGGCTTAACGTGCTTTCCGAGGCACGAAGGGGTTTTGGTATGTAAAGATGGTCACCCATCCACGGACCAACCGCGACAAGCGTAGCTTAACCTGATCGATTGACCCGTGCGGCTGTTATTACTTAGCCACAAGCCCCCAACACATTCCTTCATCTGGCGTTGAAAAAATCAGCCGTTAATAAATTTGTTTGGCCATACTAAAAGTCAAAATATTATTGTAAAAAGCCACTTACCTATTACTACTACTTTTGGTTGTTCTGACTGCGTTTGCCTTTGTAGAGGGGGTGGCGGGTGGGAGGGGTGGGGCGTTATCGGCGGGGCATAGTGGATAGGCGCTGCCGCAGCCTGTGACATGAACTGTGGGTATGGCGGGAACGGTTGAAACATCACCGGCAAAGTAGAGTAGGGCTTTGGTTCTGGCTGTAAATGAAAAATATTTTTAGTTAGTGTCTTGTGGTGTTTCTATTAGAAACCACGACGACATCCAAGCTAGACATTTCCAGTATAAGTTGACCTTCTTACTGTCCAGAAAGCTTATACAATGCGAGGTGGTACTGGTTATGTCACTCGATAATGTCACACTGGTCGTATGTACGATTAGAGTATAAAGTTTCTTAAAAAAAAAAAAAACTTTCCGAAGATCTTCTTCGTAGCGTGTCGATAGCGATCTAAATGGATCCGGCCCAAAAAATTAAATACATAGTGAATTGAAAAAAAAAAATTAGGTTTTTCGTATTCTATCTTATTCTGTCGTATTTTGACTTTACTAAGTCATAAGGCAAACTTAGATTTTTTTATATTTTGAGCCCACTGCTGGGCGAATGCCTCCCTTCCTTTAGCTCTTTCCAGTTTTACCGGTATATTGTAATTTTAGACCGCGTTGTCCTGGCTTTCCTAGAAAAAAATATTTTGCTTGAACTCTGGATATTGATCGTACCTTTACTACACGTCCATCGATGAGCCGTTCGCAATCTCTCCTGAATCGGCTGCCACTGACCGCAGCCGGCATCACGGAATCGTCAAACGTGGTCAGAGTGTGAGAACGTGCGAAAGACACGTGTTTTGTTCTGCAAGAGAAAAACATTTAGGGATGAAACCAAATATTCTACGTATATCATATTCTATTGATCTAGATTTTCGTAACAATGTTACCGTTTTAAGATGGAAAGTGTGAAAGCATTAGGAGGAACAGCATGATAGAGGAAAATGGGTGAAAGATGATGGTTGACGAATCAACGATTCTTGTAGTAGTTCTTAATATCGAGGTGTAGATTTAGATTGTCGTAACAATTTTGCTTTTCTGAGATGGAAAGCGGCAAGGCATGATTTAGTAAAAGATATGAAAGAATATATCTACTAAATCAACGATTCCGACGGAAGATCTTGTCACGACTCTTTCCATAAATGTTCGAGACGACGTTATTGATTTTTTTTAAAAAAACGTCAGTTTTTGCATTGAGAAGAAAAATATATAAATCTTCATCTACAAGAAAATTAATATTAATATCAAAGTTCACATTATTCTTGGAACAGAAAACTAGTTTAATATGTAAAGGTAGACAGACAGCCATCGTCCTATTGCTCTACCAAACTTCACATGTAAAGAAAAGTTGGCGTTAAAAGTTTTCGTACTTTTTACGAAGTCTTACAAGTTGCAACAATACTACAAGTCTTACAAGTTGCAGATCGTGGGTTTGAACCCAGGCAGGCGCTTTACTTTGTGTAAATAATTACATCACCACTGCTCTCAAAACGATGAAGAAAAGCATCGTGAGGAAACCGGCATGTCGTAGAACCAAAAATTCGAAGACATGTGACATCTACCAACCCACAACGGGCCCACGTTTGTAGCCCACTACATCTCGAAGAGAGGAGGCCTGTGTACATTATAGGCCGATTATGTTTGTTGTCTTTCTATTTTTTATTCGTCTTCCAAAAAGGAGGAGGTTCTCAATTCGCTGGAATCTTTTTTTATCGACAGGAACTTCGGATACTCATACAATCTCAGCTGATATAAAGAGATCTAGTTATATACATATTACTTAGTAAATATACTACACTTATAATATATTACTTAGTAAATAAACAACAAACATATAGCTGTAAACCCCATTTCGTAAATCTGAATATTTTAACTCTGCCTTGAATATACTTGAAATATGCAAGTTCGCTAAACGAGAATACATACTAACAAGATACACACTTCGACGCAAAACACGACTCAACATACCTACCAACATCCCGCTTAAAAATACACTCAACAAGCCCTCTAGTTATGTCAATCAAAATTTACAATATGTTACCCGAATATATAAAAAAAACCCATTTATTCACGAACAAATTAAAAAAGCTATTAATAAGCAAATGTTATTATAGTGTCAACGAATATTTAAATGATAAATCCTTGAAACACATAACAAGTACAAGTATGTATATAATAAGCAAAATGTTATATTATTATTATTATAAATTAATTATTTTTCTTACATTTTATGATACGTAAAAGATAAGTCCTCTCCTCCACATATCTTTCTTTTACTGTGCCCGACAGGGTCCATGACTGTTTCTTTTGGCAAATATTTACCACCCAAGCCTACATTGTGGAATGTAATTAAGAATTGAGTATGGCTACAATATTCACCTAGCTTTGATAACAGACCACACTCTAATACATTAGATGCATCTGAGCGAACATTCGCTTTCAATAGAAACGTCGCTCAAAGGATGTATGTATACTCGTATCAGATTTAGGAGATGCGTATCAGGAAAATTAATTTCCCGTGTGATTGGGACTACGATAATACTGGATGATAGTTTGATAAAAACGCAGACATTTCTGTTGTATTTCAGTACATAATCTCATTTCAGGTATGTTTAAAAAAGAGTATAAATGAGTCTTTAAAAATAAAAGGACAATCACGATATACATATATGTCAACCAAGAGACCTTCTAAGTACTCGATTTATATTTATATCTTACCTATTTTTTTAAAATAGGTAATTAATACAGAACTGAGCATTTTTTTCTAACATTTCTGTTTTTTTTTTTCAGTTGTTTAAATTTCAATATTTGGAAGAGATGCTTCCTTTTTTTTGTGTTTCTGACATTACGAACTTAATGTTTATTTTATTTTATTCAATCAAGTTCTAACTGTTGAAAACGATTGCAAACTATAGTTTTGTATAATTAAGAAACATTTTTAAATTTTGTAAATGTAAGAACCATGGATCCGTTTATTATGATATTTTGATGTTGACTTGAAAGAGCATGGCAGTTGAGAATATGTCATGCTCACTTAAATGTCTCACTGGTGGTGGCGCATGTGTATCATTTGGTGTTAAATGTTACAACAAAATACCTTGTGAAATATTGCAATTAAATGAAAGAAAATTTAAAACTTATATTAAAATTACACTTTGTAAACAAGGATATTACAAATTAAAGGAATATATCCAAGATAAGATTGCTTGGAAACATGCTGGTCCTTCTCCATAGGACAATCTCTAGTCTAGACAAAATCAAACTGGTTGCTAATGTAGTTGTATAATTTTTTTTTTTTTTTTTGACATTGATTTACATTCTGTAATTACTTAGTCACCCCCGGACTTATTACTCTTTATTTATTTTTATTTTTTTATGAATATCGTCTTCCTTTAGAATTTTTGTAAATATGTGAGCACCATGTATCTATCACATAGTTAATTTATATGTCATGGTTTTCATTAATCCATTTTAATTATTTTACCTATTGTGGTATAGTAATTTTATTTTAGGTGCATCGTCTTCACATATAATTATATAATTAATGTATGCAAAATATTGGAAAACATTTTAAAAGAGTAACGGTGGAGTTTCTTGCCCATTCTTCTCCATACGAAAACTACCTTTTGGAAGGGGCGACTAGAATCAATTTTATTTTAATTTAATTTTTGACGATCAAAAGTGCCTTTTATGTGCCTATTTGAAATAAATGATTTGACTTTGACTTTGACTTTCAATTTGAATGACTTCCCTACAAAATGGTTGAGTTGGATGGTGCTGATCCACGCGTCATGTTCGTGAACGGACGCCGTCGGTTGAGACTGGTCATCTCTTAACTGCCAGGGCTTATTTTTAATCTTATATTTTGAATTGTGTCTTCATTTGTTTTTTACATTGTTCTCACATATAGAAGCAAGGAGAATAATGTACCCAGGATTTTGTAATAATATCTTGATTTAAAAGAGTGTCCTTGGAGTCTCTTGCCCGTTCTTCTCCAAAGAGATCTACGTTTTGGCATGGGCAACTAGCTTCAACTTTCGGGACTAACTGACCGACTATTTAATTTTGACAATTCAAAAGTGCCCGTGCCGGTTTAATTGAAATAAATGCTTTAGTTTGAGTTTGTGTTTATCTACTTTCCGTGTTTCAGCCACACTAGCCAGCTTAAATTGTGTACCTACCGGTTACACAATTTAAGTTTGAATGTCTAAGACATCGTTTTTAGGTTTAGTAACTTATCTACAAGTCAATCACAAAGAAAACACTGCTTGAAAAGTGGTGTTGTTCTAAACACTTTAGTTTTTTTTTTGCAGTCCGGTTATTTTTTTTTACAGCTTTTTATTATTTTGTTTGTTTTTGGTTTATTGATCCGTTACGCAAAAATAGTTAATAAAAAGACAGAAAAGACAAGGATAGCATTATATTATATAAAGTGATATTAATAGTACGATTTATACTATTATTACCTGTGGGGTGGTATCGTGAGAGGGGGTGGCGGGGGCGGCGGCGGTATAGGCGTGTGGGCAGGGCATCTGAAAATATCATCAATAGGAAACTATATAAATATAATCTAATTAATAAAAGTCTTTGTTTATTGGCGTTGTTCACTTGGTTGGTTTCTGTCAATTTTAAAAGTTTAGACATTTTTATTTAAGGTTTTAATTTATCTTCTAGTAAAATTATCTCGTCGTCTCGTCACCTGCCTTAAAAAAAATATAATTGAACATCAGAACTGCATCACAACTGCATCACTGATGCACAATAATGTTGTAGATTTATTAAGGAAATTAAGTCATTAATTTATTCACAGATAACGCACAGCCTAAACTGGGTCGAGCAGCATGAAATTTTGTACAAGGTTTCATTATGTATTGAAAATGAGCACTAAGAAAGGAATGTTTTGATAATTCATCCCCTATTTGTATCCCGATATGTAAATATGAGATGAAAGTTTCTGAGGAAACTCATCCATATTTGCCTATGGGAAATCCGATCGGGCACATGGCTTGTGATATTAATAAAACTTATACGAGATATAAATAGACGTTGCAAAATCGGTTGTTTATTGGAAATGTCCATATCTATTACTTGATTGGACAAAAGAAATGATTGTAAAAAAAATCTTTTCAATTACATTCTGGTGAAATGTTTATATTCTGCAACAAAAATGTTGAAAAAAGCCAACATTTTGTTAATGTTTGCATTATTTTATGAGGCAATTTAAAACAATAAAAATTTTCAATCAATCTTCATCCCTTTTGGCACGCGTTTTGTTTCAGCTTTCATTTAACTAACTTCTTTCAACATTAATAACCTAACTGCCCAGCAGCACCACATTATCCAATTTAGCCCCATTCCCGGGTATAACCCCTAATTTATAAAACCGCTGAGTTTTATCCCATCCTTATCCATTACGGTCACGACAGTGTTTCGGTTTACCGCGGCTGGGGTAATTACCTCATATTAACCCACACGAGTGTCATTAGCTTGCCAGAGCCTGAAAGCCTACAGGAAATGGACCATTTCTAGAAATTGCATTGTGTTGTATGTGACAACGGTGATGTATTTCAAGATTAATCTGTTGTGGACATCTGGTGTGGTGCTGTTTCTGGGATATAATCTTTATTAGATGATCCGCGGTCATTGCCATCAGTTTTGTGTTGTGTGTCATGGTAGCAGCAGCAACGTTTTTATTTTTGAGTCATGCTACACTGTGCCTCTGTTGAGCAAAGGCCTACCCCAAATCCTTCCAGGCATCCTTTTTCAGAGCCACCTCGATCCAACCTCGTGGTACGTGCCTAGTTCGTCTCGCCATCTATTCCTATTATAGAGGTATGAGGAACAGGGTGTAAAGTTCACTCATCCTCCATAGAAAAGAGAGGATCCTCCGACCAGATGGGTGTTGTGTCTGGCGGGCAATTGCCCCGCGATTGATGTTGGGAAATTGTATCTATACTAATTGCGCGGTAAACTCTGCTTGCGAGATGCAGGATTTGCGTGACGTCAGTATGACGCGTTGTTCGCATGTGGCGTTGTAGATACCGCTACACTATCTTATTATTTTTGATCAATCGTGATGCAGATAGGAAGGAAAAGTTATTAAGAATTCTCTATTTTCAAAGCATAGTTCAATTTATTTTCGCTTCCAGCAATCATATTATGTGAAAAAGTGGATTTAAAATGTACTCTAGGTTGTCAAAATGTTCTTAGGAAAAATGATATAATAATTAATTATAGCTTGTGTTCTTATTTTAGCGTACTTTTAGGTTAAGTTGGTATCATTTTTGCCAATATTGTCGGTTGAGTCCTTTCTGCTAATCTACGCCCAATTATGTCAAATGATAATTATAGTTTTAATGAGTAGGCATGTCTTACCATGGTAATGGAATATTTACGGTGGGTAAATATGTATACCCTATTATGTACATATTTCAATCGAAATTGGTCCATCAATATATTCATTAGTTCAATTTCGTATTCAAAGCCATTAATTTCGCATGCATCATACACAAAGATAATTTAATTTTATATTGGTTGATTAACTTCATGTAATTTCGAAAAATTCTGCATAATTAATGTCTAGTTATTAATCCCATAGAGATCTACCAAAATTAATTAGGTACGTTATGCCTCCAATCATTAATTTTACTCTTACATTTGGGATTTCAGGCGGATAATTTTAAATTTATATTGAAAAAGTACGTGTGTTCCAACCTTTTCTCTTTTAAGATATTATAATTATAGGTAACTGCTTGTTGAGAACTTCAAACTCAAATACTGGTTAACGCCAAAAAAAAAAAAAATCAATAAACAGCAGACAATGCTTTGCAAAAAACAACACAATGTTTATGGATTCCACTTTCGAATTTCTTAGTTTTAGTACTGTTTAGTTCCGACCACCTTCACTTTAAGGATATCATATAGGCTATTATTTCTCCAGAATTCAATGAACAGCAAACAGCAATTTGCTAAAAACAACGGTCTGTTTATTGCTCCCGAGTTGCTTAGTTTTAGCACAGTTTAGTTTTAGTTCCGACCAAAACTAGGAATGGCGATTGAAACTACCTAAAACAATGTTCAATGATGTAGCTAACAAAACGGGCATTGCATTTTGCGTTTTGAAACAATTGGTTGCCATTGGTATAGCCATCGTTCGATTGTGCCCGTAAAGTAAGCATGAACGAAAAAATAAAGGTTCAGTCAGTATTGGACAGAATAGGAGAAAAATATTGGTTGGCACTTAAAAGCAGACAGGTGTCGCACCGCCGTGTCGCGCCTGTCTGTGGGAACCTTAATGCTGCAAACTAATCTGCCTCCTGACAGGGACGCACTCTGTTGGATTCCCAATGCTCGCTCAACAGCGAGAGTTGATACAGTGCGCGATAAAATTCCGCCGCGATATTTTTACGAACGGGGGCTTAATCAGCTATCAGATTTGATTTATATACTATTATTATTATTTGGGATATGTATACATATACCTGTGTATCTATTTTAGTATATTATTGGACCAACGACAACCCCATTTTATGTCAAATCAAATTTCAACGCAGGGGGGTCCAGCAGTGCGATTCTGTAACCATCTCACCGTGAAAACTTAGGTGAAGTGAGCGTGTAGTGAGCTGTCATTCCAAATAATGCTAGGGATTAACACTATTGACAGCTCACTCTAAGCTCACTTCGCCTAACTTTTCACGGTGAAATTTTTACAGAATCGATCGGCTGAATCACGTACTGAATCCAAGGTAAGCGGTTGCGCGTCGATGCCCCTGCCACCCTGTATTTTATTGTTCGATCAATTTTTTTTTTTCATGTAATTTTGTGGTGTACTATAATGTATATAAAAAATAAATAAATATATACCTATTTTAATAATCTTGCAAATATTTTTCACACTAGCCAATAAATTTTGTTACCAATGCTCTTTTCGACGATGTCACAAGAAAACTAAAACATTGTAATAAAAAGTCCGCATACATCGGCTCAAGAGTTCCGAGTAGTGGGTATGCATCACTTGACCTTTTTACTGACCTTACATCGCATGACATGTTACGTCACAAAGGGATGAAACAGAAATAAAATGCTTCAGAAGTCAAGTATTGAGGTTAAGTGGGTAATTTCATCAGTAAGGTATAAAGCATGAGTTTTGTTTCGTGTTATATTGTCGACTAGCTGCGCCCCGCGGTTTCACCCGCATAAGTTTTGATTCCTATTCGAAAAGTATCCTATATATTAATTCTAGTTATAAACCATCTGTGTTCCAAATTTCATCTAATCTATATCCAATTCGTTCAGTAGTTTAAACGTGAAAGTAACAAACATCGATACATATAAACTTTCACGTTTATAATATTTATTTATTTATTTATTTATCCATTTATTTCAGGCATCAAGGTCCATCAGGCATCATGGCATATTAGTAGGATAGTTATGATTTGTTTAATTTTTGTTACTTTCAAACTATTTATTCTAAATGTCTTCATAATTAAATAAAAGTATTTGTATATAACTAAGAATATTCGGTAATCAGAAAAAACAAGGTGGCATCGACGCGATCAAACTGTAACCATGAATTCAGCACATGATCCTAGACCCGTAGGTTATTAAAAAAAAAAAACTGCATGTTTCATACAAAAATGCAATACCTACGCCGTCAAAATGTACGAAACAGTATTTTTTTTTTGTAACCGAAGATCAGTAAGTACATGTTTTGTCCGACGAAAAACCTCAATGAGATTTTTCGTCACACAGAGTGATTCATGTACTGATCGATCCTTGGTACTCGTAACAGGTTGGGCGGTATACTACTTATAGTATGAAAAAACTTGACTGTTAATATAGGTACAGACGCCAGCAGGTCAAGCTACCCGAAACTGTCAAAGTTTCCTAATTAACCTTGAACCTTAATGCTTCAGCGATAAAGTTGAAAATATATTAAAGAAATTTGACAGACTGAAGTAGCTTGATGTGTTGGCGTCTGTATATCATTATTTCTTGCATTATCTGTATATCATTATTTCTTGCATTCTCTAATGAATTTCATTCAGCTTTATACAATAAAGTATTCTTCTAAGTATCTAATGTACCTTTACACGAGTTCTTCTAAAAAATATACCTACCTATCAATACAATAAACCTCAGTGTATGTTATTCAGACAGACGTCTTACTGGATATAAAACATTTCTAGTCCTCTAGATATCTACTTATTAAATTGATGCGACTACTGGGTTCAGTTTTCCATAAAGCAAATACTTTATAAGCTTGCTTAATAATGATACTACAAAATCACAGTCCAAGAGACACTCTAGAAAGAAAAATACCGAGTTCGAGTTCTGTTCACAGTACAGATGCGCAATTTCTTTGCGCAACTTACAAGAAAAATATTCGAGTCAGAATAAAATAGAAATGTTTTATTTACACTACTTAATAAAAATATCACAATTCCTTCAGCAGTGTAGGTCGTCAAAGGTTCTTTACAAAAGAAAAGTACCGAGAAAAAGAAAAACAAAACGAAATTGAACAAAAACAACGTCGTCAAAGAAACATTACATTGCGTTGGTATCTCAAGGCGAAACATTTTCTTAGAAAATAATATCTAGAGGGATATCGAACATTCTTAGGTTATGTCTCAAGATTTAATTTGTACCCTTTTAATTAAAAGAACTTGAATTTTCTTTATGCACTGTAATAATATTTTATTATCACAAGAAAAACTTGCATAAGATTTAAGAATACGAATGTTAACTTAGTTATAATTAAAACTTTTACTTTTGCAAAAGCCTCTGTGAAAAGTTCTAAGTTATCACTCAGTCTGTGAACTATGACGAATTTTCTGAATAGACGATGTCCTAAATCTAACGGGTGTTTCATTAAGAGGTACTTTTTTTCAAAAGCAAAATATTTTATCACACAAAAGCAATTACATTTATTTTTAAAGATTATTTCTTTCAAAGTTGACCGTAACTACGGTTCGATCTGAAGGTCCAATTTTCTAAAACGCGTTCTAGCACGTCTAGTCGTATTTCGCGAATATCGCGCCATGATAACTGAATTTGCGATGCCCGAAATTGAAACTCGTGATATCCAGGACATTTGGATCTAGCAAGTTGGCGCTATTGCAGACGTCAACGCACCGGCGGCTGCTGTTGAGAACGTGCCGCTCGTGTATTTGAGTACTCAATCACACGAGCGGCATGTTGTCGACGGCTGCAGTTGCCTCTGATGTTGTACACGTGTCGCTCGTGTGCATGAGCACTAGGCACATGAGATTTGACAAGAGAATCAAATTAAAAAAACTTGATTTATTGCGCTTTCACTTACCAGTAGTAAAATAATTAGCCAGCAGCCTGAGCAATTTGACTAACGCCTCTGGACAAACTTGGAACAAAATAAATAATTTAATTTGTAATACTTACGGAATTATAGAAGGTGGTCGAGGTAACGAGCCTCCTCGACCGACTGACGCGATTTGGTCCACATTATAATTTTGGGGCCAACCCGCGTTATCTTCTATTACCGATCTGAAACATAAATCATGGAGTTTATTGAATTTGTATCAACTTGCCCGCAATATTATATGGAGAAATGTTTGTCTGGGATAGTCATAGAGTACGGGATCGCCAGCAGCGACTAGATGACAGTACTAATAAATTTTGCGGCGCCGAAAGTACGTTGAGCGCGCATAACTTTAACACGGACCGCCTTCAAAGCCGTCAGTTTCTATACAGGCAGGTGCAGGTGGCAGCGACATCGACGCACACCGTGATTCCGGACTCCCCAGTTGAAATTGTTAGTCAGTTATTTTTTTTTTAATCTGCTGTAACTTAAAAAAGTACGGACCTACGCGGTCAAATTCATGGAACTGCAATTTTTTTCCCGACAAAAAAATTTGACGCAGGGGAGTCCAGAATTATAAACTGAATCCATGGTAACAAACAGATTGTGCGTCGATGTCTCCCTCAATCCTATATGTCATTAGTGTCGTAATGCAAGTAAACGGTGACCACCACACTTGGTTTGGTGTTGATAATGCTGCCTCTGACAGCGGCCACTGAGGCGTATCCGTGTCTGTGAGGACAGTAGGTAGGTAAATAAAACTTATAATTATGTAGCTTCTGCAACTAGACTGAATTTTGCACGGTTTGTGATGAAAATGCAGGCCATCATTGCTGAATATTGTTCAATGCCTCTAATAAAGTTTCGCAGGTACACACGTCGATATATCAAGCTATACATTTCTAGTTTAAGCTGACGTCCTCGCAATGTATAGGCTTTTCGTACAATGAGAAGTCAGCACTGGCATAGTCACAAAGTTCTTCGATAAATTGTGTTTGGAGTAAAAATACCTTCAATAAAGAGAAGAAACGTGTCGTGCTGATAAAGTAAGAAGCTGTTATTTTACAACACACGTACTACGAAGGTCGGACTTATAAAGTCAATTGATACAAAGATTTCAACCTTGAAGAGCGAAGGTCTTAAGAGCTCCTACTTATGTAAATTGCGGAAAAATATTGTAGAACTGGAATGAAAAAATTAAGCAAGAAGCCATTTTCTTAGTCTCAGTCTAGAATTACATTATAATACTGTTACGTGTCGCATGCATTTAGGAAATTCTTCTCAAGTTTCGATGTTAGACTGCCAATGGCGCCGGTTCCCTTGTTCACAAACTAAACTAAATTTAAGTTCAGGGCATCTTTTTTCTTTCTATTTCATTAACAAAAGGACAAAAGATAAATCTTAGTTAGTCCTGTCAAATTAGTCAGTGCCTAACGTAAATTGACGTATTTTTAGTAACCATGTTTTTAATTACGTCTAAACTGTCTATGGAGTATCTTAATTTGACAGGACTAAACAGGATCAAGGGAATCGGCGCCATTGGCTTGAGAACTTAGTTCTAGATTAACCCTTCGTATTTTGAACGTGGATTGTTTTTTTTCATTGTTTCTGTAATTATTCAGTAAGTAATTTGAACGGCTGTCTAAATTGAAAATAAGAAGAAGATTCAGATACGATAGGACTGATATAAAATTACATTAGTATAAAAAATAAAAAAACAATAATTTCCGAAGGGGCCACCGACACCATGTTGCCTCCTATTATCTTCACTGCACAAATTCTGTAAGATATTGATGTATTAAACTTTATGCATAGTAACCAACAATAACAAAAATCAAAAATCTGTAAAAAAGCGGACTTAATGCCTGACGCATGAGTATACGCCAGGCATTAAGTCCGCCTTTTGTATAGGCAATAGCCTTTTTAGGCACTCAACTTTTTTGAGGCTAGCTTTAAAATCCATTTATTCTACAGAAAACTTGTTAAACGTTGTTTACAAATCTCTTTTATAAAATTAGATCTACGAAGAGGTAAAAAAAGAAAATAACCACCTTGTATCCAAGGAAAAGCTTGAAAAACACAGATAAAGGATACCAAAACATTAATCATTCGTTACTTTTATCCTTTAACTTCTGAATTAAATATAAATGAAATCTTTTTACGGAACACGAGGCTTTAATTCGGAAATTTTTACAAGATTTATTTGCAAACTAAATAGGATTGCTGTAACTAAGCACTATTGTAGGCTATCCCGTTTGGAAAGGATTTTAATTGACAGTGTTTACGACAGTTTTACCACAGACCACAATACATGTATTCCACAAGTATTATGGTCTGTGGCAATCGTGTGCCTAATTAAAACAGGAGAAAGAATCTGTTTCAAAATTCTTGAATTAGTGTTGTTTATTATCATTGTCACCATCGACAAAAGTGTACTTCATTATTGATAATGAAGATTGTATTTATTTTGCATTGAATATTTTTGAAAGAACACCTCAAGTACATTGTTTGAGTTTGATCATTAACACAAAACGAATAAAATTGTGATTTCATTTGAATCCGGAATATGATTCAGTTGAGTTCTATTGTCTCTATGGAAATGCCTCAAGAATCGACAAAAATATTGTATATTTATTGTAATTTTGGATTTTTAATGGTCCTAACCTCAGAATCAATTATGCGAGAAGAGTCGCGAAGCCAAATGATTCATTCTTTTTCCCCACGATTATGTAAATTTCAAAAGGCTGCTCTGTTTTGATAATTGTCTATGCCCAAAAATAGAAGAATCATCTAGCTCGTTTGAAACCAGAAGGCCAATTCTCGTAATTTAAAACGTTCAAAATGTAGTCGCAGTACCATCTCGGCGACAAACAAATGTCAAAAACTTGTCAAAATGTAGGGAAATTTGAGGTATTTTTGACAGATTGAGACTGAGATCAGACTGAACGTTCATAAAATTACGAGAATTGCCCCGCAGTAACATTGTTCCGTTTATCAAATTAAGAGGGTACGCAATTTCGGCATTTAATTAAAGATCTGGAATTTTCTCCGAGCAACGTCGATGAGTTGTTGAAAATGTAGTTTCTGTCTCATTTGCTCTTTGGGAATTATTAGTTTACTACTTATGTTGTTTTATTTAATTTACTTTACTGATGATGAAAATAGATTTGTTATCATTATCCTTTGTTTTTTCTGGCAAAATCCAAATAAAAAGTTCCAAACCTGGCTCAGGTAATATTTCTTTTTTTAATCCCCGACGGAAAAAGAGGGATGTTATTTTTGTTTTTATAAATTCAAGTTCTAGGAATAACAGTACTGACTGTGGCCACTCCATCCGGGTGAAGTCTTCATCCTCTGGCATCCAGGTGTAGCGTTTGGGGTCAGGTTGGCTGCACACAGACCGTGGCCGTCTGCGGAAGTATGAGCACTCCAAATCGGCGTCGTATGCACAAAGCTCGGGTGGTGCCGGGGTTGGTTGGCCGAACCTGGTGGATACAGAAATATCTTTAACTGAGTACTGAGGGAAAATGTCATACAGCCACTACCAATCTGTTAAGGTCAGCGCCCACAAGGCAGCAAATTGCTAGAGCCGTTTCGCACCTAATCATTATTAAAATAGAGTTGACAATAGCGTACGAGAGATAGTATCCTGGCGTAGGTGCCTGTTCAACATAATCAGCCTAAGAATAACGGTCTCACTGGCTGGGACACAGACCTTCAGGCCCAAAGAGGGAGTGGGGCAGCCCAGTCCCTCTCAGAGAGAGAATCTCACAATCCGCACTAGATTAGCGTGGTGAATTACAGAATTCACCACGCTAATCCGGTGCGGATTAGTAGTTATGTGTTGGTAAGCTATTTTCAACCCTATTTCAGTTTTCATTTAGTTCATTTCCAGTTGTCCTGCTTAAGGGGTGCTGACCGTTTGAATAATCACTATGACTTACCTGGGATACCTCTGTATTGGTGCATAATCGGTGTTAAGATTCTCATCTGAGGGCACACGCCTCCTGACACACACGGATAGAAATGATGCTCTGGAACAAAATAATCACGTTTTGAGTAATCATTGTTTAGGGTAAAGAGAAAACACTTACATAAATGCTTTCACGAGTTTAGGCAAAAATAATGGAATTTGTCGAGTGGATATCTCACGTTTTATTCTGCATTCGTTCAATATAATTATGTGAATCATGTGAATGTATAAAAATGTTTCAACTGGGTGCCGACTCTTAGATAATAAGATTTTTTTAAAGTTTTCAGAAGGTCAAACATATGTCTCTTTTTATAAGCCCATTTCACTTCAGTTATTTGGGACGTGCTACCCAAGTCATCGAGTCATCATCTGCCGAGCCTAGCCCAACTATGTTGGGGTCGGCTTCCAATCTAACCGGATGCAGCTGAATACCAGTACTTTACATGGAGCGAATGCCTATCTGACCTCCACAACCCAGTTAAGTACTGGGTAATACGATACCCCTTGGTAAGACTGGTTGTCAGACTTTCGGGCTACTGACGACCCGTAACGACTGTCAAAGATCTACAAATGACAGTCGGGACTAACGGCTTAACGTGTTTTCTGAGGCCCTAGGCACCCAAGTCTAGTAAGAGTGTAGAAAACAATTGCTGAAATGGGCGCTGACAACTCTTGAGAGTTGCGTCTACAAAATATTATTTTATGGTTTTCACTAGTTTTGTTGCTTAGTTCGAACAAAATATTAGTAATCCGCTTCGGCCGTTAAGGAAACCGGGGTTTCGTAACTGGTTTCCATGAAGGCTTTTTTTATCCGTCTACGTAACTGGTTTCCATGAAGGCTTTTTTTATACTACTATGTAACTGGTTTCGAAGGAGTACTTATCCAATATCTCTTAAGCCACGTACGAAACTGACTACGAAAGAAGAAAGCGATAAAAGTTAGCAGGTACTTTCTTTTTGTCATTCTATATTCAATACAGCTGAGAGATATGAATGCATTGAAAACAATGTTGTACTATTTATAACTTGTTTTATTTAAAATATAAACTTAAAATATTAAAATAAAAATGCATAAGGTGAAATTATTTCAATGCAGTGGCCCACAGTTATTTGCCCGTTTTGCAAATCGTTTATAGCATTATCAATTTCTGTATCAATTTCTAGGTAGCGATTACTTTTCTTACAGTTAGTTTTAAAAATATTACTGACTTTGGTCTCCTTAATTAATATGTCTAGTAAATTGGCTACTGTAACATTTTTCTGTCCGATGAACCGATTAATCCGGCTATGCCAACCTTCCAAGTTGTTGGTTGTTCTGATCCGTTCCTTGCTACAGCAACAAGTTTTCTCAAAGTCAGTATTGTTTAGCCACTGGTTTCTAAAATAAGTATTGAATCTATTTATATCTTCACCAGCGGGCTTCCTACGCATCACATACTCAATACCACTTGCAATAAATTCCGGTGGTAATCGCGCTATTCCGGCACACCGTGACACATGTCGTTTCTTGACTGGTGATGAAATTTTCAACTGTTTACTCTTTCGGAATAAGCATCTGTTGTAATGGAAATAGCAACCTTTGACTTCTATTCCTGGATATACTTGACGTACAGCATTCATAGCAGACTTTTCGAAATCCATTGTTACTTTAGACGGCCTCCAGCCTCGAAAGTTTGATTCAATAAGCTGAAAAAGTAGTTCGTAGGTTTTCTGGGTCTTATCTGGGAGTAGACAGTATATTAATGGAGTTACAGATGTATTTTCTTCATTATAGCCATGTATAGTGTATATTTGCTTAAAAACTTTTGGACAGGACTTGAATGTGCCATCGCACAATATATGTTTAAAGCACTTTACTAAGTATCGGATATTTTTATTACAGAATATAAGAATTCGCTTGTCATCTTCTTCACTAAAGTAATCAGCTAGAAGGAATGTTTGTTGAAACTTTTTTGGAACTACTACGGCACAAGAAGTTGGAAAACGCATTTTAGGTACTCCAAGGATTTTATTCCGATTACTAAAAAGACCCGTTTTCCGTTTTTTAAAAATGTTTGAAGTTGTAGCGTAAACTGAACTTTATTGTTTTCAATTAAAGTTATTTTTCCATAAACTCATATTTGTTTACATTTTTACGAATATGTCGCGAATGCAGATGCTAGGTGAGGTTAAATTTAAACTAATATAATAAGTTTGTATTCACCTATATCTTAGATACATTGTATAAAACAAAGTCGTCGTCGAATCTGTCTTTGTGACCGCTTAATTCTTCTTAACCTGAGGGGCAATTCTCGTAATTTTAAGAACGTTCACAGTCTGAGGGGTAATTCTCGTAATTATAAGACCGTTCACAGTCTGATCTCAGTTTCAATCTATCAAAAATACGTCTAATTTCCCTACATTTTGCCAAGTTTTTGACATTTGTTTGTCGCCGAGATGAGACTGCGACTAGATTTTGAACATTTTAAATTATG
The DNA here is from genome assembly GCA_911387795.2 of Apamea monoglypha. Taxonomy (NCBI): domain Eukaryota; kingdom Metazoa; phylum Arthropoda; class Insecta; order Lepidoptera; family Noctuidae; genus Apamea; species Apamea monoglypha. Next base: position 11,557,352 of record OU426932.1, read on the forward strand.
AGAATGGGCCTTCAGATCTCAGTCTCAATCTGTCAAAAATACCTCTAACTTCCCTACATTTTGACAAGTTTTTGACATTTGATTGTCGCTGAGATGAGATTGCGATTATATTTTAAACGTTTTTAATTACGGGAATTGGTCTTCTGATGATAAATTTATGAATCGGCATTCACTATCATTTAGACATTCAATTATTGAACTATGACGTTTTGGGAATTCGACATTCTGAACTTGAATGGTTTTAAAATGGTGTCACTATAGATAGAATTGTGAAAAAAAACACGTTCATGAAAATGTTTCTCTGGATTTCCATCGAGGTAGGAGCTAGGTAAACACCACTTTTTTTTTTTTTTTTCCGTATGGGAAATCATCAAATGACCCCCCTCCCGCTCTGGGTGGAGCGGAAGGGAGCGTCAGACTCTTACTGACTAAAACCCACCCATGTTCCTTCCTTCGCCCTTTATGTTCCGGGGCAGCGGTAACCCTTTCGGACAATCCCGCTGAGGTACACACCACCTAACTTATTACAAAAAAGCAGCTTAACAAAATAGATAGCACAGAAAAAGTAAAGCCAGCAAAAATATAAAAGTGCCCGGTGACCTCCACTTGAGCCAAATACGATTATAAGGGTGTAGAATAATAAAATGCTCAATTTGTTACCTTTGCCTGTTCTAAAAGAAGGTCATTTATCGTCCAAATCAACTCAGGACGCTGCCGATACTCGAGTCTCGAGTATTAGGTATACGCCATCTTTATTTTCTGTTAATGACTCTAATTGTTAGAAAAACATGTTGGTATTTTTTGGTTGCATTTTGATCGATCTCGATTACATTGTGGTGTATGTATGTGTCTGTGAGCACTGGGTTTTACTCTGAAACTTTACTTCGTACATCTATATTTTTAGTGTTAAACGTACATTTTAGATCGTTCTTATTTAATCTTTAGGTTTCTATAAAAAGTCACTATAATCATATATCCGCTTAAAATGATAATTACGGAGTAATATCACGATCTATTCTAAAAAAAAATATCCGATATTCTCGCTTACAAGATCGCCGAAGATATTTATTTTTATGGGCACAGAGGGAAAAGTATTTTTATTAATACAAACTTTTCCTCAGGGGAATAATATTTATATTAACTTGTACAAAATGGGTCAAGTTTGCTCATATCTTATGCATGGCGGGTTTCCGGCTAAACAGCTCAGATGGGACTCGACGATATAAGATGAAACATAGTTTTTATATATGCAGAAGGTAAGTAGAGAATACTGTTTTGAGAAGAATATTAAAAAATCATGGATATATTTGTAGTTTGCATCACAAAAAATTGTGAAGTAACTGTAATAAACACGGGGCACATACATACAAGGGAAATATTGAATTGATCTTTTAAAAACTTATTGATCTTAGTGATGTACCTACGCTTTTTAAAATTAATGAACCTCTAAAAATCCTGATAGGCATAACGAAGCACGCTTTTTTTTTAAATGAGCCTCTGGTTACCTTCTGGCATTTTTTCACAGTTGGTTGCAGAAGGTAAACTAGGGTAGCACGACTAAACAGGTTAGGTTAGAACTGTGACCAAATATCGTGCGCGCGAGCCGAGCGAGCGAAGTGAGCGGTGCCGCAGCAACGGCCGGCAAGCGCTACATCCAAGTTGGTCACAGTTACTTGGCTATTTACTAGTTTTAGGACAGCAAAATAAGAATTATTTCTGGTTCACAAAGGTTCAAAGTTCATAATGTTAGTGTTCATTCATATCTTCAGGAGAGCAAAATGGGGATTTGTCCGATTAAATACATGTCATGATATAACACTAAAAATGCAATGTACTCGTAAACTTCAATAAGATAAGAACATAATTTCATTTTCGATGGAGATTGTTTCGATAGTTACATTACTGCTAAGTACATTTTCTTTAAGTCCTACCAAAAGCCAAAAGCAAATGAAACCAGGCAGTAATACTTGGCAACTAATCCGACAATTCGTAAGCCAGTCTGATTGGGTAAAGCCTAGTAAAGCGCTCGGGCAAGGGAACATTCCCTTGCCTTTTTTTGCCTCATATTAAAATTTCTACATTTTGCAATCTTGTCTTCATTATAGTGCAAATTTTTTTAAACCTATAAACTTCTACTGCTAGACATACCGAGTTCTCGATTACTGTGACTATGAACGCGAACACAGAGGATACTGATAATATTCTCAAGCGTTAAGTTCAAAATATTAATCTCAAGCGTTAAGCTCATAATACTATTTATATTAGGAAACAGAGGCGTATATTATATTTGTTCCAAAATTATAGCCTTAGCGGATGTTGGAGATTAGGGAAATTAAATTGAACTGTAAGGATCTCGAAACTAAATGAAGTTAAGATTTAGACATTAGAGGAGACCACAGATTTCCTAAGAGTGTATCAAATCCCATTTTTAATAAATGGAAGCCTTGTACTTGTCTATAGATATTAGAAGGATAATCGTTATTCTTCAGTGAGAACAGGGTATATTCAAGGTTGATTAGGTAAGGTATGATAAGGTAACAGCACGATTAAGTTACAAATAGGTAGTTACTATTTCGTAATCGCTGTCTTCTGTGACTTGTGCATTTACTACTGAACATCGGGTTGATACTTAATATTTTCCTAACAAGACATCTATAGGCCTATCGCTTAACTGAGACGGTGCCTGAAGTAGCTGCGCGGTGCGGGAGGGGAGTTGATGTGGCATGAGAGCTCAGACTACCCGTAATATAAAGTGCTCTGTGGCTCAGACATTCGCTCGCTGCCGGGAGTGACGGGCGTTACGGGAGTAAATTGAACAAAGAAACTCAAGAGCCATAAATTCGATTCGATAATTCTTATCGACAAAACAAAATGTTAAGTGGAGTCGCATAAAACAATTCGCTTCATTAGATAATTTTTACATTCCGTTTTCGACATTAAAATAAACGAATACATCTCTTCCGCCCCATATCGCTTTCACACGTATATGTAGAACTGCTGAAAGGGTAACATTTACACGTCTGTTAAAATAACCTTTCCATAAATAAATTCAGTTACATGTTCACGCGTGTTGAGAAGGATTTAGTGGCATTTTTATTTCTACAAATTCAGTTGGTTAGAGTACACGGTGAATTGGGTATGTAGTTGCGGTTCCAATCTATTGTTACCGATCTGAAATTGATCTACAATTTTGCGATCCGAATATGTACTCGTAAATTAGATAAAGTCATCAAGTGGTATGAATCGAATAATGAATTACCAATAGTTAATCCTCGATAAGCTAAAAATAATATGTACAAGTATATAAAAAGGAGGGGAAATAATCAAAGGGCATCAAAAAATCGTCCGCATCGCTGTCAATAGGAAACGTGCCCAAAAGGCTGGCAGCATTGCCACGTTATATGGAAATGCTGATTCTTTGGCCAAAAAATAGGCCAGCCCTCTTGTCACGTGAATAGTTGACCAACCGCTTGGCGATGTCTCGAAATACTAAGTCTGCACTCGGACCCCATGGCCCTAGTGTTTCAATAACGAATAATAATCGATTCAAACCGATGGACCAATACGTTTAGAACAGATTTTGGATCGTCTGGAATGACTTTGAATTATTGTATTTTAGATTTATGCACCAAATAACAATAAAATTTAACTTGGCAACTTTGATTTTTTTTTATAAAAAAAAAACTGACACTTTATTGGTGAATGTAGATACTTAATCGATGACTAATTACTGATAAGACTTATATTAATACTGATAAGATATGTATTCTAGTGATACTTTAATTGATAAGTTAAGACTGTATTTGTTGTATTAATAATAAAATTAATGCCCAGTTTTGTTTTTGTGTTTAGTTTGTGATGTGTTTCGGAAATTGTGGTTTTCTTTCATCACGAGGTCAATAGCGGTAAAGAGACTTTATACTTTAGAAGTTTCCTAAAATCTGTTTGTTCGCGAGTTAAAGATGGGACGTTTTTACCGAAAAAAAATTAAGCTGTGAAATCTATCTACTTTTGTAGACAACGTCTAACAGATCAGCAATTGAACAAGGTTTGTATAAATACACACAAATTTATATTCCCACTCAAATTAGGCCACCATTTCTGATGTCATAAGTAAGCTAATAAGCATGCAGGTCACCTCATGGTGTAACGGTCACCGCCGCGCCGCCTATGCATACCTGCATTATTGAGGGGTAACAGGTATGGTGAATTTGTGGGTAATAAGTACGTACTAAGCATAGCCATCTCCATTGCCCTTTCGGGTGTATGTTAGCCTTCTAATAAGGGCCCATTGTGAGTCTCAGTGTCATCACTGGTAACACGCACTGGTCAAAGACTTTCGTATTGAGACACTGCGGTATGTAGGACGAGAAGATATGGCAGAACAGCAGAATGGTCGATGGGGCCGAAAGGTTCTGGAATGGCGACCGCGTACCGGAAGACGTAGCGTTAGAAGGCCTCCCACAAGGTGGACCGACGACCTTGTAAAGGCTGCAGGAACCTGTTGGTGGCGAGAAGCACAAAACCGGTCGAAGTGGAGGTGCTTGGGGGAGGCCTATGTCCAGCAGTGGACATCTTCCAGCTAAAATGATGAAGTACGTACTCCCCGGAGGAGCTATTTCAATAAGAGCCTGCTACACCTATCTTTCCAGATAGGGTAACTGCGTAAAATTTGTACACTGTAATAATGCTAACGATATTTGTCCTTACCAACAACACCGCATTACATGCTTTGACGCGAACTTCTTATGCGTACCAGCTTTGTTGACTAATGCATTTTTATAATATTTATTCGTGTTTTACAGATCATCAGAACTACAGCAAAAAAAATATTGGTTTTGGTGTCTACGGATTTTAATACGCACATTTTAAGAACTCTGAACCAATAATAAATAAATAGTAAGTACAATGTATAGAAAGCGTCCGGGAACTTCTGGAATTCGCAGACAGCTGTATCAAACTAAACTTCTTAGTTTACTGCTGTACAGAGCGAGACATAACGATGATATCGAAGAATTTCATTTAGCTACTAATGTCGACAAGATTGGTTCATTTAGTGACATCTGTTTTCGAGCAACATTAAGAGGATTTGATCAACCTATCGCAGTTTTCATACAAGTAAAACACAGAGAGAACAACAAGGCTCTTACGCTTAACAACGAAAACGATTGGACCAAATATTTTGATAGTTATCTTAAAATAAAACGTGCGTTCAAATCGAGTAACAAGGATGTGCTTTTTGATGGAGAATTTGAAGACACTGAATGTCTTTTCGTACTGTACACAACCGCTAAAAGTGACCAAAATAAAAGAATGCCTGAAATGGAGTTTGTCAGCTATCTAAACGATTTGATAGGTACCGATGATGTTTATGTTGGATTTCATCCATCTTACAATAATGAAAACGTTGAATTTCTATGTAAACTGGTTGTAAAAGAACAAATCACTTCGCTGGCAATTAACATAGCACATTTTATTTGGGATGAAACTGATTTTCGAATGATGCTCAACGTTGAGCTTATTCTCTGCTACCACGTGATCTTGGCGCAAAGAATAATGCTCATTTCTGATATTCAACCTGCAGGACATCGAGTCGCTACTTTCCGAGAAGAATTTTTTAAATCCAACGAGGAATTTATTACGTTGTTCAGAGAAACACTGTTTATGGAGATCTTAAAACAACGTAAGGTAGACGATGACACAATACTTTTATATCTGAAGTACCTGCCCACTCCTGCAACGTTAAGCAAACTGATTGGAAGTGTAATAACATATAATAAACATGGCAAGCTGGAGTTTATGGATAAAAAGATGCCAGAAGATTTAAAACAACAGTTAAACAAAGTAGATGTATGCCAGTCGACCGTTGACGCAGCAATTCATCTAGCTGCAAAGGAAATATTATCATCGCGGTCGCTTAAAGTGCCAGCTGCCTTTGGTAACAAAGATTTAACAATACGAGGAAACGATAAAAAAGTTGAACAGAAATTGAATCATTTATCTGCGCAAATCATTGATTTATTAGAGGAACCGCAATCCGACAACAAAGTGACTATAGATGAAACTCTCGGAAAAGGATTTCTCCAACTTATTGGAGGCATAGCTGGTGCAGTCGGTAATATACTAGTCCCAGATGAAAATAGTAAAATGATGAAGTTCACTGATAATAGCGAATACTTAGGAGAACTAGCTAGTCGGCTGTATAATAAATTAAAAGTTAAAATTCCAGACTTGCACAAATATCGATTCGAGGTAAAAGTTAAAAATTTTCCAAAACTTTTATTTCACCGTAGCGAACATGATAAGAGTATGATCAAAGACTTCTTAAAAAAACTAATTTTTTACACAAACCAAGCCGATGAGAACATTGTGGAAGAAATTTTAAAGAACGAAATAGAAGATCATCAGTGCAACAACGGAAATAACTGTGTTAGATCGGACGCAATAATCTTAACATATCACGATCAGATACAAAAATGGTGGATGTCACCTAACGAAGGAGTTTATTTAACAAAAGACGCGGCGAAACACATGACAGAACAATAAAAAAAATCGTTGAAGAACAATAATTACAAACCAGGCGTCTGCTGAAATAATAAAGAAACATTTTACACAAACTGTTGATTTGGTTAATGATGAGATAAATAATCTAACGAACATGAGTGAAGATTCAAGAAATTCTATCCTAAAGAACTCTATTCTATGAAATCAAGTATGCGTCATCGTTAAACCTTGCTTTATCGGATAATTTAAATAACTTTGTATTCTTTTTCATTTCGATACTTAAAAACCATTTAGAAGCGGACAATGTAGATGATTTCATAAATATTATTAACGAAAATAGTATTTTTACTACTGCTATAAGAGTTAAATGTGAAGAATTTATAACTTTTTCTCTTGATATAGTAAGAAAAATTGATAAATCTAAGTTTAGGAATTTGTTTAGTCGTCGCAAGTCTTCGAAGAGTAATGAAGACATTTTAAAAATATTTCGCCAAATTTCAAATTTTACTACTTCAAATATTACACCGTATGTTACGTATGATAAAATTCAGGCGAGAATCCACACATATAATTAATTGTTCTCTAATATTAGTAGATAAGATAGATAGTCCCGTTCTACGAGAGTCAATTAATTTTTATCTTCCTGACCAGTATATGCGTGGCGTTGTAAGACGACAACATAGACTCCTCTGCTACCCGCCTAAATGGCGTGCTCCCCGAACCAACAACACTCCCACTGCTAGAGCAATTAAGTAAATAAATGATTTTCTAAAATATATTCCTGAGGCAGATTTATTTTTTGACTCTCCATGGACAATCGCTAAACATGTGTACATTTATTTAAATATGAAGAAATAATTGTTTAGTTTCTAATTTTATTTTATGGTTGTGGCTGTTTTGTTTGCAAATTTTATGTTACCTACTCCGTTTTTTTTGTATTTAGTAATTATTATTATATTTTTTTTGGTTTAAGATGTTTTAATGTAATTTTGTAGAATTAGCATAGATATAAGCGATTTGGTGCAAACTGTTAGCTCATATCTGATGAATGAATAAATGAATAAATTGAAATTGAAATTGAAATGACCCTTGCCTAGATTCATTATCTCTTGTGTTAAAAAAAGATATAAGCCCTGATTAGTTTGAGGATCAACGGTCAAACTAAAACATTGTGATGCCAAAACTTAATTGTATTTAATGTAAGTTTATTGTCTCTCATCACCTTGTCTTTTTTCGCAATAAATCTTCTTGTATTTTTTTACATAATTATATTAAAAATATTTTTTTTTTATTTCACTTTACATACTTTTGTATTTTTGACACAAGCACACGGCTGCGGCACACGTCGCCTTTACTATACAGGTGTGGTTTAAAAGAGCTGTTATATACAATTAGGCCGCAAAGGCACTGGCACGTTTTTAACGCACGTTAGTAAAATGTAAGTTCCGTTAACGTAAACTTCCGTTTACGTTATCGAAACTTACGAATTAATGAAAATGAATTGTCGTAGTAATACAGCAGAATTATCTTTTTTCTTTCATAATATTATTATCCATCCTTGCATGATAAAATTCATTCACCCATGAATCCGTATGGCAACAATATGTTGAATCCTTACTCCCTATTATTTCGACTGCATAAAGAACTACCGGGTTCCGCATACGCATTGTTAACGACTGTATCTATTCTGTGCATATTTCCCGTATAACGGAATACCTTGATACAAAGCTGTATTTATATATCCGGGAAAAAGAATTCTTTTGGCAGGCATGGAAAATATTTCAGGATATTGTATTTTTATGGGGCCTCGTGAGTTTTTTTTTTAACTTTTGTGAAGTTTTTGCTTTTGTGAAGTTTCTTAACTTTTTTCTTTTGGAAACTTGCGTCATTGGTCTTGCAATAGAAGGTGGGGTTAAGTATCTTATGGTCTCAGATTTATTCTTCAAGTTGCACAGTGAATGGTTTTTTTAATACAATATGACACTTAAAACACGACGAAAATGTTGTGTTAACCTTACCTATTGGCTCTGGAACATGGACTCTCGATATGGTACTGTGAGAGGCATCCGAGAAATCGATCCTTCTTGGACTTCTCCAGTTCCAGCAGATCCAGTTGTTTGTTGTTGATGCAGTACTGCTCCCGGAACTCCTGGATAAAAGAAAAGAAATAAGTAAGTAAAACTCAACCATACTACACCATTCTACCTCCTTTGTAATTTTGTCATGGAAGTCGTGAAGACGGGTAGGTTAATTATAATTATAGTAGGAAAATTGTTTGATTTATTTTAGAGTTGGATATTAGATGGAAAACATTTCACATTAGAAAGAAAACTCTTGTTATTTTTGCGTGTACAATTTAGGCCTTTATGTTAAAAATAAGTTTTTTATACTTATTCTAATATGCTACATTTTCTTCCTATTTAATTTAGCATATACCTAAGCGATTTGGTGTTCATATACTGTAAGTTTACTTTGTATTTAATAAATCAATAAAATAATCCTGCAGTGGTATTCTGTAAAAATGTTCGTGAAGTGAGTTGTCGTTCCGGCTGATGGTAGGAATTGACAACTCACTTCAAGCTCACTTCTCCTAAGTTTTCACGGCACTATTTTTACAGAATAGATCGGCTGGATTTGAAAACTATAATCTTAAAAGTAATCGGAACGAGAATTTAAGAGCAGCCTTGGCAAGATGACGCTCAATGAAACTGGTGTATGTAACACTGCCTTGACTTGTCCGTTATCAGTGCAAGTCACATGCTGTACGTTGTACAAGTAACTGCAAACAGGTTTAAGGAGGAAGCGCCAGGGTAGCCCGCGAAATTCAAATTTGCTTCCGTTTTTTTGCAATTTGTAAGTCAGTGATTCGCGACCGTAACAAGTATGTATTTACAGAATTATAATCATTAAAATCACCAATGCAACCAAATTTTAATGATTCCTACTGTCCTGCAAATTGGAAGAAAATGAAAGATTTCTTTTCTTTTTCTTTCTTTTTTAAAAAACGTGTGGGACAAGGTTTTTTACTTACTACGTTACTTACAAACATTTAAACTCACATACACAAACAGCTAGACCCAGAATACAAATATTTGTATTGACACGCAACACAGCAGTCGATCGCTCAGCGATAGCGCCAACCGTGTCGTCAGCGTAATTTGAGTGGCGATCGGCAGCGGCGGCGGCCTCTCGCGCCCGGACCTGGTGCAAGCCATGGTCCGGAGCGAGAGGGAGTGGGAGGCAGTCGCCTCCTTCTGCGAAGCAGTCATGCTAGCGAAGGAGGTGGCGGGACGGATGAGGGAGAGAGCCTCCCGTCCAAGCCGCCGCGGGAGACGCCCCGGGCGTCGGGAGTCGAGAGACGACTACCGGCCACCGTAGGCGCGGGCCTGCGGGCGGAGAGCAATGGGTAGCTCACCGCCCGATCAGGACCAGGCCCGTGCCGGACGGCGCGTAAGTGTTCCACGCGCGCCTCAAAGAGATGTCAGCATAACGAGGGGCCCCTCAGGGCCGAAGCCTGCCGGGGCAGCGGGATTGTCCGAAAGGGTTACCGCTGCCCCGGAACATAAAGGGCGAAGGAAGGAACATGGGTGGGTTTTAGTCAGTAAGAGTCTGACACTCCCTTCCGCTCCACCCAGAGCGGGAGGAGTCATTTGATGATTTCCCATCCCAAAAAAAAAAAAAAAAAAAGCGTAATTTGAGTTAAAGATAATGTTTATATGATTTGTAAATAGACACTCGGACCATCCAGCATCAAAGTTGGTCGAGAAACTTAAATATAATGTTAAAACCAACCGACAAAGATCTACTAACTGAATAAAGTTTTCAAGGCAAAAGTTTCCAAATAAAATAACGAAAAAGCGTAGAGTGCAAGCGCGCGCGCGTGTGTGTAGTGTGAATTTAAGCTAAGCCAATCAAAAAAATACATGATCTCATTCTGTACGAAAGTTAAATTTTAAGTAAATATCCTACTTAATTAAAGTTCCAGGCCAAGTCGGAAGTTTTAATACTCCTTTACTTGTGGATAAAGTAAATGGAATATCATTTAGTTTAAAAAAAGATAGCAATGTTTCATTAAAGATGAGAAATGTATTGTATTTAGGTACAATGTATCAAAGTATCGTTTAGGTACAATGTACGATGTATCGTTTAAGGTTATCAAATAAACTTTTTTTTTTTATCTGCTGTTGGCTGGCGTACCCATATACAATAAATAAATAAAATAAGTGACATTGCCAATTGTAAAAATAAAGAGTAGGCTAATTATTTATTATAGATATATTAATAAATAATATGTAACCTTTTCGTTTTTGTTATTTCCTAAACACACCATGTCATTCTTTTCCATATTATTATTACGTTAGTCTGACTTTGGCATTGCTTGCAATATCGAAACAGTTGGAGGAATATAATTGATTATGTGCGTAGGTCTTAACGTAGTGACACACCGGATGATTTAATTATCAATACACGAGAAAATTACGATCTGAAGGCCAATTCCCGTAATTAAAAACGTTCAAAATCTAGTTGCAATCTCATCTCAGCGACAACCGATGTCAAAAACTTGTCAAAAATGTAGGGAAATTAGAGGCATTTTTGACCGATTGAGACTGAGATCAGTCTTTGAACGTTCTTAAAATTACGAGAATTGCCCCTCTGATGTGTTATCGGAAATTTAAAAAGCATTGCAATGTACGGACGCTAGTACATCAAGCTACCCGAAACTAAAATTTTCCCAATCAACCTTGAACCTAGTGCTTTAGCGATAAAGTTGAAAATCTATTAAATAAATTAGAATTTTCCGTCGCATTATTTCGGCCAAATGTGATGCTACCTACATTAAATAGACTGAAGGAAACAAAAAAGAATCAAAAAAGAACTAAGTATTACAAACCAATAATTCTGTTAATTTAAAGCTTAATTCTAAATTTTCATCTAATAATATTGAATCTGTGTTCATTTATATTGAAATTGGGAACAAAGTTTAACGCCCACATAGCCTTTACAAAGTGGGAACATCTTCATCCCAAATACATAGAAGTGCGCGTAGGCAGGAGAGCATACTCATAAAATTAATTTGAGATATTGGTTGGGGCACGTAATTTGTTTCTAATATGGCCGGCCGGGTTTCCCTGGAAATCTAAAGTGATCAAAACTTTTTTAAGCCTTTTATTTCTGTATCAAATTACCGTGATTTTCTAATACAAAATATTGGTTGCCCAATTATCAACCCTGTCTTCTGTAAAAACAGTCACATTGAAAGCTCTTTAATAAAAAAATCTTTATGAAAGAAAAATTAAAGAAATAAAATACATTTATTTGCGGTAAATATGGCGCATAAAAAAGAACACAAACACAAAAAAAAAAATTAGTTGGGAGTAAACATGCATCACATCCGCGCAAAACGGCCATCGCTCAGCATAATTAATAAATTATATTATATTATATTATAATGCTAAGACCCTATATGAGACAAAGCCCCAGCGCTGGTTTTCAGCGGCAGCCGGCGTTCATGTTTTCCTTTAATTAATAATGGCATGTGAGGTTTTATTTTCCGCCCTTCTATTACATTGTCCAGTCTATCCAGTTAATCTTTATTTACGGATGTCTGTCATCACAGTTTATCCATTGAAAGCCCCCGGTCTCGGTACTAATATCTGTAGGCTGTGCAAATATTTGTCCCGATACGAAATTGCACCGTATTCGAAAGCTGAACCAACTGAGCATCAAAATCGATTTTCAATCTTCTAGCCACTTCACCTTCATTTGAATGAACGTTCAACTGTCCTTAACTTGTACTGTTATTTGAAGACAAGTTATTTGGTTTGAGACCACTTCAAATCTAACAAAACTATGGACTACAAAACAAAGTGATTTTGAAAAACTGCCACATTTACATGAAACTGCCTCAGGCCCTAAGTTACTTTTGCGGTCAAGAACGCATGAGCATGTTGTCCAGGGGTGATTCCCAGGTTGGTCAAAGGGTTTTAATTTAGAAACTTCTCGAGCCCGGAGTCAGGATTATACCCAGTTGAAGGCAAAAGGAATCCTGTATTATATGAAACTTTACCATACCATCTGATGCCTATCTCTTTAAAGAATAAAGGAGAAATCATGGCGTTGTTTCGACCAAAAAAATACTGTCCACCATTTCGAAACCATTCCTATTTGGAGGAACCTCGACCATTGCAAAGTTACGATAATGGTGATATATAGTGCACGGTCGTGTCATGTCGAATGGGATTTACGATAAAACCAGGGAACGTGGATTGCAATCATTCGCAGCACTCAGGCTCTCTCAGCATGTTACGAGTACTTTCTCTTCAAGTACAATCCTATCTGTTCCTAGCTAGGATTTCTTTGGCAGCTGCGTTTACTATTCCAGGCAAAATAAAGATTGTAGTTAAGATTCCTACAGGTAATGTTTTTTTTAATTATGACAAGGTTTCTCGTTAAAATCGTGATAGTATATAGATATAGCCTACGTGTATACGTGACTATCAAAAGTGGTATGAAAGCTGCTTCAAATGGATGAATCAATCAACAATTATATTTCAATAAGGACACCTTCATATTTAAAGTATCAAAATCGTCACGAACATTACTAATCTTATCAAGTCAATTCTTATCATACCTACTTATCATGAGTAGGCAGATAGCAAGTCATTCCACGTGTATCAAATTAAACAAAGTGATATTAAACAAGTTATTAGTACCTATCCGATTAATCGGTAGTTTGGAATACTTAATTGTATTCATCATCATAGTATAATCAGCCTATAATGTCCCCACTGCTGGGACACAGGCCTCCTCTCTGTGAGAGGAAGCGGGCCGTAATCCACCACGCGGGCTCAGTGCGGGTTGGTAGATGTCACATGTCTTCGAGTTTTTGGTTCTAGGACATGCCGGTTTCCTCACGATGTTTTCCTTCATCGTTTTGAGAGCAGTGGTGATGTGATGCTTATTTACAGTGATCGTTCGAGATCTTCAGTCAAACGCACCAATTTTCCCATTGTAGGTACAATGCTTTAGCTCTCAAATCTAGAGAGACACTAAGCTGTTTATTTTAGTGGCTGGTCATTAAAAAGGGCTCAACATCAACAACTTTGAACTACACAATTACGAAACAAAGGTGCCTCACATCATAATTAGTCTATAATATTTTCCCACTGCTGGGACACAAGCCTCCTTTCTGTGAGAGGGAGTAGGCCTACACTGGGGCCTAAGTCTCCTAATTTACAAACGCCTTTGTGAGGTTTGGACAGATTTTGTATGGCGAATCTGCCAAAAACTCATCATGGAGAGAGAACATTGCAACGTTAGTGAATTGGTTGATGGTGGTGGTCCACAGATTCTAGTTGATGAGTGAGTAGGCTTTTTAAACCGTGTGCAGTAAAGGATTGATTCAAAACTGATTATATGGTTAATAAGGAAATGCCCGTCGTTTCAAGTTTTCAGCAATAAATGTTTGGTTAAGCGATGTATGTCTAACTCCTTTAGGGTAATAAAGAAAGTCTTGTAACAATAGCACTTAATTCAGTAGCCTTTGTATTTTAAACACAAATGAATTTGATGAAAACAATCAATTTATTCTCGGTTCTATTGGAAAGCCAATTAATTTCTGGGCAGACTGTTAGCTTTTCAGCTTTTGGTTTTTAATCAAGATGAATTGAGTAATTGGCAATCGATTTAAGATTCTGAACAAATAACTGTACCATTTATTTTGTTGCTGTACTCGTATCAAATCATATTTGAACTAAACTTTGAATTTGTAGCATTAGAGTAAGCGAGAGCAGTTGAGCTTCGATCATTTACAGCTTAATTTTGCCCGCGGATTCGCCCGCGTGGTAGTCCCACGGAAACGTACTACTACGTTTAATTAATCTTTGAAAGAGGAATATTTCCGTAATACATTGCTTTCATATAACTCTTTTGGTTTTCGCGGCGCACGCCAGTACAGCTCTCAGCTAGCATGATTTTTTTGCGACATCTTTAACAATCATCGTTATATTTCAGTCAATTTACACAAAACCTTAATGTTCGGTAGTTTTTTTGAGTTTATCGCGTTCAAACAGACAGACAGACGCGGTGGGAGAGACTTTGTTTTATAATATGTAGCGATAGTGATAACTGCTTATTACAAATATAATTTAAGAGAGTCTCTAGAATCCAAAACAGTTTCTGTCGAAGTTTTTCTTCACATTATCCATAAACTTTGGCAAACGCTACTATAGATTATACAAATCAAATCTAACAAAGAAAGTACATAATACTTAACAAAGATATTTGTAATTACATTTAATGAAATTAAATTAAGCTATGCAGTAAGAAAGGGTCTTAATTTGGCCTATGTTGCCGCTTAGTGAAATTAAAATGATAAATCTATCAAATGCTTGGGATAAAGAGATAAACAGGCATGCATATTGGGTGATTTACGGCAAAGCATTTAGTTTGTATGAAAATTAACAAAAAATAAAAAATAAGAATTCATTAATGTGTTCATAATGAAAATTGCTTATTTCCATGATCTGAACATCTGGTGGAAATTTATGTATATCGTCCGGAACACGGTGTATAAAATAAATAAAATTACAATAGTTCCGTTAGTTGCAAAACACGCAAAAATCGATCGCAATGCCTTCAGTTTTAACATTCATTGCTTCATAGGTTTGAATAATTCGTCTGCTCAACAACGTAAATAACGCAATGAACGTGGCTGAAATGTCAAAATGAAAGGCATTACGATAAATTTCCGCTTTGTGTGTGTGGTGTAATTACCCCGCCGTTTTGCGGGTGGCTGGGCTGATTTTTCAATCGACAGATAATTTTTATTCGTGGAATAAAATTGACGTCTGACATGTAAGTAAGAACTGTCAAAAATTCAAAATCATTCCTCAGATAAAATTATCTGGCATTGAAAAAATCAGCCCTTAATCTTATAAAACAAATATCGGTTTTTTGACTAATGGTTGCACAAAGAAGGCATTTTTTTACGTTGTTTCCTTACACGTTACTCATCGGTTAGCTTGCAAGTACCTAAACGTGATAAACATCCTACAGCTTCTTATAATATTATCACGAACTTCTTATTGAAATAAGACCAGGGGGTCTACTACGAAGTGCAAAGTGCGAATGATCGGATCGGACCGACACATGGGCGAACCGAATATTATTGAAAAATGCGAAAAAAGTTTTGGATCGGCTCAGTTGGGTCGGGACCATAGTCAATATTCGAAAGAGTGTATGAGTGTAGGATCGGGACCGACCGAACTAAATAGTAACTTCGTAGCAGGAAACGGCCGAACATTCGGCCGATACCACTTTGGAGTAGACCCCCAGGTGTGTCATCAGCATCGTTACAGCCGTAAGACGTCTACTATTGGACATATCCTTACCCAAGCGTCGCTACATCGACCGCTACTATGCTTCTCGCGTCCAGCGGATCCCCGTGACCTTCATTGGGTCATCGGTCACTAGGTGTATACATAATCACAATAATCAGCTTATAATGTTCCCACTGCTGGGACACAGGCCTCCAACATAATCCACCACGCGGGCCCAGTGCGGGTTGGTGGATGTCACGTCTTCGATTTTTTTGGTTTTAAGACATCCCGGTTTCTTCACGATGTTTTCCTTCACCGTTTTGGGAGCAGTGATGATGACAATTAATACACAACTTAGAGTGCTTGGCTGGGGTCTAACTCACTACCTACAACTCGTAAGTCTGCGCTCGTAATCTGCACTGCATCAGTTGAAATTGCTCACCTGCTTAGAGTACATGGTAGTCTTACTGGCTGGCCGTTCGTCGCTGGCCCTCTGCCACTTTCTCCCCGCGTTCTCATCCTCTGACTCGTAGCCTTTGGCCGAATGTGCTATGTCCGCCTGAAAAGAAATACAGAAAATTATTTTTTGTACAAAGATTATGAACACTAGAATATGTCTAGATTGGAAGGAATGGCAGTGATAAAATTTTTGCAAGAGATCCTTATTTGTTTCAATTTTGCATAAAATATTTTGGGGATTTTTATATAAATCACTAGCGAGGGTGACCCGCCTCTGCGTCGCACGGTTTTTGCATATTGACAAAACATCAGGAGTTCTTTATTACATGTAATATTAATATATTATACTCATTAACTTTCCGGAATAAATTATATCTAAATAATGGTGAAAATCGCATAAAAATCCGTTGCGTTGTTTCCAATATCAACGCGGTCATAGTACACACGAAAAGCGAGTTTAATTTATAGTACTTATGTACGTACAGGTAACGTACAGCGGTGCTATTCTGTAAAAATCTCACCGTGAAAACTTAGATGAAGTGAGCTGTCAATAGTGACAATCGCTAGCATCAGGTCGAATGACAGCTCACCTTAAGCTCACTTAGTCTGTAGTTGAGAATAACACATACAGTTGCATGTTGTTTCCATGGTAAGATTTTTACAGAATCGACCGGCAGATCCTACAACATTTTGACAGGGTCGTGTACAAAACTAGTAACCTGTGAATGCATTAACAGGATACTAACTGGTGGTGGTGGTTGGTTTGATAGATCTAAATCTGCTGATTTAAAACTGTCAACACCTTGTTTAATAGGACCATCTTTAAGTCAAACCCAAGCCAAGTTCAGCACTTTAAGCAAGACATCTTTCACTACGACTATTTGCACGAAACCAAACTTTTCAATCACAGTTTGTACCACTAAGCAACAGACAGCACAAACCAATCACAGAGCAAAGTTTTATCGGTCTTCTCACAAACGAACTGAATTTCAACAAATTGCAGGCTCAGAGAAGCACAACTTCAGACATTTGCATCGCCGATACCATCTATTGGTTCAAGTTTAATTGCAACCAAGTTTCACAGTAGGCAAAGGAACGATCCGACACTTTCTTTCGAACGGGATTTGTGAGATCTCTTTGTTTCTGATTATTGAAAAAGTTTTTCTCGTGAAGATCTTATTTGTTTGAATTGTTTTACTTTTTTTGTTACGTAGATGAAAGATTACTTACTTGATTTAAGATTAATTTTTAGATACCCTATTAAAATTATGTCTATTTGGCCTTCTTAAGTTGAAAATCTCTATTCCAAACCTATTACTGCCTATTTATTCTGTAAAAATCTCACCGTGAAACCTAGGTGAAATGAGCTGTCAATAGTATCAATCTCTACCATCAGGTGGAATGACAGCTCACTTAAAGGCTCACTTCACCTAAGTTTTCACGGTGAGATTTTTACGGAATAGACAGAAAATGCCTGGAAGAGCTATTGGGCCGTGAAAGATCCAATGAAGGGCGAACTTCCTCTATCCCTCAAGAGAAGACTCATCGACATGTGTATTCTTCCTATCCTCACGTATGGTTCTCAAACATGGTCTTTGACAATTCAGCAGAGGTCCACCCTCGAGGTTTGCCAGAGAGCTATGGAACGGAGTATTCTGGGTATTAAACTTGTGGACCGGGTTAAGAATACAACAATCCGTTCCATCACTAAAATAACTGATGTCACTCGGAAAGCTGCCACGCTTAAATGGAATTGGGCTGGACACATCTGCCGCATGTCAGATGATCAATTTGCCAAACATACGACCCACTAGGTCCCGCTTAATGGAAAACGACATCGCGGCAGGCCCCGACGGAGATGGCGGGATGAGCTGGACTCCTTTCATAAAGATTGGTCCTTGGCAGCTCTGGACAGAGACAGGTGGAAAGAGAGTAGGGAGGCCTTTGCCCAGCAGTGGGATATTAACGGCTAATAAAAAAAATAAAAAACACAAAAATAAAATCTGAAGGCCAATTCTCGTAATTTAAAACGTTCAAAATCTAGTCGCAGTCTCATCTCTGTGACAAACAAATGTCAAAATCTTGTCAAAATGTAGGGAAATTAGAGGTATTTTTGACAGATTGAGACTGAGATCAGACTGTGAACATTCTTAGAATTACGAGAATTGCCCCTCAGCAGTTGAGAATAACACATATACATCTGTATAATACACGGGGAATATACATTCCCCGTAAAATCGTAAATAAATTACCAAGCATTCTGCGACATATAACAAAAAAAATTACTATCCATTGCCAACTACCTTCCTAATCACTTTATGAGACACACGGATTAATGCAGATGCAGTTGAAAACCAGCGTCAGGCACTAGTTGTCTGGCATTTTTGCTGATTTGGGTCTTTTTGGTGCAGCCGCGAGGCACACTTTCCTGCTATTTTCTTACATCGGACTTTACACATTCTATTTGATTTTTATTTATCGCTATCTAATGTATGGTGTGTCTTTTAGTTTGTGCTAAATAAATATATTTTCTTTCTTTTTTTTTTCTTCCACGTCCAACATCAGAGGGGCAATTCTCGGTAACTTTAAGAACGTTCACAGTTTGATCTTAGTCTCAATTTGTCAAAAATACCTCTAAAATCCCAAAATTTCTGACAAGTTTCCGAGATTGATTGTCGCTGAGATGAAATTGCGACTAGATTGTGAACGTTTTTAAATACGGGAATTGGCCTGAAGGCCAAACATCCAGCCCAGACCATCAGCCAGACCATCTGAAGATGGTGTTAGTCACAGGTTCCTACGGTCTCTTTATGCCGCCCTTGGTAAAATTATTATTCACTTTAGTCAGCCTTTGAAGCGGTGCAGCGGTGGCAGGAATGACAGCCTGTGTGAGCCCGACGGACATTAAGTATCGCCAGACATGGTTTGGGTTTAAATCATTAAAACTCTGTTACATCTCTATACGTTTAACCCCAAAGCCAGTTTAGTTTAAAGATCTAAGCTATTCTCGCATCTCAAACTTAACTTTTAAAAGCCAATTAGGGCGAGTACACACGTAAGTTCTAAGTAGCTCCAAGTCGTTGCTCTGGGGACTTACCACCAGCTCTTTTATATAGCAGGGCAGAAGTTGAATTGCACTGCTTTTTTTTAACTTAGTTATAGAACAATAAAGCAGTGCAGTTCAACTTCTGCCCTGCTTTAAGAGCTGGTGGTAAGCCTCCTGTTGAGCGTGTGTGTGTTCGTCCTGTTGCACAGTCTGGTAGGTTTTAGGAAACTGTTCAACGATCAAACGTGACAGAAATTAAAAAATGTAATAGATTGTGCAAAGTGAAGAAGAGTTCGTTAGAACACGTAATTGTTCTGAAGATGACAAAACAGACTATTTTTAAAATATATATATAAGTACTACAAGTGATCCGCCCCTGCTTCGCACGGTTTTTACTTACTCGCACGCCTTTTCAAAATCAAACTCAAATCATTTATTTCAATTAAACCATTTACAAACACTTTTGAATTGTCAAAAATAGTCGGGAACGCCTTCGGGAACGCAGACCCACTTCACGTAAACGATTTCGGACGGTTTGGTCGCTTATTAGCAATCCTGAAGAGCTGTGGAGCCTCGTAGCCAAAATCATGGCGGTCATTTTACGATTTCGTCGAGCAGTATTTTGGATGTACCGGTCCTGTCTGCGAGTGGTGATGCGAGATCGTCCTCCATGACGCTCAGCCACGCTGCCCGTGATACGATAGCGTGTTCAGAGGTGGCTTATGATGCTCTGTGTAGTGCCAAGAGCGACAGCCACAGTACGTTGCCTGGAACCAACTTGCAACATTCCGACGGCTGTCATCATCTCTTCTCGTGTCAAATGATGTCGTCGCTCTATATCGATGCAATTTTTTTCAGTTCCGATGCGGAAATTGTAATTGTTTTGTAAAAAAGCTATTACACACTTTTAGAGGAATCCTGATTTGCAGTTGATTTTCTATTTTTAATTAAAATTTAATGAAAACTCTTTATTCAAATAGTGAAATTAACTAAAAATCAAAAAAGTTAAAATAATAATCCTCAATTGCGGCGATACTCTGAAACGTAGTTGATCCCTAGACACTTTTAGATGTGTGTAGATACATAGATAAATTTAATTTAAAAATAGAAAAAAGCCGCGTAGCCTCAAAAGCTTTGTAAACCTCCCAATAAAATTAATAACTGACGTTTAAACAAACGCAGAAATAATAGTATAGCCTCTTTAACTGATCACAGCGTCTATAAATTAAATCATTGAATAGAATTCAAGATGGCGGTTAAGAAGCTTAGGCGTAGTAAAAAATAACGTTACAATTAAATATTAGAAGTGGAGTGCGCGAGAATGTTGCCATAGTATAGTTTTTCACTTTTGTTTGATTTTGTAAAAGATACGATATCACCCTTAAGCATAAGTAAAATTTAAAGACTTGAAACTCTAATACCAAGTTCAGAATTCAATAAAGTAACAAAATAACAATTAGCAAACTTCTCGAACAAAAGTTTCTTGAGTAATAAACACGGTCTATTAAAAACAACAGTAAATAAGTATTTTAACTTGGACTTCTGACAGACAATTGACTATTTATAATGAGTTCGAGTCAAATGACTTTTCTAGTTTGCATAGGCCGGCGACATCGCTTCAGGCCAACGTCTTTGTTTTGCAGTGCAATGGCATTTCATTTTCATAATTTATTTGTTCCAGCACTGCGAGATGGCATTCTCAGTGTAATTATTATAAGAACTGTTTAGTATTGTTTTATTGCGAGAGCAAAGTTGTAATTGTAGAAGCTAGCATTTTTGTTACAAAGTGGGACCTCCGGTTGGATATTTCGGCAGAAACAAAACAGTTCCTAGAGGTTATAAGGGACTTATTAGTGAAACGAAATAAACACAATCGTACAAAACAGGTACCAAAGACGAAAGGGGACGTGTGTAAAAATCAAAAGACAATGTAAAAATCAATAATTCTCGTAATTTTAAGATCGTTCACAGTCTGATCTCAGTCTCAATCCGTCAAAAATACCTCTAAAATCCCTAAATTTTTGACAAGTTTTTGACATTGATTGTCGCTGATGTGAGATTGCGACTAGTGTTTGAACTTTTTAATTACGGGAACTGGCCTTCAGATGTCCTGTTACAAGGAACATTATACGTTTGCGTTTAGAAACTTGAAGACCCAATCGGGAAAGTGTTAGAATTGCTAACACTTTCCCGATTGGGTACACTTGAGATTGACGATGCCGTCATTCATACTTCAAAACTCTTTACAAAATGTTTGACTTGATGTAAATAAAATTTGTACTATTGAATAGTCCAATGTTCATGACCCTTGTCAATAAAAACTGTCCTAATTGATGATTTTATTATACACTTATAAATAAACTTATACATACACTATACATATACCTACTTACATACACTTATAAATATACTATAAATAAGTTCGTTTTGTTGTTCACTTTAACAGTCCAGTCTTAGCTCCATTTACACGATACAATATTTTTTGCACGTTCTAATGCATATTAAAAAATTGAAGCAATAAATTAGTGGCATCATCGAAACCACACTTAATAATTTCTTATGCGATTCTTGTATCAGAAATGTCTTCTCACTTATAAAATTTTCAAACATGAGTTCAGTGAGTGAACTTGTGTTGATCGTAGCTGCTCTTCTGAACCAAGACATACTGAAAACACGTAGTAAAAGATATTTATATTATTATAAGTAAAAAGTGTGACCACCATTAGTGGTCCACTTTAGCCTTGGATCGAAAGAGTGAGTCATGGGGACTGTCTTTGCCCAGCGGTGGGATGTAGTGTAGGAGTAACAGTAAAGAGTGTTACTACGACAGTTTAGGTCTCGATTTTAGATAAAATTATCTATGTATTCAAAACCTTATTACTACGCCCCTTATTAAATCCCTACAAAACATTTGAACACTCCATAAATCAAAACTTATCCTACTAATATTATAAATGCGAAAGTTTGTATGGATGGATGGATGTTTGTTACTCTTTCACACAAAAACTTGGATTGATTTGGATTAAATTTGACACACAGATGGTTTATAACCAGGATTATCATGTAGGATACTTTTTATCCCGATATTCCCATGGGATCGAAACTTATGCGGGTGAAAACGCGGGGCGCAGCTAGTGTAAAATAAACAAGTAGGCACACAAGGGAACATAGGATAAATAGCGTCTACCTTTGAATAATGTAGGCATCGGTGTTTCTAATTCAAGTTCGAAACTAACAACAAAAAGCAACATATTCAGTACCGACAATTTCATGAAACCTACCTACTCCTAGTTGCTCAAATACTAGCATGTGTTAATATTTCAAAGAGATGGTTATTTTCTTACATAACATTACATCACGCCTACCTGTGCCTGTATTTCCCGAAGGGTTGGGCAGAGCTGAACCGACCCACATTTTGCCAGTATGTTTGAGTATCACGATAGCGGGCGAGCCTATTGCCATTAACCGGGCACGAAACTCGTCAATCATCAGACTCTGGGCTGCTACTTAGAAATTCCAGATGGAAACACTCAATAACACTTTGCCCGACCCGGGAATCGCACTCAGAACCTCATTAGTTATTTTACTTTCCCCAAAAATGTTTCTCTGAGAGTCTATCCGCATTAAGAAATGCGCGACTTGAATTTAAAAATTATACAATATCGAGATGGACAATTAACTGGACAACTATGCCACAACTATTTTGTTTTAATAAGTACTAGCGCTCCTGTTTCGCATGGAAAAAAATTAAGTTAACATTAATATAAATATTGTGTACTCATAAATAACATTCTCTAAATGATCGTGAAAACCCATTGCGTAGTTTGGAAGAACGAAGCGATCAGACAGACACGAAAAGTAACTTTAATTTATAATGTATCTAAATGGTTTAATCGCGTGAGCGTTATTAATCACCCAGCCTCAGTTGCCCCCCTCCCTTCCCCCCAATACCT
Source organism: Apamea monoglypha (assembly GCA_911387795.2). Lineage (NCBI taxonomy): Eukaryota > Metazoa > Arthropoda > Insecta > Lepidoptera > Noctuidae > Apamea > Apamea monoglypha. Next base: position 11,580,634 of record OU426932.1, read on the forward strand.
ACGTGATATTCTAAACTTCTGTTCATACCTATCCTATGGTAGATTTCTCCACTTTGAACCTGCGTCACCCATTGTCATTGGTTTATGCAAATCATTTCCAGCCAGCTTCGAAACCGGATACAGGCGTGTGACAAACTTCAATCTTTCAACCAACTAAAATCGTAGTTTGGAGGTCTGCCCATCCCGTAAATAATCAGTACAATAGACGCGAATAGAACGCATTGAAGCACTAAATGGAACAACTAACTACTTACTGGCTCTGAAAGTTCCTGATTGAAATTGCTTGAGTGCTTTATTGCCCATATAAGTTGTGACGCAATACTAGCGGGGCAGTAAAAGTAAATACATCCATGTTTAGAATCTAAAGACGAGCGAAGATCGGGGCTTTCGGCCTACGCTGACGAATAGGAATATAACTTAATAGTATGACAATAAATTTCAATGACAATGAAATCAAAAGGAAGTCGCGGTCATGCCTAAGGATACCGCGGCATCGTTTCCATCAGTATATGCCTGCATGTAGTGACGCTGAAGGATACCCTGCCGAGCAAGTGGGCACAGGCCCTAAAATATATGTATCTAAAAGTTCGAAGTGCAAATCGTAAGATGTAAAAACTGTGGGATACTGGAAATGTCATGTCCTTGCAGAATGATGAGGGAAAAAAATAAATAATACCTGGTGTAATAACTCTCAAAATGCAATTTTAGCCAATCAATTTTACTTAGCTAACTTATTTTGTGTGGTTTGATTTATTTCAATACATTAATGCGTTTTTTGAGTATGTTTGTGGATAACTATACGGTTGAGGAAGACCAAAGAAACGATGAATGGACTGTGTGAAAGATGATAATATGGCTAGGAAGGGAGTGACTACCGAGATGACAACCAATAGAGAAGTATGGAATAAAAAGACATGTTTCGTCGACGACAAATAAATTGGGATTAGAACAGGAGAATAATCATGATTGTCTGGTGTGTTTTTGGAAATACTTATTTTATTTTCGTCTTCGACCAAGAATATTTTCTTAATATTTTCATTTTATGACGAAAATCTTCGATCCAGAAAATAGTCAGCCAAAATACGTTCACTGCCTTCCAAAAATCACAAATCGTTAAAAAGTTATTGAGTGCCACGCAATATTACTGAAGCAACAAAAGTGAATATCTAGGTTACTGTTCAGGAAGAAGTAAGGAACAGATAGTCGCGTGACAGAGGTCTAAAACCTTTCAGATCTATAGCCTTTTTTTTTTTTGTTTTCGAGGGGAAACCTTCAAAAGGCACCCAACCTCCGGGGAGTGAGGTCGGGGAGTGTGGGATTTTTACCTCACTACAACCACCCGGTGATCACCATCCACACATAGGGGTGGCCCCAGTTCCTCTTAAAAGACCACTTCCGGAATCACACCCCTGCGCGTCAGATCTATAACCTAAAAACATCTTAATTCGTTAAAGTTCGCTGTTCAGTTATCATGTAATCAATTTCTAAAACCATTTCTGGAGAAAAAAATACAGGTTGAAAGAGACATCGAGGCGCAAACTATAACCATGAATTCAGTACATGATTATAGCCTAAAATTTCTACGCTAGGGGAAGGTCGGTCGAAAGAATGTCTACAATCATTTGTACTGACTTCACGGTAATAGGTTGCGCGTTGATGTCCCTGCCACCCGGTATACCAAGGCACATAATGAAAGCTATCTACGTCACAGTCATAAAAGTGAAAAGCCTAGACGCCTTCAATATTATGTACATTGCGTGTACAATGAACATCTTGCTGTAAGCAAGGCTTTCATTCTACAACAAGGAGTGTTGCTTGTGTTCTACATAGTTCTATTTTCCAAAAAAATAGGTATTCGTATTTATTTATTTATTATATTTTAAAGAAGGCTTGCAGACTAACAAACCAATGACAAAGACTTTAATATAAAAAAAAAATGTAATAACAAGCCTCCACTCGTAGTAAAGAAAAAAATGTCGAGATAAAAAGAAAGTGCATACTAGTAATATAATTAGTTAAGAGTTAACTATCCAAGAAAAAAGACTGTGTCAAAAGTCGTCCTAAGGTCGATACACTGGTGCAAAACAAGTCGACATTAAGGTCCCAAGGAAGCCTATTGAAACTAAGTGCACTTCTTATTGAGAAGACATTCCGCCTATAATTAGTCATTTCGAAAGGTACATTTAATATTGGCCGTTGACGTAATCCTATCAGATTCGTTCGTAATGACAGATTAGTAACGAGTTCGGGACAGTAAATGTGGCCATTTGCAATACCTAACAGTATACTCATGTCTCCAATATAACGCCTCATCTCTAGAGGAAGGAAGTGGTACCGTCTGCAGTGGTGCTCGTAGTCAACTGAGTATTGCTGAGCCCTATAATCTAAACAACGTAGGAATACGGGATTTATAAGTTTGATACTCCGGGTTCCAAACCTGAGACGCGTTTTCTAAATGGCTGCGCACGAAAGAATAATACGAGGTTTTAACTGGTTTAAGAGATCAGAAACAGGCCGTGGTGCGTAGTATAAATCCCAAAGCTTTGGATGCCTTTGTAACTATGCTATATACATGTTGATCAAACAGAAGCTTGCTGTCTACGATTACCCCTAAATCTCTTATGCTATTTAGCCTGCTAATGATCTGATCGTTCATGGTGTAACTAAATTGTATCAAAGAAGTACAACGCGAGAACGTTAGGAGGAAGCATTTAGAGACATTTAATTGGAGTTTGTTACGGATGCAATATGATGTATTAGCAAAATTATCGTACGTATTATTACGGTGTCTGTTTCTTACAACAAAACTTTGGTTCACAACTCACGCAGCAGATTTTAAAGAGAAATGGCTGCTTATTTCGTGTTTATACATTGTCAGTCTCCTGTCACGTATCAATTTAAAGAAGACAGGACTCCGTAGATTTTATACCTTAACATTTTCACCAAGGCTTCAGACGAGAATTTACGTATCATATAATCTTTTGATATAAGCACTGACGGTAAATTATGGGAAAAAATGAAATAACAAAAGGTTTTATTTATTCGCCCTTTGTTTCATTATGTTTGGATAATACGGTTTTCAATGAGTAACACTTGCGGAAATGGTAATTACTGGTGAGGAAATTACAACTAAATGATATAATCAGCCTATAATGTTCCCACTGCTGGGACACAAACCTCCTCTCTTCGAGAATCGAGAGGGAGTGGGCTGTAATATACCACGCGGGCTCAGTGTGGGTTGTTAGATGTCACATGTCTTAGAATTTTTGGTTCTAGGACATGCCGGTTTCCTCTCGATATTTCACTAGTCAAGTGGTGATGGTATTAGTTACACAAAATAAAGCGTCTCTCTGAATTAGAACACATGACCTAGAACTCGTAAGTCGGGGACGTTACCACTGGGCCACCACTGCTTCAGGTGGTCATCATTTACGCAGTATGCCAGTGTTTGGGGAGCTGGTCTGATTTCCCTGACGCTTCATGTATCTATACAACACTTCCGTCTTTCTTATCATCATTTTCCTGCCCTCATCCCAAATTATTTGGGGTCGGCGCAACATGTCTTTTTCTTCCATACTTCTCCATTAGTCGGCATCTCGATAGTCATCCCCTTTCTAACCATATCATCATTCACACAGTCTATCCATAGTTCCTTTGGTCTTCTCCTACTCTTATAGCCATCGACATTCATACTCAAAACTCTCCTCACGACATTTTCCTCATTCCTCAGTATCACATGTCTTTCTTTGTGTTACTAACCACTACTAAATAGGATGAACTAAAGTGTGCCATGTGCAGCAGCAGTGGACGTCTTTCGGCTGAAACGACGATGATGAAAGCGTTTATCGTCTATACGGTAAAATTTTCAACAAAACAATATTACCGTCGTATTTCAAGCGGAATGGAAATTTAATTTCCACCAGATTCCAATAAACAAGTGAGATTTAATGAAATACTTATCTGTGGAACTGAATATTAACAAAGGACGTGAAATAAAAAATTTCGGTGAAAAAATCTGAAATAGTTTAATGAAACTAGGCATGAATTTAGCATTTGTGGCTTTCGTGGATGTATAAATAGCTGATTATTTATTGATATAATCAAGTTAGTTTTTTGCATTTACAAACGAAGCAAAAGAAGTACGTAAGGATCGAAGCAAGTCTGTAGTATCTGCCTACCCTATGGGAAAAGGCGTGCATACATGTATGAATGTATGTACATCGACAAACAGTACGACAGTCATTTTAAAATAGAAAAAGAATGCACATTAAAAAGGCACCAAAAAGAAGGTTCCGCCGGAACACTGAGCAATAAATATAATTAATTAATAAAATTCTTATAATATCATCATCTCATCTACCTAACCTTTTCCCAACTATGTTGGGGTCGGCTTCCAGTCTACAGTCGCTTCATGTAAAATAATGATGATTCAAGAGACAGAAGTGCAGTTTTTTTCTATTATAATCACCAAAATGTAATACATCAAAACATCGTTGGCTTAATTCATCTGCCTAACCTTTTCCCAAATATGTTGGGGTCGGCTACAGTCTAACCGGATGCAGCTGAATACCAGTATTTTACGTGGAGCGACTGCCTATCAGACCTCCACAACCCAGTTACTGGGTAATACGATACCCCTTGGTAAGACTAGTTGTCAGACTTTCGGGCTACTGACGACCCGTAACGACTGTCAAAGATCCACGAATGACAGCAGTCACCAACGGCTTAGCGTGCTTTCCGAGGTACGGACGGATCTTGGTATATGAAGATGGTCACCCATCCATGGAGCAACTGTGGCAAGCGTAACTTAACCTGATGGATCGACCCGTTATCCCCTGTTATCACTTAGCCACAAGCCCCTCCGCGATTCGATAATACGAGCGAGAGATAATAATAATATATTAGCCGATTATTGTCCCACTGCAGTACAAGCATTGCCTCTTCTTATAAGACAAGGCACGAGCATTGATCACCACGGTCGCTCCAGGGCGGGTTGGAGATAAACTTTTAAAACTGCTCGCATTAAATTTTTTCCAACGACAGCATATTTGAAGAAATTTAGTTTAGATTTATGTAACTAGATGGCGTTGACCAATTACGTCACATTTGTGAATCTCGGTGTTATGATTCTCCGTTGATAACATAAGATTAATGAAAAATTTGGTCACAATCTCATACGGATATATTATTATACTATCAAGGTATCTGGTCTTAAAGTTCAAAAACTACAAGTCCAGCTTTCCTAACGATGTTTTTCCTTCACCGATGTCAGTAATGTCTAAGATAAACTCAGAAAGTACATGTCATATTAATTGAAAAAGCCACATTGGTACATGCCAGGATATGCCTCATGCATGAGATGCGAGGTCTTAACCACTGAACCATCACAACTGGCTCCGATCCTTAGTGCTTCTTATTGAAAAAGATTAAAACATTCCTATCCCGGTAGTACAAAAGTCGACAGTACGAAGAGAATTTTATTTGATCTCGAGTCAGCAAACAAAACAGGAGTGTTCTTATTTCTTTATAACGGCGTAGGATAGTCTTTACCAGAAGTGGTCATCGTATAAGTGGTTTAGCAGCTTCAATATCATCAGGTTTGTACTGGAATATAGCAGTTTGCCGTGGATGTGATGCGAAAGCGACTTCTCTGACATTAGGTCATAAGACAGCCGCCACGTAACGATCAATGCGACGCTCTGCTAGAGTGACTATCACCAGCCAGTGTCACTCTTATTCGACCTTTCCGGTAATTCCAGTAACTTTGCAACAAGTCGAGGCAGGACAATACGACAGTAAATTGACCTTTGTATATTTAATGAAAATTCAACCAAGTATATCTAATAGTAGTCACTAGAGCTAGTCACAGATTGGCAAAACCCATAGCCAACACTACTATTAACTATAATAGAAAAAAAAAAACACTTTTAATTTCGATGTTAGAATTTATTTGATAGTTCCAAAATACTCCTATGCCCGTGTTTTCATTTATTGTCGTATTGTCGTTTCCACATTGTATATCCAAAAGAAAAAATACTGAAATACCGATTCAAAATTCGCATACGGTTTCGAAATCACGGCTGAAGGAGTTCCAACTATTATAAAACTTTAAACTTTTGTAACTCATCTCGTTCTTGAGAACTCTCAACAAGAGAATGCTTTTAACTGTATTTTATCGATGCTTAGGCGTTTTTATTGGTATATTTTGTAAGTAATTAATATGCAGTTTCTTAAAAAAGGACAATATTATTCTCCTTTATTTCATCTAAGTACTTATAAACTACATTTTTAAATATTTTTTTATAAACATAAAGATAAAAAAAATCATTTAAAAATATAACAAATTGTAGCCCACCGGCATCGGGAACCTGTTCCCGATACCGGTGAGCTAGGAGGTTTGGTTTCTCTCTCTGAAGCCCTGACCGCGGTAGCTTGGACCCTGGTCCAAGTACCGCTTTCTGAATCAAGCCCTATATATTATTCGTATTGTTAATATTATTCTTGTTGTTTTACGCTATCCCTATCGCTGAGCCTATCGCTAATAGGTCTCATGTGAGCATGGAATGGACGTCTACATAATTTGGTAACCCTCTTTTCTAATGTTTTTTTGTATGTGTTACCCCATAAATTCAATCGTCTGTAAAAATGATGAATAGTCTAACAGGATGAATAGTCCTCCAGACCGATTTTCAGCCATAGCAGCCAATCTCAGCCCAGTAGCCTTTGGCTCGGAAGATATTATAGTGCACAAGTGTGTGCGAAGACACAGGTGCACTCTCTCTTCCCTCACTGTCATAGTCCGATAGAACGGCAATCCGACACGACTGGAGAGGGATCAGGCGCACGACTAACAGCTGAGCTTTCCGAGACACGGGGGTTTGGCTCGGAAGATATTACTCGTATAGTGCACAAGTGTATGCGAAGACAGGTACACTCTCTCTTCCCTCATTGTCATAGTCCGATAGGACGGCAATCAGACACGACTGGAGAGGGATCAGGCGCAGGACCAATAGCTGAGCTTTCCGAGGCACGGGGGTATCAAACCACCAAATTCTAAACTTCGGGCTACTAAAAAAATCATGATGGAGAAATTTAATACCACGGTGCCCGACTTGGGAATCGAACCCAGGCGGGGTAGCATGTGTACGCTACGTGCGGATCAGCACCTGATAATTAACGGCAAGTGACAGATCAAAAGAAAAAGGTTGTGTCGTGTGGCATGTCGTGATTTATTATGTAGGGGCCCACCCAGCATCCATCATCGCTCTGGCGTCGCTAGGCACCGGAAATACATCGTGTGGTCCGAGAGTAATTTTTTGGTCTTTCAATCTGTTACTTAAGTACACACTCAAACCATAGTCCAATATCTCCCTTTATTGAATTTTTTGTTCTTTTGTTGTCTTGCAAAGTGTGTATGCAATTAAAAAACGGAACCGACCTTAAGGTGTTCAGAATTGTCATAATAATATTGAATTCCCTTTATTTTTTTGTCAAGCCGCATTAACAAAAAATTTATTTAAATTTCCTTTAGCATTACCACCTTCGCCTGTGTCTTATATTATTATAATACTTAAGCCCTCTGACGTCTTTTTTATCTCAGGACTACTTAGCTAATGTATTTTAGATCGAATGCCTTTTAAAATCTGTGCAAATCAGTGGTAACAACAACAAACAGCCGAATCGATTGCAATCGATTCGCTAGTCCGTGAAATTCCTTTGAAAAATGTATCCTAAAAGATACTATGAAATTGATACAGAACAGAGGGGCAATTCTCGTAATTTTAAGAACGTTCACAGTCTGATCTCAGTCTCAATCTGTCAAAAATACCTCAAATTTCCCTACATTTTGACAAGTGTTTGACATTTGTTTGTCGCCGAGATGACACTGCGACCGCAGTCTCATCTCAGCTCAAGATTTTGAACGTTTTAAGTTACGAGACTTGGCATTCTGATTTCTCGTGTTCCTATTATTTTTTACTGCTGCAATATTGCCCAGTAACTAGTAACCGTTTTGTATTTAGATTTTTTTAACATTTTTTGTTTAAATTTGGTTTTTCTTATAAATAAAATTATACGTTTTATTCTATACAGTGAAGTGATTTTTTTTTTTTTTTTCGCTACAATATGTAGGTATATCATAAGAGAGCAGTGGTGGCCAGTGGTAACGGCCCCAACTTACGAGTTGTAGTTCATAGATTCGAACCCAGGCAGGCGCTTTACTTTGTATACATAATTTCATCACCACTGCTCTCAAAACGGTGTAGGAGAAAAATTCGAAGACATCCACCAACCCGCACTGGGCCCGCGTGGTAGATTACGGCCCACACCCTCTCACCGAGAGGAGGCATGTCTCCCAGCAGTGGGAACATTATAGGCTGATTATGTATTTTATGTATGTAGGTATATCTAACAACTAACATAACTTTTTAATATGTTTTATTTGACTTGCATGACGAAGTTTGCATGCATTATTACTGTCCAATATTATTGTATGTAACGTTTCTGCTTGGCGCGATAATTGAACAAGTTTTGATTGGACTCAACATGTTAGAAATGTTAGAGGCAGTTGCAAGTTTGTGTCTGTGTCCAGTGTGGTTCACATGTAGACTAATTGGGCACTTTGAGGTTCTATATGTATACACCGTGTTCTTCACGTTATCCATAAATTTTGGCAATCGCTTTTATAGCTTTTACAAATCAAATCTAACAAAGGAAGAAGTGCTTAAAAAGCTTGATTACAAATTAATTTGTAATTTCATTTAATGAAATTAAATTGAGCTATGCAGTAAGAAAGGGTATTAATTTGACTTATGTCGGAAACGTAAGCCAAATTAGTGCAATTAAAATGATAAATCTATCAAATTCTTCGGATAAAGAGATAAAGAGGCATGCATGTCGGGTGATTTACGTCAAGGTATTTAGTTTGTATGAATATTAACGAAAAATGTAAAAATAAGAATAAATTAATGTGTCCATAATGAAAAATGCTTATTTCCATGGTCTGAACATCTGGTCGAAGTTTATGTATATAGTCCAGAAAACGGTGTATACTATTTACAATATGGACACTGCATTTTCACGAATGACAGAAGAGGAAAAGGAAATGACGACCGTCATTATTATTGTTGGATTTACTAAGACTTCTTAATGAATGACGTAGCATCTATCATAATGAGTTCTGATAAAAAAAAACATCGATTTCTGTATCTTTCTCCGACATCTCTTCAAGACAAAAACGGTAAGCTCATTACTGGTAATTAATTAAGCCAGTGATGTTTTGATGTATTATAATCACTGCTCTTCTGTCTCTTAATTCATCATATTATTGTCATTTTCTTGCATTCTTTATTTCTGGAGTGATTTTTATTTATAAAATTATCTCACTAGCAGCGCCCCGCGGTTTCACCCGCATATGTTTCGTTCCCGTGGGAATATCGGAATAAAAGTAATCCTATGTGTTAATCCTGTTTATAGAATATTCGTGTGCCAAATTTCATTAAATCCGTTCAGTAGTTTTTTCGTGAAAGAGAAACAAACATCCATCCATCCATCCTCACAAACTTTCGCGTTTATAATATTAGTTGGAAGCAGGATTAGGAGTAGTAGGCTCGGCAACATCCTCAAAAATTGTTTGGGTACCATCATTATTTACTGTTCCTGTATTTGGTCTGTACATTTGTGGTTCCATGCAAGGTTCTTGTTCGCCATGGGATCTGGAGGCAAAAGCCCTCGCCCACATATGGGAGTGGCGAGAGGAGGCAAAACGCCGGGGCGTAACTCTGTTGCCGCAAGAAATCACGGTACAGCGGACAGAGCTCCGGCGGGATCTCATGGCGACATGGAGAGTGCGATTGTCGCAACCCAGTGCTGGGCACGCCACAATTGTGTCCTCACCGGACACGGTTGTTTCGGGAGGTTCCTGTTCAGGATAAGGCGGGAGGAAACGCCAGGGTGTCACCACTGTGTGGATCGCCTGGAGGACTCTCGCGTCCGGCCCTGGTCCAGGCCATGGTACGAAGCGAGAGTGCATGGGAAGCCGTCACCTCCTTCTGCGAAACAGTAATGTTCGGAAAGGAGGAGGCGGGGCGCGTGAGGGAGAGGCAATCTCTGCGCCTTCACGCCCCTAGTCGCCGCAGGAGACGCCCTGGACGTCGGGTGTCACCAGCCGACTCCCGGCTACCGTAGGCGCGGGCTTGCTGGCGGTGAGCAATGGGCAGCTCGCCGCCCGGCAAGGACCAGGCCCGAGTCGACGGTGCGTTGTGTTCCACGCGCGCCACAAAGAGATGTCAGCCCAAACTGACGGGGTCCGCTAGGGCCGATGCCTGCCAGGGCCGCGGGTTGTTCGAAAGAGATACCGTGGTCCCTGGCATAGGCAACTGAAGGAACACGGGTGGGTTTTAGTCAGTAAAAGTCTGACATGCCCTCCTGCTCCGCCCAGAGCGGGAGAAGTCATATGATGATATCCCACCCTGAAAAAAAAAAGGTTCTTGTTTGTGTCGAGAAAATAAGCGTGTTTGTGATAAAGTTGACTAAATGAAATTTTCTACCCTCCAGTTGTACATTGCTACATTATTTACACATGTTTTATACGTGGTCATCTAAACTACGTACATTTATATTGTTTTAAATCAAGTTTGAATATTTCTTTGTTATTTCGAAATCTGTTTCACCGATTAAAATAATACAATTGTATTATTACTAGCGATGTATTATTTTAATTGGATTCCAAGTCGTCTTCTTTAAATTATTATTTATTCTAGCTGTGAGTATAGCGTTAATATTATTACCATGATATCGAATTTTGGCGCTTAATTTCTGCAATTGTGCATATTTTATCTTATATTTACTCTCAGAGACTGTTAGCAACCGCCAGCACTCTTATCTCTTGTACTCTGTTTTGATTATGTATTTTGCATTAATTTTGGTTGGTTCATTTTCCGTTCACCTGCACCTTGGATGACTTAATGAATGCCATTACTGCCGCAATCAACGTGGCCACCTACTGGGCTCGAACAATATAAAATACCGAAGAAGAGTAACATCGACACAAAAAGAAGAAGAAAGTTGGTTGATATTATCTCAAAACAAAAGTTTAAGTTCAGACAATCCTTCTGATAAAATGAAAATCTTTCTCGACTCTTTCGTGGATTTCCTTTTTGGAACTCTGATGTCCTTGACGACTTCCCTTGCAACCAGCCAATAGTGGCCTTGAATTTGCAGGCTGCTTGAAATTATGCCGCACCCATCATGGACTTTCTATACCTAGTTCACAGTCTTATTCAAATAGATACGAGACCGTTCACTTCTATTTATTCCCGAAGTCCCCTGGCATTCAAATTTTGCAAAATCTTGCTGGTTTAGCTTCTGGTTTCCATATCAGATACCATGGATCGATCCATCTTTGAACTTAGACAGATTTGTCTAATGATAAGTTCAACTACCTACTATGATCACGTGTAAATACATAAAAATTCTTTCAAATAACTCTCTTAGAAGTGTGTAACTTCTATATCCACGATACAAAGTAAATGGTACAAATTAGAGGTGTACTGCAACAGTTTCAAGTCAAAGTTAAAACGTTGCAAAAGCGCAATAGCGCGTTAAAAGGCTTCTGCCGTTGCGTTTAGAAGCGGTTTCAAAGGCGTACGTGGGCCATGCAGAGTCATTAGGATGTAGGTGCCTCTTTCATTGAGTAGAGTGCCAACTTATATAGTTCGATAGTTTTGGATTAGGTTTACCTGCTGGTGTCATAACATTTGCAGCATCGTCGTTGATAGTATTATTATTGGTATCAAAAAGTATAATGATTGCAATATTAAATACAATAATTTTAAATTATATTTCCGGTTTCCTTAACCGCATTTGTATTTGCATCGCTAAGTTTTAGAAAGCAAATTTAAATTTTAAATGAATTCCTCGGAATAGTAATTCACGCAACGCTCAACGCTCAGTGATTGTGATAGCTGAAACACGCTTAAAAGCTTTTGGAAACAGGGAACTGCATCGTACAATGAATTTGGACTAAGTAAGAATATTGAGGCGAAACCCATTTTCTCACAATTCTGTCAGTTTTACAATTGTATTTCATAACAATAATATGAACTCGACTGTCACTAATGAGACACAATTGGTTTTTCTATTGTTACCGAAATTATTAAGCTTACCTAACAGACGCAAATTGAAAATCAGATTTTAGTTATCCCCAACTAAAATCTGATTTTCAATTTGCTAAACCAAAATGAGAGCTGCGATCGACCTTTTTTTGTCATGTAGACAGTTATTATTATGGTATGGGCATGTGTTACGGAGAAATGAGGAAAATGAGGAAAATGTCGTGAGGAGAGTTTTGAGTATGAATTTCGATGGCTATAAGAGTAGGGGAAGACCAAAGAAACGCTGGATAAAATGTGTGAATGATGATATGGTTAGAAAGGGGGTGACTACCGAGATGACGACTATTAGAGAAATATGGAAGAAAAAGACATGTTGCGCCGACCCCATATACATTGGGATAAGGGCAGGAGAATGAAGACAGTTACTATTACTACGCAGCTGTCATTTTAGTCTAGCAAATTAAAAATCAGAGAGCACAACGTAGTAATTCATCTAGATTTCTATTTGACTAGTGAACATTTTGAAGTAAGAGTCTGGACATTGGCGAATGAACTGAAGGCCAATTCCCGTAATTAAAAACGTTCAAAATCTAGTCGCAATCTCATCTCAGAAACAATTAATGTCAATAACTTGTCAAAAATGTAGGGAAATTAGCGGTATTTTTGGCAGGTTGAGACTGAGATCAGACTGTGAACGTTCTTAAAATTTCGAGAATTGCCCCTCTGTTTTTAGACAAGTCTAAGACAAAAGCAATTTTAAAAAATACAAAGAGTTTTAAAATTATGAGCAACTTTAACATTTTATCAACTGACTCCAAATTACAATTCCTAATTGGGTTGTTATAGATTTCCATAAAATCAAGTAAAATTTTTAATTTTCCTAAAAATCCAAACTAGAATCACAGGAGGGAGCGATTTAATATTGAGCACTATAAATTCCAAGAACAAAGAACCTAGTACTTTATAAAAGATGTCTCTGGAAATGAAGATAGGGTACTAATTAAAAACCCAGTTAATGAGATAAGACTAATGAGGCACTAGATAGATTAAGAGTTAACTTAGTTTGCCGTTTCTTTAAAAATGTTTTTCTTGATCTCTTCTCGGCTTATTACCAGATACCGATAAAAACGCTAGGACTGTGGTTACTTTTTCTAATAACCCTTCAGGCACAGGTAATCTACTGTCGTAAAGCACACAAAAGTTCGTAAAATATAATATAGTATAGTGAAATTATGATTATTTAATAAAAAATTATAGAATAGTCCAAGTTATCTGGTCCCTGTCTATTAATCCTTCTATCCTACTAATATTATTCCTACTAATATTACAAACGCGAAAGTTTGTACTGAACGGATTCGTTACGACGCATATTGACTAATTTGCATTATGACCAATGATGGTTACCGTCATAAATACGCGAAATGACCAATCGCTAAATGACCAACACGCTTAATGACCAAAACGCTTAATGACCCACACGCTTAATGACCAAAACGCTTAATGACCAACACGCTTAATGACCAATACGCTTAATAACATTGGTTATTAAGCGTATTGGTCATTAAGCGTGTGGGTCATTTAGCGTATTGACGCTAAATGACCCACACGTGAAATGACAGGTGAAACGACCAATTAATGCAATCCATAGCCTACAGTTGTCCACTGTTGGACAATAGAATTGATATAGCCCGAAAATCTGACAACCAGTCTTACCAAGGGGTATCGTATTACCCTGTAACTGGGTTGTGGAGGTCACCATGTAAAATACTGATATTCAGCTGCATCCGGTTAGACTGGAAGCCGACCCTTAAATTCCTCTAATGTGTCACTTTGTTCGACAAAATTATCAAAGATTTCATGAAATGAAACAATTTTATTAGTTAATAAGTGTTTGTAATAATCAATTAATTACTTATATTCCTAACATTTTAACAAACACAATTTTTCGAAGAAAATCGACAAAAGCAATTTTATTATTTTTAAAATCTAACAGTTTCTTATATTTCTTATCGAAGTTAATGATCTTTTCGTTACGTTTTTTACGTCTGCTGCCGTCATACAAGCTTTTTATAATTCTTTGACAGTGGAGGTTGGCTTCTTTTTTTAATTGATGTATGCAATAATAAAATCTAGGGTTCCTTCCCATCCGTACGTTGAGGCGGTGATGCCAGCCTTCCACAATATTATTAGTGCGGTGAACAGTATTTGCTACGCTTATCAGTTCAGGCGAAAATACCCGCAGCCACTCCTTTTCAAAATATTTCGTGAACTTTTTCATGCCATCACAATTCGGTGCAGTACGTATTAGTAACTCCCAGGCTTGTCTTATATTATTTGCGGGCAACAATGGTATGTTAGAAATCATTCATATGAGCCTTCTGCCGCCTTTGTGCTTATTCAAATTTAAAGATTTACCTTTTTTCCAGATTGCTTTGGAATCATGATATTGGCAGCCCGTTATGTCAACATTATTGAAAACACTACGTACGGCTCCAATAATAGCTAACTCATAGTCACACGTACTCGTAAATCGCTCTATATTTAAAAGCAAAGTTTCTTTGATCAGTTTAAAAAACCTGGTGTAGGTATTTAATGTTTTATTTGGTAGCAAACCAAATATGATTGGAACCACATTTGTTGAGTCACGTTCTGATCCCAAATCTACATGAACAGAAAAAATTTGATAAAAAGGCGATGGACATGCTTTGAATGTTCCATCGCCAAAGTAAACAGCATTATTTGGAAGAAAATATTCTATGAATTGTTTTGTCTCTTTCGAACAAAATATCAATATCTTCTCAGCGTTCACTGATGCAAAAATCTTATTTTATTACTTCCGGTATCTGCACCTTATTTAAGGTATCGCATTTTAATTGATCACAGTTTAAAAAAGATTTGCGGGCCCTATATAACGAATCTTGGATTTCCTTGGTAGTTGGTAGGCAGTCTACATATCTAAGGTCATTCTGTAAAGATTCAAACTTCTTTTCGACTACTCCCGGTATTGGAGACAAATCCTCGCATACTTCGCCCTTCAATTCAGCACGCATTTTATAAATATCAGCTGCCATCTGATCCTTTGAACACAAGTGACTGCCTTTTCTTAAAATATTCTCCCTGGTTTCATCGATGGTCACTGTTGCACTACAGATTTTGCGTTTGACGCATCGCCAAATGCTGGTTGAATTTTTATTAATGCGGGTATTTTTATTATACCGGTAACCGGCATGTAACAGGGTTTCATACCCTTTTTGATTTTTAATAAATGTTAATTGGTTGGTCATATTTGATAAATCACACACAAAATCCAATACAATCACAATATATGTAATTTATAACAGACAGAGTACAATGAATGACATTTACGTCAACTATCATCATTTAATTTTCCATAGTGTCTGTGAGTAAGGGCGAATATACACAAGCCTGTAGCTGGTACATACAAAACTATGCAAGTAGCTGGCATGCCATTGTGACTTGACCAATCAGAAGTTGTTAAGGCGCATGCCAGCTAATTGCATAGTTTTGTACGAGCTACAGGCATGTGTATTTTTGCCCTAAAGAAAAAGTTTAGGATGTTAGAAGGTAATGAATTGCTAGCATGATAGGCGGAAAACTTTTTCACATAAAAAAGCTCCCTTGTAGTGACAAGGGAGCTTTTTACTGAAAGTCTTTGATTCTTAAGCGTATATTTGGTCATTTTGCATAATTAATAAAGGTCAATATGCGTAATAAGAAGATTGGTCAATATGAGTAATTGAGAATGGTCATTTTGCGTATTGGTTATTTTGCGTGTTGGTTATTTCGCGTTTTGGTCCTTCTGCGTTATTTTCACCAATACATATTGGTCATTATGCGTCTAAACCAACGGATTTGGATGAAATTTGGCACACAGATGGTTTACAACCAGGATTAACATAGCCTATACTTTTTATCCCGATATTCCCACGGGTTCGAAACTTATGCGGGTTAAACCGCGGGGCGCAGTTAGTTACGTATAATTATAGGCAGGTTGGTTGACTCTTTACGTGACCAGACCAGTCCAGTTAAATTTTATTGAATGGTCCAGTTTACTTCCATTCTTTTAATTTTTATTAATTAAATCATAATTTCACTATACTATATTGTATTTTACGAACTTTTGAAATTAACAGTAACTTAACTAACTTCATTATTTATTTTCATCTCATATTACTTCAGTAATAGCACTTATTGACAAATCAGCAATTAACCTCTAATACATAATGATCCGTCTAACCTAATGCAGCTGCATACCAGTATTTTACATGGAGCGACTGCCTATGTGACCGACCCCAACATAGTTGGGAAAAAACTAGACAGATGATGACATAATATTCTGTCTTTCGACATGTATGTAAGTTATGGAGCAGTTCTATTGGAATATTTTTCTCTTTCGAGTGATATCAGGTATTTGTTCTTGTTCACTGAGTTCAATGATCTATTTCCATTATAGCTATTTTGATAAAATGTGCTCAGGAAAATGTCTCTCTACAAAAGATGGATATACCAACTTTTATAACATTGTAGTTCATGGATCACCTGAATAGATGTATATTTATCTTGTACAATGAAATGAAATCAAACAATCATCTTCTTCTTCTTAGCGTGTCGATAGCAATCTAAATGGCCTCGGTCCAGAGCTCGGCTACTTCTTTGGCGCCATCATCAGCGTCCATCAGTTCCTGTAACGTGCAGCTGACAGGACATGCAGGACACGTTATTAAGACAAGAGTTCCATCGTTTGTGGAACAACACCATATTTACACTCAAACATTATATTTCAATAGTTACTGGGTAAGCACTTTGAAAAACGATATTTTATTTTTAAAAATCTCAGCGTGTTTGTTAATTATTATTATAATTCATTGGAAAAGGTATGTATCCTCCTTGACATTATATCTTGCATGCAGAGCATATGCAAGTGCCATCAGGAATACCAGCGCCCTAATTGCACGGTTATAACACGGTTTCAATCACAATCCCAGAGTTTTGAAGTATATTTCTAATCCATTGCTTCATAGGTTTAATAAATTCGTCTGCTCAACAACGGAAATAACGCAATGAACGTAGCTGAACTGTCAAAATGAAAGAAAATGCGATAAATTGTCAATTTATGTATGTTACCCATTTACCCCGCAGGTTTTAGTCAGCAGGAGTTCGATATAATCCTTGATTCATTCTCCTTAGTTAGAGATTCCGTTAGAATTACTCCTCGAAGGAAGGGTATACGTTTTTATTAAGAAAAAATAAAAATGTCACATCATTGTTATGAACACGATTTTCTTTCTTCCAGCGTTTAATCGGGCCGGTAATAGCCTACGGCTAGTTTTAGCTTTGTTTATAAAACAGTGGCTCATTGTATACGTTTTTATTAAGAAAAAATAAAAATGTCACATCATTGTTATGAACACGATTTTCTTTCTTCCAGCGTTTAATCGGGCCGGTAGTAGCCTACGGCTAGTTTTAGCTTTGTTTATAAAACAGTGGCTCATTGGTAAATACATGTTTCTTTCATCTGTTATAACCATGAAATGAATGGGGGTGAATCATGTTCGATCTCTCACCATTGTTTTGAGACCAACATTTTCAAAAGTAATTTATTCAAACTAGTCTGAGAATCAGCACTTTTCGAGCTTGTTACGGTCCCCCAGAATGCCCGCCCTTCACCACATCCTAGTGCATTAGCTGGGAAGAAGTGGCACAACAATCTCCCCAACAGCAGACAGCTGTCTGTTCAGTTAGAAAAACTTGATTCTATACAAAAGTATGCAAAATAAATAACATTAAGAAACACAAAACATTACATTAAATTATTTGCCATATGACAGCTAGCACACGCCAATATACCGGCAAAAACATTGATAAACTAAGGATAAATAAGAACTAAAAATTCTTTGATATGTTCGCATAAAATGTAAACAGAGTACCTACTGCTCAGAATGCACTTTTGGGTCGGAGTTCGGGAGAACTTGAATTGAAGCTCGTTTTCATATAATAATGATATCTGCATCATCGTCAACATCAACATCACCATCTGCGGTGTAACTTCGTAACACTAGGTAGTAGCAATGGCTTTCATCTGGACAGTTCAACAACGTTCATTGCATTATTTACGTTGTTGAGCAGACACATTTTTCGAACATATGAAGCAATGGATTAGCAATATCCTTCAAAATGATTCAGATTGTGATTGAAATCGTGTTACGTAATTATGGTACCGCTCAACTAACATCCATTCCCTATAAACTTCCTACTAATATTATAAACGTGAAAGTTTGTATGGACGGATGTTTGTTACTCTTTCACGCAAAAACTACTGAACGGATATGGATGAAATTTTGCACACTGATGGTTTATAACCAGGATTAATATATAGGATAATTTTTATCCCGATATACCCACGGGATCGAAACTTACGCGGGTGAAACCGCGGGGCGCAGCTAGTAGTTACATAATTATGAAAACGAGCTGAAATTGTAACACGTCACACGATCATTTAGTTTAAATGACGTTATCCTCGCTTCAACGAATGCCTTGCACCATTTTAAGGGCATTTACCTGACGTCTTAAAATAAAGGGTTTCTCTTTATGATCCAGACGGAATTTCATTACAAGAAAATCGCGTTTTAAACGAGTTTTGGTAATAGGATGATAAAAAAAACACGACTGATTAAATTGGGCGAACAATTGTTTTTGAAAGTATAATTTCACGCCCTTTTTACTTGTCTCTAAGTATGACGTGAGAAGTTTTAAGTAGATTTACGGAATCTGTTTGTGAAGTCCTTTGATATGATGCTGAGTCGGCTTTCTTAACAGTTAGTTGTTTTGTTTTATTGCCACTTAGGGCCGGTTTGTTGATCCGTAGTTAAACTCAACCAATTGTTAAAAATAGTAACTAATGGTTAAATATTGGCAAAATGTGTTTTTTGATAAATTTTTAGTTTATTCATTGATATAATGTCATTGCTAATGGTCAAATAATAAACATTAGTAACCATTAGATAAACTAAAAATTGATCAAAAATTCATTTTGCAAAAATTTAATCATTAGTTACTATTTTTAACAAGCGGTTGAGTTTAACTATGGATCAAAAAAACCGGCCCTTAATAGGGTTTATTGTTTCTGTTACAAGAATTGAATTGGCTAGTTGACTAAATTTTTTTTTATTATTTAAATTGAAGCTTTTTTACCACACCAATAGCTTGGTATAACCAGTTTTTTTAATATCTGCGGAAATTAAAAAGATATAAGCGTTCAAAACTCTCAATTAAACAGAGAGGGAAATACTGAATTGTGACATCATAGTTCAGTATCGCCATATAAATTACATGCAAAACTTCGTTTTGCGAGAAAGAGATAGACAAAAAGCTTTTATAAGTTATAAGTTTTTTATTTTTCGACAGATTTCAAATTTGATTTCGAATTCTGTTATCGTATCACGCATGTGAATATATTATCTACTAGAATATATAGTATTCAATATCATGCAACTACCCAATAGCACAGAAGTGAGAAATTATAAATTAATTTGGATTGTATTTTATTATTTACTAGATCCTGCCCGCGACTTCGTCCGCGTGAAATTTCTTGTTTCCCCGGTTCACACCATCTCACCGCATCGCCTGCGCGCTGTTACTTGCCTAATTGTCCAAAATTAGTCATTGACACTATTTAGGTACAAGATAAATTCTTAAAACTGACAATGGCGCCGATTCCCTTGTTCACAAACTAAACTAAATATAAGCTCAGTGCATCTTTTTCTTTCTATTTCATTAAGAAAAGGACAGAAGATAAATACTAGTTTAGTCCTGTCAACTTATGATACTCCATAGACAGTTTAGACGTGATTAAAATCATGCCTACTACAAATACGTCAATTTATGTCAGGCGCTGACTAAATTGACAGGACTAAACTAATATATATCTCCTGTCCTTATCTTAGTGAAATAGAAAGAAAAAGATGCACTGAACTTAAATTTAGTTTAGTTTGTGAACAAGGGAATCGGCACCATTATCAGTTAATGCTAAGCATTGGCTACCAGGCGTCCACATTAAACTTCATCGCAATTGTATTTTGAGTCATTATTTTGGCTATGCGATTATATTTGGGGGAGGCCTATAAGTATGACCAGCAGTGGACGAATTTCAGCTGACATGATGATTATTCTGATGATTTTACCTATTTCCTTAACCATATCAAGCAATCCAAACCTCTAGATAATAATCATAATAATAATTGACCATCGGCCAATGGCCTGATGGCCGAAAGACTCGATCAACATCTATCGAGGCTCTCGTTAGGCGGTTGGATCAAGGGCCTGATTCAAAAGGCAGTACTCTTCGATACGGCTCGCATTGTGAGGAGGTTCTTGTCTCTGGAGCCCTAACCACCGGTAGCTTGGACCCTGCTCTCGACATCGGTGGATCACAATTTTTTTTATATTTTTAAATGTTTTTTTTATACTAATAGTTAAAAATGTATTAAAATAAGACAACTAAATAAATAAACGACATAATAATAATATTTTATTCAGTATTACATTAGTTGAGCTTCTTTACCGACTAGGACAAGTAGTGTGAAGATAACGAAACTAATATTAAGCTAAGCGACTAAGACAAACTTGATAATCAAGTAGTCGGCGACTTGACAAACTGCACTTGTTGTTCGACCAACTTCTTACTTAGTAACAATGATAATTTTCCTTGTGTTCTCACGTAAGCGACTCGAGAACTTGCTAATTACAAGTTTGGATGTTCTTGATTTACTCTTTTGTTGTTATTATTCTTTCTTTGGCGGAAAACACGCGAGAATTTCACACATTTAGGGTATGTGGTAGGACCCTTTCGTTTGGGAGGTTTTGTTTGGCTGAGTTCTTAAAATCCTTCACTTACAGTTTTCTTTTTTGGTCCAATCGTTTTCAATAACTTCTTGTTGGCTAAAGTAAAAGAAAGAAATAAAGAAAAAGTATTTATTGCGACTCGTACAGGAAGATCATAAAACTAAACAGAAACAAAAATAAAAAAAAAACAAATTACATAAAAAAGTAACAAAATGAAACAGAAATTCCTATACGGGCCCAAAAGGCTCCTATCTCAGCATGATACTGCGACATTTAAATAATAAATGTCGCAGCGCTGGTATTCTGATAGGGCCCGCTGTGATTTCACGGGCAATTACATAATTAAAAGTAATAAGCGTGACGACAATAATAGTGAAGTAATATCGGGTAGTGACGACAATTTAAGAATTATTATTATTCAAGTTTATTTTCCGGTAAATGGGCACTTATACCCTGTCCGTTACGTTAATCGTTTTTGGACAGCTGTCTTAGAACGTACGTATTCCAGATTACGTAAAAGTTACCTTTAAAATGCGTAATAAAATAAATATATAAACTGCCTTATCTTATTGAATTATCTCATTTATGGCTTCTTAAAGACATTATAACACCGTGCGTGTATCAATCAATGTATTGCATGTTGCTGCGATCACTAGTTCCATCTGCCAAAAAACGGTTTAACTAATGGACAGGATATAGACCCTAGGTTTTTCATAATGAACGCCAACAACTCCACATAAACCATCTGAATAGCAAACTCAACATCGAAAGTCAAGCCAAAGATGAAAATAGCTAGTGAAACCACCCAGTAAAACAACTAATCGAATATTGATACCTGATAGCTTTCGAAATCTCAAAGGTAGGACGAGAAAGATAATCTCAATTAATATTGTTAACGTTTACAAGTCAGCTCAGGTTTCCTTCCAAATATATGCTATTGCTGAAGACAACAATAGGTACTGTTCAACAATCACTGTCTAACAGGTTTAATAGGAACCGCGTCTCTCTCTGTAATCGGCCGAATTATGCTCGTTCGTCATCGGACGAACTCAGTCGATCGAACCAAACATACCTAGGTAAAAGAAAGCGAGTGCGTACAAAAATTATGGGAAGTCAGTTGAAGTAGTGTGCACTCACTTTGATGTTCTCACTCACATCTTTTACATATTATATTTGGTTTGATTGGCTAAGTTCGGTTGATGACGTAGAATTTGCATTGCTCAGTCGAAGAATCACAAATCGATATAAGTAACAGAGTACCAGTTTTATTACTGATTGACTGTCAATCCTTACACAGCTTTAATCACTATAGAAAATCCATTAACAAAAATTAACAGCTATGTTTTATTAGTAAATAAATCATTTAGCGAAACCGTAATCAATTTATGGAGTCCTTAAAATGACTGAAAATAGTACCTACGTATAATCAGGCAAGGAAAAAATCTATTATAAAAAAAAAAATTGATCGGCCAGCCCGTATTACCTATTACCTATGGAACCTAATCAAATTAATTAAGTATACTTCATTAATTAGTTCTTTTGTAAGGAGACAAAAATCAAATTAGATCGTTTTCCCATTGCTGTCTCGCTAATTAAAATTTCCTTCATTAATTTCATAATCCTAAAATGGTCTACATCCGATGGAATTGAATGAAAAATTATAATTGAACCGGATCAGTCCAATTCATGTGATCCCCTATTGGGACCCATAAATGGACTGATCCACGAGGACACAATTAACAAATTGTGTCTGTGTTTTATCTCATAATATACGCAGTGAACTGTAAAAGATACGACCAGGGTTAAAAGCACAATTTATTGGTCTATAAAAAGTAATAGGTTCATAAAAAATCGATCTTTTAATTGGTACGCAAAAATGTTCCAATTACTGACACCGACCCTTTAAGTTTGCTTTTTGATCAAAATCTTTGCTCTCTGTTTATTTCAGGGATACGTTATAATTATCCATTGTTTGGTAAAATTTTAACGAAATATGTTTTGGCCAACAAAATTGTGATAATTAATTGTATAACAAAAAAAGAGCCCGTGGTACGAAAATCTTTTATGAAAATGTTGAAGTGCGAAAGTAAAGTAAAACACACTATCGAAATGGTGTTCACACACAGTAACCAAGACGACTACCTAAAATTAAATCACTGCTTTGGTTTCAATTTAATATTATTACTTTTTTTTTAATGGGCCTGCTCTTGACCTCGATCACGCCTGATGGAAAGCGATGAATGAGAACGAGCGTGCCCAGATGATGCCTGTTCACTCTTGCTTTGAAGGCAGATGGGGTAAATGTGAAAGGGAACACATCTTGAGAGGGAACATCCTGGCATTGTCCGTCGCCATAACCGCAGAAATCAAAATTTCAACAGTACGACCTATCAACATCTATGCGTACATACAAATAAATAAAATTGAAGTGTATGTTTGTAATGTTAAAATAACAGCTTTTTACTAAATGCATATGAAAGTATATACAGTACTTATATATATGGCACGGTTGGTGCAGTGGTTAAGCGATTGACTGCTGCGCTGCGTGTCGCGGGTTCGATTCCCGCACGGAACAAATATCTGTATGACCTACAAGTAGTTGTTCCGGGTTTGGCTGTTTGTGTATGTGAGTTTAAATGTTTATAAAAGCACCCACGTTACAGGAGAAATTCCTAGTGTGGGGCAAAGTTTAAAAAAAAAAAAAAAAATTGTCTATCTGTCTGGTTGTTCCGGCTAATCTCTGAAACGTTTAGACCGATTTTTACAGGACTTTCAATGGCAGATAGCTGATATTATAAATAAAATCAAAAGGTTTTAATGTCACGCGAACGAAGTCGCGGGTTGGCAGCTAGTCTAAGTATGCAACATTTTATTTTAACTATAGTTATCAACAAGAACTTTAGTTCCATACGTCATGCCGATGATTCCATGTTTTGCTTCGTGTTGCTATGTCTCATAATATATGCTGAACTGGGCCTATTTGGCGCAGCCGTGAGGCATACAATACCATTTTAAGTTTGTTGCTGTTTTTGATTTGTTTTCAGTATCTGAACTTGTATAACAACTCGCATTAAACCTTCACTAAACTATCAGTGATAGGACCCAGAGGAGGTTTTTTTTTATTAAACCATAATTCCCTGGCCATTGGCGATTGCCATTTTATGGCACGGATGCGTGATTTTGTCTGTCCAAAATACCTAACGCATCACTGCGCGGCGATAAATATTTTTATTTTTACCTCTAAAGGCCAGCTTTCAATAAATCATTCACGTTTTGGTAACGGCCACTCCAATATAATCCTTTTAAGCCTTAAATGGTGAAGAGTTTAAACGTACCTGAGTTGAAACCGATACGCCCGGACTCGCGCCGCCACCTGGAAATAAAGAAAAAAATGTTTTTAAATTGATGGAAAATGCATTTCGGTGTTTTTTTGTGAAACCCCAAGTCTAGGGCTTTTCTCGTAAAATTTACTGGGCACTAACAGAAGACCAATTCTCGTACTCAAAAAACGTTCAAATTCAAATCGCAATCTCATATCGGCAATCAATGTCAAACAATTGTCAAAAATGTAGGGAAATTAAGAGGTATTTTTGATATCTTGATTTGAGAACGTTGTTAAAATTATGAGAATTGCTCCCCTCAGGTCTTTAAAAATAATCATCGGGGTTTCAATTAGGCTTTCGAAACTGCGGGTATTTTTGTGGCTATTATAATTATTACCATCTATGCAATCCAAATAAAATTCTCTCACAACCAAGAAAATACTGCTGCTTTCGACCCCTACCGATACCGATAAGCAAAGTCTTTCCCCATAACTTCCTGACCAATAATCTAATAAAAACATTAATCCGTTTAAAAGCCCAAAAGGCATTACTGTCACTGATAGACAGATTAATCTCAAATTGCATTATAATAATGTATATCGGACATTAAGTGGTAAACAGTATTACATCGTACACGCTGAAACCATTAGCAATCCCTTTTAAAATTAATTGCACGTGACAGCGCGAGCAACGAGGTGAGATGGCTATATATTGCATATTATATGCGTGTTAATCTTCATGTTTAATATAGTGTAAAAACGACCAGTAGTCCACTTAAGCCCTGGATCGAAAGAGCTGGAACTCATGGGGGGCCTTTGCCCAGCAGTAGAATGATGCAGGCTAACAGTAACAGTATAAAATGTAAGAGTTTAAAAGGTTATCAAAGTCTTAACTTAACGTGTCGTTTGCAAACCTCCTGCAATTTAAAAAAAAAACATAATAATATGGCTTTTTCATCTTTTTGAATTTAGAATTCGAAAACAAAATAATGTTTTTTAATCGGTTGAATAGTTTTATTGTAGCGTCTATTCAAAGGTTCAAAGGGTTCAAGTCGGTTGTAAAAATGGAAATATCAAAGGAAAATATGCGTGCGATAATTTTCTACAAGTTTCAAAGGGGATTAACGCGAGTTCAGTGCTTTGAGGAGATCACTTCTGTGTTTAGTGATGCAGCACCATGTCTTAGGACTGTAGAACGCTGGTATTTAGAATTTAAACGTGGCTTCAGTGATAAGCCACGTGAAGTTCGTCAACAGCATACGGTATTTTCAATTGACCATTCATTTTATCGAAAACGATCTGCAAACAGCAGCAGGTACATATTACAGCTTTTAGTTCGCAGCCGTTTCCAATAACCTAGAGAAAATATTGACTGTTACTAGGCCTGACCTAGGTTTACTCTGCTAAGTTTGTATACTCTAGGAAATCAAATATTTCTTTGGAAACTTGGATTGAAACTTGGAACAGCTTGGATAAATTTACTTATGATCTTATGGAGAGTGCTGGTTTGTATTGATGGTCTGCCTTATGTAGATACGTTTTACTATTTAGAAATGATTTGGTTTTGGTTGTCTGATATTTGTCCCGCGGGATAATTGCGTAACACTATCGGTAGCAATGGGTTTCATTTTGACAGTTCAACAACATTCATAGCGTTATTTAGGTACTTTGTTGAGCAGACAAGTATTGGATTTGCAATATCCTTCAAAATTATTCAGATTGATGATATCACACTATCGTATGTTACGCAAGGTGCTGGTCATATTTGTCTAGCTCAATCACGTTTTCCAAAATTGTTTAATGTAAACATATAGCAGGTATGTACGTTATGATCAATAGATGCTGTATATCCTACTAATATTATAAACGCGAACTTTTGTGAGGATGGATGGATGTTTGTTACTCTTTCACGCATATACTACTGCACGGATTTGGATGAGGCACACAGATAGTTTATAACCAGATTAACACATAGGATACGTTTTATCCCGATATTCCCACGGAATCGAAACTTAGGCGGGTGAAACCGGGCGCTGCTAGTCGTCTATAAATTGGTTTAGACCATTTTAGTTTTATACTGTCTTCATGATCACAAACGCATAATCAGTCAATAATGTTCCCACTGCTGGGACACAGGCCTCCTCTCAGTGACAGAGAGTGCCCAGCGCGGGCCTATTGCGGGTTGGTAGATGTCTCAGAATTTTTGGTTCTAGGACAAAACGGTGTAGGAAAACATCGTGAGGAAACCAGCATTTCCTCACGATGTTTTCTTTCACCGTTTTGAGAACAGTAGTGATGAAAAAAAACTGTCTGAGTTCGAACCTACGACCTACAACTCGTAAGTCGCAGCCGTTACCACTAGGCCACCACTAATCCACATGATGACATTGTTTTACCAAAATTCAAATTTTCATGGTTTCCACGTTATGAGGGATTCGGCGCACAATGCCACATTCGCAAAATGACATATTGGAATTACGCAAAATGTCATATTCCCAAATTGTCATATTCTGAAAAAAAAAAAAAAATTACAAGAGAAAGAAAAAAATACATTTATTTAGCACAGACTAAGACACACAATTTATCAGATACATACATCAGATAGCAACAAATAAAAAAACAAATAGAAAGTATAAAGACCAATTTAAGAAAATAGCAGGAAAGTGTGCCTCACGGCTGCACAAAAAAGGCCCAGTTCAGCAAAAATGCCTGACGCTGCTTTTCAACTGAACCTGAGAAACCAAGAGAAGTATTCAATTACTGCAATTCGAGCTTGCATATCCAGAACCCATTTCCGTTTAATTTTTCCTTGTTTAAGTAATACTATTTCTGGAATGCAAATAAAAATATCGTCAAAGTAAATGCAAATATGGGTATGAAAAACTACGTTTCATTCGCTCTTTGCATATTTGCCGACGAGAAAGTAAAGAAATAAAAAAGCTTCTGCGAACTTTAAGATCTTTTGATTAATTCAGTGTTTTCTTTATTTTTGTTGTTTATTTTGTTCCAATGCTTGAGTAATGTGGACAGTCGAGTCGTTTATCAACTAAAAAGATTTATTCCGTTATTTTTTTTGTCTTTTCATATTTTCAACATCTGCCTCTATCATAGTTTATTATCATCTCTCCCTTGCTTATTATTTATTTCTTCAACAATTAAAATGTGTAATCTAAGGACGATTCATTGCTGTTCTTCATACCTCATGTCTCTTCATCCAGCTTGAGCTAGTTGTGCAAGAGTCGCAGTGTTCATTATTTCCACCTCGCTATCACAAATTCCGGTACCAGTTCCATTAAACTTCAGTACCAGAATCGAGCTAATTAAACTATTTAGAATGATCTTCTTCTTTTTTCTTCTTCTTGACCTTTTAGTTATGAACACTAGCGACCCATCCCCGCTTAGCACGGTTTTTACGACTTGGCAAAACATCCAGATTTCTTTATTATAATGTAAGTTTATAATACACATAAACCTTCCGGAATAAATTCTCTAAATGATGGTGAAAACTGCATCAAAATCCATTGTTTAGTTTAGAAGTACGACGCAGTCACACAGATAGACGCCAAAAGCGATTTCAATTATGAATGAAATATGCAAGTACAGGCTGGCCAATTCCGAAGTATACGACTTTAAATCAAGATAACTTATATTAAATTTGAATAAAAAAAAACTGTATTTTTCAGGCATTTTGATACGGTTAATAAGATCTGCCTAATCTCCTCCTCCTTTTTATAATACATCGCTTTTCATCGCGTTATTCAATAAATTTTTATTTTTTTTTATTTTATATTGTATATTAGAGTACAAATGTCCATAGTATAAGTGTTTTGTATTGTTTATTAGAGTGTAAGTAGTATATAAGTTAGGTTTTATACCCACGTGTACATTAGGTTCACATTGTAAATATTCGTATGCCGCTAGTAGCGGTGGATATGTCGAACTTATCCATATGTACCAAACATCTTTTTACCTACCATATCCGACGAATAAATAATCGTCTTTGTCTTTTGAATACTTTATTAGGTATCCCACCAACAGTCACAAAAATATTCTGGTTTTCGTATTCAAGATTGACCACGACACGTCCCTAGATGACCTAAAATGTCAGGATTTGTTGCGAAATCCTCAGCGATCAAAATGGTGTTCGTTATTCGATGATTTGTTAGAAAAATTGGGTCGTTTTTAAATTCGTTTAAGAACTTCAGGATAAAATTAGTGAAGGTATTGTGGTAGTCACGGTTTTATAGACTGTGCATAATGATTTTGCCGCATTTTAACTAAATAATAGACATTGAACAACTGAAAAATTTGACGTCAAATCAGAATGGGGGCTAAAAAAAGTTGTATACATCCGAATTAGCCACCCTATACGATTGTCAAGTAGCGAAGTATGCTTCGCTACTTGACAATAACTGCTCGCATGAATCTACGACAGCGATATACGGCAATAAAGGCGTGAATGTATGTCATTACACGTATAAAAGAGCGTAGAATTAGGTCGTCCGCCCATCGTCGATAAACAATAGAACTAGGACTACCCTCAACGGCTGCATCCGACACATTCTATTTATTGAACTATAAAATATCTCTATCGGAACGGTTTTAAACCCATTTTGGACAGTGTTTACACCTAAATATTGCAGCGTTACCTCTGCGGTTACAACCTTCTTTTCTGATTAATATGTCTTTTTAAACAGAATTCTTTGAATTTTGACTTGACAGGCAAAAATATTTGAATGGTATAAAAAAAATCTGTTGCGGAACAATTTAAGTCAAGACGATATGAAATACGAGAAGACGAACCAAGACGATAAATTCTCGTCTCTCAGAATTTATCGTATTTCTTCAATATGAATGGAATCTTAGTACGGATATCAGTATATTATTTTCCTGGAATCGTTTAACAGTCAATCAAGTCGCCGCACAATTTGTGCACGTGTTTCTTCGAATCTGATACGCACTTTTCCTAATCTGCTCTCTCAGCGGAAGCCTTGCTTTTTCTCTGGTGTTACATTATTTATTTATCGTAGGTGTAGGACCAATTAAAATGGGCTGCTCCCGGCCCTTTTTCCGGATACCGGATTATCTACCAGGCTTGCGAGTCTATTGTGTCATTTTCGCTAGCTACATAGCTACTGTGTACTCCGTACGACCTGGCATGCCCTTTATGTTCCATAACGCATGGTCATCGTATCAGCAGCGGTCCCGTCGAAGTCTGCTGAACTTCGAAGCCACCTTCGCCGGTGTCCAAAAAACTATCATCTTTACCTTATTTATTTATACTTCAATATTGTTAGTATTTCTTTAACCATAACTGTTGTTTTTTTATCGAGACAACTTAGGTTTTATTTTAGATTGCATTATTTTTAAAACCTGTGCAATTTAGTAGTAATGAGCCTAAAAACGCTAGTTCATAAACCAGCGTTATAAAGATTTAACATCCAAGATACTCGACTACTGATACTGTCTACTCTTTTCTCGTGTTCCCAGTACATTTTATATTTTACCAATTCCGCAAGTGTTGTTTTTATGTGTATTCGATTTTAAGCCTTTTATATTTCATTTTGGATGCATTTTTATTAACAAATTATTCGTATTTTTAAGTGGTGAAGTTTCCTTCTTTTATTTCGCTACAATATGTACTGCAAGCCTAGAAAAATATGTGGTTTACGTTCACAAAGGGAATTCCTATTATAGTCAAAAACTTTAATTTCTTAAACATTAGCATATCTATGTATAGAGCTACTAGCTGTGCCCCGCGGTTTCACCCACATAAGTTTCGATAATTGTTAATCCTGGTTATAAACTATCTGTGTGCCAAATTTCATCCAAATCCGTTCAGTAGTTTTTGCGTGAAAGAGAAACAAACATCCACCCATCTATACAAACTTTGCATTAACAATATTAGTAGGATCTTTTCAAGGTTGGCGGTATGGTAAAGTCGCACCCTATTAAATGGGACTTAAACATAACTGGCTAAATTTGGGTGTACTATAGTTATACCTCTGACGAACCCTTTGAGGAAACAAGGCGTGATTTTGTATGGTAAAGTAAAGCATTGTGTGAAAGGGTCATCGTATCAATAACGTAAAAGGGACCATGGGTTCTTCGTCCTGTTGTCGACTTGACAGTTACACACGAGTAACCTTTCAACTCCACAATTCAACTAAGTAGGGCACATAAGGTCGAATCGTTAGAGGAAATTTTCCAATATAGAGTTGTGGGTTTTGCATGACATTGTGTGGTTAGAACTTTCGTTATTAGGAAAAGGTTTTTTGCAAAAGTATTCAAACTTTTTTGCTAATCACGGCGTTTTAGTAATAGCGGTGATGTGGATGTGTGTTTATGAAAGGAGCATAGACATTTTATGAGCCAACCGTTAATTAATTACAAGATAGTAATTAAAAGTAGGTGATTTAAGGGGTAGCGACTCCTTGTGTTTTACACGTATAAAAGAGTGTAGAATTATCGTGTTACTGGTTTGTGGAGGTCAAATAGGCTTATGATCCTTGTAAAATATGGTACAAGCTGCATCCGGTTAGACTGGAGGCCTGCCTTAAGATAATTAGGAAAAGGCAGATAATGATGACTTAAAAATTGTGTCGTAAACTTGTGTGCTAGTTGCCAGTACTAGAAATGGGCTAACGTTAATAGTGTAACGGATGGGGTCAAATTCAGTATATCTCACTTGTTATAAGTCCATGTTTTACCGAGGGACTGTAGCTGGTCTTTTCGACATTCAAGTTTCTATTTTACCGAACATTTAATTTACCTAACCCTACCAGGCAACACGTACAGTTTACAGACTTAGTCAAGACAAGTTTAAATCCCAAGTCGCTGTGTTTTGTGTTCGAGTTGTACTGTCTTCTTAAAGTAGGTAGTAAGTTGGATACTCTCGGGGAATTATCTTTAGAATACAAGTCTTGATTTTTTTTTGGTTTCTGAATTTTGAAAGAATAAAATGTGTGTACTTAATTAAGTAATTATTATAAGCTGCCTTTATAATATTAAAAATATAATGCAGACTGTTGACATTTTTCTATTCACTTTATTTGTTTATTTTCTATTATTGTTTGTAATGCCTACTGCAATATTTTAATTGTATTTAGATTGGCTAAATGGTGATCCAGATTTCGTTAAGACCAATCTACAAAGCCTGGAGCAGGGTAGCCAGCCTTTCGGTATTCTATAGGATGCATTCTGGAGAGTGTGCGCCGGAATTACATGACTTAATTCCGCCATCACCGTTCCATCATCGGACAACCCGTCGCACGGCGAGTTTCCACCCTTACGTCGTTGAAACTGCTACGATCCGGACGAAGCGTTTCGCCTCGTCGTTTATACCGCGAACATCGAAGGACTGGAACAATTTGCTTGCAGCGGTTTTCCCGTCCGATTATAATTTAAGAGTCTTCAAGGCTAGAGTGAATAGGCTCATAATAAATTAGTGCGCTTTACCATCAACGATTGCATCACTGCTTTCCATCAGGCAAGATCACAGTCAAGCACTAGTTTATGGTCAGCGGGATTGTCCGAAAGGGTTACCGCTGCCCCGGAACATAAAGGGCGAAGGAAGGAACATGGGTGGGTTTTAGTCAGTAAGAGTCTGACACTCCCTTCCGCTCCACCCAGAGCGGGAGGAGTCATTTGATGATTTCCCATCCCAAAAAAAAAAAAAAAAAAAAGCACTAGTTTATATCATTAAAAAAAAGATAAATATTTTATTTTAAACAGGATCTGAGACACATGACAATCCCATCTCATCTCTCTTTGAGATATATAGGTGATAGATAGGTGTGGCGGCACCTATGAAGGTAAACCTAACTGGACAGAAGATATTTTTAGTGTAGCGAAATTGAAATTGTTTGTATACACACAAGCGACACGCGGCAGAGGCAACTGCAACCATCGACACTCGTCGACTGCTGCTGTCAACGGGTATCAATGGCCGGCGGTAGTTGCCTCTGCAGTTGACGCGTGTCGCTCGTGTGTATACAAACTTACAAAGATTTCCTATGTTGACTTGACTTGACTTGTTCACAATATGATCAAACCCTCGTTAATAAATAAAGATTTTGAAAAACATGCACTAAATTAAAATAAAAATGCAGTACTTAGTACCTACTACGGTGGCTTCATTATAATTGTTGCAATGCCGCCATTTTGCAGTCGCTAGACACTCATTGGTCAGTGGAAAGTTTTTCCGCGTGCAGCGTGCGTGGTAGTAGAAAAGTCCCCAAATTTAATTCGAATAATCTGCTACGTTATTTGTGACTACACTGAATCTCTGCATGCAGTGCATAGATAGACCTAAGTGCATGACACTGCAAATCCCGGGGATTGCGGTGTTGTTCTTAATTGCATGTGAGCTAAAAACTGGAAAACGCAATAGAAAGGTACGGAAAAATACTGTTCAAGTGTTTTTTTTTTTCTATAAAAATCTGTACAATGGCTGAGGACTTTTGGAATCGACTATTTCACATCCTATTCTCTTTAACATGGTTTGTGTTATCAGTTATTTGCAGAATATGAATCAGAATTTATGTATTTGTAAGAATGTACTTTTACATAGGATGATGGTAACTGTCTTCAGTGCAATGAGGTAGCCGATATCAGTCATATTTTAGCGGAATGTGTTTTTTTTTATTAAATCTTTATTTCCTTTATTTAATTTCTATAAGATATGGTTCAAGTTAAATATTGATAATACAATATAAATTAATAAAATAAATTGAGAGTATTTTCTTGAAAAGCAAAAACAAAACTTTTAAGAGAACAACTTACATACGAACATTGTAAGTCAAATAAAATCTTGTAAATAGGAAATAAAAATCATAAAACTTCTTTTGATAAAATAGGTTCAGGTTGCCACACGTTTAACGTATTGAAAATAATATCTACCCAATTCCTTCAAATACTGTATATCAAAAAGTTCAAACACCTAATATATTGAATTTCTATTCAACCCCGGAAAAACAAACAAAGAAAAATCCAATCTCAATCGCTTTTACAATAAAATAAAACCAAATAAAAGGCGTGTTCTATTTACTTTTAAAAATCACTACCGTGCAATTCCCTCTTTTATACCTCCGATGTACGAGAAGTCACGTACACTCCTGGTACATAGTGCCGGCGCACTCGACTAAGCAGCTAGTTTCTTCACAAAATGTAGGAACCCCTAGGTAACCGCTAATACTAATTACGCCAGGACGTGTATAATATGTTGGGTATATTATTTTACTGTGACCTGGTTTAGTGTTCATTTGGTTAGAATATTTGGTGAGGGGAGACTGGTATGATGTTATATGAAAATGTCAACGCATTGCCCTGTTAAACTACTGTTTCTAGAAGAGCGGTGACCGCCACATAACGGCCGCAGTGACGGCTGTCATGTGAATGATGGAAGTGGAGTTTGACTTTACGGTGTCAAAAAACGACACCATCTTTTATAATAACGCTTCAGGTACGTCATTCGCCGGTAAATTGCAGTCGCTCTATGACGGCCACCGCTTTCTAAGGAAACCGTAGCTTAAGTGTTGAAGTGGAAACGTGCTTCTTAGGTGAAAGTTAGCATAGTAGAGAACATCGTAAGGACAACACGGAGAGCAATAGTTGCTCGGTAGAAACGGCTGCGACTACGAGTTGTTGGTCGTAGGTTCGAACCCAAACAGGCACGTTACATTGTGTAAATCACTTCATCACCAGCCGATTTATTATGTTAAAATCTCACCGTGAAAACTTAGGTGAGCTAAAATTGAGCTGTCATTCCACCTGATGCTAGCGATTTACGCTATTGACAGATCACTTCACTTCAGTTTTCACGATGAGATTTTTACAGAATAGGACCGCAGTGCTCTCAAAACGGTGAAGGAAAACATCGAGAGAAAACTGGCATGTCTTAGAACCAAAATTCGATGACATGTGACATCCACCAAGTCACACTGGGCCCGCATGTGTCCCAGCAGTGGGAACATTATTGGTTGATTATGCTAAGGGTAACATTAATAATCATGCAACAGTGTAACTGACTGCTAACAACTAATTGCGACAATCAATCCTTCCGCCATGCTTTATAATCATACTAATTTAACAATTAAGTATTTACCTACTGTAGTAATAATTGGGATGCCCATAATTATTGTACAGTACACGGTAATTTCATAGTGATTACGATAAATAGGACAACTACCTATACAGTGTACAGTTACTTCATTAAAACGGAAATTCTACAACAGAGATTTATTCTGAATCCATTATGACTACCGCGCACATAACATGAGATAATGAACTAATAAGTAATAATAAAACCAGCCTATTATTATCCCACTGCAGGGCAAAGGTCATACAGAGAAATACTAATAAATAATTAATATATTTATTTCCCAAAAATACAGATAATTGTACGTAAGTTTACAATTTTTGAATATGAGGTAAAGAACATTTACATAAACATTTGGAAAGAAGGCACGAGCATTGATCATCACGCTTGTTCAATACGATTTGGCGATTTATACGAAATCTATATATAGTCGTATACTATACTAATATACTAATAGTATACTAATAATAAAGCTGAAGAGTTTGTTTGAAACGCTAATCTCCGGAATTACCACTCGATATTTTTTTTTTGTATTTGTTAGCCCAATTCTTGAGGATGGCTACAATAGGCAACTTGACATCCCTTAGGAACCGAGCAAAACGGAAAAAGTCAAAAGTAGTGAAAACGAAGTAATAGCGCGGACAGGCGATACGATGCGATGCACGGGTCGGGGGAACAAGAAATTTCACACAGACGAAGTCGAAGCGACTTCGACTTGAGTTAATGTATGTACTACTTAGTACATACATTAACTCACGCCTTCTTCCCATGGGGGTAAGCAGAAACTACAGAGCAGTAGATGGTACGATCCTTACATACTCTTTTGGCCTGGTTTTGGTATTTATACGTAATATTTATCACAAAATCAAAATGAAAAGTCAATTATTCAAATTAGGCTGAGCATCAACACGTTTCGAACGTCAAAATTACAAAAGACAGTCCCCCAAAAACGCCCGCCATTCACCACTTCCTAGTGCTATCGCTGGAAAGAAGAAGTGCCGCAACAAACTCCCCAGCACAAATATCTAACCTCTAGTACACCTATTACTATTTCTAACTATACAGCTATTAACTTTTGATTTACTACTAAAAGCCAGTGCAGTTAGCCGCAAATCGGATTAACGAGTTGCCGAGGGTAAGTGGCTCGGAGAACTGCATTTAACCCTCTGCTGGATTATTAGGCCGAATGTTTTTATCCTAAGTTATTGGAGTAAACTTCAATACAAACTCATTTTTTCACATTATTTTGACTGCAAATTGCTTATTTCAGCTGATCAGAAGGCACATTCTCGTAATTTAAAACGTTAAAAATCTAGTCGCAGTCTCATCTCGGCGACAAACAAATATCATAAACTTTTCAAAATGTAGGGAAATCAGAGGTATTTTTGACAGATTGAGACTGAGATCAGACTGTGAAAGTTCTTAATATTACGAGAATTGCCTCTCAGATCAAACCATTTAAGATTGGTAAGTAAGCCGAAAAATAAGATTTTTGATACTTTTACGTACAAACTTCAATATTTCTCAACTTAAAGAAGCTGCAACACACCACACAAAACGAACAGCAAAGAAAATCTTTCCCACCCTGATCGTGATGCTCGTTCCTTCATATAAATTTGGACTTTAATGAGAATATTTAAGCACACGCCATGCATACATATACATTTATATACATTTTACCGCTTGTACTTAGGTCCAAAAATAAACAGCTGTCATACATGAACATGTAGTATTTTTCTTTCTTTCTCGTTTCAAACAACTTCACTTCAAGCGTTCATATCCAAGGCAGTGACATTTTCTTTTCCGAGTAGAGCAAGAGTGAAGTTTTTTTTTTTCAAAAAGTTGGACGCATATATATTTATATCTTATTATAAAATTCATAGGCAATTTGTTTTTTCTTTCATTAATGTGTTCTTTGATGTGAAAGTAACTGGTATTTGTTGATTCAAGGAAAAATACTCGCTAACAGGTTGCTCAGCGCGCTATGGAGCGGGTTATGCTCGGAATTTCTTTGTAGAATAAAATCGGAAATGAAATTACTTATCCGGAAAAGAATCGGAGTTACCGACATAGCTGGCAGAGTAAGCAAACTGAACTGGCAGTGGGGTGGCCATGTTTGTCGAAGGACCGATGTCAGGTGGAGCAGACGAATCCTGGAGCGCCCCCTGGCTAGATGAACCAACGACCTTAAGAAGGTGGCTGGAATGTCGGACTGAATGTGGAAGGCGGAGGACAGGGTGTTGTGGCGCAGGCTGGGTGAGGCCTATGTCCAGCAGTGGACTACCATAGGCTGAGTTGATAGAAGGAAAAATACTACTCACGTAGGTAAATTAAAGAATAAGTTTTTTTTCTTGTAGGTACAGAAATATTATCTCTGTTATCTCTCATAACGATACACATGTTTGAATTTCTTCTTTCTACTTATAAACCATAATTATGTAATAAAATTCTATGTCTACTACAAAAGCCACAGTCGAAGTATTTCTGATTGCCGGTGTTACGGAGTTTCGACATAGTTAACACAGAAATAAACGACTTCCGTCTAACCTGTTAAACCGCTAGGGAAATCAAAGTTTTACTTTATTTTTATTATAATAGAGGATCTGCTGCAAGCAACCTGCTTGTGTTTCGAACTTTACGTATTGTTAAATACAAGACACCCTGTATTTAAATAATTTTGTATTATTTTTCACTGTCGTAAGCTCGTCTCTAAGCCTGATTCTTGAGTGTGATTAGAAGTCAGAAAAGGCAAAGTTTTAGCGGTCTTTCTTACATCATTTGTGCCTTATGAAATGTTAATAAACCTTCCTAGCAGTTTATTAAAACTGGACTGCATAATGCTTTGAGGCCATGATAGTAACCCTACACTTCGCTGATGATCCCATTGGGAAATACTAGCGCCATATTAGGTACATATATCTAAATAGATAGGTGATTCTTTCCAAACACTAAAAGTAGAGTATCTAGCAATACAAAGTAATAGTCATCGCGGGGATACTTTTTAATAAACCACTCGAAAAGTAATTTGCATAATACCTCTCGGAGGTCTCCCGAAAATTTATTCCTTGTTTCCAATTAAATGCCCTCATTTATATTCAATAGGTTGATATTTTTCGAGCGTTGGCTACGAATGTTAGCGAAAAGTACTAAGCCCCGTATTTTTTGGGAAACGAAAGTTGAGAACATTGTTCCTGCAACACGTTTTTATATCGCATAAAACATATTGCTGAGCTGCTTGTAGGTACTGAGAAGAGCTCATGAGCTCTTCTAAGAAACCAAACAACGTTACGATTTGCTTACGTTTATTTTGACTGAACGTCTTTACATTTTCCCAACTTATTTCACACCTCGTTCCCAACTTGCTTGACTGTTTCGAATCCAACCAGAGCTAATTTTATTGCTAGCCTGCACTACATAAGGTTGACTTTAGCAGACAACATTTACAGTACCACGGTAATGTTTAATTAATCTAAACTTCATTATAAAGAGGTAATATTTGTGAATTTGTATGAAGGGGATAATCTTCGGAAATACTGATTCGATTCCGAAAATTACTTCAGTAATGGGAAGCTAGAGAATTACCGACTAGCATAGGATATATTTTATGTCAAAACAAGAAATTTCACGGGTCGTCTCGTAATTCGCGGATAGAAGCTAGTGTTTTATTTTATATAGATAGCGATTTCGATAGCGATTTTATATAGATAGATAGCGGATAGAAGCTAGTGTTTTAGTTATTTAAAGTCACTGTATGTTCAAAGTGTAGAAATCTATATCTAAAATTGCACATCTATCTTTTATGTCACCAACATTTGATGACCCAGGAAACAATGTTTCGCAACTGTTTTTAAACTTGTTTGTTTTTGTTTCCATGGAATACGAGGCTTCAGAAGTTTTTGTATCAATATAATAATTGTAAATGTATTTGAATACCTCGTGACTGGAATTTGTATTTTATTATTATACGTAGCGTATGTTTATTATATGAGAGAAAATATTTTTATTGAGAGAATGTGTTTATAAAATATGTACCTTAATTTTACGAGAATGGGGCAAATATAATAAAATATTCTGCATTGCTATATTCACTGAATTTAATAAAAAGATAACTGTGTTGTAATAATATACTGGTTACTGTCAGACCTACCATTTCTGTTTAGAATAATAACTACAGAGACTATTTACAAACCTTACAATTAAAACTACTTAAAGCTATAACACTAATAATCCTCTCAAAAAATCAAGACCGAACCTGATTCAGGGCAAGTCCGAGCTCTCCACAATGATAGGAGGCACTAGGAGCACTTGGGGTGGGCGAGTTCGTTCGTGGCTCCACTTCTGAGGACAACTACTGGACTTCAGTGTACGGAGGCTGGTAAGGTTGCACCTGCAATTGTAGCTGTAGTGCGTCTGGCATTCCTCCTCCGACATGACAGTCGGATACATAGTCTGTACCAAATTCTGGAATGGCACCGAGGTTGGAAAACTCATTCCTGGCATTGGAACAGATGTGGACACTGTTGGATATTGTTCCGCGTAAAGGTTTCCGTGATTGTACACATGCTCATGCATAGAAATCGGTACGTTTCTTGGACATATCTACTGAGATCTGAATGTTGAATAAATAACAGATCTGTTTAAGCTCAATAAGGAGAGAATTATCCATCTTCGGTAGCAGAGATGGAATCAAGCCATGGGTAAGAATAGCTGGTATTTCAGTCAGATCTCCATGATCAATCTTGTATTGTAGCATCATGCACGTTAGATCCACTTTACCCCTGACTCCTGTCTTTAGAAAAGTAGCTAGAGCAATTTGAGGAAAGGAGGCAGTGATTCTACTAAGTGTTATGTCCTTAGATGACATGTCTACCTTTTCACTTAGAATCCGGCCAGCTTCAAATATACAATAAGAGCCGGACATGGGAGCTTTGGCATAAAGCTTAGCTCCTACAGGTACCCATTTCTTCATTGTTTCGTGACATTCCACCAAACCTAAGTGCCGCAGCAAATTGATTCTAACTTCATCACTGTTCAGAGGGCCATTTATGGCAGCATTCACAAATTTCTCAGCAGACTCGAAGAGTTTATATGATCGGCTCAATTATAACACTTTTCTCAGCAGTTGGCATCTGTAAGGTCACGGACTGTTCAATGTTGAAGAAATAACAGATCTGTTTAAGCTCATTATGGAGGGAATTATTCATCTTCGGTAGCAGAGATGGAATCAAGCCATGGGTAAGAATAGCTGGTATTTCAGTCAGATCTCCATGATCAATCTTGTATTGTAGCATCATGCACGTTAGATCCACTTT
The DNA here is from genome assembly GCA_911387795.2 of Apamea monoglypha. NCBI lineage: Eukaryota > Metazoa > Arthropoda > Insecta > Lepidoptera > Noctuidae > Apamea > Apamea monoglypha. The sequence continues at coordinate 11,620,342 of OU426932.1, forward strand.
ACCCCTGACTCCTGTCTTTAGAAAAGTAGCTAGAGCAATTTGAGGGAAGGAGGCAGTGATTCTACTAAGTGTTATGTCCTTAGATGACATGTCTACCTTTTCACTTAGAATCCGGCCAGCTTCAAATATACAATAAGAGCCGGACATGGGAGCTTTGGCATAAAGCTTAGCTCCTACAGGTACCCATTTCTTCATTGTTTCGTGACATTCCACCAAACCTAAGTGCCGCAGCAAATTGATTCTAACTTCATCACTGTTCAGAGGGCCATTTATGGCAGCATTCACAAATTTCTCAGCAGACTCGAAGAGTTTATATGATCGGCTCAATTATAACACTTTTCTCAGCAGTTGGCATCTGTAAGGTCACGGACTGTTCAATGTTGAAGAAATAACAGATCTGTTTAAGCTCATTATGGAGGGAATTATTCATCTTCGGTAGCAGAGATGGAATCAAGCCATGGGTAAGAATAGCTGGTATTTCAGTCAGATCTCCATGATCAATCTTGTATTGTAGCATCATGCACGTTAGATCCACTTTACCCCTGACTCCTGTCTTTAGAAAAGTAGCTAGAGCAATTTGAGGGAAGGAGGCAGTGATTCTACTAAGTGTTATGTCCTTAGATGACATGTCTACCTTTTCACTTAGAATCCGGCCAGCTTCAAATATACAATAAGAGCCGGACATGGGAGCTTTGGCATAAAGCTTAGCTCCTACAGGTACCCATTTCTTCATTGTTTCGTGACATTCCACCAAACCTAAGTGCCGCAGCAAATTGATTCTAACTTCATCACTGTTCAGAGGGCCATTTATGGCAGCATTCACAAATTTCTCAGCAGACTCGAAGAGTTTATATGATCGGCTCAATTATAACACTTTTCTCAGCAGTTGGCATCTGTAAGGTCACGGACTGTTCAATGTTGAAGAAATAACAGATCTGTTTAAGCTCATTATGGAGGGAATTATTCATCTTCGGTAGCAGAGATGGAATCAAGCCATGGGTAAGAATAGCTGGTATTTCAGTCAGATCTACATGATCAATCTTGTATTGTAGCATCATGCACGTTAGATCCACTTTACCCATGACTCTTGTCTTTAGAACAGTAGCTAGAGCAATTTGAGGGAAGGAGGCAATATCACTCTTTATGCCATAGGTCTGGATCTTGACCAACAATGGAATCTTCACTATTTTGTCAATAGACGCTAAGATCTTTCTGAGGTTGTTACCTCTAGTTAGGAACAGAGTTGATAAGAACAAGACATCAGCAGCCAGATCAGCCCTTTCTGTTATTGTGAATGTCATTCCATCAAGTTCCCATGTCTCTGTTCATTCTGAGTTATTCCAACTAACAGCTTTCTTGGACATTTCTGCTATTACAGTTATAGGATTGAAACCCTCATAGGCCATCAGTTTGATCAATGCTTTAGTTGCTTCAAAACGAGCTTTGCTTACTCTTCCAACAATTACTGCTTTCACCATTTCCAGGATAGTGGGGTTTCAAACTCAGTTGGCTGCTTGACAACAGGTCTCAATCACCTATGGAAATATGCAAGGCCCCAGTGAGAAGCAATCATCATTGTATGTTATTTGCTGTAGATTCGTCCGAAGTTATAGGCCGGTCTGAATTCGGCTCCTCCGTACGGCTTTATTTCACGTTTCCTGCTTAGCGAGGTACAAGCTTCCAATTTGGGAAGATTCGGAATCCGGCCAGCGAGAAGTCTTACGATCGTCATTGTGGAGTCAAAGGCCAGATTTTTAGACATTTCGTAGTTTTTTGTCTTTAGTAGTAACCTAATACTAATATACTACCATCTATCTATCTATCAATAAATAAAAATGAATCACCGAAATGTTTGTACGCGCATAACTTCCGATCGACTGCACCAAATTGGATAATTATTTTGTTGTTTTTGTTATTGTCAGGACAAGGTTTGTATAGAAGAAAATTAAAAGAAAAAAGAAATAAAAAAAAAAAATGGGGATACGAAGTTCGCCGGGTCAGCTCGTTTATTCTTATATTTCTAACGCTAAAACTTAGATCTGTCGATCATTTAAATAATTATCTTACTTTTTAACAACGAATTGACTTGGTGCCAATATTACCATTTAAAACGTACTTTTATTTATTTTATTTCGAAATACGCTACGTTTGCAATCGAATCCTAGTCGACGCGTAACATAAAAAAGACAGAATACACGAAAATTTAATATATGATAATTTATTTAACAAACACCAAAGACATTCCGATTCCTTTTTTTACTCACTATGTTCGTCGTGTGTTTTTCTAAGTTTTGTATTTCAAATTAACTTCAACAATATACCTATAGATATAAATATTTTATCTGTATACTGCACTTGTCGACGTAAATTTCATTCACTCCTTTCCTTGGTAAGTACCCCTTATGCAATATACGCTTCAATTTTTAATATTAAAACGCTCAGTAAGCATTTTTCATTCTAACTATTTCAAAGCTTTCCTCTAACTCTATGTATTTTCGAAGTTAGTTTCAAAAGCGTTTATTGGAAGTATGGTTTCCGGAACCTGACTTCTGGCTTGCCCAAAGGATTAGGTACTACCTACCTATATTGTATTCCCAGTACTAAATACTCGTAAATTTCCATCGAAATTGAACTGGTTTCCTGAAACTCGTGGATGAGAGTTGGCATAGAATTATAGGTATAAGTTTTATGTTACGATAACATCCATGACTTGTTATTATTGCTTAGAATTTACATATTCTTTAATTAATTGTTGTAATGACATTTTCATGTGCAATGTGAAAATGTGAAAATTATGAACATCTATGAGATTATAACAGTCTTACATCTATAAATTAAAATAACACGTAAGCAAATAACAACTAATACCTAATTAATTAATAAAAATAACAAAATTAAATCCTAACTTAACTAAAACTATACACAAACTAAAATATAGGATTGAAAAATTCATCCGCATCGCTGTCGACTGGTAATGTACCCAAGAGACTGCGGCATTACCACGTTGTATGAAAATTCTTAGCCTCTGGTCAAAATAAAAGCCAGCCTTTGGGTCACGGGAAGTGTCAATCAGCCGTTTCGAAATTTCCTTAAAAATATAATAATAATTAGTCTTACATTATTTGAGTTAATTGAATTGAATATGAAATACTGAAACCCCACAAAGGTTCAATTCGATTTTGCTATCAGTTGTTATGGCAGTGGTTTTGATTGGAAATATTGGTCACGGAAAATAAAACAAAGTGCATTAAATGAGGGCAAAAATCAAGACCCATGTATTTTATTAACCCCTGATGTATAAAGAAGGGTTTTATAAATTTAACAGCTATGTCATTCTGTTTGCGGTATGTATCTGTGTGTTTGTCTCTGGCATCGTAGCTCCCAAACCGGTGCTCCGATTTCAATGCGGTTTTTTTTATTAAAAGCTGGTTTAATCAGGTTGGTTCATCTATTTGTTTTGAAAATCTGTTCAGCAGTTTTTAAAATAATCAGGTCGTTTCTGATTGAAGTATCCCCTCAGCCACGCAATGATAAATATTATTTACAATGTCAACACCTAAAAGATTTATTCACACACACCTACACAAATATAAATGTAAATATATATGTATTTCATTGTTAGAAGACGTTCGTACAGCTCATACAATCACATTTACACAACCATCCACGCTTGTACAGCGAAAAGGGGTAACATTATTGGTAAGACGTGTTCTCCATTCTAAAATGAAAGTTTATTGACCACCACTTAAGGTATTAAAACTACTGTATCGGGCAATTCTACGGATTTTATGATCGAACATAAACATTGTTGCTCGTCAGTTCGAATTTACGCTTGAAAACATAATCCTTTTGCTTCATTTAACTACCGAATGTAAGCCAGACATATTTTAAGGTCACAAATAAACGTCTTTGATTTGATAAAAGGGCTGCCTGACCGATAAATTGAATAGGACTATGTCACTAGCTGATTATCTATGTATCTAAATAAAGGAAATGTCAATGAAATTCAGGTATACCTCAGTCAAATAGCTTTTGAATGGCAGTCCTTAAATGCAATGGTCTGACAGCACCTTACTATTTAACTAACTAATATTGGCTGGCTAATATTTTCACTACTCGACAAACTATTTTCTATATTGTATCGTATTGGATATTGTCTATATTGTATTGCAGGGGCTCATGGCTAAGTAATAACAACCGCACGGATCGATCGATCACGTTACGCTACACTTGCCACGGTCCGTCCGTACATGGGTGATCTTTATATACCGAGAACCCCTCCGTGTCACGGTAAGCCGTTAGTCCCAGCTGTCATTCGCGGATCTTTGACAGTCGTTACCCGCCCGAAAGTATGATAACCAAGCTTACCAAGGCAGTCGCTCCATGCAAAATACTGGTATTCAGCTGCATCCAGTTAGCCTGGAAACCGCTGACCTTAACATAATTCGGAAAAGGCTAGGCAGATGATGTCAGTTAACTATTGTCATATTTTCGTTCCAATACGAGAGAAGAATAAGGATTGACTACTCAAATGTAAATAAATAGTTAGATCAAGAAATGTTTAGCAAAATGTTTTAAAACATTCATCAGTAAACAAATTGCTATATAGATGCAAGTCGCAGACGATGCTACAGACCATTTGTCTGCAATTCAGATAGATTGGAATTCAGATCAACTAACAATGTCACGAAAGACAGATTGTGTAGAAATCGGGCTTCAGTCCAAATTGCTAGCTGATCTTGCACAATGTGCAACGAATATATTTTATTCTATTGTTTGGTAAATTGAGTCGTTTTCGATATGAGAGGGACTCGTGGATAAATAATAACAGCCGCACAAGTTGATCGAAGGTTAAGCAAGGCTTGCCGACGTCGGTCCGTGGATTGGTGATCATCCATTACAATAAAGAGACCCCTCCGTACCTCGGAAAGCCTGTCTCGTAAACCTCAAGACCATAAACGCTAAGGTATATAAAGTCTTCTACAAACTCCTTTTGTTCGAAAACTGATTCAAGATAATCCAATTGAAGTCAAGTTCCAAGTGAAATCTGTCGGTGTTGCCAAATAAATTAGCTGCCAATACTTGATTGTGGTTGCCAAAGTCCTCGAATCGTTAGCTTCCAAATATTTAATCTGGAGAAAATCCCATTTTAAATAAATACTTTCACTACTGAATTTTGATGTGATTGCTTAATTTCCCACACCCGATTTTGTAGTTTCCCTGCGCAGCCCATTACCACACATCTATTTCTATGTCTGTGATATGTATACAATAATATTCTGATTTGATTTTTCTCCTTTTGTCATGTCAGATAAATAAATTATTTCTCAAATTGACCCTCTACGTCAATTTGCCATGTTATAGCCATTTCATACAACTGTCAGAAAATATTACATTTTGTGATTCGATTATACGACCAATTTACTTTGTCTGTTGACTTTACCCATCTACTCCTTTACGACTGCCAATAAGCAACGTCGCAAAATCATGTCACACGTCATTTCCTTTCTCATTCCCTCAAATCAAAGCAAGTTCATCAGTCCACAGCAAAAACTATAAAAATGTTCCACCTCGCAACGGATCCAGTTAAATTGCCCCCACCTTAGCTCTGACTTGTAATATCCGGGAACGCGTCATTTCGATAGCTTGGATGAACGTTTGATATCTCTTCCTGAAACCGACTGCGTTTGAGTTGATCAATTTAGTTTTAGTTTGAATCGGGAATTAGTTGCGAGTAGTTGATCGAGAGATGAGCATGGTAATTACCTCCGCTTTGAGGAGATAAATGTATATTTTAGATAATTAATCATTAGAAAACATGCGGATGGTAATAACAATTTTTTTATGCCATTGGCAAATGGCAAACGTAGGGTACTCTGCAGGCACGGTGCAGCACGGATGCTAGAAGGATGGCAGCGTAGCAGCTGCATTAGAGTAGCCAAGGATCGATTTAAATGACATGCGATTACAGAGGTCTATGTGCTCATACACACGAGTGGCACGGGCCAACCACGACGACACTCGTCGTCGATGGCTGCAGTTGCCTCTGCAGTTGGCGCGGTGCTCGTGGTAGTTGACTGCTCAACTGCTCAGGTTAATGATAAAATAGCTAACCAATTTTTTTATTTTTTTTTTAATAGTACTTGTGATGACTTTTTAAGAAATCAAGTAAGTTCACTGCATTTGATTATTTTGTGTTATCAGATACTTTCAACTGTAAAGTAAAGAAGAACCCACTCTGTGACCAGAATATGTTTCTTCTTCCCGAAGGGGTAAAACAAGTACTGGTAGGCTCTCTAAAAATAATTTCTAACTGATCATGTCCAGCAGTTGGGAGAATTATGATCTTTCCATCCTCATTTTGAATAACTGCTCCACTGAATGAATCTAAAACTTGAAGATCCATGCATCCTTCTTCTGTCGAGGAAGCAGGAGTCCATGTCCTTAGAAATTGGCTAGGGGGGAGATAAGTATATCTTTTGTGAGGTTGGGTTGCAGGAACATATCTCTGTCTTGTGCGAATGAATTCAGTTCTAAAGATTGAAGCTCTTCTTTTGGTATATACTTTCAAAGGATCCCATATAGAACACTCTAGTTCTGAATCCTCGGGTGTGTGAGTTGGATGATGGATTGTGTTAGGATGGAGTTCGGAAACTACTTGTCTGTCTAAATTAGAGAAGATCCTTTTAGGTAATATGGGAACTTCTGAGATGATAGAGGGAATACCTCCAAGAACTGGACATTGATAAGTCACCAATGAATCTCAGTACATTATATCCATATATTGTTCTGTTAGATGAGTAATCCACAACTTGAATTAATAGTTTGGACCATACGGGAAGGAATGATAGATCCTCATGATTAATATAAGGAGCCTGATAGCTTAAGAGTGAGGTGGTAGGGACATTTTGTGGTGGTTCTAAGGAAGTTGATTATCTTGAGGGTTGACAGAATTTATAACTAAGAGAAATAGTACCTGTTAAAATTAACCCTATTCCGAAGATTATGAATATTCTGGATTTGATATAAATATGGGTCTTTCTTGATTTTAATGAAAAAGAGTCACAATTATTAGATTCAGGTAATAACGTCATTATGTTTAAATCTCTGTATTTTTCATCATCAAATCTTTTTATTCACCATCAAAACAATGGTGGTAGAGGAGAAAGGAAACATTAAATTTGACACTTAAGAATATTAGATGTGAAAAACTCCTGTATCAACAAATACGAAGTTCAAATTTAGTACAGTGAGCAACATTAGGTACATTTTTACTACATTTTTACTTTATATCGTAAAAGAAAGCAATAAAATGTAAATATAACAAATTGTAATGATGGAAGTTTGCCCTTACAAATGTTACCTATTATTTTATTGTTATACAAATCTCCTGGGATAAGTGCCGCTTGAAACTTTCTCTGCGGTTTTATCATAAGAATATATTTATTTAAGAAGTTGTTATTGCGGAATAATGGAGTTAGTATTTTAACGGTGAAAGGCTTTATACCTACACTTAAAAAGTTTTTTATACGTTTTCTACTGAATGTTTGCTTCTCGGTAACTGTATTATTATTGAAAAGAAATATTGAAAAAAAATTTCCTAAGAGAAAACCTAGACTATGACGGGTGTAAAAAGACGCTTAACGAAGCCGAAAGTCACTATACTCTGCGACATTGTAATCATTTTTTGTACTGGACAATACCTGGGAACCTTCTGGTTACGAAGTTATCGAAGGTCAAAGTTCCAACGGTTTTTTTACGAAAACCATTTTTGAATTAACTTTAATAAATGCCTCAACAATTCCTGCATTGTTGCATGCATCATAAGAACACTAAGGCGCGGGGGGGCTGGGGGGGGCTGGGGGGGGGCTTTGTACCTTTTTGCGCCTTTTAAATAGTCGCACAAAACAGACAATTTTCTCACAGTGTATTGAAAACGTTGTGAATGTCGCTGAAGCCGTGGAAGCAACATGGACAGCATCCTATGAAATCTCTCAATAAGCCGATGATCCACGGGATTAACAAAAACCCCTTCGACAAGCCTTCGATCTCCAGTGACTGCAGTCTTATTATCTCTCCAGCGTTGTCATATTGACAATGCAACAAAAAAAAAGAGAAATGTATAAAACCACGAAGGAACTTAATTAGGAATCACAGGAAAAGGAGAAAAGAGTTCCGTGAAACTGTTCACTGCTTCGTTGAAAGAGGTTCCGAAACTTCTATATCAAAACTCCATCAAGCTCTCGCTTATACAATTGTTATTAATTTGGTTCAGCTGTTGGTTCTCCTACTTTCAAATAAATAAATAAAATATGTTTTTCAATTTCTAGGAGACTTTCGGAGTTTAGCTAAGATTTAATCGTGTTTTGGATGACGCTTTTACGCCTTTTCAGAAATAAATCCCATTTATTTTGCGTAATAGTTTTACTGTTCTAAAATCTATTTGTTTTCTTTCATTGGTTACGTCTTCTATACCTTCCAAGTAATTCAAAGATAATTATGATTTCCGTAACGAAAAAGTCGAAGGTCGAAATCATACAGCGAGTTAGGTGGTTAGCATGGTGTTATGCTACGATTGGGTGACACACTCCTAGTAAACCAACTGCAACGCAGGTATGTAAGGTCTGTTCAAACTAATGTTTCAAATTGATGTTATTTCAAGTTAAACAAATATCAACTTTATTATAATATTAATTAAGTTGATTTCAGACTACTACTATTGAAAACGTCATAAAAATGTTTGAAGTTGTAGCGTAAACTGAACATTATTGTGTAGTTATAAAAGTTTATTTTTCCAATAACTCATATTTGTTTACATGTTTGACTTATAAATCGCAATCGCAGTTTATATGTGTTGGTATGTATATTGTATGTTTACTTTTGCAATGACCACACTGACGCTTCTTGCCACATCTTATATGAGGGCAAGATTCACAAACCGCACTTTGGCTTAATTTTGCTAAGTAGGTATTATAGTACCTAAGCGTCACCATACGAATGTGAAGTTTATTCATATCCCGTTAATATTCAATTTCGTATAAAAAGCTAGGTACATTCGCCGGTATGAACATTATACGCATGAGAATAAGGTTCACATTCGTGCTCCTAGCTGTGTGGCTTCGGCCAAACTTTTAAGCGAATACTGCCATCACGACTGTTGACTCAAAAGAGATGAAACCGTGAACGATAGTGATTTGTATGCGTTGTCGCACAGTTTTCGCTTTCCACGCAATATCCTGTGCGGTATATTGACAGTGGCTTTATAATGAAAATTCTGCCGTCGAGTCGTGTTTACGCATTTACCAGGGTATATGTTATAACGTTTTATAAGTTAGGAATTCGCTGGATGTGAGAAGCACATAACCGGTCTACGTGGCGATGCTTGGGGGAGGCCTATGTCCAGCGGTGGACATCTTTCCACTGAAATGATAATGATTATCTTATATCACATAAATTAATACCAATAGAAGCAAAGAAGTGTAACATAAACAAGAAGCGTAAGAAGTAAACTATATAAAACATAAGATATTCTAGCTTGGTATAGAAACAATGCAATAACACACTCAAATCAAAGGAAATACTAAATCAGGGGCAAAACCGCTTCATAAAAGAAAGAGAAACATCTTTCTGTCATGGGAGCATAAACAATTATTACTTTAATTTAGAATTTAGATCGTCGCTATCATATTCCAAAATGTTTTCTATAAAATATACGTCCTATTACAAAACGAAGACTGAGGCGAAGATGGAGGGTTGAACTTGACACCTACTGAAAGGAAAAGGGAAAAAAGACATCCCACCTTTGTGCAGCAGTGCTGCAGTGGGACATTTTGGGCTAAATAGGATAACAGAGGGAAAATAAATTCTCGTAATTTAAAGAACGTTCTCAGCAAATTCTAAGAACGTCTGATCTCAATCTCAATCTGTTAAAAATACCTCTTATTTCCTTACGTTTTTGATAAGTTTTTGACATCGATTATCGCTGAGAATAGATTGGGACTAGATTTTAAACGTTTTTAATTATGGAAATTGGCCTTCTGATTACAAAACACTTTACTTTCTCCCCAAAAGGCAGATCCGGGACCACCCCTATGTGCGGATGGTGATCACCGGGGTGGTTTTAGTGAGTTAAAATTCCAACCCCACGACCTCACTCCCCGGAGGTCGGGTGCCTTTCGAAGGTTTCCCCCAGAAAACAAAAAAAAATAAAAAATAAGGTCTCAGAGTGCACTAAATATTTGCAATATTGCAGTGTAGTTACGAGTAATACCTCGGTATTCTACACTGAAACACTAGAAATACCAAGCAAACCATATCAATCATAAACTTTGAATTTATTGGTTTACGTAACTTTAAGTTATTTAGTATCTGGCATATTATTTAGAGAGGAAGGTACAAGTTGGTGGCGGCGATGAAGGAGGTCTAAGTTTACTAGGTACAGTTTAAAACATACCGTAGAAGATAATATACAATCCATAAAATAAAGTGGAATACTTCCTTTATATAGCGCGAAACATAGACTGTACAACGAGCATTACCCATATCCAACAGTCATAAAAAACCTTTTCAGTCATAAAATTCAACAAACAGCAACAATTCCCCGAAATTCCATTCGTTTCGGGCCTCAGTACCCGGAAATAATGTCCAATTAGAGTACCAACCACTTCTGTCTTTTCACACGTTCGAACATCGACGGCCGAACACATTTGGTTAATCGAATTTTCGATGCACCACTGATGATTCGGGATAACGCTGGAATTAATTGCTAAACTGTTTCGCCTCATCTGTTGCCGTATTAAGTACTGTTGTGTTTGACTTGTTCTTGTGTTCGGGTTCTGTAATTAATGATTTGATTACTGGTTGCGTTATTTCTTCTTTAATCTATTTTCATCTATCTGTAGGTATGTGTTTTACTTGTTTGATCTCCATAGGGACCATACTTTATCCGTCCTTTTATTTGTTTACCAAAAACGCCCCCTTTTGTTTTTTTTTTTTGGGTGGGAAATCATCAAATAACTTCTCCCGGTCTGGGTGGAACGGGAGGGCATGTCAGACTTCCACTGACTAAAAACCACCCGTGTTCCTTCAGTTGCCAGTGCTAGGGACCATGGCAACTCTTTCGAACAACCTGCGACCCTGGTATGCATCGGCCCAAGTGGACCCCGTCAGTTAGTGCTGACATCTCTATGAGGCGCGCGTTGAACACAACGCGCCGTCGACCCGGGCCTGGTCCATACCGGACGGCGAGCTACCCATTGCTCGCCGTCCGCAAGCCCGCGCCTCGATTCCCGACGTCCAGGGCCCCCTGTCAATGTCATCCAAAATATCCTTTTAGCACTCATTAAGGGCTGATTGTTCCATCGCCAGATAAATTTTATACGAGGAATAAAATTGACGTTTGACAGTTTTTGTATGAAACAACTGTCAAAATTTCAAAATTATTCTTCGAATAAAATTATCAGATGATTGGAAAATCAGCCCTAAGTATGTAGGTACAAATCTACAAGAATCTATTTTCAATCCTATCTGTCCTTCAAAGCACACACAGTTTGACGTATGAACTTGTGAAAGACAGGTTGAATGTGGTTAACGTGTAATCGAACGGAAGTGTCGCAATATCTGAGAGCAGGCTGACGCGATTTCAGGACGACTGCACCCGTAATGCATTTCCGATTTGTCTAATGCGGTGATTAGGGATGATGAATGTGCTGAACGCTTTTCTAGTTGGTTGAGCATCTGTAGTTACAAATTGGAATCAGATTGGTAAGGAAATTAATGTAAGTTGGTGTTACTTTATGAAATTGCAAGATGATGTATGATATAAAAATAATTAAGGTTGGAACGCTCTGCCGTTCTGTGTTCTCCCTCCCACATTAAACCCGTCTACCTTCAAAGTTAGAGTGAACAGGCATCTTCTGGGCACGCTCGTACCATCATAGACCTCATCCATCGCTTTCCATCAGGCGTGATCGAGGTCAAGAGCAGGCCCATTTAGCAATAAAAAAAATTGACGATGGTAACGCTCCATGGTTTCTATTTCCCTTTTTTTTTTTTTGGTTTTTCAAAATAATAATTAAGTATGCTACGCTATATACTATGGAGGAAATCCTATTCAAAACTAGGTACAGAGAAGCATTTTTTTAATAACGCTATTATTAAGCTTTAGGTAAAAAAACATCGGATATACATAAAAAAACGAGTCTTTTTTTTTTCGGATGGGGAAATCATCAAATGACCCCTCCCGCTCTAGGTGGAGGGGAAGGGAGTGTCAGACTAAAACCCACCCATGTTCCTTCCTTGGCCCTTTATATTCCGGGGTAGCGGTAAACCTTTCGGAAAATCCCGCTGAAAAAAAAAAGAAAAAAGAAAAACGAGTCTGGCATCTAGAACCAACATAATGTTTCCCAACAAAAACACAATAATTAGAAACATGGACAATTTATCATATTCAAGATTTATATAAAAACCTGCATGGCCCTGACCGCTCTACGCAGCCATTAATTCTTGCCATGCTTCTTAACTAGTCCACAAAAACTGCAGTGTTTTTCTTCGTACTAATATTTTGTTTTGTCATAACATAATTTCAATTTCTCCAGCTAGCTCATCATCTGCCTAGCCTTTTCCCAACTATGTCAGGGTCAGCTTCCAGTCTAACTGAATGCAGCTGAATACCAGTAGGTATTTTACATGGAGTGACTGCCTATCTGACCTCCACAACCCAGTTACTGGGTTATACGATACGCCTTGGTAAGACTGGTTGTCAGACTTTCGGGCTTCTAACGACCAGTAAGACTGGTTGTCAGACTTTCGGGCTTCTAACGACCAGTAGCGACAGTCAAAGACCCACGAATGAAAGCCGGGGCCAACGGCTTAACGTGCTTTCTGAGGCACGGAGAGGTCTTGTTATGTGAAGACCCATCCACGGACCAGCCGCGGCAAGCGTAGCTTAACCTGATCGATCGACCCGTGCGGCTGTTATTACATAAGCCACAAGCCCCTCACTATCGTTTCTCCAGCTAGCTATGAACAAAAACATTTTCCTCGCTTCATCGAACTTACGTCCATCCACGGACCAGCCGCGGCAAGCGTAGCTTAACCTGATAGATCGACCCGTGCGGCTGTTATTACATAAGCTACAAGCCCCTCGCTATCGTTTCTCCAGCTAGCTACGAACAAAAACATTTTCCTCGCTTCATCGAACTTACGTCACAATTCAAGATCATAACGCTCGAAGCGCTCTTTCTGAAGCGATAAAGCCCTCTTTTCGAAGCCATAAGTACATAGCTCTTTGCTATCGAGCCTCATATTAACCTTGGCCGTTCCACTGAAGCACTTAGCTCATCCATCATCATCAGTATGCCAATAGTGGCTCGTTGGATTATGATTTTGTAGTCTCTCTTCAAGCTCTAAGCACACACTGAAGTTTATCAGTATAGGTGGTTGTAGTTTCGTATGCTAAATTATGAGTTAATTAGTGTTTGACGATTTGGTAAGTAACTGGGCAAAGGCATTTTGCGTGGCTTGGTATTAAATTAACAAAGAAATGTTATGTTTTTAGTTTTTTTTTACCTTTAATCGTTTTTTTGTTTTTATTTTGTATGAAATCTAAACCTAATCTTACATAGTAACCATAATTCGACAAATAAGAAACAGTGTCTTCAAAAAATATATCGCACTGCCACTATATTTGAAATTGCTTGAACGCCATTATAGTCACCGACAATATCATGTTTTTTTTTTCTGTAATGCCGCTATATTATTACGATTTGTACTGTGCATCAACCAGAATATTTCAATTCAAAGTTTACGACGGAAACACGAGACTCCTGTGCGAAATCACATTTAAAATAAATATTACAAAAAATATTTTATAAAAGCTTTTTATATTTCACGCTACCCGCCAGGTGGCAGTAATCACACATATGAGTGCCCGGAGCGCTCACGGGTGCGAATACAAAAAATGACGACTCCCATTTTTATATGCAACTATTGTTAAAATATCCAATCGCGTTTTTGTAAAATGCTGGAGTGAATACTTTACTCTGTAAAAATGAGACCTTGATGCCCTTTATCATGTAGAAAATATGTCATAAAAAGTGAATCTCTAAACAACCAAGGCGAGTATAATGCACATATTATCATCATTATCACTTCAGCCGAAAGACGTCCACTGCTGGACATAGGCCTTCACCAAGAACCGACACTTCGATCGGCTCTGTGCTTCCCGCATCCAGCGTAATCCGCTGGATGCGGGATGGCTGCGGCCTTCATTAGGTCATCGGTCATATTATATCTTGGATACAATCTTTAAACTTAGCATTTCGACTTGCTATTAAATCAAATATTTTTATGCGACTGCGGCGAAGATAAAAGAGGGAGTTATGTTTATTTTTAAAGGTTAGCACAAATAAATTAAAACTGCTGTGTATTTTGGCATAATATCCTGAAAAATATCGAAAAATATATTCATCGCGAGGAAACCGGCATACCCTAAAAACAAAAATACAAACACTTGTGACATCTACCAACCAGCACTGAGCCCGCGTGGTGGTAAAGGCCACTCTCTCTCACCGAGAGGAGGCCTGTCTCCCAGCAGTAGGAACATTATAGGCTGATTATATAATTTTATTATATACCAAATTCATTTATTTCAAGATTACAAAGTTAGTAACGATAGTCTTAACCTATGTTAGTACGTAACTAATAACACCGACAATGTACAGGTGACAAGTGACCTCACCGACGGGCTGTCATGTCTCCCGGCTACAGCGCGTAGAATGCTGTTGGGGCTGCCACGGAGACTGTTTAGCAGCGAGGCCGCTTTCTTACGCCGTACAGCATTGAAGCAGTCAGTACGTGCTTCAGCGAATATAGACGACGCGCTACAGAACCGAGGCAGACGCAACAGCACTGTAAAGGCGGTGTTATACTGTATCCGCAGAGCACTGTAGGCCTTTTGCTTAACCTAAAACGCCAATGTAGAACTAATCTTTTAACTGTATAATGAATTGGGAAAATTTACAAAAAGCACAGTTTTAATCCCTAGTAAAGATTTATTTGTAAAAAGTACAATTAATATTTTGTTAAGTATATTTACAATGCAATGTTATTATTAAAATTAAATATGTGGTGAATAATCGGAAATGTACGGTGAAGTATTCAGTAATTTTTCGTTCATACTCATTATTCATTTATTGGAGGAAATCGTGGTTTCCCATGCGGATAAAGCAAACACTGGTTCGTTAAATATATGAATGGATACTTCTTTCCTGTATTTATTGTTTATTCATGGCAAAAATAACAACCGAAGTATATGGAAAACGTTGGCTTAGTAAGTAGCTGTGCGAACATATTATTATTTTTAAAAGGAACTTTATTTTTATTGGTTATACCTGATAATTATAATAGGCTTTTTGTTAACACTACTATAATCAACTAAAATCGAAAAAAAAAAACCTTGGGAATACTTAATTATAACGTCTTGGGTACTCCCAAGGTTTTTTTTTTTTTTTAAACAATTATTATGTTTATACTTCTGGCTTGAGTCTTGAATATTAGGTATGTTTGAGTTTGAGTTTGGCTGTTTCCTATAATTAAATCAGAAAAAAACCTTTCAACAAAAGTAGTTTTCGCTCAAACACTATAGTAAATCTAATATATAGGTACATATACCACTGCCAAATCAATGCGTAGTTTATCCCGTGTGGACACGAATCCGGAGTTTCCGACTTTCCCTAACTCCCGCTTTCTGACAGAATACTTAATTCAGATATGTAAATATATCACCTTGACAACGATGCGACGAAGGTACAGTTATAATACTTCAAAGGTATTTATTATGAATGAGACTGTTGCGAAAGTTTGAATTGAATTAGTTTGTTTAAGGATGGAATGCATGACTTGAGATTTTGTTTAAATAATGTGGGAAAGTTCTTAAAATTCCTAAAGAATTTTGTTGATAAAGACATTAATTCTTTTTCTGTAGCAGTTAAGAACCCAAAACCTCGTTTTAAATTAAGACTCCTGAATCCTATTATTATCTACGTAGACTATATAAGTTGAACTTAAAATATATCAAACAATCTATGGAGGCCATGTACTCTCAAATATTTCATAACATTGATACTGCAGTGTTCAAACTTGAGTCCACGCCGAAGAATTGTCCAGCATTCGTCTTTCAAAAGCTCTATAAGAGCTTTGCCTACTTTTATTCTTTGCACAAAAAGACTACAATGAGCTTATCATATAAAAACTACCTACCAATAACCAGGTTCATGAATGAGGGAAGGGACTTAAATTCAACCGTCATGAAAGAGGAGAAACTCGGTAATTTCTACAATTTTGCACCTCAAACGGAGGAATGAAAAAATCCAATGAAAGGAAATGTTCGAAAGATTTAATCTTCTCAGTGTGCGTTTGTGTGTGTGCTATAAATATTTACGAGACGATAACGGGGCGATATTGAAAAATACTAAATTTTTCGACTTGGATTGAAAACGTTTCCGGCAAAGGATATGTAGTATTGAAATTGTGAAGTTATGTAGGAGTTATACTTATTCGTTATTGTGTTTTATTCTTTGTTCAAGGTCGGACAGGTCCCATAGATAGCCCATACAAGTCGTGCTCATGATTGAAAAGAAATCAACCCGTTTAAGTGGGGAAGAATTAAAAAACATCCTTTCTTAGTGTTCGCTTTCGTCATATAAGCAAAATTATATTCTCTTTGTAAAGGGAATAGAGATGGGAGGGGATCTTTAACTAACTGTAACTTTTTTTTCCTTATTTCAATATTATAATTTTTCCGCAGGGCCGTCTTTGACAGCCGCCATGCATTCTTGAAGTTTCATGATATTTTCGTATTTTTTTTCATTTGAGTTTGTCGTAGTTTCTTAAGCTTTTATTGGTGGTGGTGGTAGTGGTGGTTTTTCTGATAATTACCCTCCCTACCTACTATTGAAATGTCTAGAGTTATCTTACTAATATTATAAAAAATGGATATACCTACATAATATAAAAGTTGGTTAAAGAATAATATACGATAGTGTTTTCGACGTAAAAATATTCCCAAAGGCATGTTTACCTCTTACATTTCAATTACTGTCAGTAGGCATCCTTGCGTGTACCCTGCATATCAGCCTCGTGCTCTTCATACATCAGTTAATAAATACATTTTTATAGGCCATTATCCAGATAAAAATATATTTTCTCGTACAAAAACACTTTAGGGAATATCAAAGTACGTTAACAGTGAGCCCTGGTGTAAATACAAACAGAACTATTTATTTATTTATTTAATCATTACCCACAAATATAACCAGACGAGAAAATAAAACGAACAGAAAAATAGGTGCAATAAAATAGATGCTGAAATACAAATAGATACTTATTTCTAAATAAACATCTTCCAGCATATCTATAATGAAGCTAGTTGAAAAAAGATGGCCCAAAAATAGTCAAAATCAAATCAAAATCAAAAGTCAATTATTCAAATTAGGCTGAGAATCAGCACTTTTCGAACGTCAAAATTACAGAAGACAGTCCTCCAAAACGCCCACTCTTCACCACTTCCTAGTGCTTTCGGTGAGAAGAAGAAGTGGCGCAACAAACTCCCCAGCAGCACTCCATTGTGTATACAACTGTGCCCCTTTATATCTGTTGGTAAAAAAATTGTGACTGGTAGTCAGCTTCATATCATTTCTTAAATGATGGTTCAGGCTTTTGTGAAAACTAGTTTCTATCTTAGTTTTCTATTATCCGCTAGATTGCACCTTCGGGAATGCTTTGTTCTATCAGAATTTCTATTTTTTTTCCTTTTCGCTCATTTAAGTATGTTTTCATCAATACCTACTGCAGACCATCCAGATTAAATATGTTATCTTTGATATCATCATTCTCTTGTCTTTACCCTTTGAAGTAGCTGCAGCACGATCACAACATGATCTGTCCAAGATAATGTCTGGAATTTAAATGAGACTTTGACACCTCAAACTCAAAGCATTTACTTCAAATAAACCAATTAGAGGCACTTTTGTATGGTCAAGGGGTCGGTCAGTCAGAAAGAAAGATGAAGCTAGTGGTCCATTCCAAAGCGTAGTACCTATGGAGAAGAACGGGCAAGAAACTCCTGAATTAGTGTAGAAATGTCGACTCCATTTAGCTTATATGTTGACATGTAAAAGTGATTCTGATATCCTGTTGACAGAATAAACAATTTCATTTCATTTCACGTCTACTTTCATACATGTCTCAGGCAAACATTTCAATCTTTATTTTCATATTTTCTTTGGTCTATCTTATTGCGATCCATTAATACACTTTTATCACAAGCATAATCAGCCTGTAATGCCTGTAAAGGCCTCCTCTCTGAGAGAGGGAGTGGGCCATAATCCACCACGCGGGCCCAGTGCGGATTGGCGGATGTCACATGTCTTCAAATTTTTTGTTCTTGGACTTGCCGGTTTCCTCACGATATTTTACTTCACCGTTTTGAGAGCAATGGTGATTGAATAATGTACACAAAGTAAAATGCCTGATTGGGTTCGAACCCACGACCTTTAACCCGGGGTTCGTGTCCGTTACCACTGGGCCACCACTGCTGATTTGTTACAAAGATAATGATTACGTTACCCTAGTATTCTTGCATAAGTGAATGTTTGTTTTGTTTGTTTTTTAAAAAACGTTGCCCCACACTAGGAATTTCTCCTGTATTTCTCCTGTGTGTTAATGTTGATTTCTTGTTTTAGTGTCGTTAAATAATAATAATAATAATAATAATAATAATAAAAACAACCACACGTCCTGATTGACCATCTAATCACGTGGGGGGCGGACACACGATAAAAAAAGAAAATACTGGCGTGGCTAACGTGGCTCTGGAAACCCATTAAACATGGAGACTAGATCAAAGAAAATACGAATAGGACCGCTACCCGAGGGCAATCGTCGGGGCGCACCCGGGGCCGATGCTGGGTGTCTCAGCATGCGACCCATCGGCGGTGGGGGACTGAGCAGGCGGGTTCTCCCCGACAAAAATACTACAGCCGAACAAACAGACAGACTAGACGATAGTGATGACAGTAGAGCAGTTACATCCGCCTTGGATGTTTCGCAGGCGGCGTCAGCTACTCAGCCTGCGACCACCAAAGCGGGAAAACCCCGAGTGCGCATGAAATGGACTGAAGATATGAACATATTCATCATGCGCACTTACTATCATATTACGAAACTTGAAGAGGACAGAACCATGTACTGCACACAATTATTCGATAAATTTAGATTACAATACCCAGAAATTAATGTAACAGAACAGAGAATAGCTGACCAAAGACGGGTTATTATTAGGAACAAGCTTTTATCAGATGACACTTTAAATAGAATAAAATTTGAAATAGGAGAACAACTTAAAAAAGAGGAAGAAGAAGAAAATATTAATTACTCACAACATATAAACATCTTACAGATGACTCAATCACTTACACCCTATAATACCTCCTCACAGCACGACACGAGCCCAGTGCCTGATTTTGATACCGAACTATCCGTAAACACACCACACACCATTCAATCAACTACAGTCGATTCCGCATCACTACAAACACAAACTGTGTTTGACCCTTCTTTAGTAGAGGCACTAAATAACGAATTAGAAACAAATATATTAAAATACAATGGAATGGATCCTGCGTGTAGGCCGTTACTGCCGAAAATGAGATCAACTCGTACGTTATCGGATATCATTAGCATATTTAATCAAAAAATTATCCCACTTAAAGTTTCAACTCTAGAAAACTTATCCGATACACATTCATTAATTTATTGCATAGCTCTAACAGTTGCTAAACACTTTAAATTAAAAATTAATATAGATAGATCTAGCTATAATATCAGAGTAACGAACGAACCACCATGGCAAAAAAGATTAGAATCAGACATAGACCAACTAAGAAAAGATATAAATAGATTAACACAATATAAAAGCGGTAACAGATCGAGAAAACTTGAAAAAAAAGTCAAACAAATCATTGAAAAAACCAAACAACACAGCTCACATGAAAATTTTAATAAGAGAATTGAAGATCACCTAGACACGTTAAAACAAAAACTTTTAGTTAAGAGTCATAGACTAAAAAGGTACAAAAAAGCCAAAGAAAGAAAGGATAACAATAGATTATTTACAACAAATGAGAAACAATTTTATAGAAAGCTTAAAGGTGACGATACCACAATCCTAAACCCCCCATCTCAAGAAGCCCTAAAAGAGTTCTGGCAAGGGATTTGGTCAGACAGCACTGAACATAACAAAGAAGCTAAATGGATACAAGAAGAAATTGTTAGATCAGAAACAATAGAAGAAATGCCGTTTGAGGATATAGATGCTCTTGAAATAAATACAATTATAAATAAAACGCACAATTGGAAAGCAGCGGGAATAGACGGCTTACATAATTTCTGGATAAAAAGATTACATGCACTACATAGAATATTATCTGAACAAATTAGTGATATTTTAAAAGGGAACCAAAACCTCCCAGAGTTTTTAACTAAAGGAATCACATACATGATCCCAAAATCGAGTAGAACCCAGGATCCCTCGCAGTATAGACCGATTACCTGCCTCCCAACTATGTACAAAATCATCACATCATGTATTACTAATAAAATTATTAAACATACCGAACAGTATAACATTTTAACTGAAGAACAGAAAGGCTGTAGACGAGGACATATGGGTTGCAAGGAACAATTAATTATTGATTCCACTCTTTTAAAACACACTCAAAAAGCAAGAAAAAACTTATACATAGCATATATAGATTACAAAAAAGCATTTGACAGCGTGCCACACTCATGGTTGGTTCAAGTACTGAATATATATAAAATCAATCCATTACTAATAAATTTTCTTAAGAATACCATGCGGTCCTGGAAAACTACACTTAAACTACAAACGAAAACCGCAAACTTATCTATAGATGAAATAGCAATTAAAAAGGGTATATTTCAAGGGGACTCACTCAGCCCTCTTTGGTTTTGCCTAGCCCTAAATCCACTCTCTCGCGCATTAACTGAATCTAGACTAGGCTTTGATATCAAGAACAATAGATCGATATTACACCAAATAACACATCTACTTTATATGGATGATTTAAAATTATACGCCAATAAAAATACAGATTTACATAGTTTATTAGACATTACTACATCATTTTCGAAAGACATTAGAATGGATTTTGGACTAGACAAATGCCGAAAACTTAATATAGAAAAGGGTAAAATTGTGGGAGGAAATTACTCAACAGATTCGGAAGAAGTAATAGAAGCAATGAAAAATGGCGAACTTTATAAATACTTAGGATACAACCAAGCACGACTTTTAGAACACAAAACTATTAAAGATAAACTTAAACAAGAATATTATAAAAGACTTCATTTATTATGTAAAATGTATCTAGCCAGTAAAAATTTATTCAAATCCATAAATACTTATGCTATACCTATACTAACATATTCTTTCGGCGTGATAAAATGGTCCAACACAGAATTACATGCACTCGAAATCAAAACTAGAACAATTCTTACACAACATAGATATCACCACCCTAAATCAGCAATAGAAAGGGTAATTATGTCCAGGAAAGAGGGAGGCAGAGGGCTTATTGAAATATCACACCTACACAAAAGACAAATAATAAACATAAAACAATTTTTCAATAGAAAAAAGTATACTAGCCAATTGCACAAAACCATAGTAGAGATAGATAAAAAATATACACCACTAAACCTCAGTGATGACAATATTGAAACAATAGACAAAGCAAGACATATAGAAGAGATACATAAAAAATGGAGACAGAAAGAACTACACGGAAGACATCCAAATGATTTATACCAAACACATGTAGATAAAGAAGCTTCAAACAAATGGCTGGAATTAAGCGGACTATTTCCAGAAACAGAAGGATTCATGCTGGCCATTCAAGACCAAATAATAAATACCAAGAATTATAGAAAATATATAATTAAAGATAACACAGTAAGAAGCGATTTATGCAGAAAGTGCCATAGCAAACCTGAAACTATACAGCACATCACAGGAGCTTGTAGCACACTCACCCAAAATGATTACACTCACAGACACAATCAACTTGTTAATATTATACACCAAAAACTCGCAATAAAACACAATCTCATGAAAGACCCATACACACCATACTACAAATACTCACCTAGGGCTGTATTAGAAAACCAATCTTACAAATTGTATTACGACCGCACTATAATTACAGATCATACAATATATAACAACAGGCCCGATATAACAATTATTGATAAAGAAAACAAACACACATACATAATAGATATAGCAGTCCCAAACACCAATAATATACAAAAAACTATCACCGAAAAAATCAGGAAATATACAGAACTACAAGAAGAAATTACCAGAGTCTGGAAAATGAATAGAGTAACAATAGTCCCAATAGTGGTATCAACGACTGGTATCGTCCCGAAACAACTATTTATCAGTTTAAATGCAATTAATCTTTCCAAATATACATACCTTACACTACAGAAAGCAGCTATATTAAACACATGTCGCATAGTTCGGAAATTCCTACAATTAGATTTAGACAATAATCTCAGTGCAGTACACAACACCTAATCTGCTCAAACTTAAAATCTCACCTTGGTTTACACCCGTGAGATTTTAATAAATACCAGGTTCTAGGAACCTGAGAAAATAAATTTTAAAAAACATAATAATAATAATAATATTTTATTGCCAGTTTACAATTGTTTATCTTAAGTAGCTAGGTCATCATGTAACAATGCGACACAATAAAATTAAATTAAATAAAGTTAAATTAACCTGTACACAATCATGTGTATCTTGTGGTGTATTACAAATATGTAACTATCAACTGCATGTGTGTTAATATTAGCTTGGTTGTTTGTTGATAATTATCTAACACTTTAGTTTACCGACATTAATTGGTATCGTGTTTACTTAACTGTTTAAACCTGAAATGAAAATGATGTTGTGTATTGAAATTACGTAATTATCAAGCTCTACACAATTGTCTTGAAATGTAAAATAGGTTGATTTATGGTTAATCCGTCCGTCTTATTTCAAAGTGAGATCTTTAGCCCGAGCTTAATTAAACCTTGAGACAGTCTTTGTATTTCAAACTTTATTCCGAACAAGGTAAGGTTCTTAATACAAAACTGACCGTCAGTTTTGTGTAAATAACTGTAGTTCGGTCCCCGTTAGGTTCTTATTACAAGAAATTCCTCGATGGTTTGAAACAAGTCAAGAGAAAACCTTGATTTGTGATAAGACGGCATACATTTCCGATGTTAAATCTGTTTTTTTTTCCGGGAAATGGCATTTCAATAACTTCGTTCCTTCCAAAATCATGTCTTGACATCTTCTGGCTTTGCGAATAGAGCAAATTATCTATAACTATACTCATAATAAAGCTGAATAGTTTGTCTGTTTGAACACACTAATCTCTGGAACTACCAGTCGGATTTGATTTTTGTATTTGATAGCCCAATTCTTGAGGTGGGCTATAGGCTATTTCACATCACGCTTGAGCCCTTAGAGCTGAGCAAAAAGAAAAAAGTTAACGAAAAAGAAGTAATAGTTCTGGCACTGCGATGCGACGGGGTGGGTCGGGGGAACAAGAAATTTCACGCGGACGAAGTCACGGGCAGAAATTAGTCGTGGATAAAATTGTTATGAATCTGAGAGTGCATTTTACCTACCTACTTTTAGTGATCATGACCAGAGAAATAACAACTTTTTAAATAAATTATAATGCACATAACTAAAGTGTTTATAAACGAAAACACTATACTTCACCCCTGTAGTTCATTAATCCTCTTTGGCGAAGTTTATATGGAAAAGTGCAGTAAACAAAAGTGTTTTCCACTGTTTACGGTCAATAAAGCTGTTGGAACTGGTGACGCTTGATCTCCAGCGCTAGTGCACGTTGGGGTGAGGGTAAATCTGAGCAAAGTTTTTTTAATAAATACTGATTAAAGCTACATAATATCACACCTTGTTTCCCCGAAGTGTTGGGCAGAGGTGAACTTATAGTACACCCACATTTTACCAGCAATGTTTAGACCTATTTAATTAGGGGTGAGCTTATTCATCAACCGGGCTCAAATACAGACTCCAGGTTGCTACTGATTTTTTTTAAATTACTCAATAACATTTTGCCCGACCTGAGAATTAAACCCAGGACCTAATGCTTAGCAGTAGAGCTTGCGACCTATTGGTCGATATTTTGCCACCTATTAGAATAAAATAATAAAATTTTGTTGGAAACGACAGCATCTACAGCACCCTAATTGCATAACACACTATCAATTTCAATCTGAAACATTTTAAAGGATATTGCAAATCCATTGCTTCAAATGTTCAAAAAAAATTGTCTGCTCAACAACGTAAATAACGCAATGAATGTTGTCGAACTGTCAAAATGAAACCCATTGCTACTGACAATGTCTTATGCAATTACCCCGCAGGTAAACTTGGGACTTCATTTTTGTCTCCAATATAAATTAGTCATTTGTTTATTTTTCAACAACACTAAAACTACGTATTCATGTTTTTTATAATAATACAAATTAGGGCTGATTTTTCCAACGAGGAATAATTTTGAATTTTTGACAGTGTTCTTCAATACAAACGCTGTCAGACGTCAATTTTATTCCACGAATAAAAAATATCTGTTGATTGAAAAATCAGCCCTTAATGAAATAATGAATGGATTAATTTTAGAACTTTGTAGTTATAACTTTCATATGTAGATATTGTGGTTTTCCATTTAAATCTTGAATCGTAATTTTACTGAATAATTGTATTATTATTAAATCTTTTCATAGTACACGTAAAACAAAGAAGTTTTTACATCTTCTAAACCACACGATGGATTTTGTTGCGGTTTTCACCATCATTTAGACTTGAAGCAATTATTCCCGAAGGGCTAAGTATGTAAAGTAAAAAGAAAGAAAACTATGTTTATTTGACACAAATCATAAGTAGACACAGAAAAAACTTAATTCTTAAAAAATAAACGTATAGATATAATAAATTAATATTTAACTTTAAAGAAATCTCGATGATCTGACATGTCACCATTGCACAAGCGTAAAGCATAGCCGGAAGAATTACCAAGCTTAAGTGGCTGATGGGGCCGAAAGGTTCTGGATTGGCGACCGCGTACCGGAAGGCGTTAGAAGGCCTCCCACAAGGTGGACCGACGACCTTGTGAAGGCCGCAGGAACCCGTTGGATGCGAGAAGCACAGAACTGGTCGAAGTGGAGGTGCTTGGGGGAGGCCTACGTTCAGCAGTGGACGTCTTTCCGCTGAAATGATGATAAAAGCATGGGCGGGGGTAGCTAGTAGTGTTTCAATCGACACTCTTTACAGGAAATTCTCGTTGTGCAAATAGAAAAAGATTTTATTTCAGGTGCAATTTCCTTGTTCACCTTTATCTCGGGACGTTTCGGAGAACTGACATAATAACAGCTTTTGTCGTATTTCGTTTCAGAATATAACATAAATGTCTTTTCGTTATAAAATATGGAGTTAGGTATTCTGTTTTTGTAACAGTATTCTCACGTATATGATTTTACTATAAATCTTGGGCGGTGTTAAAAGTGACACGAATCTACAAATATGTTGATATTATATTAGCTAACATTTAAAACAATAATATATACATGTGAAAAAATAAAGAAAAAAGTGGGCACTCGGGCCATGGGGTCCGAGTGCCGACTTAGTTTTTCGAGATATCGCCCAGCTGTTAGTCGACACTTCACGTTACCAAAGGGCTGGCCTGTTTCTTGGCCAAAGAACTAGCATCGCCATACAACGTGGCACTGCTGCAAGCCTTTTGGGCACTGTTCCTGCTGACAGCGATGCGGACGTTTTTTTTGATGCCCTATGATTCTTTTGCTTATTTTTTCACATCTGTTGATACTTATATATATTTGTGCCGCAAAAGTGTTATAGATTTTACGCTAAGCTGAATTCGGCATGTTCTTTGTCGAAGTATTTTTAGGACACACGACAACATATCGAAACTATACACTTCCAGTTTTGGCTGACCTTGCATTGTATATGCTTTTCGTACAATGAGAAGTCGACTTATACTGGAAATTTTAGCTTGACATGTCGTCGTGCGTACCTATGTGGAGTATAATTTTTTATATCATTGTCGTAACGATCAAAGACAGAAAACAGTAGTTCTATCAGTGAGTTATACAATTATTGAACCAGTGGTTTGCTTATTATATTATCCAGCTGTTATCTACCATATAGCGACATATAGGAGCTCGTGGCTGAATAATAACTTCCGCACGGGGCGATTGAAACTTATTCTACGCTTGCAGCGGTCGGTTAGAGTGACCATCCATTACATATCGTAATACGGGAGGGCCCGTGTTTCGAAATTCACGTTAAGCCGTTGGTCTCGGCTGTCATTCGTAGATCTCAACATCCGTTACGGCAATGCAGAAGCCCAAAAATCTGACGACCAGTCTTACCAAGGGGTATTGTAGTTGGGTTGAGGAGGTCTGAGGGCTTATTCACGTAATTTTAAGAACGTCCACAGTCTGATCTCAGTCTCAATCTGTTAAAAAATACCTCTAATTTCCCTACATTTTTGGCGATGAAATGAGATTGTGACTAGATTTTGAACGTTTTAAATTACGAGACAATTCCCGTAATTTAAAACGTTTTAAACATAGAGACTGCCATTTGAAGGCATTGGCCTTCAAATGGCAGTCTCTACGTTTAAAACTCGGTCTCTCCATATAAAATACTGGTATTCAGGCTGCGTTTGGTTAGACTGGAAGCCGTAGCTAACATAGTTGGGAAAAGGCTAGGTAGATGATGATCTACCATATTATAGCGACTGCGCTGTTTTAGCTATTCTATTATGCTAGTAAAATATCCCTAGAGCTTCTCTAGACTCTCACATCTCTTTACAATGAAAGATGTATTATCCATTTTGAAATTTTATTGACAACTTATATCCAACTGGACGGAAGAACCTTTCATCAACTCATGAACTATAAACACAAGTTACCGCTGAGTATTTCCGTTGAAAAATACTAAAACGTCCTTTAATAAACGTTATACGATATATTAAATTTCATAACAACTTGAATTGAGAGCTTCTCATAACGTTTTGAGCACACTTTGATGCTGTTCTCCAAAACGGTTATCATTTTATGAATATTGGTGCTCAATATAAAATTTTATATCGAAAAGAATCGTGTTTTACCAAAAATATATTTAATTTTGTTGTGCGGTAAGAAAAAATAAAAATTCTCGGTCTCTATACCAGATAGACAATGAATGGATTATGTTCTTCTTAAAGAAAATAACTTTATTTTCGCGTCAACATCAACAAAATAAGTTATTTTCTTTAAGATTGTCTATCTAGTATTTCCTTATTAATACTCTTATAGCCATAAGGACACATTCATACTCAACAAGTCTCTCACAACATGTCCCACAATCCTCCACAACAAATTTTAATCTATTCATCATCATCATCTGCCTAGCCTTTTCCCAACTATGTTGGGGTCGGCTTCCAAATTTTAATCTATTATTAAGGTATGAAATAGGTAGGTCACTAAAAAAGTTAAGTAACCTCTGAGTTTGTTTCGGCCTTTCTTCTCAGACTAGTCAGATAGGAAACGCCGACCTCGCCTTATTTTAAAATATGGTTGACGTGTAAAAGTTTTTGTACAAAACTTATAATTTAAGGTAAACGTACAAAGTCACCAAAAGAGATAAGTAACCTCTGAGTTTGTTTCGTCCTTTCTTCTCAGACTAGTCAGATAGGAAACGCCGACCACACCTAATTTTAAAATATGATTTACGTGTAAAAGTGTTTGTACAAAACTTACCAAATAAACTCATTTATCATTTATCAGGGTCGTCTGATATAGTTGAAGTTTAAAAAGAAACCGATGGATGTTTTCGAATGAAATTTGTGTTGATAAATGAACTGTTTGTTTTCTATTAATAAAATAAAAAAAAATATCCGAAAACATCAATCCGTTTCTTACTAAACTCCAACTATATCCGACGACCATGGTTACTTATCTCCTTTGGTGACCGTACATGTACAAAGTTGATATCGCTAGACAGGTGGGGTTACACACAAGATATGTATGTACGAAGAAAACATGCATTACCGACCAAAAATTAATGGGAGGTAAGAGCAAGAGGATAATGAAAATTATCACAATGATTAAATCTACATACAAGATATGTATGGAGGAGGACATGCATCGTCAAAAATTAATTGGTGTAAAGCAAGAGGGGGATGATGGCATTACATGATTCAATCTGATTGACAAATTAAAGTAGGCTTGAGAATTAAAAACGGTAATGAGTAATCGTAATCTAGTTGAAACCACAGTTAAATGAAATCGGTACAAACATGTTCTGTGGTACAAACACACGGGTCACAATGGACCCCTTTTATTTTCAACTTTATTTTATGTTTACTATTTTTTGTTATAGCACTTAAGTAGTACAAACTCTGTGAAAGTGTCAAGGGTCTACCTATTACGGTTTAAAAGTTACGGCCCTGTGAGAGACGAACGGACGGCCGGACCAGCAGAGCCTTAGTAAAAGGGTCCCGTTGGCACCTTTTGGGTACGGAGCCCTAAAAATTAAGACATTTAAACGAGCTATTAAGACGTAATGATACTCAATCATAAAAATATACCAAAAAACGCAATTTGCAATAAACATTTATGAGTAATGCTACCTACTATTTGTATCATACTGCTGTATTCTGATTGGATGATAAAAATCCAATTGTGTCGAGTCGAAGCTGAGGTGTATTACAAAAACCATCACTTTTTATTGGACATCGTAAAAAAAATGTCGCTACTTTATAGTTCAACCAGATTTTGTACCAAACTCGTTGTTTCAAGATATTGGAATTTCCAAATGAGATTTCTGAAGACAATGTGGTATAACCACTGCGACCTTTCTTTCATTGCATCTATGTAATTATGAGTATTATTGTTTATTTCCTTCTATTTAATGCAATCTGTCCTGGGAAATTCAGTAATAAGTACCTAGATGATGGTTACTGATCATATAAATATGAAGAGATTCAATATAGATCCCTATCGTTGGAAGGAGTTGGCGAATGATATACCTGGGGGGCAATTCTCGTAATTTTAAGAACGTTCACAGTCTGATCTCAGTCTCAATCTGTCAAAATGCCTCTAATTTCCCTACATTTTGAGAAATTTTTGACATTTGTTTGTCTACTCTGACACTGAAACTGCGACTAGATTTTGAATGTTTTAAATTACGAGAATTGGCCTTCTGTTTGACGGCGTTTGGTATAGTAAAATATTTATGAATTTGAAGACCAGCGGAAGAGAGACTACGCAAGAAGGCGAGATCACCCATCTTTACAATCAAGATTGATTACATCAGCCACATCAGAGCACACGCCCGTTACCCATAGTTGTCGGAAACCAAAACAGTCACCGTAGCCGAAATCGGCATGGGATGTGTGTGTGTACTGATCATGTACTGTATGAAGCCACTACCCCATTCGATCTACAGTTCATTCATGCTGGTTGTAAGTCTTGGGGTGCCTTTCTTTTCAGTCTTCTGAAGGTACCTTCGATATAAGTTCAGTTGCCAGTTGATTTCACTGGACTTTTAATATGGTGGAGTATCTATGTGGTAATATTTGCTTAACTTAAAGTTGAGAAAGACCGGTTCGTGCCGTCGTGGTGAAAGGATTAGTCACCTAGACTCTGCGTTGTCACAAACCATGTTCCACCTCGTATCCTGCCCTCTGTGTCCCAAAACATGCAGTCAAAGTGACCTCTGCGCTGCCACCGACAACGCCGTGGAAGTGGCAAAGTTTTGGGAAAACTGCATTTAAAACACAGTCGTGACAACGACACGAAGGAGAAGAACTTGAAATTACACGTCGTATTTTGAATTGCATGTCCCGTTGTAGGTTTCGCAATGAAAATAAATATACTTGTGGTTTTTTATACAAAATGAGACGTCAATTCTTTCGTTCCTGTGCTGCAGAAAAAACGGCTCCGTTCCGGAAATGGAGATTTTATGTACTTAAACTTGTATTTTACTTCGAATATCTTTGAACTTTTTCCATCCCGCCCTACGTCCGCTTTTAAACCGTGATATTGCGTTTCTTTGCTCTCCATATATACACATATGTTTGTTTGTTCGTATATGTACCGAACAATAGAATTTCTGGAGGATAAAAGCCTGTTACGTAAGGCTTTTAAAATGTGGTTTGCATAGGGAAGGTTGTTTCCGTATTTATGTGTGTCACTATTTTATATTTCTTTTCATTTTTGCTACAACAATTTTAAAATGGTTGATTTTTCAAAGATTTTCTTTACCCTGAAAGAATGATCGTAGCAGGTGGCGTTCTGTGGTTTCTGCCTCCCCCCATGGAAACAAGGCATGCGTTTATGTTGCATACTACTTGTGGTGCTTAATTGTTGCAAATAGATAGATAAACCATTTATTTGGCCCACACAAAAGTATAAGAATATAATATAAAAAAAAACAAGATGCCGATATAAAAACAAAAAGAAAAACATACATATCAAGTGACACAGTGCGGTACGCGTCTTAAGGTAGCACCAAATGGGAGTCCAGCTCAGCATGAGTCAGGCAAATATACCTGACGCTGATATTCTGCTGAATCCCTACAGTGACGCACGGACGTTGAGCTAAAATATAATTTGGTGTTGTGACAGTGAAATGGTATCACGTCCTGGAAGGGACACGTCAAATTAAAAATTATCCTGTAGGTATATGTATGCTATTTAATTCTAGCATTATAAAACTACGCGAGAATTTCAAATACGTACATAAATCGAAATCTTGAGGTTTATCACCTTTGCGGGCAAAGTTCGTAGTCTAAAATTAAAGCAACAGCTACAAGTATACGGTAGTAAACGCCAAGACATTTGACGTGACCTAAATTTTCAAGACACTGTGAAACTTAAGTTTTTCAAAATAAAATACTTTTTCGCAAGGGAACGTATGTATAAAGTAAAATTACCCAGGGGAATATTCTATGGAATTGATCCAACTTTTTACTTATAAAAATATGGCAACACTCAAAGTGGCTTCTCATCTTTACATTATGGCATTAGTCTATGTTTAAACTTGCCTCACATTTTTCCACTTCTATGCTCATTGTGCATAATGGAACCATGCCTAGGAAGCAATAAATCCATGTGGAAATACTTCCTATCACTTGCTTCGGAGTGGATACCCAATGGGGCGAAAGGACGTTCTGTAGAAAAATGCTTGGATTATTTTCTTTATTCTTGACATAGCTATTTTAAACGGAAGAGTCCAGATAAACGCAGAGCTTAGTTTTGTACCTAATTGAATATATGTGCAAATATGAAGAACATTTATTTTAACATTTAGGGCTGATTTTTCAATCACCTGTAAACTTTGTTCGAGGAATAATTTTGAAATTTTGACAGTTTTTCACACAAAAACTGTCAAATGTCAATTTTATTCCTTGAATAAAAGTTTTCTGGCGATGGAAAAAGTTTGACTGGACAGCGTCATTCTCCGCGTCTGCTGCATGACATCATCTGCATAGCCTTTTCCTAACTATGTTGGGGTTGGCTTCTAGTCTAACCGGATGCAGCTGAATACCAGTATTTTACATGAAGCCTACCTGACCACCGCAACCCAGTTACTGGGTAATACGATACCCGATGGTAAGACTAGTTGTCAGACTTCCGGGCTTCTGACTACCCGTAACGACTGTCAAAGATCCACGAATGACAGCCGGGACCAACCGCTTAACGTGCTTTTCGAGGCACGTAGGGGTCTCGGTATGTAAAGATGGTCACCCATCCACAGAGCAACCGCGGCAAGCGTAGCTTAACTTGATCGATCGACCTGTGCAGCTGTTATTATTTAGCCACGGGGCCCTCAATACTTCAACCTATCTAACGGTTCATAATTAAAGGTTGACGTCGGTAAAAGTGTATCGTGTCAAACTTGACTAAGTATTGCTTATGTAATTTTACTATATTATGCTACACTAACCTCTCTATAGTATCTTTACCACGGTATACGATACTTGCCAATCTTGGTAAGTAAGTTCCGGTCACTTTCCCAGGAACTACAAAATTGAACAGTGTGAGTAAAAGCTTTTCAAACGTTATCCATTACGGTTTATCTCTGCTTGTGTTCCTTCTCTTTAACAGTTAGAAAAAACAAGCAATAAAAACTACAAAAGCGATACCTTACTGGGAAGCAATAAAAATCGAGCCTTTTTCGCCCAATGGCCCGAGAACTGGTTTAGTAGAAAAAAATCCCGAACCTAGAATTTCCTCAGCGTTTCAACGGCGCAAAACTATTCATATTTTCATGGTTTTTTTTTCTCATTAGCAAGGGATCGGTTCACCCAATTGGCACCTCATTTATAAGCCTCGAGTTCAGTCCGGTTCGAAGCAATTTCTATAGAGTAATGGCAGCTGACAGGTTCGATTTGTTTGGATTTTGCAGGTACGGAATTTATAAATGGCTGTTTGCTATTTGGTGTACGGATAATCTGAAATGAAAGGTCGGTAGAACTCAAGTTTTTTTGTGGAATTTATTGCATCATAGTATATAAAACTCTATGATTGGATTCTGTAAAGTGGTTGATCGAATTAAGATTAGGTTAGTATAGTAATAGGAA
The DNA here is from genome assembly GCA_911387795.2 of Apamea monoglypha. Taxonomy (NCBI): domain Eukaryota; kingdom Metazoa; phylum Arthropoda; class Insecta; order Lepidoptera; family Noctuidae; genus Apamea; species Apamea monoglypha. Next base: position 11,653,107 of record OU426932.1, read on the forward strand.
ATAACTCTGTAGCAATCTCAATTGCAAAGTAATAAAAATTAATACAGCAAAGTAATAATAATAAAGACAAATAAAAAATCACGAATGCGCTTTTGCTGAGCCAATAAAGCGTTAATATTGGCATTCATTTCAATCGTTTATTGCGAACAAAAGCAAAGTAGATACGAGTAAAGACAAATAAACGGAGTTAATATGTAGTTATGAGAGCCTCGCAGACGGCAAAACTACCTGAATTCACACCTAAATAAACTTGATCCATCATGTATAATTTATTCATAACGCCAATTAAACGCTATGGTAGAACAATCAGAATCCCATAGTCAACCCACTTCAATCGCCTTCAGTCATCCCGCTCTTCAAACTTAATTAATATGAATCCACTATCATAATGTTAACAATTGATCCCGAAATAGTTCTTTGAGTGATTTCAGTTTGTTTTGTATTGTTATTGAACATGTTCTGGCAATGACTTTTTCTACACTTTTGAACGCAATATGAATTTATGTTTGTATTCTATTTCAAATTGTATTCTCGGAAGTCTTCAATTGAATAAAAACAGAACATACATAAATGGCGTTCTCTATAATTTTATTGCTTTCCATTATCCGTTTCGCATGCTTTATATAAATAAACCCACTTGCCACGAAAGTTACAATTCCGTTCATTTTCATCGTTTAAACTTAGTTACAGATGGCATTCAAAATCAAAGAAAAGCCTTCCTCGTATTATAAGGCTTGGCTCTTAAGACCGTCCACCCGTGAGCGCCGCAAAGTGCTTGGAACGTCGAGAAATATGAAATGTTCAAAACATAAATAAAACGCCGTATTTTTCATGAAATTTATTTCAAATTAAAGTGCTTGAAACAATTGTTTTAGTGTTGCCAATAGCTTGTTGGTTAGTGCTGTAATGGTTTCTAGTACTGAATTTACTTTCGAAGGCAATTGCGTTTTTTGATGTACCTAATTTAATTACCTATTAGATGACCCGGTGAACTTCGTATCACTTATAATTTATCTGATCATAACTTTCGATCAGCGATTTTATTGACCTATATTATAACTCAGTCCACATTTTTGCCTACACTGTGATTATGAACTTCATATCTTTAATCAAACTCTCTTTATTTGTGAATAGTTGAGGACCGACTGTATCTGATTTAGCTTTTAGATCATCTCCTGTGTTGCTTCAATCTCATCTTAAATCTTGAGGCGTTTGAACCCGATTGTAATCAGAGGGGCAATTCTCGTTGCATGGGAAGCCGTCACCTCTTTCTGCGAAGCAGAAAAGCTCGCAAAGGAGTGAGGGAGAGGCAAACTCTGCGCCCTCACGCCCCTAGTCGCCGCAGGAGACGCCCTGGACGTCGGGAGTCACCAGCCGACTCCCGGCTACCGTAGGCGCGGGCTTGCGGGCAGCGAGCTTCCCATTACTCGCCGCGGCAAGGACCAGGCCCGGGTCGACGGCGCGTTGTGTTCCATGCGCGCCTCAAAGAGATGTCAGCACGAATTGACGGGGTCCGCTAGGGCCGATGCCTACCGGGGCCGCGGGTTGTTCTAAAGAGATACTGTGGGGGGCTGGCAGAGGCAACTGAAGGAACAAGGGTGGGTTTTAGTCAGTAAAGAAAAAAATTAAGATCGTTCACAGTCTGATCTCAGTCTCAATCTGTCAAAAATAAACTAATTTTCCTACAATTTTGACAAGTTTTTGACATTTGTTTGTCATCGAGATGAGACTGCGACTAGATTTTGAACGTTTTAAAATACGAGAACTGGCCTGATTAAAATTCGCGAAATTTATTTTTAAATTTTGACCCAAAAAAATATCCTGAATTTGATCAATTTTTTCCTAATATTCTTTTACCAATCAAGTAACTAACCAACGTTTTTTTATATTTAGATTTCCTTTATACATTTTATATTGAAATTGATTTACAAAAATTATACGTTTTATAATTTTTTACCTGTCCTAGAACCAAAAAATTCGAAGACATGCGACATCTACTAACCCACTGGGCACTGGCACTCGGCCCTCGTGGTGGATTATGGCCCACTCCCTCTAACAGAGAGAAGGCCTGTGTCCCCGCAGTGGGAACATTATAGGCTGATTATGCTGTTATACTGTACGTTTTTTATTAAATGTGGTGATTCCTTTTTATTTTCGTTGCAATAATTATTATTATTATTTCCTTTATTCACTTAAACACTTACAAATTACATTTTTACATATTTTTATAGGCAAAAAGATAAACAAAAAGAAACATTTAAAAATATAAAAATTATTACTATTATTTCGTTTATTTATTTAATTATCTTAATTTATTACATTTTTAAATATTTTTTTAAAAATGAAAAAATTTGGTAAAAAAAAACATTTAAAATATAAAAAATAGTGATCCACCTATGTCGGGAGCAGGGTCCACGCTACCGGTGGTTAGGGCTCCAGAGACAGGAACCTCCTCACAATGCGAGCCGTATCGAGGAGTACTGCCTTTTGAATCAGGCCCTTGATCCAACCGCCTAACGAAAGCCTATTGATAGATGTTCATCGAGGCTTTCGGCCTTCAGGCCATTGGCCGATACGACAATCGGCACAATGACAGCCGAGCTCAAATTCCACATGTCAACAACCTCGTGTGCTAAATCGAGATATTTAATTTGTTTCTCTTTTTCAGCTTTCACAATGTTCCCGTCATGTGAAATGGTATGGTAACATCAACAATAATTAAGGCGGCGAGCTAATCGATCTATCACCACTATATCAGGCTGTCCTGTCAGTAACGATAGACCGATCCCAGTACAACGTGGCATGGTCATTTTCAAGAACTGGGTCGGGCACATACTTGTAATACGGTACCTCAGAATCGACAAGTCAAGCAAGGTGCTGGTGAATAATCCTGGCTACTTGGTTAAGCCTGTACAAGTACTCGCCGTTAGCCAGACGAGAACAACCAGAGATAATATGTCTGATGGACTCACCCGGACGGTGGCATGCCCGAGACACGTCCACCGTCCCGTCTTTCATAATATGTGTCCGGTAGTTATTCGTCAAGACAACTTCATCCATTATTGCACAGACGAAACCTTCAGTTTCCCCGAAAAGGTCCCCAAAACGTAGCCAGTATACGGACACTAAGAAGTCTACACCGGGCTCATGAAGAGCCCGATAGAACCGCCCGTGAAGCTCCTTGCTTTGTCATACCTCCTTGCGGTCATCGGTAGTAAGTATTACAGGTTTGCGCCACTTCTCTTTAGCCATGGAGAGCCGGGTGAGCCCCTTGTCCACTGCAACCATATCACGGTGCGTACCCACTTCGGCTTTTGAAAAATATTCTCTGAGATTGCACACCTCTCGGTTGTGGAGGGTCTTCGCGTTTAAAAAGACTACTAACTACTACTTTACTATTATTATTATTATGACCATCCAATATCTCTTTCATAGAAGTAAATTATGTTTTGCCGAATTTTGTAAAGGCGGCTCAAGATGGATCTTTTCAATATTTCTCATAAAGTATAATAATGTGTTGCTCCTGTCCAAGTTTCGGTATTGAATAACACGATCCTAAGCAAATTTTTAGAATAACATGTCTTGGGTCCTGAATGAACTATATTTTAGTATGTACATAAAAATATGCTATTTATGTGGCTCTTTCCAAGTGGAAAGTGAGTAAGCGTAGGACGGTAGAGGAAATACTCCATGTTTTGAAATAAAATGGACATTTATTATATCTGCAGTTTTTAAATAGTAATTGGGCTCAATCGGACTTTATAATGAAAGAAGTAGTGGACTGTATCAAAATAGGTATACTGCCATAAGTTACATGAACAACGTTTATAGAAGACTGTACAAAGAAATGCCCGAAGTGCAGCGCGACGGTGAGCTCTAACACCCCTCGTTTTCTCCACGCCTTCCTCACGGTCAATCACGCGCATATTTGATGCGCTGCCAAATAATATACTTGATTATAGTGGACACAAAAAATAAACATGCACAACCCTTCTCTTACATAACGCCTTATACTATAGTTTTACTGTTATATTTTAACTTCATTTCTTTGTGACAATGAAACTGCACTAATGCCCCTGCTGTCCCTCGTGGGAACCAGTGTACCTTTGTGTAATATTTTTTGTTGGAACAATGGTACTCATAACACTAGTTAGATCTTACTTTGAGTACCAGAGTTCAAAATACGCTAGTTTTTAAATTTTCTGGTAACACAATTCTTAACGTATCATAGTTACTAGTGTTATTTTTCACTCTTTTGCGAAATAAAGAATTTATTTATTTATTTATTATTTTACTATTCACTTCCACTTCATGGCTGAACCTGCTTAGGTCTATTTTTTTCTCGAAAGAATATTTTTCTTGAGTAGTTTTCGAGTTAGCTTCAATAATACGGATTTTCGTATCCACTCTCGACTACCCACATAAAACCATCACATACTTTACAGCAGTTTACGATCAATCGATTTCCGAAAATGGCGATAACGAGCCGATAGCACTATTCGAAACGATGCGTGCTCAGTAGAGATCTCATAATAAAACCCTCCGGGAACATTAAGGAGCCAATCTTGAATTATGTTGGGTAAGAGGAAATATGAAATAGGATTTATTGGAAACATATCTCAAATGTAACCATTCTCCGGTTTCTGGAGTCTCTGATTGGTTAATCGGCTGTCAATTTCAGGTGCTACGGTTAGCGGAAATAGCAACTGCCAATCGAACTACTTGACAGAGTCACGGGCAGAAGCTAGCTAGCTTCTGCCCGTGACTTTGTACGCGTCAATTTTTTTTTTGCCCTGTCGCATCGCGTCGCCCGCCCGCGCTAGTATTTCGTTTTCGCTAGGCGTTATTTCTTTTTGCTCGACTCCGTAGGGTGGTAGCGTAATGCTAAATAACCTTCCTCAAATATTGAGCCATGAAAAGCAAAAATATTTTTTAAATCGGACTAGCTGAAGAGTTTATTTGTTTGAATGCGCTAACCTCTGGAACTACTCCAGAGGTTAGCGCATTCAAACAAATGAACTCTTCAGCTTTAATATTAGTACTATTATAGATAACGGATTATGCTGAAGGCTTTCATAAATGGAGGTTTGTCACGAATTTAAAAGTCCCAATAGGAATATTTTCACATAATTATAATTATTTTATATTTTTTTTATTATTCGTTATAATTATTGATAGTTTAGAAGTATGTATGTTTATTTGTATGTATGTAAGTATATTCTCATAATATTTGTTTAGTTTTATATTAAGTGAATTGTATAATTATGATTTTATGTTTTTTTTGTCTCCTTTACTCTTTCACATTCTGTCTACATCTCTTATATTCTCCTATCACAAGTATGCTGGAAGAGATTTCTTATGAAATAAGCATCACCCCTGTACCTATTTTTTCGTTCTGATTTTTTCGTCTTTTTATATATCTGATGGTTAAGTAAATAAATAAAAAAAAGGCTTTTGCAAAGGTCTGTATCAAAGTTTTGAAACAAGATCTTCAGTAGGCTTCAAATGAACAACTTAAGCCCGTTACAAGTCATGACGTGTAAAAGCCATCGTTTAAGTGTATTTTTCGTATCCCTAAAGTTTATGAGCAACCAACTGGAAAAGACGTCATCCCAGCAACTTGCGATCCATAAATCATAAGTACCAAACCGTAATTGATTTGCAAACTTTAAGGTAATTTTGGTACCAATAAACTAAAAGTGTCGTTCGAACCGCCATCTTAGTTTTAAACAGCTTTACTGTATACATTTAGGAGTTTGCTTTGAGTACGGTGTCCCCAACCGTGTTTGAAGTGGGACTGTCCCGTATCTGTCACTGGTAACTTTTCTTTTATCGAGTTTCTTTTTATTGATGCCTATTTCAGCTGGAGTGAGATTTCTTTTCTACTTGTTATGTTGCGAAGTTTGTCCTTTTCTGACGAGTTTTTTCGCATTTACATGAGTGCTGGGTATTTTTCCTTGTCATGCAATTTGTGACTTTGAATATTTGTCAGTAATGCGGCTGTCCCGTGTTTCCACACATTGGTCAGGTTTTGATGGAACTTGCAAAAGATCACTTAGCATGAGTCGGCTGGGATTGAATAAATTCTATTATTTTCGAAATTTTGGTATCAAAAGTGCTTTTTTAAATTAATGATTTAAATTTGACTTTTGTGTTCTGCATGTAATTAGATTATTAAAATATGTAAACAACACGATTTGGATCTCTTTACAACCAGTGTGACCGCAGCTAGAAGGTGCTTAAGCCTCAACTTTTTAAATAGTTGCAGTGCTTTTTAGGTATTGTATTCTTTTCTTATTTTTCTTCTCTCACTTTTCAATTGCGAACACAAGTGGTTATTTTAATAGTTTTAACTATTAAATATAGTATAATAGTAATATGTTACTGTTTGTATGTTCACAACACAAATTTTATTATAAGGAGGCGCGGCCCAGTATATCCAGGAGGGTCTTCTAAGGCGGCCCTCGGATGAGGCGCAGCCCAATAAGTACAGGAGGTTCGGGAGGTTCAGTACTTCAGAGTGCACCGGCGAGGCGTGCCAGCGGTCCGACTGGTACGGAGGACGGACGACAGAGGTGTAGCGAGAGTCCGTCAGGTACCGGAGCCTTTTAGGGGAGGAACGCTGAGTGTTCCCAGGATAGGTGGCTCTGGAGTATCAGGTCTATTTATTGCGTTCGCTTTAGAGGCGAAACCCGAACTGATCCTTGCATTGCTTGGATTTATAATGTGAACTCGTAGAATAATACCATGTAGAAAATATGAATTTGAAATATGCTGATGGCCAGTATTAGTTTTGTAGAAGTATGAATGTATTTTCAGCTAAAAGTTACAGGCTGATAAGAACCTAAAATAAATGGTTGTCATGGCGACGTATTAAACGTCGTTGTCAGAACTGTCATAATAAAATACATATTAATAAAATACAATTAAATCTATAGTTATTTCGTATTAAAAGTATAGTGTTTATAGGAAAAATGATATCAATCAATGTGGGCGAAATTCCCAGCCCTTGGATGTCACTAAATCGTCGTAGTTTCATGTTAAAGTTTGATGACATTGTCTGTGTACTGATTGTGGATAAAACGTGACCTGGTGTCATGAGGAATAGTCAGATCAGCGCCTAACGGTAACGGAATGCTGACCTGGAAGAATGAATGAAGATAACAGTGGGTATGATGTACATTATGTTACAATTGGCTTTCTGACGACTATTGTTTCCCTTTTTTTGTTTGTTTTTTTTTAGCTGTAAGTCTTCCATGCTGTAATAAATAAATAAATAAATAAATTAAAATACTAAAGTTCTTTACAAACGTCCACCAACAACTAAACCACGAACAAACCAACCAACCAAACCACCAACAAACCAACCAACCAAACAACCGACTAAACCGACTAACCGTTCCACCTAAAAGCACAAGAACTAACTTTTGCAATGACTCAATCTATCTCTATAGGTCTTTTTCGGGAATCTTAGAAATATCGGTTGATATCTCAACACAACATGGTATTCCTACATTATGATCACCAGTACACACAGCGCTAATTAGTTGCTTAACTTTGCTTATAGCTGAGCTAATTTGCACACTGGCAGAAATAAAATAAAAACATACAGAAATTGACGCATTGAAAGCAGCATTTTGTGATTGAAATTTTGGTCGGGTATGTCTGGGAATGATTTTCTTAGAAATTAGGTTTAAGATAATTTTAATTTTGAGCATTTTCTTAAAAGTTTTAGGGTCGGCTTCTAGGCTTACCAGAGGGGGGGGGGGGGCAATTCTCGTAATTTTAAGAACGTTCACAGTCTTGATCTCAGTCCCTACATTTTGACAAGTCTTTGACATTTGTTTGTCGCCGAGATGAGACTGCGACTAGATTTTGAACTTTTTAAATTACGAGAATTTGCCTTCAGATGCTAAGTTAATAATTATTCTACATAGCGCGACCACCGTCTGACCTCCTAAACCCAATTATTGGATCGCTTATATCAATTAGAAATGTCAATAGTCACTGGCAGGCGTGTTTCTGACTTAAGAGAAGGACACACAATGTCATGTTGATGTTTATACAATACTAGCTGTGCCCCGAGGTTTCACCAGTTTCGATCCCGTGGGAATACCGGGATAAAAAGCATTATATGTGTTAATCCTGGTTATAAACTATCTGTGTGCCAAATTTCATCTAAATCCGTTTAGTAGTTTTTACGCGAAGGAGTAACAAACATCCATCTATCCATCCATCCATCTATCCATCCATCCATCCATCCATCCATCCATCCATCCACACAAACTTTCCCGTTTATAATATTATAGGGGTCGACTTTTCCATAGCCAGATACCTAAATTTTATTAGAGGAATAAAATTGAAATTTGACAGTTTTTGTATGAAATAACTGTCAAAATTACAAAATTATTCCTCGAATAAAGTTATCAGATGATTGAAAAATCATCCCTAATAAGTAGGGTAGTAGGATATTATTTGATGGTGATTTTTGCCTCGTTGGTCTAGTGATCGCAAGCGCATGAGCATGAGGTCCTAGATTCGATAAGCAAGTCGAGCAAAGTGTAATTGGGTTTTTCATTTCGGTTGATGGCAATAGGGTCGCCCCCCTATTACATGGGACTTAAACCTAACAGGCGAAAAGGGGGTGCACGGTGTACCTAATCCTAACGATTCGGGGATTACCGGTGTCATGTTATGTTATGTCATGTACGTTTATTTTTTAAGATGTTATTCGAACAAAGTTCTTTAACAGAGCTTGCAGAAGAGTAAACGGGTTGAAATCCTCACGTACAAAAAGGCGAAAAAGCGTTATGTCCCCCTCCATGCGACTTTTTATTATATCTATACTTATATTACAAAAAGGTAAATTTTGTTTGTTTGTTTGTATGTAGGGGTAATCTCCGGAGTTAATGATCCAATTCTAAAAATGTTTTACTGCTAGAAAGTTAAATTATGTGTGAGTGCTATAGGCCATAAATTATAGTTACATCATGCATTTTAGCTGAGCTATCACAACTTTTGTCTAGCAAGTCGGAAACAAATACCTCAAACAGAATTATTTGCATGCGCTGCTTAAACAGTTGTATATAACTAAAAAAAATGTATGGCAATTTGGTCCGCCTTAAATAGTTCTACAAAAAAGTCTGCGACACCATATATTATTTATTCTATATTTTATTAGCACTTTTATGTTTTAAAAAAGTATTTTTTTCACATGCTTACGTTTGGATGAAAATATATTTTTTAAATATGAATCCTTATCAAAATAAATTATTTTATGATCACAAGGAAATTATAGAGATAAGATTTGCCCTTCACAGTATGTCAATTGGTCATATAGTTTCGGAGATATAGAACATTACTAAAACGCAAAATGCCGCTAAAACATTCACGAATACAACTTTCATTCTTACCATGGATGCCCATAGATAGCGTTGTACAATTACGTCATTTTTCTGACTCGCAGTGTTCATACTTTACCGATTGATGATATTTATTGTCGGCACTAATAATAATAATATGTGTTTACAATGAAACAAAGGAAATAGCAATAAAAACTTTATTGCTTAAAAGATTTTCATTGTCTTTGGGTGATGTAAATTGGTTGGATGTCGTTCTATTGATTTCTATTGGTTTTGGTTGTTTTAAATACTTCGTTCCTTCTCCTCTTCGTAATTCTGGTTTACGATTGTTCCTAACTATCTCAAGTTGAGATATTAAGGCTGAAGAGTTTGTTTGAACGCGCTAATCTCTGGAACTACCAGTCTCATATGAAACAATATTTTTGCATTTGATTGATAGCCTAATTCTTGAGAAATTCTATTTAACATCACGCTACGGCTCTTAGGAGCCGAGCAGAAAGAAAAAATGAAAAAATGTTCGAAAGAAGAAAGAACGATAAGTGAAAACGAAGTATTAGCGCGGGCAGGCGACGCGTTGCAACGGGTCGGGTCGGACGAAGTCGCGGGCAGAAGCTAGTATAATATAAAGAGTCAGAGAGAGAGATAGTTTTCATGGTTTTCGAGGGAGAGCTGAAACCAATAGTGAGGTCAAAATGAAAATCCAAGATGGTGCCAGCGAAAATTTTAAAATTTTTCGTCACTGACGTTTTCGCAACTGCCATCTTGGATTTTCATTTTGAAATTCGTTCCTGACGGGGGTCGGGTCCCCTGATCCCATACGTTTATTTATTTCAAGAGATTCTCATGACATAGTGGTTACAAAAGTTACTTCTAACTAAGTGCTACGTATCCTATCAGTAGAGCATACTAAGCTAATTAGTTTAGAACTTCACAAATTGCTCGATTAATTTTCACAGGACCCTCATAACTCGTGTGTTGGTGATGGGTCGGTTGCACAAACTTTTTATGTGTAGTAATTAATCATTATGTACTTTTGTTTACAATAAATATGTACTTGTTTAGTTATATATGAACTACGAAAGACTGAACACAGGCAATTTTGATTTGGAAAAAGATTTACAAATATAAACTGCTTGTTTTGGCAAATAAATAAAAATGTATTGCTGTCGCTGAAAACCAGCGCTGTGGCTCTGCCTTGCATAGGGTCAACATAATTCTCAACATGATGCTCAGCATAATGAACATCTGAGCGATTGTCGTTTTGTGTGGATGTGACGCATATTTTCCTCCTACTTCTTCTTCTTTTTTGTGTGTTTTCTTTGCATGATGCAAAGAAAACACACAAAAAAGAAGAAGTAGTTTTACTGAAAAGAAACGTATTTTTTTACTTGTTTAGTTTTTTTTTTACACAGCAATCACGCTATAACTTATTCGTTATTAAACCAGCTCTTATTTTCTACTAAAATCATTAGCACGTACCTCATTGAAACACATTTTCCCAAATAACTACTAAGTACACTTAATCTTCTTAACGTCTACGACAAACTTATGTACACATTTGCCACCAAAGTACTTTTTCTTTTAATACGTTTTCCGGGAAAAGCTTTTATTTTTCTGTATTCGGAGTTAGAAATTAAATAAAGAAGAAACAAGGAAACGGAAATTGTAATTTTCTAAGGATAGTGGTTCTGACAGGTATTAGTTAATAGGAAATGACCGAGAAAATATATTATTAAACAAGACTGTGTACTGTAGGAGACGAACATCTATCAAACAATTTCTTTCAGGAAAAATAAGTAATACTACGGAATCCGTTTAGATTTTTTTACCATTTTTTATTCATGACATCGCTTGTCAGGTGAACTGACTCCTGTCGTTATTTTACAGTTCTCAATTCGTAATCACGTTTAAGTCGTAAGTTTATGCCATTATTCTATAATTACAAAACAAGGATACATATCCAAACCATGCGGTGAAAACCTCATCATAATCCGCGAATTTAATTTATAATAATTATGTATCGAAATAGATTATTATATTAAATTACATAATTGTCTTCAAATTACTTGGTTCTAAAGGACTCAACCCAGCAGGGCTCCTAATTATTTCTTAATTACGGTTTTCCATACTACAATAGAAAGGATTTCAAAGTAAACACCTCGCATTTGCCTTGAAACAAATTGCTAATTACAGATAAAGCTTCGTTTTCCGTTAAGCCCTCGGTAAATTTTCGCAGGGAGCCGTAACTCATGTGTTGGTTGTTGATTACGTTTTGATATTAAGCTTAGTATAATGTATGGTTATTATTTTCTAATTTAGTAGAGCCAATTCGCACGGAAAGTGGTGATAATTGTTGGGGATTACTGATAATGTTTGCATTTGTAGGGAAATAGTAATTATTGAAAGATTTTCGACATCTTGCGGTTGAAATGCAATCAACCAATGGCTCTATCGAAACTAAAATCTAGCATAGCAAACGCTAAGACGTGGATGTGACGCATATTTTATCCCACCTTATTCTTTTTTTGTGTTTGTGTTCTTTCTTCGCGTCATGTTCACCGCAAATAAACGTGTCTTCTTTATTTCAAACTACAAGGATGTCGCGATGGCCCAGTGATTAAGTCCTCGTCTCTCATGTACGAGGTTAATAGTTTCAAATCCGAGCAAGAAGTACCAATGTGACTTTTTCAATTCATATTTACTTTCTTAGTTTATCACTGACATCGGTGGAGGAAAACATCGTTGAGAAACCTGGACTATTAGTTTATATTATAAATCGAAGTCTGAAACCACCAACCCGTCTTGAACAAGCGTTTTGAGTAATGCTCGTACCTTCTCTTTAAGAGAAGAAGTCTTTGCCCTGCAGTGGGACAATAATACGCTTGTATTATTATTATTATTATTCCCAGACCTGTACATAAACACACCACCACAATAACTTATATTAAACTAAAGTACACTCGTCTTCAAACCATTTAAAAGCGCATCCAGATATTTTGACGTTCACAGCTTGAATGCAGCGTACGAAAATCCTATACAACAATGGCGATGCAACAATACATTCGTTCCTCATCTGTGTTAATTAAATTACTCCCGTTTAAATAACTTCCCTGAAATTCGTGCACGAGTATTCGAGTACCGACCACGAAAATTTGATGAAATATTCTGCCCGGCTAGATTTTCCAAGCGGCGTTAAATGTGGTAGCAACATTAAGGTATGTAGTTCGGACATTTTTGAAATATGTGTGTAATATTTCAAATATCCAGGATTAGTGACATACTTGGCAAACGTTGATTTGAAATTTTGTAGTTGTTGTAGTAATGTAGATGTTCGAATAATATATTATAAAGTACACATTTTCGGAGGTATGTTGTCTCTTTTATAAAAATAACCTGACACCATCTTGGATTTTCATTTTGACCACACTATCAGCTTTAGCATCCTCGAAAACCATGATAACTATATAGACGCATGGAGAGGGCATAACGCTTTTTCGTTACGTGACGATTTTTTCGAGTTTACTCCTAGCGCAACTTCGTTCCAATAAATAGCCTGCCGCATTTCCAGCATAATTTAAAAATCTAGGACATCCCATTTTTTTCTAAAACCTAGATTTTTCACCTGGCATAAACTTTTGGGCCTAAAATGGACTCGACTACGTAATAATAAATGAGATTGCGGGCACCAACTCATACATAATTTAGCACACTCATATTGTGCTGTGTTCCATTTCACTTGTCCAGTTAGCCGGCAGCGTGAACCCTTCTTGTATTTATTTAATTAGATTGTTGCAAAGAACTAAGCAAAAATTTAAAAATGAATTCCCTTTGGGAACAACTACATTTTGACTTTTGGGTTCACATTAATTCGTACGTGATTTTATTGTCATGTACAGACGCCAGCACATCAAGCTACTACATTCTGTCTAATTTCTTTAATAGATTTTCAACTTTATTGCTAAAGCATTCAGGCTCGAAGTTGATTGGGAAAATTTGACAGTTTCGGGTAGCTTGACCTGTTGGCGTCGGTGCCTACACTACACATAATAGCATATTTAGTCATGGGTAACATATATTTATTCATTAATGGGTATATTAGGTATCTATTATATTTGTTTTGTTATATGTAAGTAGTAAATAAATATTTATTGATATAATTTTGTATAACTTTACAGTTAGTTTTGGGTCTTTTTTTTTTGTTTTTAAGCAATAACTTTGTTTATATCTTACAGTTGCATAAGTTCAAGGTTGTGTTTAGGTCAACAGCTCACTAACTCCTATAATACAAGCTTGACTTAGTTTAGGAGTTAGAGAATTCCATAATTCTATGTAACTGCATACAACCTCTAAAATAAGATTTAAATTGTTGTTAGATTAAGAAACTGTTGTACCTACATTGATGGAAATAAATATTTTATTATTATAAATATTTTATTATTATTATTATTTATTCTAGCATTGGAGTCTGCGAACCATAAATTAATTCACCCATTTAAGACCAGGAAAAGCACTATACGGCACACAGATTTATAAACTAAAGGGAGATATGCCAAGGGGGCGTGGCGCGTGCGAACAATGTATGCACAAAACAGAAACAAACGCGGGCGCCGTTGATTTGTCAATAAGAATTGTCAATGTAGTTGTGTGTCTCAACGTTGCGATCTGCGTTACGCGATTGGCTCGCGTTGAGTGTGGTGACTGTTATAGTGTGAGTGAGCGCGTGTTCGTATTGTAGTGCATATGTAGTTGAAGGCGACAGCCGGACTCGAACAGTTGGGCAGCCACACCATATCTCCCTTTAGTTTATAAATCTATGATACGGCATCATAAACATCATCATTATTATGATTTCAGCCCAGAATCACCCACTGCAGGGCATAGGTCTCCCCTTGTGCCATACTTTCGGTTCCGTCATAAACATAATGTGAGCTATCATATTTTTCATGTATAAACAATTTTTTTGTAATGTATGTTTATTTTATTTCCGATTTCGACTGTTGTTTTTTATTTATATCTAATCGTATGCTGCACTGGTTGACGTCATCACGTTAACGCCGACTATCGCTGAAAACCAGCGCTGGGGCTCTGTCTCGTATAGGGTCTTAGTATTATGCTGAGCGATGGCCGTTTTGCATGGATGTGACGCATGTTTTCTCCCAACTTGTTATTTTTTTTGTGTTCTTTTTATGCGTCATGTTTGCCGCTAATGAATTTATTAATAATAATATAATAATAATAAAAAACATTTATTTCTCTTCCACAAAGTACATATATTGTCTCTCTTTCTAAATATTCTTAACATAAAATCATTATAAGATTCCAAGACAGGTACTTAATCGTCTAAAATGAAGTTACAATGAACGTGGACCCTGATTTCAAAATATTCAATTCATAACCGCTTCAGTTCAAAAAACAAAGGAATTAACAAAACCCATTTTAAGCTGTATGATGCAAAAATCTTTCATTTCTCATGCACATTGAACGTTCCATCATTCACAGGTCACAATCGACATGCCCCCACTAAAATAATTTCACCGAATCAGCATTGCAGAAGCTGTTTGAACTGTGAGCGCATCAATCATGGCGCTTGCCATTCGTAGGACACCCTGTACCATCCGTCAAAGTGACAGCTAGAATTGTGCATAGGTATTACGTATTTTAGTTTTTGGTCACGCTGTGCAGAAATACTGGTTTGAATTCTCTTTTTTTTTGAGTTTGTATATTTAAAACTTGCACCGTTTCGACGAGCTATACGACTATTACTTGTGACAAGGTAAATGATTTAACCTGTCAGGAATATAAAAGCGGAATAGGAGAAGTTATTGCCAGCATGTTTTAGTGCGAAAAAGAACAGTGGAGCTTCTAACTTCTAGCTAATTTATCATGTTTAAATATCGATACCCATCACTTCTGCAGAGTTTCGCTAGCTAGTTTAATTTGAACCTGTGTAGGACGTATATCGTCATCCTTTTATGCAACAGCATAGTTAATGCTTGGTTTTAACACTGCATACCTAGTTATATACTTCTGCTACCCTCATTTCAGCATAAATTGTGTGAGAATTATCTCATGGTAAGGTAAATAGATTAGCCTGTCAGCGAGGTGGAGGGACTGACCACCCAGGCTGCGCCGGGAGTAATTAACTCGCCACTCGTGAACGCTTCTGTAAGGCAACTGTCCCACTGCCGACGAGGAAGCAACTACTCGTATATTCAAATTTTATTTATGTTTCAAATTGACGTTATTTCAAGTTAAATAAATATCAACTTTATTTTAATGGTAATTAAGTTGTTTTTCAGAGCGACTAGCACTATTGAAAAAGTTATAAAAATGTTTGAAATTGTAGCGTAAACTGAACTTTATTGTGTAGGAATTAAAGTTATTTTTCCATAAGCTCATATTTGTTTACATTTTTGGTAAATATGTCTCAAATTCAGATTAGCTATCGACTATTTTTTGATGAAAGAAAGAAAATACGTTTATTTGCGGTAAACATGACGCAGAGAAAGAACACAAAAACAAAAAATAACAAGTTGAGGAAAATATGCGTCACATCCACACAAAGTGGCTATCGTTTAGCATAATGCTACGATTTTATGCGACAGCCGGCGTTAACGTGATAACGTCAATCAGTGCAGCAATCGAAGGGATATAAATAACAGAGTAAGAAATAAAAATAAAATAAATACACCATACCTCTGTTCAGCTGATACATAAAAGCTAAATTGTGTCTATCTATACAACGGGTAATGAAACTTGACCGTATAATTACGTACATCTTTCATTTTCTATTTGAACAATATCGTATGTCCATTTGTTTCAGAATTGTGATACTAACACTGTTTTTGATTATATTTCTTTATCGTTTTGAGCTCCATGTACTGAGTTGAGCTGCACGATTACTGATAAATGCGTACACTGACTGGACAGGTCCACTCCATCTATGTGGTTCTTTCCTCAAAAGACCTATTTCGGACACAAATCTACATGGTCTTCACATGTTCTGACCAAGATTATGTCTATACTTTAAAAGAGACTGTGACCTCAGAGTTTTTTCAAGTCAGATAGGAAACACCTCATCTACTTTTTAAAATATGATTGACGTGTTTGTGAGTAATCAAGCTAATCTTGACAACAAGATTAAATTTCCAACTATTCATAAACAGGTTAAAAACCAGCTTATGTTCGTACAGTTTTCTCAATATATGTTAAAATCATACTCTATAAAAGGAGATAACTTATCCAAACAATAAAATAATGTCGATAAAAGACGGTCAATCTTTCGATTTTCAGGATCACGTTTCACAGTACCTGATTTTCAATTCAGCGCCATATTGTTTAGCCAAGGAGATTGAATTAAAGAAAATGTATGGTTTGAACTAGAAAGATGTGGTTTGGTCCAAGTTATAAGAGACTGATTATTATATTATTATCAAGTTTCCTTACCTATTCGCTGTTTGTGTGATATTTAATGCGATATTAGTTATTTTGTATAGTACGATTTTGAGAAGAAGTCATCATCATCTGCCTAGCCTTTTTGCAACTATGTTGGGGTCAGCTTCTAGTCTTAACGAATGCAGCTGAATACCAGTATTTTAGATAGAGCGACTGCCTATCTGAACTCCACAATCCAGTTACAGGGTAATAAAATACCCCTTGGTAAGACTTTCGGGCTTCTGATTACCCGTACGACTGTCAAAGATCCACGAATGACAATGATTAGTAATTATAAATTTTAAATAATTATTATACCGATGTAAATAAAATCTTAAGTAAGCAAATTGAAAGTCATGTAAGTAAATAGATAAAAACTATATACCACCTAACGTCACAAGTGGGTTCAATAAAAGTGTTTATGGGCGATATAGATAAAGCAAATGTGCTAGGTTTTAAGCCGCAATAACACCTTTATTAAACCATAAAAGAAATAGCCAGCAAATAAAAGCCAGAGGCAGGTATGCACATGGACACAATTACATCATCAGTATTACGATTATGAAAGAAGTGGCTTGTGGTTAAGTAATAACAGCCGCACGGGTCGATCGATCAGGTTAAGCTACGCTTGCCACAGTTGGTCCGTGGATGGGTGACCATCTTTACATACCAAGACCCTCCCTGCCTTGGATAGCACGTTAAGCCGTTGGTCCCGGCTGTCATTTGTAGATCTTTGACAGTCGTTACGGGTCGTCAGAAGCCGAAAGTCTGACAACCAGTCTTACCAAGGGATATCGTATTACCCAGTAACTGGATTGTGAAGGTCAGATAAGCAGTCGCTCCATGTAAAATATTGGTATTCAGCTGCATCCAGTTAGACTGGAAGCCTACCCCAACATAGTTGGGAAAAGGCTAGGCAGATTGATTTATTACGATTATAAAAGAGTTAATACAATCATAACCTACACGTGTTATGTGTGTGTATTGCTTTGATTGTAAGCGGCTTGCGTTTTAGTTAGGCTTGCTTGGTCTCTGTGCGGGGTCGGTTTTTCTGTCGCTGCTACGTTCACCAAAGATTTAAGTCGTTAGATTTAGCCTCACCGTCGTTACTGAGTCGCGCAAAAACCGCATCGTACTGGGTGTCCTTACCAAGAACAGAGAGCTTACACAATAATAATAGCGTTTCCATGTCAGTCAAGTCAAATCTAAGCATGTGTGTGATAGATGTTTCAAAATGAAACAGAAACGCGACCATCCTTTGGCGCCGTAGGGCGAATCTACAGTTTTAATCTTTGACATCCTGTCATCCACGCATTCACTAGATGCGAGAAGCAATAGAGCGGGTCGAAGTAGTGGTGACTGTGGGTTACAAAGGTAACCCCGAAAGCCGAAAGACGTCCACTGCTGGACAAAGGTCCAGCAGTGGACGTCTTTCGGCTTAAATGGTGATGATGTTAATGAGAGGGTAAGTGCGCTTGTTCTTTGAAAACTCCAAACTTTCGTGTTAGGTCAGCCATTTGCTTTCCCAGCCTATTATGCTATAGCTTTTCATCACATCTCTTTGACATTTCCTATGATCATCTTAAAATCGAGTACCCTAGTAAGGTTGCCTGGTAGAGATCGCAGTAAAGCGATAAGGCCGCCCATTGTAAATTTTGTAGTGTTAAATGTATTTTTTATGCTATGTATTTTTGTGATGTACAATAAAGTATATATAAATAAATAAATACCCTGCACTGTGAAAATGAGAACGGATTGGAAATTGAAAATTCAGTTTTGTTTTTTTGTTACATACGCTTACAACCAGAGATAATTTAGAGAGAACCATAAATAATCTACTAAAGTAACAAAAAGGTTGCGTTTTCAATCCCCAAACAGCAACAAATGATATACACTTCACATTGATTCCTTCAATCTATCAAAGTCCTAGCAATGTAGCCAACCTAAGCAGCCATAACGTCCATAATTGCCAACCTAAGTTCATGAGCTGCATCGTTCATCACGTTTGATCTAGACAGATTCGAGCTCATGATCCTATAATTTGATCTACGATACGTCACGGTACATGCTTTTCGATTCTGTGCAGGAAGAGGTCATTTCAATGGTTAGTGCACATCGCTGGATCTAAGTGGCTGGTAGTGTTGGTATGGATAAGGTTTAATTTAGAGAGACAGCTATGTAAATCTTTTCTAAGAGTTAGCAACGACTGCGACCAAAAATTACATTTACCAACCCGCACTGGGCCCGTGTGGTAGTTTACGGGCCACTCCTTCTCACCGAGAGGAGGCCTGTATCCCAACAGTGGGAATATTATAGGCTGATTATGCTATGATTTTAGGATCATTGATATTTTTTATGGGAATACCAAATATTATGAATATGTGGCCAGATGGATGTTCCTTCCGGGATAAAGTGGCTTTGCAACTGCCCTAGTATCATAAATAAAAGTGATGGAAGGAAAAAGACGTATAATAATCATACGTACAGAACTTCTTACTTAAAACCATTACAATGTATATATCTTTTGAGAGTTGGATGAACTTGCCTCGAAAAGGGGTGAATGTACTTACTTTTATGTAGCAGTTGTATAAAGTAGAATTAACTTAACACCCACATTACATTGACCTTTGCATTAGACCGGTTTATTTTAAAGTCACTTTAAAATTCTTAACGCAAAGTACAATTAATGTGGTTACTTTAACATAATTGCATAGTTTTAATGAAAATGGTGTAATTATGGTTCGCAAATTAGTTTTATAAAGTTTATTTTTAATTGAAGTTTAGAAAAATACGTTATGGTAAACGACTTAGATCCTAACTCCTACCATATATTATAAACGTGAAAGTTTGTATGGATGGATGGATGGATGGATCTTTGTTACTCTTTCACGCCAAGACTGAACGGATTTGGATGACATTTAGCACACAGATAGTTTATAACCGGGATTAACACTTAAGATACTTTTTATCCCGATATTCCCACGGGATCGGATCTTATGCGGGTGAAACTGCAGGGCGCAGCTAGTATTAAATAAAAGATAGCTGGTATTGCTTTTAACTATGGAAATAATGATAAAATAACATCGCATAATAAAGGCTTTTATAGAAAATGTAACATTAACACTGTAATAGCCAAGCTTCATTGTTCCAGTTCAACCGTAAAATATTGATGATATCAATATTGGAACTATTGATGTCAATATTTTGACATTAATATTATAATAATGTCGAAGTGCCGAAATCGGCGAAAATAACAACCGACTACAACACATTTATATTAGGACTTATATTTATGATCACAAAGTCCCGAAATTCAAAGAAACAACATCTTCACAAATAATATAACTGCTATAAGAATCTACAAACAATTTTACTGCAAACTGCAATACTTCGTTTTACACACATTTCCCCCAGGCAAATACGCAGAACTAAGTAAAATACGACAGTTGGATGTAAAACTGCACGAAACGTATTCGTATCTAATAACAAACGCAATTTCTAGAAACTGTGTTTTTATCAAAACAACAGAAGTAAAGTAAAGTAAAACACACAAGTAAAAGTTTGAAATATTGGCGTAACAGTGAGCCTTTTACATGAGTTTTCAAGCTTTACTTTCAAAATCTTTTTTCTGTCGGCACTTTCTTTCAAAGAGGCAGTGTTACTCCGTGCCCAATAGCTGTGCCTTGACAATGAGTTCGCAAGTTTTGGATAGGGCACTTGAGGTTGAGAACACTTGATCGGTTTCAAATGGAGTAGATGGAAGAAGACTGAAGTGAGGATGTTTTCAAGCATCATCAAATGGTTGTCAGAATGTCAATTACTTACCATTTTTTATTGGATTAACAAAATGTCAGCTAAATTCATATTCTCATCTTTCTTTCTTTTCCTTGCCTTGCCAACTTTGTAGGATGAAAAAAAGGATTTGAAGGGCAAATCCCTTCAGATCCTTTTTTTCATACTACAAAGTTCCACTACTAGACAAAGGCCGCTTGCCTGAAATCTTTCCAGGTACTCTTTTCTTGCGTGTCATTCGAGGTGACAAACTTAATTATGTGAGAATAATTACTAGTTCCTACAGTTTTACAAAAGAACTATCTGCATCTTTCGGCATTTTTACCAAGACATACAATCTTTGTAAAATGTTTCCTTTACCAAAATTCACTACTTCATATTCAAACAGCCGCATCCGTTACTCTATCATCCGTAAAAACACGACGTGTAGCCCGGGGCTGAGCACTAAGAGTCCTTTGCAGGGGTTCTTTTAAAGCATATGTACTGCAATCGTGGCTTTTTACATTTCTTTTTTTATTTACAGTTGAATGTACCTCTGTTTCTATTGTATTGTTTTTTTCTGTATGACGTCATATATTTTTGTGCAAATCTGGGAGGAAAATGTTAACGTACTTGTATTTTCATAGGTGAGTAGTTAAACGGGTCAAACCCCTTCAAGGATTTGCGTTTTCCTTTCTTCTGGAGTCTTACCTGTAACAAAACATAATAGAATTTTAATAAACGAATATTATTAATTTACAAACACTCAGGCGCCATATTTTTGCGAAATAAAAATGAAAATTCACCACTTTAACCCGTATACTGTACAGTAATTTAATAGTTACTATTACTGTTAGCCTGCATCGTCCTACTGCTTCGTAAAGGCCTCTCCCCATGACTTCCAGCTCTTTCGATCCGGGGCTAAAGTAGACCACTGGCCGTTTGTTTTGTCCAGCTCGTCCCGCCATCTTCTACGGGATCATTATAGTACCCGTACTATTAAATTACTATTAATGACTTAATATGATTTTTTTTTTTAATTGCATAAAAATATAAAATAATTTACAGCAAAATAATATTTAAACAATTGTTGCGAAAACACGTATTTTGACTTTAATGGAAAGAGAATATAATAGAAAACTTTAATAGAAAACCTAAGGTACACCGGATGGTAAATCTTTATTACGTATTTAATGCATCAAGATAAATTCTGGGCCGAGTCTACTTAGATTGCCATCGACACGCTAAGAAGAAGAATATATTTTCAATTCCTAAGAACAATTTCATCGTATAGCAAACTGCTGCACACAACTAGAACCACAATACAAGAAGTAATCATAGTTTTCCGCAGCAAGAAACGGCAACGTTAAAAGGAAATACTCGAAGAAATCTCAGTAATACACTTTCTTGGGTCGCAACAAACTTGCACACCATCTGGGTACGTGATCCCGAATAATATTGTTACGGCATGGCTCAATGCCAAGGCGATTCTGTTGGACGTCCCGCTGTAGAAGTGCAAGCTATAGCAGATGTCCTCTGGGAATCCCGAGATGAAATTTAGGGCTGTGCTTTATGTACGAATTGTTTGATATGCGAAAATGAGCTGTGATTTGCCAAGATAAGAAATGATGGCAATGATAATAAAATAGATAACGGAAAAGATCATGATATACATGTTTATATATTTTAGTATTATGTATTTATTTAAGTATAATTATGTAATTATTTTTTTTTGCGTTTATTTGTAAGTATTTTAATATTTTAGTTTTAAACTTCACACATTCATATTTTTCTCTTCTTGTTCTCACACACTATTGTCTACATTTCGTTTTTACTTCTCCTTTCGCAGGTCTGCTGGAAGAAATTTCTTAATAAATAATCAGTACCTTTGTACTCAAATTACAATTATGTCATATCCCTATGTATTTTACTGTGTGTACATAAATAATAAAATAAATAAATAAATGATATAACAAGAATTCATAGAGTTAAATTTGTATTCACAGCATTTAAATCCATCGCATATTATAGAAGTAAATGTTGTAGAAGTGTAAACTATAGCAGATATCCTTTGGGAACCCCGAGCTGAAATGTAGGGTTTAATGTAAGAATTGTTTGAGGTGGGAAAATGAGTTTTGATATGCCGAGATAATAAATGATGCCAATGATGAAGGTAATTTAAACAAAGATGATATATTAACAATTAAAGGAGCTCAAATTGTATCCACAGCATTTGAATTCATTGCATTTATTAATGGTAAAATTTGTAGAAATGCAAACTTTAGCAAATTACCTTTATGTAAGAATTGCTTGAGGTAAGAAAATTACTGGTGATTTACCGAGATAATAAATTATGAAGATAAAGAAAACGATGATGTTTCCAGTATTACATAAGCTTAGTTTGGAATTGTAGCATTTAAATCATTTGCAAATGTAGTAAGAATGTATGCTATAGTGTGTCCTTTGGGAGCCGCGAGATGAAATAGGGTTGTGCATTATGTAAGTATAGTTTTAGGTGGGAAATGAGCAGAGATTTGCTGAGATAACAAATGGTGGCAATGATGTAGATAGGGGAAAATGTAATGTTTCAAGGAATATAGGAGCTCAGTATTTTTATCGAAACGTTTGTGTGCAGGTGTGGTAACTACTCGCAGATGTCTTGGGAAATCCTGGAGATTTTAAGTGTTTTACCAATTTTGAAGGAGAATTGAAATGGAGCGAATGAGTATAGAAAGTTGTTGTTAATGCACTTTGTATGTTTTGGTTCCCAAAAATGTGAAAACGTGAAATAAAACAGTCATGGCTAAACTCTCCCACTCCTCCTTCTTATCTCGTATCTCACTTCCAATATGTTCTTTACACGCTAAGAATCTGCGTTCTTCTAACAATCTTCTCTTACTCTGTCCTTCCCATGCGTCTGACTTTGTTCATTCTTCTTTTCTTAATCAGTCCATTCTTTGGAATGCGCTTCCTCTTGATATCAGGACGGCCACCAGTCGGTCTATTGTGAAGCTCTCTACGAGCTGTCAAGGTACCGGGAGGAATCAAATAAACCACGGTTTATCACGTTTAAGCGGAAATTGCAGAGTTATTTTCAAAACAAATAGCGTAGAGCCATCTCAACACCTCTCTCCCTTGATTTTGTATATATATATATATATTATAAGCATGTATTATAGTAATAGTATGCATATGTATCTAACCTATTTATGTACCCAGTTTTAAGTTTTTTTTTATCCTTTTCCCTCTCAACCAAAGCACCTGCCATCTAATCTCTTCACCACCCTTGGTTGCTTGGTAGAGAATGCCTAAGGCATTAACTCCGCCTTTGTACCTTTTTGTACGAAAAGTTTTAATTAATAATAAATAATTCTTATCAATTCAAAAATGAATATTTCCAATAATAACAAATTACGATTATATGTTCCAGTTACGTGTGGACCGTGTAGAAGTTTGTTCACAGTTATCTAACTGAAAAAAGACTTCCACATAAGAATGCTTAGCGTGAGCCCATTAATTAACTTTCTTGTGAGAATTAGTTACAGACTTGGTGACACTATCTTTATTTTCTTTCTCTTTGCCCGAATAAAGGACTCATTTGTTAGGTCACAATACCTACCAAAAGTAACTTTTACTCAATAAAATTTCATGAAACGAAAATTCTATGAAGAGTCTACGTAGAATATAAAGCAGGAGAATTATGCCATACTAATTGAGACACATAGGGTAAGTAAAGGTCAGTTGTCGTACTTAAAAAGTTTAAATTTAAGTCGCAATCTCATCTCCACGACAATCAATGTTAATTTTTTTAAAACATTGAATGGAAAAATCTTCTTAATAACACGAGAATTATTACTGTGATGATCAACCAAAAAAGGTCGCAACTTTCCATCATGCCTATTTTCCCCGAAGAGCTGTTAAAGTCCCGTATAATAGGGGTGATCCTATTGCCCTCAGCCGGGCACAAATCCAGGCCCCGGGTGGTGGGCTCAGATTTAAAAATTCCGCAATGAAAAAACCAATAGCACTTCGCTCGATCTAGCTATCGAACCCTAGACCCCACGCTCAGCAGTCTCACTTGCGACTACTAGACCAACGAAGCAGTAACCTTTTTCCTCAATAAAATATCGAAGGAGGTAACTTTCCTGCTAAACGTATTTCCTGTCCTCTAAATCTCGATTAGTGTGTTCAAGACGGGATATGTATAAAACATTACTACCTGAGCCAGCAGGAGGATTATACGTTCGGTGTGACACGTTCTTCGTAGAGATAACTTCATTTATACGTAGCTAGACTCTCGTACCGACACGTGTAACGATCCAAGCACTCTTTATAGAGTAATTGGCGCATTTAAATGGGCCATTCTGTACAGAATATGGACTTAAAGTTCCCGATAGTTGCGTATCAGTAGAACTCAGTTATTACGGTACAGTTTTCAAAAAATATTTACATACAATATAATCTAGCCCCTTCCCAACTATTTTGGGGTCAGTTGCCAGTCTAACCGGATGCAGCTGAATATCAGTATTCTACATGGAGCGATTGCCAACCTGACCTCAATGGTCACATACTTCCTTAATTATTCTTTCACAAAGGTTGAGATCTCGGTGAAAAGAAGAAAATATTCTCGTTTCATTGGATGTTGGTCCAATCATATTATGAATGGATCGAAACGAATATTTTATTTTCGAATAATTTTATTTCCGTTTCGTTTCTGTTTTGACGAATTAATTTAGTCAAAACTCGAAAGGAACAAAATTGTTTTGAATATTTCCTTTAATAAAAATTACATTCAATTTTGGAGAGAAATGGAATAACTTTAGAAAAATAAATAACAGAAGAAAATATACAGTTAAACTTAAACAAGTTAGGTATCGTAATATCAACAGAAAACCCAACATTTCTAAACGTAATAAAGGGGACAGACCCTACGCTTAGAAAATTATAATCTCAAATGTTTAACAAAAGAGCCTTATTATGCTTTTAAAAAGACAAGCTTAAAATGTACGCAACAAGGAAAGGTCACAAAATGTGAAATGAGAATAAGCAGACGCTAGGCATGACTTACTTTTGCTACAATAGAATTTTAGACTGGAGAATACTCTGAAAAGACTTTGTTATTTATAATTTCTGTGTCAGAGAATGGGAACTAGGTTTATGCTAGGCCGAAATAAACGTAGGTACAGTTTGCGGCACGCCAGTGATAACACAACCGATATAAGCTGGCCTTTCTATTGAAACTTCGTTCTACGTTAGGAGAGCTCTAGGTCTAACTGTTACCACCAAAGTGCAGTCGACAGTACAGATGCATGTTTCACGAGTAGTGAGAATTTGGGCTAATGCTGTAAATAATTTATGTATGTATTATCTTGAGTATAATTGTGACATCGCATAATACGATTTAATTTCGTCCATAACAGCAGTTCAAAAAAATGAAAAAAAAGGTTAAATTTAAAACAACGCAATGTTTTCATAGTCAATTCGTTCCGCAGTAAGATAAAACAAAACAAAACATTTTAAGAAATCTTAACGATTTAATTTTCCCTCTATTATTGTCACTGTTGTCAGTAATTTAATATTGTTGGAATAAAATATTTCAGAAGGGAATTATGAGAATATCCGCCATCTCAAATTAACACGAAGGAAGAAATTCTTAGATAATAGAAACCTATGATATTTTCGCATTGAAGAAATGTTCGCTTCGATTTCTAAGATCTATTAACAGATGAATATCGAGTATTTAATGTTAAGAAAGAGAGAGTCAGTTAGAATTACGAGATTTCAGAGAAAAATAATCAAAGTTTATATCTGGTATTATAAATATTAATGATTCTCAAACCAACTTTTTACTTTCCATTTCTTCAAAAGTAAATTAAATAGACTCCTAGTCTTTAGCCATAATAATTCACACTGGTTGTAAAAAATAATGCCTCGATGTAATAAAGACAAAAAAAAGTCAAGTTATGTAATGTAAATAAATATTTTACATAAGAGTTTCACATTTCCTATAAAATGATTAACGGACCGTGTAAGGAACACAACGTTTTGCTCCAAAATACAAATCCCTGACGTCACCCAAAAATCTGTTAAACTTAGGTGGGACTAGACCGGACACGTCGCTCCGGGCGTCGGGAGCCGCCTGACGACTCCCGGTCACCGTAGGCGCGGGCCTGCGGGCGGAGAGCAATGGGTAGCTCACTGCCCGATCAGGACCAGGCCCGTGCCAGACGGCGCGTAAGTGTTCACGCGCGCCTCAAAGAGTTGTCAGCATAATTCGAGGGGCCCCTTAGGGCCGAAGCCTGCCGGGTCAGCGGGATTGTCCGAAAGTGTTACTGCTACCCTGGAACATAAAGGGCAAAGGAAGGAACATGGGTGGGTTTTAGTCAGTAAGAGTCTGACACTCCCTTCCGCTCCACCCAGAGCGGGAGGGGTCATTTGATGATTTCCCACCAGAAAAAAAAAAAGGGTTTAGACAAATAGGTACGCCCCCCCCATCTATAGTACACCCATTTACCCTTTACCAATCGTTGGTAAAGGGTAAATGGGTCACATCTGTCTGGATATTGTTAAAGTAAAGGGATCTGTTAACAAAACATATTACTTGTTAGTTACGATGACTCTTCAAAATGACCACTATTCCTCCATTTTACTTATCCTCCTCATCAAATTTTCATATGACTATGATCCCTATAGGACATCCGCTGTATCATAATTCAGTGCGTAATAATGAAATAATGGCATCCCCTTTATGCAGTATAGTGGAAGAGATAAATATATGCGGTCACAATTTATGAGGGGATAAGACACAGAAAAATTGACAATTCGAGTGACGAGGACGCATGAATCATGGCTACAGTATCTGCGGTCGTCAATCTTGAATTTTTATGGAGAAAAATACCCGCAATTTGGTGTTGAGAGTATGATATTGTATTGGGATATACGGATATAAAAGGTTGAGAATCAAGGCCTTGGTTTTTGTTGATGGTTCGGAGAGAAATTATTTTATCTTAATATCCTACTAATATTATAAACGCGAAAGTTTGTGAGGATGAAACTACTGAACGGAATTTCATGAAACTTTACAATATTATAGCTTATACATTAGAATAACACATACTACTCTACGATACTTTTTATCCCGATATTACCACGGGATCGACACTACTGCGGGGAAACCGCGGGGCACAGCTAGCCTTAATATATATAATTATTTTGTAGGTGTGTTTGTGACCTAACTCCTCCTAAACGGCTGGACCGATTTGATGAAATTTTGTGTGTATATTTCAATGGGTTCCTGGATGATTTTAAAATACAATTGGACCCGGCAGGTGGCGCTGCTTTTCCGGGCAGGACGACGTCTGCCGGGTCCGCTAGTATTTTATAAAAATATAAAAGGCTTTCACTGTAGGTACATGACTTGGGACCTATTTATCAACCATTATTATCAGAATGGGAATTCTGCAAATATTGTCGTTTTATAACATATTATTATGTATATTTATTGCTAGTGAATAAGAGGAAGTCTAAAAGGGAGGAACGAGAAGAAAGTTTTGTATGAATGTCCAATGGCTATAGTAGTAGTAGGGAATGCCCAAAAAACGATGGATGGACTATGTGAATGACGATATGGTTAGAAGGGGGGTATAACTACCGAGATGATGACTAGTAGAGAAGTCACATCATCTACCTAGCTTTTTCCCAACAATGTTTGGGTCGGCTTCCAGTCTAAGCAGATTTATTTTATTTATTTATTTATTTATTTATAGTTAATTAAAACGGCACAGGTCCAATTACATTAATTAACATAGAATTATAAAAAATTAGAATAAAATAAGCATTCAAATAACATACAATACAAAAATTAAATTCAAATTCAAAGATATACAATTCGTGGATAAAATGACTAATATTTGTTTAAGTAAATGGTTAAATAAATTAAATACATCATAAACTAACATGTAACGGTGGACACCCTCGCATATCGTCTCTCACAAAACACCAGACAAGCACGCATTATTTTCTTCCATTCATCAGCAAACACATCACATTCAGGGTCGGCAGTCAGGAGGCCGTTTAGCATCCTTAGGGTTCGACATACTGGCGATTCGGCTCTAGCAACAGATCTAGATAGCGGTAGTGCGAACAGGTCATGACGGCGGGTCTGACGATGCCCAAGGTATTTGTCGGGCACAAATAGGCGGCAGAAAAGTCCGTGGAGCTCAGGGCAGTCAATACGACCGCTTAGGGTTTTACAGGCAATCGTGAGCTGATCAAAGCCCCTTCTTACCTCCAACGAATTAAAGCCCAACACCCCTAGAAGATAATTCGTTGGGTACATGAATGGAAAGTAATGGTACAGCCTTTGATACAAAAATCTCAGGAAGGTTTTCTGAACTTTCTCAAGCATCAGTGTCTGAGACGCAGTATGTGGATGCCAGACACAGGCGCTGGACTCGAGTTTACTCCGAACCAAAGAGGTGTACAGAAGTTTAATAATACTGGGATTGCGAAAGTCACGAGCGTTCCTCAGGACAAATCCCAGACGCCTGAAGGATTCCTTTGCAAGGGCAGACACGTGGTCTGTAAATGTCAGACTGCGGTCGAAGGTCACCCCTAAGTCCTTAATGCTGGTGACACGAGTGATCACTATACCCCCCAAATTATAATTGAATTTTATTGGTCTCAATCCTCGACCATAAGTCATAACGCTGCATTTACTAATATTAAACAACAACCTGTTCGCAATGCTCCACTCATAGACGGTGTCAATATCTTTTTGTAGGAGTTCGCAATCCGCCTCTGTTCTGATTTGCGCAGCTAGTTTTAGATCGTCGGCATATAGTAGACATTTTGCGAATCTAATCCTACAAATTAGATCATTGATCATGACCAGAAACAGAGGCGGCCCCAATACGGATCCCTGACTCACGCCCGAGCGAGTGTAATAAGACTTCGACTCAAAGCAGCCATGCCGGACAAACTGTTTGCGATCCCGTAGGTAGTCGGCGAAGAAGTTAAGAAGGCCGGATGAGAAGCCCGTAGCCCCTAACTTTGCCAAAAGCACGTCGTTGTCCACTTTGTCGAAAGCCTTCCGGAAATCAAAATACAGAGTGTCGACCTGCCCACCGGATTCCAGGCTACTGGATATGAAGTCAACATGAATCAGCAGATTTGAGTTTACGGAGCGACCAGGTCGAAAACCATGTTGAGCATCAGAAAGATACATATCGATTTGTTTACAGATAACAGTGTGAAGTATATGTTCAAAGACTTTCGCAATGGTTGATAAAATAGCGATGGGTCTGTGTTCCTCGACAGATGTCTTGTCACTGGTTTTAGGGATGGGAGTAACACGTGAAGTCTTCCACAGCTCCGGATACACGCCCGACTGAAGAGCTAGATTAAAAACATGACATAAAGGGGCTGCTAATATACTGCTACATCCTTTAATGATATATGCAGGGATGTTATCAGGGCCAACCGAACTGCAGGGTTTGAGTTTGGAAATACCCCTAACCACGTCCGGAGGGACTAAAACGGGTAGGGGAAAATTACCTCCCTCACTATGCACCGTGTTTGATTTCGGGTCCAATTCTGGTGCGTCCGGCAGAAATACGCTGGAAAAATACTCAGCAAATGCCTCCGCAGCTTTGACACCTGAATATACCCTGCCATCAAGCACAACGTCTGGCTCAAACCCACCCTTAGATCGCAGGCTTGAAATGTGCTGCCAGAACAGTTTTGGATTTTTTCCAAGGCTGTTTTCCATATTAGAACAATGCAGTCTATATGCATCCTCGGTTCTCACTCTTAATTCCGATCGCAGTGCGCTAAACAGAGCATATGTAGCATCACATCGGGATTGTTTCCATTTATTATGGAGTTTTGATTTACGACGAGTGTCACTTACGATATCTCTAGTAAACCAGACTGGGTACCGCTTATTACCGGAGGTCCTTCTCGTCTTCTTTGGAATAGAGGAATCGAATATATCGTACATTATATTATAAAACTTACACGCAGCGGTGGACGCGTCATTGCAGCGAAAAACGTCTTGCCATGGAGCAGAGCGAACAAGATCGAACAATAATGTGTAATCACCTTTACAAAAGTTCCAATCCTTACTACGGTCAATATTGCTAGGGTCAAGCTTTCCATGTACCTTATGCCTTGGGATGGTTACAGCAATATCTAACGGAGGGTGATACAGATCAATCGGAACCAGTTCCGCACCCCCGACATACTCACAGTTTACAGCAGCGCCCTCCCGAGCCAACACTACATCTAACTTACTGCCACGCATATTCATCACCTCATTCATCTCTACCAGACTACAAAAGCTTAGAAAATAACAGTAGTAATTATTAACATTCACTGACGCACTTTTTAGATTAAGGTCGCCTAGAATAAAAATAGTACCCTTCAAACTGTGAATAATGGCCTCGACCTTGCAAAACCACGCCAGGTAATCCTCGTCAGTTGCACTAGGTTTGACGTAAACAACACACACATATATATTTAGGCCATAAATTGTGATCTTAGCCCACAAATCTTCGCCGTGTGCCGTCTCAAGTTCATGTAGCCTATTCACGGTGACCCCAGGCCGCGCAGCAAGCAGCACACCACCACCCCTGGTCACTCTGTCTCGTCGAAGAGTACGCCAATCTCCAGCCGATATTTCTGAGTCCTCCACTGAATTATCCAGGTTTGTCTCGGTAACGGCTATCAGATCATGCTCAGACAGTAATAAGCTTGCCCTCCATATGGGTAGCTTGGTTTTGAGCCCACGCACATTCTGATATAGTAAGCGCAGATAGACGTTGCGATCAGTAGAACCACGAGAGGCGGGAGTGGCACGTACGCAATAGGGCTTATTGGGTCTCATCGCTTCGGGCACGAAAATTACGGCGCCATGGTTTGACGCAAATATCCTCTGCCCAATTTTCAGGAGCCACAACTTTATCAGCCAATTTTGAGGGCACACCCAGTTTGAAGGATGCGTATTTACCACGAGATTTGAGGACTTCGACCGTGCAAACATCTGTTCCACAAATGGTAGTTAGGTGATCACGTACCTGACTGTCAGATGTGCCCTGCTTAACGTAGAACAGATGCAAGTATCTCCATCTTTCAGAGGCTTCTAGATTGGTGGTACCGGGCGCCGCTGTTCCACGCAACACATTACTAAGTGAACGTTGGGAGCGTCTGTGTCGAACTTCCGTCCAACCATCTTTTTCTGTGTCGCCCATCGAGATGTCAACAACAGCGGCAGCCACCGGCACGACGACACTGGGTTTCGAACAATCCCGCAGACTTGCCTCGAGATTTTCCCGATCAACATCCTCCGCCCCTTTGAACGCGATCTCCAAGGGATCGGTGACCTTTCCGCCTACTTTTGGTGTAGCCGCACGACGTTGTGTAACTTCAGTGTACGAGCGGGGATATTTTTGCTGCCCATGTTTAATAGTAT
Source organism: Apamea monoglypha (assembly GCA_911387795.2). Taxonomy (NCBI): domain Eukaryota; kingdom Metazoa; phylum Arthropoda; class Insecta; order Lepidoptera; family Noctuidae; genus Apamea; species Apamea monoglypha. The sequence goes on from OU426932.1 coordinate 11,685,144, forward strand.
CTTTCCCACTCGTTTTCACTTGGGGAGTGGCTATGCTAGTTTTAGTCCCGAGCTCCGTTGTGGCTTTTCGGATTGTCACACATTGGTTTTTAATTTCAGCGACATCCTTAACCAGGGCGGATAGCATTTTGTACTGCTCAGTTTTCCATGCCGACAACTTAAGATCCAACTCGGCCTTCCAGGAAGCCAACATTTCCAATATTTCAATCTTCAATTCACGGCATGCACATACGTTGTGGATAGCGGGGTTGTTGGGCGAGTCGTCGATGCGTGGCCGCTTGCCCCTGAATGTAACATTTTCATCTTCAGGCTCCTTACAACTAGAAGCCGATGCTATGTCAGGAGCAGATTGCGATTGTCCTGGTCCCCCCATTTTCGGGGATGTAGGCGGTGTACGATGCAGTTTAGGCATATCCGAGTCACGCGTGAATCAAGTGAGCGAGGGCAATTTACTTTGTACAGAACAGTAGATTAATAATGTAAAAGAAGGCGAAGAAATAAATACAGGAAAACAAAATCGTCCTCTCTGAGGCAGTGCGAATTAGGTAGCAAGTAATGCGCCGTCTTCGTTACTTAGTCTTTGGTGCGAGCGCTCGCATACGTCACTGGGCGTAGCCGCGCGCAGATATGACACTTATGCCGTCCGCGTAACCGCGACGGTCGCATGCACTGTGCGTAAAAAGTCTTGTCACTCACTCACCGTTTGACTAGTCCAAATTTGAAATTTCAAACGGTTCACACTGGTTCACATCAGAAAAACGATTCCAAATTAGCACTTATTACAACTTTTAGACAAAATTACACTTGTAAGTAGAATAGTCAATCACTTTGTGAACTTTTTTTTGGGATATGAGTCCAGATTTGAATTATTTTAGTATTTTAGCAAAGAGCAAAAACATACGTGATCTTGAACGTTCGACCGCCAGGGCAAAGAGGCAGATGCAGCTGAATACCAGTATTTTACATGGAGCGACTGCCTATCTGACCTCCACAACCCAACTGGGTAATACCCCCTTGGTAAGACTGGTTGTCAGATTTTTGATGACTAGTAGAGAAGTATGGAAGAAAAAGACATGATGCGCTGACCCTAACTAAATTAGGTCAAGGGCAGCAGAATGACAATATTTATTGCTAGTGCAATTATCTAAACGTTCTATAAATGTATCCTAATTAACAAATTGAGTTACGTATACTTTGCTGGCATTTAGATAGATTATAAATTCTAGGGATATTTTTATACAGATTTACATAATGGGTTTTTATAACTGATAACAATATAATCTCGACAGTCAAATATACAACTTGTCCCGGAATTAACGCACACCACCAGACACCCCAATTAGAATGTTATGTTATAATCATAATACATACACTGATTTTTTATTATTATGTAATAAACATTGTTTTTCTCATAAATTAGTTACACTGATTGTGGGAGAAAATTGTGGTCACATTACAAATCTACGCATGCAAACAGTCCCACTCGTTTAGGGGTCTAGCGCAGTAGGTACTTCATCTATTTTGGTTTGTTTTGACTGTACAGCGGAAGTGTGACAGTAATTTACGTAGTTTTAATTATTTTTGGGATAAAATATTACCTATATTAAAAATTACAGAAATCGATTCAGTAAACGATTCTGAACAAACTACTTTCATAATGTGCATTAATTAAGTTACACATTGTATAATGTATTTGACCTTTGCATTACCAAATACAAATATTGCTAAAAATTTGTATTTTCATAATGGTTCATCCAAGGTTTTACCTGGTCATTTCATTAAAATAAATGTAATAATTCTTACCTAAATAATCATAACGGTACCATTTTCCACCCGAGAGGGTAGTTTAATATTTTACGTTAAAATGAAATAATAACACGTTAACCCAGACTTTGTTACGCCACGGGAAATTAATTTAAACAATATTTTAGCCATTAATATTATCACTGTTTGCATTTTCATTATATTCGTGTAGACTTTTGATATATTTGCTTTTAAATTATAAAACTTTTTAATATAAGTTACAATTTTAATTAATGTTAACCAAATAAATGTCATTGAATGCATAACCTCCTTTCTTAAAGTCGCTTAGAATAATGTTTTAGAAGATTACTGAAATAACGTTTTCGAATTTAAATAAAAACGGATCTGTAAATAACGGAGAACCCTAAAAAAATGGATTTTTGGATTGTTGTAGGACAAATAGGTACTGTAGAGGCTGTAAGTCGACAAGGTTGTAACATGCAACCTCCGCAAGTCAGTTTTAAGTAGATGGCACAAATACGAGACAAACATTGATTTGTATTTAGAATAGAAGAAATAACAGTAGAAGTCAGTGTAGCTGACAAGCGAAGTCGTATCATAGAAAAATATAAAAATGAATCAAATGTCCGTTTATAGGAATAATTATAAAAGTTATTCGACAAACCTTCGTTTAATTTATTCACCCTAGTACCGTGAGCTTGCAGAGAGCTCACAGTACCTACTTTAATACGATAAAAGTAACCGTTATTAACTTTTTGACGTAAGACTCCCAAATAAACGAGACAGTATGGATGCTATTTATGGACATCTCAAGAAACAACAAGACGATTACGTTAACGAAATCCGTTAAGCTAATCTTCTAAAGGTTGGTTAGGATGATCCTTCATTCTAATCCAAATCCCTTCAGGTTTAATCAAATATTATTTTGCCTTTGTTATTCTAAAGCGGTATTTTAATGTTTAGAATGTCAATATCTTCTATCGAAAAGATTATCCTCAGCTAAGCTTTTTTAAAGCTTGATCAAATCCCTTTATCAGTAAAAAATGATTGTAAATATCGTATCGATCAGAAAATCTGCTGTTACAGAAAAAACAAGAGTTCATCATCGTTTTAAGTTTACACGAGACTAAGAATAGAAATCTTGTAATTCAGTACAATTAAAACTCTTCGTTGAGCTGCGTCCACCTCCGATCGCGATCTGCGAACACACTGAACATACTGTTGATGCTGCCGCAAACACGCGTCATCAGGGATGCACATCTATTTCTAATAATGGCGGCAAAATTATCAATATTATTTAATCATCTATCTACTTAATAAAAATCTTATATTACTGAAATAATGACTAAACCGCTGGTTGCATGACATTTTGCACAAGAGTTCCTTATATAATTAAATAAAAGAGAGCGATTAAATAAAGGAAGGATTTTTGACAATTCATACCATAACCCCTTTAAATAGGAAATAAAAATTCGCCATTTATTCCGATAGAGAATTCCATGAATGGACACGGCGTATAATAAATAATATCAAATTTAAAGGTGCTCGCACACAGCAGTTATATAACTTTAGAGAACGTTGCATGACATTTGTTGTCAATTTTTTTTTAACAAATTGTAACTAAAGTTATAAATTGTTAGTGATATTATACAACTTCATGTAACAAAATGTTCTCTGTTCTCTCGCTTTCAAAGTTCGACGCGTCCAGTAAGAGCGCCTTTTCTTTTTTTCAAACAAAAAATAAAAGCCAAACCTACAAGCACTTCCTCCATTAAGAGCCACTACCAGCTTCCTCGAAAGGCAAACCAAACTGATGGTTACAGAATGTTATATCATGTTATACAACGATTTGAACCAGTGATGTTGTAGCAAAATGTTACAAACTGTTATAAAATGTTATCGTGCTACACGAATGTTTTATAACATTATATAACTACTGTGGAGCAGCTTAATAAATAATATATACGGGCCTGAGGAAAACAACCTACATAATATATAATAGGCAATGTGACCTATTCGTACTGAAAAACATTGTCATTCCCAATCAAAACACCATTTCCTTAAATCAATACGACAATTTCAGTGAGCAGCTGGCATTCGATTCCATCTTCCTAATATTTGCTATAAACCCTCAATTTTGACGGCTACCAAAATTCGTATTCTGTTGTGTTTTCTCATGGCTAACACAGAGCAACCGCCCATTGTCAATGTAGCATATTTGCCATTCATGGAACGTCCGTGTTTACTGACGTCCCCAATTGGGTCACAGCTATAACAATGGCTTAAATGGACGGTGCACTCCACACCCACACAATATGGCCTTCCTACTCGTATTTTATTTTGGATGATATTAAATCTTTTGGATGTAACAATTGGTTTCATAATGTTTTCAATTTACAATGGCTTTTTCAGTATTATTAATTGCGAATTCAATACCTACACATAAAACATAACATAATCAGCCTATAATGTTCCCACTGCTGGGACACAGGCCTCCACTCGGTGAGAGGGAGTGGGCCATAATCCATCACGCGGGCCCAGTGCAGGTTGGTAGATGTCACATTTCTTAGAATTTTTGGTTCTAGGACATGCCGGTTTCCTCACGATGTTTTCCCTTAACGTTTTGAAAGCAGTGGTGATGAAATAATTTACACAAAGTAAAGCACCTGTCTGGGTTCGAACCTACGACTCGTCAGTCGTGGCCGTTACCACTGGGCCACCACTGCTCTAAGAATTAGAATCTCTACTAGAATTCAGGCTCTAGAATTCAGTACATTGATTTTTAATGTGCACATATTATTTTCACCATTGACTTCAGCACTGGTCTATCGTAATTCGTAGTTCACTATTTA